>OX384542.1:33772571-35171917 GCA_947538895.1 Neoitamus cyanurus | reverse complement strand
GATAGTGTCGCTAAAACTCAAAAACGGCTTGACCGATGTCGATAAGTTTTTTTTGTTTTGTTCGCTATGATACAGGGTAGGTACGAAAAAAAAGAAAAGGCGGGAAATCCCAAAGGAAAAGCCGGACAATCGAAAAAATCGAAATTTCGATAAAAATTAATTGCTGTGCGTTAGTTTCGCTAAAACTCACAAACGGCTTGATCGATGTCGATAAGTTTTTTTTGTTTTGTTCGCTATGATACAGGGTAGGTACAAAAAAAAGAAAAGTCGGAAAATCCCAAAGCAAAAGCCAAAAAATCAACAAAATAGAAACTCCGATAAAAATGAATTGCTGTGCGTTAGTTATGCTAAAACTCGAAAACGGCTTGGTCGATGTCGATAAGTTTTTTTTGTTTTATTCGTTATGATACAGGGTAGGTACGAAAAAAAAGAAAGGGCGGGAAATCCCAAAGGAAAAGCCGGACAATCGAAAAAATCGAAATTTCGATAAAAATTATTTGCTGTGCGTTAGTTTCGCTAAAACTCAGAAACGGCTTGATCCATGTCGATAAGTTTGTTTATTTTGTTCGCTATGATACAGTGTAGGTACAAAAAAAAGAAAAGTCGGGAAATCCCAAAGGAAAAGCCAAAAGATCAACAAAATAGAAACTCCGATAAAAATTAATTGCTGTGCGTTAGTTTCGCTAAAGCTCAGAAACGGCTTGGTCGATGTCGATAAGTTTTTTTTGTTTTGTTCGCTATGATACAATGTAGGTACGAAAAAAAGATAAGTTGAAAAATCTCAAGAGAAAAGCCGGAAAATCAAAAAAATAGAAACTCCGATAAAAATGAAATTCTGTGCGATAGTGTCACTAAAACTCAAAAACGGCTTGACCGATGTCGATAAGTTTTTTTTGGTTTGTTCGCTATGGTACAGGGTAGGTATGAAAAAAAATAAAAGTCGGGAAATCCCAAAGGAAAAGCCGGAAAATCGAAAAAATCGAAATTTCGATAAAAATTAATTGTTGTGCGATAGTGTCGCTAAAACTCAAAAACGGCTTGACCGATGTCGATAAGTTTTTTTTTTTTGTTCGCTATGATACAGGGTAGATATGAAAAAAAATAAAAGTCGGGAAATCCCAAAGGAAAAGCCGGAAAATCAAAAAAATAGAAACTCCGATAAAAATGAATTGCTGTGCGTTAGTTATGCTAAAACTCAAAAACGGCTTGACCGATGTCGATAAGTTTTTTTTGTTTTGTTCGCTATGATACAGGGTGGGTATGCAAAAAAAATAAAAATCGGTAAATCCCAAAGGAAATGCCTGAAAATCGAAAAAATCGAAATTTCGATAAAAATTAATTGCTGTGCGATAGTGTTGCTAAAACTCAAAAACGGCTTGACCGATGTCGATAAGTTTTTTTTATTTTGTTCGCTATGATACAAAGTAGGTATGAAAAAAAAGAAAAGGCGGGAAATCCCAAAGGAAAAGCCGGACAATCGAAAAAATCGAAATTTCGATAAAAATTAATTGCTGTGCGTTAGTTTCGCTAAAACTCAGAAACGGCTTGATCGATGTCGATAAGTTTTTTTTGTTTTGTTCGCTATGATACAGGGTAGGTACAAAAAAAAGAAAAGTCGGGAAATCCCAAAGGAAAAGCCAAAAAATCAAAAAAATAGAAACTCCGATAAAAATGAATTGCTGTGCGTTAGTTATGCTAAAACTCAAAAACGGCTTGACCGATGTCGATAAGTTTTTTTTGTTTTGTTCGCTATGATACAGGGTAGGTACGAAAAAAAGAAAAGTTGGGAAATCTCAAAAGAAAAGCCGGAAAATCTAAAAAATCGATATTTCGATAAAAATGAATTGCTATGCGTTAGTCTCGCTAAAACTCAAAAACGGCTGGACCGATGTCGATAAGTTTTTTTTGTTTTGTTCGCTATGATACAGGGTAGGTATGAAAAAAAATAAAAGTCGGGAAATCCCAAAGGAGAAGCCGGAAAATCAAAAAAATAGAAACTCCGATAAAAATGAATTGCTGTGCGTTAGTTATGCTAAAACTCAAAAACGGCTCGACCGATGTCGATAAGTTTTTTTTGTTTTGTTCGCTATGATACAGGGTGGGTATGCAAAAAAAATAAAAATCGGGAAATCCCAAAGGAAATGCCTGAAAATCGAAAAAATCGAAAATTCGATTAAAATTAATTGCTGTGCGATAGTGTCGCTAAAACTCAAAAACGGCTTGACCGATGTCGATAAGTTTTTTTTGTTTTGTTCGCTATGATAGAGGGTAGGTATGAAAAAAAATAAAAGTCGGGAAATCCCAAAGGAAAAGCCGGAAAATCAAAAAAAAATTGAAATTCCGATAAAAATGAATTGCTGTGCGTTAGTTTCGCTAAAACTCAGAAACGGCTTGATCGATGTCGATAAGTTTTTTTTGTTTTGTTCGCTATGATACAGGGTGGGTATGCAAAAAAAATAAAAGTCGGGAAATCCCAAAGGAAAAGCCAAAAAATCAAAATTATAGAAACTCCGATAAAAATGAATTGCTGTGCGTTAGTTATGCTAAAACTCAAAAACGGCTTGACCGATGTCGATAAGTTTTTTTTGTTTTGTTCGCTATGATAGAAGGTAGGTATGAAAAAAAATAAAAGTCGGGAAATCCCAACGGAAAAGCCGGAAAATCAAAAAAAATAGAAATTCCGATAAAAATGAATTGCTGTGCGTTAGTCCCGCTAAAACTCATAAACGGCTTGACCGATGTCGATAAGTTTTTTCTGTTTTGTTCGCTATAATACAGGGTATGTACGAAAAAAAATAAAAGTCAGGAAATCCAAAAGGAAAAGCCGGAAAATCAAAAAAAATAGAAATTCCGATAAAAATGAATTGCTATGCGTTAGTCTCGATAAAACTCAAAAACGGCTCGACCGATGTCGATAAATTTTTTTTGTTTTGTTCGCTATGGTACAGGGTAGGTTTGAAAAAAAACAAAAGTCGGGAAATCCCAAAGAAAAAGCCGGAAAATCGAAATTTCGATAAAAATTAATTGTTGTGCGATAGTGTCGCTAAAACTCAAAAACGGCTTGACCGATGTCGATAAGTTTTTTTTGTTTTGTTCGGTATGATACAGGGTAGGTATGAAAAATAATAAAAGTCGGGAAATCCCAAAGGAAAAGCCGGAAAATCAAAAAAATATAAACTCCGATAAAAATGAATTGCTGTGCGTTAGTTATGCTAAAACTCAAAAACGGCTTGACCGATGTCGATAAGTTTTTTTTGTTTTGTTCGCTATGATACAGGGTGGGTATGCAAAAAAAATAAAAATCGGAAAATCCCAAAGGAAATGCCTGAAAATAGAAAAAATCGAAATTTCGATAAAAATTAATTGCTGTGCGATAGTGTTGCTAAAACTCAAAAACGGCTTGTCCGATGTCGATAAGTTTTTTTTGTTTTGTTCGCTATGATACAGGGTAGATATGAAAAAAAATAAAAGGCGGGAAATCCCAAAGGAAAAGCCGGACAATCGAAAAAATCGAAATTTCGATAAAAATTAATTGCTGTGCGTTAGTTTCGCTAAAACTCAGAAACGGCTTGATCGATGTCAATAAGTTTTTTTTGTTTTGTTCGCTATAATACAGGGTAAGTACAAAAAAAAGAAAAGTCGGGAAATCCCAAAGGAAAAGCCAAAAAATCAAAAAAAATAGAAACTCCGATAAAAATGAATTGCTGTGCGTTAGTTATGCTAAAACTCAAAAACGGCTTGACCGATGTCGATCAGTTTGTTTTGTTTTGTTCGCTATGATACAGGGTAGGTATGAAAAAAAAGAAAAGTCGGGAAATCCCAAAGGAAAAGCCGGACAATCGAAAAAATCGAAATTTCGATAAAAATTAATTGCTGTGCGTTAGTTTCGCTAAAACTCAGAAACGGCTTGATCGATGTCGATAAGTTTTTTTTGTTTTGTTCGCTATGATACAGGGTAGGTACGAAAAAAAGAAAAGTTGGGAAATCTCAAAAGAAAAGCCGGAAAATCTAAAAAATCGATATTTCGATAAAAATGAATTGCTATGCGTTAGTCTCGCTAAAACTCAAAAACGGCTTGACCGATGTCGATAAGTTTTTTTTGTTTTGTTCGCTATGATAGAGGGTGGGTATGCAAAAAAAATAAAAATCGGGAAATCCCAAAGGAAATGCCTGAAAATCGAAAAAATCGAAAATTCGATAAAAATTAATTGCTGTGCGATAGTGTCGCTAAAACTCAAAAACGGCTTGTCCGATGTCGATAAGTTTTTTTTGTTTTGTTCGCTATGATACAGGGTAGGTATGAAAAAAAATAAAAGGCGGGAAATCCCAAAGGAAAAGCCGGACAATCGAAAAAATCGAAATTTCGATAAAAATTAATTTCTGTGCGTTAGTTTCGCTAAAACTCAGAAACGGCTTGATCGATGTCGATAAGTTTTTTTTGTTTTGTTCGCTATGATACAGGGTAGGTAAAAAAAAAGAAAAGTCGGGAAATCCCAAAGGAAAAGCCAAAAAATCAAAAAAATAGAAACTCCGATAAAAATGAATTGCTGTGCGTTAGTTATGCTAAAACTCAAAAACGGCTTGACCGATGTCGATCAGTTTGTTTTGTTTTGTTCGCTATGATACAGGGTAGGTATGAAAAAAAAGAAAAGTCGGGAAATCCCAAAGGAAAAGCCGGACAATCGAAAAAATCGAAATTTCGATAAAAATTAATTGCTGTGCGTTAGTTTCGCTAAAACTCAGAAACGGCTTGATCGATGTCGATAAGTTTTTTTTGTTTTGTTCGCTATGATACAGGGTAGGTACGAAAAAAAGAAAAGTTGGGAAATCTCAAAAGAAAAACCGGAAAATCTAAAAAATCGATATTTCGATAAAAATGAATTGCTATGCGTTAGTCTCGCTAAAGCTCAAAAACGGCTTGACCGATGTCGATAAGTTTTTTTTTTGTTTTGTTCGCTATGATACAGGGTAGGTATGAAAAAAAATAAAAGTCGAGAAATCCCAAAGGAAAAGCCGGAAAATCGAAAAAATCGAAATTTCGATAAAAATGAATTGCTGTGCGTTAGTTATGCTAAAACTCAAAAACGGCTTGACCGATGTCGATAAGTTTTTTTTGTTTTGTTCGCTATGATACAGGGTGGGTATGCAAAAAAAATAAAAATCGGGAAATCCCAAAGGAAATGCCTGAAAATCGAAAAAATCGAAAATTCGATAAAAATTAATTGCTGTGCGATAGTGTCGCTAAAACTCAAGAACGGCTTGTCCGATGTCGATAAGTTTTTTTTGTTTTGTTCGCTATGATACAGGGTAGATATGAAAAAAAATAAAAGGCGGGAAATCCCAAAGGAAAAGCCGGACAATCGAAAAAATCGAAATTTCGATAAAAATTAATTGCTGTGCGTTAGTTTCGCTAAAACTCAGAAACGGCTTGATCGATGTCGATAAGTTTTTTTTGTTTTGTTCGCTATAATACAGGGTAAGTACAAAAAAAAGAAAAGTCGGGAAATCCCAAAGGAAAAGCCAAAAAATCAAAAAAAATAGAAACTCCGATAAAAATGAATTGCTGTGCGTTAGTTATGCTAAAACTCAAAAACGGCTTGACCGATGTCGATCAGTTTGTTTTGTTTTGTTCGCTATGATACAGGGTAGGTATGAAAAAAAAGAAAAGTCGGGAAATCCCAAAGGAAAAGCCGGACAATCGAAAAAATCGAAATTTCGATAAAAATTAATTGCTGTGCGTTAGTTTCGCTAAAACTCAGAAACGGCTTGATCGATGTCGATAAGTTTTTTTTGTTTTGTTCGCTATGATACAGGGTAGGTACGAAAAAAAGAAAAGTTGGGAAATCTCAAAAGAAAAGCCGGAAAATCTAAAAAATCGATATTTCGATAAAAATGAATTGCTATGCGTTAGTCTCGCTAAAACTCAAAAACGGCTTGACCGATGTCGATAAGTTTTTTTTTTTTTTTGTTCGCTATGATACAGGGTAGGTATGAAAAAAAATAAAAGTCGGGAAATCCCAAAGGAAAAGCCGGAAAATCGAAAAAATCGAAATTTCGATAAAAATGAATTGCTGTGCGTTAGTTATGCTAAAACTCAAAAACGGCTTGACCGATGTCGATAAGTTTTTTTTGTTTTGTTCGCTATGATAGAGGGTGGGTATGCAAAAAAAATAAAAATCGGGAAATCCCAAAGGAAATGCCTGAAAATCGAAAAAATCGAAAATTCGATAAAAATTAATTGCTGTGCGATAGTGTCGCTAAAACTCAAAAACGGCTTGTCCGATGTCGATAAGTTTTTTTTGTTTTGTTCGCTATGATACAGGGTAGGTATGAAAAAAAATAAAAGGCGGGAAATCCCAAAGGAAAAGCCGGACAATCGAAAAAATCGAAATTTCGATAAAAATTAATTTCTGTGCGTTAGTTTCGCTAAAACTCAGAAACGGCTTGATCGATGTCGATAAGTTTTTTTTGTTTTGTTCGCTATGATACAGGGTAGGTAAAAAAAAAGAAAAGTCGGGAAATCCCAAAGGAAAAGCCAAAAAATCAAAAAAATAGAAACTCCGATAAAAATGAATTGCTGTGCGTTAGTTATGCTAAAACTCAAAAACGGCTTGACCGATGTCGATAAGTTTTTTTTTTGTTTTGTTCGCTATGATACAGGGTAGGTATGAAAAAAAATAAAAGTCGGGAAATCCCAAAGGAAAAGCCGGAAAATCGAAAAAATCGAAATTTCGATAAAAATGAATTGCTGTGCGTTAGTTATGCTAAAACTCAAAAACGGCTTGACCGATGTCGATAACTTTTTTTTGTTTTGTTCGCTATGATACAGGGTAGGTATGCAAAAAAAATAAAAATCGGGAAATCCCAAAGGAAATGCCTGAAAATCGAAAAAATCGAAAATTCGATAAAAATTAATTGCTGTGCGATAGTGTCGCTAAAACTCAAAAACGGCTTGTCCGATGTCGATAAGTTTTTTTTGTTTTGTTCGCTATGATACAGGGTAGGTATGAAAAAAAAGAAAAGTCGGGAAATCCCAAAGGAAAAGCCGGACAATCGAAAAAATCGAAATTTCGATAAAAATGAATTGCTGTGCGTTAGTTATGCTAAAACTCAAAAACGGCTTGACCGATGTCGATAAGTTTTTTTTGTTTTGTTCGCTATGATAGAGGGTGGGTATGCAAAAAAAATAAAAATCGGGAAATCCCAAAGGAAATGCCTGAAAATCGAAAAAATCGAAAATTCGATAAAAATTAATTGCTGTGCGATAGTGTCGCTAAAACTCAAAAACGGCTTGTCCGATGTCGATAAGTTTTTTTTGTTTTGTTCGCTATGATACAGGGTAGGTATGAAAAAAAAGAAAAGTCGGGAAATCCCAAAGGAAAAGCCGGACAATCGAAAAAATCGAAATTTCGATAAAAATTAATTGCTGTGCGTTAGTTTCGCTAAAACTCAGAAACGGCTTGATCGATGTCGATAAGTTTTTTTTGTTTTGTTCGCTATGATACAGGATAGGTACGAAAAAAAGAAAAGTTGGGAAATCTCAAAAGAAAAACCGGAAAATCTAAAAAATCGATATTTCGATAAAAATGAATTGCTATGCGTTAGTCTCGCTAAAACTCAAAAACGGCTTGACCGATGTCGATAAGTTTTTTTTTTGTTTTGTTCGCTATGATACAGGGTAGGTATGAAAAAAAATAAAAGTCGGGAAATCCCAAAGGAAAAGCCGGAAAATCGAAAAAATCGAAATTTCGATAAAAATGAATTGCTGTGCGTTAGTTATGCTAAAACTCAAAAACGGCTTGACCGATGTCGATAACTTTTTTTTGTTTTGTTCGCTATGATACAGGGTAGGTATGCAAAAAAAATAAAAATCGGGAAATCCCAAAGGAAATGCCTGAAAATCGAAAAAATCGAAAATTCGATAAAAATTAATTGCTGTGCGATAGTGTCGCTAAAACTCAAGAACGGCTTGTCCGATGTCGATAAGTTTTTTTTGTTTTGTTCGCTATGATACAGGGTAGATATGAAAAAAAATAAAAGGCGGGAAATCCCAAAGGAAAAGCCGGACAATCGAAAAAATCGAAATTTCGATAAAAATTAATTGCTGTGCGTTAGTTTCGCTAAAACTCAGAAACGGCTTGATCGATGTCGATAAGTTTTTTTGTTTTGTTCGCTATGATACAGGGTAGGTACAAAAAAAATAAAGGTCGGGAAATCCCAAAAGAAAAGCCAAAAAATCAAAAAAATAGAAACTCCGATAAAAATGAATTGCTGTGCGTTAGTTATGCTAAAACTCAAAAACGGCTTGACCGATGTCGATCAGTTTGTTTTGTTTTGTTCGCTATGATACAGGGTAGGTATGAAAAAAAAGAAAAGTCGGGAAATCCCAAAGGAAAAGCCGGACAATCGAAAAAATCGAAATTTCGATAAAAATTAATTGCTGTGCGTTAGTTTCGCTAAAACTCAGAAACGGCTTGATCGATGTCGATAAGTTTTTTTTGTTTTGTTCGCTATGATACAGGGTAGGTACGAAAAAAAGAAAAGTTGGGAAATCTCAAAAGAAAAGCCGGAAAATCTAAAAAATCGATATTTCGATAAAAATGAATTGCTATGCGTTAGTCTCGCTAAAACTCAAAAACGGCTTGACCGATGTCGATAAGTTTTTTTTTTGTTTTGTTCGCTATGATACAGGGTAGGTATGAAAAAAAAATAAAAGTCGGGAAATCCCAACGGAAAAGCCGGAAAATCGAAAAAATCGAAATTTCGATAAAAATGAATTGCTGTGCGTTAGTTATGCTAAAACTCAAAAACGGCTGGTCCGATGTCGATAAGTTTTTTTTGTTTTGTTCGCTATGATACAGGGTAGGTATCAAAAAAAATAAAAGGCGGGAAATCCCAAAGGAAAAGCCGGACAATCGAAAAAATCGAAATTTCGATAAAAATTAATTGCTGTGCGTTAGTTTCGCTAAAACTCAGAAACGGCTTGATCGATGTCGATAAGTTTTTTTTGTTTTGTTCGCTATGATACAGGGTAGGTACGAAAAAAAATAAAAGTCGGGAAATCCCAAAGGAAAAGCCGGAAAATCGAAAAAATCGAAATTTCGATAAAAATTAATTTTTGTGCGATAGTGTCGCTAAAACTCAAAAACGGCTTGACCGATGTCGATAAGTTTTTTTTGTTTTGTTCGCTCTGATACAGGGTAGGTACGAAAAAAAATAAAAGTCAGAAAATCCCAAAGGAAAAGCCGGAAAATCAAAAAAGAGACTCCGATAAAAATGAAATGCTGTGCGTTAGTTATACTAAAACTCAAAAACGGCTTCATCGATGTCGATAAGTTTTTTTTGTTTTGTTCGCTATGATACAGGGTGGGTATGAACAAAACTAAAAGTCGGGCAATCCCAAAGGAAAAGCCGGAAAATCAAAAAAATCGAAATTTCGATAAAAATTAATTGCTGTGCGTTAGTTTCGCTAAAACTCAAAAACGGCTTGATCGATGTGGATAAGTTTTTTTTGTTTTGTTCGCTATGATACAGGGTAGGAACAAAAAAAAGAAAAGTCGGGAAATTCCAAAGGAAAAGCCAAAAAATAGAAACTCCGATAAAAATGAATTGCTGTGCGTTAGTTATGCTAAAACTCAAAAACGGCTTGACCGATGTCGATAAGTTTTTTTTGTTTTGTTCGCTATGAAACAGGGTAGGTATGAAAAAAAATAAAAGTCGGGAAATCCCAAAGGAAAAGCCGAAAAATCGAAAAAATCGAAATTTCGATAAAAATTAATTGTTGTGCGATAGTGTCGCTAAAACTCAAAAACGGCTTGACCGATGTCGATAAGTTTTTTTTGTTTTGTTCGCTATGATACAGGGTAGGTACGAAAAAAAAGAAAAGTCGGGAAATCCCAAAGGAAAAGCCGGAAAATCAAAAATATAGAAACTCCGATAAAAATGAATTGCTGTGCGTTAGTTATGCTAAAACTCAAAAACGGCTTGACCGATGTCGATAAGTTTTTTTTGTTTTGTTCGCTATGATACAGGGTAGGTATGAAAAAAAAGAAAAGTCGGGAAATCCCAAAGGAAAAGCCGGACAATCGAAAAAATCGAAATTTCGATAAAAATTAATTGCTGTGCGATAGTGTCGCTAAAACTCAAAAACGGCTTGACCGATGTCGATAAGTTTTTTTTGTTTTGTTCGCTATGATACAGGGTAGGTACGAAAAAAAAGAAAAGTCGGGAAATCCCAAAGGAAAAGCCGGAAAATCGAAAAAATCGAAATTTCGATAAAAATGAATTGCTGTGCGTTAGTTATGCTAAAACTCAAAAACGGCTTGACCGATGTCGATAAGTTTTTTTTGTTTTGTTCGCTATGATATAGGGTGGGTATGAAAAAAAAGAAAAGTCGGGAAATCCCAAAGGAAATGCCTGAAAATCGAAAAAATCGAACATTCGATAAAAATTAATTGCTGTGCGATAGTGTCGCTAAAACTCAAAAACGGCTTGTCCGATGTCGATAAGTTTTTTTTGTTTTGTTCGCTATGATACAGGGTAGGTATGAAAAAAAATAAAAGGCGGGAAATCCCAAAGGAAAAGCCGGACAACCGAAAAAATCGAAATTTCGATAAAAATTAATTTCTGTGCGTTAGTTTCGCTAAAACTCAGAAACGGCTTGATCGATGTCGATAAGTTTTTTTTGTTTTGTTCGCTATGATACAGGGTAGGTACGAAAAAAAGAAAAGTTGGGAAATCTCAAAATAAAAACCGGAAAATCTAAAAAATCGATATTTCGATAAAAATGAATTGCTATGCGTTAGTCTCGCTAAAGCTCAAAAACGGCTTGACCGATGTCGATAAGTTTTTTTTTTGTTTTGTTCGCTATGATACAGGGTAGGTATGAAAAAAAATAAAAGTCGGGAAATCCCAAAGGAAAAGCCGGAAAATCGAAAAAATCGAAATTTCGATAAAAATGAATTGCTGTGCGTTAGTTATGCTAAAACTCAAAAACGGCTTGACCGATGTCGATAAGTTTTTTTTGTTTTGTTCGCTATGATACAGGGTGGGTATGCAAAAAAAATAAAAATCGGGAAATCCCAAAGGAAATGCCTGAAAATCGAAAAAATCGAAAATTCGATAAAAATTAATTGCTGTGCGATAGTGTCGCTAAAACTCAAGAACGGCTTGTCCGATGTCGATAAGTTTTTTTTGTTTTGTTCGCTATGATACAGGGTAGATATGAAAAAAAATAAAAGGCGGGAAATCCCAAAGGAAAAGCCGGACAATCGAAAAAATCGAAATTTCGATAAAAATTAATTGCTGTGCGTTAGTTTCGCTAAAACTCAGAAACGGCTTGATCGATGTCGATAAGTTTTTTTAGTTTTGTTCGCTATAATACAGGGTAAGTACAAAAAAAAGAAAAGTCGGGAAATCCCAAAGGAAAAGCCAAAAAATCAAAAAAAATAGAAACTCCGATAAAAATGAATTGCTGTGCGTTAGTTATGCTAAAACTCAAAAACGGCTTGACCGATGTCGATCAGTTTGTTTTGTTTTGTTCGCTATGATACAGGGTAGGTATGAAAAAAAAGAAAAGTCGGGAAATCCCAAAGGAAAAGCCGGACAATCGAAAAAATCGAAATTTCGATAAAAATTAATTGCTGTGCGTTAGTTTCGCTAAAACTCAGAAACGGCTTGATCGATGTCGATAAGTTTTTTTTGTTTTGTTCGCTATGATACAGGGTAGGTACGAAAAAAAGAAAAGTTGGGAAATCTCAAAAGAAAAGCCGGAAAATCTAAAAAATCGATATTTCGATAAAAATGAATTGCTATGCGTTAGTCTCGCTAAAACTCAAAAACGGCTTGACCGATGTCGATAAGTTTTTTTTTTTTTTTGTTCGCTATGATACAGGGTAGGTATGAAAAAAAATAAAAGTCGGGAAATCCCAAAGGAAAAGCCGGAAAATCGAAAAAATCGAAATTTCGATAAAAATGAATTGCTGTGCGTTAGTTATGCTAAAACTCAAAAACGGCTTGACCGATGTCGATAAGTTTTTTTTGTTTTGTTCGCTATGATAGAGGGTGGGTATGCAAAAAAAATAAAAATCGGGAAATCCCAAAGGAAATGCCTGAAAATCGAAAAAATCGAAAATTCGATAAAAATTAATTGCTGTGCGATAGTGTCGCTAAAACTCAAAAACGGCTTGTCCGATGTCGATAAGTTTTTTTTGTTTTGTTCGCTATGATACAGGGTAGGTATGAAAAAAAATAAAAGGCGGGAAATCCCAAAGGAAAAGCCGGACAATCGAAAAAATCGAAATTTCGATAAAAATTAATTTCTGTGCGTTAGTTTCGCTAAAACTCAGAAACGGCTTGATCGATGTCGATAAGTTTTTTTTGTTTTGTTCGCTATGATACAGGGTAGGTAAAAAAAAAGAAAAGTCGGGAAATCCCAAAGGAAAAGCCAAAAAATCAAAAAAATAGAAACTCCGATAAAAATGAATTGCTGTGCGTTAGTTATGCTAAAACTCAAAAACGGCTTGACCGATGTCGATCAGTTTGTTTTGTTTTGTTCGCTATGATACAGGGTAGGTATGAAAAAAAAGAAAAGTCGGGAAATCCCAAAGGAAAAGCCGGACAATCGAAAAAATCGAAATTTCGATAAAAATTAATTGCTGTGCGTTAGTTTCGCTAAAACTCAGAAACGGCTTGATCGATGTCGATAAGTTTTTTTTGTTTTGTTCGCTATGATACAGGGTAGGTACGAAAAAAAGAAAAGTTGGGAAATCTCAAAAGAAAAACCGGAAAATCTAAAAAATCGATATTTCGATAAAAATGAATTGCTATGCGTTAGTCTCGCTAAAACTCAAAAACGGCTTGACCGATGTCGATAAGTTTTTTTTTTGTTTTGTTCGCTATGATACAGGGTAGGTATGAAAAAAAATAAAAGTCGGGAAATCCCAAAGGAAAAGCCGGAAAATCGAAAAAATCGAAATTTCGATAAAAATGAATTGCTGTGCGTTAGTTATGCTAAAACTCAAAAACGGCTTGACCGATGTCGATAAGTTTTTTTTGTTTTGTTCGCTATGATACAGGGTGGGTATGCAAAAAAAATAAAAATCGGGAAATCCCAAAGGAAATGCCTGAAAATCGAAAAAATCGAAAATTCGATAAAAATTAATTGCTGTGCGATAGTGTCGCTAAAACTCAAGAACGGCTTGTCCGATGTCGATAAGTTTTTTTTGTTTTGTTCGCTATGATACAGGGTAGATATGAAAAAAAATAAAAGGCGGGAAATCCCAAAGGAAAAGCCGGACAATCGAAAAAATCGAAATTTCGATAAAAATTAATTGCTGTGCGTTAGTTTCGCTAAAACTCAGAAACGGCTTGATCGATGTCGATAAGTTTTTTTTGTTTTGTTCGCTATGATACAGGGTAGGTACAAAAAAAATAAAGGTCGGGAAATCCCAAAAGAAAAGCCAAAAAATCAAAAAAATAGAAACTCCGATAAAAATGAATTGCTGTGCGTTAGTTATGCTAAAACTCAAAAACGGCTTGACCGATGTCGATCAGTTTGTTTTGTTTTGTTCGCTATGATACAGGGTAGGTATGAAAAAAAAGAAAAGTCGGGAAATCCCAAAGGAAAAGCCGGACAATCGAAAAAATCGAAATTTCGATAAAAATTAATTGCTGTGCGTTAGTTTCGCTAAAACTCAGAAACGGCTTGATCGATGTCGATAAGTTTTTTTTGTTTTGTTCGCTATGATACAGGGTAGGTACGAAAAAAAGAAAAGTTGGGAAATCTCAAAAGAAAAGCCGGAAAATCTAAAAAATCGATATTTCGATAAAAATGAATTGCTATGCGTTAGTCTCGCTAAAACTCAAAAACGGCTTGACCGATGTCGATAAGTTTTTTTTTTGTTTTGTTCGCTATGATACAGGGTAGGTATGAAAAAAAATAAAAGTCGGGAAATCCCAACGGAAAAGCCGGAAAATCGAAAAAATCGAAATTTCGATAAAAATGAATTGCTGTGCGTTAGTTATGCTAAAACTCAAAAACGGCTTGTCCGATGTCGATAAGTTTTTTTTGTTTTGTTCGCTCTGATACAGGGTAGGTACGAAAAAAAATAAAAGTCAGAAAATCCCAAAGGAAAAGCCGGAAAATCAAAAAAGAGACTCCGATAAAAATGAAATGCTGTGCGTTAGTTATACTAAAACTCAAAAACGGCTTCATCGATGTCGATAAGTTTTTTTTGTTTTGTTCGCTATGATACAGGGTGGGTATGAACAAAACTAAAAGTCGGGCAATCCCAAAGGAAAAGCTATGATACAGGGTAGGAACAAAAAAAAGAAAAGTCGGGAAATTCCAAAGGAAAAGCCAAAAAATCAAAAAAATAGAAACTCCGATAAAAATGAATTGCTGTGCGTTAGTTATGCTAAAACTCAAAAACGGCTTGACCGATGTCGATAAGTTTTTTTTGTTTTGTTCGCTATGAAACAGGGTAGGTATGAAAAAAAATAAAAGTCGGGAAATCCCAAAGGAAAAGCCGAAAAATCGAAAAAATCGAAATTTCGATAAAAATTAATTGTTGTGCGATAGTGTCGCTAAAACTCAAAAACGGCTTGACCGATGTCGATAAGTTTTTTTTGTTTTGTTCGCTATGATACAGGGTAGGTACGAAAAAAAAGAAAAGTCGGGAAATCCCAAAGGAAAAGCCGGAAAATCAAAAAAATAGAAACTCCGATAAAAATGAATTGCTGTGCGTTAGTTATGCTAAAACTCAAAAACGGCTTGACCGATGTCGATAAGTTTTTTTTGTTTTGTTCGCTATGATACAGGGTAGGTATGAAAAAAAAGAAAAGTCGGGAAATCCCAAAGGAAAAGCCGGACAATCGAAAAAATCGAAATTTCGATAAAAATTAATTGCTGTGCGATAGTGTCGCTAAAACTCAAAAACGGCTTGACCGATGTCGATAAGTTTTTTTTGTTTTGTTCGCTATGATACAGGGTAGGTACGAAAAAAAAGAAAAGTCGGGAAATCCCAAAGGAAAAGCCGGAAAATCGAAAAAATCGAAATTTCGATAAAAATGAATTGCTGTGCGTTAGTTATGCTAAAACTCAAAAACGGCTTGACCGATGTCGATAAGTTTTTTTTGTTTTGTTCGCTATGATATAGCGTGGGTATGAAAAAAAAGAAAAGTCGGGAAATCCCAAAGGAAATGCCTGAAAATCGAAAAAATCGAACATTCGATAAAAATTAATTGCTGTGCGATAGTGTCGCTAAAACTCAAAAACGGCTTGTCCGATGTCGATAAGTTTTTTTTGTTTTGTTCGCTATGATACAGGGTAGGTATGAAAAAAAATAAAAGGCGGGAAATCCCAAAGGAAAAGCCGGACAATCGAAAAAATCGAAATTTCGATAAAAATTAATTTCTGTGCGTTAGTTTCGCTAAAACTCAGAAACGGCTTGATCGATGTCGATAAGTTTTTTTTGTTTTGTTCGCTATGATACAGGGTAGGTACAAAAAAAAGAAAAGTCGGGAAATCCCAAAGAAAAAGCCAAAAAATCAAAAAAATAGAAACTCCGATAAAAATGAATTGCTGTGCGTTAGTTATGCTAAAACTCAAAAACGGCTTGACCGATGTCGATCAGTTTGTTTTGTTTTGTTCGCTATGATACAGGGTAGGTATGAAAAAAAAGAAAAGTCGGGAAATCCCAAAGGAAAAGCCGGACAATCGAAAAAATCGAAATTTCGATAAAAATTAATTGCTGTGCGTTAGTTTCGCTAAAACTCAGAAACGGCTTGATCGATGTCGATAAGTTTTTTTTTTTTGTTCGCTATGATACAGGGTAGGTACGAAAAAAAGAAAAGTTGGGAAATCTCAAAAGAAAAACCGGAAAATCTAAAAAATCGATATTTCGATAAAAATGAATTGCTATGCGTTAGTCTCGCTAAAACTCAAAAACGGTTTGACCGATGTCGATAAGTTTTTTTTTTTGTTTTGTTCGCTATGATACAGGGTAGGTATGAAAAAAAATAAAAGTCGGGAAATCCCAAAGGAAAAGCCGGAAAATCGAAAAAATCGAAATTTCGATAAAAATGAATTGCTGTGCGTTAGTTATGCTAAAACTCAAAAACGGCTTGACCGATGTCGATAAGTTTTTTTTGTTTTGTTCGCTATGATACAGGGTGGGTATGCAAAAAAAATAAAAATCGGGAAATCCCAAAGGAAATGCCTGAAAATCGAAAAAATCGAAAATTCGATAAAAATTAATTGCTGTGCGATAGTGTCGCTAAAACTCAAGAACGGCTTGTCCGATGTCGATAAGTTTTTTTTGTTTTGTTCGCTATGATACAGGGTAGATATGAAAAAAAATAAAAGGCGGGAAATCCCAAAGGAAAAGCCGGACAATCGAAAAAATCGAAATTTCGATAAAAATTAATTGCTGTGCGTTAGTTTCGCTAAAACTCAGAAACGGCTTGATCGATGTCGATAAGTTTTTTTTGTTTTGTTCGCTATGATACAGGGTAGGTACAAAAAAAATAAAAGTCGGGAAATCCCAAAAGAAAAGCCAAAAAATCAAAAAAATAGAAACTCCGATAAAAATGAATTGCTGTGCGTTAGTTATGCTAAAACTCAAAAACGGCTTGACCGATGTCGATCAGTTTGTTTTGTTTTGTTCGCTATGATACAGGGTAGGTATCAAAAAAAATAAAAGGCGGGAAATCCCAAAGGAAAAGCCGGACAATCGAAAAAATCGAAATTTCGATAAAAATTAATTGCTGTGCGTTAGTTTCGCTAAAACTCAGAAACGGCTTGATCGATGTCGATAAGTTTTTTTTGTTTTGTTCGCTATGATACAGGGTAGGTACGAAAAAAAATAAAAGTCGGGAAATCCCAAAGGAAAAGCCGGAAAATCAAAAAAGAGACTCCGATAAAAATGAAATGCTGTGCGTTAGTTATACTAAAACTCAAAAACGGCTTCATCGATGTCGATAAGTTTTTTTTGTTTTGTTCGCTATGATACAGGGTGGGTATGAACAAAACTAAAAGTCGGGCAATCCCAAAGGAAAAGCCGGAAAATCAAAAAAATCGAAATTTCGATAAAAATTAATTGCTGTGCGTTAGTTTCGCTAAAACTCAAAAACGGCTTGATCGATGTCGATAAGTTTTTTTTGTTTTGTTCGCTATGATACAGGGTAGGAACAAAAAAAAGAAAAGTCGGGAAATTCCAAAGGAAAAGCCAAAAAATCAAAAAAATAGAAACTCCGATAAAAATGAATTGCTGTGCGTTAGTTATGCTAAAACTCAAAATCGGCTTGACCGATGTCGATAAGTTTTTTTTGTTTTGTTCGCTATGAAACAGGGTAGGTATGAAAAAAAATAAAAGTCGGGAAATCCCAAAGGAAAAGCCGAAAAATCGAAAAAATCGAAATTTCGATAAAAATTAATTGTTGTGCGATAGTGTCGCTAAAACTCAAAAACGGCTTGACCGATGTCGATAAGTTTTTTTTGTTTTGTTCGCTATGATACAGGGTAGGTACGAAAAAAAAGAAAAGTCGGGAAATCCCAAAGGAAAAGCCGGAAAATCAAAAAAATAGAAACTCCGATAAAAATGAATTGCTGTGCGTTAGTTATGCTAAAACTCAAAAACGGCTTGACCGATGTCGATAAGTTTTTTTTGTTTTGTTCGCTATGATACAGGGTAGGTATGAAAAAAAAGAAAAGTCGGGAAATCCCAAAGGAAAAGCCGGACAATCGAAAAAATCGAAATTTCGATAAAAATTAATTGCTGTGCGATAGTGTCGCTAAAACTCAAAAACGGCTTGACCGATGTCGATAAGTTTTTTTTGTTTTGTTCGCTATGATACAGGGTAGGTACGAAAAAAAATAAAAGTCGGGAAATCCCAAAGGAAAAGCCGGAAAATCGAAAAAATCGAAATTTCGATAAAAATGAATTGCTGTGCGTTAGTTATGCTAAAACTCAAAAACGGCTTGACCGATGTCGATAAGTTTTTTTTGTTTTTTTCGCTATGATACAGGGTGGGTATGAAAAAAAATAAAAATCGGGAAATCCCAAAGGAAATGCCTGAAAATCGAAAAAATCGAACATTCGATAAAAATTAATTGCTGTGCGATAGTGTCGCTAAAACTCAAAAACGGCTTGTCCGATGTCGATAAGTTTTTTTTGTTTTGTTCGCTATGATACAGGGTAGGTATGAAAAAAAATAAAAGGCGGGAAATCCCAAAGGAAAAGCCGGAAAATCGAAAAAATCGAAATTTCGATAAAAATTAATTGCTGTGCGATAGTGTCGCTAAAACTCAAAAACGGCTTGACCGATGTCGATAAGTTTTTTTTTTGTTTTGTTCGCTATGATACAGGGTAAGTATGAAAAAAAATAAAAGTCGGGAAATCCCAAAGGAAAAGCCGGAAAATCGAAAAAATCGAAATTTCGATAAAAATGAATTGCTGTGCGTTAGTTATGCTAAAACTCAAAAACGGCTTGACCGATGTCGATAAGTTTTTTTTGTTTTGTTCGCTATGATACAGGGTGGGTATGCAAAAAAATAAAAATCGGGAAATCCCAAAGGAAATGCATGAAAATCGAAAAAATCGAAAATTCGATAAAAATTAATTGCTGTGCGATAGTGTCGCTAAAACTCAAGAACGGCTTGTCCGATGTCGATAAGTTTTTTTTGTTTTGTTCGCTATGATACAGGGTAGATATGAAAAAAAATAAAAGGCGGGAAATCCCAAAGGAAAAGCCGGACAATCGAAAAAATTAATTGCTGTGCGTTAGTTTCGCTAAAACTCAGAAACGGCTTGATCGATGTCGATAAGTTTTTTTTGTTTTGTTCGCTATGATACAGGGTAGGTACAAAAAAAATAAAAGTCGGGAAATCCCAAAAGAAAAGCCAAAAAATCAAAAAAATAGAAACTCCGATAAAAATGAATTGCTGTGCGTTAGTTATGCTAAAACTCAAAAACGGCTTGACCGATGTCGATCAGTTTGTTTTGTTTTGTTCGCTATGATACAGGGTAGGTATGAAAAAAAAGAAAAGTCGGGAAATCCCAAAGGAAAAGCCGGACAATCGAAAAAATCGAAATTTCGATAAAAATTAATTGCTGTGCGTTAGTTTCGCTAAAACTCAGAAACGGCTTGATCGATGTCGATAAGTTTTATTTGTTTTGTTCGCTATGATACAGGGTAGGTACGAAAAAAAGAAAAGTTGGGAAATCTCAAAAGAAAAGCCGGAAAATCTAAAAAATCGATATTTCGATAAAAATGAATTGCTATGCGTTAGTCTCGCTAAAACTCAAAAACGGCTTGACCGATGTCGATAAGTTTTTTTTTTGTTTTGTTCGCTATGATACAGGGTAGGTATGAAAAAAAATAAAAGTCGGGAAATCCCAAAGGAAAAGCCGGAAAATCGAAAAAATCGAAATTTCGATAAAAATGAATTGCTGTGCGTTAGTTATGCTAAAACTCAAAAACGGCTTGTCCGATGTCGATAAGTTTTTTTTGTTTTGTTCGCTATGATACAGGGTAGGTATCAAAAAAAATAAAAGGCGGGAAATCCCAAAGGAAAAGCCGGACAATCGAAAAAATCGAAATTTCGATAAAAATTAATTGCTGTGCGTTAGTTTCGCTAAAACTCAGAAACGGCTTGATCGATGTCGATAAGTTTTTTTTGTTTTGTTCGCTATGATACAGGGTAGGTACGAAAAAAAATAAAAGTCGGGAAATCCCAAAGGAAAAGCCGGAAAATCGAAAAAATCGAAATTTCGATAAAAATTAATTTTTGTGCGATAGTGTCGCTAAAACTCAAAAACGGCTTGACCGATGTCGATAAGTTTTTTTTGTTTTGTTCGCTATGATACAGGGTAGGTACGAAAAAAATAAAAGTCAGAAAATCCCAAAGGAAAAGCCGGAAAATCAAAAAAGAGACTCCGATAAAAATGAAATGCTGTGCGTTAGTTATACTAAAACTCAAAAACGGCTTCATCGATGTCGATAAGTTTTTTTTGTTTTGTTCGCTATGATACAGGGTGGGTATGAACAAAACTAAAAGTCGGGCAATCCCAAAGGAAAAGCCGGAAAATCAAAAAAATCGAAATTTCGATAAAAATTAATTGCTGTGCGTTAGTTTCGCTAAAACTCAAAAACGGCTTGATCGATGTCGATAAGTTTTTTTTGTTTTGTTCGCTATGATACAGGGTAGGAACAAAAAAAAGAAAAGTCGGGAAATTCCAAAGGAAAAGCCAAAAAATCAAAAAAATAGAAACTCCGATAAAAATGAATTGCTGTGCGTTAGTTATGCTAAAACTCAAAAACGGCTTGACCGATGTCGATAAGTTTTTTTTGTTTTGTTCGCTATGATACAGGGTAGATATGAAAAAAAATAAAAGGCGGGAAATCCCAAAGGAAAAGCCGGACAATCGAAAAAATCGAAATTTCGATAAAAATTAATTGCTGTGCGTTAGTTTCGCTAAAACTCCGAAACGGCTTGATCGATGTCGATAAGTTTTTTTTGTTTTGTTCGCTATGATACAGGGTAAGTACAAAAAAAAGAAAAGTCGGGAAATCCCAAAGGAAAAGCCAAAAAATCAAAAAAATAGAAACTCCGATAAAAATGAATTGCTGTGCGTTAGTTATGCTAAAACTCAAAAACGGCTTGACCGATGTCGATCAGTTTGTTTTGTTTTGTTCGCTATGATACAGGGTAGGTACGAAAAAAAAGAAAAGTCGGGAAATCCCAAAGGAAAAGCCGGAAAATCAAAAAAATAGAAACTCCGATAAAAATGAATTGCTGTGCGTTAGTTATGCTAAAACTCAAAAACGGCTTGACCGATGTCGATAAGTTATTTTTGTTTTGTTCGCTATGATACAGGGTAGGTATGAAAAAAAAGAAAAGTCGGGAAATCCCAAAGGAAAAGCCGGACAATCGAAAAAATCGAAATTTCGATAAAAATTAATTGCTGTGCGTTAGTTTCGCTAAAACTCAGAAACGGCTTGATCGATGTCGATAAGTTTTTTTTGTTTTGTTCACTATGATACAGGGTAGGTACAAAAAAAAAGAAAAGTCGGGAAATCCCAAAGGAAAAGCCGGAAAATCAAAAAAATAGAAACTCCGATAAAAATGAATTGCTGTGCGTTAGTTATGCTAAAACTCAAAAACGGCTTGATCGATGTCGATAAGTTTTTTTTGTTTTGTTCGCTATGATACAGGGTAGATATGAAAAAAAATAAAAGGCGGGAAATCCCAAAGGAAAAGCCGGACAATCGAAAAAATCGAAATTTCGATAAAAATTAATTGCTGTGCGTTAGTTTCGCTAAAACTCCGAAACGGCTTGATCGATGTCGATAAGTTTTTTTTGTTTTGTTCGCTATGATACAGGGTAAGTACAAAAAAAAGAAAAGTCGGGAAATCCCAAAGGAAAAGCCAAAAAATCAAAAAAATAGAAACTCCGATAAAAATGAATTGCTGTGCGTTAGTTATGCTAAAACTCAAAAACGGCTTGACCGATGTCGATCAGTTTGTTTTGTTTTGTTCGCTATGATACAGGGTAGGTATCAAAAAAAGAAAAGTCGGGAAATCCCAAAGGAAAAGCCGGACAATCGAAAAAATCGAAATTTCGATAAAAATTAATTGCTGTGCGTTAGTTTCGCTAAAACTCAGAAACGGCTTGATCGATGTCGATAAGTTTTTTTTGTTTTGTTCGCTATGATACAGGGTAGGTACGAAAAAAAGAAAAGTTGGGAAATCTCAAAAAAAAAGCCGGAAAATCTAAAAAATCGATATTTCGATAAAAATGAATTGCTATGCGTTAGTCTCGCTAAAACTCAAAAACGGCTTGACCGATGTCGTTAAGTTTTTTTTTTGTTTTGTTCGCTATGATACAGGGTAGGTATGAAAAAAAATAAAAGTCGGGAAATCCCAAAGGAAAAGCCGGAAAATCGAAAAAATCGAAATTTCGATAAAAATGAATTGCTGTGCGTTAGTTATGCTAAAACTCAAAAACGGCTTGACCGATGTCGATAAGTTTTTTTTGTTTTGTTCGCTATGATACAGGGTGGGTATGCAAAAAAAATAAAAATCGGGAAATCCCAAAGGAAATGCCTGAAAATCGAAAAAATCGAAAATTCGATAAAAATTAATTGCTGTGCGATAGTGTCGCTAAAACTCAAAAACGGCTTGTCCGATGTCGACAAGTTTTTTTTGTTTTGTTCGCTATGATACAGGGTAGATATGAAAAAAAATAAAAGGCGGGAAATCCCAAAGGAAAAGCCGGACAATCGAAAAAATCGAAATTTCGATAAAAATTAATTGCTGTGCGTTAGTTTCGCTAAAACTCAGAAACGGCTTGATCGATGTCGATAAGTTTTTTTTGTTTTGTTCGCTATGATACAGGGTAGGTACAAAAAAAATAAAAGTCGGGAAATCCCAAAGGAAAAGCCAAAAAATCAAAAAAATAGAAACTCCGATAAAAATGAATTGCTGTGCGTTAGTTATGCTAAAACTCAAAAACGGCTTGACCGATGTCGATCAGTTTGTTTTGTTTTGTTCGATATGATACAGGGTAGGTATGAAAAAAAAGAAAAGTCGGGAAATCCCAAAGGAAAAGCCGGACAATCGAAAAAATCGAAATTTCGATAAAAATTAATTGCTGTGCGTTAGTTTCGCTAAAACTCAGAAACGGCTTGATCGATGTCGATAGGTTTTTTTCGTTTTGTTCGCTATGATACAGGGTAGGTACGAAAAAAAGAAAAGTTGGGAAATCTCAAAAGAAAAGCCGGAAAATCTAAAAAATCGATATTTCGATAAAAATGAATTGCTGTGCGTTAGTCTCGCTAAAACTCAAAAACGGCTTGACCGATGTCGATAAGTTTTTTTTTTGTTTTGTTCGCTATGATACAGGGTAGGTATGAAAAAAAATAAAAGTCGGGAAATCCCAAAGGAAAAGCCGGAAAATCGAAAAAATCGAAATTTCGATAAAAATGAATTGCTGTGCGTTAGTTATGCTAAAACTCAAAAACGGCTTGACCGATGTCGATAAGTTTTTTTTGTTTTGTTCGCTATGATACAGGGTGGGTATGCAAAAAAAATAAAAATCGGGAAATCCCAAAGGAAATGCCTGAAAATCGAAAAAATCGAAAATTCGATAAAAATTAATTGCTGTGCGATAGTGTCGCTAAAACTCAAAAACGGCTTGTCCGATGTCGACAAGTTTTTTTTGTTTTGTTCGCTATGATACAGGGTAGATATGAAAAAAAATAAAAGGCGGGAAATCCCAAATGAAAAGCCGGACAATCGAAAAAATCGAAATTTCGATAAAAATTAATTGCTGTGCGTTAGTTTCGCTAAAACTCAGAAACGGCTTGATCGATGTCGATAAGTTTTTTTTGTTTAGTTCGCTATGATGCAGGGTAGGTACAAAAAAAATAAAAGTCGGGAAATCCCAAAGGAAAAGCCAAAAAATCAAAAAAATAGAAACTCCGATAAAAATGAATTGCTGTGCGTTAGTTATGCTAAAACTCAAAAACGGCTTGACCGATGTCGATCAGTTTGTTTTGTTTTGTTTGATATGATACAGGGTAGGTATGAAAAAAAAGAAAAGTCGGGAAATCCCAAAGGAAAAGCCGGACAATCGAAAAAATCGAAATTTCGATAAAAATTAATTGCTGTGCGTTAGTTTCGCTAAAACTCAGAAACGCCTTGATCGATGTCGATAAGTTTTTTTTGTTTTGTTCGCTATGATACAGGGTAGGTACGAAAAAAAGAAAAGTTGGGAAATCTCAAAAGAAAAGCCGGAAAATCTAAAAAATCGATATTTCGATAAAAATGAATTGCTGTGCGTTAGTCTCGCTAAAACTCAAAAACGGCTTGACCGATGTCGATAAGTTTTTTTTTTGTTTTGTTCGCTATGATACAGGGTAGGTATGAAAAAAAATAAAAGTCGGGAAATCCCGAAGGAAAAGCCGGAAAATCGAAAAAATCGAAATTTCGATAAAAATGAATTGCTGTGCGTTAGTTATGCTAAAACTCAAAAACGGCTTGACCGATGTCGATAAGTTTTTTTTGTTTTGTTCGCTATGATACAGGGTGGGTATGCAAAAAAAATAAAAATCGGGAAATCCCAAAGGAAATGCCTGAAAATCGAAAAAATCGAAAATTCGATAAAAATTAATTGCTGTGCGATAGTGTCGCTAAAACTCAAAAACGGCTTGTCCGATGTCGATAAGTTTTTTTTGTTTTGTTCGCTATGATACAGGGTAGGTATGAAAAAAAATAAAAGGCGGGAAATCCCAAAGGAAAAGCCGGACAATCGAAAAAATCGAAATTTCGATAAAAATTAATTGCTGTGCGTTAGTTTCGCTAAAACTCAGAAACGGCTTGATCGATGTCGATAAGTTTTTTTGGTTTTGTTCGCTATGATACAGGGTAGGTATGAAAAAAAAATAAAAGTCGGGAAATCCCAAAGGAAAAGCCGGAAAATCGAAAAAATCGAAATTTCGATAAAAATTAATTTTTGTGCGATAGTGTCGCTAAAACTCAAAAACGGCTTGACCGATGTCGATAAGTTTTTTCTGTTTTGTTCGCTATGATACAGGGTAGGTATGAAAAAAAATAAAAGTCGAAAAATCCCAAAGGAAAAGCCGGAAAATCAAAAAAATAGAAACTCCGATAAAAATGAATTGCTGTGCGTTAGTTATGCTAAAACTCAAAAACGGCTTGACCGATGTCGATAAGTTTTTTTTGTTTTGTTCGCTACGATACAGGGTGGGTATGCAAAAAAAATAAAAATCGGGAAATCCCAAAGGAAATGCCTGAAAACCGAAAAAATCGAAATTTCGATAAAAATTAATTGCTGTGCGATAGTGTCGCTAAAACTCAAAAACGGCTTGACCGATGTCGATAAGTTTTTTTTGTTTTGTGCGCTATGATACAGGGTAGGTACGAAAAAAAATAAAAGTCAGAAAATCCCAAAGGAAAAGCCGGAAAATCAAAAAAGAGACTCCGATAAAAATGAAATGCTGTGCGTTAGTTATACTAAAACTCAAAAACGGCTTCATCGATGTCGATAAGTTTTTTTTGTTTTGTTCGCTATGATACAGGGTGGGTATGAACAAAACTAAAAGTCGGGCAATCCCAAAGGAAAAGCCGGAAAATCAAAAAAATCGCAATTTCGATAAAAATTAATTGCTGTGCGTTAGTTTCGCTAAAACTCAAAAACGGCTTGATCGATGTCGATAAGTTTTTTTTTTTTTGTTCGCTATGATACAGGGTAGGTACAAAAAAAAGAAAAGTCGGGAAATTCCAAAGGAAAAGCCAAAAAATCAAAAAAATAGAAACTCCGATAAAAATGAATTGCTGTGCGTTAGTTATGCTAAAACTCAAAAACGGCTTGACCGATGTCGATAAGTTTTTTTTGTTTTGTTCGCTATGATACAGGGTAGGTATGAAAAAAAATAAAAGTCGGGAAATCCCAAAGGAAAAGCCGAAAAATCGAAAAAATCGAAATTTCGATAAAAATTAATTGTTGTGCGATAGTGTCGCTAAAACTCAAAAACGGCTTGACCGATGTCGATAAGTTTTTTTTGTTTCGTTCGCTATGATACAGGGTAGGTACGAAAAAAAAGAAAAGTCGGGAAATCCCAAAGGAAAAGCCGGAAAATCAAAAAAATTGAAACTCCGATAAAAATGAATTGCTGTGCGTTAGTTATGCTAAAACTCAAAAACGGCTTGATCGATGTCGATAAGTTTTTTTTGTTTTGTTCGCTATGATACAGGGTAGGTATGAAAAAAAAGAAAAGTCGGGAAATCCCAAAGGAAAAGCCGGACAATCGAAAAAATCGAAATTTCGATAAAAATTAATTGCTGTGCGTTAGTTTCGCTAAAACTCAGAAACGGCTTGATCGATGTCGATAAGTTTTTTTTGTTTTGTTCGCTATGATACAGGGTAGGTCCAAAAAAAAGAAAAGTCGGGAAATCCCAAAGGAAAAGCCAAAAAATCAAAAAAATTGAAACTCCGATAAAAATGAATTGCTGTGCGTTAGTTATGCTAAAACTCAAAAACGGCTCGACCGATGTCGATAAGTTTTTTTGTTTTGTTCGCTATGATACAGGGTAGGTACGAAAAAAAATAAAAGTCGGGAAATCCCAAAGGAAAAGCCGAAAAATCGAAAAAATCGAAATTTCGATAAAAATTAATTGCTGTGCGATAGTGTCGCTAAAACTCAAAAACCGCTTGACCGATGTCGATAAGTTTTTTTTGTTTTGTTCGCTATGATACAGGGTAGGTATGAAAAAAAATAAAAGTCGGGAAATCCCAAAGGAAAAGCCGGAAAATCAAAAAAGAAACTCCGATAAAAATGAAATGCTGTGCGTTAGTTATGCTAAAACTCAAAAACGGCTTCATCGATGTCGATAAGTTTTTTATTTTTTGTTCGCTATGATACAGGGTGGGTATGAACAAAAATAAAAGTCGGGCAATCCCAAAAAAAAAGCCGGAAAATCAAAAAAATCGAAATTTCGATAAAAATTAATTGCTGTGCGATAGTGTCGCTAAAACTCAAAAACGGCTTGACCGATGTCGATAAGTTTTTTTTGTTTTGTTCGCTATGATACAGGGTAGGTACGAAAAAAAGAAAAGTCGGGAAATCCCAAAGGAAAAGCCGGACAATCGAAAAAATCGAAATTTCGATAAAAATTAATTGCTGTGCGTTAGTTTTGCTAAAACTCAGAAACGGCTTGATCGATGTCGATAAGTTTTTTTTGTTTTGTTCGCTATGATACAGGGTAGGTACAAAAAAAAGAAAAATTGGGAAATCTCAAAAGAAAAGCCGGAAAATCTAAAAAATCGATATTTCGATAAAAATGAATTGCTATGCGTTAGTCTCGCTAAAACTCAAAAACGGCTTGACCGATGTCGATAAGTTTTGTTTTTGTTTTGTTCGCTATGATACAGGGTAGGTATGAAAAAAAATAAAAGTCGGGAAATCCCAAAGGAAAAGCCGGAAAATCGAAAAAATCGAAATTTCGATCAAAATGAATTGCTGTGCGTTAGTTATGCTAAAACTCAAAAACGGCTTGACCGATGTCGATAAGTTTTTTTTGTTTTGTTCGCTATGATACAGGGTGGGTATGCAAAAAAAATAAAAATCGGAAAATCCCAAAGGAAATGCCTGAAAATCGAAAAAATCTAAAATTCGATAAAAATTAATTGCTGTGCGATAGTGTCGCTAAAACTCAAAAACGGCTTGTCCGATGTCGATAAGTTCTTTTTGTTTTGTTCGCTATGATACAGGGTAGGTATGAAAAAAAATAAAAGGCAGGAAATCCCAAAGGAAAAGCCGGACAATCGAAAAAATCGAAATTTCGATAAAAATTAATTGATGTGCGTTAGTTATGCTAAAACTCAAAAACGGCTTGACCGATGTCGATAAGTTTTTTTTGTTTTGTTCGCTATGATACAGGGTAGGTATGAAAAAAAAGAAAAGTCGGGAAATCCCAAAGGAAAAGCCGGACAATCGAAAAAATCGAAATTTCGATAAAAATTAATTGCTGTGCGTTAGTTTCGCTAAAACTCAGAAACGGCTTGATCGATGTCGATAAGTTTTTTTTGTTTTGTTCGCTATGATACAGGGTAGGTACAAAAAAAAGAAAAGTCGGGAAATCCCAAAGGAAAAGCCAAAAAATCAAAAAAATAGAAACTCCGATAAAAATGAATTGCTGTGCGTTAGTTATGCTAAAACTCATAAACGGCTCGACCGATGTCGATAAGTTTTTTTTGTTTTGTTCGCTATGATACAGGGTAGGTATGAAAAAAGTAAAAGTCGGAAAATCCCAAAGGAAAAGCCGGAAAATCAAAAAAATAGAAACTCCGATAAAAATGAATTGCTGTGCGTTAGTTATGCTAAAACTCAAAAACGGCTTGATCGATGTCAATAAGTTTTTTTTGTTTTGTTCGCTATGATACAGGGTAGGTATGAAAAAAAAGAAAAGTCGGGAAATCCCAAAGGAAAAGCCGGACAATCGAAAAAATCGAAATTTCGTTAAAAATTAATTGCTGTGCGTTAGTTTCGCTAAAACTCAGAAACGGCTTTATCGATGTCGATAAGTTTTTTTTGTTTTGTTCGCTATGATACAGGGTAGGTACAAAAAAAAGAAAAGTCGGGAAATCCCAAAGGAAAAGCCAAAAAATCAAAAAAATAGAAACTCCGATAAAAATGAATTGCTGTGCGTTAGTTATGCTAAAACTCAAAAACGGCTCGACCGATGTCGATAAGTTTTTATTTTTTTGTTCGCTATGATACAGGGTAGGTATGAAAAAAAATAAAAGTCGGGAAATCCCAAAAGAAAAGCCGAAAAATCGAAAAAATCGAAATTTCGATAAAAATTAATTGCTGTGCGATAGTGTCGCTAAAACTCAAAAACGGCTTGATCGATGTCGATAAGTTTTTTTTGTTTTGTTCGCTATGATACAGGGTAGGTATGAAAAAAAATAAAAGTCGGAAAATCCTAAAGGAAAAGCCGGAAAATCTAAAAAGAAACTCCGATAAAAATGAAATGCTGTGAGTTAGTTATGCTAAAACTCAAAAACGGCTTCATCGATGTCGATAAGTTTTTTTTGTTTTGTTCGCTATGATACAGGGTGGGTATGAACAAAAATAAAAGTCGGGCAATCCCAAAGGAAAAGCCGGAAAATCAAAAAAATCGAAATTTCGATAAAAATTAATTGCTGTGCGTTAGTTTCGCTAAAACTCAGAAACGGCTTGATCGATGTCGATAAGTTTTTTTTTGTTTTGTTCGCTATGATACAGGGTAGGTGCGGACAATCGAAAAAATCGAAATTTCGATAAAAATTAATTGCTGTGCGTTAGTTTCGCTAAAACTCAGAAACGGCTTCATGGATGTCGATAAGTTTTTTTTGTTTTGTTCGCTATGATACAGGGTAGGTACAAAAAAAAGAAAAGTCGGGAAATCCCAAATAAAAAGCCAAAAAATCAAAAAAATTGAAACTCCGATAAAAATGAATTGCTGTGCGTTAGTTATGCTAAAACACAAAAACCGATTGATCGATGTCGATAAGTTTTTTTTGTTTTGTTCGCTATGATACAGGGTAGGTATGAAAAAAATAAAAGTCGGGAAATCCCAAAGGAAAAGCCGGAAAATCGAAAAAATCGAAATTTCGATAAAAATTAATTGCTGTGCGATAGTGTCGCTAAAACTCAAAAACGGCTTGACCGATGTCGATAAGTTTTTTTTGTTTTGTTCGCTATGATACAGGGTAGGTACGAAAAAAAGAAAAGTTGGGAAATCTCAAAAGAAAAGCCGGAAAATCTAAAAAATCGATATTTCGATAAAAATGAATTGCTATTCGTTAGTCTCGCTAAAACTCAAAAACGGCTTGACCGATGTCGATAAGTTTTTTTTTTGTTTTGTTCGCTATGATACAGGGTAGGTATGAAAAAAAATAAAAGTCGGGAAATCCCAAAGGAAAAGCCGGAAAATCGAAAAAATCGAAATTTCGATCAAAATGAATTGCTGTGCGTTAGTTATGCTAAAACTCAAAAACGGCTTGACCGATGTCGATAAGTTTTTTTTGTTTTGTTCGCTATGATACAGGGTGGGTACAAAAAAAGAAAAGTTGGGAAATCTCAAAAGAAAAGCCGGAAAATCTAAAAAATCGATATTTCGATAAAAATGAATTGCTATGCGTTAGTCCCGCTAAAACTCATAAACGGCTTGACCGATGTCGATAAGTTTTTTCTGTTTTGTTTGCTATAATACAGGGTATGTACGAAAAAAAATAAAAGTCAGGAAATCCAAAAGGAAAAGCCGGAAAATCAAAAAAATAGAAACTCCGATAAAAATTAATTGCTGTGCGATAGTGTCGCTAAAACTCAAAAACGGCTTGACCGATGTCGATAAGTTTTTTCTGTTTTGTTTGCTATAATACAGGGTAGGTACGAAAAAAAAGAAAAGTCGGGAAATCCCAAAGCAAAAGCCGGAAAATCGAAAAAATCGAAATTTCGATAAAAATTAATTGCTGTGCGTTAGTTTCGCTAAAACTCAGAAACGGCTTGACCGATGTCGATAAGTTTTTTTTGTTTTGTTCGCTATGATACAGGGTACGAATGAAAAAAAATAAAAGTCGGGAAATCCCAAAGGAAAAGCCGGAAAATCGAAAAAATCGAAAAAATCGAAATTTCGATAAAAATTAATTGCTGTGCGATAGTGTCGCTAAAACTCAAAAACGGCTTGACCGATGTCGATAAGTTTTTTTTTTTTTGTTCGCTATGATACAGGGTAGGAATGAAAAAAAATAAAAGTCGGAAAATCCCAAAGGAAAAGCCGGAAAATCAAAAAAATAGAAACTCCGATAAAAATGAATTGCTGTGCGTTAGTTATGCTAAAACTCAAAAACGGCTTGATCGATGTCGATAAGTTTTTTTTGTTTTGTTCGCTATGATACAGGGTAGGTACAAAAAAAAGAAAAGTTGGGAAATCTCAAAAGAAAAGCCGGAAAATCTAAAAAATCGATATTTCGATAAAAATGAATTGCTATGCGTTAGTCTCGCTAAAACTCATAAACGGCTTGACCGATGTCGATAAGTTTTTTCTGTTTTGTTCGGTATAATACAGGGTATATACGAAAAAAAATAAAAGTCGGGAAATCCCAAAGGAAAAGCCGGAAAATCAAATAAATAGAAACTCCGATAAAAATTAATTGCTGTGCGATAGTGTCGTTAAAACTCAAAAACGGCTTTACCGATGTCGATAAGTTTTTTTTGTTTTGTTCGCTATGATACAGGGTAGGTATGAAAAAAATAAAAGTCGGGAAATCCCAAAGGAAAAGCCGGAAAATCGAAAAAATCGAAATTTCGATAAAAATTAATTGCTGTGCGATAGTGTCGCTAAAACTCAAAAACGGCTTGACCGATATTGATAAGTTTTTTTTGTTTTGTTCGCTATGATACAGGGTATGTACGAAAAAAAATAAAAGTCGGGAAATCCAAAAGGAAAAGCCGGAAAATCAAAAAAATAGAAACTCCGATAAAAATTAATTGCTGTGCGATAGTGTCGCTAAAACTCAAAAACGGCTTGATCGATGTCGATAAGTTTTTTTTGTTTTGTTCGCTATGATACAGGGTAGCTATCAAAAAAATAAAAGTCGGGAAATCCCAAAGGAAAAGCCGAAAAATCGAAAAAATCGAAATTTCGATAAAAATTAATTGCTGTGCGTTAGTTTCGCTAAAACTCAGAAACGGCTTGACCGATGTCGATAAGTTTTTTTGTTTTGTTCGCTATGACACAGGGTAGGTATGAAAAAAAATACAAGCCAGGAAATCCCAAAGGAAAAGCCGCAAAATCGAAAAAATCGAAATTTCGATCAAAATTAATTGCTGTGCGATAGTGTCGCTAAAACTCAAAAACTGCTTGACCGATGTCGATAAGTTTTTTTTGTTTTGTTCGCTATGATACAGGGTAGGTATGAAAAAAATAAAAGTCGGAAAATCCCAAAGGAAAAGCCGGAAAATCAAAAAAATAGAAACTCCGATAAAAATGAATTGCTGTGCGTTAGTTATGCTAAAACTCAAAAACGGCTTGATCGATGTCGATAAGTTTTTTTTGTTTTGTTCGCTATGATACAGGGTAGGTACGAAAAAAAAGAAAAGTCGGGAAATCCCAAAGGAAAAGCAGGACAATCGAAAAAATCGAAATTTCGATAAAAATTAGTTGCTGTGCGTTAGTTTCGCTAAAACTCAGAAACGGCTTGCTCGATGTCGATAAGTTTTTTTTTGTTTTGTTCGCTATGATACATGGTAGGTACAAAAAAAAGAAAAGTCGGGAAATCCCAAAGGAAAAGCCAAAAAATTAAAAAAATAGAAACTCCGATAAAAATGAATTGCTGTGCGTTAGTTATGCTAAAACTCAAAAACGGCTCGACCGATGTCGATAAGTTTTTTTTGTTTTGTTCGCTATGATACAGGGTAGGTATGAAAAAAAATAAAAGTCGGGAAATCCCAAAGGAAAAGCCGAAAAATCGAAAAAATCGAAATTTCGATAAAAATTAATTGCTGTGCGATAGTGTCGCTAAAACTCAAAACCGGCTTGATCGATGTCGATAAGTTTTTTTTATTTGTTCGCTATGATACAGGGTAGGTATGAAAAAAAATAAAAGTCGGAAAATCCTAAAGGAAAAGCCAGAAAATCAAAAAAGAAACTCCGATAAAAATGAAATGCTGTGCGTTAGTTATGCTAAAACTCAAAAACGGCTTCATCGATGTCGATAAGTTTTTTTTGTTTTGTTCGCTATGATACAGGGTGGGTATGAACAAAAATAAAAGTCGGGCAATCCCAAAGGAAAAGCCGGAAAATCAAAAAAATCGAAATTTCGATAAAAATTAATTGCTGTGCGTTAGTTTCGCTAAAACTCAGAAACGGCTTGATCGATGTCGATAAGTTTTTTTTTGTTTTGTTCGCTATGATACAGGGTAGGTACAAAAAAAGAAAAGTTGTGAAATCTCAAAAGAAAAGCCGGAAAATCTACAAAATCGATATTTCGATAAAAATGAATTGCTATGCGTTAGTCCCGCTAAAACTCATAAACGGCTTGACCGATGTCGATAAGTTTTTCTGTTTTGTTCGCTATAATACAGGGTATGTACGAAAAAAAATAAAAGTCAGGAAATCCAAAAGGAAAAGCCGGAAAATCAAAAAAATAGAAACTCCGATAAAAATTAATTGCTGTGCGATAGTGTCGCTAAAACTCAAAAACGGCTTGACCGATGTCGATAAGTTTTTTCTGTTTTGTTTGCTATAATACAGGGTAGGTACGAAAAAAAAGAAAAGTCGGGAAATCCCAAAGCAAAAGCCGGAAAATCGAAAAAGCAAAATATCGATAAAAATTAATTGCTGTGCGTTAGTTTCGCTAAAACTCAGAAACGGCTTGACCGATGTCGATAAGTTTTTTTTGTTTTGTTCGCTATGATACAGGGTAGGAATGAAAAAAAATAAAAGTCGGGAAATCCCAAAGGAAAAGCCGGAAAATCGAAAAAATCGAAATTTCGATAAAAATTAATTGCTGTGCGATAGTGTCGCTAAAACTCAAAAACGGCTTGACCGATGTCGATAAGTTTTTTTTGTTTTGTTCGCTATGATACAGGGTAGGAATGAAAAAAAATAAAAGTCGGAAAATCCCAAAGGAAAAGCCGGAAAATCAAAAAAATAGAAACTCCGATAAAAATGAATTGCTGTGCGTTAGTTATGCTAAAACTCAAAAACGGCTTGATCGATGTTGATAAGTTTTTTTTGTTTTGTTCGCTATGATACAGGGTAGGAATGAAAAAAAGAAAAGTCGGGAAATCCCAAAGGAAAAGCCGGACAATCGAAAAAATCGAAATTTCGATAAAAATTAATTGCTGTGCGTTAGTTTCGCTAAAACTCAGAAACGGCTTCATGGATGTCGATAAGTTTTTTTTGTTTTGTTCGCTATGATACAGGGTAGGTACAAAAAAAAAGAAAAGTCGGGAAATCCCAAATAAAAAGCCAAAAATCAAGAAAATTTAAACTCTGATAAAAATGAATTGCTGTGCGTTAGTTATGCTAAAACACAAAAACGGATTGATCGATGTCGATAAGTTTTTTTTGTTTTGTTCGCTATGATACAGGGTAGGTATGAAAAAAAATAAAAGTCGGGAAATCCCAAAGGAAAAGCCGGAACTTCGAAAAAATCGAAATTTCGATAAAAATTAATTGCTGTGCGATAGTGGCGCTAAAACTCAAAAACGGCTTGACCGATGTCGATAAGTTTTTTTTGTTTTGTTCGCTATGATACAGGGTAGGTACGAAAAAAAGAAAAGTCGGGAAATCCCAAAGAAAAAGCCGGACAATCGAAAAAATCGAAATTTCGATAAAATTTAATTGCTGTGCGTTAGTTTTGCTAAAACTCAGAAACGGCTTGATCGATGTCGATAAGTTTTTTTTGTTTTGTTCGCTATGATACAGGGTAGGTGCAAAAAAAAGAGAAGTTGGTAAATCTCAAAAGAAAAGCCGGAAAATCTAAAAAATCGATATTTCGATAAAAATTAATTGCTGTGCATTAGTTATGCTAAAACTCAAAAACGGCTTGATCGATGTCGATAAGTTTTTTTTGTTTTGTTCGCTATGATACAGGGTAGGTATGAAAAAAAATAAAAGTCGGGAAATCCCAAAGGAAAAGCCGGAAAATCATAAAAATAGAAACTCCGATAAAAATGAATTGCTGTGCGTTAGTTATGCTAAAACTCAAAAACGGCTTGACTGATGTCGGTAAGTTTTTTTTGTGCTGTTCGCTATGATACCGGGTAGGTATGAAAAAAAATAAAAGTCGGGAAATCCCAAAGGAAAAGCCGGAAAATCAAAAAAATAAAAACTCCGATAAAAATGAATTGCTGTGCGTTAGTTATGCTAAAACTCAAAAACGGCTTGATCGATGTCGATAAGTTTTTTTTGTTTTGTTCGCTATGATACAGGGTAGGTATGAAAAAAAAGAAAAGTCGGGAAATCCCAAAGGAAATGCCGGACAATCGAAAAAATCGAAATTTCGATAAAAATTAATTGCTGTGCGTTAGTTTCGCTAAAACTCAGAAACGGCTTGATCGATGTCGATAAGTTTTTTTTGTTTTGTTCGCTATGATACAGGGTAGGTGCAAAAAAAAGAGAAGTTGGTAAATCTCAAAAGAAAAGCCGGAAAATCTAAAAAATCGATATTTCGATAAAAATGAATTGCTGTGCATTAGTTATGCTAAAACTCAAAAACGGCTTGATCGATGTCGATAAGTTTTTTTTGTTTTGTTCGCTATGATACAGGGTAGGAATGAAAAAAAATAAAAGTCGGGAAATCCCAAAGGAAAAGCCGGAAAATCGAAAAAATCGAAATTTCGATAAAAATTAATTGCTGTGCGATAGTGTCGCTAAAACTCAAAAACGGCTTGACCGATGTCGATAAGTTTTTTTTGTTTTGTTCGCTATGATACAGGGTAGGAATGAAAAAAAATAAAAGTCGGAAAATCCCAAAGGAAAAGCGGAAAATCAAAAAAATAGAAACTCCGATAAAAATGAATTGCTGTGCGTTAGTTATGCTAAAACTCAAAAACGGCTTGATCGATGTCGATAAGTTTTTTTTGTTTTGTTCGCTATGATACAGGGTAGGAATGAAAAAAAGAAAAGTCGGGAAATTCCAAAGGAAAAGCCGGACAATCGAAAAAATCGAAATTTCGATAAAAATTAATTGCTGTGCGTTAGTTTCGCTAAAACTCAGAAACGGCTTCATGGATGTCGATAAGTTTTTTTTGTTTTGTTCGCTATGATACAGGGTAGGTACAAAAAAAAGAAAAGTCGGGAAATCCCAAATAAAAAGCCAAAAATCAAAAAAATTGAAACTCCGATAAAAATGAATTGCTGTGCGTTAGTTATGCTACAACACAAAAACGGATTGATCGATGTCGATAAGTTTTTTTTGTTTTGTTCGCTATGATACAGGGTAGGTATGAAAAAAAATAAAAGTCGGGAAATCCCAAAGGAAAAGCCGGAACTTCGAAAAAATCGAAATTTCGATAAAAATTAATTGCTGTGCGATAGTGTCGCTAAAACTCAAAAACGGCTTGACCGATGTCGATAAGTTTTTTTTGTTTTGTTCGCTATGATACAGGGTAGGTACGAAAAAAAGAAAAGTCGGGAAATCCCAAAGAAAAAGCCGGACAATCGAAAAAATCGAAATTTCGATAAAATTTAATTGCTGTGCGTTAGTTTTGCTAAAACTCAGAAACGGCTTGATCGATGTCGATAAGTTTTTTTTGTTTTGTTCGCTATGATACAGGGTAGGTGCAAAAAAAAGAGAAGTTGGTAAATCTCAAAAGAAAAGCCGGAAAATCTAAAAAATCGATATTTCGATAAAAATGAATTGCTGTGCATTAGTTATGCTAAAACTCAAAAACGGCTTGATCGATGTCGATAAGTTTTTTTTGTTTTGTTCGCTATGATACAGGGTAGGTATGAAAAAAAATAAAAGTCGGGAAATCCCAAAGGAAAAGCCGGAAAATCATAAAAATAGAAACTCCGATAAAAATGAATTGCTGTGCGTTAGTTATGCTAAAACTCAAAAACGGCTTGACCGATGTCGGTAAGTTTTTTTGTGCTGTTCGCTATGATACCGGGTAGGTATGAAAAAAAATAAAAGTCGGGAAATCCCAAAGGAAAAGCCGGAAAATCAAAAAAATAGAAACTCCGATAAAAATGAATTGCTGTGCGTTAGTTATGCTAAAACTCAAAAACGGCTTGATCGATGTCGATAAGTTTTTTTTGTTTTGTTCGCTATGATACAGGGTAGGTATGAAAAAAAAGAAAAGTCGGGAAATCCCAAAGGAAAAGCCGGACAATCGAAAAAATCGAAATTTCGATAAAAATTAATTGCTGTGCGTTAGTTTCGCTAAAACTCAGAAACGGCTTGATCGATGTCGATAAGTTTTTTTTGTTTTGTTCGCTATGATACAGGGTAGGTACAAAAAAAAGAAAAGTCGGGAAATCCCAAAGGAAAAGCCAAAAAATCAAAAAAATAGAAACTCCGATAAAAATGAATTGCTGTGCGTTAGTTATGCTAAAACTCAAAAACGGCTTGATCGATGTCGATAAGTTTTTTTTGTTTTGTTTGCTATGATACAGGGTAGGTATGAAAAAAAGAAAAGTCGGGAAATCCCAAAGGAAAAGCCGGACAATCGAAAAAATCGAAATTTCGATAAAAATTAATTGCTGTGCGTTAGTTTCGCTAAAACTCAGAAACGGCTTGATCGATGTCGATAAGTTTTTTTTGTTTTGTTCGCTATGATACAGGGTAGGTACAAAAAAAAAAAGTCGGGAAATCCGAAAGGAAAAGCCAAAAAATCAAAAAAAATAGAAACTCCGATAAAAATGAATTGCTGTGCGTTAGTTATGCTAAAACTCAAAAACGGCTTGATCGATGTCGATAAGTTTTTTTTGTTTTGTTCGCTATGATACAGGGTAGGTGTGAAAAAAAGAAAAGTCGGGAAATCCCAAAAGAAAAGCCGGAAAATCTAAAAAATCGATATTTCGATAAAAATGAATTGCTATCCGTTAGTCTCGCTAAAACTCATAAATGGCTTGACCGATGTCGATAAGTTTTTTCTGTTTTGTTTGCTATAATACAGGGTATGTACGAAAAAAAATAAAAGTCGGGAAATCCCAAAGGAAAAGCCGGAAAATCAATAAAATAGAAACTCCGATAAAAATTAATTGCTGTGCGATAGTGTCGCTAAAACTCAAAAACGGCTTGACCGATGTCGACATGTTTTTTTTTGTTTTGTTCGCTATGATACAGGGTAGGTATGGAAAAAATAAAAGGCGGGAAATCCCAAAGGAAAAGCCGGAAAATTGAAAAAATCGAAATTTCGATAAAAATTAATTGCTGTGCGTTAGTTTCGCTATAACTCAGAAACGGCTTGACCGATGTCGATAAGTTTTTTTTGTTTTGTTCGCTATGATACAGGGTAGGTATGAAAAAAAATAAAAGTCGGGAAATCCCAAAGGAAAAGCCGGAAAATCGAAAAAATCGAAATTTCGATAAAAATTAATTGCTGTGCGATAGTGTCGCTAAAACTCAAAAACGGCTTGACCGATGTCGATAATTTTTTTTTGTTTTGTTCGCTATGATACAGGGTAGGTATGAAAAAAAATAAAAGTCGGGAAATCCCAAAGGAAAAGCCGGAAAATCGAAATATCGAAATTTCGATAAAAATTAATTGCTGTGCGATAGTGTCGCTAAAACTCAAAAACGGCTTGACCGATGTCGATAAGTTTTTTTTGTTTTGTTCGCTATGATACAGGGTAGGTATGAAAAAAAATAAAAGTCGGGAAATCCCAAAGGAAAAGCCGGAAAATCATAAAAATAGAAACTCCGATAAAAATGAATTGCTGTGCGTTAGTTATGCTAAAACTCAAAAACGGCTTGACCGATGTCGATAAGTTTTTTTTGTGCTGTTCGCTATGATACCGGGTAGGTACGAAAAAAAATAAAAGTCGGGAAATCCCAAAGGAAAAGCCGGAAAATCAAAAAAATAGAAACTCCGATAAAAATGAATTGCTGTGCGTTAGGTATGCTAAAACTCAAAAACGGCTTGACCGATGTCGATAAGTTTTTTTGTTTTGTTTGCTATAATACAGGGTATGTACGAAAAAAAATAAAAGTCGGGAAATCCCAAAGGAAAAGCCGGAAAATCAATAAAATAGAAACTCCGATAAAAATTAATTGCTGTGCGATAGTGTCGCTAAAACTCAAAAACGGCTTGACCGATGTCGATATGTTTTTTTTTGTTTTGTTCGCTATGATACAGGGTAGGTATGGAAAAAATAAAAGGCGGGAAATCCCAAAGGAAAATCCGGAAAATTGAAAAAATCGAAATTTCGATAAAAATGAATTGCTATGCGTTAGTCTCGCTAAAACTCATAAATGGCTTGACCGATGTCGATAAGTTTTTTCTGTTTTGTTTGCTATAATACAGGGTATGTACGAAAAAAAATAAAAGTCGGGAAATCCCAAAGGAAAAGCCGGAAAATCAATAAAATAGAAACTCCGATAAAAATTAATTGCTGTGCGATAGTGTCGCTAAAACTCAAAAACGGCTTGACCGATGTCGATATGTTTTTTTTTGTTTTGTTCGCTATGATACAGGGTAGGTATGGAAAAAATAAAAGGCGGGAAATCCCAAAGGAAAAGCCGGAAAATTGAAAAAATCGAAATTTCGATAAAAATTAATTGCTGTGCGTTAGTTTCGCTATAACTCAGAAACGGCTTGACCGATGTCGATAAGTTTTTTTTGTTTTGTTCGCTATGATACAGGGTAGGTATGAAAAAAAATAAAAGTCGGGAAATCCCAAAGGAAAAGCCGGAAAATCGAAAAAATCGAAATTTCGATAAAAATTAATTGCTGTGCGATAGTGTCGCTAAAACTCAAAAACGGCTTGACCGATGTCGATAATTTTTTTTTTTTTTGTTCGCTATGATACAGGGTAGGTATGAAAAAAAATAAAAGTCGGGAAATCCCAAAGGAAAAGCCGGAAAATCGAAAAAATCGAAATTTCGATAAAAATTAATTGCTGTGCGATAGTGTCGCTAAAACTCAAAAACGGCTTGACCGATGTCGATAAGTTTTTTTTGTTTTGTTCGCTATGATACAGGGTAGGTATGAAAAAAAATAAAAGTCGGGAAATCCCAAAGGAAAAGCCGGAAAATCATAAAAATAGAAACTCCGATAAAAATGAATTGCTGTGCGTTAGTTATGCTAAAACTCAAAAACGGCTTGACCGATGTCGATAAGTTTTTTTTGTGCTGTTCGCTATGATACCGGGTAGGTATGAAAAAAAATAAAAGTCGGGAAATCCCAAAGGAAAAGCCGGAAAATCAAAAAAATAGAAACTCCGATAAAAATGAATTGCTGTGCGTTAGGTATGCTAAAACTCAAAAACGGCTTGACCGATGTCGATAAGTTTTTTTTGTTTTGTTCGCTATGATACAGGGTAGGTATGCAAAAAAATAAAAGTCGGGAAATCCCAAAGGAAAAGCCGGAAAATCAAAAAAATTGAAACTCCGATAAAAATGTATTGCTGTGCGTTAGTTATGCTAAAACTCAAAAACGGCTTGACCGATGTCGATAAGTTTTTTTGTTTTGTTCGCTATGATACAGGGTAGGTACGAAAAAAAATAAAAGTCGGGAAATCCCAAAGGAAAAGCCGGAAAATCAAAAAAATTGCAACTCCGATAAAAATGAATTGCTGTGCGATAGTGTCGTTAAAACTCAAAAACGGCTGGACCGATGTCGATAAGTTTTTTTTGTTTTGTTTGCTATGATACAGGGTAGGTATGAAAAAAAATAAAAATCGGGAAATCCCAAAGGAAAAGCCGGAAAATCGAAAAAATCGAAATTTCGATAAAAATTAATTGCTGTGAGATAGTGTCGCTAAAACTCAAAAACGGCTTGACCGATGTCGATAAGTTTTTTTTGCTTTGTTCGCTATGATACAGGGTAGGTATGAAAACAAATAAAAGTCGGGCAATCCCAAAGGAAAAGCCGGAAAATCAAAAAAATAGAAACTCCGATAAAAATGAATTGCTGTGCGTTAGTTTCGCTAAAACTCAGAAACGGCTTGATCGATGTCGATAAGTTTTTTTTGTTTTGTTCGCTATGATACAGGGTAGGTACGAAAAAAAATAAAAGTCGGGAAATCCGAAAGGAAACGCCGGAAAATCAAAAAAATAGAAACTCCGATAAAAATGAATTGCTGTGCGTTAGTTATGCTAAAACTCAAAAACGGCTTGATCGATGTCGATAAGTTTTTTTTGTTTTGTTCGCTATGATACAGGGTAGGAATGAAAAAAAGAAAAGTCGGGAAATCCCAAAGGAAAAGCCGGACAATCGAAAAAATCGAAATTTCGATAAAAATTAATTGCTGTGCGATAGTGTCGCTAAAACTCAAAAACGGCTTGACCGATGTCGATAAGTTTTTTTTGTTTTGTTCGCTATGATACAGGGTAGGTACGAAAAAAAGAAAAGTCGGGAAATCCCAAAGGAAAAGCCGGACAATCGAAAAAATCGAAATTTCGATAAAAATTAATTGCTGTGCGATAGTGTCGCTAAAACTCAAAAACGGCTTGACCGATGTCGATAAGTTTTTTTTGTTTTGTTCGCTATGATACAGGGTAGGAACGAAAAAAAATAAAAGTCGGAAAATCCCAAAGGAAAAGCCGGAAAATCAAAAAAATAGAAACTCCGATAAAAATTAATTGCTGTGCGTTAGTTATGCTAAAACTCAAAAACGGCTTGATCGATGTCGATAAGTTTTTTTTGTTTTGTTCGCTATGATACAGGGTAGGAATGAAAAAAAGAAAAGTCGGGAAATCCCAAAGGAAAAGCCGGACAATCGAAAAAATCGAAATTTCGATAAAAATTAATTGCTGTGCGTTAGTTTCGCTAAAACTCAGAAACGGCTTCATGGATGTCGATAAGTTTTTTTTGTTTTGTTCGCTATGATACAGGGTAGGTATGAAAAAAAATAAAAGTCGGGAAATCCCAAAGGAAAAGCCGGAAAATCGAAAAAATCGAAATTTCGATAAAAATTAATTGCTGTGCGATAGTGTCGCTAAAACTCAAAAACGGCTTGACCGATGTCGATAAGTTTTTTTTGTTTTGTTCGCTATGATACAGGGTAGGTACGAAAAAAAGAAAAGTCGGGAAATCCCAAAGGAAAAGCCGGACAATCGAAAAAATCGAAATTTCGATAAAAATTAATTGCTGTGCGTTAGTTTTGCTAAAACTCAGAAACGGCTTGATCGATGTCGATAAGTTTTTTTTGTTTTGTTCGCTATGATACAGGGTAGGTACAAAAAAAAGAAAAGTTGGGAAATCTCAAAAGAAAAGCCGGAAAATCTAAAAAATCGATATTTCGATAAAAATGAATTGCTATGCGTTAGTCTCGCTAAAACTCATAAACGGCTTGACCGATGTCGATAAGGTTTTTCTGTTTTGTTCGGTATAATACAGGGTATATACGAAAAAAAATAAAAGTCGGGAAATCCCAAAGGAAAAGCCGGAAAATCAAAAAAATAGAAACTCCGATAAAAATTAATTGCTGTGCGATAGTGTCGTTAAAACTCAAAAACGGCTTTACCGACGTCGATAAGTTTTTTTTGTTTTGTTCGCTATGATACAGGGTAGGTATGAAAAAAATAAAAGTCAGGAAATCCCAAAGGAAAAGCCGGAAAATCGAAAAAATCGAAATTTCGATAAAAATTAATTGCTGTGCGATAGTGTCGCTAAAACTCAAAAACGGCTTGACCGATGTTGATAAGTTTTTTTTGTTTTGTTCGCTGTGATACAGGGTATGTACGAAAAAAAATAAAAGTCGGGAAATCCAAAAGGAAAAGCCGGAAAATCAAAAAAAAGAAACTCCGATAAAAATTAATTACTGTGCGATAGTGTCGCTAAAACTCAAAAACGGCTTGACCGATGTCGATAAGTTTTTTTTGCTTTGTTCGCTATGATACAGGGTAGCTATGAAAAAAATAAAAGTCGGGAAATCCCAAAGGAAAAGCCGGAAAATCGAAAAAATCGAAATTTCGATAAAAATTAATTGCTGTGCGTTAGTTTCGCTAAAACTAAGAAACGGCTTGACCGATGTCGATAAGTTTTTTTTGTTTTGTTCGCTATGACACAGGGTAGGTATGAAAAAAAATACAAGCCGGGAAATCCCAAAGGAAAAGCCGGAAAATCGAAAAAATCGAAATTTCGATCAAAATTAATTGCTGTGCGATAGTGTCGCTAAAACTCAAAAACTGCTTGACCGATGTCGATAAGTTTTTTTTGTTTTGTTCGCTATGATACAGGGTAGGTATGAAAAAAATAAAAGTCGGAAAATCCCAAAGGAAAAGCCGGAATATCAAAAAAATAGAAACTCCGATAAAAATGAATTGCTGTGCGTTAGTTATGCTAAAACTCAAAAACGGCTTGATCGATGTCGATAAGTTTTTTTTGTTTTGTTCGCTATGATACAGGGTAGGTATGAAAAAAAATAAAAGTCGGGAAATCCCAAAGGAAAAGCCGGACAATCGAAAAAATCGAAATTTCGATAAAAATTAATTGCTGTGCGTTAGTTTCGCTAAAACTCAGAAACGGCTTGATCGATGTCGATAAGTTTTTTTTTGTTTTGTTCGCTATGATACAGGGTAGGTACAAAAAAAAGAAAAGTCGGGAAATCCCAAAGGAAAAGCCAAAAAATCAAAAAAATAGAAACTCCGATAAAAATTAATTGCTGTGCGATAGTGTCGCTAAAACTCAAAAACGGCTTGACCGATGTCGATAAGTTTTTTTTGTTTTGTTCGCTATGATACAGGGTAGGTATGCAAAAAAATAAAAGTCGGGAAATCCCAAAGGAAAAGCCGGAAAATCAAAAAAATTGAAACTCCGATAAAAATGTATTGCTGTGCGTTAGTTATGCTAAAACTCAAAAACGGCTTGACCGATGTCGATAAGTTTTTTTTGTTTTGTTCGCTATGATACAGGGTAGGTACGAAAAAAAATAAAAGTCGGGAAATCCCAAAGGAAAAGCCGGAAAATCAAAAAAATTGCAACTCCGATAAAAATGAATTGCTGTGCGATAGTGTCGTTAAAACTCAAAAACGGCTCGACCGATGTCGATAAGTTTTTTTTGTTTTGTTCGCTATGATACAGGGTAGGTACGAAAAAAAATAAAAGTCGGGAAATCCCAAAGGAAAAGCCGGAAAATCAAAAAAATTGCAACTCCGATAAAAATGAATTGCTGTGCGATAGTGTCGTTAAAACTCAAAAACGGCTCGACCGATGTCGATAAGTTTTTTTTGTTTTGTTCGCTATGATACAGGGTAGGTATGAAAAAAAATTAAAGTCGGAAAATCCTAAAGGAAAAGCCAGAAAATCAAAAAAGAAACTCCGATAAAAATGAAATGCTGTGCGTTAGTTATGCTAAAACTCAGAAACGGCTTGATCGATGTCGATAAGTTTTTTTTTTGTTTTGTTCGCTATGATACAGGGTAGGTACAAAAAAAGAAAAGTTGGGAAATCTCAAAAGAAAAGCCGGAAAATCTAAAAAATCGATATTTCGATAAAAATTAATTGCTATGCGTTAGTCCCGCTAAAACTCATAAACGGCTTGACCGATGTCGATAAGTTTTTTCTGTTTTGTTCGCTATAATACAGGGTATGTACGAAAAAAAATAAAAGTCAGGAAATCCAAAAGGAAAAGCCGGAAAATCAAAAAAATAGAAACTCCGATAAAAATTAATTGCTGTGCGATAGTGTCGCTAAAACTCAAAAACGGCTTGACCGATGTCGATAAGTTTTTTCTGTTTTGTTTGCTATAATACAGGGTAGGTACGAAAAAAAAGAAAAGTCGGGAAATCCCAAAGGAAAAGCCGGAAAATCGAAAAAATCGAAATTTCGATCAAAATTAATTGCTGTGCGTTAGTTTCGCTAAAACTCAGAAACGGCTTGACCGATGTCGATAAGTTTTTTTTATTTTGTTCGCTATGACACAGGGTAGGTATGAAAAAAAATACAAGCCGGGAAATCCCAAAGGAAAAGCCGGAAAATCGAAAAAATCGAAATTTCGATCAAAATTAATTGCTGTGCGATAGTGTCGCTAAAACTCAAAAACTGCTAGACCGATGTCGATAAGTTTTTTTTGTTTTGTTCGCTATGATACAGGGTAGGTATGAAAAAAATAAAAGTCGGAAAATCCCAAAGGAAAAGCCGGAAAATCAAAAAAATAGAAACTCCGATAAAAATGAATTGCTGTGCGTTAGTTATGCTAAAACTCAAAAACGGCTTGATCGATGTCGATAAGTTTTTTTTGTTTTGTTCGCTATGATACAGGGTAGGTATGAAAAAAAAGAAAAGTCGGGAAATCCCAAAGGAAAAGCAGGACAATCGAAAAAATCGAAATTTCGATAAAAATTAATTGCTGTGCGTTAGTTTCGCTAAAACTCAGAAACGGCTTGATCGATGTCGATAAGTTTTTTTTTGTTTTGTTCGCTATGATACAGGGTAGGTACAAAAAAAAGAAAAGTCGGGAAATCCCAAAGGAAAAGCCAAAAAATCAAAAAAATAGAAACTCCGATAAAAATGAATTGCTGTGCGTTAGTTATGCTAAAACTCAAAAACGGCTCGACCGATGTCGATAAGTTTTTTTTGTTTTGTTCGCTATGATACAGGGTAGGTATGAAAAAAAATAAAAGTCGGGAAATCCCAAAGGAAAAGCCGAAAAATCTAAAAAATCGAAATTTCGATAAAAATTAATTGCTGTGCGATAGTGTCGCTAAAACTCAAAAACGGCTTGATCGATGTCGATAAGTTTTTTTTGTTTGTTCGCTATGATACAGGGTAGGTATGAAAAAAAATAAAAGTCGGAAAATCCTAAAGGAAAAGCCAGAAAATCAAAAAAGAAACTCCGATAAAAATGAAATGCTGTGCGTTAGTTATGCTAAAACTCAAAAACGGATTCATCGATGTCGATAAGTTTTTTTTGTTTTGTTCGCTATGATACAGGGTGGGTATGAACAAAAATAAAAGTCGGCCAATCCCAAAGAAAAAGCCGGAAAATCAAAAAAATCGAAATTTCGATAAAAATTAATTGCTGTGCTGTGCTGTGAAACGGCTTGATCGATGTCGATAAGTTTTTTTTTGTTTTGTTCGCTATGATACAGGGTAGGTACAAAAAAAGAAAAGTTGGGAAATCTCAAAAGAAAAGCCGGAAAATCTAAAAAATCGATATTTCGATAAAAATGAATTGCTATGCGTTAGTCCCGCTAAAACTCATAAACGGCTTGACCGATGTCGATAACTTTTTCTGTTTTGTTCGCTATAATACAGGGTATGTACGAAAAAAAATAAAAGTCAGGAAATCCAAAAGGAAAAGCCGGAAATAAAAAAAATAGAAACTCCGATAAAAATTAATTGCTGTGCGATAGTGTCGCTAAAACTCAAAAACGGCTTGACCGATGTCGATAAGTTTTTTCTGTTTTGTTTGCTATAATACAGGGTAGGTACGAAAAAAAAGAAAAGTCGGGAAATCCAAAAGGAAAAGCCGGAAAATCAAAAAAATAGAAACTCCGATAAAAATTAATTGCTGTGCGATAGTGTCGCTAAAACTCAAAAACGGCTTGACCGATGTCGATAAGTTTTTTTTGTTTTGTTCGCTATGACACAGGGTAGGTATGAAAAAAAAGAAAAGTCGGGAAATCCCAAAGGAAAAGCCGGACAATCGAAAAAATCGAAATTTCGATAAAAATTAATTGCTGTGCGTTAGTTTCGCTAAAACTCAGAAACGGCTTGATCGATGTCGATAAGTTTTTTTTGTTTTGTTCGCTATGATACAGGGTAGGTACAAAAAAAAAGAAAAGTCGGGAAATCCCAAAGGAACTACTGTCGCTAAAACTCAAAAACTGCTAGACCGATGTCGATAAGTTTTTTTTGTTTTGTTCGCTATGATACAGGGTAGGTATGAAAAAAATAAAAGTCGGAAAATCCCAAAGGAAAAGCCGGAAAATCAAAAAAATAGAAACTCCGATAAAAATGAATTGCTGTGCGTTAGTTATGCTAAAACTCAAAAACGGCTTGATCGATGTCGATAAGTTTTTTTTGTTTTGTTCGCTATGATACAGGGTAGGTATGAAAAAAAAGAAAAGTCGGGAAATCCCAAAGGAAAAGCAGGACAATCGAAAAAATCGAAATTTCGATAAAAATTAATTGCTGTGCGTTAGTTTCGCTAAAACTCAGAAACGGCTTGATCGATGTCGATAAGTTTTTTTTTGTTTTGTTCGCTATGATACAGGGTAGGTACAAAAAAAAGAAAAGTCGGGAAATCCCAAAGGAAAAGCCAAAAAATCAAAAAAATAGAAACTCCGATAAAAATGAATTGCTGTGCGTTAGTTATGCTAAAACTCAAAAACGGCTCGACCGATGTCGATAAGTTTTTTTTGTTTTGTTCGCTATGATACAGGGTAGGTATGAAAAAAAATAAAAGTCGGGAAATCCCAAAGGAAAAGCCGAAAAATCTAAAAAATCGAAATTTCGATAAAAATTAATTGCTGTGCGATAGTGTCGCTAAAACTCAAAAACGGCTTGATCGATGTCGATAAGTTTTTTTTGTTTGTTCGCTATGATACAGGGTAGGTATGAAAAAAAATAAAAGTCGGAAAATCCTAAAGGAAAAGCCAGAAAATCAAAAAAGAAACTCCGATAAAAATGAAATGCTGTGCGTTAGTTATGCTAAAACTCAAAAACGGATTCATCGATGTCGATAAGTTTTTTTTGTTTTGTTCGCTATGATACAGGGTGGGTATGAACAAAAATAAAAGTCGGCCAATCCCAAAGAAAAAGCCGGAAAATCAAAAAAATCGAAATTTCGATAAAAATTAATTGCTGTGCTGTGCTGTGAAACGGCTTGATCGATGTCGATAAGTTTTTTTTTGTTTTGTTCGCTATGATACAGGGTAGGTACAAAAAAAGAAAAGTTGGGAAATCTCAAAAGAAAAGCCGGAAAATCTAAAAAATCGATATTTCGATAAAAATGAATTGCTATGCGTTAGTCCCGCTAAAACTCATAAACGGCTTGACCGATGTCGATAACTTTTTCTGTTTTGTTCGCTATAATACAGGGTATGTACGAAAAAAAATAAAAGTCAGGAAATCCAAAAGGAAAAGCCGGAAATAAAAAAAATAGAAACTCCGATAAAAATTAATTGCTGTGCGATAGTGTCGCTAAAACTCAAAAACGGCTTGACCGATGTCGATAAGTTTTTTCTGTTTTGTTTGCTATAATACAGGGTAGGTACGAAAAAAAAGAAAAGTCGGGAAATCCAAAAGGAAAAGCCGGAAAATCAAAAAAATAGAAACTCCGATAAAAATTAATTGCTGTGCGATAGTGTCGCTAAAACTCAAAAACGGCTTGACCGATGTCGATAAGTTTTTTTTGTTTTGTTCGCTATGACACAGGGTAGGTATGAAAAAAAAGAAAAGTCGGGAAATCCCAAAGGAAAAGCCGGACAATCGAAAAAATCGAAATTTCGATAAAAATTAATTGCTGTGCGTTAGTTTCGCTAAAACTCAGAAACGGCTTGATCGATGTCGATAAGTTTTTTTTGTTTTGTTCGCTATGATACAGGGTAGGTACAAAAAAAAAGAAAAGTCGGGAAATCCCAAAGGAAAAGCCAAAAAATCAAAAAAATAGAAACTCCGATAAAAATGAATTGCTGTGCGTTAGTTATGCTAAAACTCAAAAACGGCTTGATCGATGTCGATAAGTTTTTTTTGTTTTGTTCGCTATGATACAGGGTAGGTATGAAAAAAAGAAAAGTCGGGAAATCCCAAAGGAAAAGCCGGACAATCGAAAAAATCGAAATTTCGATAAAAATTAATTGCTGTGCGATAGTTTCGCTAAAACTCAGAAACGGCTTGATCGATGTCGATAAGTTTTTTTTGTTTTGTTCGCTATGATACAGGGTAGGTATGAAAAAAAGAAAAGTCGGGAAATCCCAAAAGAAAAGCCGGAAAATCCAAAAAATCGATATTTCGATAAAAATGAATTGCTATGCGTTAGTATCGCTAAAACTCATAAATGGCTTGACTTATGTCGATAAGTTTTTTCTGTTTTGTTTGCCATAATACAGGGTATGTACGAAAAAAAATAAAAATCGGGAAATCCCAAAGGAAAAGCCGGAAAATCAATAAAATAGAAACTCCGATAAAAATTAATTGCTGTGCGATAGTGTCGCTAAAACTCAAAAACGGCTTGACCGATGTCGATATGTTTTTTTTGTTTTGTTCGCTATGATACAGGGTAGGTATGGAAAAAATAAAAGGCGGGAAATCCCAAAGGAAAAGCCGGAAAATTGAAAAAATCGAAATTTCGATAAAAATTAATTGCTGTGCGTTAGTTTCGCTATAACTCAGAAACGGCTTGACCGATGTCGATAAGTTTTTTTTGTTTTGTTCGCTATGATACAGGGTAGGTACAAAAAAAAGAAAAGTCGGGAAATCCTAAAGGAAAAGCCAAAAAATCAAAAAAATAGAAACTCCGATAAAAATGAATTTGCTGTGCGTTAGTTATGCTAAAACTCAAAAACGGCTTGATCGATGTCGATAAGTTTTTTTTGTTTTGTTCGCTATGATACAGGGTAGGTATGAAAAAAAGAAAAGTCGGGAAATCCCAAAGGAAAAGCCGGACAATCGAAAAAATCGAAATTTCGATAAAAATTAATTGCTGTGCGTTAGTTTCGCTAAAACTCAGAAACGGCTTGATCGATGTCGATAAGTTTTTTTTGTTTTGTTCGCTATGATACAGGGTAGGTACAAAAAAAAGAAAAGTCGGGAAATCCCAAAGGAAAAGCCAAAAAATCAAAAAAATAGAAACTCCGATAAAAATGATTTGCTGTGCGTTAGTTATGCTAAAACTCAAAAACGGCTTGATCGATGTCGATAAGTTTTTTTTGTTTTGTTCGCTATGATACAGGGTAGGTACGAAAAAAAGAAAAGTCGGGAAATCCCAAAAGAAAAGCCGGAAAATCCAAAAAATCGATATTTCGATAAAAATGAATTGCTATGCGTTAGTCTCGCTAAAACTCATAAATGGCTTGACTTATGTCGATAAGTTTTTTCTGTTTTGTTTGCCATAATACAGGGTATGTACGAAAAAAAATAAAAGTCGGGAAATCCCAAAGGAAAAGCCGGAAAATCAATAAAATAGAAACTCCGATAAAAATTAATTGCTGTGCGATAGTGTCGCTAAAACTCAAAAACGGCTGGACCGATGTCGATAAGTTTTTTTTGTTTTGTTTGCTATGATACAGGGTAGGTATGAAAAAAATAAAAGTCGGGAAATCCCAAAGGAAAAGCCGGAAAATCGAAAAAATCGAAATTTCGATAAAAATTAATTGCTGTGAGATAGTGTCGCTAAAACTCAAAAACGGCTTGACCGATGTCGATAAGTTTTTTTTGTTTTGTTCGCTATGATACAGGGTAGGTATGACAACAAATAAAAGTCGGGCAATCCCAAAGGAAAAGCCGGAAAATCAAAAAAATAGAAACTCCGATAAAAATGAATTGCTGTGCGTTAGTTATGCTAAAACTCAAAAACGGCTTGACCGATATCGATAAGTTTTTTTTGTTTTGTTCGCTATGATACAGGGTAGGTATGAAAAAAAAGAAAAGTCGGGAAATCCCACACGAAACGCCGGAAAATCAAAAAAAAAGAAACTCCGATAAAAATGAATTGCTGTGCGTTAGTTATGCTAAAACTCAAAAACGGCTTGACCGATGTCGATAAGTTTTTTTTGTTTTGTTCGCTATGATACCGGGTAGGTACGAAAAGAAATAAAAGTCGGGAAATCCCAAAGGAAAAGCCGGAAAATCAAAAAAATAGAAACTCCGATAAAAATGAATTGCTGTGCGTTTGTTTCGCTAAAACTCAGAAACGGCTTGATCGATGTCGATAAGTTTTTTTTGTTTTGTTCGCTATGATACAGGGTAGGTACGAAAAAAAATAAAAGTCGGGAAATCCGAAAGGAAAAGCCGGAAAATCAAAAAAATAGAAACTCCGATAAAAATGAATTGCTGTGCGTTAGTTATGCTAAAACTCAAAAACGGCTTGACCGATGTCGATAAGTTTTTTTTGTTTTGTTCGCTATGATACCGGGTATGTACGAAAAAAAATAAAAGTCGGGAAATCCCAAAGGAAAAGCCGGAAAATCAAAAAAATTGAAACTCCGATAAAAATTAATTGCTGTGCGATAGTGTCGCTAAAACTTAAAAACGGCTTGACCGATGTCGATAAGTTTTTTTTGTTTTGTTCGCTATGATAGGTAGGTGTTCGTAGGTACAAAAAAAAAGAAAAGTTGGGAAATCTCAAAATAAAAGCCGGAAAATCTAAAAAATCGATATTTCGATAAAAATGATTTGCTATGCGTTAGTCTCGCTAAAACTCATAAACGGCTTGACCGATGTCGATAAGTTTTTTTTGTTTAGTTCGCTATGATACAGGGTAGGTATAATAAAAAATAAAAGTCGGAAAATCCCAAAGAAAAAGCCGGAAAATCGAAAAAATCGAAATTTCGATAAAAATTAATTGCTGTGCGATAGTGTCGCTAAAACTCAATAACGGCTTGACCGATGTCGATAAGTTTTTTTTGTTTTGTTCGCTATGATACAGGGTGGGTATGAAAAAAAAATAAAAGTTGGGAAATCTCAAAAGAAAAGCCGGAAAATCTAAAAAATCGATATTTCGATAAAAATGAATTGCTATGCGTTAGTCTCGCTAAAACTCATAAACGGCTTGACCGATGTCAATAAGTTTTTTTTGTTTTGTTCGCTATGATACAGGGTAGGTACAAAAAAAAAGAAAAGTTGGGAAATCCCAAAGGAAAAGCCGGAAAATCTAAAAAAGCGATATTTCGATAAAAATGAATTGCTATGCGTTAGTCTCGCTAAAACTCAAAAACGGCTTGATCGATGTCGATAAGTTTTTTTTGTTTTGTTCGCTATGATACAGGGTAGGTACAAAAAAAAAGAAAAGTTGGGAAATCTCAAAATAAAAGCCGGAAAATCTAAAAAATCGATATTTCGATAAAAATGATTTGTTATGCGTTAGTCTCGCTAAAACTCATAAACGGCTTGACCGATGTCGATAAGTTTTTTTTGTTTAGTTCGCTATGATACAGGGTAGGTATGATAAAAAATAAAAGTCGGAAAATCCCAAAGGAAAATCCGGAAAATCGAAAAAATCGAAATTTCGATAAAAATTAATTGCTGTGCGATAGTGTCGCTAAAACTCAATAACGGCTTGACCGATGTCGATAAGTTTTTTTTGTTTTGTTCGCTATGATACAGGGTGGGTATGAAAAAAAAATAAAAGTTGGGAAATCTCAAAAGAAAAGCCGGAAAATCTAAAAAATCGATATTTCGATAAAAATGATTTGCTATGCGTTAGTCTCGCTAAAACTCAGAAACGGCTTGATCGATGTCGATAAGTTTTTTTTGTTTTGTTCGCTATGATACAGGGTAGGTACAAAAAAAAAGAAAAGTTGGGAAATCCCAAAGGAAAAGCCGGAAAATCTAAAAAAGCGATATTTCGATAAAAATGAATTGCTATGCGTTAGTCTCGCTAAAACTCAAAAACGGCTTGATCGATGTCGATAAGTTTTTTTTGTTTTGTTTGCTATGATACAGGGTAGGTATGAAAAAAAAGAAAAGTCGGGAAATCCCAAAGAAAAAGCCGGAAAATCAAAAAAATCGAAATTTCGATAAAAATTAATTGCTGTGCGTTAGTTTCGCTAAAACTCAAAAACGGCTTGACCGATGTCGATAAGTTTTTTTTGTTTTGTTCGCTATGATACAGGGTAGGTACAAAAAAAAAGAAAAGTTGGGAAATCTTAAAGGAAAAGCCGGAAAATCTAAAAAAGCGATATTTCGATAAAAATGAATTGCTATGCGTTAGTCTCGCTAAAACTCAAAAACGGCTTGATCGATGTCGATAAGTTTTTTTTGTTTTGTTCGCTATGATACAGGGTAGGTATGAAAAAAAAGAAAAGTCGGGAAATCCCAAAGAAAAACCCGGAAAATCAAAAAAATCGAAATTTCGATAAAAATTAATTGCTGTGCGTTAGTTTCGCTAAAACTCAAAAACGGCTTGACCGATGTCGATAAGTTTTTTTTGTTTTGTTCGCTATGATACAGGGTAGGTACGAAAAAAATAAAAGTCGGGAAATCCCAAAGGAAAAGCCGGAAAATCAAAAAAATAGAAACTCCGATAAAAAGTAATTGCTGTGCGTTCGTTATGCTAAAACTCAAAAACGGCTGCACCGATGTCGATAAGTTTTTTTTGTTTTGTTCGCTATGATACAGGGTAGGTATGAAAAAAAGAAAAGTCGGGAAATCCCAAAGGAAAAGCCGGACAATCAAAAAAATCGAAATTTCGATAAAAATTAATTGCTGTGCGTTAGTTTCGCTAAAACTCAGAAACGGCTTCATCGATGTCGATAGGTTTTTTTTCTTTTGTTCGCTATGATACAGGGTAGGTACAAAAAAAAGAAAAGTTGGGAAAACTCGAAAGAAAAGCCGGAAAATCTAAAAAATCGATATTTCGATACAAATGAATTGCTATGCGTTAGTCTCGCTAAAACTCAAAAACGGCTTGACCGATGTCGATAAGTTTTATTTGTTTTGTTCGCTATGATACAAGGTAGGTATGAAAAAAAATAAAAGTCGGGAAATCCCAAAGGAAAAGCCGGAAAATCGAAAAAATCGAAATTTCGATAAAAATGAATTGCTGTGCGTTAGTCTCGCTAAAACAAAAACAGCTTGACCAATTTCGATAATTTTTTTTTGTTTTGTTCCCTACAGTACAGGAGAGGTTTAAAAAAGAAAATTCGGGAAACCCAAAGGAAAAGACGGAAAATCGAAAAAAACGAAATTTCGATAAAAATGAATTGCTGTGCGTTAGTCTCGCTAAAACAAAAACAGCTTGACCAATTTCGATAATTTTTTTTTGTTTTGTTCCCTACAGTACAGGAGAGGTTTAAAAAAGAAAATTCGGGAAACACCAAAGGAAAAGACGGAAAATCGAAAAAAACGAAATTTCGATAAAAATGAATTGCTGTGCGTTAGTCTCGCTAAAACAAAAACGGCTTGACCGATTTCGATAAATTTTTTTTGTTTTGTTCTCTACAGTACAGGAGAGGTTTAAAAAAGAAAATTCGGGAAACACCAAAGGAAAAGACGGAAAATCGAAAAAAACGAAATTTCGATAAAAATGAATTGCTGTGCGTTAGTCTCGCTAAAACAAAAACGGCTTGACCGATTTCGATAAATTTTTTTTGTTTTGTTCTCTACAGTACAGGAGAGGTTTAAAAAAGAAAATTCGGGAAACACCAAAGGAAAAGACGGAAAATCGAAAAAAACGAAATTTCGATAAAAATGAATTGCTGTGCGTTAGTCTCGCTAAAACAAAAACGGGTTGACCGATTTCGATAAATTTTTTTTGTTTTGTTCTCTATAGTACAGGAGAGGTTTAAAAAAGAAAATTCGGGAAACACCAAAGGAAAAGACGGAAAATCGAAAAAAACGAAATTTCGATAAAAATTAATTGCTGTGCGTTAGTCTCGCTAAAACAAAAACGGGTTGACCGATTTCGATAAATTTTTTTTGTTTTGTTCTCTACAGTACAGGAGATGTTTAAAAAAGAAAATTCGGGAAACACCAAAGGAAAAGACGGAAATCGAAAAAAACGAAATTTCGATAAAAATGAATTGCTGTGCGTTGTCTCGCTAAAACAAAAACGGCTTGACCGATTTCAATAAATTTTTTTTGTTTTGTTCTCTACAGTACAGGAGAGGTTTCAATAAGAAAATTCGGGAAACACCAAAGGAAAAGACGGAAATCGAAAAAAACGAAATTTCGATAAAAATGAATTGCTGTGCGTTAGTCTCGCTAAAACAAAAACGGCTTGACCGATTTCGATAAATTTTTTTTGTTTTGCTCTCTACAGTACAGGAGAGGTTTAAAAAAGGAAATTCGGGAAACCCCAAAGGAAAAGACGGAAAATCGAAAAAAACGAAATTTCGATAAAAATGAATTGCTGTGCGTTAGCCTCACTAAAACAAAAACGGCTTGACCGATTTCGATAAAGTTTTTTTGTTTTGTTCTCTACAGTACAGGAGAGGTTTAAAAAAGAAAATTCGGGAAACCCCAAAGGAAAAGACGGAAAATCGATAAAAACGAAATTTCGATAAAAATGAATTGCTGTGCGTTAGCCTCACTAAAACAAAAACGGCTTGACCGATTTCGATAAATTTTTTTTGTTTTGTTCTCTACAGTACAGGAGAGGTTTAAAAAAGAAAATTCGGGAAACACTAAAGGAAAAGACGGAAAATCGAAAAAAACGAAATTTCGATAAAAATGAATTGCTGTGCGTTAGCCTCACTAAAACAAAAACGGCTTGACCGATTTCGATAAATTTTTTTTGTTTTGCTCTCTACAGTACAGCAGAGGTTTAAAAAAGAAAATTCGGGAAACCCCAAAGGAAAAGACGGAAAATCGAAAAAAACGAAATTTCGATAAAAATGAATTGCTGTGCGTTAGTCTCGTTAAAACTCAGAAACGGCATGATCGATGTCGATAAGTTTTTTTTGTTTTGTTCGCTATGATACAGGGTAGGTATGAAAAAAAAGAAAAGTCGGGAAATCCCAAAGGAAAAGCCGGACAATCGAAAAAATCGAAATTTCGATAAAAATTATTTGCTGTGCGTTAGTTTCGCTAAAACTCAGAAACGGCTTGATCGATGTCGATAAGTTTTTTTTCTTTTGTTCGCTATGATACAGGGTAGGTACAAAAAAAGAAAAGTTGGGAAAACTCAAAAGAAAAGCCGGAAAATCTAAAAAATCGATATTTCGATACAAATGAATTGCTATGCGTTAGTCTCGCTAAAACTCAAAAACGGCTTGACCGATGTCGATAAGTTTTATTTGTTTTGTTCGCTATGATACAGGGTAGGTATGAAAAAAAATAAAAGTCGGGAAATCCCAAAGGAAAAGCCGGAAAATCGAAAAAATCGAAATTTCGATAAAAATGAATTGCTGTGCGTTAGTCTCGCTATAACTCAGAAACGGCTTGACCGATGTCGATAAGTTTTTTTTGTGCTGTTCGCTATGATACCGGGTAGGTACGAAAAAAAATAAAAGTCGGGAAATCCCAAAGGAAAAGCCGGAAAATCAAAAAAATAGAAACTCCGATAAAAATGAATTGCTGTGCGTTAGGTATGCTAAAACTCAAAAACGGCTTGACCGATGTCGATAAGTTTTTTTTGTTTTGTTTGCTATAATACAGGGTATGTACGAAAAAAAATAAAAGTCGGGAAATCCCAAAGGAAAAGCCGGAAAATCAATAAAATAGAAACTCCGATAAAAATTAATTGCTGTGCGATAGTGTCGCTAAAACTCAAAAACGGCTTGACCGATGTCGATATGTTTTTTTTTGTTTTGTTCGCTATGATACAGGGTAGGTATGGAAAAAATAAAAGGCGGGAAATCCCAAAGGAAAATCCGGAAAATTGAAAAAATCGAAATTTCGATAAAAATGAATTGCTATGCGTTAGTCTCGCTAAAACTCATAAATGGCTTGACCGATGTCGATAAGTTTTTTCTGTTTTGTTTGCTATAATACAGGGTATGTACGAAAAAAAATAAAAGTCGGGAAATCCCAAAGGAAAAGCCGGAAAATCAATAAAATAGAAACTCCGATAAAAATTAATTGCTGTGCGATAGTGTCGCTAAAACTCAAAAACGGCTTGACCGATGTCGATATGTTTTTTTTTGTTTTGTTCGCTATGATACAGGGTAGGTATGGAAAAAATAAAAGGCGGGAAATCCCAAAGGAAAAGCCGGAAAATTGAAAAAATCGAAATTTCGATAAAAATTAATTGCTGTGTGTTAGTTTCGCTATAACTCAGAAACGGCTTGACCGATGTCGATAAGTTTTTTTTGTTTTGTTCGCTATGATACAGGGTAGGTATGAAAAAAAATAAAAGTCGGGAAATCCCAAAGGAAAAGCCGGAAAATCAAAAAAATAGAAACTCCGATAAAAATGAATTGCTGTGCGTTAGGTATGCTAAAACTCAAAAACGGCTTGACCGATGTCGATAAGTTTTTTTTGTTTTGTTCGCTATGATACAGGGTAGGTATGCAAAAAAATAAAAGTCGGGAAATCCCAAAGGAAAAGCCGGAAAATCAAAAAAATTGAAACTCCGATAAAAATGTATTGCTGTGCGTTAGTTATGCTAAAACTCAAAAACGGCTTGACCGATGTCGATAAGTTTTTTTTGTTTTGTTCGCTATGATACAGGGTAGGTACGAAAAAAAATAAAAGTCGGGAAATCCCAAAGGAAAAGCCGGAAAATCAAAAAAATTGCAACTCCGATAAAAATGAATTGCTGTGCGATAGTGTCGTTAAAACTCAAAAACGGCTGGACCGATGTCGATAAGTTTTTTTTGTTTTGTTTGCTATGATACAGGGTAGGTATGAAAAAAAATAAAAATCGGGAAATCCCAAAGGAAAAGCCGGAAAATCGAAAAAATCGAAATTTCGATAAAAATTAATTGCTGTGAGATAGTGTCGCTAAAACTCAAAAACGGCTTGACCGATGTCGATAAGTTTTTTTTGCTTTGTTCGCTATGATACAGGGTAGGTATGAAAACAAATAAAAGTCGGGCAATCCCAAAGGAAAAGCCGGAAAATCAAAAAAATAGAAACTCCGATAAAAATGAATTGCTGTGCGTTAGTTTCGCTAAAACTCAGAAACGGCTTGATCGATGTCGATAAGTTTTTTTTGTTTTGTTCGCTATGATACAGGGTAGGAATGAAAAAAAGAAAAGTCGGGAAATCCCAAAGGAAAAGCCGGACAATCGAAAAAATCGAAATTTCGATAAAAATTAATTGCTGTGCGATAGTGTCGCTAAAACTCAAAAACGGCTTGACCGATGTCGATAAGTTTTTTTTGTTTTGTTCGCTATGATACAGGGTAGGTACGAAAAAAAGAAAAGTCGGGAAATCCCAAAGGAAAAGCCGGACAATCGAAAAAATCGAAATTTCGATAAAAATTAATTGCTGTGCGATAGTGTCGCTAAAACTCAAAAACGGCTTGACCGATGTCGATAAGTTTTTTTTGTTTTGTTCGCTATGATACAGGGTAGGAACGAAAAAAAATAAAAGTCGGAAAATCCCAAAGGAAAAGCCGGAAAATCAAAAAAATAGAAACTCCGATAAAAATGAATTGCTGTGCGTTAGTTATGCTAAAACTCAAAAACGGCTTGATCGATGTCGATAAGTTTTTTTTGTTTTGTTCGCTATGATACAGGGTAGGAATGAAAAAAAGAAAAGTCGGGAAATCCCAAAGGAAAAGCCGGACAATCGAAAAAATCGAAATTTCGATAAAAATTAATTGCTGTGCGTTAGTTTCGCTAAAACTCAGAAACGGCTTCATGGATGTCGATAAGTTTTTTTTGTTTTGTTCGCTATGATACAGGGTAGGTATGAAAAAAAATAAAAGTCGGGAAATCCCAAAGGAAAAGCCGGAAAATCGAAAAAATCGAAATTTCGATAAAAATTAATTGCTGTGCGATAGTGTCGCTAAAACTCAAAAACGGCTTGACCGATGTCGATAAGTTTTTTTTGTTTTGTTCGCTATGATACAGGGTAGGTACGAAAAAAAGAAAAGTCGGGAAATCCCAAAGGAAAAGCCGGACAATCGAAAAAATCGAAATTTCGATAAAAATTAATTGCTGTGCGTTAGTTTTGCTAAAACTCAGAAACGGCTTGATCGATGTCGATAAGTTTTTTTTGTTTTGTTCGCTATGATACAGGGTAGGTACAAAAAAAAGAAAAGTTGGGAAATCTCAAAAGAAAAGCCGGAAAATCTAAAAAATCGATATTTCGATAAAAATGAATTGCTATGCGTTAGTCTCGCTAAAACTCATAAACGGCTTGACCGATGTCGATAAGGTTTTTCTGTTTTGTTCGGTATAATACAGGGTATATACGAAAAAAAATAAAAGTCGGGAAATCCCAAAGGAAAAGCCGGAAAATCAAAAAAATAGAAACTCCGATAAAAATTAATTGCTGTGCGATAGTGTCGTTAAAACTCAAAAACGGCTTTACCGATGTCGATAAGTTTTTTTTGTTTTGTTCGCTATGATACAGGGTAGGTATGAAAAAAATAAAAGTCAGGAAATCCCAAAGGAAAAGCCGGAAAATCGAAAAAATCGAAATTTCGATAAAAATTAATTGCTGTGCGATAGTGTCGCTAAAACTCAAAAACGGCTTGACCGATGTTGATAAGTTTTTTTTGTTTTGTTCGCTGTGATACAGGGTATGTACGAAAAAAAATAAAAGTCGGGAAATCCAAAAGGAAAAGCCGGAAAATCAAAAAAAAAAAACTCCGATAAAAATTAATTACTGTGCGATAGTGTCGCTAAAACTCAAAAACGGCTTGACCGATGTCGATAAGTTTTTTTTGCTTTGTTCGCTATGATACAGGGTAGCTATGAAAAAAATAAAAGTCGGGAAATCCCAAAGGAAAAGCCGGAAAATCGAAAAAATCGAAATTTCGATAAAAATTAATTGCTGTGCGTTAGTTTCGCTAAAACTAAGAAACGGCTTGACCGATGTCGATAAGTTTTTTTTGTTTGGTTCGCTATGACACAGGGTAGGTATGAAAAAAAATACAAGCCGGGAAATCCCAAAGGAAAAGCCGGAAAATCGAAAAAATCGAAATTTCGATCAAAATTAATTGCTGTGCGATAGTGTCGCTAAAACTCAAAAACTGCTTGACCGATGTCGATAAGTTTTTTTTGTTTTGTTCGCTATGATACAGGGTAGGTATGAAAAAAATAAAAGTCGGAAAATCCCAAAGGAAAAGCCGGAATATCAAAAAAATAGAAACTCCGATAAAAATGAATTGCTGTGCGTTAGTTATGCTAAAACTCAAAAACGGCTTGATCGATGTCGATAAGTTTTTTTTGTTTTGTTCGCTATGATACAGGGTAGGTATGAAAAAAAAGAAAAGTCGGGAAATCCCAAAGGAAAAGCCGGACAATCGAAAAAATTGAAACTCCGATAAAAATGTATTGCTGTGCGTTAGTTATGCTAAAACTCAAAAACGGCTTGACCGATGTCGATAAGTTTTTTTTGTTTTGTTCGCTATGATACAGGGTAGCTATGAAAAAAATAAAAGTCGGGAAATCCCAAAGGAAAAGCCGGAAAATCGAAAAAATCGAAATTTCGATAAAAATTAATTGCTGTGCGTTAGTTTCGCTAAAACTCAGAAACGGCTTGATCGATGTCGATAAGTTTTTTTTTGTTTTGTTCGCTATGATACAGGGTAGGTACAAAAAAAAGAAAAGTCGGGAAATCCCAAAGGAAAAGCCAAAAAATCAAAAAAATAGAAACTCCGATAAAAATTAATTGCTGTGCGATAGTGTCGCTAAAACTCAAAAACGGCTTGACCGATGTCGATAAGTTTTTTTTGTTTTGTTCGCTATGATACAGGGTAGGTATGCAAAAAAATAAAAGTCGGGAAATCCCAAAGGAAAAGCCGGAAAATCAAAAAAATTGAAACTCCGATAAAAATGTATTGCTGTGCGTTAGTTATGCTAAAACTCAAAAACGGCTTGACCGATGTCGATAAGTTTTTTTTGTTTTGTTCGCTATGATACAGGGTAGGTACGAAAAAAAATAAAAGTCGGGAAATCCCAAAGGAAAAGCCGGAAAATCAAAAAAATTGCAACTCCGATAAAAATGAATTGCTGTGCGATAGTGTCGTTAAAACTCAAAAACGGCTCGACCGATGTCGATAAGTTTTTTTTGTTTTGTTCGCTATGATACAGGGTAGGTACGAAAAAAAATAAAAGTCGGGAAATCCCAAAGGAAAAGCCGGAAAATCAAAAAAATTGCAACTCCGATAAAAATGAATTGCTGTGCGATAGTGTCGTTAAAACTCAAAAACGGCTCGACCGATGTCGATAAGTTTTTTTTGTTTTGTTCGCTATGATACAGGGTAGGTATGAAAAAAAATTAAAGTCGGAAAATCCTAAAGGAAAAGCCAGAAAATCAAAAAAGAAACTCCGATAAAAATGAAATGCTGTGCGTTAGTTATGCTAAAACTCAGAAACGGCTTGATCGATGTCGATAAGTTTTTTTTTTGTTTTGTTCGCTATGATACAGGGTAGGTACAAAAAAAGAAAAGTTGGGAAATCTCAAAAGAAAAGCCGGAAAATCTAAAAAATCGATATTTCGATAAAAATTAATTGCTATGCGTTAGTCCCGCTAAAACTCATAAACGGCTTGACCGATGTCGATAAGTTTTTTCTGTTTTGTTCGCTATGATACAGGGTAGGTACAAAAAAAAGAAAAGTCGGGAAATCCCAAAGGAAAAGCCGGAAAATCGAAAAAATCGAAATTTCGATCAAAATTAATTGCTGTGCGTTAGTTTCGCTAAAACTCAGAAACGGCTTGACCGATGTCGATAAGTTTTTTTTATTTTGTTCGCTATGACACAGGGTAGGTATGAAAAAAAATACAAGCCGGGAAATCCCAAAGGAAAAGCCGGAAAATCGAAAAAATCGAAATTTCGATCAAAATTAATTGCTGTGCGATAGTGTCGCTAAAACTCAAAAACTGCTAGACCGATGTCGATAAGTTTTTTTTGTTTTGTTCGCTATGATACAGGGTAGGTATGAAAAAAATAAAAGTCGGAAAATCCCAAAGGAAAAGCCGGAAAATCAAAAAAATAGAAACTCCGATAAAAATGAATTGCTGTGCGTTAGTTATGCTAAAACTCAAAAACGGCTTGATCGATGTCGATAAGTTTTTTTTGTTTTGTTCGCTATGATACAGGGTAGGTATGAAAAAAAAGAAAAGTCGGGAAATCCCAAAGGAAAAGCAGGACAATCGAAAAAATCGAAATTTCGATAAAAATTAATTGCTGTGCGTTAGTTTCGCTAAAACTCAGAAACGGCTTGATCGATGTCGATAAGTTTTTTTTTGTTTTGTTCGCTATGATACAGGGTAGGTACAAAAAAAAGAAAAGTCGGGAAATCCCAAAGGAAAAGCCAAAAAATCAAAAAAATAGAAACTCCGATAAAAATGAATTGCTGTGCGTTAGTTATGCTAAAACTCAAAAACGGCTCGACCGATGTCGATAAGTTTTTTTTGTTTTGTTCGCTATGATACAGGGTAGGTATGAAAAAAAATAAAAGTCGGGAAATCCCAAAGGAAAAGCCGAAAAATCGAAAAAATCGAAATTTCGATAAAAATTAATTGCTGTGCGATAGTGTCGCTAAAACTCAAAAACGGCTTGATCGATGTCGATAAGTTTTTTTTGTTTGTTCGCTATGATACAGGGTAGGTATGAAAAAAAATAAAAGTCGGAAAATCCTAAAGGAAAAGCCAGAAAATCAAAAAAGAAACTCCGATAAAAATGAAATGCTGTGCGTTAGTTATGCTAAAACTCAAAAACGGATTCATCGATGTCGATAAGTTTTTTTTGTTTTGTTCGCTATGATACAGGGTGGGTATGAACAAAAATAAAAGTCGGCCAATCCCAAAGAAAAAGCCGGAAAATCAAAAAAATCGAAATTTCGATAAAAATTAATTGCTGTGCTGTGCTGTGAAACGGCTTGATCGATGTCGATAAGTTTTTTTTTGTTTTGTTCGCTATGATACAGGGTAGGTACAAAAAAAGAAAAGTTGGGAAATCTCAAAAGAAAAGCCGGAAAATCTAAAAAATCGATATTTCGATAAAAATGAATTGCTATGCGTTAGTCCCGCTAAAACTCATAAACGGCTTGACCGATGTCGATAACTTTTTCTGTTTTGTTCGCTATAATACAGGGTATGTACGAAAAAAAATAAAAGTCAGGAAATCCAAAAGGAAAAGCCGGAAATAAAAAAAATAGAAACTCCGATAAAAATTAATTGCTGTGCGATAGTGTCGCTAAAACTCAAAAACGGCTTGACCGATGTCGATAAGTTTTTTCTGTTTTGTTTGCTATAATACAGGGTAGGTACGAAAAAAAAGAAAAGTCGGGAAATCCAAAAGGAAAAGCCGGAAAATCAAAAAAATAGAAACTCCGATAAAAATTAATTGCTGTGCGATAGTGTCGCTAAAACTCAAAAACGGCTTGACCGATGTCGATAAGTTTTTTTTGTTTTGTTCGCTATGACACAGGGTAGGTATGAAAAAAAAGAAAAGTCGGGAAATCCCAAAGGAAAAGCCGGACAATCGAAAAAATCGAAATTTCGATAAAAATTAATTGCTGTGCGTTAGTTTCGCTAAAACTCAGAAACGGCTTGATCGATGTCGATAAGTTTTTTTTGTTTTGTTCGCTATGATACAGGGTAGGTACAAAAAAAAAGAAAAGTCGGGAAATCCCAAAGGAAAAGCCAAAAAATCAAAAAAATAGAAACTCCGATAAAAATGAATTGCTGTGCGTTAGTTATGCTAAAACTCAAAAACGGCTTGATCGATGTCGATAAGTTTTTTTTGTTTTGTTCGCTATGATACAGGGTAGGTATGAAAAAAAGAAAAGTCGGGAAATCCCAAAGGAAAAGCCGGACAATCGAAAAAATCGAAATTTCGATAAAAATTAATTGCTGTGCGATAGTTTCGCTAAAACTCAGAAACGGCTTGATCGATGTCGATAAGTTTTTTTTGTTTTGTTCGCTATGATACAGGGTAGGTATGAAAAAAAGAAAAGTCGGGAAATCCCAAAAGAAAAGCCGGAAAATCCAAAAAATCGATATTTCGATAAAAATGAATTGCTATGCGTTAGTCTCGCTAAAACTCATAAATGGCTTGACTTATGTCGATAAGTTTTTTCTGTTTTGTTTGCCATAATACAGGGTATGTACGAAAAAAAATAAAAATCGGGAAATCCCAAAGGAAAAGCCGGAAAATCAATAAAATAGAAACTCCGATAAAAATTAATTGCTGTGCGATAGTGTCGCTAAAACTCAAAAACGGCTTGACCGATGTCGATATGTTTTTTTTGTTTTGTTCGCTATGATACAGGGTAGGTATGGAAAAAATAAAAGGCGGGAAATCCCAAAGGAAAAGCCGGAAAATTGAAAAAATCGAAATTTCGATAAAAATTAATTGCTGTGCGTTAGTTTCGCTATAACTCAGAAACGGCTTGACCGATGTCGATAAGTTTTTTTTGTTTTGTTCGCTATGATACAGGGTAGGTACAAAAAAAAGAAAAGTCGGGAAATCCTAAAGGAAAAGCCAAAAAATCAAAAAAATAGAAACTCCGATAAAAATGAATTTGCTGTGCGTTAGTTATGCTAAAACTCAAAAACGGCTTGATCGATGTCGATAAGTTTTTTTTGTTTTGTTCGCTATGATACAGGGTAGGTATGAAAAAAAGAAAAGTCGGGAAATCCCAAAGGAAAAGCCGGACAATCGAAAAAATCGAAATTTCGATAAAAATTAATTGCTGTGCGTTAGTTTCGCTAAAACTCAGAAACGGCTTGATCGATGTCGATAAGTTTTTTTTGTTTTGTTCGCTATGATACAGGGTAGGTACAAAAAAAAGAAAAGTCGGGAAATCCCAAAGGAAAAGCCAAAAAATCAAAAAAATAGAAACTCCGATAAAAATGATTTGCTGTGCGTTAGTTATGCTAAAACTCAAAAACGGCTTGATCGATGTCGATAAGTTTTTTTTGTTTTGTTCGCTATGATACAGGGTAGGTACGAAAAAAAGAAAAGTCGGGAAATCCCAAAAGAAAAGCCGAAAAATCCAAAAAATCGATATTTCGATAAAAATGAATTGCTATGCGTTAGTCTCGCTAAAACTCATAAATGGCTTGACTTATGTCGATAAGTTTTTTCTGTTTTGTTTGCCATAATACAGGGTATGTACGAAAAAAAATAAAAGTCGGGAAATCCCAAAGGAAAAGCCGGAAAATCAATAAAATAGAAACTCCGATAAAAATTAATTGCTGTGCGATAGTGTCGCTAAAACTCAAAAACGGCTGGACCGATGTCGATAAGTTTTTTTTGTTATGTTTGCTATGATACAGGGTAGGTATGAAAAAAATAAAAGTCGGGAAATCCCAAAGGAAAAGCCGGAAAATCGAAAAAATCGAAATTTCGATAAAAATTAATTGCTGTGAGATAGTGTCGCTAAAACTCAAAAACGGCTTGACCGATGTCGATAAGTTTTTTTTGTTTTGTTCGCTATGATACAGGGTAGGTATGACAACAAATAAAAGTCGGGCAATCCCAAAGGAAAAGCCGGAAAATCAAAAAAATAGAAACTCCGATAAAAATGAATTGCTGTGCGTTAGTTATGCTAAAACTCAAAAACGGCTTGACCGATATCGATAAGTTTTTTTTGTTTTGTTCGCTATGATACAGGGTAGGTATGAAAAAAAAGAAAAGCCGGGAAATCCCACACGAAACGCCGGAAAATCAAAAAAAAAGAAACTCCGATAAAAATGAATTGCTGTGCGTTAGTTATGCTAAAACTCAAAAACGGCTTGACCGATGTCGATAAGTTTTTTTTGTTTTGTTCGCTATGATACCGGGTAGGTACGAAAAGAAATAAAAGTCGGGAAATCCCAAAGGAAAAGCCGGAAAATCAAAAAAATAGAAACTCCGATAAAAATGAATTGCTGTGCGTTTGTTTCGCTAAAACTCAGAAACGGCTTGATCGATGTCGATAAGTTTTTTTTGTTTTGTTCGCTATGATACAGGGTAGGTACGAAAAAAAATAAAAGTCGGGAAATCCGAAAGGAAAAGCCGGAAAATCAAAAAAATAGAAACTCCGATAAAAATGAATTGCTGTGCGTTAGTTATGCTAAAACTCAAAAACGGCTTGACCGATGTCGATAAGTTTTTTTTGTTTTGTTCGCTATGATACCGGGTATGTACGAAAAAAAATAAAAGTCGGGAAATCCCAAAGGAAAAGCCGGAAAATCAAAAAAATTGAAACTCCGATAAAAATTAATTGCTGTGCGATAGTGTCGCTAAAACTTAAAAACGGCTTGACCGATGTCGATAAGTTTTTTTTGTTTTGTTCGCTATGATAGGTAGGTGTTCGTAGGTACAAAAAAAAAGAAAAGTTGGGAAATCTCAAAATAAAAGCCGGAAAATCTAAAAAATCGATATTTCGATAAAAATGATTTGCTATGCGTTAGTCTCGCTAAAACTCATAAACGGCTTGACCGATGTCGATAAGTTTTTTTTGTTTAGTTCGCTATGATACAGGGTAGGTATAATAAAAAATAAAAGTCGGAAAATCCCAAAGAAAAAGCCGGAAAATCGAAAAAATCGAAATTTCGATAAAAATTAATTGCTGTGCGATAGTGTCGCTAAAACTCAATAACGGCTTGACCGATGTCGATAAGTTTTTTTTGTTTTGTTCGCTATGATACAGGGTGGGTATGAAAAAAAAATAAAAGTTGGGAAATCTCAAAAGAAAAGCCGGAAAATCTAAAAAATCGATATTTCGATAAAAATGAATTGCTATGCGTTAGTCTCGCTAAAACTCATAAACGGCTTGACCGATGTCAATAAGTTTTTTTTGTTTTGTTCGCTATGATACAGGGTAGGTACAAAAAAAAAGAAAAGTTGGGAAATCCCAAAGGAAAAGCCGGAAAATCTAAAAAAGCGATATTTCGATAAAAATGAATTGCTATGCGTTAGTCTCGCTAAAACTCAAAAACGGCTTGATCGATGTCGATAAGTTTTTTTTGTTTTGTTCGCTATGATACAGGGTAGCTACAAAAAAAAAGAAAAGTTGGGAAATCTCAAAATAAAAGCCGGAAAATCTAAAAAATCGATATTTCGATAAAAATGATTTGTTATGCGTTAGTCTCGCTAAAACTCATAAACGGCTTGACCGATGTCGATAAGTTTTTTTTGTTTAGTTCGCTATGATACAGGGTAGGTATGATAAAAAATAAAAGTCGGAAAATCCCAAAGGAAAATCCGGAAAATCGAAAAAATCGAAATTTCGATAAAAATTAATTGCTGTGCGATAGTGTCGCTAAAACTCAATAACGGCTTGACCGATGTCGATAAGTTTTTTTTGTTTTGTTCGCTATGATACAGGGTGGGTATGAAAAAAAAATAAAAGTTGGGAAATCTCAAAAGAAAAGCCGGAAAATCTAAAAAATCGATATTTCGATAAAAATGATTTGCTATGCGTTAGTCTCGCTAAAACTCAGAAACGGCTTGATCGATGTCGATAAGTTTTTTTTGTTTTGTTCGCTATGATACAGGGTAGGTACAAAAAAAAAGAAAAGTTGGGAAATCCCAAAGGAAAAGCCGGAAAATCTAAAAAAGCGATATTTCGATAAAAATGAATTGCTATGCGTTAGTCTCGCTAAAACTCAAAAACGGCTTGATCGATGTCGATAAGTTTTTTTTGTTTTGTTTGCTATGATACAGGGTAGGTATGAAAAAAAAGAAAAGTCGGGAAATCCCAAAGAAAAAGCCGGAAAATCAAAAAAATCGAAATTTCGATAAAAATTAATTGCTGTGCGTTAGTTTCGCTAAAACTCAAAAACGGCTTGACCGATGTCGATAAGTTTTTTTTGTTTTGTTCGCTATGATACAGGGTAGGTACAAAAAAAAAGAAAAGTTGGGAAATCTTAAAGGAAAAGCCGGAAAATCTAAAAAAGCGATATTTCGATAAAAATGAATTGCTATGCGTTAGTCTCGCTAAAACTCAAAAACGGCTTGATCGATGTCGATAAGTTTTTTTTGTTTTGTTCGCTATGATACAGGGTAGGTATGAAAAAAAAGAAAAGTCGGGAAATCCCAAAGAAAAACCCGGAAAATCAAAAAAATCGAAATTTCGATAAAAATTAATTGCTGTGCGTTAGTTTCGCTAAAACTCAAAAACGGCTTGACCGATGTCGATAAGTTTTTTTTTGTTTTGTTCGCTATGATACAGGGTAGGTACGAAAAAAATAAAAGTCGGGAAATCCCAAAGGAAAAGCCGGAAAATCAAAAAAATAGAAACTCCGATAAAAAGTAATTGCTGTGCGTTCGTTATGCTAAAACTCAAAAACGGCTGCACCGATGTCGATAAGTTTTTTTTGTTTTGTTCGCTATGATACAGGGTAGGTATGAAAAAAAGAAAAGTCGGGAAATCCCAAAGGAAAAGCCGGACAATCAAAAAAATCGAAATTTCGATAAAAATTAATTGCTGTGCGTTAGTTTCGCTAAAACTCAGAAACGGCTTCATCGATGTCGATAGGTTTTTTTTCTTTTGTTCGCTATGATACAGGGTAGGTACAAAAAAAAGAAAAGTTGGGAAAACTCGAAAGAAAAGCCGGAAAATCTAAAAAATCGATATTTCGATACAAATGAATTGCTATGCGTTAGTCTCGCTAAAACTCAAAAACGGCTTGACCGATGTCGATAAGTTTTATTTGTTTTGTTCGCTATGATACAAGGTAGGTATGAAAAAAAATAAAAGTCGGGAAATCCCAAAGGAAAAGCCGGACAATCGAAAAAATCGAAATTTCGATAAAAATGAATTGCTGTGCGTTAGTCTCGCTAAAACAAAAACGGCTTGACCGATTTCGATACATTTTTTTTGTTTTGTTCTCTACATTACAGGAGAGGTTTAAAAAAGAAAATTCGGGAAACCCAAAGGAAAAGACGGAAAATCGAAAAAAACGAAATTTCGATAAAAATGAATTGCTGTGCGTTAGTCTCGCTAAAACAAAAACAGCTTGACCAATTTCGATAATTTTTTTTTGTTTTGTTCCCTACAGTACAGGAGAGGTTTAAAAAAGAAAATTCGGGAAACACCAAAGGAAAAGACGGAAAATCGAAAAAAACGAAATTTCGATAAAAATGAATTGCTGTGCGTTAGTCTCGCTAAAACAAAAACGGCTTGACCGATTTCGATAAATTTTTTTTGTTTTGTTCTCTACAGTACAGGAGAGGTTTAAAAAAGAAAATTCGGGAAACACCAAAGGAAAAGACGGAAAATCGAAAAAAACGAAATTTCGATAAAAATGAATTGCTGTGCGTTAGTCTCGCTAAAACAAAAACGGCTTGACCGATTTCGATAAATTTTTTTTGTTTTGTTCTCTACAGTACAGGAGAGGTTTAAAAAAGAAAATTCGGGAAACACCAAAGGAAAAGACGGAAAATCGAAAAAAACGAAATTTCGATAAAAATGAATTGCTGTGCGTTAGTCTCGCTAAAACAAAAACGGGTTGACCGATTTCGATAAATTTTTTTTGTTTTGTTCTCTATAGTACAGGAGAGGTTTAAAAAAGAAAATTCGGGAAACACCAAAGGAAAAGACGGAAAATCGAAAAAAACGAAATTTCGATAAAAATTAATTGCTGTGCGTTAGTCTCGCTAAAACAAAAACGGGTTGACCGATTTCGATAAATTTTTTTTGTTTTGTTCTCTACAGTACAGGAGATGTTTAAAAAAGAAAATTCGGGAAACACCAAAGGAAAAGACGGAAATCGAAAAAAACGAAATTTCGATAAAAATGAATTGCTGTGCGTTGTCTCGCTAAAACAAAAACGGCTTGACCGATTTCAATAAATTTTTTTTGTTTTGTTCTCTACAGTACAGGAGAGGTTTCAATAAGAAAATTCGGGAAACACCAAAGGAAAAGACGGAAATCGAAAAAAACGAAATTTCGATAAAAATGAATTGCTGTGCGTTAGTCTCGCTAAAACAAAAACGGCTTGACCGATTTCGATAAATTTTTTTTGTTTTGCTCTCTACAGTACAGGAGAGGTTTAAAAAAGGAAATTCGGGAAACCCCAAAGGAAAAGACGGAAAATCGAAAAAAACGAAATTTCGATAAAAATGAATTGCTGTGCGTTAGCCTCACTAAAACAAAAACGGCTTGACCGATTTCGATAAAGTTTTTTTGTTTTGTTCTCTACAGTACAGGAGAGGTTTAAAAAAGAAAATTCGGGAAACCCCAAAGGAAAAGACGGAAAATCGATAAAAACGAAATTTCGATAAAAATGAATTGCTGTGCGTTAGCCTCACTAAAACAAAAACGGCTTGACCGATTTCGATAAATTTTTTTTGTTTTGTTCTCTACAGTACAGGAGAGGTTTAAAAAAGAAAATTCGGGAAACACTAAAGGAAAAGACGGAAAATCGAAAAAAACGAAATTTCGATAAAAATGAATTGCTGTGCGTTAGCCTCACTAAAACAAAAACGGCTTGACCGATTTCGATAAATTTTTTTTGTTTTGCTCTCTACAGTACAGCAGAGGTTTAAAAAAGAAAATTCGGGAAACCCCAAAGGAAAAGACGGAAAATCGAAAAAAACGAAATTTCGATAAAAATGAATTGCTGTGCGTTAGTCTCGTTAAAACTCAGAAACGGCATGATCGATGTCGATAAGTTTTTTTTGTTTTGTTCGCTATGATACAGGGTAGGTATGAAAAAAAAGAAAAGTCGGGAAATCCCAAAGGAAAAGCCGGACAATCGAAAAAATCGAAATTTCGATAAAAATTATTTGCTGTGCGTTAGTTTCGCTAAAACTCAGAAACGGCTTGATCGATGTCGATAAGTTTTTTTTCTTTTGTTCGCTATGATACAGGGTAGGTACAAAAAAAGAAAAGTTGGGAAAACTCAAAAGAAAAGCCGGAAAATCTAAAAAATCGATATTTCGATACAAATGAATTGCTATGCGTTAGTCTCGCTAAAACTCAAAAACGGCTTGACCGATGTCGATAAGTTTTATTTGTTTTGTTCGCTATGATACAGGGTAGGTATGAAAAAAAATAAAAGTCGGGAAATCCCAAAGGAAAAGCCGGAAAATCGAAAAAATCGAAATTTCGATAAAAATGAATTGCTGTGCGTTAGTCTTGCTAAAACAAAAACGGCTTGACCGATTTCGACACATTTTTTTTGTTTTGTTCTCTACATTACAGGAGAGGTTTAAAAAAGAAAATTCGGGAAACCCAAAGGAAAAGACGGAAAATCGAAAAAAACGAAATTTCGATAAAAATGAATTGCTGTGCGTTAGCCTCACTAAAACAAACCGGCTTGACCGATTTCGATAAATTTTTTTTGTTTTGTTCTCTACAGTGCAGGAGAGGTTTAAAAAACGAAAATTCGGGAATCACCAATGGAAAAGACGGAGAATCGAAAAAATCGAATTTTCGGTAAAAATGAATTGCTGTGCGTCGTGACCTTGTTTAGTTCATCTGGTGATATAATACAAACGAAAATTCGGGAAACACCAAAGGAAAAGACGGAAAATCGAAAAAATCGAAATTTCGATAAAAATGAATTGCTGTGCGTTAGTCTCGCTAAAACAAAAACAGCTTGACCGATTTCGATAATTTTTTTTTGTTTTGTTCCCTACAGTACAGGAGAGGTTTAAAAAAGAAAATTCGGGAAACACCAAAGGAAAAGACGGAAAATCGAAAAAATCGAAATTTCGATAAAAATGAATTGCTGTGCGTTAGTCTCGCTAAAACAAAAACGGCTTGACCGATTTCGATAAATTTTTTTTGTTTTGTTCTCTACAGTACAGGAGAGGTTTAAAAAAGAAAATTCGGGAAACACCAAAGGAAAAGACGGAAATCGAAAAAAACGAAATTTCGATAAAAATGAATTGCTGTGCGTTAGTCTCGCTAAAACAAAAACGGCTTGACCGATTTCGATAAATTTTTTTTGTTTTTCTCTCTACAGTACAGGAGAGGTTTAAAAAAGAAAATTCGGGAAACCCCAAAGGAAAAGACGGAAAATCGAAAAAAACGAAATTTCGATAAAAATGAATTGCTGTGCGTTAGCCTCACTAAAACAAAAACGGCTTGACCGATTTCGATAAAGTTTTTTTGTTTTGTTCTCTACAGTAAGGAGAGGTTTAAAAAAGAAAATTCGGGAAACACCAAAGGAAAAGACGGAAAATCGAAAAAAACCAAATTTCGATAAAAATGAATTGCTGTGCGTTAGTCTCTCTAAAACAAAAACGGCTTGACCGATTTCGATAAATTTTTTTGTTTTGCTCTCTACAGTACAGGAGAGGTTTAAAAAAGAAAATTCGGGAAACCCCAAAGGAAAAGACGGAAAATCGAAAAAAACGAAATTTCGATAAAAATGAATTGCTGTGCGTTAGCCTCACTAAAACAAAACCGGCTTGACCGATTTCGATAAATTTTTTTTGTTTTGCTCTCTACAGTACAGGAGAGGTTTAAAAAAGAAAATTCGGGAAACCCCAAAGGAAAAGACGGAAAATCTAAAAAAACCAAATTTCGATAAAAATGAATTGCTGTGCGTTAGTCTCGCTAAAACTCAGAAACGGCTTGATCGATGTCGATAAGTTTTTTTTGTTTTGTTCGCTATGATACAGGGTAGGTATGAAAAAAAAGAAAAGTCGGGAAATCCCAAAGGAAAAGCCGGACAATCGAAAAAATCGAAATTTCGATAAAAATTAATTGCTGTGCGTTAGTTTCGCTAAAACTCAGAAACGGCTTGATCGATGTCGATAAGTTTTTTTTCTTTTGTTCGCTATGATACAGGGTAGGTACAAAAAAAAGAAAAGTTGGGAAAACTCAAAAGAAAAGCCGGAAAATCTAAAAAATCGATATTTCGATACAAATGAATTGCTATGCGTTAGTCTCGCTAAAACTCAAAAACGGTTTGACCGATGTCGATAAGTTTTATTTGTTTTGTTCGCTATGATACAGGGTAGGTATGAAAAAAAATAAAAGTCGGGAAATCCCAAAGGAAAAGCCGGAAAATCGAAAAAATCGAAATTTCGATAAAAATGAATTGCTGTGCGTTAGTCTCGCTAAAACAAAAACGGCTTGACCGATTTCGATACATGTTTTTTGTTTTGTTCTCTACATTACAGGAGAGGTTTAAAACAGAAAATTCGGGAAACCCAAAGGAAAAGACGGAAAATCGAAAAAAACGAAATTTCGATAAAAATGAATTGCTGTGCGTTAGCCTCACTAAAACAAAAACGGCTTGTCCGATTTCGATAAAGTTTTTTTGTTTTGTTCTCTACAGTAAGGAGAGGTTTAAAAAAGAAAATTCGGGAAACACCAAAGGAAAAGACGGAAAATCGAAAAAAACGAAATTTCGATAAAAATGAATTGCTGTGCGTTAGTCTCGCTAAAACAAAAACAGCTTGACCAATTTCGATAATTTTTTTTTTGTTTTGTTCCCTACAGTACAGGAGAGGTTTAAAAAAGAAAATTCGGGAAACACCAAAGGAAAAGACGGAAAATCGAAAAAATCGAAATTTCGATAAAAATGAATTGCTGTGCGTTAGTCTCGCTAAAACAAAAACGGCTTGACCGATTTCGATAAATTTTTTTTGTTTTGTTCTCTACAGTACAGGAGAGGTTTAAAAAAGAAAATTCGGGAAACACCAAAGGAAAATACGGAAAATCGAAAAAAACGAAATTTCGATAAAAATGAATTGCTGTGCGTTAGTCTCGCTAAAACAAAGGGCTTGACCGATTACGATAAATTTTTTTTTGTTCTCTACAGTACTGGAGAGTTTTAAAAACGAAAATTCGGGAAACCCCAAAGGAAAAGACGGAAAATCGAAAAAATCGCAATTCCGTTAAAAATGAATTGCTGTGCGTTGTCTCGCTAAAACAAAAACGGCTTGACCGATTTCGATAAATTTTTTTTGTTTTGTTCTCTACAGTACAGGAGAGGTTTAAAAAAGAAAATTCGGGAAACCCCAAAGGAAAAGACCGAAAATCGAAAAAAACGAAATTACGATAAAAATGAATTGCTGTGCGTTAGTCTCACTAAAACAAAAACGGCTTGACCGATTTCGATAAATTTTTTTTGTTTTGTTCTCTACAGTACAGGAGAGGTTTAAAAAAGAAAATTCGGGAAACACCAAAGGAAAATACGGAAAATCGAAAAAAACGAAATTTCGATAAAAATGAATTGCTGTGCGTTGTCTCGCTAAAACAAAAACGGCTTGACCGATTTCGATAAATTTTTTTTGTTTTGTTCTCTACAGTACAGGAAAGGTTTAAAAACGAAAATTTGGGAAACACCAAAGGAAAAGACGGAAAATCGAAAAAAACGAAATTTCGATAAAAATGAATTGCTGTGCGTTAGTCTCGCTAAAACAAAAACGGCTTGACCGATTTCGATAAATTTTAAAGTTTTTTGTTTTGTTCTCTACAGTAAGGAGAGGTTTAAAAAAGAAAATTCGGGAAACACCAAAGGAAAAGACGGAAAATCGAAAAAAACCAAATTTCGATAAAAATGAATTGCTGTGCGTTAGTCTCGCTAAAACAAAAACGGCTTGACCGATTTCGATAAATTTTTTTTGTTTTGCTCTCTACATTACAGGAGAGGTTTAAAAAAGAAAATTCGGGAAACCCCAAAGGAAAAGACGGAAAATCGAAAAAAACGAAATTTCGATAAAAATGAATTGCTGTGCGTTAGCCTCACTAAAACAAAAACGGCTTGACCGATTTCGATAAATTTTTTTTGTTTTGTTCTCTACAGTACAGGAGAGGTTTAAAAAACGAAAATTCGGGAAACACCAAAGGAAAAGACGGAAAATCGAAAAAAACGAAATTTCAATAAAAATGAATTGCTGTGCGTTAGTCTCGCTAAAACAAAAACGGCTTGACCGATTTAGATAAATTTTTTTTGTTTTGTTCTCTACAGTACAGGAGAGGTTTAAAAAGCGAAAATTCGGGAAACACCAAAGGAAAAGACGGAAAATCGAAAAAATCGCAATTTCGTTAAAAATGAATTGCTGTGCGTTAGCCTCGCTAAAACAAAAACGGCTTGACCGATTTCGATAAATTTTTTTTGTTTTGCTCTCTACAGTACAGGAGAGGTTTAAAAAAGAAAATTCGGGAAACCCCAAAGGAAAAGACGGAAAATCGAAAAAATCGAAATTTCGATAAAAATGAATTGTTGTGCGGGAGCACCGCTGGGGGTGCAATTGGTAACTTCGATCGAAATGCTTCTTTTAGCATTTCATTAAGATTTTCACAAATTGACAAAATTGCACTGGACTTTGGATATTAGAGGTCGTTTACACGAATTATAACTAATTCCGTTGATGATCGCTTCGCTCCCTGCTCATAAAGCTTTGCTTTGATTCAATGATTTGCATCGTCCATTCTACGAAATAATACTTCTTGTTGATACTTCATGACCTTGTTTTGTTCATCTGGTTATAAATCAATGGTGATATAATACAGGGTAGGTTTGAATAACGAAAATTCGTGAAACCCAAAGGAAACGCTGAAAATCGAATAAATCGAAATTTCGAAAAAATTAATTGCAGTGCGTTAGCCTCGCTAAAACAAATACGGCTTGACCGATTTCGATAATTTTTTTTTGTTTTGTTCTCTACAGTACAGGAGAGGTTTAAAAACAAAAATTCGGGAAACCCCAAAGGAAAACACGGAAAATCTAAAACTCCCGCAACCAAAGCAAAATTCGCAATTTAGAAAGAAAAGAAACTTTAACTGCTTTTTCACTCCGTGATATACATGTGTTATATTCCTCAGGTAGTCAATTCCTCCGAGATGAAATAGAACTCGGAGTTCTAAGTGCTGTTCAGGCTGCATATCACCATTGGGAGCACCGCTGGGGGTGGTAACTTCTATCGAAATGCCTTCTTTCAGCATTTCATTAAGATTTTCACAAATTTGAGGTTTGAATAACGAAAATTCGTGAAACCCAAAGGAAACGCTGAAAATCGAATAAATCGATATTTCGAAAAAATGAATTGCTGTGCGGGAGCACCGCTGGGGGTGCAATTGGTAACTTCGAACGAAATGCCTTCTTTCAGCATTTCATTAAGATTTTCACAAATTGACATAATTGCACTGGACTTTGGATATTTGAAGTCGTTTACACGAATTCTAACTAATTCCGTTGATGATCGCTTCGCTCCCTGCTCATAAAGCTTTGCTTTGATTCGATGATTTGTATCGTCCATTCTACGAAATAATACTTCTTGTTGATACTTCATGACCTTGTTTAGTTCATCTGGTTATAAATCAATGGTGATATAATACAGGGTAGGTTTGAAAAACGAAAATTGAATTTTGCTTTGGTTGTGGAATTTTAGCGAGACTAACGCACCGCAATTCATTTTTATCGAAATTTCGATTTTTTCGATTTTCCGTCTTTTCCTTTGGGGTTTCCCGACTTTTCGTTTTTTAAACCTCTCCTGTACTGTAGAATCGAATCAAAGAAAAGCTTTACGAGCGCCGGGAGCGAAGCGATCATCAACGGAATTAGTTGAAATCTGTGTAAACGACCTCAAATATCCAAAGTCCAGTGCAATTTTGTCAATTTGTGAATGGCGAACTTTGAAAGGGTTGCGGGAGTTTTAGCGAGACTAACGCACCGCAATTCATTTTTATCGAAATGTCGAGTTTTTCGATTTTCCGTCTTTTCCTTTGGTGTTTCCCGAATTTGCTTTTTTAAACCTCCCCTGTACTGTAGAGATCAAAAAAAAAATTATCGAAATCGGTCAAGCCGTTCTTGTTTTCGCGAGGCTAACGCACAGCAATTCATTTTTATCGAAATGTCGATTTTTTCGATTTTCCGTCTTTTCCTTTGGGGTTTCCGGAATTTTCATATGCATAAACCTCCCCTGTACTATAGCGAATTTCGTGGAATGGACGATGCAAATCATCGAGTCAAAGAAAAGCTTTATGAGCAGGGAGCGAAGCGATCATCAACGGAATTAGTTATAATTCGTGTAAACGACCTCAAATATCCAAAGTCTAGTGCAATTTTGTGAATTTGTGAAAATCTTAATGAAAAGCTGAAAGAAGGCTTTTCGATCGAAGTTACCAATTGCACCCCCAGCGGTGCTCCCAATGGTGATATACAGCCTGAACAGCACTAAGAACTCGGAGTTCGTTTGCACGGATTTCAACTAATTCCGTTGATGATTGCTTCGCTACATGCTCATAAAGCTTTTCTTTGATTCGATGATTTACTTCGTCCATTCTACGAAATAATACTTCTTGTTGATACTCATGACGTTGTTTAGTTCATCTGGTGATATAATACAGGGGAGGTTTGAAAAACGAAAATTCGTGAAACTCAAAGGAAACGGCGGAAAATCGAAAAAATCGGAATTTCGATAAAAATGAATTGCTGTGCGTTAGTCTCGCTAACACTCCCGCAACAAAAGCAAAATTCGCAATTTATGTCGAAAGAAAAGAAACTTTAACTGCTTACACTCCGTGATATACATGTGTTATATTCCTCAGGTAGTCAATTTCTCCGAGATGAAATACTCGGAATTCTTAGTGCTGTTCAGGCTGCATATCACCATTGGGAGCACCGCTGGGGGTGCAATTGGTAACTTCGATCGAAATGCCTTCTTTCAGCATTTCATGAAATTTTCACAAATTGACAAAATTGCACTGGACTGGATATTTGAGTTCGTTTGTACGGATTTCAACTAATTCCGTTGATGATCGCTTCGCTCCCTGCTCATAAAGCTTTTCTTTGATTCTATGATTTACTTCGTCCATTCTACGAAATAATACTTCTTGTTGATACTTCAGGACCTTGTTTAGTTCATCTGGTGATATAATACAGGGGAGGTTTGAAAAACGAAAATTCGTGAAACTCAAAGGAAACGCCGGAAAATCGAAAAAATCGGAATTTCGATAAAAATGAATTGCTGTGCGTTAGTCTCGCTAAAACTCCCGCAACCAAAGCAAAATTCGCAAACTTTAACTGCTTTTACACTCCGTGATATACATGTGTTATATTCCTCAGGTAGTCAATTTCTCCGAGATGAAATAGAACTCGGAGTTCTTAGTGCTGTTCAAGCTGCATATCACCATTGGAAGCACCGTTGGGGGTGCAATTGGTAACTTCGATCGAAATGCCTTCTTTCAGCATTTCATGAAGATTTTCACAATTGACAAAATTGCACTGGACTGGATATTTGAGTTCGTTTGTAGGGATTTCAACTATTTCCGTTGATCGCTTCGCTCCCTGCTCATAAAGCTTTTCTTTGATTCGATGATTTACTTCGTCCATTCTAAATAATACATCTTGTTGATACTTCATGACCTTGTTTAGTTCATCTGGAGATAAATCAATGGTGATATAATACAGGGGAGGTTTAAAAAACGAAAATTCGGGAAACACCAAAGGAACAGACGGAAAATCGAAAAAACCGAAATTTCGATAAAAATGAATTGCTGTGCGTTAGTCTCGCTAAAACAAAAACGGCTTGACCGATTTCGATAAATTTTTTTTGTTTTGATCTCTACAGTACAGGAGAGGTTTAAAAAACGAAAATTCGGGAAACACCAAAGGAAAAGACGGAAATCGAAAAAAACGAAATTTCGATAAAAATGAATTGCTGTGCGTTAGTCTCGCTAAAACAAAAACGGCTTGACCGATTTCGATAATTTTTTTTTGTTTTGTTCTCTACAGTACAGGGGAGGTTTGAAAAACGAAAATTCGTGAAACAAAGGAAACGACGGAAAATCGAAAAAATCGAAATTTCGTTAAAAATGAATTGCCGTGCGTTAGCCTCGCTAAAACAAAAACGGCTTGACCGATTTCGATAAATTTTTTTTATGTCCTCTACAGTACAGGAGAGGTTTAAAAAAGAAAATTCGGGAAACACCAAAGGAAAAGACGGAAATCGAAAAAAAACGAAATTTCGATAAAAATGAATTGCTGTGCGTTAGTCTCGCTAAAACAAAAACGGCTTGACCGATTTCGATAAATTTTTTTGTTTTGTTCTCTACAGTATAGGAGAGGTTTAAAAAAGAAAATTCGGGAAACACCAAAGGAAAAGACGGAAATCGAAAAAAACGAAATTTCGATAAAAATGAATTGCTGTGCGTTAGTCTCGCTAAAACAAAAACGGCTTGACCGATTTCGATAATTTTTTTTTGTTTTGTTCTCTACAGTACAGGGGAGGTTTGAAAAACGAAAATTCGTGAAACAAAGGAAACGACGGAAAATCGAAAAAATCGAAATTTCGATAAAATTGAATTGCTGTGCGTTAGTCTCGCTAAAACAAAAACGGCTTGACCGATTTCGATAAATATTTTTTGTTATGTCCTCTACAGTACAGGAGAGGTTTAAAAAAGAAAATTCGGGAAACACCAAAGGAAAAGACGGAAATCGAAAAAAAACGAAATTTCGATAAAAATGAATTGCTGTGAGTTAGTCTCGCTAAAACAAAAACGGCTTGACCGATTTCGATAAATGTTTTTGTTTTGTTCTCTACAGTACAGAAGAGGTTTAAAAAAGAAAATTCGGGAAACACCAAAGGAAAAGACGGAAATCGAAAAAAACGAAATTTCGATAAAAATGAATTGCTGTGAGTTAGTCTCGCTAAAACAAAAACGGCTTGACCGATTTCGATAAATGTTTTTGTTTTGTTCTCTACAGTACAGAAGAGGTTTAAAAAAGAAAATTCGGGAAACCCCAAAGGAAAAGACGGAAAATCGAAAAAAACGAAATTTCGATAAAAATGAATTGCTGTGCGTCAGTCTCGCTAAAACTCCCGCAACCAAAGCAAAATTCGCAATTTATGTCGAAAGAAAAGAAACTTTAACTGCTTTTACACTCCGTGATATACATATGTTATATTCCTCAGGTAGGCAATTTCGCCGAGATGAAATTGAACTCGGAGTTCTTAGTGCTGTTCAGGCTGCATATCACCATTGGGAGCACCGCTGGGGGTGCAATTGGTAATTTCGATCGAAATGCCTTCTTTCAGCATTTCATTAAGATTTTCACAAACAACAAAATTGCACTGGACTTTGGATATTTGAGGTCGGTTACACGAATTCTAACTAATTCCGTTGATGATCGCTTCGCTCCCTGCTCATAAAGCTTTGCTTAGATTCGATGATTTGCATCGTCCATTCAACGAAATAATACTTCTTGTTAATACTTCATGACCTTGTTTAGTTCATCTGGTGATAAATCAATGGTGATATAATTCAAGGGAGGTTTGAAAAACGAAAATTCGGGAAACACCAAAGGAACAGACGGAAAATCGAACAAAATCGAAATTTCGATAAAATTGAATTGCTGTGCGTTAGTCTCGCTAAAATAAAAACGGCTTGACCGATTTCGATAAATTTTTTTTGTTTTGTTCTCTACAGTACAGGAGAGGTTTGAAAAACGAAAATTCGTGAAACTCAAAGGAAACGGCGGAAAATCGAAAAAATTGGAATTTCGATAAAAATGAATTGCTGTGCGTTAGTCTCGCTAAAACAAAAACGGCTTGACCGATTTCGATAAATTTTTTTGACCGGAAACGCCGGAAAATCGAAAAAATCGGAATTTCGATAAAAATGAATTGCTGTGCGTTAGTCTCGCTAAAACTCCCGCAACCAAAGCAAAATTCGCAAACTTTAACTGCTTTTACACTCCGTGATATACATGTGTTATATTCCTCAGGTAGTCAATTTCTCCGAGATGAAATAGAACTCGGAGTTCTTAGTGCTGTTCAAGCTGCATATCACCATTGGGAGCACCGTTGGGGGTGCAATTGGTAACTTCGATCGAAATGCCTTCTTTCAGCATTTCATGAAGATTTTCACAATTGACAAAATTGCACTGGACTGGATATTTGAGTTCGTTTGTACGGATTTCAACTATTTCCGTTGATCGCTTCGCTCCCTGCTCATAAAGCTTTTCTTTGATTCGATGATTTACTTCGTCCATTCTAAATAATACATCTTGTTGATACTTCATGACCTTGTTTAGTTCATCTGGAGATAAATCAATGGTGATATAATACAGGGGAGGTTTAAAAAACGAAAATTCGGGAAACACCAAAGGAACAGACGGAAAATCGAAAAAACCGAAATTTCGATAAAAATGAATTGCTGTGCGTTAGTCTCGCTAAAACAAAAACGGCTTGACCGATTTCGATAAATTTTTTTTGTTTTGTTCTCTACAGTACAGGAGAGGTTTAAAAAACGAAAATTCGGGAAACACCAAAGGAAAAGACGGAAATCGAAAAAAACGAAATTTCGATAAAAATGAATTGCTGTGCGTTAGTCTCGCTAAAACAAAAACGGCTTGACCGATTTCGATAATTTTTTTTTGTTTTGTTCTCTACAGTACAGGGGAGGTTTGAAAAACGAAAATTCGTGAAACAAAGGAAACGACGGAAAATCGAAAAAATCGAAATTTCGTTAAAAATGAATTGCCGTGCGTTAGCCTCGCTAAAACAAAAACGGCTTGACCGATTTCGATAAATTTTTTTTATGTCCTCTACAGTACAGGAGAGGTTTAAAAAAGAAAATTCGGGAAACACCAAAGGAAAAGACGGAAATCGAAAAAAAACGAAATTTCGATAAAAATGAATTGCTGTGCGTTAGTCTCGCTAAAACAAAAACGGCTTGACCGATTTCGATAAATTTTTTTGTTTTGTTCTCTACAGTATAGGAGAGGTTTAAAAAAGAAAATTCGGGAAACACCAAAGGAAAAGACGGAAATCGAAAAAAACGAAATTTCGATAAAAATGAATTGCTGTGCGTTAGTCTCGCTAAAACAAAAACGGCTTGACCGATTTCGATAATTTTTTTTTGTTTTATTCTCTACAGTACAGGGGAGGTTTGAAAAACGAAAATTCGTGAAACAAAGGAAACGACGGAAAATCGAAAAAATCGAAATTTCGATAAAATTGAATTCCTGTGCGTTAGTCTCGCTAAAACAAAAACGGCTTGACCGATTTCGATAAATATTTTTTGTTATGTCCTCTACAGTACAGGAGAGGTTTAAAAAAGAAAATTCGGGAAACACCAAAGGAAAAGACGGAAATCGAAAAAAAACGAAATTTCGATAAAAATGAATTGCTGTGAGTTAGTCTCGCTAAAACAAAAACGGCTTGACCGATTTCGATAAATGTTTTTGTTTTGTTCTCTACAGTACAGAAGAGGTTTAAAAAAGAAAATTCGGGAAACACCAAAGGAAAAGACGGAAATCGAAAAAAACGAAATTTCGATAAAAATGAATTGCTGTGAGTTAGTCTCGCTAAAACAAAAACGGCTTGACCGATTTCGATAAATGTTTTTGTTTTGTTCTCTACAGTACAGAAGAGGTTTAAAAAAGAAAATTCGGGAAACCCCAAAGGAAAAGACGGAAAATCGAAAAAAACGAAATTTCGATAAAAATGAATTGCTGTGCGTCAGTCTCGCTAAAACTCCCGCAACCAAAGCAAAATTCGCAATTTATGTCGAAAGAAAAGAAACTTTAACTGCTTTTACACTCCGTGATATACATATGTTATATTCCTCAGGTAGGCAATTTCGCCGAGATGAAATTGAACTCGGAGTTCTTAGTGCTGTTCAGGCTGCATATCACCATTGGGAGCACCGCTGGGGGTGCAATTGGTAATTTCGATCGAAATGCCTTCTTTCAGCATTTCATTAAGATTTTCACAAACTGACAAAATTGCACTGGACTTTGGATATTTGAGGTCGGTTACACGAATTCTAACTAATTCCGTTGATGATCGCTTCGCTCCCTGCTCATAAAGCTTTGCTTAGATTCGATGATTTGCATCGTCCATTCAACGAAATAATACTTCTTGTTAATACTTCATGACCTTGTTTAGTTCATCTGGTGATAAATCAATGGTGATATAATTCAAGGGAGGTTTGAAAAACGAAAATTCGGGAAACACCAAAGGAACAGACGGAAAATCGAACAAAATCGAAATTTCGATAAAATTGAATTGCTGTGCGTTAGTCTCGCTAAAATAAAAACGGCTTGACCGATTTCGATAAATTTTTTTTGTTTTGTTCTCTACAGTACAGGAGAGGTTTGAAAAACGAAAATTCGTGAAACTCAAAGGAAACGGCGGAAAATCGAAAAAATTGGAATTTCGATAAAAATGAATTGCTGTGCGTTAGTCTCGCTAAAACAAAAACGGCTTGACCGATTTCGATAAATTTTTTTGTTTTGTTCTCTACAGTACAGGAGAGGTTTAAAAAAGAAAATTCGAGAAACCCCAAAGGAAAAGACGGAAAATCGAAAAAAACGAAATTTCGATAAAAATGAATTGCTGTGCGTTAGTCTCGCTAAAACTCCCGCAACCAAAGCAAAATTCGCAATTTATGTCGAAAGAAAATAAACTTTAACTGCTTTTACACTAAGTGATATACATGTGTTATATTCCTCAGGTAGTTAATTTCTCCGAGATGACACTCGGAGTTCTTAGTGCTGTTCAGGCTGCATATCACCATTGGGAGCACCGCTGGGGGTGCAATTGGTAAGTAACTTCGATCGAAATGCCTTCTTTCAGCATTTCATGAAGATTTTCACAAATTGACAAAATTGCACTGGACTGTATATTTGAGTTCGTTTGCACGGATTTCAACTAATTCCGTTGATGATCGCTTCGCTACCTGCTCATAAAGCTTTTCTTTGATTCGATGGTTTACTTCGTCCATTCTACGAAATAATACTTCTTGTTGATACTTCATGACCTTGTTTAGTTCATCTGGTGATATAATACAGGGGAGGTTTAAAAAACGAAAATTCGGGAAACACCAAAGGAAAAGACGGAAAATCGAAAAAATCGGAATTTCGATAAAAATGAATTGCTGTGCGGGAGCACCGCTGGGGGTGCAATTGGTAACTTCGATCGAAATGCCTTCTTTCAGCATTTCATTAAGATTTTCACAAATTGACAAAATTGCACTGGACTTTGGATATTTGAGGTCGCTTACACGGATTTCAACTAATTCCGTTGATAATCGCTTCGATCCCTGATCATAAAGCTTTTCTTTGATTCGATGATTTACTTCGTCCATTCTAAATCATACTTCTTGTTGATACTTCATGGCCTTGTTTAGTTCATCTGGTGATAAATCAATGGTGATATAATACAGGGGAGGTTTAAAAAACGAAAATTCGGGAAACACCAAAGGAACAGACGGAAAATCGAAAAAATCGAAATTTCGATAAAATTGATTTGCTGTGCGTTAGTCTCGCTACAACAAAAACGGCTTGACCGATTTCGATAAATTTTTTTTGTTTTGTTCTCTACAGTACAGGAGAGGTTTAAAAAAGAAAATTCGGGAAATCCCAAGGAAAAGACGGAAAATCGAAAAAAACGAAATTTCGATAAAAATGAATTGCTGTGCGTTAGTCTCGCTAAAACTCCCGCAACCAAAGCAAAATTCGCAATTTATGTCGAAAGAAAATAAACTTTAACTGCTTTTACACTAAGTGATATACATGTGTTATATTCCTCAGGTAGTTAATTTCTCCGAGATGACACTCGGAGTTCTTAGTACTGTTCAGGCTGCATATCACCATTGGGAGCACCGCTGGGGGTGCAATTGGTAAGTAACTTCGATCGAAATGCCTTCTTTCAGCATTTCATGAAGATTTTCACAAATTGACAAAATTGCACTGGACTGTATATTTGAGTTCGTTTGCACGGATTTCAACTAATTCCGTTGATGATCGCTTCGCTACCTGCTCATAAAGCTTTTCTTTGATTCGATGGTTTACTTCGTCCATTCTACGAAATAATACTTCTTGTTGATACTTCATGACCTTGTTTAGTTCATCTGGTGATATAATACAGGGAGGTTTAAAAAACCAAAATTCGGGAAACACCAAAGGAAAAGACGGAAAATCGAAAAAATCGGAATTTCGATAAAAATGAATTGCTGTGCGGGAGCACCGCTGGGGGTGCAATTGGTAACTTCGATCGAAATGCCTTCTTTCAGCATTTCATTAAGATTTTCACAAATTGACAAAATTGCACTGGACTTTGGATATTTGAGGTCGTTTACACGAATTCTAACTAATTCCGTTGATGATCGCTTCGCTCCCTGCTCATAAAGCTTTGCTTTGATTCGATGATTTGCATCGTCCATTCTACGAAATAATACTTATTGTTGATACTTCATGACCTTGTTTAGTTCATCTGGTGATAAATCAATGGCGATATAATACAGGGTAGGTTTGAAAAACGAAAATTCGTGAAATCCAAAGGAAACGCCGGAAAATCGAAAAAATCGAAATTTCGAAAAAATGAATAGCCGTGCGTTAGGTTAGCCTCGCTAAAACAACAGCGGCTTGACCGATTTCGATAAATTTTTTTTGTTTTGTTCTCTACAGTACAGAAGAGGTTTAAAAATAAAAATTCGGGAAACCCCAAAGGAAAAGACGGAAAATCGAAAAAATCGAAATTTCGATAAAAATGAATTGCTGTGCGTTAGTCTCGCTAAAACTCCCGCAACCAAAGCAAAATTCGCAATTTATGTCGAAAGAAAAGAAACTTTAAATGCTTTTACACTCCGTGATATACATATGTTATATTCCTCAGGTAGTCAAATTCCTTTGGGTTTCACGAATTTTCGTTTTTAAAATCTACCCTGTATTATATCACCATTGATTTATCACCAGATGAACTAAACAAGGTCATGAAGTATCAACAAGAAGTATTATTTAGAATGGACGAAATAAATCATCGAATCAAAGAAAAGCTTTATGAGCAAGGAGCGAAAGGATTATCAACGGAATTAGTTGAAATCCGTGCAAACGAACTGAAATATCCAGTCCAGTGCAATTTTGTCAATTTGTGAAAATCATGATGAAATGCTGAAAGAAGGCATTTCGATCGAGTTACCAATTGCACCGCCCGCGGTGCTCCCAATGGTGATATGCAGCCTGAACAGCACTAAGAACACCGAGTTCAATTTCATCTCGGAGAAATTGACTACCTGAGGAATATAACACATGTATATCACGGAGTGTAAAAGCAGTTAAAGTTTCTTTTCTTTCAACATAAATTGCGAATTTTGCTTTGGTTGCGGGAGTTTTAGCGCGACTAACGCACAGCAATTCATTTTTATCGAAATTTTGATTTTTTCGATTTTTTCGATTTTCCGTCTTTTCCTTTGGAGTTTCCCGAATTTTCTTTTTTAAACCTCTCCTGTACTGTAGAGAACAAAACAAAACAAATTTATCGAACTCGGTCAAGCCGTTTTTGTTTTAGCGAGACTAACGCACAGCTATTAATTTTTATCGAAATTTCGATTTTTTCGATTTTCCGTCTGTTCCTTTGGTGATTACCGAATTTTCGTTTTTTAAACCTCCCCTGTATTATATCACCATTGATTTATCACCAGATGAACTAAACAAGGTCATGAAGTATCAACAAGAAGTATTATTTAGAATGGACGAAGTAAATCATCGAATCAAAGAAAAGCTTTATGAGCAGGGAGCGAAGCGATCATCAACGGAATTAGTTGAAATCCGTGTAAACGACCTCAAATATCCAAAGTCCAGTGCAATTTAGTCAATTTGTGAAAATCTTAATGAAATGCTGAAAGAAGGCATTTCGATCGAAGTTACCAATTGCACCCCCAGCGGTGCTCCCAATGGTGATATGCAGCCTGAACAGCACTAAGAACTCCGAGTTCAATTTCATCTCGGCGAAATTGCCTACCTGAGGAATATAACATATGTATATCACGGAGTGTAAAAGCAGTTAAAGTTTCTTTTCGTTCGACATAAATTGCGAATTTTGCTTTGGTTGCGGGAGTTTTAGCGAGACTAACGCGCAGCAATTCATTTTTATCGAAATTTCGTTTTTTTCGATTTTCCGTCTTTTCCTTGGGGTTTCCCGAATTTTCTTTCTTAAACCTCTCCTGTACTGTAGAGAACAAAACAAAAAAAATTTGTCGAAATCGGTCAAGCCGGTTTGTTTTAACGAGACTAACGCACAGCAATTCATTTTTATCGAAATTCCGATTTTTTTCGATGTTGCGGCGTTTCCTTTGAGTTTCACGAATTTTCGTTTTTCAAACCTCAAATTTGTGAAAATCTTAATGAAATGATGAAAGAAGGCATTTCGATCGAAGTTACCAATTGCACCCCCAGCGGTGCTCCCAATGGTGATATGCAGCCTGAACAGCACTAAGAACTCCGAGTTCTATTTCATCTCGGAGAAATTGACTACCTGAGGAATATAACACATGTATATCACGGAGTGTAAAAGCAGTAAAAGTTTCTTTTCTTTCGACATAAATTGCGAATTTTGCTTTGGTTGCGGGAGTTTTAGCGAGACTAACGCACAGCAATTCATTTTTATCGAAATTTCGTTTTTTTCGATTTTCCGTCTTTTCCTTGGGGTTTCCCGAATTTGCTTTTTTAAACCTCTCCTGTACTGTAGAGAACAAAACAAAAAAAATTTATCGAAATCGTTCAAGCCGTTTTTGTTTTAGCGACTAACGCACAGCAATTCATTTTTATCGAAATTTCGATTTTTTCGATTTTCCGTTTTTTCCTTTGGTGTTTTCCGAATTTTCGTTTTTTAAACCTCCCCTGTATTATATCACCAAATGAACTAAACAAGGTCATGAAGTATCAACAAGAAGTATTATTTAGAATGGACGAAGTAAATCATCGAATCAAAGAAAAGCTTTATGAGCAGGGAGCGAAGCGATCATCAACGGAATTAGTTGAAATCCGTGTAAACGACCTCAAATATCCAAAGTCCAGTGCAATTTTGTCAATTTGTGAAAATCTTAATGGATCGAAGTTACCAATTGCACCCCCAGCGGTGCTCCCAATGGTGATATGCAGCCTGAACAGCACAAAGAACTCCGAGTTCAATTTCATCTCGGCGAAATTGCCTACCTGAGGAATATAACATATCACGGAGTGTAAAAGCAGTTAAAGTTTCTTTTCCTTCGACATAAATTGCGAATTTTGCTTTGGTTGCGGGAGTTTTAGCGAGACTAACGCACAGCAATTCATTTTTATCGAAATTTCGTTTTTTTCGATTTTCCGTCTTTTCCTTGGGGTTTCCCGAATTTTCTTTTTTAAACCTCTTCTGTATTGTAGAGAACAAAACAAAAAAAATTTATCGAAATCGGTCAAGCCGTTTTTGTTTTAGCGAGACTAACGCACAGCAATTCATTTTTATCGAAATTTCGATTTTTTCGATTTTCCGTCTTTTCCTTTGGTGTTTCCCGAATTTTCGTTTTTTAAACCTCCCCTGTATTATATCACCAGATGAACTAAACAAGGTCATGAAGTATCAACAAGAAGTATTATTTCGTAGAATGGACGAAGTAAACCATCGAATCAAAGAAAAGCTTTATGAGCAGGGAGCGAAGCGATCATCAACGGAATTAGTTGAAATCCGTGTAAACGACCTCAAATATCCAAAGTCCAGTGCAATTTTGTCAATTTGTGAAAATCTTAATGGATCGAAATTACCAATTGCACCCCCAGCGGTGCTCCCAATGGTGATATGCAGCCTGAACAGCACAAAGAACTCCGAGTTCAATTTCATCTCGGCGAAATTGCCTACCTGAGGAATATAACATATGTATATCACGGAGTGTAAAAGCAGTTAAAGTTTCTTTTCCTTCGACATAAATTGCGAATTTTGCTTTGGTTGCGGGAGTTTTAGCGAGACTAACGCACAGCAATTCATTTTTATCGAAATTTCGTTTTTTTCGATTTTCCGTCTTTTCCTTGGGGTTTCCCGAATTTTCTTTTTTAAACCTCTTCTGTATTGTAGAGAACAAAACAAAAAAAATTTATCGAAATCGGTCAAGCCGTTTTTGTTTTAGCGAGACTAACGCACAGCAATTCATTTTTATCGAAATTTCGATTTTTTCGATTTTCCGTCTTTTCCTTTGGTGTTTCCCGAATTTTCGTTTTTTAAACCTCCCCTGTATTATATCACCAGATGAACTAAACAAGGTCATGAAGTATCAACAAGAAGTATTATTTCGTAGAATGGATAAAGTAAACCATCGAATCAAAGAAAAGCTTTATGAGCAGGTAGTGCAGCGATCATAAACGGAATTAGTTGAAATCCGTGCAAACGAACTCAAATATCCAAAGTCCAGTGCAATTTTGTCAATTTGTGAAAATCTTAATGAAATGCTGAAAGAAGGCATTTCGATCGAAGTTACCAATTGCACCCCCAGCGGTGCTCCCAATGGTGATATGCAGCCTGAACAGCACTAAGAACTCCGAGTTCAATTTCATCTCGGCGAAATTGCCTACCTGAGGAATATAACATATGTATATCACGGAGTGTAAAAGCAGTTAAAGTTTCTTTTCGTTCGACGTAAATTGCGAATTTTGCTTTGGTTGCGGGAGTTTTGCCAGACTAACGCACAGCAATTCATTTTTATCGAAATTTCGTTTTTTTCGATTTTCCGTCTTTTCCTTGGGGTTTCCCGAATTTTCTTTTTTAAACCTCTTCTGTACTGTAGAGAACAAAACAAAACAAATTTATCGAACTCGGTCAAGCCGTTTTTGTTTTAGCGAGACTAACGCACAGCTATTCATTTTTATCGAAATTTCGATTTTTTCGATTTTCCGTCTGGTCCTTTGGTGATTCCCGAATTTTCGTTTTTTAAACCTCCCCTGTATTATATCACCATTGATTTATCACCAGATGAACTAAACAAGGTCATGAAGTATCAACAAGAAGTATTATTTAGAATGGACGAAGTAAATCATCGAATCAAAGAAAAGCTTTATGAGCAGGGAGCGAAGCGATCATCAACGGAATTAGATGAAATCCGTGTAAACGACCTCAAATATCCAAAGTCCAGTGCAATTTAGTCAATTTGTGAAAATCTTAATGAAATGCTGAAAGAAGGCATTTCGATCGAAGTTACCAATTGCACCCCCAGCGCTGCTCCCAATGGTGATATGCAGCCTGAACAGCACTAAGAACTCCGAGTTCTATTTCATATCGGAGAAATTGACTACCTGAGGAATATAACACATGTATATCACGGAGTGTAAAAGCAGTAAAAGTTTCTTTTCTTTCGACATAAATTGCGAATTTTGCTTTGGTTGCGGGAGTTTTAGCGAGACTAACGCACAGCAATTCATTTTTATCGAAATTTCGTTTTTTTCGATTTTCCGTCTTTTCCTTGGGGTTTCCCGAATTTGTCTGGAAAAGACGGAAAATCGAAAAAATCGAAATTTCGATAAAAATGAATTGCTGTGCGTTAGTCTCGCTAAAACTCCCGCAACCAAAGCAAAATTCGCAATTTATGTCGAAAGAAAAGAAACTTTAACTGCTTTTACACTCCGTGATATACATATGTTATATTCCTCAGGTAGTCAAATTCCTTTGGGTTTCACGAATTTTCGTTTTTCAAATCTACCCTGTATTATATCACCATTGATTTATCACCAGATGAACTAAACAAGGTCATGAAGTATCAACAAGAAGTATTATTTAGAATGGACGAAGTAAATCATCGAATCAAAGAAAAGCTTTATGAGCAGGGAGCGAAAGGATCATCAACGGAATTAGTTGAAATCCGTGCAAACGAACTCAAATATCCAGTCCAGTGCAATTTTGTCAATTTGTGAAAATCATGATGAAATGCTGAAAGAAGGCATTTCGATCGAGTTACCAATTGCACCACCCGCGGTGCTCCCAATGGTGATATGCAGCCTGAACAGCACTAAGAACACCGAGTTCAATTTCATCTCGGAGAAATTGACTACCTGAGGAATATAACACATGTATATCACGGAGTGTAAAAGCAGTTAAAGTTTCTTTTCTTTCAACATAAATTGCGAATTTTGCTTTGGTTGCGGGAGTTTTAGCGCGACTAACGCACAGCAATTCATTTTTATCGAAATTTTGATTTTTTCGATTTTTTCGATTTTCCGTCTTTTCCTTTGGAGTTTCCCGAATTTTCTTTTTTAAACCTCTCCTGTACTGTAGAGAACAAAACAAAACAAATGTATCGAACTCGGTCAAGCCGTTTTTGTTTTAGCGAGACTAACGCACAGCTATTCATTTTTATCGAAATTTCGATTTTTTCGATTTTCCGTCTGTTCCTTTGGTGATTCCCGAATTTTCGTTTTTTAAACCTCCCCTGTATTAGATCACCATTGATTTATCACCAGATGAACTAAACAAGGTCATGAAGTATCAACAAGAAGTATTATTTAGAATGGACGAAGTAAATCATCGAATCAAAGAAAAGCTTTATGAGCAGGGAGCGAAGCGATCATCAACGGAATTAGTTGAAATCCGTGTAAACGACCTCAAATATCCAAAGTCCAGTGCAATTTAGTCAATTTGTGAAAATCTTAATGAAATGCTGAAAGAAGGCATTTCGATCGAAGTTACCAATTGCACCCCCAGCGGTGCTCCCAATGGTGATATGCAGCCTGAACAGCACAAAGAACTCCGAGTTCAATTTCATCTCGGCGAAATTGCCTACCTGAGGAATATAACATATGTATATCACGGAGTGTAAAAGCTGTTAAAGTTTTTTTTCCTTCGACATAAATTGCGAATTTTGCTTTGGTTGCGGGAGTTTTAGCGAGACTAACGCACAGCAATTCATTTTTATCGAAATTTCGTTTTTTTCGATTTTCCGTCTTTTCCTTGGGGTTTCCCGAATTTTCTTTTTTAAACCTCTTCTGTATTGTAGAGAACAAAACAAAAAAAATTTATCGAAATCGGTCAAGCCGTTTTTGTTTTAGCGAGACTAACGCACAGCAATTCATTTTTATCGAAATTTCGATTTTTTCGATTTTCCGTCTTTTCCTTTGGTGTTTCCCGAATTTTCGTTTTTTAAACCTCCCCTGTATTATATCACCAGATGAACTAAACAAGGTCATGAAGTATCAACAAGAAGTATTATTTCGTAGAATGGACGAAGTAAACCATCGAATCAAAGAAAAGCTTTATGAGCAGGGAGCGAAGCGATCATCAACGGAATTAGTTGAAATCCGTGTAAACGACCTCAAATATCCAAAGTCCAGTGCAATTTTGTCAATTTGTGAAAATCTTAATGGATCGAAATTACCAATTGCACCCCCAGCGGTGCTCCCAATGGTGATATGCAGCCTGAACAGCACAAAGAACTCCGAGTTCAATTTCATCTCGGCGAAAATCGAAATTTCGTTTTTTTCGATTTTCCGTCTTTTCCTTGGGGTTTCCCGAATTTTCTTTTTTAAACCTCTTCTGTATTGTAGAGAACAAAACAAAAAAAATTTATCGAAATCGGTCAAGCCGTTTTTGTTTTAGCGAGACTAACGCACAGCAATTCATTTTTATCGAAATTTCGATTTTTTCGATTTTCCGTCTTTTCCTTTGGTGTTTCCCGAATTTTCGTTTTTTAAACCTCCCCTGTATTATATCACCAGATGAACTAAACAAGGTCATGAAGTATCAACAAGAAGTATTATTTCGTAGAATGGACAAAGTAAACCATCGAATCAAAGAAAAGCTTTATGAGCAGGTAGTGCAGCGATCATCAACGGAATTAGTTGAAATCCGTGTAAACGAACTCAAATATCCAGTCCAGTGCAATTTTGTCAATTTGTGAAAATCTTGATGAAATGCTGAAAGAAGGTATTTCGATCGAGTTACCAATTGCACCGCCCGCGGTGCTCCCAATGGTGATATGCAGCCTGAACAGCACTAAGAACTCCGAGTTCAATTTCATCTCGGAGAAATTGACTACCTGAGGAATATAACACATGTATATCACGGAGTGTAACAGCAGTTAAAGTTTCTTTTCTTTCAACATAAATTGCGAATTTTGCTTTGGTTGCGGGAGTTTTAGCGCGACTAACGCACAGCAATTCATTTTTATCGAAATTTTGATTTTTTCGATTTTTTCGATTTTTTCGAATTTCCGTCTTTTCCTTTGGAGTTTCCCGAATTTTCTTTTTTAAACCTCTCCTGTACTGTAGGGAACAAAACAAAAAAAATTTATCGAAATCGGTCAAGCCGTTTTTGTTTTAGCGAGACTAACGCACAGCAATTCATTTTTATCGAAATTTCGATTTTTTCGATTTTCCGTTTTTTCCTTTGGTGTTTTCCGAATTTTCGTTTTTTAAACCTCCCCTGAAATATATTACCAGATGAACTAAACAAGGTCATGAAGTATCAACAAGAAGTATTATTTCGTAGAATGGACGAAGTAAACCATCGAATCAAAGAAAAGCTTTATGACCTCAAATATCCAAAGTCCAGTGCAATTTTGTCAATTTGTGAAAATCTTAATGAAATGCTGAAAGAAGGCATTTCGATCGAAGTTACCAATTGCACCCCCAGCGGTGCTCCCAATGGTGATATGCAGCCTGAACAGCACTAAGAACTCCGAGTTCAATTTCATCTCGGCGAAATTGCCTACCTGAGGAATATAACATATGTATATCACGGAGTGTAAAAGCAGTTAAAGTTTCTTTTCGTTCGACGTAAATTGCGAATTTTGCTTTGGTTGCGGGAGTTTTGCCAGACTAACGCACAGCAATTCATTTTTATCGAAATTTCGTTTTTTTCGATTTTCCGTCTTTTCCTTGGGGTTTCCCGAATTTTCTTTTTTAAACCTCTTCTGTACTGTAGAGAACAAAACAAAACAAATTTATCGAACTCGGTCAAGCCGTTTTTGTTTTAGCGAGACTAACGCACAGCTATTCATTTTTATCGAAATTTCGATTTTTTCGATTTTCCGTCTGGTCCTTTGGTGATTCCCGAATTTTCGTTTTTTAAACCTCCCCTGTATTATATCACCATTGATTTATCACCAGATGAACTAAACAAGGTCATGAAGTATCAACAAGAAGTATTATTTAGAATGGACGAAGTAAATCATCGAATCAAAGAAAAGCTTTATGAGCAGGGAGCGAAGCGATCATCAACGGAATTAGATGAAATCCGTGTAAACGACCTCAAATATCCAAAGTCCAGTGCAATTTAGTCAATTTGTGAAAATCTTAATGAAATGCTGAAAGAAGGCATTTCGATCGAAGTTACCAATTGCACCCCCAGCGCTGCTCCCAATGGTGATATGCAGCCTGAACAGCACTAAGAACTCCGAGTTCTATTTCATATCGGAGAAATTGACTACCTGAGGAATATAACACATGTATATCACGGAGTGTAAAAGCAGTAAAAGTTTCTTTTCTTTCGACATAAATTGCGAATTTTGCTTTGGTTGCGGGAGTTTTAGCGAGACTAACGCACAGCAATTCATTTTTATCGAAATTTCGTTTTTTTCGATTTTCCGTCTTTTCCTTGGGGTTTCCCGAATTTGTCTGGAAAAGACGGAAAATCGAAAAAATCGAAATTTCGATAAAAATGAATTGCTGTGCGTTAGTCTCGCTAAAACTCCCGCAACCAAAGCAAAATTCGCAATTTATGTCGAAAGAAAAGAAACTTTAACTGCTTTTACACTCCGTGATATACATATGTTATATTCCTCAGGTAGTCAAATTCCTTTGGGTTTCACGAATTTTCGTTTTTCAAATCTACCCTGTATTATATCACCATTGATTTATCACCAGATGAACTAAACAAGGTCATGAAGTATCAACAAGAAGTATTATTTAGAATGGACGAAGTAAATCATCGAATCAAAGAAAAGCTTTATGAGCAGGCAGCGAAAGGATCATCAACGGAATTAGTTGAAATCCGTGCAAACGAACTCAAATATCCAGTCCAGTGCAATTTTGTCAATTTGTGAAAATCATGATGAAATGCTGAAAGAAGGCATTTCGATCGAGTTACCAATTGCACCACCCGCGGTGCTCCCAATGGTGATATGCAGCCTGAACAGCACTAAGAACACCGAGTTCAATTTCATCTCGGAGAAATTGACTACCTGAGGAATATAACACATGTATATCACGGAGTGTAAAAGCAGTTAAAGTTTCTTTTCTTTCAACATAAATTGCGAATTTTGCTTTGGTTGCGGGAGTTTTAGCGCGACTAACGCACAGCAATTCATTTTTATCGAAATTTTGATTTTTTCGAATTTTTCGATTTTTTCGATTTTCCGTCTTTTCCTTTGGAGTTTCCCGAATTTTCTTTTTTAAACCTCTCCTGTACTGTAGAGAACAAAACAAAACAAATTTATCGAACTCGGTCAAGCCGTTTTTGTTTTAGCGAGACTAACGCACAGCTATTCATTTTTATCGAAATTTCGATTTTTTTCGATTTTCCGTCTGTTCCTTTGGTGATTCCCGAATTTTCGTTTTTTAAACCTCCCCTGTATTAGATCACCATTGATTTATCACCAGATGAACTTAACAAGGTCATGAAGTATCAACAAGAAGTATTATTTAGAATGGACGAAGTAAATCATCGAATCAAAGAAAAGCTTTATGAGCAGGGAGCGAAGCGATCATCAACGGAATTAGTTGAAATCCGTGTAAACGACCTCAAATATCCAAAGTCCAGTGCAATTTAGTCAATTTGTGAAAATCTTAATGAAATGCTGAAAGAAGGCATTTCGATCGAAGTTACCAATTGCACCCCCAGCGGTGCTCCCAATGGTGATATGCAGCCTGAACAGCACAAAGAACTCCGAGTTCAATTTCATCTCGGCGAAATTGCCTACCTGAGGAATATAACATATGTATATCACGGAGTGTAAAAGCAGTTAAAGTTTCTTTTCCTTCGACATAAATTGCGAATTTTGCTTTGGTTGCGGGAGTTTTAGCGAGACTAACGCACAGCAATTCATTTTTATCGAAATTTCGTTTTTTTCGATTTTCCGTCTTTTCCTTGGGGTTTCCCGAATTTTCTTTTTTAAACCTCTTCTGTATTGTAGAGAACAAAACAAAAAAAATTTATCGAAATCGGTCAAGCCGTTTTTGTTTTAGCGAGACTAACGCACAGCAATTCATTTTTATCGAAATTTCGATTTTTTCGATTTTCCGTCTTTTCCTTTGGTGTTTCCCGAATTTTCGTTTTTTAAACCTCCCCTGTATTATATCACCAGATGAACTAAACAAGGTCATGAAGTATCAACAAGAAGTATTATTTCGTAGAATGGACGAAGTAAACCATCGAATCAAAGAAAAGCTTTATGAGCAGGGAGCGAAGCGATCATCAACGGAATTAGTTGAAATCCGTGTAAACGACCTCAAATATCCAAAGTCCAGTGCAATTTTGTCAATTTGTGAAAATCTTAATGGATCGAAATTACCAATTGCACCCCCAGCGGTGCTCCCAATGGTGATATGCAGCCTGAACAGCACAAAGAACTCCGAGTTCAATTTCATCTCGGCGAAAATCGAAATTTCGTTTTTTTCGATTTTCCGTCTTTTCCTTGGGGTTTCCCGAATTTTCTTTTTTAAACCTCTTCTGTATTGTAGAGAACAAAACAAAAAAAATTTATCGAAATCGGTCAAGCCGTTTTTGTTTTAGCGAGACTAACGCACAGCAATTCATTTTTATCGAAATTTCGATTTTTTCGATTTTCCGTCTTTTCCTTTGGTGTTTCCCGAATTTTCGTTTTTTAAACCTCCCCTGTATTATATCACCAGATGAACTAAACAAGGTCATGAAGTATCAACAAGAAGTATTATTTCGTAGAATGGATAAAGTAAACCATCGAATCAAAGAAAAGCTTTATGAGCAGGTAGTGCAGCGATCATCAACGGAATTAGTTGAAATCCGTGCAAACGAACTCAAATATCCAAAGTCCAGTGCAATTTTGTCAATTTGTGAAAATCTTAATGAAATGCTGAAAGAAGGCATTTCGATCGAAGTTACCAATTGCACCCCCAGCGGTGCTCCCAATGGTGATATGCAGCCTGAACAGCACTAAGAACTCCGAGTTCAATTTCATCTCGGCGAAATTGCCTACCTGAGGAATATAACATATGTATATCACGGAGTGTAAAAGCAGTTAAAGTTTCTTTTCGTTCGACGTAAATTGCGAATTTTGCTTTGGTTGCGGGAGTTTTGCCAGACTAACGCACAGCAATTCATTTTTATCGAAATTTCGTTTTTTTCGATTTTCCGTCTTTTCCTTGGGGTTTCCCGAATTTTCTTTTTTAAACCTCTTCTGTACTGTAGAGAACAAAACAAAACAAATTTATCGAACTCGGTCAAGCCGTTTTTGTTTTAGCGAGACTAACGCACAGCTATTCATTTTTATCGAAATTTCGATTTTTTCGATTTTCCGTCTGGTCCTTTGGTGATTCCCGAATTTTCGTTTTTTAAACCTCCCCTGTATTATATCACCATTGATTTATCACCAGATGAACTAAACAAGGTCATGAAGTATCAACAAGAAGTATTATTTAGAATGGACGAAGTAAATCATCGAATCAAAGAAAAGCTTTATGAGCAGGGAGCGAAGCGATCATCAACGGAATTAGATGAAATCCGTGTAAACGACCTCAAATATCCAAAGTCCAGTGCAATTTAGTCAATTTGTGAAAATCTTAATGAAATGCTGAAAGAAGGCATTTCGATCGAAGTTACCAATTGCACCCCCAGCGCTGCTCCCAATGGTGATATGCAGCCTGAACAGCACTAAGAACTCCGAGTTCTATTTCATATCGGAGAAATTGACTACCTGAGGAATATAACACATGTATATCACGGAGTGTAAAAGCAGTAAAAGTTTCTTTTCTTTCGACATAAATTGCGAATTTTGCTTTGGTTGCGGGAGTTTTAGCGAGACTAACGCACAGCAATTCATTTTTATCGAAATTTCGTTTTTTTCGATTTTCCGTCTTTTCCTTGGGGTTTCCCGAATTTGTCTGGAAAAGACGGAAAATCGAAAAAATCGAAATTTCGATAAAAATGAATTGCTGTGCGTTAGTCTCGCTAAAACTCCCGCAACCAAAGCAAAATTCGCAATTTATGTCGAAAGAAAAGAAACTTTAACTGCTTTTACACTCCGTGATATACATATGTTATATTCCTCAGGTAGTCAAATTCCTTTGGGTTTCACGAATTTTCGTTTTTCAAATCTACCCTGTATTATATCACCATTGATTTATCACCAGATGAACTAAACAAGGTCATGAAGTATCAACAAGAAGTATTATTTAGAATGGACGAAGTAAATCATCGAATCAAAGAAAAGCTTTATGAGCAGGGAGCGAAAGGATCATCAACGGAATTAGTTGAAATCCGTGCAAACGAACTCAAATATCCAGTCCAGTGCAATTTTGTCAATTTGTGAAAATCATGATGAAATGCTGAAAGAAGGCATTTCGATCGAGTTACCAATTGCACCACCCGCGGTGCTCCCAATGGTGATATGCAGCCTGAACAGCACTAAGAACACCGAGTTCAATTTCATCTCGGAGAAATTGACTACCTGAGGAATATAACACATGTATATCACGGAGTGTAAAAGCAGTTAAAGTTTCTTTTCTTTCAACATAAATTGCGAATTTTGCTTTGGTTGCGGGAGTTTTAGCGCGACTAACGCACAGCAATTCATTTTTATCGAAATTTTGATTTTTTCGATTTTTTCGATTTTTTCGATTTTCCGTCTTTTCCTTTGGAGTTTCCCGAATTTTCTTTTTTAAACCTCTCCTGTACTGTAGAGAACAAAACAAAACAAATTTATCGAACTCGGTCAAGCCGTTTTTGTTTTAGCGAGACTAACGCACAGCTATTCATTTTTATCGAAATTTCGATTTTTTCGATTTTCCGTCTGTTCCTTTGGTGATTCCCGAATTTTCGTTTTTTAAACCTCCCCTGTATTAGATCACCATTGATTTATCACCAGATGAACTAAACAAGGTCATGAAGTATCAACAAGAAGTATTATTTAGAATGGACGAAGTAAATCATCGAATCAAAGAAAAGCTTTATGAGCAGGGAGCGAAGCGATCATCAACGGAATTAGTTGAAATCCGTGTAAACGACCTCAAATATCCAAAGTCCAGTGCAATTTAGTCAATTTGTGAAAATCTTAATGAAATGCTGAAAGAAGGCATTTCGATCGAAGTTACCAATTGCACCCCCAGCGGTGCTCCCAATGGTGATATGCAGCCTGAACAGCACAAAGAACTCCGAGTTCAATTTCATCTCGGCGAAATTGCCTACCTGAGGAATATAACATATGTATATCACGGAGTGTAAAAGCAGTTAAAGTTTCTTTTCCTTCGACATAAATTGCGAATTTTGCTTTGGTTGCGGGAGTTTTAGCGAGACTAACGCACAGCAATTCATTTTTATCGAAATTTCGTTTTTTTCGATTTTCCGTCTTTTCCTTGGGGTTTCCCGAATTTTCTTTTTTAAACCTCTTCTGTACTGTAGAGAACAAAACAAAACAAATTTATCGAACTCGGTCAAGCCGTTTTTGTTTTAGCGAGACTAACGCACAGCTATTCATTTTTATCGAAATTTCGATTTTTTCGATTTTCCGTCTTTTCCTTTGGTGTTTCCCGAATTTTCGTTTTTTAAACCTCCCCTGTATTATATCACCAGATGAATTAAACAAGGTCATGAAGTATCAACAAGAAGTATTATTTCGTAGAATGGACGAAGTAAACCATCGAATCAAAGAAAAGCTTTATGAGCAGGGAGCGAAGCGATCATCAACGGAATTAGTTGAAATCCGTGTAAACGACCTCAAATATCCAAAGTCCAGTGCAATTTTGTCAATTTGTGAAAATCTTAATTGATCGAAATTACCAATTGCACCCCCAGCGGTGCTCCCAATGGTGATATGCAGCCTGAACAGCACAAAGAACTCCGAGTTCAATTTCATCTCGGCGAAAATCGAAATTTCGTTTTTTTCGATTTTCCGTCTTTTCCTTGGGGTTTCCCGAATTTTCTTTTTTAAACCTCTTCTGTATTGTAGAGAACAAAACAAAAAAAATTTATCGAAATCGGTCAAGCCGTTTTTGTTTTAGCGAGACTAACGCACAGCAATTCATTTTTATCGAAATTTCGATTTTTTCGATTTTCCGTCTTTTCCTTTGGTGTTTCCCGAATTTTCGTTTTTTAAACCTCCCCTGTATTATATCACCAGATGAACTAAACAAGGTCATGAAGTATCAACAAGAAGTATTATTTCGTAGAATGGACAAAGTAAACCATCGAATCAAAGAAAAGCTTTATGAGCAGGTAGTGCAGCGATCATCAACGGAATTAGTTGAAATCCGTGCAAACGAACTCAAATATCCAGTCCAGTGCAATTTTGTCAATTTGTGAAAATCTTGATGAAATGCTGAAAGAAGGCATTTCGATCGAGTTACCAATTGCACCGCCCGCGGTGCTCCCAATGGTGATATGCAGCCTGAACAGCACTAAGAACTCCGAGTTCAATTTCATCTCGGAGAAATTGACTACCTGAGGAATATAACACATGTATATCACGGAGTGTAACAGCAGTTAAAGTTTCTTTTCTTTCAACATAAATTGCGAATTTTGCTTTGGTTGCGGGAGTTTTAGCGCGACTAACGCACAGCAATTCATTTTTATCGAAATTTTGATTTTTTCGATTTTTTCGATTTTCCGTCTTTTCCTTTGGAGTTTCCCGAATGTTCTTTTTTAAACCTCTCCTGTACTGTAGAGACCAAGACAAGAAGTATTATTTCGTAGAATGGACAAAGTAAACCATCGAATCAAAGAAAAGCTTTATGAGCAGGTAGTGCAGCGATCATCAACGGAATTAGTTGATATCCGTGCAAACGAACTCAAATATCCAGTCCAGTGCAATTTTGTCAATTTGTGAAAATCTTGATGAAATGCTGAAAGAAGGCATTTCGATCGAGTTACCAATTGCACCGCCCGCGGTGCTCCCAATGGTGATATGCAGCCTGAACAGCACTAAGAACTCCGAGTTCAATTTCATCTCGGAGAAATTGACTACCTGAGGAATATAACACATGTATATCACGGAGTGTAACAGCAGTTAAAGTTTCTTTTCTTTCAACATAAATTGCGAATTTTGCTTTGGTTGCGAGAGTTTTAGCGCGACTAACGCACAGCAATTCATTTTTATCGAAATTTTGATTTTTTCGATTTTTTCGATTTTCCGTCTTTTCCTTTGGAGTTTCCCGAATGTTCTTTTTTAAACCTCTCCTGTACTGTAGAGAACAAAACAAAAAAAATTTATCGAAATCGGTCAAGACGTTTTTGTTTTAGCGAGACTAACGCACAGCAATTCATTTTTATCGAAATTTCGATTTTTTCGATTTTCCGTCTTTTCCTTTGGTGTTTCCCGAATTTTCGTTTTTTAAACCTCCCCTGTATTATATCACCAGATGAACTAAACAAGGTCATGAAGTATCAACAAGAAGTATTATTTCGTAGAATGGACGAAGTAAACCATCGAATCAAAGAAAAGCTTTATGAGCAGGTAGTGAAGCGATCATCAACGGAATTAGTTGAAATCCGTGCAAACGAACTCAAATATCCACTCCAGTGCAATTTTGTCAATTTGTGAAAATCTTGATGAAATGCTGAAAGAAGGCATTTCGATCGAGTTACCAATTGCACCGCCCGCAGTGCTCCCAATGGTGATATGCAGCCTGAACAGCACTTAGAACTCCGAGTTCAATTTCATCTCGGAGAAATTGACTACCTGAGGAATATAACATATGTATATCACGGAGTGTAAAAGCAGTTAAAGTTTCTTTTCGTTCGACGTAAATTGCGAATTTTGCTTTGGTTGCGGGAGTTTTGCGAGACTAACGCACAGCAATTCATTTTTATCGAAATTTCGTTTTTTTCGATTTTCCGTCTTTTCCTTGGGGTTTCCCGAATTTTCTTTTTTAAACCTCTTCTGTACTGTAGAGAACAAAACAAAAGAAATTTATCGAACTCGGTCAAGCCGTTTTTGTTTTAGCGAGACTAACGCACAGCTATTCATTTTTATCGAAATTTTGATTTTTTCGATTTTTTCGATTTTCCGTCTTTTCCTTTGGAGTTTCCCGAATTTTATTTTTTAAACCTCTCCTGTACTGTAGAGAACAAAACAAAAAAAATTTATCGAAATCGGTCAAGCCGTTTTTGTTTTAGCGAGACTAACGCACAGCAATTCATTTTTATCGAAATTTCGATTTTTTCGATTTTCCGTTTTTTCCTTTGGTGTTTTCCGAATTTTCGTTTTTTAAACCTCCCCTGTATTATATCACCAGATGAACTAAACAAGGTCATGAAGTATCAACAAGAAGTATTATTTCGTAGAATGGACGAAGTAAATCATCGAATCAAAGAAAAGCTTTATGACCTCAAATATCCAAAGTCCAGTGCAATTTTGTCAATTTGTGAAAATCTTAATGAAATGCTGAAAGAAGGCATTTCGATCGAAGTTACCAATTGCACCAAAGCCGTTTTTTTTTAGCGCGACTAACGCACAGCAATTCATTTTTATCGAAATTTTGATTTTTTCGATTTTTCGATTTTCCGTCTTTTCCTTTGGAGTTTCCCGAATGTTCTTTTTTAAACCTCTCCTGTACTGTAGAGAACAAAACAAAAAAAATTTATCGAAATCGGTCAAGCCGTTTTTGTTTTAGCGAGACTAACGCACAGCAATTAATTTTTATCGAAATTTCGTTTTTTTCGATTTTCCGTCTTTTCCTTTGGTGTTTCCCGAATTTTCGGTTTTTAAACCTCCCCTGTATTATATCACCAGATGAACTAAACAAGGTCATGAAGTATCAACAAGAAGTATTATTTCGTAGAATGGACGAAGTAAACCATCGAATCAAAGAAAAGCTTTATGAGCAGGTAGTGCAGCGATCATAAACGGAATTAGTTGAAATCCGTGCAAACGAACTCAAATATCCAGTCCAGTGCAATTTTGTCAATTTGTGAAAATCTTGATGAAATGCTGAAAGAAGGCATTTCGATCGAATTACCAATTGCACCGCCCGCGGTGCTCCCAATGGTGATATGCAGCCTGAACAGCACTAAGAACTCCGAGTTCAATTTCATCTCGGAGAAATTGACTACCTGAGGAATATAACACATGTATATCACGGAGTGTAAAAGCAGTTAAAGTTTCTTTTCTTTCAACATAAATTGCGAATTTTGCTTTGGTTGCGGGAGTTTTAGCGCGACTAACGCACAGCAATTCATTTTTATCGAAATTTTGATTTTTTCGATTTTTTCGATTTTCCGTCTTTTCCTTTGGAGTTTCCCGAATTTTCTTTTTTAAACCTCTCCTGTACTGTAGAGAACAAAACAAAAAAAATTTATCGAAATCGGTCAAGCCGTTTTTGTTTTAGCGACTAACGCACAGCAATTCATTTTTATCGAAATTTCGATTTTTTCGATTTTCCGTCTGTTCATTTGGTGTTTCCCGAATTTTCGTTTTTCAAACCTCCCCTGTATTATATCACCAAATGAACTAAACAAGTTCATGAAGTATCAACAAGAAGTATTATTTCGTAGAATGGACGAAGTAAACCATCGAATCAAAGAAAAGCTTTATGAGCAGGTAGTGCAGCGATCATAAACGGAATTAGTTGAAAGTTGAAATCCGTGCAAACGAACTCAAATATCCAGTCCAGTGCAATTTTGTCAATTTGTGAAAATCTTGATGAAATGCTGAAAGAAGGCATTTCGATCGAGTTACCAATTGCACCGCCCGCGGTGCTCCCAATGGTGATATGCAGCCTGAACAGCACTAAGAAATCCGAGTTCAATTTCATCTCGGAGAAATTGACTACCTGAGGAATATAACACATGTATATCACGGAGTGTAAAAGCAGTAAAAGTTTCTTTTCTTTCGACATAAATTGCGAATTTTGCTTTGGTTGCGGGAGTTTTAGCGAGACTAACGCACAGCAATTCATTTTTATCGAAATTTCGTTTTTTTCGATTTTCCGTCTTTTCCTTGGGGTTTCCCGAATTTGCTTTTTTAAACCTCTCCTGTACTGTAGAGAACAAAACAAAAAAAATTTATCGAAATCGTTCAAGCCGTTTTTGTTTTAGCGACTAACGCACAGCAATTCATTTTTATCGAAATTTCGATTTTTTCGATTTTCCGTCTGTTCCTTTGGTGTTTCCCGAATTTTCGTTTTTCAACCTCCCCTGTATTATATCACCAAATGAACTAAACAAGGTCATGAAGTATCAACAAGAAGTATTATTTAGAATGGACGAAGTAAATCATCGAATCAAAGAAAAGCTTTATGAGCAGGGAGCGAAGCGATCATCAACGGAATTAGTTGAAATCCGTGTAAACGACCTCAAATATCCAAAGTCCAGTGCAATTTTGTCAATTTGTGAAAATCTTAATGGATCGAAATTACCAATTGCACCCCCAGCGGTGCTCCCAATGGTGATATGCAGCCTGAACAGCACAAAGAACTCCGAGTTCAATTTCATCTCGGCGAAATTGCCTACCTGAGGAATATAACATATGTATATCACGTAGTGTAAAAGCAGTTAAAGTTTCTTTTCCTTCGACATAAATTGCGAATTTTGCTTTGGTTGCGGGAGTTTTAGCGAGACTAACGCACAGCAATTCATTTTTATCGAAATTTTCGATTTTCCGTCTTTTCCTTGGGGTTTCCCGAATTTTCTTTTTTAAACCTCTTCTGTATTGTAGAGAACAAAACAAAAAAAATTTATCGAAATCGGTCAAGCCGTTTTTGTTTTAGCGAGACTAACGCACAGCAATTCATTTTTATGGAAATTTCGATTTTTTCGATTTTCCGTCTTTTCCTTTGGTGTTTCCCGAATTTTCGTTTTTTAAACCTCCCCTGTATTATATCACCAGATGAACTAAACAAGGTCATGAAGTATCAACAAGAAGTATTATTTCGTAGAATGGACGAAGTAACCCATCGAATCAAAGAAAAGCTTTATGAGCAGGTAGTGCAGCGATCATAAACGGAATTAGTTGAAATCCGTGCAAACGAACTCAAATATCCAGTCCAGTGCAATTTTGTCAATTTGTGAAAATCTTGATGAAATGCTGAAAGAAGGCATTTCGATCGAGTTACCAATTGCACCGCCCGCGGTGCTCCCAATGGTGATATGCAGCCTGAACAGCACTAAGAACTCCGAGTTCAATTTCATCTCGGAGAAATTGACTACCTGAGGAATATAACACATGTATATCACGGAGTGTAAAAGCAGTTAAAGTTTCTTTTCTTTCAACATAAATTGCGAATTTTGCTTTGGTTGCGGGAGTTTTAGCGCGACTAACGCACAGCAATTCATTTTTATCGAAATTTTGATTTTTTCGATTTTTTCGATTTTCCGTCTTTTCCTTTGGAGTTTCCCGAATTTTCTTTTTTAAACCTCTTCTGTACTGTAGAGAACAAAACAAAAGAAATTTATCGAACTCGGTCAAGCCGTTTTTGTTTTAGCGAAACTAACGCACAGCTATTCATTTTTATCGAAATTTCGATTTTTTCGATTTTCCGTCTTTTCTTTTGGTGTTTCCCGAATTTTCGTTTTTTAAACCTCCCCTGTATTATATCACCAGATGAACTAAACAAGGTCATGAAGTATCAACAAGAAGTATTATTTCGTAGAATGGACGAAGTAAACCATCGAATCAAAGAAAAGCTTTATGAGCAGGTAGTGAAGCGATCATCAACGGAATTAGTTGAAATCCGTGCAAACGAACTCATATATCCAGTCCAGTGCAATTTTGTCAATTTGTGAAAATCTTGATGAAATGCTGAAAGAAGGCATTTCGATCGAGTTACCAACTGCACCGCCCGCGGTGCTCCCAATGGTGATATGCAGCCTGAACAGCACTAAGAACTCCGAGTTCAATTTCATCTCGGAGAAATTGACTACCTGAGGAATATAACACATGTATATCACGGAGTGTAAAAGCAGTTAAAGTTTCTTTTCTTTCAACATAAATTGCGAATTTTGCTTTGGTTGCGGGAGTTTTAGCGCGACTAACGCACAGCAATTCATTTTTATCGAAATTTTGATTTTTTCGATTTCTTTTTTTTTCGGTCTTTTGCTTTGGTGTTTCCCGAATTTTCTTTTTTAAACCACTCCTGTACTGTAGAGAACAAAACAAAAAAAATTTATCGAAATCGGACAAGCCGGTTTGTTTTAGCGAGACTAACGCACAGCAATTCATTTTTATCGAAATTCCGATGTTTTTCGATTTTCCGGCGTTTCCTTTGAGTTTCACGAATTTTCGTTTTTCAAACCTCCCTTGAATTATATCACCATTGATTTATCACCAGATGAACTAAACAAGGTCATGAAGTATCAAAAAGAAGTATTATTTCGTATAATGGACGAAGTAAATCATCGAGTCAAAGAAAAGCTTTATGAGCAGGGAGCGAAGCGATCATCAACGGAATTAGTTGAAAACGACCTCAAATATCCAAAGTCCAGTGCAATTTTGTCAATTTGTGAAAATCTTAATGAAATGCTGAAAGAAGGCATTTCGATCGAAGTTACCAATTGCACCCCCAGCGGTGCTCCCAATGGTGATATGCAGCCTGAACAGCACTAAGAACTCCGAGTTCAATTTCATCTCGGCGAAATTGCCTACCTGAGGAATATAACATATGTATATCACGGAGTGTAAAAGCAGTTAAAGTTTCTTTTCGTTCGACATAAATTGCGAATTTTGCTTTGGTTGCGGGAGTTTTAGCGAGACTAACGCGCAGCATTTCATTTTTATCGAAATTTGGTTTTTTTCGATTTTCCGTCTTTTCCGTGGGGTTTTCCCGAATTTTCTTTCTTAAACCTCTCCTGTACTGTAGAGAACAAAACAAAAAAAATTTATCGAAATCGGTCAAGCCGGTTTGTTTTAACGAGACTAACGCACAGCAATTCATTTTTATTGAAATTCCGATTTTTTTCGATGTTCCGGCGTTTCCTTTGAGTTTCACGAATTTTCGTTTTTCAAACCTCAAATTTGTGAAAATCTTAATGAAATGATGAAAGAAGGCATTTCGATCGAAGTTACCAATTGCACCCCCAGCGGTGCTCCCAATGGTGATATGCAGCCTGAACAGCACTAAGAACTCCGAGTTCAATTTCATCTCGGAGAAATTGACTACCTGAGGAATATAACACATGTATATCACGGAGTGTAAAAGCAGTAAAAGTTTCTTTTCTTTCGACATAAATTGCGAATTTTGCTTTGGTTGCGGAAGTTTTAGCGAGACTAACGCACAGCAATTCATTTTTATCGAAATTTCGTTTTTTTCGATTTTCCGTCTTTTCCTTGGGGTTTCCCGAATTTTCTTTTTTAAACCTCTCCTGTACTGTAGAGAACAAAACAAAAAAAATTTATCGAAATCGTTCAAGCCGTTTTTGTTTTAGCGACTAACGCACAGCAATTCATTTTTATCGAAATTTCGATTTTTTCGATTTTCCGTCTGTTCCTTTGGTGTTTCCCGAATTTTCGTTTTTCAAACCTCCCCTGTATTATATCACCAAATGAACTAAACAAGGTCATGAAGTATCAACAAGAAGTATTATTTAGAATGGACGAAGTAAATCATCGAATCAAAGAAAAGCTTTATGAGCAGGGAGCGAAGCGATCATCAACGGAATTAGTTGAAATCCGTGTAAACGACCTCAAATATCCAAAGTCCAGTGCAATTTTGTCAATTTGTGAAAATCTTAATGGATCGAAATTACCAATTGCACCCCCAGCGGTGCTCCCAATGGTGATATGCAGCCTGAACAGCACAAAGAACTCCGAGTTCAATTTCATCTCGGCGAAATTGCCTACCTGAGGAATATAACATATGTATATCACGGAGTGTAAAAGCAGTTAAAGTTTCTTTTCCTTCGACATAAATTGCGAATTTTGCTTTGGTTGCGGGAGTTTTAGCGAGACTAACGCACAGCAATTCATTTTTATCGAAATTTTCGATTTTCCGTCTTTTCCTTGGGGTTTCCCGAATTTTCTTTTTTAAACCTCTTCTGTATTGTAGAGAACAAAACAAAAAAAATTTATCGAAATCGGTCAAGCCGTTTTTGTTTTAGCGAGACTAACGCACAGCAATTCATTTTTATGGAAATTTCGATTTTTTCGATTTTCCGTCTTTTCCTTTGGTGTTTCCCGAATTTTCGTTTTTTAAACCTCCCCTGTATTATATCACCAGATGAACTAAACAAGGTCATGAAGTATCAACAAGAAGTATTATTTCGTAGAATGGACGAAGTAACCCATCGAATCAAAGAAAAGCTTTATGAGCAGGTAGTGCAGCGATCATAAACGGAATTAGTTGAAATCCGTGCAAACGAACTCAAATATCCAGTCCAGTGCAATTTTGTCAATTTGTGAAAATCTTGATGAAATGCTGAAAGAAGGCATTTCGATCGAGTTACCAATTGCACCGCCCGCGGTGCTCCCAATGGTGATATGCAGCCTGAACAGCACTAAGAACTCCGAGTTCAATTTCATCTCGGAGAAATTGACTACCTGAGGAATATAACACATGTATATCACGGAGTGTAAAAGCAGTTAAAGTTTCTTTTCTTTCAACATAAATTGCGAATTTTGCTTTGGTTGTGGGAGTTTTAGCGCGACTAACGCACAGCAATTCATTTTTATCGAAATTTTGATTTTTTCGATTTTTTCGATTTTCCGTCTTTTCCTTTGGAGTTTCCCGAATTTTCTTTTTTAAACCTCTTCTGTACTGTAGAGAACAAAACAAAAGAAATTTATCGAACTCGGTCAAGCCGTTTTTGTTTTAGCGAAACTAACGCACAGCTATTCATTTTTATCGAAATTTCGATTTTTTCGATTTTCCGTCTTTTCTTTTGGTGTTTCCCGAATTTTCGTTTTTTAAACCTCCCCTGTATTATATCACCAGATGAACTAAACAAGGTCATGAAGTATCAACAAGAAGTATTATTTCGTAGAATGGACGAAGTAAACCATCGAATCAAAGAAAAGCTTTATGAGCAGGTAGTGAAGCGATCATCAACGGAATTAGTTGAAATCCGTGCAAACGAACTCATATATCCAGTCCAGTGCAATTTTGTCAATTTGTGAAAATCTTGATGAAATGCTGAAAGAAGGCATTTCGATCGAGTTACCAACTGCACCGTCCGCGGTGCTCCCAATGGTGATATGCAGCCTGAACAGCACTAAGAACTCCGAGTTCAATTTCATCTCGGAGAAATTGACTACCTGAGGAATATAACACATGTATATCACGGAGTGTAAAAGCAGTTAAAGTTTCTTTTCTTTCAACATAAATTGCGAATTTTGCTTTGGTTGCGGGAGTTTTAGCGCGACTAACGCACAGCAATTCATTTTTATCGAAATTTTGATTTTTTCGATTTCTTTTTTTTTCGGTCTTTTGCTTTGGTGTTTGCCGAATTTTCTTTTTTAAACCACTCCTGTACTGTAGAGAACAAAACAAAAAAAATTTATCGAAATCGGACAAGCCGGTTTGTTTTAGCGAGACTAACGCACAGCAATTCATTTTTATCGAAATTCCGATTTTTTTCGATTTTCCGGCGTTTCCTTTGAGTTTCACGAATTTTCGTTTTTCAAACCTCCCTTGAATTATATCACCATTGATTTATCACCAGATGAACTAAACAAGGTCATGAAGTATCAAAAAGAAGTATTATTTCGTATAATGGACGAAGTAAATCATCGAGTCAAAGAAAAGCTTTATGAGCGCGATCATCAACGGAATTAGTTGAAAACGACCTCAAATATCCAAAGTCCAGTGCAATTTTGTCAATTTGTGAAAATCTTAATGAAATGCTGAAAGAAGGCATTTCGATCGAAGTTACCAATTGCACCCCCAGCGGTGCTCCCAATGGTGATATGCAGCCTGAACAGCACTAAGAACTCCGAGTTCAATTTCATCTCGGCGAAATTGCCTACCTGAGGAATATAACATATGTATATCACGGAGTGTAAAAGCAGTTAAAGTTTCTTTTCGTTCGACATAAATTGCGAATTTTACTTTGGTTGCGGGAGTTTTAGCGAGACTAACGCGCAGCAATTCATTTTTATCGAAATTTGGTTTTTTTCGATTTTCCGTCTTTTCCGTGGGGTTTTCCCGAATTTTCTTTCTTAAACCTCTCCTGTACTGTAGAGAACAAAACAAAAAAAATTTATCGAAATCGGTCAAGCCGGTTTGTTTTAACGAGACTAACGCACAGCAATTCATTTTTATTGAAATTCCGATTTTTTTCGATGTTCCGGCGTTTCCTTTGAGTTTCACGAATTTTCGTTTTTCAAACCTCAAATTTGTGAAAATCTTAATGAAATGATGAAAGAAGGCATTTCGATCGAAGTTACCAATTGCACCCCCAGCGGTGCTCCCAATGGTGATATGCAGCCTGAACAGCACTAAGAACTCCGAGTTCAATTTCATCTCGGAGAAATTGACTACCTGAGGAATATAACACATGTATATCACGGAGTGTAAAAGCAGTAAAAGTTTCTTTTCTTTCGACATAAATTGCGAATTTTGCTTTGGTTGCGGGAGTTTTAGCGAGACTAACGCACAGCAATTCATTTTTATCGAAATTTCGTTTTTTTCGATTTTCCGTCTTTTCCTTGGGGTTTCCCGAATTTTCTTTTTTAAACCTCTCCTGTACTGTAGAGAACAAAACAAAAAAAATTTATCGAAATCGTTCAAGCCGTTTTTGTTTTAGCGACTAACGCACAGCAATTCATTTTTATCGAAATTTCGATTTTTTCGATTTTCCGTCTGTTCCTTTGGTGTTTCCCGAATTTTCGTTTTTCAACCCTCCCCTGTATTATATCACCAAATGAACTAAACAAGGTCATGAAGTATCAACAAGAAGTATTATTTAGAATGGACGAAGTAAATCATCGAATCAAAGAAAAGCTTTATGAGCAGGGAGCGAAGCGATCATCAACGGAATTAGTTGAAATCCGTGTAAACGACCTCAATTATCCAAAGTCCAGTGCAATTTTGTCAATTTGTGAAAATCTTGATGAAATGCTGAAAGAAGGCATTTCGATCGAGTTACCAACTGCACCGCCCGCGGTGCTCCCAATGGTGATATGCAGCCTGAACAGCACTAAGAACTCCGAGTTCAATTTCATCTCGGAGAAATTGACTACCTGAGGAATATAACACATGTATATCACGGAGTGTAAAAGCAGTTAAAGTTTCTTTTCTTTCAACATAAATTGCGAATTTTGCTTTGGTTGCGGGAGTTTTAGCGCGACTAACGCACAGCAATTCATTTTTATCGAAATTTTGATTTTTTCGATTTTTTCGATTTTCCGTCTTTTCCTTTGGAGTTTCCCGAATTTTCTTTTTTACACCTCTCCTGTACTGTAGAGAACAAAACAAAAAAAATTTATCGAAATCGGTCAAGCCGTTTTTGTTTTAGCGAGACTAACGCACAGCAATTCATTTTTATCGAAATTTCGATTTTTTCGATTTTCCGTTTTTTCCTTTGGTGTTTTCCGAATTTTCGTTTTTTAAACCTCCCCTGTATTATATCACCAGATGAACTAAACAAGGTCATGAAGTATCAACAAGAAGTATTATTTCGTAGAATGGACGAAGTAAACCATCGAATCAAAGAAAAGCTTTATGACCTCAAATATCCAAAGTCCAGTGCAATTTTGTCAATTTGTGAAAATCTTAATGAAATGCTGAAAGAAGGCATTTCGATCGAAGTTACCAATTGCACCCCCAGCGGTGCTCCCAATGGTGATATGCAGCCTGAACAGCACTAAGAACTCCGAGTTCAATTTCATCTCGGCGAAATTGCCTACCTGAGGAATATAACATATGTATATCACGGAGTGTAAAAGCAGTTAAAGTTTCTTTTCGTTCGACGTAAATTGCGAATTTTGCTTTGGTTGCGGGAGTTTTGCCAGACTAACGCACAGCAATTCATTTTTATCGAAATTTCGTTTTTTTCGATTTTTCGTCTTTTCCTTGGGGTTTCCCGAATTTTCTTTTTTAAACCTCTTCTGTACTGTAGAGAACAAAACAAAACAAATTTATCGAACTCGGTCAAGCCGTTTTTGTTTTAGCGCTATTCATTTTTATCGAAATTTCGATTTTTTCGATTTTCCGTCTGTTCCTTTGGTGATTCCCGAATTTTCGTTTTTTAAACCTCCCCTGTATTATATCACCATTGATTTATCACCAGATGAACTAAACAAGGTCATGAAGTATCAACAAGAAGTGTTATTTAGAATGGACGAAGTAAATCATCGAATCAAAGAAAAGCTTTATGAGCAGGTAGCGAAGCGATCATCAACGGAATTAGATGAAATCCGTGTAAACAACCTCAAATATCCAAAGTCCAGTGCAATTTAGTCAATTTGTGAAAATCTTAATGAAATGCTGGAAGAAGGCATTTCGATCGAAGTTACCAATTGCACCCCCAGCGCTGCTCCCAATGGTGATATGCAGCCTGAACAGCACTAAGAACTCCGAGTTCTATTTCATCTCGGAGAAATTGACTACCTGAGGAATATAACACATGTATATCACGGAGTGTAAAAGCAGTAAAAGTTTCTTTTCTTTCGACATAAATTGCGAATTTTGCTTTGGTTGCGGGAGTTTTAGCGAGACTAACGCACAGCAATTCATTTTTATCGAAATTTCGTTTTTTTCGATTTTCCGTCTTTTCCTTGGGGTTTCCCGAATTTGCTTTTTTAAACCTCTCCTGTACTGTAGAGAACAAAACAAAAAAAATTTATCGAAATCGTTCAAGCCGTTTTTGTTTTAGCGACTAACGCACAGCAATTCATTTTTAACGAAATTTCGATTTTTTCGATTTTCCGTGTTCCTTTGGTGTTTCCCGAATTTTCGTTTTTCAAACCTCCCCTGTATTATATCACCAAATGAACTAAACAAGGTCATGAAGTATCAACAAGAAGTATTATTTAGAATGGACGAAGTAAATCATCGAATCAAAGAAAAGCTTTATGAGCAGGGAGCGAAGCGATCATCAACGGAATTAGTTGAAATCCGTGTAAACGACCTCAAATATCCAAAGTCCAGTGCAATTTTGTCAATTTGTGAAAATCTTAATGGATCGAAATTACCAATTGCACCCCCAGCGGTGCTCCCAATGGTGATATGCAGCCTGAACAGCACAAAGAACTCCGAGTTCAATTTCATCTCGGCGAAATTGCCTACCTGAGGAATATAACATATGTATATCACGGAGTGTAAAAGCAGTTAAAGTTTCTTTTCCTTCGACATAAATTGCGAATTTTGCCATCCTGAACAGCACTAAGAACTCCGAGTTCTATTTCATCTCGGAGAAATTGACTACCTGAGGAATATAACACATGTATATCACGGAGTGTAAAAGCAGTAAAAGTTTCTTTTCTTTCGACATAAATTGCGAATTTTGCTTTGGTTGCGGGAGTTTTAGCGAGACTAACGCACAGCAATTCATTTTTATCGAAATTTCGTTTTTTTCGATTTTCCGTCTTTTCCTTGGGGTTTCCCGAATTTTCTTTTTTAAACCTCTTCTGTATTGTAGAGAACAAAACAAAAAAAATTTATCGAACTCGGTCAAGCCGTTTTTGTTTTAGCGAGACTAACGCACAGCAATTCATTTTTATCGAAATTTCGATTTTTTCGATTTTCCGTCTGTTCCTTTGGTGATTCCCGAATTTTCGTTTTTTAAACCTCCCCTGTATTATATCACCATTGATATATCACCAGATGAACTAAACAAGGTCATGAAGTATCAACAAGAAGTATTATTTAGAATGGACGAAGTAAATCATCGAATCAAAGAAAAGCTTTATGAGCAGGGAGCGAAGCGATCATCAACGGAATTAGTTGAAATCCGTGTAAACGACCTCAAATATCCAAAGTCCAGTGCAATTTAGTCAATTTGTGAAAATCTTAATGAAATGCTGAAAGAAGGCATTTCGATCGAAGTTACCAATTGCACCCCCAGCGGTGCTCCCAATGGTGATATGCAGCCTGAACAGCACTAAAAACTCCGAGTTCAATTTCATCTCGGCGAAATTGCCTACCTGAGGAATATAACATATGTATATCACGGAGTGTAAAAGCAGTTAAAGTTTCTTTTCGTTCGACATAAATTGCGAATTTTGCTTTGGTTGCGGGAGTTTTAGCGAGACTAACGCACAGCAATTCATTTTTATCGAAATTTCGTTTTTTTCGATTTTCCGTCTTTTCCTTGGGGTTTCCCGAATTTTCTTTTTTAAACCTCTTCTGTATTGTAGAGAACAAAACAAAAAAAATTTATCGAAATCGGTCAAGCCGTTTTTGTTTTAGCGAGACTAACGCACAGCAATTCATTTTTATCGAAATTTCGATTTTTTCGATTTTCCGTCTTTTCCTTTGGTGTTTTCCGAATTTTCGTTTTTTAAACCTCCCCTGTATTATATCACCAGATGAACTAAACAAGGTCATGAAGTATCAACAAGAAGTATTATTTCGTAGAATGGACGAAGTAAACCATCGAATCAAAGAAAAGCTTTATGAGCAGGTAGTGAAGCGATCATCAACGGAATTAGTTGAAATCCGTGCAAACGAACTCAAATATCCAGTCCAGTGCAATTTGTCAATTTGTGAAAATCTTGATGAAATTCTGAAAGAAGGCATTTCGATCGAGTTACCAATTGCACCGCCCGCGGTGCTCCCAATGGTGATATGCAGCCTGAACAGCACTAAGAACTCCGAGTTCAATTTCATCTCGGAGAAATTGACTACCTGAGGAATATAACACATGTATATCACGGAGTGTAACAGCAGTTAAAGTTTCTTTTCTTTCAACATAAATTGCGAATTTTGCTTTGGTTGCGAGAGTTTTAGCGCGACTAACGCACAGCAATTCATTTTTATCGAAATTTTGATTTTTTCGATTTTTCGATTTTCCGTCTTTTCCTTTGGAGTTTCCCGAATGTTCTTTTTTAAACCTCTCCTGTACTGTAGAGAACAAAACAAAAAAAATTTATCGAAATCGGTCAAGCCGTTTTTGTTTTAGCGAGACTAACGCACAGCAATTCATTTTTATCGAAATTTCGATTTTTTCGATTTTCCGTCTTTTCCTTTGGTGTTTCCCGAATTTTCGTTTTTTAAACCTCCCCTGTATTATATCACCAGATGAACTAAACAAGGTCATGAAGTATCAACAAGAAGTATTATTTCGTAGAATGGACGAAGTAACCCATCGAATCAAAGAAAAGCTTTATGAGCAGGTAGTGCAGCGATCATAAACGGAATTAGTTGAAATCCGTGCAAACGAACTCAAATATCCAGTCCAGTGCAATTTTGTCAATTTGTGAAAATCTTGATGAAATGCTGAAAGAAGGCATTTCGATCGAGTTACCAATTGCACCGCCCGCGGTGCTCCCAATGGTGATATGCAGCCTGAACAGCACTAAGAACTCCGAGTTCAATTTCATCTCGGAGAAATTGACTACCTGAGGAATATAACACATGTATATCACGGAGTGTAAAAGCAGTTAAAGTTTCTTTTCTTTCAACATAAATTGCGAATTTTGCTTTGGTTGCGGGAGTTTTAGCGCGACTAACGCACAGCAATTCATTTTTATCGAAATTTTGATTTTTTCGATTTTTTCGATTTTCCGTCTTTTCCTTTGGAGTTTCCCGAATGTTCTTTTTTAAACCTCTCCTGTACTGTAGAGAACAAAACAAAAAAAATTTATCGAAATCGGTCAAGCCGTTTTTGTTTTAGCGAGACTAACGCACAGCAATTCATTTTTATCGAAATTTCGTTTTTTTCGATTTTCCGTCTTTTCCTTGGGGTTTCCCGAATTTGCTTTTTTAAACCTCTCCTGTACTGTAGAGAACAAAACAAAAAAAATTTATCGAAATCGTTCAAGCCGTTTTTGTTTTAGCGACTAACGCACAGCAATTCATTTTTATCGAAATTTCGTTTTTTTCGATTTTCCGTCTTTTCCTTTGGTGTTTCCCGAATTTTCGGTTTTTAAACCTCCCCTGTATTATATCACCAGATGAACTAAACAAGGTCATGAAGTATCAACAAGAAGTATTATTTCGTAGAATGGACGAAGTAAACCATCGAATCAAAGAAAAGCTTTATGAGCAGGTAGTGCAGCGATCATAAACGGAATTAGTTGAAATCCGTGCAAACGAACTCAAATATCCAGTCCAGTGCAATTTTGTCAATTTGTGAAAATCTTGATGAAATGCTGAAAGAAGGCATTTCGATCGAGTTACCAATTGCACCGCCCGCGGTGCTCCCAATGGTGATATGCAGCCTGAACAGCACTAAGAACTCCGAGTTCAATTTCATCTCGGAGAAATTGACTACCTGAGGAATATAACACATGTATATCACGGAGTGTAAAAGCAGTTAAAGTTTCTTTTCTTTCAACATAAATTGCGAATTTTGCTTTGGTTGCGGGAGTTTTAGCGCGACTAACGCACAGCAATTCATTTTTATCGAAATTTTGATTTTTTCGATTTTTTCGATTTTCCGTCTTTTCCTTTGGAGTTTCCCGAATTTTCTTTTTTAAACCTCTCCTGTACTGTAGAGAACAAAACAAAAAAAATTTATCGAAATCGGTCAAGCCGTTTTTGTTTTAGCGACTAACGCACAGCAATTCATTTTTATCGAAATTTCGATTTTTTCGATTTTCCGTCTGTTCATTTGGTGTTTCCCGAATTTTCGTTTTTCAAACCTCCCCTGTATTATATCACCAAATGAACTAAACAAGTTCATGAAGTATCAACAAGAAGTATTATTTCGTAGAATGGACGAAGTAAACCATCGAATCAAAGAAAAGCTTTATGAGCAGGTAGTGCAGCGATCATAAACGGAATTAGTTGAAATCCGCGCAAACGAACTCAAATATCCAGTCCAGTGCAATTTTGTCAATTTGTGAAAATCTTGATGAAATGCTGAAAGAAGGCATTTCGATCGAGTTACCAATTGCACCGCCCGCGGTGCTCCCAATGGTGATATGCAGCCTGAACAGCACTAAGAACTCCGAGTTCAATTTCATCTCGGAGAAATTGACTACCTGAGGAATATAACACATGTATATCACGGAGTGTAAAAGCAGTAAAAGTTTCTTTTCTTTCGACATAAATTGCGAATTTTGCTTTGGTTGCGGGAGTTTTAGCGAGACTAACGCACAGCAATTCATTTTTATCGAAATTTCGTTTTTTTCGATTTTCCGTCTTTTCCTTGGGGTTTCCCGAATTTGCTTTTTTAAACCTCTCCTGTACTGTAGAGAACAAAACAAAAAAAATTTATCGAAATCGTTCAAGCCGTTTTTGTTTTAGCGACTAACGCACAGCAATTCATTTTTATCGAAATTTCGATTTTTTCGATTTTCCGTCTGTTCCTTTGGTGTTTCCCGAATTTTCGTTTTTCAACCTCCCCTGTATTATATCACCAAATGAACTAAACAAGGTCATGAAGTATCAACAAGAAGTATTATTTAGAATGGACGAAGTAAATCATCGAATCAAAGAAAAGCTTTATGAGCAGGGAGCGAAGCGATCATCAACGGAATTAGTTGAAATCCGTGTAAACGACCTCAAATATCCAAAGTCCAGTGCAATTTTGTCAATTTGTGAAAATCTTAATGGATCGAAATTACCAATTGCACCCCCAGCGGTGCTCCCAATGGTGATATGCAGCCTGAACAGCACAAAGAACTCCGAGTTCAATTTCATCTCGGCGAAATTGCCTACCTGAGGAATATAACATATGTATATCACGTAGTGTAAAAGCAGTTAAAGTTTCTTTTCCTTCGACATAAATTGCGAATTTTGCTTTGGTTGCGGGAGTTTTAGCGAGACTAACGCGCAGCAATTCATTTTTTTCGAAATTTCGTTTTTTTCGATTTTCCGTCTTTTCCTTGGGGTTTCCCGAATTTTCTTTTTTAAACCTCTTCTGTATTGTAGAGAACAAAACAAAAAAAATTTATCGAAATCGGTCAAGCCGTTTTTGTTTTAGCGAGACTAACGCACAGCAATTCATTTTTATCGAAATTTCGATTTTTTCGATTTTCCGTCTTTTCCTTTGGTGTTTTCCGAATTTTCGTTTTTTAAACCTCCCCTGTATTATATCACCAGATGAACTAAACAAGGTCATGAAGTATCAACAAGAAGTATTATTTCGTAGAATGGACGAAGTAACCCATCGAATCAAAGAAAAGCTTTATGAGCAGGTAGTGAAGCGATCATCAACGGAATTAGTTGAAATCCGTGCAAACGAACTCAAATATCCAGTCCAGTGCAATTTGTCAATTTGTGAAAATCTTGATGAAATGCTGAAAGAAGGCATTTCGATCGAGTTACCAATTGCACCGCCCGCGGTGCTCCCAATGGTGATATGCAGCCTGAACAGCACTAAGAACTCCGAGTTCAATTTCATCTCGGAGAAATTGACTACCTGAGGAATATAACACATGTATATCACGGAGTGTAACAGCAGTTAAAGTTTCTTTTCTTTCAACATAAATTGCGAATTTTGCTTTGGTTGCGGGAGTTTTAGCGCGACTAACGCACAGCAATTCATTTTTATCGAAATTTTGATTTTTTCGATTTTTCGATTTTCCGTCTTTTCCTTTGGAGTTTCCCGAATGTTCTTTTTTAAACCTCTCCTGTACTGTAGAGAACAAAACAAAAAAAATTTATCGAAATCGGTCAAGCCGTTTTTGTTGTAGCGAGACTAACGCACAGCAATTCATTTTTATCGAAATTTCGATTTTTTCGATTTTCCGTCTTTTCCTTTGGTGTTTCCCGAATTTTCGTTTTTTAAACCTCCCCTGTATTATATCACCAGATGAACTAAACAAGGTCATGAAGTATCAACAAGAAGTATTATTTCGTAGAATGGACGAAGTAAACCATCGAATCAAAGAAAAGCTTTATGAGCAGGTAGTGAAGCGATCATCAACGGAATTAGTTGAAATCCGTGCAAACGAACTCAAATATCCACTCCAGTGCAATTTTGTCAATTTGTGAAAATCTTGATGAAATGCTGAAAGAAGGCATTTCGATCGAGTTACCAATTGCACCGCCCGCAGTGCTCCCAATGGTGATATGCAGCCTGAACAGCACTTAGAACTCCGAGTTCAATTTCATCTCGGAGAAATTGACTACCTGAGGAATATAACATATGTATATCACGGAGTGTAAAAGCAGTTAAAGTTTCTTTTCGTTCGACGTAAATTGCGAATTTTGCTTTGGTTGCGGGAGTTTTGCGAGACTAACGCACAGCAATTCATTTTTATCGAAATTTCGTTTTTTTCGATTTTCCGTCTTTTCCTTGGGGTTTCCCGAATTTTCTTTTTTAAACCTCTTCTGTACTGTAGAGAACAAAACAAAAGAAATTTATCGAACTCGGTCAAGCCGTTTTTGTTTTAGCGAGACTAACGCACAGCTATTCATTTTTATCGAAATTTCGATTTTTTCGATTTTCCGTCTTTTCCTTTGGTGTTTCCCGAATTTTCGTTTTTTAAACCTCCCCTGTATTATATCACCAGATGAACTAAACAAGGTCATGAAGTATCAACAAGAAGTATTATTTCGTAGAATGGACGAAGTAAACCATCGAATCAAAGAAAAGCTTTATGAGCAGGTAGTGAAGCGATCATCAACGGAATTAGTTGAAATCCGTGCAAACGAACTCATATATCGAGTCCAGTGCAATTTTGTCAATTTGTGAAAATCTTGATGAAATGCTGAAAGAAGGCATTTCGATCGAGTTACCAACTGCACCGCCCGCGGTGCTCCCAATGGTGATATGCAGCCTGAACAGCACTAAGAACTCCGAGTTCAATTTCATCTCGGAGAAATTGACTACCTGAGGAATATAACACATGTATATCACGGAGTGTAAAAGCAGTTAAAGTTTCTTTTCTTTCAACATAAATTGCGAATTTTGCTTTGGTTGCGGGAGTTTTAGCGCGACTAACGCACAGCAATTCATTTTTATCGAAATTTTGATTTTTTCGATTTTTTCGATTTTCCGTCTTTTCCTTTGGAGTTTCCCGAATTTTCTTTTTTAAACCTCTCCTGTACTGTAGAGAACAAAACAAAAAAAATTTATCGAAATCGGTCAAGCCGTTTTTGTTTTAGCGAGACTAACGCACAGCAATTCATTTTTATCGAAATTTCGATTTTTTCGATTTTCCGTTTTTTCCTTTGGTGTTTTCCGAATTTTCGTTTTTTAAACCTCCCCTGTATTATATCACCAGATGAACTAAACAAGGTCATGAAGTATCAACAAGAAGTATTATTTCGTAGAATGAACGAAGTAAACCATCGAATCAAAGAAAAGCTTTATGACCTCAAATATCCAAAGTCCAGTGCAATTTTGTCAATTTGTGAAAATCTTAATGAAATGCTGAAAGAAGGCATTTCGATCGAAGTTACCAATTGCACCCCCAGCGGTGCTCCCAATGGTGATATGCAGCCTGAACAGCACTAAGAACTCCGAGTTCAATTTCATCTCGGCGAAATTGCCTACCTGAGGAATATAACATATGTATATCACGGAGTGTAAAAGCAGTTAAAGTTTCTTTTCGTTCGACGTAAATTGCGAATTTTGCTTTGGTTGCGGGAGTTTTGCCAGACTAACGCACAGCAATTCATTTTTATCGAAATTTCGTTTTTTTCGATTTTCCGTCTTTTCCTTGGGGTTTCCCGAATTTTCTTTTTTAAACCTCTTCTGTACTGTAGAGAACAAAACAAAACAAATTTATCGAACTCGGTCAAGCCGTTTTTGTTTTAGCGCTATTCATTTTTATCGAAATTTCGATTTTTTCGATTTTCCGTCTGTTCCTTTGGTGATTCCCGAATTTTCGTTTTTTAAACCTCCCCTGTATTATATCACCATTGATTTATCACCAGATGAACTAAACAAGGTCATGAAGTATCAACAAGAAGTGTTATTTAGAATGGACGAAGTAAATCATCGAATCAAAGAAAAGCTTTATGAGCAGGGAGCGAAGCGATCATCAACGGAATTAGATGAAATCCGTGTAAACGACCTCAAATATCCAAAGTCCAGTGCAATTTAGTCAATTTGTGAAAATCTTAATGAAATGCTGAAAGAAGGCATTTCGATCGAAGTTACCAATTGCACCCCCAGCGCTGCTCCCAATGGTGATATGCAGCCTGAACAGCACTAAGAACTCCGAGTTCTATTTCATCTCGGAGAAATTGACTACCTGAGGAATATAACACATGTATATCACGGAGTGTAAAAGCAGTAAAAGTTTCTTTTCTTTCGACATAAATTGCGAATTTTGCTTTGGTTGCGGGAGTTTTAGCGAGACTAACGCACAGCAATTCATTTTTATCGAAATTTCGTTTTTTTCGATTTTCCGTCTTTTCCTTGGGGTTTCCCGAATTTTCTTTTTTAAACCTCTCCTGTACTGTAGAGAACAAAACAAAAAAAATTTATCGAAATCGTTCAAGCCGTTTTTGTTTTAGCGACTAACGCACAGCAATTCATTTTTATCGAAATTTCGATTTTTTCGATTTTCCGTCTGTTCCTTTGGTGTTTCCCGAATTTTCGTTTTTCAAACCTCCCCTGTATTATATCACCAAATGAACTAAACAAGGTCATGAAGTATCAACAAGAAGTATTATTTAGAATGGACGAAGTAAATCATCGAATCAAAGAAAAGCTTTATGAGCAGGGAGCGAAGCGATCATCAACGGAATTAGTTGAAATCCGTGTAAATGACCTCAAATATCCAAAGTCCAGTGCAATTTTGTCAATTTGTGAAAATCTTAATGGATCGAAATTACCAATTGCACCCCCAGCGGTGCTCCCAATGGTGATATGCAGCCTGAACAGCACAAAGAACTCCGAGTTCAATTTCATCTCGGCGAAATTGCCTACCTGAGGAATATAACATATGTATATCACGGAGTGTAAAAGCAGTTAAAGTTTCTTTTCCTTCGACATAAATTGCGAATTTTGCCATCCTGAACAGCACTAAGAACTCCGAGTTCTATTTCATCTCGGAGAAATTGACTACCTGAGGAATATAACACATGTATATCACGGAGTGTAAAAGCAGTAAAAGTTTCTTTTCTTTCGACATAAATTGCGAATTTTGCTTTGGTTGCGGGAGTTTTAGCGAGACTAACGCACAGCAATTCATTTTTATCGAAATTTCGTTTTTTTCGATTTTCCGTCTTTTCCTTGGGGTTTCCCGAATTTTCTTTTTTAAACCTCTCCTGTACTGTAGAGAACAAAACAAAAAAAATTTATCGAAATCGTTCAAGCCGTTTTTGTTTTAGCGACTAACGCACAGCAATTCATTTTTATCGAAATTTCGATTTTTTCGATTTTCCGTCTGTTCCTTTGGTGATTCCCGAATTTTCGTTTTTTAAACCTCCCCTGCATTATATCACCATTGATATATCACCAGATGAACTAAACAAGGTCATGAAGTATCAACAAGAAGTATTATTTAGAATGGACGAAGTAAATCATCGAATCAAAGAAAAGCTTTATGAGCAGGGAGCGAAGCGATCATCAACGGAATTAGTTGAAATCCGTGTAAACGACCTCAAATATCCAAAGTCCAGTGCAATTTTGTCAATTTGTGAAAATCTTAATGGATCGAAATTACCAATTGCACCCCCAGCGGTGCTCCCAATGGTGATATGCAGCCTGAACAGCACAAAGAACTCCGAGTTCAATTTCATCTCGGCGAAATTGCCTACCTGAGGAATATAACATATGTATATCACGGAGTGTAAAAGCAGTTAAAGTTTCTTTTCCTTCGACATAAATTGCGAATTTTGCTTTGGTTGCGGGAGTTTTAGCGAGACTAACGCACAGCAATTCATTTTTATCGAAATTTCGTTTTTTTCAATTTTCCGTCTTTTCCTTGGGGTTTCCCGAATTTTCTTTTTTAAACCTCTTCTGTATTGTAGAGAACAAAACAAAAAAAATTTATCGAAATCGGTCAAGCCGTTTTTGTTTTAGCGAGACTAACGCACAGCAATTCATTTTTATCGAAATTTCGATTTTTTCGATTTTCCGTCTTTTCCTTTGGTGTTTTCCGAATTTTCGTTTTTTAAACCTCCCCTGTATTATATCACCAGATGAACTAAACAAGGTCATGAAGTATCAACAAGAAGTATTATTTCGTAGAATGGACGAAGTAAACCATCGAATCAAAGAAAAGCTTTATGAGCAGGTAGTGAAGCGATCATCAACGGAATTAGTTGAAATCCGTGCAAACGAACTCAAATATCCAGTCCAGTGCAATTTGTCAATTTGTGAAAATCTTGATGAAATTCTGAAAGAAGGCATTTCGATCGAGTTACCAATTGCACCGCCCGCGGTGCTCCCAATGGTGATATGCAGCCTGAACAGCACTAAGAACTCCGAGTTCAATTTCATCTCGGAGAAATTGACTACCTGAGGAATATAACACATGTATATCACGGAGTGTAACAGCAGTTAAAGTTTCTTTTCTTTCAACATAAATTGCGAATTTTGCTTTGGTTGCGAGAGTTTTAGCGCGACTAACGCACAGCAATTCATTTTTATCGAAATTTTGATTTTTTCGATTTTTCGATTTTCCGTCTTTTCCTTTGGAGTTTCCCGAATGTTCTTTTTTAAACCTCTCCTGTACTGTAGAGAACAAAACAAAAAAAATTTATCGAAATCGGTCAAGCCGTTTTTGTTGTAGCGAGACTAACGCACAGCAATTCATTTTTATCGAAATTTCGATTTTTTCGATTTTCCGTCTTTTCCTTTGGTGTTTCCCGAATTTTCGTTTTTTAAACCTCCCCTGTATTATATCACCAGATGAACTAAACAAGGTCATGAAGTATCAACAAGAAGTATTATTTCGTAGAATGGACGAAGTAAACCATCGAATCAAAGAAAAGCTTTATGAGCAGGTAGTGAAGCGATCATCAACGGAATTAGTTGAAATCCGTGCAAACGAACTCAAATATCCACTCCAGTGCAATTTTGTCAATTTGTGAAAATCTTGATGAAATGCTGAAAGAAGGCATTTCGATCGAGTTACCAATTGCACCGCCCGCAGTGCTCCCAATGGTGATATGCAGCCTGAACAGCACTTAGAACTCCGAGTTCAATTTCATCTCGGAGAAATTGACTACCTGAGGAATATAACATATGTATATCACGGAGTGTAAAAGCAGTTAAAGTTTCTTTTCGTTCGACGTAAATTGCGAATTTTGCTTTGGTTGCGGGAGTTTTGCGAGACTAACGCACAGCAATTCATTTTTATCGAAATTTCGTTTTTTTCGATTTTCCGTCTTTTCCTTGGGGTTTCCCGAATTTTCTTTTTTAAACCTCTTCTGTACTGTAGAGAACAAAACAAAAGAAATTTATCGAACTCGGTCAAGCCGTTTTTGTTTTAGCGAGACTAACGCACAGCTATTCATTTTTATCGAAATTTCGATTTTTTCGATTTTCCGTCTTTTCCTTTGGTGTTTCCCGAATTTTCGTTTTTTAAACCTCCCCTGTATTATATCACCAGATGAACTAAACAAGGTCATGAAGTATCAACAAGAAGTATTATTTCGTAGAATGGACGAAGTAAACCATCGAATCAAAGAAAAGCTTTATGAGCAGGTAGTGAAGCGATCATCAACGGAATTAGTTGAAATCCGTGCAAACGAACTCATATATCGAGTCCAGTGCAATTTTGTCAATTTGTGAAAATCTTGATGAAATGCTGAAAGAAGGCATTTCGATCGAGTTACCAACTGCACCGCCCGCGGTGCTCCCAATGGTGATATGCAGCCTGAACAGCACTAAGAACTCCGAGTTCAATTTCATCTCGGAGAAATTGACTACCTGAGGAATATAACACATGTATATCACGGAGTGTAAAAGCAGTTAAAGTTTCTTTTCTTTCAACATAAATTGCGAATTTTGCTTTGGTTGCGGGAGTTTTAGCGCGACTAACGCACAGCAATTCATTTTTATCGAAATTTTGATTTTTTCGATTTTTTCGATTTTCCGTCTTTTCCTTTGGAGTTTCCCGAATTTTCTTTTTTAAACCTCTCCTGTACTGTAGAGAACAAAACAAAAAAAATTTATCGAAATCGGTCAAGCCGTTTTTGTTTTAGCGAGACTAACGCACAGCAATTCATTTTTATCGAAATTTCGATTTTTTCGATTTTCCGTTTTTTCCTTTGGTGTTTTCCGAATTTTCGTTTTTTAAACCTCCCCTGTATTATATCACCAGATGAACTAAACAAGGTCATGAAGTATCAACAAGAAGTATTATTTCGTAGAATGAACGAAGTAAATCATCGAATCAAAGAAAAGCTTTATGACCTCAAATATCCAAAGTCCAGTGCAATTTTGTCAATTTGTGAAAATCTTAATGAAATGCTGAAAGAAGGCATTTCGATCGAAGTTACCAATTGCACCCCCAGCGGTGCTCCCAATGGTGATATGCAGCCTGAACAGCACTAAGAACTCCGAGTTCAATTTCATCTCGGCGAAATTGCCTACCTGAGGAATATAACATATGTATATCACGGAGTGTAAAAGCAGTTAAAGTTTCTTTTCGTTCGACGTAAATTGCGAATTTTGCTTTGGTTGCGGGAGTTTTGCCAGACTAACGCACAGCAATTCATTTTTATCGAAATTTCGTTTTTTTCGATTTTCCGTCTTTTCCTTGGGGTTTCCCGAATTTTCTTTTTTAAACCTCTTCTGTACTGTAGAGAACAAAACAAAACAAATTTATCGAACTCGGTCAAGCCGTTTTTGTTTTAGCGCTATTCATTTTTATCGAAATTTCGATTTTTTCGATTTTCCGTCTGTTCCTTTGGTGATTCCCGAATTTTCGTTTTTTAAACCTCCCCTGTATTATATCACCATTGATTTATCACCAGATGAACTAAACAAGGTCATGAAGTATCAACAAGAAGTGTTATTTAGAATGGACGAAGTAAATCATCGAATCAAAGAAAAGCTTTATGAGCAGGGAGCGAAGCGATCATCAACGGAATTAGATGAAATCCGTGTAAACGACCTCAAATATCCAAAGTCCAGTGCAATTTAGTCAATTTGTGAAAATCTTAATGAAATGCTGAAAGAAGGCATTTCGATCGAAGTTACCAATTGCACCCCCAGCGCTGCTCCCAATGGTGATATGCAGCCTGAACAGCACTAAGAACTCCGAGTTCTATTTCATCTCGGAGAAATTGACTACCTGAGGAATATAACACATGTATATCACGGAGTGTAAAAGCAGTAAAAGTTTCTTTTCTTTCGACATAAATTGCGAATTTTGCTTTGGTTGCGGGAGTTTTAGCGAGACTAACGCACAGCAATTCATTTTTATCGAAATTTCGTTTTTTTCGATTTTCCGTCTTTTCCTTGGGGTTTCCCGAATTTGCTTTTTTAAACCTCTCCTGTACTGTAGAGAACAAAACAAAAAAAATTTATCGAAATCGTTCAAGCCGTTTTTGTTTTAGCGACTAACGCACAGCAATTCATTTTTATCGAAATTTCGATTTTTTCGATTTTCCGTCTGTTCCTTTGGTGTTTCCCGAATTTTCGTTTTTCAAACCTCCCCTGTATTATATCACCAAATGAACTAAACAAGGTCATGAAGTATCAACAAGAAGTATTATTTAGAATGGACGAAGTAAATCATCGAATCAAAGAAAAGCTTTATGAGCAGGGAGCGAAGCGATCATCAACGGAATTAGTTGAAATCCGTGTAAATGACCTCAAATATCCAAAGTCCAGTGCAATTTTGTCAATTTGTGAAAATCTTAATGGATCGAAATTACCAATTGCACCCCCAGCGGTGCTCCCAATGGTGATATGCAGCCTGAACAGCACAAAGAACTCCGAGTTCAATTTCATCTCGGCGAAATTGCCTACCTGAGGAATATAACATATGTATATCACGGAGTGTAAAAGCAGTTAAAGTTTCTTTTCCTTCGACATAAATTGCGAATTTTGCCATCCTGAACAGCACTAAGAACTCCGAGTTCTATTTCATCTCGGAGAAATTGACTACCTGAGGAATATAACACATGTATATCACGGAGTGTAAAAGCAGTAAAAGTTTCTTTTCTTTCGACATAAATTGCGAATTTTGCTTTGGTTGCGGGAGTTTTAGCGAGACTAACGCACAGCAATTCATTTTTATCGAAATTTCGTTTTTTTCGATTTTCCGTCTTTTCCTTGGGGTTTCCCGAATTTTCTTTTTTAAACCTCTTCTGTATTGTAGAGAACAAAACAAAAAAAATTTATCGAACTCGGTCAAGCCGTTTTTGTTTTAGCGAGACTAACGCACAGCAATTCATTTTTATCGAAATTTCGATTTTTTCGATTTTCCGTCTGTTCCTTTGGTGATTCCCGAATTTTCGTTTTTTAAACCTCCCCTGTATTATATCACCATTGATATATCACCAGATGAACTAAACAAGGTCATGAAGTATCAACAAGAAGTATTATTTAGAATGGACGAAGTAAATCATCGAATCAAAGAAAAGCTTTATGAGCAGGGAGCGAAGCGATCATCAACGGAATTAGTTGAAATCCGTGTAAACGACCTCAAATATCCAAAGTCCAGTGCAATTTAGTCAATTTGTGAAAATCTTAATGAAATGCTGAAAGAAGGCATTTCGATCGAAGTTACCAATTGCACCCCCAGCGGTGCTCCCAATGGTGATATGCAGCCTGAACAGCACTAAAAACTCCGAGTTCAATTTCATCTCGGCGAAATTGCCTACCTGAGGAATATAACATATGTATATCACGGAGTGTAAAAGCAGTTAAAGTTTCTTTTCGTTCGACATAAATTGCGAATTTTGCTTTGGTTGCGGGAGTTTTAGCGAGACTAACGCGCAGCAATTCATTTTTATCGAAATTTCGTTTTTTTCGATTTTCCGTCTTTTCCGTGGGGTTTTCCCGAATTTTCTTTCTTAAACCTCTCCTGTACTGTAGAGAACAAAACAAAAAAAATTTATCGAAATCGGTCAAGCCGGTTTGTTTTAACGAGACTAACGCACAGCAATTCATTTTTATTGAAATTCCGATTTTTTTCGATGTTCCGGCGTTTCCTTTGAGTTTCACGAATTTTCGTTTTTCAAACCTCAAATTTGTGAAAATCTTAATGAAATGATGAAAGAAGGCATTTCGATCGAAGTTACCAATTGCACCCCCAGCGGTGCTCCCAATGGTGATATGCAGCCTGAACAGCACTAAGAACTCCGAGTTCAATTTCATCTCGGAGAAATTGACTACCTGAGGAATATAACACATGTATATCACGGAGTGTAAAAGCAGTAAAAGTTTCTTTTCTTTCGACATAAATTGCGAATTTTGCTTTGGTTGCGGGAGTTTTAGCGAGACTAACGCACAGCAATTCATTTTTATCGAAATTTCGTTTTTTGTCGATTTTCCGTCTTTTCCTTGGGGTTTCCCGAATTTTCTTTTTTAAACCTCTCCTGTACTGTAGAGAACAAAACAAAAAAAATTTATCGAAATCGTTCAAGCCGTTTTTGTTTTAGCGACTAACGCACAGCAATTCATTTTTATCGAAATTTCGATTTTTTCGATTTTCCGTCTGTTCCTTTGGTGTTTCCCGAATTTTCGTTTTTCAAACCTCCCCTGTATTATATCACCAAATGAACTAAACAAGGTCATGAAGTATCAACAAGAAGTATTATTTAGAATGGACGAAGTAAATCATCGAATCAAAGAAAAGCTTTATGAGCAGGGAGCGAAGCGATCATTAACGGAATTAGTTGAAATCCGTGTAAACGACCTCAAATATCCAAAGTCCAGTGCAATTTTGTCAATTTGTGAAAATCTTAATGGATCGAAATTACCAATTGCACCCCCAGCGGTGCTCCCAATGGTGATATGCAGCCTGAACAGCACAAAGAACTCCGAGTTCAATTTCATCTCGGCGAAATTGCCTACCTGAGGAATATAACATATGTATATCACGGAGTGTAAAAGCAGTTAAAGTTTCTTTTCCTTCGACATAAATTGCGAATTTTGCTTTGGTTGCGGGAGTTTTAGCGAGACTAACGCACAGCAATTCATTTTTATCGAAATTTCGTTTTTTTCGATTTTCCGTCTTTTCCTTGGGGTTTCCCGAATTTTCTTTTTTAAACCTCTTCTGTATTGTAGAGAACAAAACAAAAAAAATTTATCGAAATCGGTCAAGCCGTTTTTGTTTTAGCGAGACTAACGCACAGCAATTCATTTTTATCGAAATTTCGATTTTTTCGATTTTCCGTCTTTTCCTTTGGTGTTTTCCGAATTTTCGTTTTTTAACCTCCCCTGTATTATATCACCAGATGAACTAAACAAGGTCATGAAGTATCAACAAGAAGTATTATTTCGTAGAATGGACGAAGTAAACCATCGAATCAAAGAAAAGCTTTATGAGCAGGTAGTGAAGCGATCATCAACGGAATTAGTTGAAATCCGTGCAAACGAACTCAAATATCCAGTCCAGTGCAATTTGTCAATTTGTGAAAATCTTGATGAAATTCTGAAAGAAGGCATTTCGATCGAGTTACCAATTGCGCCGCCCGCGGTGCTCCCAATGGTGATATGCAGCCTGAACAGCACTAAGAACTCCGAGTTCAATTTCATCTCGGAGAAATTGACTACCTGAGGAATATAACACATGTATATCACGGAGTGTAACAGCAGTTAAAGTTTCTTTTCTTTCAACATAAATTGCGAATTTTGCTTTGGTTGCGAGAGTTTTAGCGCGACTAACGCACAGCAATTCATTTTTATCGAAATTTTGATTTTTTCGATTTTTCGATTTTCCGTCTTTTCCTTTGGAGTTTCCCGAATGTTCTTTTTTAAACCTCTCCTGTACTGTAGAGAACAAAACAAAAAAAATTTATCGAAATCGGTCAAGCCGTTTTTGTTTTAGCGAGACTAACGCACAGCAATTCATTTTTATCGAAATTTCGATTTTTTCGATTTTCCGTCTTTTCCTTTGGTGTTTCCCGAATTTTCGTTTTTTAAACCTCCCCTGTATTATATCACCAGATGAACTAAACAAGGTCATGAAGTATCAACAAGAAGTATTATTTCGTAGAATGGACGAAGTAAACCATCGAATCAAAGAAAAGCTTTATGAGCAGGTAGTGAAGCGATCATCAACGGAATTAGTTGAAATCCGTGCAAACGAACTCAAATATCCACTCCAGTGCAATTTTGTCAATTTGTGAAAATCTTGATGAAATGCTGAAAGAAGGCATTTCGATCGAGTTACCAATTGCACCGCCCGCAGTGCTCCCAATGGTGATATGCAGCCTGAACAGCACTTAGAACTCCGAGTTCAATTTCATCTCGGAGAAATTGACTACCTGAGGAATATAACATATGTATATCACGGAGTGTAAAAGCAGTTAAAGTTTCTTTTCGTTCGACGTAAATTGCGAATTTTGCTTTGGTTGCGGGAGTTTTGCGAGACTAACGCACAGCAATTCATTTTTATCGAAATTTCGTTTTTTTCGATTTTCCGTCTTTTCCTTGGGGTTTCCCGAATTTTCTTTTTTAAACCTCTTCTGTACTGTAGAGAACAAAACAAAAGAAATTTATCGAACTCGGTCAAGCCGTTTTTGTTTTAGCGAGACTAACGCACAGCTATTCATTTTTATCGAAATTTCGATTTTTTCGATTTTCCGTCTTTTCCTTTGGTGTTTCCCGAATTTTCGTTTTTTAAACCTCCCCTGTATTATATCACCAGATGAACTAAACAAGGTCATGAAGTATCAACAAGAAGTATTATTTCGTAGAATGGACGAAGTAAACCATCGAATCAAAGAAAAGCTTTATGAGCAGGTAGTGAAGCGATCATCAACGGAATTAGTTGAAATCCGTGCAAACGAACTCATATATCGAGTCCAGTGCAATTTTGTCAATTTGTGAAAATCTTGATGAAATGCTGAAAGAAGGCATTTCGATCGAGTTACCAACTGCACCGCCCGCGGTGCTCCCAATGGTGATATGCAGCCTGAACAGCACTAAGAACTCCGAGTTCAATATCATCTCGGAGAAATTGACTACCTGAGGAATATAACACATGTATATCACGGAGTGTAAAAGCAGTTAAAGTTTCTTTTCTTTCAAGATAAATTGCGAATTTTGCTTTGGTTGCGGGAGTTTTGCGAGACTAACGCACAGCAATTCATTTTTATCGAAATTTTGATTTTTTCGATTTTTTCGATTTTCCGTCTTTTCCTTTGGAGTTTCCCGAATTTTCTTTTTTAAACCTCTCCTGTACTGTAGAGAACAAAACAAAAAAAATTTATCGAAATCGGTCAAGCCGTTTTTGTTTTAGCGAGACTAACGCACAGCAATTCATTTTTATCGAAATTTCGATTTTTTCGATTTTCCGTTTTTTCCTTTGGTGTTTTCCGAATTTTCGTTTTTTAAACCTCCCCTGTATTATATCACCAGATGAACTAAACAAGGTCATGAAGTATCAACAAGAAGTATTATTTCGTAGAATGGACGAAGTAAACCATCGAATCAAAGAAAAGCTTTATGAGCAGGTAGTGAAGCGATCATCAACGGAATTAGTTGAAATCCGTGCAAACGAACTCAAATATCCACTCCAGTGCAATTTTGTCAATTTGTGAAAATCTTGATGAAATGCTGAAAGAAGGCATTTCGATCGAGTTACCAATTGCACCGCCCGCAGTGCTCCCAATGGTGATATGCAGCCTGAACAGCACTTAGAACTCCGAGTTCAATTTCATCTCGGAGAAATTGACTACCTGAGGAATATAACATATGTATATCACGGAGTGTAAAAGCAGTTAAAGTTTCTTTTCGTTCGACGTAAATTGCGAATTTTGCTTTGGTTGCGGGAGTTTTGCGAGACTAACGCACAGCAATTCATTTTTATCGAAATTTTGATTTTTTCGATTTTTTCGATTTTCCGTCTTTTCCTTTGGAGTTTCCCGAATTTTCTTTTTTAAACCTCTCCTGTACTGTAGAGAACAAAACAAAAAAAATTTATCGAAATCGGTCAAGCCGTTTTTGTTTTAGCGAGACTAACGCACAGCAATTCATTTTTATCGAAATTTCGATTTTTTCGATTTTCCGTTTTTTCCTTTGGTGTTTTCCGAATTTTCGTTTTTTAAACCTCCCCTGTATTATATCACCAGATGAACTAAACAAGGTCATGCAGTATCAACAAGAAGTATTATTTCGTAGAATGGACGAAGTAAACCATCGAATCAAAGAAAAGCTTTATGACCTCAAATATCCAAAGTCCAGTGCAATTTTGTCAATTTGTGAAAATCTTAATGAAATGCTGAAAGAAGGCATTTCGATCGAAGTTACCAATTGCACCCCCAGCGGTGCTCCCAATGGTGATATGCAGCCTGAACAGCACTAAGAACTCCGAGTTCAATTTCATCTCGGCGAAATTGCCTACCTGAGGAATATAACATATGTATATCACGGAGCGTAAAAGCAGTTAAAGTTTCTTTTCGTTCGACGTAAATTGCGAATTTTGCTTTGGTTGCGGGAGTTTTGCCAGACTAACGCACAGCAATTCATTTTTATCGAAATTTCGTTTTTTTCGATTTTCCGTCTTTTCCTTGGGGTTTCCCGAATTTTCTTTTTTAAACCTCTTCTGTACTGTAGAGAACAAAACAAAACAAATTTATCGAACTCGGTCAAGCCGTTTTTGTTTTAGCGCTATTCATTTTTATCGAAATTTCGATTTTTTCGATTTTCCGTCTGTTCCTTTGGTGATTCCCGAATTTTCGTTTTTTAAACCTCCCCTGTATTATATCACCATTGATTTATCACCAGATGAACTAAACAAGGTCATGAAGTATCAACAAGAAGTGTTATTTAGAATAGACGAAGTAAATCATCGAATCAAAGAAAAGCTTTATGAGCAGGGAGCGAAGCGATCATCAACGGAATTAGATGAAATCCGTGTAAACTACCTCAAATATCCAAAGTCCAGTGCAATTTAGTCAATTTGTGAAAATCTTAATGAAATGCTGAAAGAAGGCATTTCGATCGAAGTTACCAATTGCACACCCAGCGCTGCTCCCAATGGTGATATGCAGCCTGAACAGCACTAAGAACTCCGAGTTCTATTTCATCTCGGAGAAATTGACTACCTGAGGAATATAACACATGTATATCACGGAGTGTAAAAGCAGTAAAAGTTTCTTTTCTTTCGACATAAATTGCGAATTTTGCTTTGGTTGCGGGAGTTTTAGCGAGACTAACGCACAGCAATTCATTTTTATCGAAATTTCGTTTTTTTCGATTTTCCGTCTTTTCCTTGGGGTTTCCCGAATTTGCTTTTTTAAACCTCTCCTGTACTGTAGAGAACAAAACAAAAAAAATTTATCGAAATCGTTCAAGCCGTTTTTGTTTTAGCGACTAACGCACAGCAATTCATTTTTATCGAAATTTCGATTTTTTCGATTTTCCGTCTGTTCCTTTGGTGTTTCCCGAATTTTCGTTTTTCAAACCTCCCCTGTATTATATCACCAAATGAACTAAACAAGGTCATGAAGTATCAACAAGAAGTATTATTTAGAATGGACGAAGTAAATCATCGAATCAAAGAAAAGCTTTATGAGCAGGGAGCGAAGCGATCATCAACGGAATTAGTTGAAATCCGTGTAAATGACCTCAAATATCCAAAGTCCAGTGCAATTTTGTCAATTTGTGAAAATCTTAATGGATCGAAATTACCAATTGCACCCCCAGCGGTGCTCCCAATGGTGATATGCAGCCTGAACAGCACAAAGAACTCCGAGTTCAATTTCATCTCGGCGAAATTGCCTACCTGAGGAATATAACATATGTATATCACGGAGTGTAAAAGCAGTTAAAGTTTCTTTTCCTTCGACATAAATTGCGAATTTTGCCATCCTGAACAGCACTAAGAACTCCGAGTTCTATTTCATCTCGGAGAAATTGACTACCTGAGGAATATAACACATGTATATCACGGAGTGTAAAAGCAGTAAAAGTTTCTTTTCTTTCGACATAAATTGCGAATTTTGCTTTGGTTGCGGGAGTTTTAGCGAGACTAACGCACAGCAATTCATTTTTATCGAAATTTCGTTTTTTTCGATTTTCCGTCTTTTCCTTGGGGTTTCCCGAATTTTCTTTTTTAAACCTCTTCTGTATTGTAGAGAACAAAACAAAAAAAATTTATCGAACTCGGTCAAGCCGTTTTTGTTTTAGCGAGACTAACGCACAGCAATTCATTTTTATCGAAATTTCGATTTTTTCGATTTTCCGTCTGTTCCTTTGGTGATTCCCGAATTTTCGTTTTTTAAACCTCCCCTGTATTATATCACCATTGATATATCACCAGATGAACTAAACAAGGTCATGAAGTATCAACAAGAAGTATTATTTAGAATGGACGAAGTAAATCATCGAATCAAAGAAAAGCTTTATGAGCAGGGAGCGAAGCGATCATCAACGGCATTAGTTGAAATCCGTGTAAACGACCTCAAATATCCAAAGTCCAGTGCAATTTAGTCAATTTGTGAAAATCTTAATGAAATGCTGAAAGAAGGCATTTCGATCGAAGTTACCAATTGCACCCCCAGCGGTGCTCCCAATGGTGATATGCAGCCTGAACAGCACTAAAAACTCCGAGTTCAATTTCATCTCGGCGAAATTGCCTACCTGAGGAATATAACATATGTATATCACGGAGTGTAAAAGCAGTTAAAGTTTCTTTTCGTTCGACATAAATTGCGAATTTTGCTTTGGTTGCGGGAGTTTTAGCGAGACTAACGCGCAGCAATTCATTTTTATCGAAATTTCGTTTTTTTCGATTTTCCGTCTTTTCCTTGGGGTTTCCCGAATTTGCTTTTTTAAACCTCTCCTGTACTGTAGAGAACAAAACAAAAAAAATTTATCGAAATCGTTCAAGCCGTTTTTGTTTTAGCGACTAACGCACAGCAATTCATTTTTATCGAAATTTCGATTTTTTCGATTTTCCGTCTGTTCCTTTGGTGTTTCCCGAATTTTCGTTTTTCAAACCTCCCCTGTATTATATCACCAAATGAACTAAACAAGGTCATGAAGTATCAACAAGAAGTATTATTTAGAATGGACGAAGTAAATCATCGAATCAAAGAAAAGCTTTATGAGCAGGGAGCGAAGCGATCATCAACGGAATTAGTTGAAATCCGTGTAAACGACCTCAAATATCCAAAGTCCAGTGCAATTTTGTCAATTTGTGAAAATCTTAATGGATCGAAATTACCAATTGCACCCCCAGCGGTGCTCCCAATGGTGATATGCAGCCTGAACAGCACAAAGAACTCCGAGTTCAATTTCATCTCGGCGAAATTGCCTACCTGAGGAATATAACATATGTATATCACGGAGTGTAAAAGCAGTTAAAGTTTCTTTTCCTTCGACATAAATTGCGAATTTTGCTTTGGTTGCGGGAGTTTTAGCGAGACTAACGCACAGCAATTCATTTTTATCGAAATTTCGTTTTTTTCGATTTTCCGTCTTTTCCTTTGGTGTTTCCCGAATTTTCGGTTTTTAAACCTCCCCTGTATTATATCACCAGATGAACTAAACAAGGTCATGAAGTATCAACAAGAAGTATTATTTCGTAGAATGGACGAAGTAAACCATCGAATCAAAGAAAAGCTTTATGAGCAGGTAGTGCAGCGATCATAAACGGAATTAGTTGAAATCCGTGCAAACGAACTCAAATATCCAGTCCAGTGCAATTTTGTCAATTTGTTAAAATCTTGATGAAATGCTGAAAGAAGGCATTTCGATCGAGTTACCAATTGCACCGCCCGCGGTGCTCCCAATGGTGATATGCAGCCTGAACAGCACAAAGAACTCCGAGTTCAATTTCATCTCGGCGAAATTGCCTACCTGAGGAATATAACATATGTATATCACGGAGTGTAAAAGCAGTTAAAGTTTCTTTTCCTTCGACATAAATTGCGAATTTTGCCATCCTGAACAGCACTAAGAACTCCGAGTTCTATTTCATCTCGGAGAAATTGACTACCTGAGGAATATAACACATGTATATCACGGAGTGTAAAAGCAGTTAAAGTTTCTTTTCTTTCAACATAAATTGCGAATTTTGCTTTGGTTGCGGGAGTTTTAGCGCGACTAACGCACAGCAATTCATTTTTATCGAAATTTTGATTTTTTCGATTTTTTCGATTTTCCGTCTTTTCCTTTGGAGTTTCCCGAATTTTCTTTTTTAAACCTCTCCTGTACTGTAGAGAACAAAACAAAAAAAATTTATCGAAATCGGTCAAGCCGTTTTTGTTTTAGCGACTAACGCACAGCAATTCATTTTTATCGAAATTTCGATTTTTTCGATTTTCCGTCTGTTCATTTGGTGTTTCCCGAATTTTCGTTTTTCAAACCTCCCCTGTATTATATCACCAAATGAACTAAACAAGTTCATGAAGTATCAACAAGAAGTATTATTTAGAATGGACGAAGTAAATCATCGAATCAAAGAAAAGCTTTATGAGCAGGTAGTGAAGCGATCATCAACGGAATTAGTTGAAATCCGTGCAAACGAACTCAAATATCCAGTCCAGTGCAATTTTGTCAATTTGTGAAAATCTTGATGAAATGCTGAAAGAAGGCATTTCGATCGAGTTACCAATTGCACCGCCCGCGGTGCTCCCAATGGTGATATGCAGCCTGAACAGCACTAAGAACTCCGAGTTCAATTTCATCTCGGAGAAATTGACTACCTGAGGAATATAACACATGTATATCACGGAGTGTAAAAGCAGTAAAAGTTTCTTTTCTTTCGACATAAATTGCGAATTTTGCTTTGGTTGCGGGAGTTTTAGCGAGACTAACGCACAGCAATTCATTTTTATCGAAATTTCGTTTTTTTCGATTTTCCGTCTTTTCCTTGGGGTTTCCCGAATTTGCTTTTTTAAACCTCTCCTGTACTGTAGAGAACAAAACAAAAAAAATTTATCGAAATCGTTCAAGCCGTTTTTGTTTTAGCGACTAACGCACAGCAATTCATTTTTATCGAAATTTCGATTTTTTCGATTTTCCGTCTGTTCCTTTGGTGTTTCCCGAATTTTCGTTTTTCAACCTCCCCTGTATTATATCACCAAATGAACTAAACAAGGTCATGAAGTATCAACAAGAAGTATTATTTAGAATGGACGAAGTAAATCATCGAATCAAAGAAAAGCTTTATGAGCAGGGAGCGAAGCGATCATCAACGGAATTAGTTGGAATCCGTGTAAACGACCTCAAATATCCAAAGTCCAGTGCAATTTTGTCAATTTGTGAAAATCTTAATGGATCGAAATTACCAATTGCACCCCCAGCGGTGCTCCCAATGGTGATATGCAGCCTGAACAGCACAAAGAACTCCGAGTTCAATTTCATCTCGGCGAAATTGCCTACCTGAGGAATATAACATATGTATATCACGGAGTGTAAAAGCAGTTAAAGTTTCTTTTCCTTCGACATAAATTGCGAATTTTGCTTTGGTTGCGGGAGTTTTAGCGAGACTAACGCACAGCAATTCATTTTTATCGAAATTTTCGATTTTCGGTCTTTTCCTTGGGGTTTCCCGAATTTTCTTTTTTAAACCTCTTCTGTATTGTAGAGAACAAAACAAAAAAAATTTATCGAAATCGGTCAAGCCGTTTTTGTTTTAGCGAGACTAACGCACAGCAATTCATTTTTATGGAAATTTCGATTTTTTCGATTTTCCGTCTTTTCCTTTGGTGTTTCCCGAATTTTCGTTTTTCAAACCTCCCCTGTATTATATCACCAAATGAACTAAACAAGTTCATGAAGTATCAACAAGAAGTATTATTTAGAATGGACGAAGTAAATCATCGAATCAAAGAAAAGCTTTATGAGCAGGTAGTGAAGCGATCATCAACGGAATTAGTTGAAATCCGTGCAAACGAACTCAAATATCCAGTCCAGTGCAATTTTGTCAATTTGTGAAAATCTTGATGAAATGCTGAAAGAAGGCATTTCGATCGAGTTACCAATTGCACCGCCCGCGGTGCTCCCAATGGTGATATGCAGCCTGAACAGCACTAAGAACTCCGAGTTCAATTTCATCTCGGAGAAATTGACTACCTGAGGAATATAACACATGTATATCACGGAGTGTAAAAGCAGTTAAAGTTTCTTTTCTTTCAACATAAATTGCGAATTTTGCTTTCGTTGCGGGAGTTTTAGCGCGACTAACGCACAGCAATTCATTTTTATCGAAATTTTGATTTTTTCGATTTTTTCGATTTTCCGTCTTTTCCTTTGGAGTTTCCCGAATTTTCTTTTTTAAACCTCTTCTGTACTGTAGAGAACAAAACAAAAGAAATTTATCGAACTCGGTCAAGCCGTTTTTGTTTTAGCGAAACTAACGCACAGCTATTCATTTTTATCGAAATTTCGATATTTTCGATTTTCCGTCTTTTCCTTTGGTGTTTCCCGAATTTTCGTTTTTTAAACCTCCCCTGTATTATATCACCAGATGAACTAAACAAGGTCATGAAGTATCAACAAGAAGTATTATTTCGTAGAATGGACGAAGTAACCCATCGAATCAAAGAAAAGCTTTATGAGCAGGTAGTGAAGCGATCATCAACGGAATTAGTTGAAATCCGTGCAAACGAACTCATATATCCAGTCCAGTGCAATTTTGTCAATTTGTGAAAATCTTGATGAAATGCTGAAAGAAGGCATTTCGATCGAGTTACCAACTGCACCGCCCGCGGTGCTCCCAATGGTGATATGCAGCCTGAACAGCACTAAGAACTCCGAGTTCAATTTCATCTCGGAGAAATTGACTACCTGAGGAATATAACACATGTATATCACGGAGTATAAAAGCAGTTAAAGTTTCTTTTCTTTCAACATAAATTGCGAATTTTGCTTTGGTTGCGGGAGTTTTAGCGCGACTAACGCACAGCAATTCATTTTTATCGAAATTTTGATTTTTTCGATTTTTTCGATTTTCCGTCTTTTCCTTTGGAGTTTCCCGAATTTTCTTTTTTAAACCTCTCCTGTACTGTAGAGAACAAAACAAAAAAAATTTATCGAAATCGGTCAAGCCGTTTTTGTTTTAGCGAGACTAACGCACAGCAATTCATTTTTATCGAAATTTCGATTTTTTCGATTTTCCGTCTTTTCCTTTGGTGTTTTCCGAATTTTCGTTTTTTAAACCTCCCCTGTATTATATCACCAGATGAACTAAACAAGGTCATGAAATATCAACAAGAAGTATTATTTCGTAGAATGGACGAAGTAAACCATCGAATCAAAGAAAAGCTTTATGAGCAGGTAGTGAAGCGATCATCAACGGAATTAGTTGAAATCCGTGCAAACGAACTCAAATATCCAGTCCAGTGCAATTTTGTCAATTTGTGAAAATCTTGATGAAATGCTGAAAGAAGGCATTTCGATCGAGTTACCAATTGCACCGCCCGCGGTGCTCCCAATGGTGATATGCAGCCTGAACAGCACTAAGAACTCCGAGTTCAATTTCATCTCGGAGAAATTGACTACCTGAGGAATATAACACATGTATATCACGGAGTGTAAAAGCAGTTAAAGTTTCTTTTCTTTCGACATAAATTGCGAATTTTGCTTTGGTTGCGGGAGTTTTAGCGCGACTAACGCACAGCAATTCATTTTTATCGAAATTTTGATTTTTTCGATTTCTTTTTTTTTCGGTCTTTTCCTTTGGTGTTTCCCGAATTTTCTTTTTTAAACCTCTCCTGTACTGTAGAGAACAAAACAAAAAAAATTTATCGAAATCGGACAAGCCGGTTTGTTTTAGCGAGACTAACGCACAGCAATTCATTTTTATCGAAATTCCGATTTTTTTCGATTTTCCGGCGTTTCCTTTGAGTTTCACGAATTTTCGTTTTTCAAACCTCCCTTGAATTATATCACCATTGATTTATCACCAGATGAACTAAACAAGGTCATGAAGTATCAACAAGAAGTATTATTTCGTATAATGGACGAAGTAAATCATCGAGTCAAAGAAAAGCTTTATGAGCAGGGAGCGAAGCGATCATCAACGGAATTAGTTGAAAACGACCTCAAATATCCAAAGTCCAGTGCAATTTTGTCAATTTGTGAAAATCTTAATGAAATGCTGAAAGAAGGCATTTCGATCGAAGTTACCAATTGCACCCCCAGCGGTGCTCCCAATGGTGATATGCAGCCTGAACAGCACTAAGAACTCCGAGTTCAATTTCATCTCGGCGAAATTGCCTACCTGAGGAATATAACATATGTATATCACGGAGTGTAAAAGCAGTTAAAGTTTCTTTTCGTTCGACATAAATTGCGAATTTTGCTTTGGTTGCGGGAGTTTTAGCGAGACTAACGCGCAGCAATTCATTTTTATCAAAATTTGGTTTTTTTCGATTTTCCGTCTTTTCCGTGGGGTTTTCCCGAATTTTCTTTCTTAAACCTCTCCTGTACTGTAGAGAACAAAACAAAAAAAATTTATCGAAATCGGTCAAGCCGGTTTGTTTTAACGAGACTAACGCACAGCAATTCATTTTTATTGAAATTCCGATTTTTTTCGATGTTCCGGCGTTTCCTTTGAGTTTCACGAATTTTCGTTTTTCAAACCTCAAATTTGTGAAAATCTTAATGAAATGATGAAAGAAGGCATTTCGATCGAAGTTACCAATTGCACCCCCAGCGGTGCTCCCAATGGTGATATGCAGCCTGAACAGCACTAAGAACTCCGAGTTCTATTTCATCTCGGAGAAATTGACTACCTGAGGAATATAACACATGTATATCACGGAGTGTAAAAGCAGTAAAAGTTTCTTTTCTTTCGACATAAATTGCGAATTTTGCTTTGGTTGCGGGAGTTTTAGCGAGACTAACGCACAGCAATTCATTTTTATCGAAATTTCGTTTTTTTCGATTTTCCGTCTTTTCCTTGGGGTTTCCCGAATTTTCTTTTTTAAACCTCTCCTGTACTGTAGAGAACAAAACAAAAAAAATTTATCGAAATCGTTCAAGCCGTTTTTGTTTTAGCGACTAACGCACAGCAATTCATTTTTATCGAAATTTCGATTTTTTCGATTTTCCGTCTGTTCCTTTGGTGTTTCCCGAATTTTCGTTTTTCAAACCTCCCCTGTATTATATCACCAAATGAACTAAACAAGGTCATGAAGTATCAACAAGAAGTATTATTTAGAATGGACGAAGTAAATCATCGAATCAAAGAAAAGCTTTATGAGCAGGGAGCGAAGCGATCATCAACGGAATTAGTTGAAATCCGAGTAAACGACCTCAAATATCCAAAGTCCAGTGCAATTTTGTCAATTTGTGAAAATCTTAATGAAATGCTGAAAGAAGGCATTTCGATCGAAGTTACCAATTGCACTCCCAATGGTGATATGCAGCCTGAACAGCACTAAGAACTCCGAGTTCAATTTCATCTCGGCGAAATTGCCTACCTGAGGAATATAACATATGTATATCACGGAGTGTAAAAGCAGTTAAAGTTTCTTTTCGTTCGACATAAATTGCGAATTTTGCTTTGGTTGCGGGAGTTTTAGCGAGACTAACGCGCAGCAATTCATTTTTATCGAAATTTGGTTTTTTTCGATTTTCCGTCTTTTCCGTGGGGTTTTCCCGAATTTTCTTTCTTAAACCTCTCCTGTACTGTAGAGAACAAAACAAAAAAAATTTATCGAAATCGGTCAAGCCGGTTTGTTTTAACGAGACTAACGCACAGCAATTCATTTTTATTGAAATTCCGATTTTTTTCGATGTTCCGGCGTTTCCTTTGAGTTTCACGAATTTTCGTTTTTCAAACCTCAAATTTGTGAAAATCTTAATGAAATGATGAAAGAAGGCATTTCGATCGAAGTTACCAATTGCACCCCCAGCGGTGCTCCCAATGGTGATATGCAGCCTGAACAGCACTAAGAACTCCGAGTTCTATTTCATCTCGGAGAAATTGACTACCTGAGGAATATAACACATGTATATCACGGAGTGTAAAAGCAGTAAAAGTTTCTTTTCTTTCGACATAAATTGCGAATTTTGCTTTGGTTGCGGGAGTTTTAGCGAGACTAACGCACAGCAATTCATTTTTATCGAAATTTCGTTTTTTTCGATTTTCCGTCTTTTCCTTGGGGTTTCCCGAATTTTCTTTTTTAAACCTCTCCTGTACTGTAGAGAACAAAACAAAAAAAATTTATCGAAATCGTTCAAGCCGTTTTTGTTTTAGCGACTAACGCACAGCAATTCATTTTTATCGAAATTTCGATTTTTTCGATTTTCCGTCTGTTCCTTTGGTGTTTCCCGAATTTTCGTTTTTCAAACCTCCCCTGTATTATATCACCAAATGAACTAAACAAGGTCATGAAGTATCAACAAGAAGTATTATTTAGAATGGACGAAGTAAATCATCGAATCAAAGAAAAGCTTTATGAGCAGGGAGCGAAGCAATCATCAACGGAATTAGTTGAAATCCGTGTAAACGACCTCAAATATCCAAAGTCCAGTGCAATTTTGTCAATTTGTGAAAATCTTAATGGATCGAAAATACCAATTGCACCCCCAGCGGTGCTCCCAATGGTGATATGCAGCCTGAACAGCACAAAGAACTCCGAGTTCAATTTCATCTCGGCGAAATTGCCTACCTGAGGAATATAACATATGTATATCACGGAGTGTAAAAGCAGTTAAAGTTTCTTTTCCTTCGACATAAATTGCGAATTTTGCTTTGGTTGCGGGAGTTTTAGCGAGACTAACGCACAGCAATTCATTTTTATCGAAATTTCGTTTTTTTCGATTTTCCGTCTTTTCCTTGGGGTTTCCCGAATTTTCTTTTTTAAACCTCTTCTGTATTGTAGAGAACAAAACAAAAAAAATTTAGCGAAATCGGTCAAGCCGTTTTTGTTTTAGCGAGACTAACGCACAGCAATTCATTTTTATCGAAATTTCGATTTTTTCGATTTTCCGTCTTTTCCTTTGGTGTTTTCCGAATTTTCGTTTTTTAAACCTCCCCTGTATTATATCACCAGATGAACTAAACAAGGTCATGAAGTATCAACAAGAAGTATTATTTCGTAGAATGGACGAAGTAAACCATCGAATCAAAGAAAAGCTTTATGAGCAGGTAGTGAAGCGATCATCAACGGAATTAGTTGAAATCCGTGCAAACGAACTCAAATATCCAGTCCAGTGCAATTTGTCAATTTGTGAAAATTTTGATGAAATGCTGAAAGAAGGCATTTCGATCGAGTTACCAATTGCACCGCCCGCGGTGCTCCCAATGGTGATATGCAGCCTGAACAGCACTAAGAACTCCGAGTTCAATTTCATCTCGGAGAAATTGACTACCTGAGGAATATAACACATGTATATCACGGAGTGTAAAAGCAGTTAAAGTTTCTTTTCTTTCGACATAAATTGCGAATTTTGCTTTGGTTGCGGGAGTTTTAGCGCGACTAACGCACAGCAATTCATTTTTATCGAAATTTTGATTTTTTCGATTTCTTTTTTTTTCGGTCTTTTCCTTTGGTGTTTCCCGAATTTTCTTTTTTAAACCTCTCCTGTACTGTAGAGAACAAAACAAAAAAAATTTATCGAAATCGGACAAGCCGGTTTGTTTTAGCGAGACTAACGTACAGCAATTCATTTTTATCGAAATTCCGATTTTTTTCGATTTTCCGGCGTTTCCTTTGAGTTTCACGAATTTTCGTTTTTCAAACCTCCCTTGAATTATATCACCATTGATTTATCACCAGATGAACTAAACAAGGTCATAAAGTATCAACAAGAAGTATTATTTCGTATAATGGACGAAGTAAATCATCGAGTCAAAGAAAAGCTTTATGAGCAGGGAGCGAAGCGATCATCAACGGAATTAGTTGAAAACGACCTCAAATATCCAAAGTCCAGTGCAATTTTGTCAATTTGTGAAAATCTTAATGAAATGCTGAAAGAAGGCATTTCGATCGAAGTTACCAATTGCACCCCCAGCGGTGCTCCCAATGGTGATATGCAGCCTGAACAGCACTAAGAACTCCGAGTTCAATTTCATCTCGGCGAAATTGCCTACCTGAGGAATATAACATATGTATATCACGGAGTGTAAAAGCAGTTAAAGTTTCTTTTCGTTCGACATAAATTGCGAATTTTGCTTTGGTTGCGGGAGTTTTAGCGAGACTAACGCGCAGCAATTCATTTTTATCAAAATTTGGTTTTTTTCGATTTTCCGTCTTTTCCGTGGGGTTTTCCCGAATTTTCTTTCTTAAACCTCTCCTGTACTGTAGAGAACAAAACAAAAAAAATTTATCGAAATCGGTCAAGCCGGTTTGTTTTAACGAGACTAACGCACAGCAATTCATTTTTATTGAAATTCCGATTTTTTTCGATGTTCCGGCGTTTCCTTTGAGTTTCACGAATTTTCGTTTTTCAAACCTCAAATTTGTGAAAATCTTAATGAAATGATGAAAGAAGGCATTTCGATCGAAGTTACCAATTGCACCCCCAGCGGTGCTCCCAATGGTGATATGCAGCCTGAACAGCACTAAGAACTCCGAGTTCTATTTCATCTCGGAGAAATTGACTACCTGAGGAATATAACACATGTATATCACGGAGTGTAAAAGCAGTAAAAGTTTCTTTTCTTTCGACATAAATTGCGAATTTTGCTTTGGTTGCGGGAGTTTTAGCGAGACTAACGCACAGCAATTCATTTTTATCGAAATTTCGTTTTTTTCGATTTTCCGTCTTTTCCTTGGGGTTTCCCGAATTTTCTTTTTTAAACCTCTCCTGTACTGTAGAGAACAAAACAAAAAAAATTTATCGAAATCGTTCAAGCCGTTTTTGTTTTAGCGACTAACGCACAGCAATTCATTTTTATCGAAATTTCGATTTTTTCGATTTTCCGTCTGTTCCTTTGGTGTTTCCCGAATTTTCGTTTTTCAAACCTCCCCTGTATTATATCACCAAATGAACTAAACAAGGTCATGAAGTATCAACAAGAAGTATTATTTAGAATGGACGAAGTAAATCATCGAATCAAAGAAAAGCTTTATGAGCAGGGAGCGAAGCGATCATCAACGGAATTAGTTGAAATCCGAGTAAACGACCTCAAATATCCAAAGTCCAGTGCAATTTTGTCAATTTGTGAAAATCTTAATGGATCGAAATTACCAATTGCACCCCCAGCGGTGCTCCCAATGGTGATATGCAGCCTGAACAGCACAAAGAACTCCGAGTTCAATTTCATCTCGGCGAAATTGCCTACCTGAGGAATATAACATATGTATAATCACGGAGTGTAAAAGCAGTTAAAGTTTCTTTTCCTTCGACATAAATTGCGAATTTTGCTTTGGTTGCGGGAGTTTTAGCGAGACTAACGCACAGCAATTCATTTTTATCGAAATTTCGTTTTTTTCGATTTTCCGTCTTTTCCTTGGGGTTTCCCGAATTTTCTTTTTTAAACCTCTTCTGTATTGTAGAGAACAAAACAAAAAAAATTTATCGAAATCGGTCAAGCCGTTTTTGTTTTAGCGAGACTAACGCACAGCAATTCATTTTTATCGAAATTTCGATTTTTTCGATTTTCCGTCTTTTCCTTTGGTGTTTTCCGAATTTTCGTTTTTTAAACCTCCCCTGTATTATATCACCAGATGAACTAAACAAGGTCATGAAGTATCAACAAGAAGTATTATTTCGTAGAATGGACGAAGTAAACCATCGAATCAAAGAAAAGCTTTATGAGCAGGTAGTGAAGCGATCATCAACGGAATTAGTTGAAATCCGTGCAAACGAACTCAAATATCCAGTCCAGTGCAATTTGTCAATTTGTGAAAATCTTGATGAAATGCTGAAAGAAGGCATTTCGATCGAGTTACCAATTGCACCGCCCGCGGTGCTCCCAATGGTGATATGCAGCCTGAACAGCACTAAGAACTCCGAGTTCAATTTCATCTCGGAGAAATTGACTACCTGAGGAATATAACACATGTATATCACGGAGTGTAAAAGCAGTTAAAGTTTCTTTTCTTTCGACATAAATTGCGAATTTTGCTTTGGTTGCGGGAGTTTTAGCGCGACTAACGCACAGCAATTCATTTTTATCGAAATTTTGATTTTTTCGATTTCTTTTTTTTTTCGGTCTTTTCCTTTGGTGTTTCCCGAATTTTCTTTTTTAAACCTCTCCTGTACTGTAGAGAACAAAACAAAAAAAATTTATCGAAATCGGACAAGCCGGTTTGTTTTAGCGAGACTAACGCACAGCAATTCATTTTTATCGAAATTCCGATTTTTTTCGATTTTCCGGCGTTTCCTTTGAGTTTCACGAATTTTCGTTTTTCAAACCTCCCTTGAATTATATCACCATTGATTTATCACCAGATGAACTAAACAAGGTCATGAAGTATCAACAAGAAGTATTATTTCGTATAATGGACGAAGTAAATCATCGAGTCAAAGAAAAGCTTTATGAGCAGGGAGCGAAGCGATCATCAACGGAATTAGTTGAAAACGACCTCAAATATCCAAAGTCCAGTGCAATTTTGTCAATTTGTGAAAATCTTAATGAAATGCTGAAAGAAGGCATTTCGATCGAAGTTACCAATTGCACCCCCAGCGGTGCTCCCAATGGTGATATGCAGCCTGAACAGCACTAAGAACTCCGAGTTCAATTTCATCTCGGCGAAATTGCCTACCTGAGGAATATAACATATGTATATCACGGAGTGTAAAAGCAGTTAAAGTTTCTTTTCGTTCGACATAAATTGCGAATTTTGCTTTGGTTGCGGGAGTTTTAGCGAGACTAACGCGCAGCAATTCATTTTTATCGAAATTTGGTTTTTTTCGATTTTCCGTCTTTTCCGTGGGGTTTTCCCGAATTTTCTTTCTTAAACCTCTCCTGTACTGTAGAGAACAAAACAAAAAAAATTTATCGAAATCGGTCAAGCCGGTTTGTTTTAACGAGACTAACGCACAGCAATTCATTTTTATTGAAATTCCGATTTTTTTCGATGTTCCGGCGTTTCCTTTGAGTTTCACGAATTTTCGTTTTTCAAACCTCAAATTTGTGAAAATCTTAATGAAATGATGAAAGAAGGCATTTCGATCGAAGTTACCAATTGCACCCCCAGCGGTGCTCCCAATGGTGATATGCAGCCTGAACAGCACTAAGAACTCCGAGTTCTATTTCATCTCGGAGAAATTGACTACCTGAGGAATATAACACATGTATATCACGGAGTGTAAAAGCAGTAAAAGTTTCTTTTCTTTCGACATAAATTGCGAATTTTGCTTTGGTTGCGGGAGTTTTAGCGAGACTAACGCACAGCAATTCATTTTTATCGAAATTTCGTTTTTTTCGATTTTCCGTCTTTTCCTTGGGGTTTCCCGAATTTTCTTTTTTAAACCTCTCCTGTACTGTAGAGAACAAAACAAAAAAAATTTATCGAAATCGTTCAAGCCGTTTTTGTTTTAGCGACTAACGCACAGCAATTCATTTTTATCGAAATTTCGATTTTTTCGATTTTCCGTCTGTTCCTTTGGTGTTTCCCGAATTTTCGTTTTTCAAACCTCCCCTGTATTATATCACCAAATGAACTAAACAAGGTCATGAAGTATCAACAAGAAGTATTATTTAGAATGGACGAAGTAAATCATCGAATCAAAGAAAAGCTTTATGAGCAGGGAGCGAAGCGATCATCAACGGAATTAGTTGAAATCCGTGTAAACGACCTCAAATATCCAAAGTCCAGTGCAATTTTGTCAATTTGTGAAAATCTTAATGGATCGAAAATACCAATTGCACCCCCAGCGGTGCTCCCAATGGTGATATGCAGCCTGAACAGCACAAAGAACTCCGAGTTCAATTTCATCTCGGCGAAATTGCCTACCTGAGGAATATAACATATGTATATCACGGAGTGTAAAAGCAGTTAAAGTTTCTTTTCCTTCGACATAAATTGCGAATTTTGCTTTGGTTGCGGGAGTTTTAGCGAGACTAACGCACAGCAATTCATTTTTATCGAAATTTCGTTTTTTTCGATTTTCCGTCTTTTCCTTGGGGTTTCCCGAATTTTCTTTTTTAAACCTCTTCTGTATTGTAGAGAACAAAACAAAAAAAATTTATCAAAATCGGTCAAGCCGTTTTTGTTTTAGCGAGACTAACGCACAGCAATTCATTTTTATCGAAATTTCGATTTTTTCGATTTTCCGTCTTTTCCTTTGGTGTTTTCCGAATTTTCGTTTTTTAAACCTCCCCTGTATTATATCACCAGATGAACTAAACAAGGTCATGAAGTATCAACAAGAAGTATTATTTCGTAGAATGGACGAAGTAAACCATCGAATCAAAGAAAAGCTTTATGAGCAGGTAGTGAAGCGATCATCAACGGAATTAGTTGAAATCCGTGCAAACGAACTCAAATATCCAGTCCAGTGCAATTTGTCAATTTGTGAAAATCTTGATGAAATTCTGAAAGAAGGCATTTCGATCGAGTTACCAATTGCACCGCCCGCGGTGCTCCCAATGGTGATATGCAGCCTGAACAGCACTAAGAACTCCGAGTTCAATTTCATCTCGGAGAAATTGACTACCTGAGGAATATAACACATGTATATCACGGAGTGTAAAAGCAGTTAAAGTTTCTTTTCTTTCGACATAAATTGCGAATTTTGCTTTGGTTGCGGAAGTTTTAGCGCGACTAACGCACAGCAATTCATTTTTATCGAAATTTTGATTTTTTCGATTTCTTTTTTTTTCGGTCTTTTCCTTGGGGTTTCCCGAATTTTCTTTTTTAAACCTCTTATGTATTGTAGAGAACAAAACAAAAAAAATTTATCGAAATCGGTCAAGCCGTTTTTGTTTTAGCGAGACTAACGCACAGCAATTCATTTTTATCGAAATTTCGATTTTTTCGATTTTCCGTCTTTTCCTTTGGTGTTTCCCGAATTTTCGTTTTTTAAACCTCCCCTGTATTATATCACCAGATGAACTAAACAAGGTCATGAAGTATCAACAAGAAGTATTATTTCGTAGAATGGACGAAGTAAACCATCGAATCAAAGAAAAGCTTTATGAGCAGGTAGTGAAGCGATCATCAACGGAATTAGTTGAAATCCGTGCAAACGAACTCAAATATCCAGTCCAGTGCAATTTGTCAATTTGTGAAAATCTTGATGAAATGCTGAAAGAAGGCATTTCGATTGAGTGATTGGTGTTTCCCGAATTTTCTTTTTTAAACCTCTCCTGTACTGTAGAGAACAAAACAAAAAAAATTTATCGAAATCGGACAAGCCGGTTTGTTTTAGCGAGACTAACGCACAGCAATTCATTTTTATCGAAATTCCGATTTTTTTCGATTTTCCGGCGTTTCCTTTGAGTTTCACGAATTTTCGTTTTTCAAACCTCCCTTGAATTATATCACCATTGATTTATCACCAGATGAACTAAACAAGGTCATGAAGTATCAACAAGAAGTATTATTTCGTATAATGGACGAAGTAAATCATCGAGTCAAAGAAAAGCTTTATGAGCAGGGAGCGAAGCGATCATCAACGGAATTAGTTGAAAACGACCTCAAATATCCAAAGTCCAGTGCAATTTTGTCAATTTGTGAAAATCTTAATGAAATGCTGAAAGAAGGCATTTCGATCGAAGTTACCAATTGCATCCCCAGCGGTGCTCCCAATGGTGATATGCAGCCTGAACAGCACTAAGAACTCCGAGTTCAATTTCATCTCGGCGAAATTGCCTACCTGAGGAATATAACATATGTATATCACGGAGTGTAAAAGCAGTTAAAGTTTCTTTTCGTTCGACATAAATTGCGAATTTTGCTTTGGTTGCGGGAGTTTTGCGAGACTTAACGCACAGCAATTCATTTTTATCGAAATTTCGTTTTTTTCGATTTTCCGTCTTTTCCTTGGGGTTTCCCGAATTTTCTTTTTTAAACCTCTTCTGTACTGTAGAGAACAAAACAAAACAAATTTATCGAACTCGGTCAAGCCGTTTTTGTTTTAGCGAGACTAACGCACAGCTATTCATTTTTATCGAAATTTCGATTTTTTCGATTTTCCGTCTGTTCCTTTGGTGTTTCCCGAATTTTCGTTTTTCAAACCTCCCCTGTATTATATCACCAAATGAACTAAACAAGGTCATGAAGTATCAACAAGAAGTATTATTTAGAATGGACGAAGTAAATCATCGAATCAAAGAAAAGCTTTATGAGCAGGGAGCGAAGCGATCATCAACGGAATTAGTTGAAATCCGTGTAAACGACCTCAAATATCCAAAGTCCAGTGCAATTTTGTCAATTTGTGAAAATCTTAATGGATCGAAATTACCAATTGCACCCCCAGCGGTGCTCCCAATGGTGATATGCAGCCTGAACAGCACAAAGAACTCCGAGTTCAATTTCATCTCGGCGAAATTGCCTACCTGACGAATATAACATATGTATATCACGGAGTGTAAAAGCAGTTAAAGTTTCTTTTCCTTCGACATAAATTGCGAATTTTGCTTTGGTTGCGGGAGTTTTAGCGAGACTAACGCACAGCAATTCATTTTTATCGAAATTTCGTTTTTTTCGATTTTCCGTCTTTTCCTTGGGGTTTCCCGAATTTTCTTTTTTAAACCTCTTCTGTATTGTAGAGAACAAAACAAAAAAAATTTATCGAAATCGGTCAAGCCGTTTTTGTTTTAGCGAGACTAACGCACAGCAATTCATTTTTATCGAAATTTCGATTTTTTCGATTTTCCGTCTTTTCCTTTGGTGTTTTCCGAATTTTCGTTTTTTAAACCTCCCCTGTATTATATCACCAGATGAACTAAACAAGGTCATGAAGTATCAACAAGAAGTATTATTTCGTAGAATGGACGAAGTAAACCATCGAATCAGAGAAAAGCTTTATGAGCAGGTAGTGAAGCGATCATCAACGGAATTAGTTGAAATCCGTGCAAACGAACTCAAATATCCAGTCCAGTGCAATTTGTCAATTTGTGAAAATCTTGATGAAATGCTGAAAGAAGGCATTTCGATCGAGTTACCAATTGCACCGCCCGCGGTGCTCCCAATGGTGATATGCAGCCTGAACAGCACTAAGAACTCCGAGTTCAATTTCATCTCGGAGAAATTGACTACCTGAGGAATATAACATATGTATATCACGGAGTGTAAAAGCAGTTAAAGTTTCTTTTCGTTCGACGTAAATTGCGAATTTTGCTTTGGTTGCGGGAGTTTTGCGAGACTAACGCACAGCAATTCATTTTTATCGAAATTTCGTTTTTTTCGATTTTCCGTCTTTTCCTTGGGGTTTCCCGAATTTTCTTTTTTAAACCTCTTCTGTACCGTAGAGAACAAAACAAAACAAATTTATCGAACTCGGTCAAGCCGTTTTTGTTTTAGCGAGACTAACGCACAGCTATTCATTTTTATCGAAATTTCGATTTTTTCGATTTTCCGTCTGTTCCTTTGGTGATTCCCGAATTTTCGTTTTTTAAACCTCCCCTGTATTATATCACCATTGATATATCACCAGATGAACTAAACAAGGTCATGAAGTATCAACAAGAAGTATTATTTAGAATGGACGAAGTAAATCATCGAATCAAAGAAAAGCTTTATGAGCAGGGAGCGAAGCGATCATCAACGGAATTAGTTGAAATCCGTGTAAACGACCTCAAATATCCAAAGTCCAGTGCAATTTAGTCAATTTGTGAAAATCTTAATGAAATGCTGAAAGAAGGCATTTCGATCGAAGTTACCAATTGCACCCCCAGCGGTGCTCCCAATGGTGATATACAGCCTGAACAGCTCTAAAAACTACGAGTTCAATTTCATCTCGGCGAAATTGCCTACCTGAGGAAAATAACATATGTATATCACGGAGTGTAAAAGCAGTTAAAGTTTCTTTTCGTTCGACATAAATTGCGAATTTTGCTTTGGTTGCGGGAGTTTTGCGAGACTAACGCACAGCTATTCATTTTTATCGAAATTTCGATTTTTTCGATTTTCCGTCTGTTCCTTTGGTGATTCCCGAATTTTCGTTTTTTAAACCTCTCCTGTACTGTAGAGAACAAAACAAAAAAAATTTATCGAAATCGTTCAAGCCGTTTTTGTTTTAGCGAATAACGCACAGCAATTCATTTTTATCGAAATTTCGATTTTTTCGATTTTCCGTCTGTTCCTTTGGTGTTTCCCGAATTTTCGTTTTTCAAACCTCCCCTGTATTATATCACCAAATGAACTAAACAAGGTCATGAAGTATCAACAAGAAGTATTATTTAGAATGGACGAAGTAAATCATCGAATCAAAGAAAAGCTTTAAGAGCAGGGAGCGAAGCGATCATCAACGGAATTAGTTGAAATCCGTGTAAACGACCTCAAATATCCAAAGTCCAGTGAAATTTTGTCAATTTGTGAAAATCTTAATGGATCGAAATTACCAATTGCACCCCCAGCGGTGCGGTGCTCCCAATGATGATATGCAGCCTGAACAGCACAAAGAACTCCGAGTTCAATTTCATCTCGGCGAAATTGCCTACCTGACGAATAAAACATATGTATATCACCGAGTGTAAAAGCAGTTAAAGTTTCTTTTCCTTCGACATAAATTGCGAATTTTGCTTTGGTTGCGGGAGTTTTAGCGAGACTAACGCACAGCAATTCATTTTTATCGAAATTTCGTTTTTTTCGATTTTCCGTCTTTTCCTTGGGGTTTCCCGAATTTTCTTTTTTAAACCTCTTCTGTATTGTAGAGAACAAAACAAAAAAAATTTATCGAAATCGGTCAAGCCGTTTTTGTTTTAGCGAGACTAACGCACAGCAATTCATTTTTATCGAAATTTCGATTTTTTCGATTTTCCGTCTTTTCCTTTGGTGTTTCCCGAATTTTCGTTTTTTAAACCTCCCCTGTATTATATCACCAGATGAACTAAACAAGGTCATGAAGTATCAACAAGAAGTATTATTTCATAGAATGGACGAAGTAAACCATCGAATCAAAGAAAAGCTTTATGAGCAGGTAGTGCAGCGATCATCAACGGAATTAGTTGAAATCCGTGCAAACGAACTCAAATATCCAGTCCAGTGCAATTTTGTCAATTTGTGAAAATCTTGATGAAATGCTGAAAGAAGGCATTTCGATCGAGTTACCAATTGCACCGCCCGCGGTGCTCCCAATGGTGATATGCAGCCTGAACAGCACTAAGAACTCCGAGTTCAATTTCATCTCGGAGAAATTGACTACCTGAGGAATATAACACATGTATATCACGGAGTGTAAAAGCAGTTAAAGTTTCTTTTCTTTCAACATAAATTGCGAATTTTGCTTTGGTTGCGGGAGTTTTAGCGCGACTAACGCACAGCAATTCATTTTTATCGAAATTTTGATTTTTTCGATTTTTTCGATTTTCCGTCTTTTCCTTTGGAGTTTCCCGAATTTTCTTTTTTAAACCTCTCCTGTACTGTAGAGAACAAAACAAAAAAAATTTATCGAAATCTGTCAAGCCGTTTTTGTTTTAGCGAGACTAACGCACAGCAATTCATTTTTATCGAAATTTCGATTTTTTCGATTTTCCGTCTTTTCCTTTGGTGTTTCCCGAATTTTCGTTTTTTAAACCTCCCCTGTATTATATCACCAGATGAACTAAACAAGGTCATGTAGTATCAACAAGAAGTATTATTTCGTAGAATGGACGAAGTAAACCATCGAATCAAAGAAAAGCTTTATGAGCAGGTAGTGCAGCGATCATCAACGGAATTAGTTGAAATCCGTGCAAACGAACTCAAATATCCAGTCCAGTGCAATTTTGTCAATTTGTGAAAATCTTGATGAAATGCTGAAAGAAGGCATTTCGATCGAGTTACCAATTGCACCGCCCGCGGTGCTCCCAATGGTGATATGCAGCCTGAACAGCACTAAGAACTCCGAGTTCAATTTCATCTCGGAGAAATTGACTACCTGAGGAATATAACACATGTATATCACGGAGTGTAAAAGCAGTTAAAGTTTCTTTTCTTTCGACATAAATTGCGAATTTTGCTTTGGTTGCGGGAGTTTTAGCGCGACTAACGCACAGCAATTCATTTTTATCGAAATTTCGTTTTTTTCGATTTTCTGTCTTTTCCTTGGGGTTTCCCGAATTTTCTTTTTTAAACCTCTTCTGTACTGTAGAGAACAAAACAAAACAAATTTATCGAACTCGGTCAAGCCGTTTTTGTTTTAGCGAGACTAACGCACAGCAATTCATTTTTATCGAAATTTCGAATTTTTCGATTTTCGGTCTTTTCCATTGGTGTTTCCCGAATTTTCGTTTTTTAAACCTCTCCTGTACTGTAGAGAACAAAACAAAAAAAATTTATCGAAATCGGTCAAGGCGTTTTTGTTTTAGCGAGACTAACGCACAGCAATTCATTTTTATCGAAATTCCGATATTTCGATTTTCCGGCGTTTCCTTTGAGTTTCACGAATTTTCGTTTTTCAAACCTCCCTTCAATTATATCACCATTGATTTATCACCAATGTATATCACGGAGTGTAAAAGCAGTTAAAGTTTCTTTTCTTTCGACATAAATTGCGAATTTTGCTTTGGTTGCGGGAGTTTTAGCGCGACTAACGCACAGCAATTCATTTTTATCGAAATTTTGATTTTTTCGATTTCTTTTTTTTTCGGTCTTTTCCTTTGGTGTTTCCCGAATTTTCTTTTTTAAACCTCTCCTGTACTGTAGAGAACAAAACAAAAAAAATTTATCGAAATCGGACAAGCCGGTTTGTTTTAGCGAGACTAACGCACAGCAATTCATTTTTATCGAAATTCCGATTTTTTTCGATTTTCCGGCGTTTCCTTTGAGTTTCACGAATTTTCGTTTTTCAAACCTCCCTTGAATTATATCACCATTGATTTATCACCAGATGAACTAAACAAGGTCATGAAGTATCAACAAGAAGTATTATTTCGTATAATGGACGAAGTAAATCATCGAGTCAAAGAAAAGCTTTATGAGCAGGGAGCGAAGCGATCATCAACGGAATTAGTTGAAAACGACCTCAAATATCCAAAGTCCAGTGCAATTTTGTCAATTTGTGAAAATCTTAATGAAATGCTGAAAGAAGGCATTTCGATCGAAGTTACCAATTGCACCCCCAGCGGTGCTCCCAATGGTGATATGCAGCCTGAACAGCACTAAGAACTCCGAGTACAATTTCAGCTCGGCGAAATTGCCTACCTGAGGAATATAACATATGTATATCACGGAGTGTAAAAGCAGTTAAAGTTTCTTTTCGTTCGACGTAAATTGCGAATTTTGCTTTGGTTGCGGGAGTTTTGCGAGACTAACGCACAGCAATTCATTTTTATCGAAATTTCGTTTTTTTCGATTTTCCGTCTTTTCCTTGGGGTTTCCCGAATTTTCTTTTTTAAACCTCTTCTGTACTGTAGAGAACAAAACAAAACAAATTTATCGAACTCGGTCAAGCCGTTTTTGTTTTAGCGAGACTAACGCACAGCTATTCATTTTTATCGAAATTTCGATTTTTTCGATTTTCCGTTTGTTCCTTTGGTGATTCCCGAATTTTCGTTTTTTAAACCTCCCCTGTATTATATCACCATTGATATATCACCAGATGAACTAAACAAGGTCATGAAGTATTAATACAGGGGAGGTTTAAAAAACGAAAATTCGGAAAACACCAAAGGAAAAGACGGAAAATCGAAAAAATCGAAATTTCGATAAAAATGAATTGCTGTGCGTTAGTCTCGCTAAAACAAAAACGGCTTGACCGATTTCGATAAATTTTTTTTGTTTTGTTCTCTACAGTACAGGAGAGGTTTAAAAAAGAAAATTCGGGAAACTCCAAAGGAAAAGACGAAAAATCGAAAAAATCGAAAAAATCAAAATTTCGATAAAAATGAATTGCTGTGCGTTAGTCGCGCTAAAACTCCCGCAACCAAAGCAAAATTCGCAATTTATGTTGAAAGAAAAGAAACTTTACCTGCTTTTACACTCCGTGATATACATGTGTTATATTCCTCAGGTAGTCAATTTCTCCGAGATGAAATTGAACTCGGAGTTCTTAGTGCTGTTCAGGCTGCATATCACCATTGGGAGCACCGCGGGCGGTGCAATTGGTAACTCGATCGAAATGCCTTCTTTCAGCATTTCATCAAGATTTTCACAAATTGACAAAATTGCACTGGACTGGATATTTGAGTTCGTTTGCACGGATTTCAACTAATTCCGTTGATGATCGCTTCACTACCTGCTCATAAAGCTTTTCTTTGATTCGATGGTTTACTTCGTCCATTCTACGAAATAATACTTCTTGTTGATACTTCATGACCTTGTTTAGTTCATCTGGTGATATAATACAGGGGAGGTTTAAAAAACGAAAATTCAGGAAACACCAAAGGAAAAGACGGAAAATCGAAAAAATCGAAATTTCGATAAAAATGAATAGCTGTGCGTTAGTCTCGCTAAAACAAAAACGGCTTGACCGAGTTCGATAAATTTCTTTTGTTTTGTTCTCTACAGTACAGAAGAGGTTTAAAAAAGAAAATTCGGGAAACTCCAAAGGAAAAGACGGAAAATCGAAAAAATCGAAAAAATCAAAATTTCGATAAAAATGAATTGCTGTGCGTTAGTCGCGCTAAAACTCCCGCAACCAAAGCAAAATTCGCAATTTATGTTGAAAGAAAAGAAACTTTAACTGCTTTTACACTCCGTGATATACATGTGTTATATTGCTCAGGTAGTCAATTTCTCCGAGATGAAATTGAACTCGGAGTTCTTAGTGCTGTTCAGGCTGCATATCACCATTGGGAGCACCGCGGGCGGTGCAATTGGTAACTCGATCGAAATGCCTTCTTTCAGCATTTCATTAAGATTTTCACAAATTGACAAAATTGCCCTGGACTTTGAATCATCAAGATTTTCACAAATTGACAAAATTGCACTGGACTGGATATTTGAGTTCGTTTGCACGGATTTCAACTAATTCCGTTTATGATCGCTGCACTACCTGCTCATAAAGCTTTTCTTTGATTCGATGGTTTACTTCGTCCATTCTACGAAATAATACTTCTTGTTGATACTTCATGACCTTGTTTAGTTCATCTGGTGATATAATACAGGGGACGTTTAAAAAACGAAAATTCGGGAAACACCAAAGGAAAAGACGGAAAATCGAAAAAATCGAAATTTCGATAAAAATGAATTGCTGTGCGTTAGTCTCGCTAAAACAAAAACGGCTTGACCGATTTCGATAATTTTTTTTTGTTTTGTTCTCTACAGTACAGGAGAGGTTTAAAAAACGAAAATCCGGGAAACACCAAGGGAAAAGACGGAAAATCGAAAAAATCGAAATTTCGATAAAAATGAATTGCTGTGCGTTAGTCTCGCTAAAACAAAAACGGCTTGACCAATTTCGTAATTTTTTTTTTGTTTTGTTCTCTACAGTACAGGAGAGGTTTAAAAAAGAAAATTCGGGAAACACCAAAGGAAAAGACGGAAAATCGAAAAAATCGTAATTTCGATATAAATGAATTGCTGTGCGTCAGTCTCGCTAAAACTCCCGCAACCAAAGCAAAATTCGCAATTTATGTCGAACGAAAAGAAACTTTAACTGCTTTTACACTCCGTGATATACATAGTTATATTATTCCTCAGGTAGGCAATTTCGCCGAGATGAAATTTAACTCGGAGTTCTTAGTGCTATTCAGGCTTCATATCACCATTGTAAGCATCGCTGATGGTGCAATTGGTAACTTCGATCGAAAAGCCTTCTTTCAGCATTTCATTAAGATTTTCACAAATTGACAAAATTGCCCTGGACTTTGAAAGTTTACAAGAATTCTAACTAATTCCGTTGATGATCGCTTTGCTCCCTGCTCATAAAGCTTTTCTTTGACTCGATGATTTACTTCGTCCATTATACGAAATAATACTTCTTGTTGATACTTCATGACCTTGTTTAGTTCATCTGGTGATAAATCAATGGTGATATAATACAGGGTAGGTTTGAAAAACGAAAATTCGTGAAATCCAAAGGAAACGCCGGAAAATCGAAAAAATTGAAATTTCGAAAAAATGAATTGCAGTGCGTTAGCCTCGCTAAAATAAATACGGCTTGACCGATTTTGGTTTTTTTTTGTTTTGTTCTCTACAGTACAGGAGAGGTTTAAAAAAGAAAATTCGGGAAACCCCAAAGGAAAAGACGGAAAATCGAAAAAATCGCAATTTCGTTAAAAATGAATTGCTGTTCGTTAGCCTCGCTAAAACAAAAACGGCTTGACCGATTTCGATAAATTTTTTTTGTTTTGTTCTCTACTGTACAGGAGATGTTTAAAAAAGTAAATTCGGGAAACCCCAAAGAAAAAGACGGAAAATCGAAAAAATCGTAATTTCGATAAAAATGAATTGCTGTGCGTGAGCACCACTGGGGGTGCAATTGGTAACTTCGATCGAATTGCCTTCTTTCAGCATTTCTTTAAGATTTTCACAAATTGACAAAATTGCACTGGACTTTGGATATTTGAGGTCGTTTACACGAATTCTAACTAATTCCGTTGATGATCGCTTCGCTCCCTGCTCATAAAGCTTTGCTTTGATTCGATGATTTGCATCGTCCATTCTACGAAATAATACTTCTTGTTGATACTTCATAACCTTGTTTAGATCATCTGGTGATAAATCAATGGTGATATAATAAAGGGTAGGTTTGAAAAACGAAAATTCGTGAAACCGAAAGGAAACGCCGGAAAATCGAAATTTCGAAAAAATGAATTGCAGTGCGTTAGCCTCGCTAAAACAAATACGGCTTGACCGTTTTCGAAAATTTTTTTTTGTTTTGTTCTCTACAGTACAGGGGAGGTTTAAAAACAAAAATTCGCGAAACCCCAAAGGAAAAGACGGAAAATCGAAAAAATCGAAATTTCGATAAAAATGAATAGCTGTGCGTTAGTCTCGCTAAAACAAAAACGGCTTGACCGAGTTCGATAAATTTGTTTTGTTTTGTTCTCTACAGTACAGAAGAGGTTTAAAAAAGAAAATTCGGGAAACCCCAAGGAAAAGACGGAAAATCGAAAAAAACGAAATTTCGATAAAAATGAATTGCTGTGCGTTAGTCTCGCAAAACTCCCGCAACCAAAGCAAAATTCGCAATTTACGTCGAACGAAAAGAAACTTTAACTGCTTTTACACTCCGTGATATACATATGTTATATTCCTCAGGTAGGCAATTTCGCCGAGATGAAATTGTACTCGGAGTTCTTAGTGCTGTTCAGGCTGCTTATCACCATTGGGAGCACCGCTGGGGGTGCAATTGGTAACTTCGATCGAAATGCCTTCTTTCAGCATTTCATTAAGATTTTCACAAATTGACAAAATTGCACTGGACTTTGGATATTTGAGGTCGTTTTCAACTAATTCCGTTGATGATCGCTTCGCTCCCTGCTCATAAAGCTTTTCTTTGACTCGATGATTTACTTCGTCCATTATACGAAATAATACTTCTTGTTGATACTTCATGACCTTGTTTAGTTCATCTGGTGATAAATCAATGGTGATATAATTCAAGGGAGGTTTGAAAAACGAAAATTCGTGAAACTCAAAGGAAACGCCGGAAAATCGAAAAAAATCGGAATTTCGATAAAAATGAATTGCTGTGCGTTAGTCTCGCTAAAACAAACCGGCTTGTCCGATTTCGATAAATTTTTTTTGTTTTGTTCTCTACAGTACAGGAGAGGTTTAAAAAAGAAAATTCGGGAAACACCAAAGGAAAAGACCGAAAAAAAAAGAAATCGAAAAAATCAAAATTTCGATAAAAATGAATTGTTGTGCGTTAGTCGCGCTAAAACTCCCGCAACCAAAGCAAAATTCGCAATTTATGTCGAAAGAAAAGAAACTTTAACTGCTTTTACACTCCGTGATATACATGTGTTATATTCCTCAGGTAGTCAATTTCTCCGAGATGAAATTGAACTCGGAGTTCTTAGTGCTGTTCAGGCTGCATATCACCATTGGGAGCACCGCGGGCGGTGCAATTGGTAACTTCGATCGAAAAGCCTTCTTTCAGCATTTCATTAAGATTTTCACAAATTGACAAAATTGCCCTGGACTTTGAAAGTTTACAAGAATTCTAACTAATTCCGTTGATGATCGCTTTGCTCCCTGCTCATAAAGCTTTTCTTTGACTCGATGATTTACTTCGTCCATTATACGAAATAATACTTCTTGTTGATACTTCATGACCTTGTTTAGTTCATCTGGTGATAAATCAATGGTGATATAATACAGGGTAGGTTTGAAAAACGAAAATTCGTGAAATCCAAAGGAAACGCCGGAAAATCGAAAAAATTGAAATTTCGAAAAAATGAATTGCAGTGCGTTAGCCTCGCTAAAATAAATACGGCTTGACCGATTTTGGTTTTTTTTTGTTTTGTTCTCTACAGTACAGGAGAGGTTTAAAAAAGAAAATTCGGGAAACCCCAAAGGAAAAGACGGAAAATCGAAAAAATCGCAATTTCGTTAAAAATGAATTGCTGTTCGTTAGCCTCGCTAAAACAAAAACGGCTTGACCGATTTCGATAAATTTTTTTTGTTTTGTTCTCTACTGTACAGGAGATGTTTAAAAAAGTAAATTCGGGAAACCCCAAAGAAAAAGACGGAAAATCGAAAAAATCGTAATTTCGATAAAAATGAATTGCTGTGCGTGAGCACCACTGGGGGTGCAATTGGTAACTTCGATCGAATTGCCTTCTTTCAGCATTTCTTTAAGATTTTCACAAATTGACAAAATTGCACTGGACTTTGGATATTTGAGGTCGTTTACACGAATTCTAACTAATTCCGTTGATGATCGCTTCGCTCCCTGCTCATAAAGCTTTGCTTTGATTCGATGATTTGCATCGTCCATTCTACGAAATAATACTTCTTGTTGATACTTCATAACCTTGTTTAGATCATCTGGTGATAAATCAATGGTGATATAATAAAGGGTAGGTTTGAAAAACGAAAATTCGTGAAACCGAAAGGAAACGCCGGAAAATCGAAATTTCGAAAAAATGAATTGCAGTGCGTTAGCCTCGCTAAAACAAATACGGCTTGACCGTTTTCGAAAATTTTTTTTTGTTTTGTTCTCTACAGTACAGGGGAGGTTTAAAAACAAAAATTCGCGAAACCCCAAAGGAAAAGACGGAAAATCGAAAAAATCGAAATTTCGATAAAAATGAATAGCTGTGCGTTAGTCTCGCTAAAACAAAAACGGCTTGACCGAGTTCGATAAATTTGTTTTGTTTTGTTCTCTACAGTACAGAAGAGGTTTAAAAAAGAAAATTCGGGAAACCCCAAGGAAAAGACGGAAAATCGAAAAAAACGAAATTTCGATAAAAATGAATTGCTGTGCGTTAGTCTCGCAAAACTCCCGCAACCAAAGCAAAATTCGCAATTTATGTCGAACGAAAAGAAACTTTAACTGCTTTTACACTCCGTGATATACATATGTTATATTCCTCAGGTAGGCAATTTCGCCGAGATGAAATTGAACTCGGAGTTCTTAGTGCTGTTCAGGCTGCATATCACCATTGGGAGCACCGCTGGGGATGCAATTGGTAACTTCGATCGAAATGCCTTCTTTCAGCATTTCATTAAGATTTTCACAAATTGACAAAATTGCACTGGACTTTGGATATTTGAGGTCGTTTTCAACTAATTCCGTTGATGATCGCTTCGCTCCCTGCTCATAAAGCTTTTCTTTGACTCGATGATTTACTTCGTCCATTATACGAAATAATACTTCTTGTTGATACTTCATGACCTTGTTTAGTTCATCTGGTGATAAATCAATGGTGATATAATTCAAGGGAGGTTTGAAAAACGAAAATTCGTGAAACTCAAAGGAAACGCCGGAAAATCGAAAAAAATCGGAATTTCGATAAAAATGAATTGCTGTGCGTTAGTCTCGCTAAAACAAACCGGCTTGTCCGATTTCGATAAATTTTTTTTGTTTTGTTCTCTACAGTACAGGAGAGGTTTAAAAAAGAAAATTCGGGAAACACCAAAGGAAAAGACCGAAAAAAAAAGAAATCGAAAAAATCAAAATTTCGATAAAAATGAATTGTTGTGCGTTAGTCGCGCTAAAACTCCCGCAACCAAAGCAAAATTCGCAATTTATGTCGAAAGAAAAGAAACTTTAACTGCTTTTACACTCCGTGATATACATGTGTTATATTCCTCAGGTAGTCAATTTCTCCGAGATGAAATTGAACTCGGAGTTCTTAGTGCTGTTCAGGCTGCATATCACCATTGGGAGCACCGCGGGCGGTGCAATTGGTAACTCGATCGAAATGCCTTCTTTCAGCATTTCATCAAGATTTTCACAAATTGACAAATTGCACTGGACTGGATATTTGAGTTCGTTTGCACGGATTTCAACTAATTCCGTTGATGATCGCTTCACTACCTGCTCATAAAGCTTTTCTTTGATTCGATGGTTTACTTCGTCCATTCTACGAAATAATACTTCTTGTTGATACTTCATGACCTTGTTTAGTTCATCTGGTGATATAATACAGGGGAGGTTTAAAAAACGAAAATTCGGAAAACACCAAAGGAAAAGACGGAAAATCGAAAAAATCGAAATTTCGATAAAAATGAATTGCTGTGCGTTAGTCTCGCTAAAACAAAAACGGCTTGACCGATTTCGATAAATTTTTTTTGTTTTGTTCTCTACAATACATAAGAGGTTTAAAAAAGAAAATTCGGGAAACCCCAAGGAAAAGACGGAAAATCGAAAAAAACGAAATTTCGATAAAAATGAATTGCTGTGCGTTAGTCTCGCTAAAACTCCCGCAACCAAAGCAAAATTCGCAATTTATGTCGAAGGAAAAGAAACTTTAACTGCTTTTACACTCCGTGATATACATATGTTATATTCCTCAGGTAGGCAATTTCGCCGAGATGAAATTGAACTCGGAGTTCTTTGTGCTGTTCAGGCTGCATATCATCATTGGGAACACCGCTGGGGGTGCAATTGGTAATTTCGATCCATTAAGATTTTCACAAATTGACAAAATTGCACTGGACTTTGGATATTTGAGGTCGTTTACACAGATTTCAACTAATTCCGTTGATGATCGCTTCGCTCCCTGCTCATAAAGCTTTTCTTTGATTCGATGATTTACTTCGTCCATTCTAAATAATACTTCTTGTTGATACTTCATGACCTTGTTTAGTTCATTTGGTGATATAATACAGGGGAGGTTTGAAAAACGAAAATTCGGGAAACACCAAAGGAACAGACGGAAAATCGAAAAAATCGAAATTTCGATAAAAATGAATTGCTGCGCGTTATTCGCTAAAACAAAAACGGCTTGAACGATTTCGATAAATTTTTTTTGTTTTGTTCTCTACAGTACAGGAGAGGTTTAAAAAAGAAAATTCGGGAAACCCCAAGGAAAAGACGGAAAATCGAAAAAAACGAAATTTCGATAAAAATGAATTGCTGTGCGTTAGTCTCTCTAAAACTCCCGCAACCAAAGCAAAATTCGCAATTTATGTCGAAAGTAAAGAAACTTTTACTGCTTTTACACTCCGTGATATACATGTGTTATATTCCTCAGGTAGTCAATTTCTCCGAGATGAAATAGAACTCGGAGTTCTTAGTGCTGTTCAGGCTGCATATCACCATTGGGAGCACCGCTGGGTGTGCAATTGGTAACTTGGATCGAAATGCCTTCTTTCATCATTTCATTAAGATTTTCACAAATTTGAGGTTTGAAAAACGAAAATTCGTGAAACTCAAAGGAAACGCCGGAACATCGAAAAAAATCGGAATTTCAATAAAAATGAATTGCTGTGCGTTAGTCTCGTTAAAACAAACCGGCTTGACCGATTTCGATAAATTTTTTTTGTTTTGTTCTCTACAGTACAGGAGAGGTTTAAGAAAGAAAATTCGGGAAACCCCAAGGAAAAGACGGAAAATCGAAAAAAACGAAATTTCGATAAAAATGAATTGCTGTGCGTTAGTCTCGCAAAACTCCCGCAACCAAAGCAAAATTCGCAATTTACGTCGAACGAAAAGAAACTTTAACTGCTTTTACACTCCGTGATATACATATGTTATATTCCTCAGGTAGGCAATTTCGCCGAGATGAAATTGAACTCGGAGTTCTTAGTGCTGTTCAGGCTGCATATCACCATTGGGAGCACCGCTGGGGGTGCAATTGGTAACTTCGATCGAAATGCCTTCTTTCAGCATTTCATTAAGATTTTCACAAATTGACAAAATTGCACTGGACTTTGGATATTTGAGGTCGTTTTCAACTAATTCCGTTGATGATCGCTTCGCTCCCTGCTCATAAAGCTTTTCTTTGACTCGATGATTTACTTCGTCCATTATACGAAATAATACTTCTTGTTGATACTTCATGACCTTGTTTAGTTCATCTGGTGATAAATCAATGGTGATATAATTCAAGGGAGGTTTGAAAAACGAAAATTCGTGAAACTCAAAGGAAACGCCGGAAAATCGAAAAAAATCGGAATTTCGATAAAAATGAATTGCTGTGCGTTAGTCTCGCTAAAACAAACCGGCTTGTCCGATTTCGATAAATTTTTTTTGTTTTGTTCTCTACAGTACAGGAGAGGTTTAAAAAAGAAAATTCGGGAAACACCAAAGGAAAAGACCGAAAAAAAAAGAAATCGAAAAAATCAAAATTTCGATAAAAGGTCATGAAGTATCAACAAGAAGTATTATTTCGTATAATGGACGAAGTAAATCATCGAGTCAAAGAAAAGCTTTATGAGCAGGGAGCAAAGCGATCATCAACGGAATTAGTTAGAATTCTTGTAAACTTTCAAAGTCCAGGGCAATTTTGTCAATTTGTGAAAATCTTAATGAAATGCTGAAAGAAGGCTTTTCGATCGAAGTTACCAATTGCACCTTCAGCGATGCTTACAATCGTGATATGAAGCCTGAATAGCACTAAGAACTCCGAGTTAAATTTCATCTCGGCGAAATTGCATACCTGAGGAATAATATAACTATGTATATCACGGAGTGTAAAAGCAGTTAAAGTTTCTTTTCGTTCGACATAAATTGCGAATTTTGTTTGCTTTGGTTGCGGGAGTTTTAGCGAGACTGACGCACAGCAATTCATTTATATCGAAATTACGATTTTTTCGATTTTCCGTCTTTTCCTTTGGTGTTTCCCGAATTTTCTTTTTTAAACCTCTCCTGTACTGTACAGAACAAAACAAAACAAAAATTAACGAAATTGGTCAAGCCGTTTTTGTTTTAGCGAGACTAACGCACAGCAATTCATTTTTATCGAAATTTCGATTTTTTCGATTTTCCGTCTTTTCCCTTGGTGTTTCCCGGATTTTCGTTTTTTAAACCTCTCCTGTACTGTAGAGAACAAAACAAAAAAAATTTATCGAAATCGGTCAAGCCGTTTTTGTTTTAGCGAGACTAACGCACAGCAATTCATTTTTATCGAAATTTCGATTTTTTCGATTTTCCGTCTTTTCCTTTGGTGTTTCCCGAATTTTCGTTTTTTAAACCTCTCCTGTACTGTAGAGAACAAAACAAAAAAAAATTTATCGAAATCGGTCAAGGCGTTTTCGTTTTTGCGAGGCTAACGCACAGCAATTCATTTTTATCGAAATTTCGATTTTTTCGATTTTCCTTCTTTTCCATTGGTGTTTCCCGAATTTTCGTTTTTTAAACCTCTCCTGTACTGTAGAGAACAAAACAAAACAAAAATTAACGAAATTGGTCAAGCCGTTTTTGTTTTAGCGAGACTAACGCACAGCAATTCATTTTTATCGAAATTACGATTTTTTCGATTTTCCGTCTTTTCCCTTGGTGTTTCCCGGATTTTCGTTTTTTAAACCTCTCCTGTACTGTAGAGAACAAAACAAAAAAAATTTATCGAAATCGGTCAAGCCGTTTTTGTTTTAGCGAGACTAACGCACAGCAATTCATTTTTATCGAAATTTCGATTTTTTCGATTTTCCGTCTTTTCCTTTGGTGTTTCCCGAATTTTCGTTTTTTAAACCTCTCCTGTACTGTAGAGAACAAAACAAAAAAAAATTTATCGAAATCGGTCAAGGCGTTTTCGTTTTTGCGAGGCTAACGCACAGCAATTCATTTTTATCGAAATTTCGATTTTTTCGATTTTCCTTCTTTTCCATTGGTGTTTCCCGAATTTTCGTTTTTTAAACCTCTCCTGTACTGTAGAGAACAAAACAAAACAAAAATTAACGAAATTGGTCAAGCCGTTTTTGTTTTAGCGAGACTAACGCACAGCAATTCATTTTTATCGAAATTACGATTTTTTCGATTTTCCGTCTTTTCCCTTGGTGTTTCCCGGATTTTCGTTTTTTAAACCTCTCCTGTACTGTAGAGAACAAAACAAAAAAAATTTATCGAAATCGGTCAAGCCGTTTTTGTTTTAGCGAGACTAACGCACAGCAATTCATTTTTATCGAAATTTCGATTTTTTCGATTTTCCGTCTTTTCCTTTGGTGTTTCCCGAATTTTCGTTTTTTAAACCTCTCCTGTACTGTAGAGAACAAAACAAAAAAAAATTTATCGAAATCGGTCAAGGCGTTTTCGTTTTTGCGAGGCTAACGCACAGCAATTCATTTTTATCGAAATTTCGATTTTTTCGATTTTCCTTCTTTTCCATTGGTGTTTCCCGAATTTTCGTTTATTAAACCTCTCCTGTACTACAGTACAGAACAAAACAAAAAAAATTTATAGAAATCGGTCAAGGCGTTTTCGTTTTAGCGAGGCTAACGCACAGCAATTCATTTTTATCGAAATTCCGATATTTCGATTTTCCGGCGTTTCCTTTGAGTTTCACGAATTTTCGTTTTTCAAACCTCAAATTAGTGAAAATCTTAATGAAATGATGAAAGAAGGCATTTCGATCGATAGGTTCGATAAAAATGAATTGCTGTGCGTTAGCCTCGCTAAAACAAAACGGCTTGACCTATTTCGATAAATTTTTTTGTTTTGTTCTGTATATCACGGAGTGTAAAAGCAGTTAAAGTTTCTTTTCGTTCGACATAAATTGCGAATTTTGCTTTGCAATTCATTATTATCGAAATTTCGTTTTTTTCGATTTTCCGTCTTTTCCTTGGGGTTTCCCGAATTTTCGTTTTATAAACCTCTCCTGTACTGTAGAGAACAAAACAAAAAAATTTATCGAAATAGGTCAAGCCGTTTTGTTTTAGCGAGGCTAACGCACAGCAATTCATTTTTATCGAAATTTCGTTTTTTTCGATTTTCCGTCTTTTCCTTGGGGTTTCCCGAATTTTCGTTTTGTAAACCTCTCCTGTACTGTAGAGAACAAAACAAAAAAATTTATCGAAATCGGTCAAGCCGTTTTTTTTTAGCGAGACTAACGCACAGCAATTCATTTTTATCGAAATATCGATTTTGTCGATTTTCCGTCTTTTCCTTTGGGGTTTCCCGAATTTTCTTTTTTAAACCTCCCCTGTACTGTAGAGAACAAAACAAAAAAAATTTATCGAAATCGGTCAAACCGTTTTTGTTTTCGCGAGGCTAACGCACATCAATTCATTTTTTCGAAATTTCGATTTATTCGATTTTCAGCGTTTCCTTTGGGTTTTACGAATTTTCGTTATTCAAACCTCAAATTTGTGAAAATCTTAATGAAATGCTGAACGAAGGCATTTCGATAGAAGTTACCACCCCCAGCGGTGCTCCCAATTGTGATATGCAGCCTGAATAGCACTAAGAACTCCGAGTTCTATTTCATCTCGGAGAAATTGACTACCTGAGGAATATAACACATGTCTATTACGGAGTGTAAAAGCAGTTAAAGTTTCCTTTCTTTCGACATAAATTGCGAATTTTGCTTTGGTTGCGGGAGTTTTAGCGAGACTGACGCACAGCAATTCATTTTTATCAAATTTCGATTTTTTCGATTTTCCGTCTTTTCCTTTGGAGTTTCCCAAATTTTTGTTTTTAAACCTCCCCTGTACTGTAGAGAACAAAACAAAAAAAAATTATCGAAAACGGTGAAGGCGTTTTCGTTTTAGCGAGGCTAACGCACAGCAATTCATTTTTATCGAAATTCCGATATTTCGATTTTCCGGCGTTTCCTTTGAGTTTCACGAATTTTCGTTTTTCAAACCTCAAATTTGTGAAAATCTTAATGAAATGATGAAAGAAGGCATTTCGATCGAAGTTACCAATTGCACCCCCAGCGGTGCTCCCAATGGTGATGTGCAGCCTGAACAGCACTAAGAACTCCGAGTTCTATTTCATCTCGGAGAAATTGACTACCTGAGGAATATAACACTTGTATATCACGGAGTGTAAAAGCAGTTAAAGTTTCTTTTCTTTCGACATATATTGCGAATTTTGCTTTGGTTGCGGGGGTTTTAGCGAGACTAACGCACAGCAATTCATTTTTATCGAAATTTTGATTTTTTCGATTTCTTTTTTTTTCGGTCTTTCTTTTGGTGTTTCCCGAATTCTCTTTTTTAAACCTCTCCTGTACTGTAGAGAACAAAACAAAAAAAAAATTATCGAAATTGGTCAAGCCGTTTTTGTTTTAGCGAGACTAACGCACAGCAATTCATTATTATCGAAATTTCGTTTTTTTCGATTTTCCGTCTTTTCCTTGGGGTTTCCCAAATTTTCGTTTTATAAACCTCTCCTGTACTGTAGAGAACAAAACAAAAAAATTTATCGAAATCGGTCAAGCCGTTTTGTTTTAGCGAGGCTAACGCACAGCAATTCATTTTTATCGAAATTTCGTTTTTTTCGATTTTCCGTCTTTTCCTTTGGGGTTTCCCGAATTTTCTTTTTTAAATCTCTCCTGTACTGTAGAGAACAAAACAAAAAAAACTTATCGAAATTGGTCAAGCCGTTTTTGTTTTAGCGAGACTAACGCACAGCAACACATTTTTATCGAAATTTCGATTTTTTCGATTTTCCGTCTTTTCCTTTGGTGTTTCCCGAATTTTCGTTTTTTAAACCTCTCCTGTACTGTAGAGAACAAAACAAAAAAAATTTATCGAAATCGGTCAAGCCGTTTTTGTTTTAGCGAGACTAACGCACAGCAATTCATTTTTATCGAAATTTCGATTTTTTCCATTTTCCGTCTTTTCCTTTGGTGTTTCCCGAATTTTCGTTTTTTAAATCTCTCCTGTACTGTAGAGAACAAAACAAAAAAAATTTATCGAAATCGGTCAAACCGTTTTTGTTTTCGCGAGGCTAACGCACATCAATTCATTTTTTCGAAATTTCGATTTATACGATTTTCAGCGTTTCCTTTGGGCTTTACGAATTTTCGTTATTCAAACCTCAAATTTGTGAAAATCTTAATGAAATGCTGAAAGAAGGCATTTCGATAGAAGTTACCACCCCCAGCGGTGCTCCCAATTGTGATATGCAGCCTGAATAGCACTAAGAACTTCGAGTTCTATTTCATCTCGGAGAAATTGACTACCTGAGGAATATAACACATGTCTATTACGGAGTGTAAAAGCAGTTAAAGTTTCCTTTCTTTCGACATAAATTGCGAATTTTGCTTTGGTTGCGGGAGTTTTAGCGAGACTGACGCACAGCAATTCATTTTTATCGAAATTTCGATTTTTTCGATTTTCCGTCTTTTCCTTTGGGGTTTCCCGAATTTTTGTTTTTAAACCTCCCCTGTACTGTAGAGAACAAAACAAAAAAAAATTATCGAAAACGGTGAAGGCGTTTTCGTTTTAGCGAGGCTAACGCACAGCAATTCATTTTTATCGAAATTCCGATATTTCGATTTTCCGGCGTTTCCTTTGAGTTTCACGAATTTTCGTTTTTCAAACCTCAAATTTGTGAAAATCTTAATGAAATGATGAAAGAAGGCATTTCGATCGAAGTTACCAATTGCACCCCCAGCGGTGCTCCCAATGGTGATATGCAGCCTGAACAGCACTAAGAACTCCGAGTTCTATTTCATCTCGGAGAAATTGACTACCTGAGGAATAAATATAACACATGTATATCACGGAGTGTAAAAGCAGTTAAAGTTTCTTTTCTTTCGACATATATTGCGAATTTTGCTTTGGTTGCGGGGGTTTTAGCGAGACTAACGCACAGCAATTCATTTTTATCGAAATTTTGATTTTTTCGAGTTCTTTTTTTTTCGGTCTTTTCTTTTGGTGTTTCCCGAATTTTCTTTTTTAAACCTCTCCTGTACTGTAGAGAACAAAACAAAAAAAAAATTATCGAAATTGGTCAAGCCGTTTTTGTTTTAGCGAGACTAACGCACAGCAATTCATTTTTATCGAAATTTCGATTTTTTCGATTTTCCGTCTTTTCCTTTGGTGTTTCCCGAATTTTCGTTTTTTAAACCTCTCCTGTACTGTAGAGAACAAAACAGAAAAAATTTATCGAAATCGATCAAGCCGTTTTTGTTTTAGCGAGACTAACGCACAGCAATTCATTTTTATCGAAATTTTGATTTTTTCGATTTCTTTTTTTTTCTGTCTTTTCCTTTGGTGTTTCCCAAATTTTCTTTTTTAAACCTCTCCTGTACTGTAGAGAACAAAACAAAAAAAAATTATCGAAATTGGTCAAGCCGTTTTTGTTTTAGCGAGACTACCGCACAGCAATTCATTTTTATCGAAATTTCGATTTTTTCGATTTTGCGTCTTTTCCTTTGGTGTTTCCCGAATTTTCGTTGTTTAAATCTCTCCTGTACTGTAGAGAACAAAACAAAAAAAATTTATCGAAATCGGTCAAGCCGTTTTTGTTTTAGCGAGACTAACGCACAGCAATTCATTTTTATCGAAATTTTGATTTTTTCGATTTTTTCGATTTCTTTTTTTTTCGGTCTTTTCCTTAGGTGTTTCCCGAATTTTTTTTTAAACCTCTTCTGTACTGTAGAGAACAAAACAAAAAAAGAATTATCGAATTTAGTCAAGCCGTTTTTGTTTTAGCGAGACACGCACGGCAATTCATTTTTATCGAAATTTCGATTTTTTCGATCTTCCGTCTTTTCCTTTGGTGTTTCCCGAATTTTCGTTTTTTAAACCTCTCCTGTACCGTAGAGAACAAAACAAAAAAAATGTATCGAAATCGGTCAAGCATCGGTTTAGCGACTAACGCACAGCAATTCATTTTTATCGAAATTTCGATTTTTTCGATTTTCCGTCTGTTCCTTTGGTGTTTCCCGAATTTTCGTTTTTTAAACCTCTCCTGTACTGTAGAGAACAAAACAAAAAAAATTTATCGAAATCCGTCAAGGCGTTTTCGTTTTAGCGAGGCTAACGCACAGCAATTCATTTTTATCGAAATTCCGATATTTCGATTTTCCGGCGTTTCCTTTGAGTTTCACGAATTTTCGTTTTTCAAACCTCAAATTTGTGAAAATCTTAATGAAATGATGAAAGAAGGCATTTCGATCGAAGTTACCAATTGCACCCCCAGCGGTGCTCCCTATGGTGATATGCAGCACTAAGTACTCCGAGTTCTATTTCATCTCGGAGAAATTGACTACCTGAGGAATATAACATATGTATGTATATCACGGAGTGTAAAAGCAGTTAAAGTTTCTTTTCGTTCGACATAAATTGCGAATTTTGCTTTGCAATTCATTATTATCGAAATTTCGTTTTTTTCGATTTTCCGTCTTTACCTTGGGGTTTCCCGAATTTTCGTTTTATAAACCTCTCCTGTACTGTAGAGAACAAAACAAAAAAATTTATCGAAATAGGTCAAGCCGTTTTGTTTTAGCGAGGCTAACGCACAGCAATTCATTTTTATCGAAATTTCGATTTTTTCCATTTTCCGTCTTTTCCTTTTGGGTTTCCCGAATTTTCGTTTTTAAAACTCTCCTGTACTGTAGAGAACAAAACAGAAAAAATTTATCGAAATCGGTCAAGCCGTTTTTGTTTTAGCGAGACTAACGCACAGCAATTCATTTTTATCGAAATTTCGATTTTTTCCATTTTCCGTCTTTTCCTTTGGTGTTTCCCGAATTTTCGTTTTTTAAATCTCTCCTGTACTGTAGAGAACAAAACAAAAAAAATTTATCGAAATCGGTCAAACCGTTTTTGTTTTCGCGAGGCTAACGCACATCAATTCATTTTTTCGAAATTTCGATTTATTCGATTTTCAGCGTTTCCTTTGGGCTTTACGAATTTTCGTTATTCAAACCTCAAATTTGTGAAAATCTTAATGAAATGCTGAAAGAAGGCATTTCGATAGAAGTTACCACCCCCAGCGGTGCTCCCAATTGTGATATGCAGCCTGAATAGCACTAAGAACTTCGAGTTCTATTTCATCTCGGAGAAATTGACTACCTGAGGAATATAACACATGTCTATTACGGAGTGTAAAAGCAGTTAAAGTTTCCTTTCTTTCGACATAAATTGCGAATTTTGCTTTGGTTGCGGGAGTTTTAGCGAGACTGACGCACAGCAATTCATTTTTATCGAAATTTCGATTTTTTCGATTTTCCGTCTTTTCCTTTGGGGTTTCCCGAATTTTTGTTTTTAAACCTCCCCTGTACTGTAGAGAACAAAACAAAAAAAAATTATCGAAAACGGTGAAGGCGTTTTCGTTTTAGCGAGGCTAACGCACAGCAATTCATTTTTATCGAAATTCCGATATTTCGATTTTCCGGCGTTTCCTTTGAGTTTCACGAATTTTCGTTTTTCAAACCTCAAATTTGTGAAAATCTTAATGAAATGATGAAAGAAGGCATTTCGATCGAAGTTACCAATTGCACCCCCAGCGGTGCTCCCAATGGTGATATGCAGCCTGAACAGCACTAAGAACTCCGAGTTCTATTTCATCTCGGAGAAATTGACTACCTGAGGAATAAATATAACACATGTATATCACGGAGTGTAAAAGCAGTTAAAGTTTCTTTTCTTTCGACATATATTGCGAATTTTGCTTTGGTTGCGGGGGTTTTAGCGAGACTAACGCACAGCAATTCATTTTTATCGAAATTTTGATTTTTTCGAGTTCTTTTTTTTTCGGTCTTTTCTTTTGGTGTTTCCCGAATTTTCTTTTTTAAACCTCTCCTGTACTGTAGAGAACAAAACAAAAAAAAAATTATCGAAATTGGTCAAGCCGTTTTTGTTTTAGCGAGACTAACGCACAGCAATTCATTTTTATCGAAATTTCGATTTTTTCGATTTTCCGTCTTTTCCTTTGGTGTTTCCCGAATTTTCGTTTTTTAAACCTCTCCTGTACTGTAGAGAACAAAACAGAAAAAATTTATCGAAATCGATCAAGCCGTTTTTGTTTTAGCGAGACTAACGCACAGCAATTCATTTTTATCGAAATTTTGATTTTTTCGATTTCTTTTTTTTTCTGTCTTTTCCTTTGGTGTTTCCCAAATTTTCTTTTTTAAACCTCTCCTGTACTGTAGAGAACAAAACAAAAAAAAATTATCGAAATTGGTCAAGCCGTTTTTGTTTTAGCGAGACTACCGCACAGCAATTCATTTTTATCGAAATTTCGATTTTTTCGATTTTGCGTCTTTTCCTTTGGTGTTTCCCGAATTTTCGTTGTTTAAACCTCTCCTGTACTGTAGAGAACAAAACAAAAAAAATTTATCGAAATCGGTCAAGCCGTTTTTGTTTTAGCGAGACTAACGCACAGCAATTCATTTTTATCGAAATTTTGATTTTTTCGATTTTTTCGATTTCTTTTTTTTTCGGTCTTTTCCTTAGGTGTTTCCCGAATTTTTTTTTTAAACCTCTTCTGTACTGTAGAGAACAAAACAAAAAAAGAATTATCGAATTTAGTCAAGCCGTTTTTGTTTAAGCGAGACACGCACAGCAATTCATTTTTATCGAAATTTCGATTTTTTCGATTTTCCGTCTTTTCCTTTGGTGTTTCCCGAATTTTCGTTTTTTAAACCTCTCCTGTACTGTAGAGAACAAAACAAAAAAAATGTATCGAAATCGGTCAAGCATCGGTTTAGCGACTAACGCACAGCAATTCATTTTTATCGAAATTTCGATTTTTTCGATTTTCCGTCTGTTCCTTTGGTGCTTCCCGAATTTTCGTTTTTTAAACCTCTCCTGTACTGTAGAGAACAAAACAAAAAAAATTTATCGAAATCCGTCAAGGCGTTTTCGTTTTAGCGAGGCTAACGCACAGCAATTCATTTTTATCGAAATTTCGATTTTTTCGATTTTCCGTCTTTTCCATTGGTGTTTCCCGAATTTTCGTTTTTTAAACCTCTCCTGTACTATAGAGAACAAAACAAAAAAAACTTATCGAAATTGGTCAAGCCGTTTTTGTTTTAGCGAGACTAACGCACAGCAATTCATTTTTATCGAAATTTCGATTTTTTCCATTTTCCGTCTTTTCCTTTTGGGTTTCCCGAATTTTCGTTTTTAAAACTCTCCTTACTGTAGAGAACAAAAAAAAAATTTATCGAAATCGGTCAAGCCGTTTTTTTTTAGCGAGACTAACGCACAGCAATTCATTTTTATCGAAATATCGATTTTGTCGATTTTCCGTCTTTTCCTTTGGAGTTTCCCGAATTTTTGTTTTTAAACCTCCCCTGTACTGTAGAGAACAGAACAAAAAAAAATTATCGAAAACGGTGAAGGCGTTTTCGTTTTAGCGAGGCTAACGAACAGCAATTCATTTTTATCGAAATTCCGATATTTCGATTTTCCGGCGTTTCCTTTGAGTTTCACGAATTTTCGTTTTTCAAACCTCAAATTTGTGAAAATCTTAATGAAATGATGAAAGAAGGCATTTCGATCGAAGTTACCAATTGCACCCCCAGCGGTGCTCCCAATGGTGATATGCAGCCTGAACAGCACTAAGAACTCCGAGTTCTATTTCATCTCGGAGAAATTGACTACCTGAGGAATATAACACATGTATATCACGGAGTGTAAAAGCAGTTAAAGTTTCTTTTCTTTCGACATATATTGCGAATTTTGCTTTGGTTGCGGGGGTTTTAGCGAGACTAACGCACAGCAATTCATTTTTATCGAAATTTTGATTTTTTCGATTTCTTTTTTTTTCGGTCTTTCTTTTGGTGTTTCCCGAATTCTCTTTTTTAAATCTCTCCTGTACTGTAGAGAACAAAACAAAAAAAACTTATTGAAATTGGTCAAGCCGTTTTTGTTTTAGCGAGACTAACGCACAGCAACACATTTTTATCGAAATTTCGATTTTTTCGATTTTCCGTCTTTTCCATTGGTGTTTCCCGAATTTTCGTTTTTTAAACCTCTCCTGTACTATAGAGAACAAAACAAAAAAAACTTATCGAAATTGGTCAAGCCGTTTTTGTTTTAGCGAGACTAACGCACAGCAATTCATTTTTATCGAAATTTCGATTTTTTCCATTTTCCGTCTTTTCCTTTGGTGTTTCCCGAATTTTCGTTTTTTAAATCTCTCCTGTACTGTAGAGAACAAAACAAAAAAAATTTATCGAAATCGGTCAAGCCGTTTTTGTTTTAGCGAGACTAACGCACAGCAATTCATTTTTATCGAAATTTTGATTTTTTCGATTTCTTTTTTTTTCGGTCTTTCTTTTGGTGTTTCCCGAATTCTCTTTTTTAAATCTCTCCTGTACTGTAGAGAACAAAACAAAAAAAACTTATCGAAATCGGTCAAGCCGTTTTTTTTTAGCGAGACTAACGCACAGCAATTCATTTTTATCGAAATATCGATATTGTCGATTTTCCGTCTTTTCCTTTGGGGTTTCCCGAATTTTCTTTTTTAAACCTCCCCTGTACTGTAGAGCACAAAACAAAAAAAATTTATCGAAATCGGTCAAACCGTTTTTGTTTTCGCGAGGCTAACGCACATCAATTCATTTTTTCGAAATTTCGATTTATTCGATTTTCAGCGTTTCCTTTGGGTTTTACGAATTTTCGTTATTCAAACCTCAAATTTGTGAAAATCTTAATGAAATGCTGAACGAAGGCATTTCGATAGAAGTTACCACCCCCAGCGGTGCTCCCAATTGTGATATGCAGCCTGAATAGCACTAAGAACTCCGAGTTCTATTTCATCTCGGAGAAATTGACTACCTGAGGAATATAACACATGTCTATTACGGAGTGTAAAAGCAGTTAAAGTTTCCTTTCTTTCGACATAAATTGCGAATTTTGCTTAGGTTGCGGGAGTTTTAGCGAGACTGACGCACAGCAATTCATTTTTATCAAATTTCGATTTTTTCGATTTTCCGTCTTTTCCTTTGGAGTTTCCCGAATTTTTGTTTTTAAACCTCCCCTGTACTGTAGAGAACAGAACAAAAAAAAATTATCGAAAACGGTGAAGGCGTTTTCGTTTTAGCGAGGCTAACGAACAGCAATTCATTTTTATCGAAATTCCGATATTTCGATTTTCCGGCGTTTCCTTTGAGTTTCACGAATTTTCGTTTTTCAAACCTCAAATTTGTGAAAATCTTAATGAAATGATGAAAGAAGGCATTTCGATCGAAGTTACCAATTGCACCCCCAGCGGTGCTCCCAATGGTGATATGCAGCCTGAACAGCACTAAGAACTCCGAGTTCTATTTCATCTCGGAGAAATTGACTACCTGAGGAATATAACACATGTATATCACGGAGTGTAAAAGCAGTTAAAGTTTCTTTTCTTTCGACATATATTGCGAATTTTGCTTTGGTTGCGGGGGTTTTAGCGAGACTAACGCACAGCAATTCATTTTTATCGAAATTTTGATTTTTTCGATTTCTTTTTTTTTCGGTCTTTCTTTTGGTGTTTCCCGAATTCTCTTTTTTAAATCTCTCCTGTACTGTAGAGAACAAAACAAGAAAAACTTATCGAAATTGGTCAAGCCGATTTTGTTTTAGCGAGACTAACGCACAGCAACACATTTTTATCGAAATTTCGATTTTTTCGATTTGCCGTCTTTTCCTTTGGTGTTTCCCGAATTTTCGTTTTTTAAACCTCTCCTGTACTGTAGAGAACAAAACAAAAAAAATTTATCGAAATCGGTCAAGCATCGGTTTAGCGACTAACGCACAGCAATTCATTTTTATCGAAATTTCGATTTTTTCGATTTTCCGTCTGTTCCTTTGGTGCTTCCCGAATTTTCGTTTTTTAAACCTCTCCTGTACTGTAGAGAACAAAACAAAAAAAATTTATCGAAATCCGTCAAGGCGTTTTCGTTTTAGCGAGGCTAACGCACAGCAATTCATTTTTATCGAAATTTCGATTTTTTCGATTTTCCGTCTTTTCCATTGGTGTTTCCCGAATTTTCGTTTTTTAAACCTCTCCTGTACTATAGAGAACAAAACAAAAAAAACTTATCGAAATTGGTCAAGCCGTTTTTGTTTTAGCGAGACTAACGCACAGCAATTCATTTTTATCGAAATTTCGATTTTTTCCATTTTCCGTCTTTTCCTTTTGGGTTTCCCGAATTTTCGTTTTTAAAACTCTCCTTACTGTAGAGAACAAAAAAAAAATTTATCGAAATCGGTCAAGCCGTTTTTTTTTAGCGAGACTAACGCACAGCAATTCATTTTTATCGAAATATCGATTTTGTCGATTTTCCGTCTTTTCCTTTGGAGTTTCCCGAATTTTTGTTTTTAAACCTCCCCTGTACTGTAGAGAACAGAACAAAAAAAAATTATCGAAAACGGTGAAGGCGTTTTCGTTTTAGCGAGGCTAACGAACAGCAATTCATTTTTATCGAAATTCCGATATTTCGATTTTCCGGCGTTTCCTTTGAGTTTCACGAATTTTCGTTTTTCAAACCTCAAATTTGTGAAAATCTTAATGAAATGATGAAAGAAGGCATTTCGATCGAAGTTACCAATTGCACCCCCAGCGGTGCTCCCAATGGTGATATGCAGCCTGAACAGCACTAAGAACTCCGAGTTCTATTTCATCTCGGAGAAATTGACTACCTGAGGAATATAACACATGTATATCACGGAGTGTAAAAGCAGTTAAAGTTTCTTTTCTTTCGACATATATTGCGAATTTTGCTTTGGTTGCGGGGGTTTTAGCGAGACTAACGCACAGCAATTCATTTTTATCGAAATTTTGATTTTTTCGATTTCTTTTTTTTTCGGTCTTTCTTTTGGTGTTTCCCGAATTCTCTTTTTTAAATCTCTCCTGTACTGTAGAGAACAAAACAAAAAAAACTTATCGAAATTGGTCAAGCCGTTTTTGTTTTAGCGAGACTAACGCACAGCAACACATTTTTATCGAAATTTCGATTTTTTCGATTTTCCGTCTTTTCCATTGGTGTTTCCCGAATTTTCGTTTTTTAAACCTCTCCTGTACTATAGAGAACAAAACAAAAAAAACTTATCGAAATTGGTCAAGCCGTTTTTGTTTTAGCGAGACTAACGCACAGCAATTCATTTTTATCGAAATTTCGATTTTTTCCATTTTCCGTCTTTTCCTTTGGTGTTTCCCGAATTTTCGTTTTTTAAATCTCTCCTGTACTGTAGAGAACAAAACAAAAAAAATTTATCGAAATCGGTCAAGCCGTTTTTGTTTTAGCGAGACTAACGCACAGCAATTCATTTTTATCGAAATTTTGATTTTTTCGATTTCTTTTTTTTTCGGTCTTTCTTTTGGTGTTTCCCGAATTCTCTTTTTTAAATCTCTCCTGTACTGTAGAGAACAAAACAAAAAAAACTTATCGAAATCGGTCAAGCCGTTTTTTTTTAGCGAGACTAACGCACAGCAATTCATTTTTATCGAAATATCGATATTGTCGATTTTCCGTCTTTTCCTTTGGGGTTTCCCGAATTTTCTTTTTTAAACCTCCCCTGTACTGTAGAGCACAAAACAAAAAAAATTTATCGAAATCGGTCAAACCGTTTTTGTTTTCGCGAGGCTAACGCACATCAATTCATTTTTTCGAAATTTCGATTTATTCGATTTTCAGCGTTTCCTTTGGGTTTTACGAATTTTCGTTATTCAAACCTCAAATTTGTGAAAATCTTAATGAAATGCTGAACGAAGGCATTTCGATAGAAGTTACCACCCCCAGCGGTGCTCCCAATTGTGATATGCAGCCTGAATAGCACTAAGAACTCCGAGTTCTATTTCATCTCGGAGAAATTGACTACCTGAGGAATATAACACATGTCTATTACGGAGTGTAAAAGCAGTTAAAGTTTCCTTTCTTTCGACATAAATTGCGAATTTTGCTTAGGTTGCGGGAGTTTTAGCGAGACTGACGCACAGCAATTCATTTTTATCAAATTTCGATTTTTTCGATTTTCCGTCTTTTCCTTTGGAGTTTCCCGAATTTTTGTTTTTAAACCTCCCCTGTACTGTAGAGAACAGAACAAAAAAAAATTATCGAAAACGGTGAAGGCGTTTTCGTTTTAGCGAGGCTAACGAACAGCAATTCATTTTTATCGAAATTCCGATATTTCGATTTTCCGGCGTTTCCTTTGAGTTTCACGAATTTTCGTTTTTCAAACCTCAAATTTGTGAAAATCTTAATGAAATGATGAAAGAAGGCATTTCGATCGAAGTTACCAATTGCACCCCCAGCGGTGCTCCCAATGGTGATATGCAGCCTGAACAGCACTAAGAACCGAGTTCTATTTCATCTCGGAGAAATTGACTACCTGAGGAATATAACACATGTATATCACGGAGTGTAAAAGCAGTTAAAGTTTCTTTTCTTTCGACATATATTGCGAATTTTGCTTTGGTTGCGGGGGTTTTAGCGAGACTAACGCACAGCAATTCATTTTTATCGAAATTTTGATTTTTTCGATTTCTTTTTTTTTCGGTCTTTCTTTTGGTGTTTCCCGAATTCTCTTTTTTAAATCTCTCCTGTACTGTAGAGAACAAAACAAGAAAAACTTATCGAAATTGGTCAAGCCGATTTTGTTTTAGCGAGACTAACGCACAGCAACACATTTTTATCGAAATTTCGATTTTTTCGATTTGCCGTCTTTTCCTTTGGTGTTTCCCGAATTTTCGTTTTTTAAACCTCTCCTGTACTGTAGAGAACAAAACAAAAAAAATTTATCGAAATCGGTCAAGCATCGGTTTAGCGACTAACGCACAGCAATTCATTTTTATCGAAATTTCGATTTTTTCGATTTTCCGTCTGTTCCTTTGGTGCTTCCCGAATTTTCGTTTTTTAAACCTCTCCTGTACTGTAGAGAACAAAACAAAAAAAATTTATCGAAATCCGTCAAGGCGTTTTCGTTTTAGCGAGGCTAACGCACAGCAATTCATTTTTATCGAAATTTCGATTTTTTCGATTTTCCGTCTTTTCCATTGGTGTTTCCCGAATTTTCGTTTTTTAAACCTCTCCTGTACTATAGAGAACAAAACAAAAAAAACTTATCGAAATTGGTCAAGCCGTTTTTGTTTTAGCGAGACTAACGCACAGCAATTCATTTTTATCGAAATTTCGATTTTTTCCATTTTCCGTCTTTTCCTTTTGGGTTTCCCGAATTTTCGTTTTTAAAACTCTCCTTACTGTAGAGAACAAAAAAAAAATTTATCGAAATCGGTCAAGCCGTTTTTTTTTAGCGAGACTAACGCACAGCAATTCATTTTTATCGAAATATCGATTTTGTCGATTTTCCGTCTTTTCCTTTGGGGTTTCCCGAATTTTCTTTTTTAAACCTCCCCTGTACTGTAGAGAACAAAACAAAAAAAATTTATCGAAATCGGTCAAACCGTTTTTGTTTTCGCGAGGCTAACGCACATCAATTCATTTTTTCGAAATTTCGATTTATTCGATTTTCAGCGTTTCCTTTGGGTTTTACGAATTTTCGTTATTCAAACCTCAAATTTGTGAAAATCTTAATGAAATGCTGAACGAAGGCATTTCGATAGAAGTTACCACCCCCAGCGGTGCTCCCAATTGTGATATGCAGCCTGAATAGCACTAAGAACTCCGAGTTCTATTTCATCTCGGAGAAATTGACTACCTGAGGAATATAACACATGTCTATTACGGAGTGTAAAAGCAGTTAAAGTTTCCTTTCTTTCGACATAAATTGCGAATTTTGCTTTGGTTGCGGGAGTTTTAGCGAGACTGACGCACAGCAATTCATTTTTATCAAATTTCGATTTTTTCGATTTTCCGTCTTTTCCTTTGGAGTTTCCCGAATTTTTGTTTTTAAACCTCCCTTGTACTGTAGAGAACAGAACAAAAAAAAATTATCGAAAACGGTGAAGGCGTTTTCGTTTTAGCGAGGCTAACGAACAGCAATTCATTTTTATCGAAATTCCGATATTTCGATTTTCCGGCGTTTCCTTTGAGTTTCACGAATTTTCGTTTTTCAAACCTCAAATTTGTGAAAATCTTAATGAAATGATGAAAGAAGGCATTTCGATCGAAGTTACCAATTGCACCCCCAGCGGTGCTCCCAATGGTGATATGCAGCCTGAACAGCACTAAGAACTCCGAGTTCTATTTCATCTCGGAGAAATTGACTACCTGAGGAATATAACACATGTATATCACGGAGTGTAAAAGCAGTTAAAGTTTCTTTTCTTTCGACATATATTGCGAATTTTGCTTTGGTTGCGGGGGTTTTAGCGAGACTAACGCACAGCAATTCATTTTTATCGAAATTTTGATTTTTTCGATTTCTTTTTTTTTCGGTCTTTCTTTTGGTGTTTCCCGAATTCTCTTTTTTAAATCTCTCCTGTACTGTAGAGAACAAAACAAAAAAAACTTATCGAAATTGGTCAAGCCGTTTTTGTTTTAGCGAGACTAACGCACAGCAACACATTTTTATCGAAATTTCGATTTTTTCGATTTGCCGTCTTTTCCTTTGGTGTTTCCCGAATTTTCGTTTTTTAAACCTCTCCTGTACTGTAGAGAACAAAACAAAAAAAATTTATCGAAATCGGTCAAGCCGTTTTTGTTTTAGCGAGACTAACGCACAGCAATTCATTTTTATCGAAATTTCGATTTTTTCCATTTTCCGTCTTTTCCTTTGGTGTTTCCCGAATTTTCGTTTTTTAAATCTCTCCTGTACTGTAGAGAACAAAACAAAAAAAATTTATCGAAATCGGTCAAACCGTTTTTGTTTTCGCGAGGCTAACGCACATCAATTCATTTTTTCGAAATTTCGATTTATTCGATTTTCAGCGTTTCCTTTGGGTTTTACGAATTTTCGTTATTCAAACCTCAAATTTGTGAAAATCTTAATGAAATGCTGAACGAAGGCATTTCGATAGAAGTTACCACCCCCAGCGGTGCTCCCAATTGTGATATGCAGCCTGAATAGCACTAAGAACTCCGAGTTCTATTTCATCTCGGAGAAATTGACTACCTGAGGAATATAACACATGTCTATTACGGAGTGTAAAAGCAGTTAAAGTTTCCTTTCTTTCGACATAAATTGCGAATTTTGCTTAGGTTGCGGGAGTTTTAGCGAGACTGACGCACAGCAATTCATTTTTATCAAATTTCGATTTTTTCGATTTTCCGTCTTTTCCTTTGGAGTTTCCCGAATTTTTGTTTTTAAACCTCCCCTGTACTGTAGAGAACAGAACAAAAAAAAATTATCGAAAACGGTGAAGGCGTTTTCGTTTTAGCGAGGCTAACGAACAGCAATTCATTTTTATCGAAATTCCGATATTTCGATTTTCCGGCGTTTCCTTTGAGTTTCACGAATTTTCGTTTTTCAAACCTCAAATTTGTGAAAATCTTAATGAAATGATGAAAGAAGGCATTTCGATCGAAGTTACCAATTGCACCCCCAGCGGTGCTCCCAATGGTGATATGCAGCCTGAACAGCACTAAGAACTCCGAGTTCTATTTCATCTCGGAGAAATTGACTACCTGAGGAATATAACACATGTATATCACGGAGTGTAAAAGCAGTTAAAGTTTCTTTTCTTTCGACATATATTGCGAATTTTGCTTTGGTTGCGGGGGTTTTAGCGAGACTAACGCACAGCAATTCATTTTTATCGAAATTTTGATTTTTTCGATTTCTTTTTTTTTCGGTCTTTCTTTTGGTGTTTCCCGAATTCTTTTTTTTAAATCTCTCCTGTACTGTAGAGAACAAAACAAGAAAAACTTATCGAAATTGGTCAAGCCGATTTTGTTTTAGCGAGACTAACGCACAGCAACACATTTTTATCGAAATTTCGATTTTTTCGATTTGCCGTCTTTTCCTTTGGTGTTTCCCGAATTTTCGTTTTTTAAACCTCTCCTGTACTGTAGAGAACAAAACAAAAAAAATTTATCGAAATCGGTCAAGCATCGGTTTAGCGACTAACGCACAGCAATTCATTTTTATCGAAATTTCGATTTTTTCGATTTTCCGTCTGTTCCTTTGGTGCTTCCCGAATTTTCGTTTTTTAAACCTCTCCTGTACTGTAGAGAACAAAACAAAAAAAATTTATCGAAATCCGTCAAGGCGTTTTTGTTTTAGCGAGGCTAACGCACAGCAATTCATTTTTATCGAAATTTCGATTTTTTCGATTTTCCGTCTTTTCCATTGGTGTTTCCCGAATTTTCGTTTTTTAAACCTCTCCTGTACTATAGAGAACAAAACAAAAAAAACTTATCGAAATTGGTCAAGCCGTTTTTGTTTTAGCGAGACTAACGCACAGCAATTCATTTTTATCGAAATTTCGATTTTTTCCATTTTCCGTCTTTTCCTTTTGGGTTTCCCGAATTTTCGTTTTTAAAACTCTCCTTACTGTAGAGAACAAAAAAAAAATTTATCGAAATCGGTCAAGCCGTTTTTTTTTAGCGAGACTAACGCACAGCAATTCATTTTTATCGAAATATCGATTTTGTCGATTTTCCGTCTTTTCCTTTGGGGTTTCCCGAATTTTCTTTTTTAAACCTCCCCTGTACTGTAGAGAACAAAACAAAAAAAATTTATCGAAATCGGTCAAACCGTTTTTGTTTTCGCGAGGCTAACGCACATCAATTCATTTTTTCGAAATTTCGATTTATTCGATTTTCAGCGTTTCCTTTGGGTTTTACGAATTTTCGTTATTCAAACCTCAAATTTGTGAAAATCTTAATGAAATGCTGAACGAAGGCATTTCGATAGAAGTTACCACCCCCAGCGGTGCTCCCAATTGTGATATGCAGCCTGAATAGCACTAAGAACTCCGAGTTCTATTTCATCTCGGAGAAATTGACTACCTGAGGAATATAACACATGTCTATTACGGAGTGTAAAAGCAGTTAAAGTTTCCTTTCTTTCGACATAAATTGCGAATTTTGCTTTGGTTGCGGGAGTTTTAGCGAGACTGACGCACAGCAATTCATTTTTATCAAATTTCGATTTTTTCGATTTTCCGTCTTTTCCTTTGGAGTTTCCCGAATTTTTGTTTTTAAACCTCCCTTGTACTGTAGAGAACAGAACAAAAAAAAATTATCGAAAACGGTGAAGGCGTTTTCGTTTTAGCGAGGCTAACGAACAGCAATTCATTTTTATCGAAATTCCGATATTTCGATTTTCCGGCGTTTCCTTTGAGTTTCACGAATTTTCGTTTTTCAAACCTCAAATTTGTGAAAATCTTAATGAAATGATGAAAGAAGGCATTTCGATCGAAGTTACCAATTGCACCCCCAGCGGTGCTCCCAATGGTGATATGCAGCCTGAACAGCACTAAGAACTCCGAGTTCTATTTCATCTCGGAGAAATTGACTACCTGAGGAATATAACACATGTATATCACGGAGTGTAAAAGCAGTTAAAGTTTCTTTTCTTTCGACATATATTGCGAATTTTGCTTTGGTTGCGGGGGTTTTAGCGAGACTAACGCACAGCAATTCATTTTTATCGAAATTTTGATTTTTTCGATTTCTTTTTTTTTCGGTCTTTCTTTTGGTGTTTCCCGAATTCTCTTTTTTAAATCTCTCCTGTACTGTAGAGAACAAAACAAAAAAAACTTATCGAAATTGGTCAAGCCGTTTTTGTTTTAGCGAGACTAACGCACAGCAACACATTTTTATCGAAATTTCGATTTTTTCGATTTGCCGTCTTTTCCTTTGGTGTTTCCCGAATTTTCGTTTTTTAAACCTCTCCTGTACTGTAGAGAACAAAACAAAAAAAATTTATCGAAATCGGTCAAGCCGTTTTTGTTTTAGCGAGACTAACGCACAGCAATTCATTTTTATCGAAATTTCGATTTTTTCCATTTTCCGTCTTTTCCTTTGGTGTTTCCCGAATTTTCGTTTTTTAAATCTCTCCTGTACTGTAGAGAACAAAACAAAAAAAATTTATCGAAATCGGTCAAACCGTTTTTGTTTTCGCGAGGCTAACGCACATCAATTCATTTTTTCGAAATTTCGATTTATTCGATTTTCAGCGTTTCCTTTGGGCTTTACGAATTTTCGTTATTCAAACCTCAAATTTGTGAAAATCTTAATGAAATGCTGAAAGAAGGCATTTCGATAGAAGTTACCACCCCCAGCGGTGCTCCCAATTGTGATATGCAGCCTGAATAGCAGTAAGAACTTCGAGTTCTATTTCATCTCGGAGAAATTGACTACCTGAGGAATATAACACATGTCTATTACGGAGTGTAAAAGCAGTTAAAGTTTCCTTTCTTTCTACATAAATTGCGAATTTTGCTTTGGTTGCGGGAGTTTTAGCGAGACTGACGCACAGCAATTCATTTTTATCGAAATTTCGATTTTTTCGATTTTCCGTCTTTTCCTTTGGGGTTTCCCGAATTTTTGTTTTTAAACCTCCCCTGTACTGTAGAGAACAAAACAAAAAAAAATTATCGAAAACGGTGAAGGCGTTTTCGTTTTAGCGAGGCTAACGCACAGCAATTCATTTTTATCGAAATTCCGATATTTCGATTTTCCGGCGTTTCCTTTGAGTTTCACGAATTTTCGTTTTTCAAACCTCAAATTTGTGAAAATCTTAATGAAATGATGAAAGAAGGCATTTCGATCGAAGTTACCAATTGCACCCCCAGCGGTGCTCCCAATGGTGATATGCAGCCTGAACAGCACTAAGAACTCCGAGTTCTATTTCATCTCGGAGAAATTGACTACCTGAGGAATAAATATAACACATGTATATCACGGAGTGTAAAAGCAGTTAAAGTTTCTTTACTTTCGACATATATTGCGAATTTTGCTTTGGTTGCGGGGGTTTTAGCGAGACTAACGCACAGCAATTCATTTTTATCGAAATTTTGATTTTTTCGAGTTCTTTTTTTTTCGGTCTTTTCTTTTGGTGTTTCCCGAATTTTCTTTTTTAAACCTCTCCTGTACTGTAGAGAACAAAACAAAAAAAAAATTATCGAAATTGGTCAAGCCGTTTTTGTTTTAGCGAGACTAACGCACAGCAATTCATTTTTATCGAAATTTCGATTTTTTCGATTTTCCGTCTTTTCCTTTGGTGTTTCCCGAATTTTCGTTTTTTAAACCTCTCCTGTACTGTAGAGAACAAAACAGAAAAAATTTATCGAAATCGATCAAGCCGTTTTTGTTTTAGCGAGACTAACGCACAGCAATTCATTTTTATCGAAATTTTGATTTTTTCGATTTCTTTTTTTTTCTGTCTTTTCCTTTGGTGTTTCCCAAATTTTCTTTTTTAAACCTCTCCTGTACTGTAGAGAACAAAACAAAAAAAAATTATCGAAATTGGTCAAGCCGTTTTTGTTTTAGCGAGACTACCGCACAGCAATTCATTTTTATCGAAATTTCGATTTTTTCGATTTTGCGTCTTTTCCTTTGGTGTTTCCCGAATTTTCGTTTTTTAAACCTCTCCTGTACTGTAGAGAACAAAACAAAAAAAAATTTTCGAATTTGGTCAAGCCGTTTTTGTTTTGGCGACTAACGCACAGCAATTCATTTTTATCGAAATTTCGATTTTTTCGATTTTCCGTCTGTTCCTTTGGTGTTTCCCGAATTTTCGTTTTTCAAACCTCCCCTCTATTATATCACCATTGATTTATCACCAAATGAACTAAACAAGGTCATGAAGTATCAACAAGAAGTATTATTTAGAATGGACGAAGTAAATCATCGAATCAAAGAAAAGCTTTATGAGCAGGGAGCGAAGCGATCATCAACGGAATTAGTTGAAATCCGTGTAAACGACCTCAAATACCCAAAGTCCAGTGCAATTTTGTCAATTTGTGAAAATCTTAATGGATCGAAGTTACCAATTGCACCCCCAGCGGTGCTCCCAATGGTGATATGCAGCCTGAACAGCACTAAGAACTCCGAGTTCAATTTCATCTCGGCGAAATTGCCTACCTGAGGAATATAACATATGTATATCACGGAGTGTAAAAGCAGTTAAAGTTTCTTTTCGTTCGACATAAATTGCGAATTTTGCTTTGGTTGCGGGAGTTTTAGCGAGACTAACGCACAGCAATTCATTTTTATCGAAATTTCGTTTTTTTCCATTTTCCGTCTTTTCCTTGGGGTTTCCCGAATTTTGTTTTTTAAACCTCTTGTGTATTGTAGAGAACAAAACAAAAAAAATTTATCGAAATCGGTCAAGCCGTTTTTGTTTTAGCGAGACTAACGCACAGCAATTCATTTTTATCGAAATTTCGATTTTTTCGATTTTCCGTCTTTTCCATTGGTGTTTCCCGAATTTTCGTTTTTTAAACCTCTCCTGTACTGTAGAGAACAAAACAAAAAAAAATTATCGAAATCGGTCAAGGCGTTTTTGTTTTAGCGAGGCTAACGCACAGCAATTCATTTTTATCGAAATTCCGATATTTCGATTTTCCGGCGTTTCCTTTGAGTTTCACGAATTTTCGTTTTTCAAACCTCCCTTCAATTATATCACCATTTATTTATCACCAGATGAACCAAACAAGGTCATGAAATATCAACAAGAAGTATTATTTCGTATAATGGACGAAGTAAATCATCGAGTCAAAGAAAAGCTTTATGAGCAGGGAGCGAAGCGATCATCAGCGGAATTAGTTGAAATACGTGTAAACAACCTCAAATATCCAAAGTCCAGTGCAATTTTGTAACATTGTGAAAATCTTAATGAAATGCTGAAAGAAGGCAATTCGATCGAAGTTACCAATTGCACCCCCAGCGGTGCTCCCAATGGTGATATGCAGCACTAAGTACTCCGAGTTCTATTTCATCTCGGAGAAATTGAATTTTTTAAACCTCTCCTGTACTGTAGAGAACAAAACAAAAAAAATTTATCGAAATCGGTCAAGCCGTTTTTGTTTTAGCGAGACTAACGCACAGCAATTCATTTTTATCGAAATTTCGATTTTTTCCATTTTCCGTCTTTTCCTTTTGGGTTTCCCGAATTTTCGTTTTTAAAACTCTCCTGTACTGTAGAGATCAAAAAAAAAAATTTATCGAAATCGGTCAAGCCGTTTTTTTTTAGCGAGACTAACGCACAGCAATTCATTTTTATCGAAATTTCGATTTTGTCGATTTTCCGTCTTTTCTTTGATGTTTCCCGAATTTTCGTTTTTTAAACCTCCCCTGTACTGTAGAGAACAAAACAAAAAAAATTTATCGAAATCGGTCAAACCGTTTTTGTTTTCGCGAGTCTAACGCACATCAATTCATTTTTTCGAAATTTCGATTTATTCGATTTTCAGCGTTTCCTTTGGGCTTTACGAATTTTCGTTATTCAAACCTCAAATTTGTGAAAATCTTAATGAAATGCTGAAAGAAGGCATTTCGATAGAAGTTACCACCCCCAGCGGTGCTCCCAATTGTGATATGCAGCCTGAATAGCACTAAGAACTCCGAGTTCTATTTCATCTCGGAGAAATTGACTACCTGAGGAATATAACACATGTATATTACGGAGTGTAAAAGCAGTTAAAGTGTCTTTTCTTTCGACATAAATTGCGAATTTTGCTTTGGTTGCGGGAGTTTTAGCGAGACTGACGCACAGCAATTCATTTTTATCGAAATTTCGATTTTTTCGATTTTCCGTCTTTTCCTTTGGGGTTTCCCGAATTTTTGTTTTTAAACCTCTCCTGTACTGTAGAGAACAAAACAAAAAAAACTTATCGAAATTGGTCAAGCCGTTTTTGATTTAGCGAGACTAACGCACAGCAATTCATTTTTATCGAAATTTCGATTTTTTCGATTTTCCGGCTTTTCCTTTGGGATTTCCCGACTTTTATTTTTTTCGTACCTACCCTGTATCATAGCGAACAAAACAAAAAAACTTATCGACATCGGTCAAGCTGTTTCTGAGTTTTAGCGAAACTAACGCACAGCAATTCATTTTTATCGAAATTTCGATTTTTTCGATTTTCCGGCTTTTCCTTTGGGATTTCCCGACTTTTATTTTTTTTCATACCTACCCTGTATCATAGCGAACAAAACGAAAAAAACTTATCGACATCGGTCATGCCGTTTTTGAGTTTTAGCGTCACTATCGCACAGCAATTAATTTCTATCGAAATTTCGATTTTTTCGATTTTCCGGCTTTTCCTTTGGTATTTCCCGACTTTTCTTTTTTTCGGTACCTACCCTGCATCATAGCGAACTAAAAAAAAAAACTTATCGACATCGGTCATGCCGTTTTTGAGTTTTAGCGAGACTAACGCACAGCAATTCATTTTTATCGAAATTTCGATTTTTTCGATTTTCCGGCTTTTCCTTTGGGATTTCCCGACTACTTTTATTTTTTTTCGTACCTACCCTGTATCATAGCGAACAAAACAAAAAAAACTTATCGACATCGGTCAAGCCGTTTCCGAGTTTTTGCGAAACTAACGCACAGCAATTAATTTTTATCAAAATTTCGATTTTTTCGATTTTGCGGCTTTTCCTTTGGGATTTCCCGACTTTTATTTTTTTTCATACCTACCCTGTATCATAGCGAACAAAACGAAAAAAACTTATCGACATCGGTCATGCCGTTTTTGAGTTTTAGCGTCACTATCGCACAGCAATTAATTTTTATCGAAATTTCGATTTTTTCGATTTTCCGGCTTTTTCTTTGGTATTTCCCGACTTTTGTTTTTTTTGGTACCTACCCTGCATAATAGCGAACAAAAAAAAAAAACTTATCGACATCGGTAAAGCCGTTTTTGAGTTTTAGCGACACTATCGCACAGCAATTAATTTTTATCGAAATTTCGATTTTACCGATTTTCCGGCTTTTCCTTTGGGATTTCCCGACTTTTCTCTTTTTTCGTACCTACCCTGTATCATAGCGAACAAAACAAAAAACACTTTTCGAAATCGGTCAAGCCGTTTTTGAGTTTTAGCGAGACTAACGCACAGCAATTCATTTTTATCGAAATTTCGATTTTTTCGATTTTCCGGCTTTTCCTTTGGGATTTCCCTACTTTTCTTTTTTTTCGTACCTACCCTGCATCATAGCGAACAAAACAAAAAAAACTTATCGACATCGGTTAAGCCGTTTCTGAGTTTTAGCGACACTATCGCACAGCAATTAATTTTTATCGAAATTTCGATTTGTTCGATTTTCCGGCTTTTCCTTTGGGATTTCCCAACTTTTCTTATTTTCGTACCTACCATGTGTCATAGCGAACAAAACAAAAAAAACTTATCGACATCGGTCCAGCCGTTTTTGAGTTTTAGCGACACTATCGCACAGCAATTAATTTTTATCGAAATTTCGATTTTTTCGATTTTCCGGCTCTTCCTTTGGGATTTCCCGACTTTTCTTTTTTTTCGTACCTACCCTGTATCATAGCGAACAAAACAAAAAAAACTTATCGACATTGGTCAAGCCGTTTTTGAGTTTTAGCGAAACTAACGCACAGCAATTAATTTTTATCGAAATTTCGATTTTTTCGATTTTCCGGCTTTTCCTTTGGGATTTCCCGACTTTTATTTTTTTTCGTACCTACCCTGTATCATAGCGAACAAAACAAAAAAAACTTATCGACATCGGTCAAGCCGTTTCTGAGTTTTAGCGAAACTAACGCACAGGAATTAATTTTTATCGAAATTTCGATTTTTTCGATTTTCCGGCTTTTCCTTTGGGATTGCCCGTCTTTTCTTTTTTTTCATACCTACCCTGTATCAATGCGAACAAAACAAAAAAAACTTATCGACATCGATAAAGCCGTTTCTGAGTTCTAGCGAAACTAACGCACAGCAATTCATTTTTATCGGAATTTCGATTTTTTCAATTTTCCGTCTTTTCCTTTGGGATTTCCCGACTTTTATTTTTTTTCATACCTACCCTGTATCATAGTGAACAAAACAAAAAAAACTTATCGACATCGGTCAAGCCGTTTCTGAGTTTTAGCGACACTATCGCACAGCAATTAATTTTTATCGAAATTTCGATTTTTTCGATTTTCCGGCTTTTCCTTTGGGATTTCCCGACTATTCTTTTTTTTCATACCTACCCTGTATCATAGCGAACAAAACAAAAAAAACTTATCGAAATCGGTCAAGCCGTTTCTGAGTTTTAGCGAAACTAACGCACAGCAATTAATTTTTATCGAAATTTCGATTTTTTCGATTTTCCGGCTTTTCCTTTGGGATTTCCCGACTTTTAATTTTTTTCGTACCTACCCTGTATCAACGCGAACAAAACAAAAAAAACTTATCGACATCGATCAAGCCGTTTTTGAGTTTTAGCGACACTATCGCACAGCAATTCATTTTTATCGAAATTTCGATTTTTTCGATTTTCCGGCTTTTCCTTTGGGATTTCCCGACTTTTATTTTTTTTCATACCTACCCTGTATCATAGCGAACAAAACAAAAAAAAACTTATCGACATCGGTCAAGCCGTTTTTGAGTTTTAGCATAACTAACGCACAGCAATTCATTTTTATCGGAATTTCGATTTTTTCGATTTTCCGGCTTTTCCTTTGGGATTTCTCGCCTTTTCTTTTTTTTCATACCTACCCTGTATCATAGCTAACAAAACAAAAAAAAACTTATCGACATCGGTCAAGCCGTTTCTGAGTTTTAGCGAAACTAACGCACAGCAATTAATTTTTATCGAAATTTCGATTTTTTCGATTTTCCGGCTTTTCCTTTGGGATTTCTCGCCTTTTTTTTTTTTTTTCATACCTACCCTGTATCATAGCTAACAAAACAAAAAAAACTTATCGACATCGGTCAAGCCGTTTCTGAGTTTTAGCGAAACTAACGCATAGCAATTCATTTTTATCGAAATTTCGATTTTTTCGTTTTTCCGGCTTTTCCTTTGGGATTTCCCGACTTTTATTTTTTTTCATACCTACCCTGTATCATAGCGAACAAAACGAAAAAAACTTATCGACATCGGTCAAGCCGTTTTTGAGTTTTAGCGACACTATCGCACAGCAATTAATTTTTATCGAAATTTCGATTTTTTCGATTTTCCCGTTTTTCCATTGGGATTTCCCGACTTTTATTTTTTTTCATACCTACCCTGTATCATAGCGAATAAAACAAAAAAAACTTATCGACATCGGTCAAGCCGTTTTTGAGTTTTAGCGACACTATCGCACAGCAATTCATTTTTATCGAAATTTCGATTTTTTCGATTTTCCGGCTTTTCCTTTGGGATTTCCCGACCTTTCTTTTTTTTCATACCTACCCTGTATCATAGCAAACAAAACAAAAAAAACTTAACGACATCGGTCAAGCCGTTTTTGAGTTTTAGCGACACTATCGCACAGCAATTCATTTTTATCGAAATTTCAATTTTTTCGATTTTCCGGCTTTTCCTTTGGGATTTCCCGACTTTTATTTTTTTTCATACCTACCCTGTATCATAGCGAACAAAACGAAAAAAACTTATCGACATCGGTCATGCCGTTTTTGAGTTTTAGCGTCACTATCGCACAGCAATTCATTTTTATCGAAATTTCGAATTTTTCGTTTTTCCGTGTTTTCCTTTGGGATTTCCCCACTTTTCTTTTTTTTCAAACCTACCCTGTATTATAGCGAACAAAACAAAAAAAACTTATCGACATCGGTCAAGCCGTTTTTGAGTTTTAGCGAGACTAACGCACAGCAATTCATTTTTATCGAAATTTCGATTTTTTCGATTTTCCGGCTTTTCCTTTGGGATTTCCCGACTTTTATTTTTTTGCGTACCTACCCTGTATCATAACGAACAAAACAAAAAAACTTATCGACATCGGTCGAGCCGTTTCCGAGTTTTTGCGAAACTAACGCACAGCAATTAATTTTTATCGAAATTTCGATTTTTTCGATTTTGCGGCTTTTCCTTTGGGATTTCCCGACTTTTATTTCTTTTCATACCTACCCTGTATCATAGCGAACAAAACGAAAAAAACTTATCGATATCGGTCATGCCGTTTTTGAGTTTTAGCGTCACTATCGCACAGCAATTAATTTTTATCGAAATTTCGATTTTTTCGATTTTCCGGCTTTTTCTTTGGTATTTCCCGAGTTTTCTTTTTTTTTGGTACCTACCCTGCATCATAGCGAACAAAAAAAAAAAAAACTTATCGACATCGGTCAAGCCGTTTCCGAGTTTTAGCGACACTATCGCACAGCAATTAATTTTTATCGAAATTTCGATTTTACCGATTTACCGGCTTTTTCTTTGGGATTTCCCGACTTTTCTCTTTTTTCGTACCTACCCTGTATCATAGCGAACAAAACAAAAAAAACTTTTCGAAATCGGTCAAGCCGTTTTTGAGTTTTAGCGACACTATCGCACAGCAATTAATTTTTATCGAAATTTCGATTTTTTCGATTTTCTGGCTTTTCCTTTGGGATTTCCCGACTTTTATTTTTTTGCGTACCTACCCTGTATCATAGCGAACAAAACAAAAAAACTTATCGACATCGGTCAAGCCGTTTCCGAGTTTTTGCGAAACTAACGCACAGCAATTAATTTTTATCGAAATTTCGATTTTTTCGATTTTGCGGCTTTTCCTTTGGGATTTCCCGACTTTTATTTTTTTTCATACCTACCCTGTATCATAGCGAACAAAACGAAAAAAACTTATCGACATCGGTCCAGCCGTTTTTGAGTTTTAGCGACACTATCGCACAGCAATTAATTTTTATCGAAATTTCGATTTTTTCGATTTTCCGGCTCTTCCTTTGGGATTTCGCGACTTTTATTTTTTTGCGTACCTACCCTGTATCATAGCGAACAAAACAAAAAAACTTATCGACATCGGTCAAGCCGTTTCCGAGTTTTTACGAAACTAACGCACAGCAATTCATTTTTATCGGAGTTTCTATTTTTTTGATTTTCCGGCTTTTCCTTTGGGATTTCTCGCCTTTTCTTTTTTTTCATACCTACCCTGTATCATAGCTAACAAAACAAAAAAAAACTTATCGACATCGGTCAAGCCGTTTCTGAGTTTTAGCGAAACTAACGCACAGCAATTAATTTTTATCGAAATTTCGATTTTTTCGATTTTCCGGCTTTTCCTTTGGGATTTCTCGCCTTTTCTTTTTTTTCATACCTACCCTGTATCATAGCTAACAAAACAAAAAAAACTTATCGACATCGGTCAAGCCGTTTCTGAGTTTTAGCGAAACTAACGCATAGCAATTCATTTTTATCGAAATTTCGATTTTTTCGTTTTTCCGGCTTTTCCTTTGGGATTTCCCGACTTTTATTTTTTTTCATACCTACCCTGTATCATAGCGAACAAAACGAAAAAAACTTATCGACATCGGTCAAGCCGTTTTTGAGTTTTAGCGACACTATCGCACAGCAATTAATTTTTATCGAAATTTCGATTTTTTCGATTTTCCCGTTTTTCCATTGGGATTTCCCGACTTTTATTTTTTTTCATACCTACCCTGTATCATAGCGAATAAAACAAAAAAAACTTATCGACATCGGTCAAGCCGTTTTTGAGTTTTAGCGACACTATCGCACAGCAATTCATTTTTATCGAAATTTCAATTTTTTCGATTTTCCGGCTTTTCCTTTGGGATTTCCCGACTTTTATTTTTTTTCATACCTACCCTGTATCATAGCGAACAAAACGAAAAAAACTTATCGACATCGGTCATGCCGTTTTTGAGTTTTAGCGTCACTATCGCACAGCAATTCATTTTTATCGAAATTTCGAATTTTTCGTTTTTCCGTGTTTTCCTTTGGGATTTCCCCACTTTTCTTTTTTTTCAAACCTACCCTGTATTATAGCGAACAAAACAAAAAAAACTTATCGACATCGGTCAAGCCGTTTTTGAGTTTTAGCGAGACTAACGCACAGCAATTCATTTTTATCGAAATTTCGATTTTTTCGATTTTCCGGCTTTTCCTTTGGGATTTCCCGACTTTTATTTTTTTGCGTACCTACCCTGTATCATAACGAACAAAACAAAAAAACTTATCGACATCGGTCAAGCCGTTTCCGAGTTTTTGCGAAACTAACGCACAGCAATTAATTTTTATCGAAATTTCGATTTTTTCGATTTTGCGGCTTTTCCTTTGGGATTTCCCGACTTTTATTTCTTTTCATACCTACCCTGTATCATAGCGAACAAAACGAAAAAAACTTATCGACATCGGTCATGCCGTTTTTGAGTTTTAGCGTCACTATCGCACAGCAATTAATTTTTATCGAAATTTCGATTTTTTCGATTTTCCGGCTTTTTCTTTGGTATTTCCCGAGTTTTCTTTTTTTTCGTACCTACCCTGTATCATAACGAACAAAACAAAAAAAACTTTTCGAAATCGGTCAAGCCGTTTTTGAGTTTTAGCGACACTATCGCACAGCAATTAATTTTTATCGAAATTTCGATTTTTTCGATTTTCCGGCTCTTCCTTTGGGATTTCGCGACTTTTATTTTTTTGCGTACCTACCCTGTATCATAGCGAACAAAACAAAAAAACTTATCGACATCGGTCAAGCCGTTTCCGAGTTTTTACGAAACTAACGCACAGCAATTCATTTTTATCGGAGTTTCTATTTTTTTGATTTTCCGGCTTTTCCTTTGGGATTTCTCGCCTTTTCTTTTTTTTCATACCTACCCTGTATCATAGCTAACAAAACAAAAAAAAACTTATCGACATCGGTCAAGCCGTTTCTGAGTTTTAGCGAAACTAACGCACAGCAATTAATTTTTATCGAAATTTCGATTTTTTCGATTTTCCGGCTTTTCCTTTGGGATTTCTCGCCTTTTCTTTTTTTTCATACCTACCCTGTATCATAGCTAACAAAACAAAAAAAACTTATCGACATCGGTCAAGCCGTTTCTGAGTTTTAGCGAAACTAACGCATAGCAATTCATTTTTATCGAAATTTCGATTTTTTCGTTTTTCCGGCTTTTCCTTTGGGATTTCCCGACTTTTATTTTTTTTCATACCTACCCTGTATCATAGCGAACAAAACGAAAAAAACTTATCGACATCGGTCAAGCCGTTTTTGAGTTTTAGCGACACTATCGCACAGCAATTAATTTTTATCGAAATTTCGATTTTTTCGATTTTCCCGTTTTTCCATTGGGATTTCCCGACTTTTATTTTTTTTCATACCTACCCTGTATCATAGCGAATAAAACAAAAAAAACTTATCGACATCGGTCAAGCCGTTTTTGAGTTTTAGCGACACTATCGCACAGCAATTCATTTTTATCGAAATTTCGATTTTTTCGATTTTCCGGCTTTTCCTTTGGGATTTCCCGACCTTTCTTTTTTTTCATACCTACCCTGTATCATAGCAAACAAAACAAAAAAAACTTAACGACATCGGTCAAGCCGTTTTTGAGTTTTAGCGACACTATCGCACAGCAATTCATTTTTATCGAAATTTCAATTTTTTCGATTTTCCGGCTTTTCCTTTGGGATTTCCCGACTTTTATTTTTTTTCATACCTACCCTGTATCATAGCGAACAAAACGAAAAAAACTTATCGACATCGGTCATGCCGTTTTTGAGTTTTAGCGTCACTATCGCACAGCAATTCATTTTTATCGAAATTTCGAATTTTTCGTTTTTCCGTGTTTTCCTTTGGGATTTCCCCACTTTTCTTTTTTTTCAAACCTACCCTGTATTATAGCGAACAAAACAAAAAAAACTTATCGACATCGGTCAAGCCGTTTTTGAGTTTTAGCGAGACTAACGCACAGCAATTCATTTTTATCGAAATTTCGATTTTTTCGATTTTCCGGCTTTTCCTTTGGGATTTCCCGACTTTTATTTTTTTGCGTACCTACCCTGTATCATAACGAACAAAACAAAAAAACTTATCGACATCGGTCAAGCCGTTTCCGAGTTTTTGCGAAACTAACGCACAGCAATTAATTTTTATCGAAATTTCGATTTTTTCGATTTTGCGGCTTTTCCTTTGGGATTTCCCGACTTTTATTTCTTTTCATACCTACCCTGTATCATAGCGAACAAAACGAAAAAAACTTATCGACATCGGTCATGCCGTTTTTGAGTTTTAGCGTCACTATCGCACAGCAATTAATTTTTATCGAAATTTCGATTTTTTCGATTTTCCGGCTTTTTCTTTGGTATTTCCCGAGTTTTCTTTTTTTTCGTACCTACCCTGTATCATAACGAACAAAACAAAAAAAACTTTTCGAAATTGGTCAAGCCGTTTTTGAGTTTTAGCGACACTATCGCACAGCAATTAATTTTTATCGAAATTTCGATTTTTTCGATTTTCTGGCTTTTCCTTTGGGATTTCCCGACTTTTATTTTTTTGCGTACCTACCCTGTATCATAGCGAACAAAACAAAAAAACTTATCGACATCGGTCAAGCCGTTTCCGAGTTTTTGCGAAACTAACGCACAGCAATTTTTATCGAAATTTCGATTTTTTCGATTTTGCGGCTTTTCCTTTGGGATTTCCCGACTTTTATTTTTTTTCATACCTACCCTGTATCATAGCGAACAAAACGAAAAAAACTTATCGATATCGGTCCAGCCGTTTTTGAGTTTTAGCGACACTATCGCACAGCAATTAATTTTTATCGAAATTTCGATTTTTTCGATTTTCCGGCTCTTCCTTTGGGATTTCGCGACTTTTATTTTTTTGCGTACCTACCCTGTATCATAGCGAACAAAACAAAAAAACTTATCGACATCGGTCAAGCCGTTTCCGAGTTTTTACGAAACTAACGCACAGCAATTCATTTTTATCGGAGTTTCTATTTTTTTGATTTTCCGGCTTTTCCTTTGGGATTTCCCGACTTTTCTTTTTTTTCATACCTACCCTGTATCATAGCGAACAAAACAAAAAAAAAGTTATCGACATTGGTCAAGCCGTTTTTGAGTTTTAGCGAAACTAACGCACAGCAATGAATTTTTATCGAAATTTCGATTTTTTCGATTTTCCGGCTTTTCCTTTGGGATTTCCTGACTTTTATTTTTTTTCGTACCTACCCTGTATCATAGCGAACAAAACAAAAAAAACTTATCGACATCGGTCAAGCCGTTTCTGAGTTTTAGCGAAACTAACGCACAGGAATTAATTTTTATCGAAATTTCGATTTTTCGATTTTCCGGCTTTTCCTTTGGAATTTCCCGTCTTTTCTTTTTTTTCATGCCTACCCTGTATCAATGCGAACAAAACAAAAAAAACTTATCGACATCGATAAAGCCGTTTCTGAGTTTTAGCGAAACTAACGCACAGCAATTCATTTTTATCGGAATTTCGATTTTTTCAATTTTCCGACTTTTCCTTTGGGATTTCCCGAGTTTTATTTTTTTTCATACCTACCCTGTATCATAGTGAACAAACCAAAAAAACTTATCGACATCGGTCAAGCCGTTTCTGAGTTTTAGCGAAACTAACACACAGCAATCAATTATTATCGAAATTTCGATTTTTTCGATTTTCCGGCTTTTCCTTTGGGATTTCCCGACTTTTATTTTTTTCATACCTACCCTGTATCAACGCGAACAAAACAAAAAAAACTTATCGACATCGATCAAGCCGTTTTTGAGTTTTAGCGTCACTATCGCACATCAATTAATTTTTATCGAAATTTCGATTTTTTCGATTTTCCGGCTTTTCCTTTGGGATTTCTCGCCTTTTCTTTTTTTTCATACCTACCCTGTATCATAGCGAACAAAACGAAAAAAACTTATCGACATCGGTCTAGCCGTTTTTGAGTTTTAGCGACACTATCGCACAGCAATTAATTTTTATCGAAATTTCGATTTTTTCGATTTTCCGGCTTTTCCTTTGGGATTTCCCGACTTTTATTTTTTTTCATACCTACCCTGTATCATAGCGAACAAAACGAAAAAAACTTATCGACATCGGTCATGCCGTTTTTGAGTTTTAGCGTCACTATCGCACAGCAATTAATTTTTATCGAAATTTCGATTTTTTCGATTTTCCGGCTTTTCCTTTGGGATTTCCCGACTTTTATTTTTTTTCATACCTACCCTGTATCATAGCGAATAAAACAAAAAAAACTTATCGACATCGGTCAAGCCGTTTTTGAGTTTTAGCGACACTATCGCACAGCAATTCATTTTTATCGAAATTTCGATTTTTTCGATTTTCCGGCTTTTCCTTTGGGATTTCCGACTTTTATTTTTTTTCATACCTACCCTGTATCATAGCGAACAAAACGAAAAAAACTTATCGACATCGGTCATGCCGTTTTTGAGTTTTAGCGTCACTATCGCACAGCAATTAATTTTTATCGAAATTTCGATTTTTTCGATTTTCCGGCTTTTTCTTTGGGATTTCCTGACTTTTATTTTTTTTTTCGTACCTACCCTGTATCATAGCGAACAAAACAAAAAAAACTTATCGACATCGGTCAAGCCGTTTCTGAGTTTTAGCGAAACTAACGCACAGGAATTAATTTTTATCGAAATTTCGATTTTTCGATTTTCCGGCTTTTCCTTTGGGATTTCCCGTCTTTTCTTTTTTTTCATGCCTACCCTGTATCAATGCGAACAAAACAAAAAAAACTTATCGACATCGATAAAGCCGTTTCTGAGTTTTAGCGAAACAAACGCACAGCAATTCATTTTTATCGGAATTTCGATTTTTTCAATTTTCCGACTTTTCCTTTGGGATTTCCCGACTTTTATTTTTTTTGATACCTACCCTGTATCATAGTGAACAAACCAAAAAAACTTATCGACATCGGTCAAGCCGTTTCTGAGTTGTAGCGACACTATCGCACAGCAATTAATTTTTATCGAAATTTCGATTTTTTCGATTTTCCGGCTTTTCCTTTGGGATTTCCCGACAATTCTTTTTTTGCATACCTACCCTGTATCATAGCGAACAAAACAAAAAAAATCGAATCTTTTTTTTCATGCCTACCCTGTATCAATGCGAACAAAACAAAAAAAACTTATCGACATCGATAAAGCCGTTTCTGAGTTTTAGCGAAACTAACGCACAGCAATTCATTTTTATCGGAATTTCGATTTTTTCAATTTTCCGACTTTTCCTTTGGGATTTCCCGACTTTTATTTTTTTTGATACCTACCCTGTATCATAGTGAACAAACCAAAAAAACTTATCGAAATCGGTCAAGCCGTTTCTGAGTTTTAGCGAAACTAACGCACAGCAATTAATTTTTATCGAAAGTTCGATTTTTTCGATTTTCCGGCTTTTCCTTTGGGATTTCTCGACTTTTATTTTTTTCATACCTACCCTGTATCAACGCGAACAAAACAAAAAAAACTTATCGACATCGATCAAGCCGTTTTTGAGTTTTAGCGACACTATCGCACAGCAATTCATTTTTATCGAAATTTCGATTTTTTCGATTTTCCGGCTTTTCCTTTGGGATTTCCCGACTTTTATTTTTTTTCGCACCTACCCTGTATCATAGCGAACAAAACAAAAAAAACTTATCGACATCGGTCAAGCCGTTTCTGAGTTTTAGCGAAACTAACGCACAGCAATTCATTTTTATCGGAATTTCGATTTTTTCAATTTTCCGACTTTTCCTTTGGGATTTCCCGACTTTTATTTTTTTTCATACCTACCCTGTATCATAGTGAACAAACCAAAAAAACTTATCGACATCGGTCAAGCCGTTTCTGAGTTTTAGCGACACTATCGCACAGCAATTAATTTTTATCGAAATTTCGATTTTTTCGATTTTCCGGCTTTTCCTTTGGGATTTCCCGACAATTCTTTTTTTGCATACCTACCCTGTATCATAGCGAACAAAACAAAAAAAACTTATCGAAATCGGTCAAGCCGTTTCTGAGTTTTAGCGAAACTAACGCACAGCAATTAATTTTTATCGAAATTTCGATTTTTTCGATTTTCCGGCTTTTCCTTTGGGATTTCTCGCCTTTTCTTTTTTTTCATACCTACCCTGTATCATAGCGAACAAAACGAAAAAAACTTATCGACATCGGTCTAGCCGTTTTTGAGTTTTAGCGACACTATCGCACAGCAATTAATTTTTATCGAAATTTCGATTTTTTCGATTTTCCAGTTTGGTTTGGGATTTCCCGACTTTTATTTTTTTTCATACCTACCCTGTATCATAGCGATTAAAACAAAAAAAACTTATCGACATCGGTCAAGCCGTTTTTGAGTTTTAGCGACACTATCGCACAGCAATTCATTTTTATCGAAATTTCGATTTTTTCGATTTTCCGGCTTTTCCTTTGGGATTTCCCGACTTTTATTTTTTTTCATACCTACCCTGTATTATAGCGAACAAAACAAAAAAAACTTATCGACATCGGTCAAGCCGTTTCCGAGTTTTTGCGAAACTAACGCACAGCAATTAATTTTTATCGAAATTTCGATTTTTTCGATTTTGCGGCTTTTCCTTTGGGATTTCCCGACTTTTATTTTTTTGCGTACCTACCCTGTATCATAGCGAACAAAACAAAAAAACTTATCGACATCGGTCATGCCGTTTTTGAGTTTTAGCGTCACTATCGCACAGCAATTAATTTTTATCGGAATTTCGATTTTTTCAATTTTCCGTCTTTTCCTTTGGGATTTCCCGACTTTTATTTTTTTCATACCTACCCTGTATCATAGTGAACAAACCAAAAAAACTTATCGACATCGGTCAAGCCGTTTTTGAGTTTTAGCGACACTATCGCACAGCAATTCATTTTTATCGAAATTTCGATTTTTTCGATTTTCCGGCTTTTCCTTTGGGATTTCCCGACTTTTATTTTTTTTCATACCTACCCTGTATCATAGCGAACAAAACAAAAAAAATCGAATCTTTTTTTTCATGCCTACCCTGTATCAATGCGAACAAAACAAAAAAAACTTATCGACATCGATAAAGCCGTTTCTGAGTTTTAGCGAAACTAACGCACAGCAATTCATTTTTATCGGAATTTCGATTTTTTCAATTTTCCGACTTTTCCTTTGGGATTTCCCGACTTTTATTTTTTTTGATACCTACCCTGTATCATAGTGAACAAACCAAAAAAACTTATCGAAATCGGTCAAGCCGTTTCTGAGTTTTAGCGAAACTAACGCACAGCAATTAATTTTTATCGAAATTTCGATTTTTTCGATTTTCCGGCTTTTCCTTTGGGATTTCTCGACTTTTATTTTTTTCATACCTACCCTGTATCAACGCGAACAAAACAAAAAAAACTTATCGACATCGATCAAGCCGTTTTTGAGTTTTAGCGACACTATCGCACAGCAATTCATTTTTATCGAAATTTCGATTTTTTCGATTTTCCGGCTTTTCCTTTGGGATTTCCCGACTTTTATTTTTTTTCGTACCTACCCTGTATCATAGCGAACAAAACAAAAAAAACTTATCGACATCGGTCAAGCCGTTTCTGAGTTTTAGCGAAACTAACGCACAGCAATTCATTTTTATCGGAATTTCGATTTTTTCAATTTTCCGACTTTTCCTTTGGGATTTCCCGACTTTTATTTTTTTTCATACCTACCCTGTATCATAGTGAACAAACCAAAAAAACTTATCGACATCGGTCAAGCCGTTTCTGAGTTTTAGCGACACTATCGCACAGCAATTAATTTTTATCGAAATTTCGATTTTTTCGATTTTCCGGCTTTTCCTTTGGGATTTCCCGACAATTCTTTTTTTGCATACCTACCCTGTATCATAGCGAACAAAACAAAAAAAACTTATCGAAATCGGTCAAGCCGTTTCTGAGTTTTAGCGAAACTAACGCACAGCAATTAATTTTTATCGAAATTTCGATTTTTTCGATTTTCCGGCTTTTCCTTTGGGATTTCTCGCCTTTTCTTTTTTTTCATACCTACCCTGTATCATAGCGAACAAAACGAAAAAAACTTATCGACATCGGTCTAGCCGTTTTTGAGTTTTAGCGACACTATCGCACAGCAATTAATTTTTATCGAAATTTCGATTTTTTCGATTTTCCAGTTTGGTTTGGGATTTCCCGACTTTTATTTTTTTTCATACCTACCCTGTATCATAGCGAATAAAAAAAAAAAAACTTATCGACATCGGTCAAGCCGTTTTTGAGTTTTAGCGACACTATCGCACAGCAATTCATTTTTATCGAAATTTCGATTTTTTCGATTTTCCGGCTTTTCCTTTGGGATTTCCCGACTTTTATTTTTTTTCATACCTACCCTGTATTATAGCGAACAAAACAAAAAAAACTTATCGACATCGGTCAAGCCGTTTCCGAGTTTTTGCGAAACTAACGCACAGCAATTAATTTTTATCGAAATTTCGATTTTTTCGATTTTGCGGCTTTTCCTTTGGGATTTCCCGACTTTTATTTTTTTGCGTACCTACCCTGTATCATAGCGAACAAAACAAAAAAACTTATCGACATCGGTCATGCCGTTTTTGAGTTTTAGCGTCACTATCGCACAGCAATTAATTTTTATCGGAATTTCGATTTTTTCAATTTTCCGTCTTTTCCTTTGGGATTTCCCGACTTTTATTTTTTTCATACCTACCCTGTATCATAGTGAACAAACCAAAAAAACTTATCGACATCGGTCAAGCCGTTTTTGAGTTTTAGCGACACTATCGCACAGCAATTCATTTTTATCGAAATTTCGATTTTTTCGATTTTCCGGCTTTTCCTTTGGGATTTCCCGACTTTTATTTTTTTTCATACCTACCCTGTATTATAGCGAACAAAACAAAAAAAACTTATCGACATCGGTCAAGCCGTTTCCGAGTTTTTGCGAAACTAACGCACAGCAATTAATTTTTATCGAAATTTCGATTTTTTCGATTTTGCGGCTTTTCCTTTGGGATTTCCCGACTTTTATTTTTTTGCGTACCTACCCTGTATCATAGCGAACAAAACAAAAAAAACTTATCGAAATCGGTCTAGCCGTTTCTGAGTTTTAGCGAAACTAACGCACAGCAATTCATTTTTATCGGAATTTCGATTTTTTCAATTTTCCGACTTTTCCTTTGGGATTTCCCGACTTTTATTTTTTTTCATACCTACCCTGTATCATAGCGAACAAACCAAAAAAACTTATCGACATCGGTCAAGCCGTTTCTGAGTTTTAGCGACACTATCGCACAGCAATTAATTTTTATCGAATTTTCGATTTTTTCGATTTTCCAGCTTTTCCTTTGGGATTTCCCAACTTTTCTTATTTTCGTACCTACCCTGTATCATAGCGAACAAAACAAAAAAAAACTTATCGACATTGGTCAAGCCGTTTTTGAGTTTTAGCGAAACTAAGGCACAGCAATGAATTTTTATCGAAATTTCGATTTTTTCGATTTTCCGGCTTTTCCTTTGGGATTTCCCGACTTTTATTTTTTTTCATACCTACCCTGTATCATAGCGAACAACACAAAAAAAAACTTTTCGACATCGGTCCTGCCGTTTTTGAGTTTTAGCGACACTATTGCACAGCAATTAATTTTTATCGAAATTACGATTTTTTCGATTTTCCGGCTCTTCCTTTGGGATTTCCCGACTTTTATTTTTTTTCGTACCTACCCTGTATCATAGCGAACAAAACTAAAAAAAACTTATCGACATTGGTCAAGCCGTTTTTGAGTTTTAGCGAAACTAACGCACAGCAATGAATTTTTATCGAAATTTCGATTTTTTCGATTTTCCGGCTTTTCCTTTGGGATTTCCCGACTTTTATTTTTTTTCGTACCTACCCTGTATCATAGCGAACAAAACAAAAAAAACTTATCGACATCGGTCAAGCCGTTTCTGAGTTTTAGCGAAACTAACGCACAGGAATTAATTTTTATCGAAATTTCGATTTTTCGATTTTCCGGCTTTTCCTTTGGGATTTCCCGTCTTTTCTTTTTTTTCATGCCTACCCTGTATCAATGCGAACAAAACAAAAAAAACTTATCGACATCGATCAAGCCGTTTCTGAGTTTTAGCGAAACTAACGCACAGCAATTAATTTTTATCGAAATTTCGATTTTTTCGATTTTCCGGCTTTTCCTTTGGGATTTCTCGCCTTTTATTTTTGTTCATACCTACCCTGTATCATAGCGAACAAAACGAAAAAAACTTATCGACATCGGTCGAGCCGTTTTTGAGTTTTAGCGACACTATCGCACAGCAATTAATTTTTATCGAAATTTCGATTTTTTCGATTTTCCCGTTTTTCCTTTGGGATTTCCCGACTTTTATTTTTTTCATACCTACCCTGTATCATAGCGAATAAAACAAAAAAAACTTATCGACATCGGTCAAGCCGTTTTTGAGTTTTAGCGACACTATCGCACAGCAATTCATTTTTATCGAAATTTCGATTTTTTCGATTTTCCGGCTTTTCCTTTGGGATTTCCCGACCTTTCTTTTTTTTCATACCTACCCTGTATCATAGCAAACGAAACAAAAAAACTTAACGACATCGGTCTAGCCGTTTTTGAGTTTTAGCGACACAATCGCACAGCAATTCATTTTTATCGAAATTTCGATTTTTTCGATTTTCCGGCTTTTCCTTTGGGATTTCCCGACTTTTATTTTTTTTCATACCTACCCTGTATCATAGCGAACAAAACAAAAAAAACTTATCGACATCGGTCAAGCCGTTTTTGAGTTTTAGCGACACTATCGCACAGCAATTCATTTTTATCGAAATTTCGATTTTTTCGATTTTCCGGCTTTTCCTTTAGGATTTCCCGACTTTTATTTTTTTTCGTACCTACCCTGTATCATAGCAAACAAAACGAAAAAAACTTATCGACATCGGTCAAGCCGTTTTTGAGTTTTAGCGAAACTAACGCACAGGAATTAATTTTTATCGAAATTTCGATTTTTTCGATTTTCCGGCTTTTCCTTTGGGATTTCCCGACTTTTATTTTTTTTCGTACCTACCCTGTATCATAGCGAACAAAACAAAAAAAACTTATCGACATCGGTCAAGCCGTTTCCGAGTTTTTGCGAAACTAACGCACAGCAATTAATTTTTATCGAAATTTCGATTTTTTCGATTTTGCGGCTTTTCCTTTGGGATTTCCCGACTTTTATTTTTTTGCGTACCTACCCTGTATCATAGCGAACAAAACAAAAAAAACTTATCGAAATCGGTCTAGCCGTTTCTGAGTTTTAGCGAAACTAACGCACAGCAATTCATTTTTATCGGAATTTCGATTTTTTCAATTTTCCGACTTTTCCTTTGGGATTTCCCGACTTTTATTTTTTTTCATACCTACCCTGTATCATAGCGAACAAACCAAAAAAACTTATCGACATCGGTCAAGCCGTTTCTGAGTTTTAGCGACACTATCGCACAGCAATTAATTTTTATCGAATTTTCGATTTTTTCGATTTTCCAGCTTTTCCTTTGGGATTTCCCAACTTTTCTTATTTTCGTACCTACCCTGTATCATAGCGAACAAAACAAAAAAAAACTTATCGACATTGGTCAAGCCGTTTTTGAGTTTTAGCGAAACTAAGGCACAGCAATGAATTTTTATCGAAATTTCGATTTTTTCGATTTTCCGGCTTTTCCTTTGGGATTTCCCGACTTTTATTTTTTTTCATACCTACCCTGTATCATAGCGAACAACACAAAAAAAAACTTTTCGACATCGGTCCTGCCGTTTTTGAGTTTTAGCGACACTATTGCACAGCAATTAATTTTTATCGAAATTACGATTTTTTCGATTTTCCGGCTCTTCCTTTGGGATTTCCCGACTTTTATTTTTTTTCGTACCTACCCTGTATCATAGCGAACAAAACTAAAAAAAACTTATCGACATTGGTCAAGCCGTTTTTGAGTTTTAGCGAAACTAACGCACAGCAATGAATTTTTATCGAAATTTCGATTTTTTCGATTTTCCGGCTTTTCCTTTGGGATTTCCCGACTTTTATTTTTTTTCGTACCTACCCTGTATCATAGCGAACAAAACAAAAAAAACTTATCGACATCGGTCAAGCCGTTTCTGAGTTTTAGCGAAACTAACGCACAGGAATTAATTTTTATCGAAATTTCGATTTTTCGATTTTCCGGCTTTTCCTTTGGGATTTCCCGTCTTTTCTTTTTTTTCATGCCTACCCTGTATCAATGCGAACAAAACAAAAAAAACTTATCGACATCGATCAAGCCGTTTCTGAGTTTTAGCGAAACTAACGCACAGCAATTAATTTTTATCGAAATTTCGATTTTTTCGATTTTCCGGCTTTTCCTTTGGGATTTCTCGCCTTTTATTTTTGTTCATACCTACCCTGTATCATAGCGAACAAAACGAAAAAAACTTATCGACATCGGTCGAGCCGTTTTTGAGTTTTAGCGACACTATCGCACAGCAATTAATTTTTATCGAAATTTCGATTTTTTCGATTTTCCCGTTTTTCCTTTGGGATTTCCCGACTTTTATTTTTTTCATACCTACCCTGTATCATAGCGAATAAAACAAAAAAAACTTATCGACATCGGTCAAGCCGTTTTTGAGTTTTAGCGACACTATCGCACAGCAATTCATTTTTATCGAAATTTCGATTTTTTCGATTTTCCGGCTTTTCCTTTGGGATTTCCCGACCTTTCTTTTTTTTCATACCTACCCTGTATCATAGCAAACGAAACAAAAAAACTTAACGACATCGGTCTAGCCGTTTTTGAGTTTTAGCGACACAATCGCACAGCAATTCATTTTTATCGAAATTTCGATTTTTTCGATTTTCCGGCTTTTCCTTTGGGATTTCCCGACTTTTATTTTTTTTCATACCTACCCTGTATCATAGCGAACAAAACAAAAAAAACTTATCGACATCGGTCAAGCCGTTTTTGAGTTTTAGCGACACTATCGCACAGCAATTCATTTTTATCGAAATTTCGATTTTTTCGATTTTCCGGCTTTTCCTTTAGGATTTCCCGACTTTTATTTTTTTTCGTACCTACCCTGTATCATAGCAAACAAAACGAAAAAAACTTATCGACATCGGTCAAGCCGTTTTTGAGTTTTAGCGACACTATCGCACAGCAATTCATTTTTTCGAAATTTCGATTTTTTCGATTTTCCGGCTTTTCCTTTGGGATTTCCCGACTTTTATTTTTTTTCATACCTACCCTGTATCAACGCGAACAAAACAAAAAAAACTTATCGACATCGATCAAGCCGTTTTTGAGTTTTAGCGACACTATCGCACAGCAATTCATTTTTATCGAAATTTCGATTTTTTCGATTTTCCGGCTTTTCCTTTGGGATTTCCCGACTTTTATTATTTTTCATACCTACCCTGTATCATAGCGAACAAAACAAAAAAAAACTTATCGACATCGGTCAAGCCGTTTTTGAGTTTTAGCATAACTAACGCACAGCAATTCATTTTTATCGAAATATCGATTTTTTAGATTTTCCGGCTTTTCTTTTGAGATTACCCAACTTTTTTTTTTTTATACCTAACCTGTATAATAGCGAACAAAACAAAAAAAACTTATCGACATCGATCAAGCCGTTTCTGAGTTTTAGCGAAACTAACGCACAGCAATTAATTTTTATCGAAATTTCGATTTTTTCGATTTTCCGGCTTTTCCTTTGGGATTTCTCGCCTTTTCTTTTTTTTCATACCTACCTTGTATCATAGCGAATAAAACAAAAAAAACTTATCGACATCGGTCAAGCCGTTTTTGAGTTTTAGCGACACTATCGCACAGCAATTCATTTTTATCGAAATTTCGATTTTTTCGATTTTCCGGCTTTTCCTTTGGGATTTCCCGACCTTTCTTTTTTTTCATACCTACCCTGTATCATAGCAAACAAAACCAAAAAAACTTATCGACATCGGTCAAGCCGTTTTTGAGTTTTAGCGACACTATCGCACAGCAATTCATTTTTATCGAAATTTCGATTTTTTCGATTTTCCGGCTTTTCCTTTGGGATTTCCCGACTTTTATTTTTTTTCATACCTACCCTGTATCATAGCGAACAAAACAAAAAAAATCGAATCTTTTTTTTCATGCCTACCCTGTATCAATGCGAACAAAACAAAAAAAACTTATCGACATCGATAAAGCCGTTTCTGAGTTTTAGCGAAACTAACGCACAGCAATTCATTTTTATCGGAATTTCGATTTTTTCAATTTTCCGACTTTTCCTTTGGGATTTCCCGACTTTTATTTTTTTTGATACCTACCCTGTATCATAGTGAACAAACCAAAAAAACTTATCGAAATCGGTCAAGCCGTTTCTGAGTTTTAGCGAAACTAACGCACAGCAATTAATTTTTATCGAAATTTCGATTTTTTCGATTTTCCGGCTTTTCCTTTGGGATTTCTCGACTTTTATTTTTTTCATACCTACCCTGTATCAACGCGAACAAAACAAAAAAAACTTATCGACATCGATCAAGCCGTTTTTGAGTTTTAGCGACACTATCGCACAGCAATTCATTTTTATCGAAATTTCGATTTTTTCGATTTTCCGGCTTTTCCTTTGGGATTTCCCGACTTTTATTTTTTTTCGTACCTACCCTGTATCATAGCGAACAAAACAAAAAAAACTTATCGACATCGGTCAAGCCGTTTCTGAGTTTTAGCGAAACTAACGCACAGCAATTCATTTTTATCGGAATTTCGATTTTTTCAATTTTCCGACTTTTCCTTTGGGATTTCCCGACTTTTATTTTTTTTCATACCTACCCTGTATCATAGTGAACAAACCAAAAAAACTTATCGACATCGGTCAAGCCGTTTCTGAGTTTTAGCGACACTATCGCACAGCAATTAATTTTTATCGAAATTTCGATTTTTTCGATTTTCCGGCTTTTCCTTTGGGATTTCCCGACAATTCTTTTTTTGCATACCTACCCTGTATCATAGCGAACAAAACAAAAAAAACTTATCGAAATCGGTCAAGCCGTTTCTGAGTTTTAGCGAAACTAACGCACAGCAATTAATTTTTATCGAAATTTCGATTTTTTCGATTTTCCGGCTTTTCCTTTGGGATTTCTCGCCTTTTCTTTTTTTTCATACCTACCCTGTATCATAGCGAACAAAACGAAAAAAACTTATCGACATCGGTCTAGCCGTTTTTGAGTTTTAGCGACACTATCGCACAGCAATTAATTTTTATCGAAATTTCGATTTTTTCGATTTTCCAGTTTGGTTTGGGATTTCCCGACTTTTATTTTTTTTCATACCTACCCTGTATCATAGCGAATAAAACAAAAAAAACTTATCGACATCGGTCAAGCCGTTTTTGAGTTTTAGCGACACTATCGCACAGCAATTCATTTTTATCGAAATTTCGATTTTTTCGATTTTCCGGCTTTTCCTTTGGGATTTCCCGACTTTTATTTTTTTTCATACCTACCCTGTATTATAGCGAACAAAACAAAAAAAACTTATCGACATCGGTCAAGCCGTTTCCGAGTTTTTGCGAAACTAACGCACAGCAATTAATTTTTATCGAAATTTCGATTTTTTCGATTTTGCGGCTTTTCCTTTGGGATTTCCCGACTTTTATTTTTTTGCGTACCTACCCTGTATCATAGCGAACAAAACAAAAAAACTTATCGACATCGGTCATGCCGTTTTTGAGTTTTAGCGTCACTATCGCACAGCAATTAATTTTTATCGGAATTTCGATTTTTTCAATTTTCCGTCTTTTCCTTTGGGATTTCCCGACTTTTATTTTTTTCATACCTACCCTGTATCATAGTGAACAAACCAAAAAAACTTATCGACATCGGTCAAGCCGTTTTTGAGTTTTAGCGACACTATCGCACAGCAATTCATTTTTATCGAAATTTCGATTTTTTCGATTTTCCGGCTTTTCCTTTGGGATTTCCCGACTTTTATTTTTTTTCATACCTACCCTGTATTATAGCGAACAAAACAAAAAAAACTTATCGACATCGGTCAAGCCGTTTCCGAGTTTTTGCGAAACTAACGCACAGCAATTAATTTTTATCGAAATTTCGATTTTTTCGATTTTGCGGCTTTTCCTTTGGGATTTCCCGACTTTTATTTTTTTGCGTACCTACCCTGTATCATAGCGAACAAAACAAAAAAAACTTATCGAAATCGGTCTAGCCGTTTCTGAGTTTTAGCGAAACTAACGCACAGCAATTCATTTTTATCGGAATTTCGATTTTTTCAATTTTCCGACTTTTCCTTTGGGATTTCCCGACTTTTATTTTTTTTCATACCTACCCTGTATCATAGCGAACAAACCAAAAAAACTTATCGACATCGGTCAAGCCGTTTCTGAGTTTTAGCGACACTATCGCACAGCAATTAATTTTTATCGAAATTTCGATTTTTTCGATTTTCCGGCTTTTCCTTTGGGATTTCCCAACTTTTCTTATTTTTGTACCTACCCTGTATCATAGCGAACAACACAAAAAAAAACTTATCGACATCGGTCAAGCCGTTTCTGAGTTTTAGCGACACTATCGCACAGCAATTAATTTTTATCGAAATTTCGATTTTTTCGATTTTCCAGCTTTTCCTTTGGGATTTCCCAACTTTTCTTATTTTCGTACCTACCCTGTATCATAGCGAACAAAACAAAAAAAAACTTATCGACATTGGTCAAGCCGTTTTTGAGTTTTAGCGAAACTAAGGCACAGCAATGAATTTTTATCGAAATTTCGATTTTTTCGATTTTCCGGCTTTTCCTTTGGGATTTCCCGACTTTTATTTTTTTTCATACCTACCCTGTATCATAGCGAACAACACAAAAAAAAACTTTTCGACATCGGTCCTGCCGTTTTTGAGTTTTAGCGACACTATTGCACAGCAATTAATTTTTATCGAAATTACGATTTTTTCGATTTTCCGGCTCTTCCTTTGGGATTTCCCGACTTTTATTTTTTTTCGTACCTACCCTGTATCATAGCGAACAAAACAAAAAAAAACTTATCGACATTGGTCAAGCCGTTTTTGAGTTTTAGCGAAACTAACGCACAGCAATGAATTTTTATCGAAATTTCGATTTTTTCGATTTTCCGGCTTTTCCTTTGGGATTTCCCGACTTTTATTTTTTTTCGTACCTACCCTGTATCATAGCGAACAAAACAAAAAAAACTTATCGACATCGGTCAAGCCGTTTCTGAGTTTTAGCGAAACTAACGCACAGGAATTAATTTTTATCGAAATTTCGATTTTTCGATTTTCCGGCTTTTCCTTTGGGATTTCCCGTCTTTTCTTTTTTTTCATGCCTACCCTGTATCAATGCGAACAAAACAAAAAAAACTTATCGACATCGATCAAGCCGTTTCTGAGTTTTAGCGAAACTAACGCACAGCAATTAATTTTTATCGAAATTTCGATTTTTTCGATTTTCCGGCTTTTCCTTTGGGATTTCTCGCCTTTTATTTTTGTTCATACCTACCCTGTATCATAGCGAACAAAACGAAAAAAACTTATCGACATCGGTCGAGCCGTTTTTGAGTTTTAGCGACACTATCGCACAGCAATTAATTTTTATCGAAATTTCGATTTTTTCGATTTTCCCGTTTTTCCTTTGGGATTTCCCGACTTTTATTTTTTTTCATACCTACCCTGTATCATAGCGAATAAAACAAAAAAAACTTATCGACATCGGTCAAGCCGTTTTTGAGTTTTAGCGACACTATCGCACAGCAATTCATTTTTATCGAAATTTCGATTTTTTCGATTTTCCGGCTTTTCCTTTGGGATTTCCCGACCTTTCTTTTTTTTCATACCTACCCTGTATCATAGCAAACGAAACAAAAAAAACTTATCGACATCGGTCAAGCCGTTTTTGAGTTTTAGCGACACTATCGCACAGCAATTCATTTTTATCGAAATTTCGATTTTTTCGATTTTCCGGCTTTTCCTTTAGGATTTCCCGACTTTTATTTTTTTTCGTACCTACCCTGTATCATAGCAAACAAAACGAAAAAAACTTATCGACATCGGTCAAGCCGTTTTTGAGTTTTAGCGACACTATCGCACAGCAATTCATTTTTTCGAAATTTCGATTTTTTCGATTTTCCGGCTTTTCCTTTGGGATTTCCCGACTTTTATTTTTTTTCATACCTACCCTGTATCAACGCGAACAAAACAAAAAAAACTTATCGACATCGATCAAGCCGTTTTTGAGTTTTAGCGACACTATCGCACAGCAATTCATTTTTATCGAAATTTCGATTTTTTCGATTTTCCGGCTTTTCCTTTGGGATTTCCCGACTTTTATTATTTTTCATACCTACCCTGTATCATAGCGAACAAAACAAAAAAAAACTTATCGACATCGGTCAAGCCGTTTTTGAGTTTTAGCATAACTAACGCACAGCAATTCATTTTTATCGAAATATCGATTTTTTAGATTTTCCGGCTTTTCTTTTGAGATTACCCAACTTTTTTTTTTTATACCTAACCTGTATAATAGCGAACAAAACAAAAAAAACTTATCGACATCGATCAAGCCGTTTCTGAGTTTTAGCGAAACTAACGCACAGCAATTAATTTTTATCGAAATTTCGATTTTTTCGATTTTCCGGCTTTTCCTTTGGGATTTCTCGCCTTTTCTTTTTTTTCATACCTACCTTGTATCATAGCGAATAAAACAAAAAAAACTTATCGACATCGGTCAAGCCGTTTTTGAGTTTTAGCGACACTATCGCACAGCAATTCATTTTTATCGAAATCTCGATTTTTTCGATTTTCCGGCTTTTCCTTTGGGATTTCCCGACCTTTCTTTTTTTTCATACCTACCCTGTATCATAGCAAACAAAACAAAAAAAACTTAACGACATCGGTCAAGCCGTTTTTGAGTTTTAGCGACACAATCGCACAGCAATTCATTTTTATCGAAATTTCGATTTTTTCGATTTTCCGGCTTTTCGTTTGGGATTTCCCGACTTTTATTTTTTTTCATACCTACCCTGTATCATAGCGAACAAAACCCAAAAAACTTATCGACATCGGTCAAGCCGTTTTTGAGTTTTAGCATAACTAACGCACAACAATTCATTTTTATCGGAGTTTCTATTTTTTTGATTTTCCGGCTTTTCCTTTGGGATTTCGCGACTTTTATTTTTTTCGTACATACCCTGTATTATAGCGACCAAAACAGAAAAAACTTATCGACATCGGTCAAGCCGTTTCTGAGTTTTAGCGAAACTAACGCACAGCAATTAATTTTTATCGAAATTTCGATTTTTTCGATTTTCCGGCTTTTCCTTTGGGATTTCCCGACTTTTATTTTTTTTCATACCTACCCTGTATCAACGCGAACAAAACAAAAAAAACTTATCGACATCGATCAAGCCGTTTTTGAGTTTTAGCGACACTAACGCACAGCAATTAATTTTTATCGAAATTTCGATTTTTTCGATTTTCCGGCTTTTCCTTTGGGATTTCCCGACTTTTATTTTTTTCATACCTACCCTGTATCAACGCGAACAAAACAAAAAAAACTTATCGACATCGATTAAGCCGTTTTTGAGTTTTAGCGACACTATCGCACAGCAATTCATTTTTATCGAAATTTCGATTTTATCGATTTTCCGGCTTTTCCTTTTGGTTTTCCCGACTTTTATTTTGTTTCATACCTACCCTGTATCATAGCGAACAAAACCAAAAAAAACTTATCGACATCGGTCAAGCCGTTTTTGAGTTTTAGCATAACTAACGCACAGCAATTCATTTTTATCGGAGTTTCTATTTTTTTGATTTTCCGGCTTTTCCTTTGGGATTTCGCGACTTTTATTTTTTTTCGTACATACCCTGTATTATAGCGAACAAAACAGAAAAAACTTATCGACATCGGTCAAGCCGTTTATGAGTTTTAGCGAGACTAACGCATAGCAATTCATTTTGATCGAAATATCGATTTTTTAGATTTTCCGGCTTTTCTTTTGAGATTACCCAACTTTTTTTTTTATACCTAACCTGTATCATAGCGAACAAAACAAAAAAAACTTATCGACATCGATCAAGCCGTTTCTGAGTTTTAGCGAAACTAACGCACAGCAATTAATTTTTATCGAAATTTCGATTTTTTCGTTTTTCCGGCTTTTCCGTTGGGATTTCCCGACTTTTATTTTTTTTCATACCTACCCTGTATCATAGCGAACAAAACAAAAAAAACTTATCGACATCGGTCAAGCCGTTTTTGAGTTTTGGCGACACTATCGCACAGCAATTCATTTTTATCGGAGTTTCTATTTTTTTGATTTTCCGGCTTTTCCTTTGGCATTTCCCGACTTTTCTTTTTTATCGTACCTACCCTGTATCATAGCAAACAAAACAAAAAAAACTTATCGACATCGGTCAAGCCGTTTCTGAGTTTTAGCGAAACTAACGCACAGCAATTAATTTTTATCGAAATTTCGATTTTTTCGATTTTCCGGCTTTTCCTTTGGGATTTCCCGTCTTTTATTTTTTTTCATACCTACCCTGTATCATAGCGAACAAAACGAAAAACACTTATCGACATCGGTCATGCCGTTTTTGATTTTTAGCGTCACTATCGCACAGCAATTAATTTTTATCGAAATTTCGATTTTTTCGATTTTCCGGCTTTTCCTTTGGTATTTCCCGCCTTTTATTTTTTTTCATACCTACCCTGTATCATAGCGAACAAAACGAAAAAAACTTATCGACATCGGTCATGCCGTTTTTGAGTTTTAGCGTCACTATCGCACAGCAATTCATTTTTATCGAAATTTCGAATTTTTCGTTTTTCCGGCTTTTCCTTTGGGATTTCCCCACTTTTCTTTTTTTCAAACCTACCCTGTATTATAGCGAACAAAACAAAAAAAACTTATCGACATCGGTCAAGCCGTTTTTGAGTTTTAGCGAGACTAACGCACAGCAATTTATTTTTATCGAAATTTCGATTTTTTCGATTTTCCGGCTTTTCCTTTGGGATTTCCCGTCTTTTATTTTTTTTCATACCTACCCTGTATCATAGCGAACAAAACAAAAAAAACTTATCGACATCGATCAAGCCGTTTTTGAGTTTTAGCGAAACTAACGCACAGCAATTAATTTTTATCGAAATTTCGATTTTTTCGTTTTTCCGGCTTTTCCGTTGGGATTTCCCGACTTTTATTTTTTTTCATACCTACCCTGTATCATAGCGAACAAAACAAAAAAAACTTATCGACATCGGTCAAGCCGTTTCTGAGTTTTAGCGAAACTAACGCACAGCAATTAATTTTTATCGAAATTTCGATTTTTCTATTTTCCGGCTTTTCCTTTGGGATTTCCCGTCTTTTTTTTTTTTCATACCTACCCTGTATCAATGCGAACAAAACAAAAAAAACTTATCGGCATCGATAAAGCCGTTTCTGAGTTTTAGCGACACTATCGCACAGCAATTAATTTTTATCGAAATTTCGATTTTTTCGATTTTCCGGCTTTTCCTTTGGGATTTCCCGACAATTCTTTTTTTGCATACCTACCCTGTATCATAGCGAACAAAACAAAAAAAACTTATCGACATCGGTCAAGCCGTTTTTGAGTTTTAGCATAACTAACGCACAACAATTAATTTTTATCGAATTTCGATTTTTTCGATTTTCCGGCTTTTCCTTTGGGATTTCCCGACTTTTTTTTTTTTTCATACCTACCCTGTATCAACGCGAACAAAACAAAAAAAACTTATCGACATCGATTAAGCCGTTTTTGAGTTTTAGCGACACTATCGCACAGCAATTCATTTTTATCGAAATTTCGATTTTTTCGATTTTACGGCTTTTCCTTTGGGATTTCCCGACTTTTATTTTTTTTCATACCTACCCTGTATTATAGCGAACAAAACAAAAAAAACTTATCGACATCGGTCTAGCCGTTTTTGAGTTTTAGCGACACTATCGCACAGCAATTAATTTTTATCGAAATTTCGATTTTTTCGATTTTCCAGTTTGGTTTGGGATTTCCCGACTTTTATTTTTTTTCATACCTACCCTGTATCATAGCGAATAAAACAAAAAAAACTTATCGACATCGGTCAAGCCGTTTTTGAGTTTTAGCGACACTATCGCACAGCAATTCATTTTTATCGAAATTTCGATTTTTTCGATTTTCCGGCTTTTCCTTTGGGATTTCCCGACTTTTATTTTTTTTCATACCTACCCTGTATTATAGCGAACAAAACAAAAAAAACTTATCGACATCGGTCAAGCCGTTTCCGAGTTTTTGCGAAACTAACGCACAGCAATTAATTTTTATCGAAATTTCGATTTTTTCGATTTTGCGGCTTTTCCTTTGGGATTTCCCGACTTTTATTTTTTTGCGTACCTACCCTGTATCATAGCGAACAAAACAAAAAAACTTATCGACATCGGTCATGCCGTTTTTGAGTTTTAGCGTCACTATCGCACAGCAATTAATTTTTATCGGAATTTCGATTTTTTCAATTTTCCGTCTTTTCCTTTGGGATTTCCCGACTTTTATTTTTTTCATACCTACCCTGTATCATAGTGAACAAACCAAAAAAACTTATCGACATCGGTCAAGCCGTTTCTGAGTTTTAGCGACACTATCGCACAGCAATTAATTTTTATCGAAATTTCGATTTTTTCGATTTTCCGGCTTTTCCTTTGGGATTTCCCGACTATTCTTTTTTTTCATACCTACCCTGTATCATAGCGAACAAAACAAAAAAAACTTATCGAAATCGGTCTAGCCGTTTCTGAGTTTTAGCGAAACTAACGCACAGCAATTCATTTTTATCGGAATTTCGATTTTTTCAATTTTCCGTCTTTTCCTTTGGGATTTCCCGACTTTTATTTTTTTCATACCTACCCTGTATCATAGTGAACAAACCAAAAAAACTTATCGACATCGGTCAAGCCGTTTCTGAGTTTTAGCGACACTATCGCACAGCAATTAATTTTTATCGAAATTTCGATTTTTTCGATTTTCCGGCTTTTCCTTTGGGATTTCCCGACTTTTATTTTTTTTCATACCTACCCTGTATCAACGCGAACAAAACAAAAAAAACTTATCGACATCGATCAAGCCGTTTTTGAGTTTTAGCGACACTATCGCACAGCAATTCATTTTTATCGAAATTTCGATTTTTTCGATTTTCCGGCTTTTCCTTTGGGATTTCCCGACTTTTATTATTTTTCATACCTACCCTGTATCATAGCGAACAAAACAAAAAAAAACTTATCGACATCGGTCAAGCCGTTTTTGAGTTTTAGCATAACTAACGCACAGCAATTCATTTTTATCGAAATATCGATTTTTTAGATTTTCCGGCTTTTCTTTTGAGATTACCCAACTTTTTTTTTTTTATACCTAACCTGTATAATAGCGAACAAAACAAAAAAAACTTATCGACATCGATCAAGCCGTTTCTGAGTTTTAGCGAAACTAACGCACAGCAATTAATTTTTATCGAAATTTCGATTTTTTCGATTTTCCGGCTTTTCCTTTGGGATTTCTCGCCTTTTCTTTTTTTTCATACCTACCTTGTATCATAGCGAATAAAACAAAAAAAACTTATCGACATCGGTCAAGCCGTTTTTGAGTTTTAGCGACACTATCGCACAGCAATTCATTTTTATCGAAATTTCGATTTTTTCGATTTTCCGGCTTTTCCTTTGGGATTTCCCGACCTTTCTTTTTTTTCATACCTACCCTGTATCATAGCAAACAAAACAAAAAAAACTTAACGACATCGGTCAAGCCGTTTTTGAGTTTTAGCGACACAATCGCACAGCAATTCATTTTTATCGAAATTTCGATTTTTTCGATTTTCCGGCTTTTCGTTTGGGATTTCCCGACTTTTATTTTTTTTCATACCTACCCTGTATCATAGCGAACAAAACCCAAAAAACTTATCGACATCGGTCAAGCCGTTTTTGAGTTTTAGCATAACTAACGCACAACAATTCATTTTTATCGGAGTTTCTATTTTTTTGATTTTCCGGCTTTTCCTTTGGGATTTCGCGACTTTTATTTTTTTCGTACATACACTGTATTATAGCGACCAAAACAGAAAAAAACTTATCGACATCGGTCAAGCCGTTTCTGAGTTTTAGCGAAACTAACGCACAGCAATTAATTTTTATCGAAATTTCGATTTTTTCGATTTTCCGGCTTTTCCTTTGGGATTTCCCGACTTTTATTTTTTTTCATACCTACCCTGTATCAACGCGAACAAAACAAAAAAAACTTATCGACATCGATCAAGCCGTTTTTGAGTTTTAGCGACACTAACGCACAGCAATTAATTTTTATCGAAATTTCGATTTTTTCGATTTTCCGGCTTTTCCTTTGGGATTTCCCGACTTTTATTTTTTTCATACCTACCCTGTATCAACGCGAACAAAACAAAAAAAACTTATCGACATCGATTAAGCCGTTTTTGAGTTTTAGCGACACTATCGCACAGCAATTCATTTTTATCGAAATTTCGATTTTATCGATTTTCCGGCTTTTCCTTTTGGTTTTCCCGACTTTTATTTTGTTTCATACCTACCCTGTATCATAGCGAACAAAACCAAAAAAAACTTATCGACATCGGTCAAGCCGTTTTTGAGTTTTAGCATAACTAACGCACAGCAATTCATTTTTATCGGAGTTTCTATTTTTTTGATTTTCCGGCTTTTCCTTTGGGATTTCGCGACTTTTATTTTTTTTCGTACATACCCTGTATTATAGCGAACAAAACAGAAAAAACTTATCGACATCGGTCAAGCCGTTTATGAGTTTTAGCGAGACTAACGCATAGCAATTCATTTTGATCGAAATATCGATTTTTTAGATTTTCCGGCTTTTCTTTTGAGATTACCCAACTTTTTTTTTTATACCTAACCTGTATCATAGCGAACAAAACAAAAAAAACTTATCGACATCGATCAAGCCGTTTCTGAGTTTTAGCGAAACTAACGCACAGCAATTAATTTTTATCGAAATTTCGATTTTTTCGTTTTTCCGGCTTTTCCGTTGGGATTTCCCGACTTTTATTTTTTTTCATACCTACCCTGTATCATAGCGAACAAAACAAAAAAAACTTATCGACATCGGTCAAGCCGTTTTTGAGTTTTGGCGACACTATCGCACAGCAATTCATTTTTATCGGAGTTTCTATTTTTTTGATTTTCCGGCTTTTCCTTTGGCATTTCCCGACTTTTCTTTTTTATCGTACCTACCCTGTATCATAGCAAACAAAACAAAAAAAACTTATCGACATCGGTCAAGCCGTTTCTGAGTTTTAGCGAAACTAACGCACAGCAATTAATTTTTATCGAAATTTCGATTTTTTCGATTTTCCGGCTTTTCCTTTGGGATTTCCCGTCTTTTATTTTTTTTCATACCTACCCTGTATCATAGCGAACAAAACGAAAAACACTTATCGACATCGGTCATGCCGTTTTTGATTTTTAGCGTCACTATCGCACAGCAATTAATTTTTATCGAAATTTCGATTTTTTCGATTTTCCGGCTTTTCCTTTGGTATTTCCCGCCTTTTATTTTTTTTCATACCTACCCTGTATCATAGCGAACAAAACGAAAAAAACTTATCGACATCGGTCATGCCGTTTTTGAGTTTTAGCGTCACTATCGCACAGCAATTCATTTTTATCGAAATTTCGAATTTTTCGTTTTTCCGGCTTTTCCTTTGGGATTTCCCCACTTTTCTTTTTTTCAAACCTACCCTGTATTATAGCGAACAAAACAAAAAAAAACTTATCGACATCGGTCAAGCCGTTTTTGAGTTTTAGCGAGACTAACGCACAGCAATTTATTTTTATCGAAATTTCGATTTTTTCGATTTTCCGGCTTTTCCTTTGGGATTTCCCGTCTTTTATTTTTTTTCATACCTACCCTGTATCATAGCGAACAAAACAAAAAAAACTTATCGACATCGATCAAGCCGTTTTTGAGTTTTAGCGAAACTAACGCACAGCAATTAATTTTTATCGAAATTTCGATTTTTTCGTTTTTCCGGCTTTTCCGTTGGGATTTCCCGACTTTTATTTTTTTTCATACCTACCCTGTATCATAGCGAACAAAACAAAAAAAACTTATCGACATCGGTCAAGCCGTTTTTGAGTTTTGGCGACACTATCGCACAGCAATTCATTTTTATCGGAGTTTCTATTTTTTTGATTTTCCGGCTTTTCCTTTGGCATTTCCCGACTTTTCTTTTTTATCGTACCTACCCTGTATCATAGCGAACAAAACAAAAAAAACTTATCGACATCGGTCAAGCCGTTTCTGAGTTTTAGCGAAACTAACGCACAGCAATTAATTTTTATCGAAATTTCGATTTTTTCGATTTTCCGGCTTTTCCTTTGGTATTTCCCGCCTTTTATTTTTTTTCATACCTACCCTGTATCATAGCGAACAAAACGAAAAAAACTTATCGACATCGGTCATGCCGTTTTTGAGTTTTAGCGTCACTATCGCACAGCAATTCATTTTTATCGAAATTTCGAATTTTTCGTTTTTCCGGCTTTTCCTTTGGGATTTCCCCACTTTTCTTTTTTTCAAACCTACCCTGTATTATAGCGAACAAAACAAAAAAAACTTATCGACATCGGTCAAGCCGTTTTTGAGTTTTAGCGAGACTAACGCACAGCAATTCATTTTTATCGAAATTTCGATTTTTTCGATTTTCCGGCTTTTCCTTTGGGATTTCCCTACTTTTATTTTTTTTCGTACCTACCCTGTATCATAGCCAACAAAACAAAAAAAACTTATCGACATCGGTCGAGCCGTTTCCGAGTTTTTGCGAAACTAACGCACAGCAATTAATTTTTATCGAAATTTCGATTTTTTCGATTTTCCGGCTTTTTCTTTGGTATTTCCCGACTTTTCTTTTTTTTGGTACCTACCCTGCATCATAGCGAACAAAAAAAAAAAAACTTATAGACATCGGTCAAGCCGTTTTTGAGTTTTAGCGACACTATCGCACAGCAATTAATTTTTATCGAAATTTCGATTTTACCGATTTTCCGGCTTTTCCTTTAGGATTTCCCGACTTTTCTTTTTTTTCGTACCTACCCTGCATCATAGCGAACAAAACAAAAAAAACTTATCGACATCGGTTAAGCCGTTTCTGAGTTTTAGCGAAACTAACGCACAGCAATTAATTTTTATCGAAATTTCGATTTTTTCGATTTTCTGGCTTTTCCTTTGGGATTTCCCGACTTTTATTTTTTTTCATACCTACCCTGTATCATAGCGAACAACACAAAAAAAAACTTATCGACATCGGTCAAGCCGTTTCTGAGTTTTAGCGACACTATCGCACAGCAATTAATTTTTATCGAAATTTCGATTTTTTCGATTTTCCGGCTTTTGCTTTGGGATTTCCCAACTTTTCTTATTTTCGTACCTACCATGTGTCATAGCGAACAAAACGAAAAAAACTTATCGACATCGGTCCAGCCGTTTTTGAGTTTTAGCGACACTATCGCACAGCAATTAATTTTTATCGAAATTTCGATTTTTTCGATATTCCGGCTTTTCCTTTGGGATTTCCCGACTTTTATTTTTTTTCGTACCTACCCTGTATCATAGCGAACAAAACAAAAAAAACTTATCGACATCGGTCAAGCCGTTTCTGAGTTTTAGCGAAACTAACGCACAGGAATTAATTTTTATCGAAATTTCGATTTTTCTATTTTCCGGCTTTTCCTTTGGTATTTCCCGTCTTTTTTTTTTTTCATACCTACCCTGTATCAATGCGAACAAAACAAAAAAAACTTATCGGCATCGATAAAGCCGTTTCTGAGTTTTAGCGACACTATCGCACAGCAATTAATTTTTATCGAAATTTCGATTTTTTCGATTTTCCGGCTTTTCCTTTGGGATTTCCCGACAATTCTTTTTTTGCATACCTACCCTGTATCATAGCGAACAAAACAAAAAAAACTTATCGAAATCGGTCAAGCCGTTTCTGAGTTTTAGCGAAACTAACGCACAGCAATTAATTTTTATCGAAATTTCGATTTTTTCGATTTTCCGGCTTTTCCTTTGGGATTTCTCGCCTTTTCTTTTTTTTCATACCTACCCTGTATCATAGCGAACAAAACGAAAAAAACTTATCGACATCGGTCTAGCCGTTTTTGAGTTTTAGCGACACTATCGCACAGCAATTAATTTTTATCGAAATTTCGATTTTTTCGATTTTCCAGTTTGGTTTGGGATTTCCCGACTTTTATTTTTTTTCATACCTACCCTGTATCATAGCGAATAAAACAAAAAAAACTTATCGACATCGGTCAAGCCGTTTTTGAGTTTTAGCGACACTATCGCACAGCAATTCATTTTTATCGAAATTTCGATTTTTTCGATTTTCCGGCTTTTCCTTTGGGATTTCCCGACTTTTATTTTTTTTCATACCTACCCTGTATTATAGCGAACAAAACAAAAAAAACTTATCGACATCGGTCAAGCCGTTTCCGAGTTTTTGCGAAACTAACGCACAGCAATTAATTTTTATCGAAATTTCGATTTTTTCGATTTTGCGGCTTTTCCTTTGGGATTTCCCGACTTTTATTTTTTTGCGTACCTACCCTGTATCATAGCGAACAAAACAAAAAAACTTATCGACATCGGTCATGCCGTTTTTGAGTTTTAGCGTCACTATCGCACAGCAATTAATTTTTATCGGAATTTCGATTTTTTCAATTTTCCGTCTTTTCCTTTGGGATTTCCCGACTTTTATTTTTTTCATACCTACCCTGTATCATAGTGAACAAACCAAAAAAACTTATCGACATCGGTCAAGCCGTTTCTGAGTTTTAGCGACACTATCGCACAGCAATTAATTTTTATCGAAATTTCGATTTTTTCGATTTTCCGGCTTTTCCTTTGGGATTTCCCGACTATTCTTTTTTTTCATACCTACCCTGTATCATAGCGAACAAAACAAAAAAAACTTATCGAAATCGGTCTAGCCGTTTCTGAGTTTTAGCGAAACTAACGCACAGCAATTCATTTTTATCGGAATTTCGATTTTTTCAATTTTCCGACTTTTCCTTTGGGATTTCCCGACTTTTATTTTTTTTCATACCTACCCTGTATCATAGCGAACAAACCAAAAAAACTTATCGACATCGGTCAAGCCGTTTCTGAGTTTTAGCGACACTATCGCACAGCAATTAATTTTTATCGAAATTTCGATTTTTTCGATTTTCCGGCTTTTCCTTTGGGATTTCCCAACTTTTCTTATTTTTGTACCTACCCTGTATCATAGCGAACAACACAAAAAAAAACTTATCGACATCGGTCAAGCCGTTTCTGAGTTTTAGCGACACTATCGCACAGCAATTAATTTTTATCGAAATTTCGATTTTTTCGATTTTCCAGCTTTTCCTTTGGGATTTCCCAACTTTTCTTATTTTCGTACCTACCCTGTATCATAGCGAACAAAACAAAAAAAAACTTATCGACATTGGTCAAGCCGTTTTTGAGTTTTAGCGAAACTAAGGCACAGCAATGAATTTTTATCGAAATTTCGATTTTTTCGATTTTCCGGCTTTTCCTTTGGGATTTCCCGACTTTTATTTTTTTTCATACCTACCCTGTATCATAGCGAACAACACAAAAAAAAACTTTTCGACATCGGTCCTGCCGTTTTTGAGTTTTAGCGACACTATTGCACAGCAATTAATTTTTATCGAAATTACGATTTTTTCGATTTTCCGGCTCTTCCTTTGGGATTTCCCGACTTTTATTTTTTTTCGTACCTACCCTGTATCATAGCGAACAAAACAAAAAAAAACTTATCGACATTGGTCAAGCCGTTTTTGAGTTTTAGCGAAACTAACGCACAGCAATGAATTTTTATCGAAATTTCGATTTTTTCGATTTTCCGGCTTTTCCTTTGGGATTTCCCGACTTTTATTTTTTTTCGTACCTACCCTGTATCATAGCGAACAAAACAAAAAAAACTTATCGACATCGGTCAAGCCGTTTCTGAGTTTTAGCGAAACTAACGCACAGGAATTAATTTTTATCGAAATTTCGATTTTTCGATTTTCCGGCTTTTCCTTTGGGATTTCCCGTCTTTTCGTTTTTTTCATGCCTACCCTGTATCAATGCGAACAAAACAAAAAAAACTTATCGACATCGATCAAGCCGTTTCTGAGTTTTAGCGAAACTAACGCACAGCAATTAATTTTTATCGAAATTTCGATTTTTTCGATTTTCCGGCTTTTCCTTTGGGATTTCTCGCCTTTTCTTTTTTTTCATACCTACCCTGTATCATAGCTAACAAAACAAAAAAAAACTTATCGACATCGGTCAAGCCGTTTCCGAGTTTTAGCGAAACTAACGCACAGCAATTAATTTTTATCGAAATTTCGATTTTTTCGTTTTTCCGGCTTTTCCTTTGTAATTTCCCGACTTTTATTTTTGTTCATACCTACCCTGTATCATAGCGAACAAAACGAAAAAAACTTATCGACATCGGTCGAGCCGTTTTTGAGTTTTAGCGACACTATCGCACAGCAATTAATTTTTATCGAAATTTCGATTTTTTCGATTTTCCCGTTTTTCCTTTGGGATTTCCCGACTTTTATTTTTTTTCATACCTACCCTGTATCATAGCGAATAAAACAAAAAAAACTTATCGACATCGGTCAAGCCGTTTTTGAGTTTTAGCGACACTATCGCACAGCAATTCATTTTTATCGAAATTTCGATTTTTTCGATTTTCCGGCTTTTCCTTTGGGATTTCCCGACCTTTCTTTTTTTTCATACCTACCCTGTATCATAGCAAACGAAACAAAAAAACTTAACGACATCGGTCTAGCCGTTTTTGAGTTTTAGCGACACAATCGCACAGCAATTCATTTTTATCGAAATTTCGATTTTTTCGATTTTCCGGCTTTTCCTTTGGGATTTCCCGACTTTTATTTTTTTTCATACCTACCCTGTATCATAGCGAACAAAACAAAAAAAACTTATCGACATCGGTCAAGCCGTTTTTGAGTTTTAGCGACACTATCGCACAGCAATTCATTTTTATCGAAATTTCGATTTTTTCGATTTTCCGGCTTTTCCTTTAGGATTTCCCGACTTTTATTTTTTTTCGTACCTACCCTGTATCATAGCAAACAAAACGAAAAAAACTTATCGACATCGGTCAAGCCGTTTTTGAGTTTTAGCGACACTATCGCACAGCAATTCATTTTTTCGAAATTTCGATTTTTTCGATTTTCCGGCTTTTCCTTTGGGATTTCCCGACTTTTATTTTTTTTCATACCTACCCTGTATCAACGCGAACAAAACAAAAAAAACTTATCGACATCGATCAAGCCGTTTTTGAGTTTTAGCGACACTATCGCACAGCAATTCATTTTTATCGAAATTTCGATTTTTTCGATTTTCCGGCTTTTCCTTTGGGATTTCCCGACTTTTATTATTTTTCATACCTACCCTGTATCATAGCGAACAAAACAAAAAAAAACTTATCGACATCGGTCAAGCCGTTTTTGAGTTTTAGCATAACTAACGCACAGCAATTCATTTTTATCGAAATATCGATTTTTTAGATTTTCCGGCTTTTCTTTTGAGATTACCCAACTTTTTTTTTTTTATACCTAACCTGTATAATAGCGAACAAAACAAAAAAAACTTATCGACATCGATTAAGCCGTTTTTGAGTTTTAGCGACACTATCGCACAGCAATTCATTTTTATCGAAATTTCGATTTTATCGATTTTCCGGCTTTTCCTTTTGGTTTTCCCGACTTTTATTTTGTTTCATACCTACCCTGTATCATAGCGAACAAAACCAAAAAAAACTTATCGACATCGGTCAAGCCGTTTTTGAGTTTTAGCATAACTAACGCACAGCAATTCATTTTTATCGGAGTTTCTATTTTTTTGATTTTCCGGCTTTTCCTTTGGGATTTCGCGACTTTTATTTTTTTTCGTACATACCCTGTATTATAGCGAACAAAACAGAAAAAACTTATCGACATCGGTCAAGCCGTTTATGAGTTTTAGCGAGACTAACGCATAGCAATTCATTTTGATCGAAATATCGATTTTTTAGATTTTCCGGCTTTTCTTTTGAGATTACCCAACTTTTTTTTTTATACCTAACCAGTATCATAGCGAACAAAACAAAAAAAACTTATCGACATCGATCAAGCCGTTTCTGAGTTTTAGCGAAACTAACGCACAGCAATTAATTTTTATCGAAATTTCGATTTTTTCGTTTTTCCGGCTTTTCCGTTGGGATTTCCCGACTTTTATTTTTTTTCATACCTACCCTGTATCATAGCGAACAAAACAAAAAAAACTTATCGACATCGGTCAAGCCGTTTTTGAGTTTTGGCGACACTATCGCACAGCAATTCATTTTTATCGGAGTTTCTATTTTTTTGATTTTCCGGCTTTTCCTTTGGCATTTCCCGACTTTTCTTTTTTATCGTACCTACCCTGTATCATAGCAAACAAAACAAAAAAAACTTATCGACATCGGTCAAGCCGTTTCTGAGTTTTAGCGAAACTAACGCACAGCAATTAATTTTTATCGAAATTTCGATTTTTTCGATTTTCCGGCTTTTCCTTTGGGATTTCCCGTCTTTTATTTTTTTTCATACCTACCCTGTATCATAGCGAACAAAACGAAAAACACTTATCGACATCGGTCATGCCGTTTTTGATTTTTAGCGTCACTATCGCACAGCAATTAATTTTTATCGAAATTTCGATTTTTTCGATTTTCCGGCTTTTCCTTTGGTATTTCCCGCCTTTTATTTTTTTTGGTACCTACCCTGCATCATAGCGAACAATAAACAAAAAACTTATCGACATCGGTCAAGCCGTTTTTGAGTTTTAGCGAGACTAACGCACAGCAATTCATTTTTATCGAAATTTCGAATTTTTCGTTTTTCCGGCTTTTCCTTTGGGATTTCCCCACTTTTCTTTTTTTCAAACCTACCCTGTATTATAGCGAACAAAACAAAAAAAACTTATCGACATCGGTCAAGCCGTTTTTGAGTTTTAGCGAGACTAACGCACAGCAATTCATTTTTATCGAAATTTCGATTTTTTCGATTTTCCGGCTTTTCCTTTGGGATTTCCCTACTTTTATTTTTTTTCGTACCTACCCTGTATCATAGCCAACAAAACAAAAAAAACTTATCGACATCGGTCGAGCCGTTTCCGAGTTTTTGCGAAACTAACGCACAGCAATTAATTTTTATCGAAATTTCGATTTTTTCGATTTTCCGGCTTTTTCTTTGGTATTTCCCGACTTTTCTTTTTTTTGGTACCTACCCTGCATCATAGCGAACAAAAAAAAAAAAACTTATAGACATCGGTCAAGCCGTTTTTGAGTTTTAGCGACACTATCGCACAGCAATTAATTTTTATCGAAATTTCGATTTTACCGATTTTCCGGCTTTTCCTTTAGGATTTCCCGACTTTTCTTTTTTTTCGTACCTACCCTGCATCATAGCGAACAAAACAAAAAAAACTTATCGACATCGGTGAAGCCGTTTCTGAGTTTTAGCGAAACTAACGCACAGCAATTAATTTTTATCGAAATTTCGATTTTTTCGATTTTCTGGCTTTTCCTTTGGAATTTCCCGACTTTTATTTTTTTTCATACCTACCCTGTATCATAGCGAACAACACAAAAAAAAACTTATCGACATCGGTCAAGCCGTTTCTGAGTTTTAGCGACACTATCGCACAGCACTTAATTTTTATCGAAATTTCGATTTTTTCGATTTTCCGGCTTTTGCTTTGGGATTTCCCAACTTTTCTTATTTTCGTACCTACCATGTGTCATAGCGAACAAAACGAAAAAAACTTATCGACATCGGTCCAGCCGTTTTTGAGTTTTAGCGACACTATCGCACAGCAATTAATTTTTATCGAAATTTCGATTTTCTCGATATTCCGGCTTTTCCTTTGGGATTTCCCGACTTTTATTTTTTTTCGTACCTACCCTGTATCATAGCGAACAAAACAAAAAAAACTTATCGACATCGGTCAAGCCGTTTCTGAGTTTTAGCGAAACTAACGCACAGGAATTAATTTTTATCGAAATTTCGATTTTTCTATTTTCCGGCTTTTCCTTTGGGATTTCCCGTCTTTTTTTTTTTTCATACCTACCCTGTATCAATGCGAACAAAACAAAAAAAACTTATCGGCATCGATAAAGCCGTTTCTGAGTTTTAGCGAAACTAACGCACAGCAATTCATTTTTATCGGAATTTCGATTTTTTAAATTTTCCGTCTTTTCCTTAGGGATTTCCCGACTTTTATTTTTTTTCATACCTACCCTGTATCATAGCGAACAAAACAAAAAAAACTTATCGACATCGGTCAAGCCGTTTCTGAGTTTTAACGACACTATCGCACAGCAATTAATTTTAATCGAAATTTCGATTTTTTCGATTTTCCGCCTTTTCCTTTGGGATTTCCCGACTATTCATTTTTTTCGTACCTACCCTGTATCATAGCGAACAAAACAAAAAAAACTTATCGAAATCGGTCAAGCCGTTTCTGAGTTTTAGCGAAACTAACGCACAGCAATTCATTTTTATCGTAATTTCGATTTTTTCGATTTTCCGGCTTTTCCTTTGGGATTTCCCGACTTTTGTTTTTTTCATACCTACCCTGTATCATAGCGAACAAAACAAAAAAAAACTTATCGACATCGGTCAAGCCGTTTTTGAGTTTTAGCATAACTAACGCACAGCAATTCATTTATATCGGAGTTTCTATTTTTTTGATTTTCTGGCTTTTCCTTTGGGATTGCGCGACTTTTATTTTTTTTCGTACCTACCCTGTATTATAGCGAACAAAACAGAAAAAACTTATCGACATCGGTCAAGCCGTTTATGAGTTTTAGCGAGACTAACGCATAGCAATTCATTTTAATCGAAATATCGATTTTTTCGATTTTCCGGCTTTTCCTTTGGGATTTCCCGACTTTTGTTTTTTTCATACCTACCCTGTATCATAGCGAACAAAACAAAAAAAAACTTATCGACATCGGTCAAGCCGTTTTTGAGTTTTAGCATAACTAACGCACAGCAATTCATTTATATCGGAGTTTCTATTTTTTTGATTTTCTGGCTTTTCCTTTGGGATTGCGCGACTTTTATTTTTTTTCGTACCTACCCTGTATTATAGCGAACAAAACAAAAAAAACTTAACGACATCGGTCACGCCGTTTTTGAGTTTTAGCGACACAATCGCACAGCAATTCATTTTTATCGAAATTTCGATTTTTTCGATTTTCCGGCTTTTCGTTTGGGATTTCCCGACTTTTATTTTTTTTCATACCTACCCTGTATCATAGCGAACAAAACCCAAAAAACTTATCGACATCGGTCAAGCCGTTTTTGAGTTTTAGCATAACTAACGCACAGCAATTCATTTTTATCGGAGTTTCTATTTTTTTGATTTTCCGGCTTTTCCTTTGGGATTTCGCGACTTTTATTTTTTTCGTACATACCCAGTATTATAGCGACCAAAACGGAAAAAACTTATCGACATCGGTCAAGCCGTTTCTGAGTTTTAGCGAAACTAACGCACAGCAATTAATTTTTATCGAAATTTCGATTTTTTCGATTTTCCGGCTTTTCCTTTGGGATTTCCCGACTTTTATTTTTTTTCATACCTACCCTGTATCAACGCGAACAGAACAAAAAAAACTTATCGACATCGATCAAGCCGTTTTTGAGTTTTAGCGACACTAACGCACAGCAATTAATTTTTATCGAAATTTCGATTTTTTCGATTTTCCGGCTTTTCCTTTGGGATTTCCCGACTTTTATTTTTTTCATACCTACCCTGTATCAACGCGAACAAAACAAAAAAAACTTATCGACATCGATTAAGCCGTTTTTGAGTTTTAGCGACACTATCGCACAGCAATTCATTTTTATCGAAATTTCGATTTTATCGATTTTCCGGCTTTTCCTTTTGGTTTTCCCGACTTTTATTTTGTTTCATACCTACCCTGTATCATAGCGAACAAAACCAAAAAAAACTTATCGACATCGGTCAAGCCGTTTTTGAGTTTTAGCATAACTAACGCACAGCAATTCATTTTTATCGGAGTTTCTATTTTTTTGATTTTCCGGCTTTTCCTTTGGGATTTCGCGACTTTTATTTTTTTTCGTACATACCCTGTATTATAGCGAACAAAACAGAAAAAACTTATCGACATCGGTCAAGCCGTTTATGAGTTTTAGCGAGACTAACGCATAGCAATTCATTTTGATCGAAATATCGATTTTTTAGATTTTCCGGCTTTTCTTTTGAGATTACCCAACTTTTTTTTTTATACCTAACCTGTATCATAGCGAACAAAAAAAAAAAAACTTATCGACATCGATCAAGCCGTTTCTGAGTTTTAGCGAAACTAACGCACAGCAATTAATTTTTATCGAAATTTCGATTTTTTCGTTTTTCCGGCTTTTCCGTTGGGATTTCCCGACTTTTATTTTTTTTCATACCTACCCTGTATCATAGCGAACAAAACGAAAAACACTTATCGACATCGGTCATGCCGTTTTTGATTTTTAGCGTCACTATCGCACAGCAATTCATTTTTATCGAAATTTCGATTTTTTCGATTTTCCGGCTTTTCCTTTGGGATTTCCCTACTTTTATTTTTTTTCGTACCTACCCTGTATCATAGCCAACAAAACAAAAAAAACTTATCGACATCGGTCAAGCCGTTTTTGAGTTTTGGCGACACTATCGCACAGCAATTCATTTTTATCGGAGTTTCTATTTTTTTGATTTTCCGGCTTTTCCTTTGGCATTTCCCGACTTTTCTTTTTTATCGTACCTACCCTGTATCATAGCGAACAAAACAAAAAAAACTTATCGACATCGGTCAAGCCGTTTCTGAGTTTTAGCGAAACTAACGCACAGCAATTAATTTTTATCGAAATTTCGATTTTTTCGATTTTCCGGCTTTTCCTTTGGGATTTCCCGTCTTTTATTTTTTTTCATACCTACCCTGTATCATAGCGAACAAAACGAAAAACACTTATCGACATCGGTCATGCCGTTTTTGATTTTTAGCGTCACTATCGCACAGCAATTAATTTTTATCGAAATTTCGATTTTTTCGATTTTCCGGCTTTTCCTTTGGTATTTCCCGACTTTTATTTTTTTTGGTACCTACCCTGCATCATAGCGAACAAAAAAAAAAAAACTTATCGACATCGGTCAAGCCGTTTTTGAGTTTTAGCGAGACTAACGCACAGCAATTCATTTTTATCGAAATTTCGAATTTTTCGTTTTTCCGGCTTTTCCTTTGGGATTTCCCCACTTTTCTTTTTTTCAAACCTACCCTGTATTATAGCGAACAAAACAAAAAAAACTTATCGACATCGGTCAAGCCGTTTTTGAGTTTTAGCGAGACTAACGCACAGCAATTCATTTTTATCGAAATTTCGATTTTTTCGATTTTCCGGCTTTTCCTTTGGGATTTCCCTACTTTTATTTTTTTTCGTACCTACCCTGTATCATAGCCAACAAAACAAAAAAAACTTATCGACATCGGTCGAGCCGTTTCCGAGTTTTTGCGAAACTAACGCACAGCAATTAATTTTTATCGAAATTTCGATTTTTTCGATTTTCCGGCTTTTTCTTTGGTATTTCCCGACTTTTCTTTTTTTTGGTACCTACCCTGCATCATAGCGAACAAAAAAAAAAAAACTTATAGACATCGGTCAAGCCGTTTTTGAGTTTTAGCGACACTATCGCACAGCAATTAATTTTTATCGAAATTTCGATTTTACCGATTTTCCGGCTTTTCCTTTAGGATTTCCCGACTTTTCTTTTTTTTCGTACCTACCCTGCATCATAGCGAACAAAACAAAAAAAACTTATCGACATCGGTTAAGCCGTTTCTGAGTTTTAGCGAAACTAACGCACAGCAATTAATTTTTATCGAAATTTCGATTTTTTCGATTTTCTGGCTTTTCCTTTGGGATTTACCGACTTTTATTTTTTTTCATACCTACCCTGTATCATAGCGAACAACACAAAAAAAAACTTATCGACATCGGTCAAGCCGTTTCTGAGTTTTAGCGACACTATCGCACAGCAATTAATTTTTATCGAAATTTCGATTTTTTCGATTTTCCGGCTTTTGCTTTGGGATTTCCCAACTTTTCTTATTTTCGTACCTACCATGTGTCATAGCGAACAAAACGAAAAAAACTTATCGACATCGGTCAAGCCGTTTTTGAGTTTTAGCGACACTATCGCACAGCAATTAATTTTTATCGAAATTTCGATTTTTTCGATATTCCGGCTTTTCCTTTGGGATGTCCCGACTTTTATTTTTTTTCGTACCTACCCTGTATCATAGCGAACAAAACAAAAAAAACTTATCGACATCGGTCAAGCCGTTTCTGAGTTTTAGCGAAACTAACGCACAGGAATTAATTTTTATCGAAATTTCGATTTTTCTATTTTCCGGCTTTTCCTTTGGGATTTCCCGTCTTTTTTTTTTTTTCATACCTACCCTGTATCAATGCGAACAAAACAAAAAAAACTTATCGGCATCGATAAAGCCGTTTCTGAGTTTTAGCGAAACTAACGCACAGCAATTCATTTTTATCGGAATTTCGATTTTTTCAATTTTCCATCTTTTCCTTAGGGATTTCCCGACTTTTATTTTTTTTCATGCCTACCCTGTATCATAGCGAACAAAACAAAAAAAACTTATCGACATCGGTCAAGCCGTTTCTGAGTTTTAACGACACAATCGCACAGCAATTAATTTTAATCGAAATTTCGATTTTTTCGATTTTCCGCCTTTTCCTTTGGGATTTCCCGACTATTCTCTTTTTTCGTACCTACCCTGTATCATAACGAACAAAACAAAAAAAACTTATCGAAATCGGTCAAGCCGTTTCTGAGTTTTAGCGAAACTAACGCACAGCAATTAATTTTTATCGAAATTTCGATTTTTTCGATTTTCCGGCTTTTCCTTTGGGATTTCCCGACTTTTATTTTTTTTCATACCTACCCTGTATCAACGCGAACAAAACAAAAAAAACTTATCGACATCGATCTAGCCGTTTTTGAGTTTTAGCGACACTATCGCACAGCAATTAATTTTTATCGTAATTTCGATTTTTTCGATTTTCCGGCTTTTCCTTTGGGATTTCCCGACTTTTGTTTTTTTCATACCTACCCTGTATCATAGCGAACAAAACAAAAAAAAACTTATCGACATCGGTCAAGCCGTTTTTGAGTTTTAGCATAACTTACGCACAGCAATTCATTTATATCGGAGTTTCTATTTTTTTGATTTTCTGGCTTTTCCTTTGGGATTGCGCGACTTTTATTTTTTTTCGTACCTACCCTGTATTATAGCGAACAAAACAAAAAAAAAATTATCGACATCGATCAAGCCGTTTCTGAGTTTTAGCAAAACTAACGCACAGCAATTAATTTTTATCGAAATTTCGATTTTTTCGATTTTCCGGCTTTTCCTTTGGGATTTCTCGCCTTTTCTTTTTTTTCATACCTACCCTGTATCATAGCTAACAAAACAAAAAAAAACTTATCGACATCGGTCATGCCGTTTCTGAGTTTTAGCGAAACTAACGCACAGCAATTAATTTTTATCGAAATTTCGATTTTTTCGATTTTCCGGCTTTTCCTTTGGGATTTCTCACCTTTTCTTTTTTTTCATACCTACCCTGTATCATAGCGAACAAAACGAAAAAAACTTATCGACGTCGGTCGAGCCGTTTTTGAGTTTTAGCGACACTATCGCACAGCAATTAATTTTTATCGAAATTTCGACTTTTTCGATTTTCCCGCTTTTCCTTTGGGATTTCCCGACTTTTATTTTTTTTCATACCTACCCTGTATCATAGCGAACAAAACGAAAAAAACTTATCGACATCGGTCTAGCCGTTTTTGAGTTTTAGCATAACTAACGCACAGCAATTCATTTTTATCGGAGTTTCAATTTTTTTGATTTTCCGGCTTTTCCTTTGGGATTTCGCGACTTTTATTTTTTTTCGTACATACCCTGTATTATAGCGAACAAAACAGAAAAAACTTATCGACATCGGTCAAGCCGTTTCTGAGTTTTAGCGAAACTAACGCACAGCAATTAATTTTTATCGAAATTTCGATTTGTCGATTTTCCGGCTTTTCCTTTGGGATTTCCCGACTTTTCTTTTTTTTCATACCTACCCTGTATCAACGCGAACAAAACAAAAAAAACTTATCGACATCGATCAAGCCGTTTTTGAGTTTTAGCGACACTAACGCTATACCTACCCTGTATCAACGCGAACAAAACAAAAAAAACTTATCGACATCGATCAAGCCGTTTTTGAGTTTTAGCGACACTAACGCACAGCAATTAATTTTTATCGAAATTTCGTTTTTTTCGATTTTCCGACTTTTCCTTTGGGATTTCCCAACTTTTATTTTTTTCATACCTACCCTGTATCAACGCGAACAAAACAAAAAAAAACTTATCGACATCGGTCAAGCCGTTTTTGAGTTTTAGCATAACTGGGATTTCCCGACTTTTATTTTTTTCATACCTACCCTGTATCATAGTGAACAAACCAAAAAAACTTATCGACATCGGTCAAGCCGTTTCTGAGTTTTAGCGACACTATCGCACAGCAATTAATTTTTATCGAAATTTCGATTTTTTCGATTTTCCGGCTTTTCCTTTGGGATTTCCCGACTATTCTTTTTTTTCATACCTACCCTGTATCATAGCGAACAAAACAAAAAAAACTTATCGAAATCGGTCTAGCCGTTTCTGAGTTTTAGCGAAACTAACGCACAGCAATTCATTTTTATCGGAATGTCGATTTTTTCAATTTTCCGACTTTTCCTTTGGGATTTCCCGACTTTTATTTTTTTTCATACCTACCCTGTATCATAGCGAACAAACCAAAAAAACTTATCGACATCGGTCAAGCCGTTTCTGAGTTTTAGCGACACTATCGCACAGCAATTAATTTTTATCGAAATTTCGATTTTTTCGATTTTCCGGCTTTTCCTTTGGGATTTCCCAACTTTTCTTATTTTTGTACCTACCCTGTATCATAGCGAACAACACAAAAAAAAACTTATCGACATCGGTCAAGCCGTTTCTGAGTTTTAGCGACACTATCGCACAGCAATTAATTTTTATCGAAATTTCGATTTTTTCGATTTTCCAGCTTTTCCTTTGGGATTTCCCAACTTTTCTTATTTTCGTACCTACCCTGTATCATAGCGAACAAAACAAAAAAAAACTTATCGACATTGGTCAAGCCGTTTTTGAGTTTTAGCGAAACTAAGGCACAGCAATGAATTTTTATCGAAATTTCGATTTTTTCGATTTTCCGGCTTTTCCTTTGGGATTTCCCGACTTTTATTTTTTTTATACCTACCCTGTATCATAGCGAACAACACAAAAAAAAACTTTTCGACATCGGTCCTGCCGTTTTTGAGTTTTAGCGACACTATTGCACAGCAATTAATTTTTATCGAAATTACGATTTTTTCGATTTTCCGGCTCTTCCTTTGGGATTTCCCGACTTTTATTTTTTTTCGTACCTACCCTGTATCATAGCGAACAAAACAAAAAAAAACTTATCGACATTGGTCAAGCCGTTTTTGAGTTTTAGCGAAACTAACGCACAGCAATGAATTTTTATCGAAATTTCGATTTTTTCGATTTTCCGGCTTTTCCTTTGGGATTTCCCGACTTTTATTTTTTTTCGTACCTACCCTGTATCATAGCGAACAAAACAAAAAAAACTTATCGACATCGGTCAAGCCGTTTCTGAGTTTTAGCGAAACTAACGCACAGGAATTAATTTTTATCGAAATTTCGATTTTTCGATTTTCCGGCTTTTCCTTTGGGATTTCCCGTCTTTTCTTTTTTTTCATGCCTACCCTGTATCAATGCGAACAAAACAAAAAAAACTTATCGACATCGATCAAGCCGTTTCTGAGTTTTAGCGAAACTAACGCACAGCAATTAATTTTTATCGAAATTTCGATTTTTTCGATTTTCCGGCTTTTCCTTTGGGATTTCTCGCCTTTTCTTTTTTTTCATACCTACCCTGTATCATAGCTAACAAAACAAAAAAGAACTTATCGACATCGGTCAAGCCGTTTCCGAGTTTTAGCGAAACTAACGCACAGCAATTAATTTTTATCGAAATTTCGATTTTTTCGTTTTTCCGGCTTTTCCTTTGTAATTTCCCGACTTTTATTTTTGTTCATACCTACCCTGTATCATAGCGAACAAAACGAAAAAAACTTATCGACATCGGTCGAGCCGTTTTTGAGTTTTAGCGACACTATCGCACAGCAATTAATTTTTATCGAAATTTCGATTTTTTCGATTTTCCCGTTTTTCCTTTGGGATTTCCCGACTTTTATTTTTTTTCATACCTACCCTGTATCATAGCGAATAAAACAAAAAAAACTTATCGACATCGGTCAAGCCGTTTTTGAGTTTTAGCGACACTATCGCACAGCAATTCATTTTTATCGAAATTTCGATTTTTTCGATTTTCCGGCTTTTCCTTTGGGATTTCCCGACCTTTCTTTTTTTTCATACCTACCCTGTATCATAGCAAACGAAACAAAAAAACTTAACGACATCGGTCTAGCCGTTTTTGAGTTTTAGCGACACAATCGCACAGCAATTCATTTTTATCGAAATTTCGATTTTTTCGATTTTCCGGCTTTTCCTTTGGGATTTCCCGACTTTTATTTTTTTTCATACCTACCCTGTATCATAGCGAACAAAACAAAAAAAACTTATCGACATCGGTCAAGCCGTTTTTGAGTTTTAGCGACACTATCGCACAGCAATTCATTTTTATCGAAATTTCGATTTTTTCGATTTTCCGGCTTTTCCTTTAGGATTTCCCGACTTTTATTTTTTTTCGTACCTACCCTGTATCATAGCAAACAAAACGAAAAAAACTTATCGACATCGGTCAAGCCGTTTTTGAGTTTTAGCGACACTATCGCACAGCAATTCATTTTTTCGAAATTTCGATTTTTTCGATTTTCCGGCTTTTCCTTTGGGATTTCCCGACTTTTATTTTTTTTCATACCTACCCTGTATCAACGCGAACAAAACAAAAAAAACTTATCGACATCGATCAAGCCGTTTTTGAGTTTTAGCGACACTATCGCACAGCAATTCATTTTTATCGAAATTTCGATTTTTTCGATTTTCCGGCTTTTCCTTTGGGATTTCCCGACTTTTATTATTTTTCATACCTACCCTGTATCATAGCGAACAAAACAAAAAAAAACTTATCGACATCGGTCAAGCCGTTTTTGAGTTTTAGCATAACTAACGCACAGCAATTCATTTTTATCGAAATATCGATTTTTTAGATTTTCCGGCTTTTCTTTTGAGATTACCCAACTTTTTTTTTTTTATACCTAACCTGTATAATAGCGAACAAAACAAAAAAAACTTATCGACATCGATTAAGCCGTTTTTGAGTTTTAGCGACACTATCGCACAGCAATTCATTTTTATCGAAATTTCGATTTTATCGATTTTCCGGCTTTTCCTTTTGGTTTTCCCGACTTTTATTTTGTTTCATACCTACCCTGTATCATAGCGAACAAAACCAAAAAAAACTTATCGACATCGGTCAAGCCGTTTTTGAGTTTTAGCATAACTAACGCACAGCAATTCATTTTTATCGGAGTTTCTATTTTTTTGATTTTCCGGCTTTTCCTTTGGGATTTCGCGACTTTTATTTTTTTTCGTACATACCCTGTATTATAGCGAACAAAACAGAAAAAACTTATCGACATCGGTCAAGCCGTTTATGAGTTTTAGCGAGACTAACGCATAGCAATTCATTTTGATCGAAATATCGATTTTTTAGATTTTCCGGCTTTTCTTTTGAGATTACCCAACTTTTTTTTTTATACCTAACCAGTATCATAGCGAACAAAACAAAAAAAACTTATCGACATCGATCAAGCCGTTTCTGAGTTTTAGCGAAACTAACGCACAGCAATTAATTTTTATCGAAATTTCGATTTTTTCGTTTTTCCGGCTTTTCCGTTGGGATTTCCCGACTTTTATTTTTTTTATACCTACCCTGTATCATAGCGAACAAAACAAAAAAAACTTATCGACATCGGTCAAGCCGTTTTTGAGTTTTGGCGACACTATCGCACAGCAATTCATTTTTATCGGAGTTTCTATTTTTTTGATTTTCCGGCTTTTCCTTTGGCATTTCCCGACTTTTCTTTTTTATCGTACCTACCCTGTATCATAGCAAACAAAACAAAAAAAACTTATCGACATCGGTCAAGCCGTTTCTGAGTTTTAGCGAAACTAACGCACAGCAATTAATTTTTATCGAAATTTCGATTTTTTCGATTTTCCGGCTTTTCCTTTGGGATTTCCCGTCTTTTATTTTTTTTCATACCTACCCTGTATCATAGCGAACAAAACGAAAAACACTTATCGACATCGGTCATGCCGTTTTTGAGTTTTAGCGAGACTAACGCACAGCAATTCATTTTTATCGAAATTTCGAATTTTTCGTTTTTCCGGCTTTTCCTTTGGGATTTCCCCACTTTTCTTTTTTTCAAACCTACCCTGTATTATAGCGAACAAAACAAAAAAAACTTATCGACATCGGTCAAGCCGTTTTTGAGTTTTAGCGAGACTAACGCACAGCAATTCATTTTTATCGAAATTTCGATTTTTTCGATTTTCCGGCTTTTCCTTTGGGATTTCCCTACTTTTATTTTTTTTCGTACCTACCCTGTATCATAGCCAACAAAACAAAAAAAACTTATCGACATCGGTCGAGCCGTTTCCGAGTTTTTGCGAAACTAACGCACAGCAATTAATTTTTATCGAAATTTCGATTTTTTCGATTTTCCGGCTTTTTCTTTGGTATTTCCCGACTTTTCTTTTTTTTCGTACCTACCCTGCATCATAGCGAACAAAACAAAAAAAACTTATCGACATCGGTGAAGCCGTTTCTGAGTTTTAGCGAAACTAACGCACAGCAATTAATTTTTATCGAAATTTCGATTTTTTCGATTTTCTGGCTTTTCCTTTGGGATTTCCCGACTTTTATTTTTTTTCATACCTACCCTGTATCATAGCGAACAACACAAAAAAAAACTTATCGACATCGGTCAAGCCGTTTCTGAGTTTTAGCGACACTATCGCACAGCACTTAATTTTTATCGAAATTTCGATTTTTTCGATTTTCCGGCTTTTGCTTTGGGATTTCCCAACTTTTCTTATTTTCGTACCTACCATGTGTCATAGCGAACAAAACGAAAAAAACTTATCGACATCGGTCCAGCCGTTTTTGAGTTTTAGCGACACTATCGCACAGCAATTAATTTTTATCGAAATTTCGATTTTTTCGATATTCCGGCTTTTCCTTTGGGATTTCCCGACTTTTATTTTTTTTCGTACCTACCCTGTATCATAGCGAACAAAACAAAAAAAACTTATCGACATCGGTCAAGCCGTTTCTGAGTTTTAGCGAAACTAACGCACAGGAATTAATTTTTATCGAAATTTCGATTTTTCTATTTTCCGGCTTTTCCTTTGGGATTTCCCGTCTTTTTTTTTTTTCATACCTACCCTGTATCAATGCGAACAAAACAAAAAAAACTTATCGGCATCGATAAAGCCGTTTCTGAGTTTTAGCGAAACTAACGCACAGCAATTCATTTTTATCGGAATTTCGATTTTTTAAATTTTCCGTCTTTTCCTTAGGGATTTCCCGACTTTTATTTTTTTTCATACCTACCCTGTATCATAGCGAACAAAACAAAAAAAACTTATCGACATCGGTCAAGCCGTTTCTGAGTTTTAACGACACTATCGCACAGCAATTAATTTTAATCGAAATTTCGATTTTTTCGATTTTCCGCCTTTTCCTTTGGGATTTCCCGACTATTCATTTTTTTCGTACCTACCCTGTATCATAGCGAACAAAACAAAAAAAACTTATCGAAATCGGTCAAGCCGTTTCTGAGTTTTAGCGAAACTAACGCACAGCAATTCATTTTTATCGTAATTTCGATTTTTTCGATTTTCCGGCTTTTCCTTTGGGATTTCCCGACTTTTGTTTTTTTCATACCTACCCTGTATCATAGCGAACAAAACAAAAAAAAACTTATCGACATCGGTCAAGCCGTTTTGGAGTTTTAGCATAACTAACGCACAGCAATTCATTTATATCGGAGTTTCTATTTTTTTGATTTTCTGGCTTTTCCTTTGGGATTGCGCGACTTTTATTTTTTTTCGTACCTACCCTGTATTATAGCGAACAAAACAGAAAAAACTTATCGACATCGGTCAAGCCGTTTATGAGTTTTAGCGAGACTAACGCATAGCAATTCATTTTAATCGAAATATCGATTTTTTCGATTTTCCGGCTTTTCCTTTGGGATTTCCCGACTTTTGTTTTTTTCATACCTACCCTGTATCATAGCGAACAAAACAAAAAAAAACTTATCGACATCGGTCAAGCCGTTTTTGAGTTTTAGCATAACTAACGCACAGCAATTCATTTATATCGGAGTTTCTATTTTTTTGATTTTCTGGCTTTTCCTTTGGGATTGCGCGACTTTTATTTTTTTTCGTACCTACCCTGTATTATAGCGAACAAAACAAAAAAAACTTAACGACATCGGTCACGCCGTTTTTGAGTTTTAGCGACACAATCGCACAGCAATTCATTTTTATCGAAATTTCGATTTTTTCGATTTTCCGGCTTTTCGTTTGGGATTTCCCGACTTTTATTTTTTTTCATACCTACCCTGTATCATAGCGAACAAAACCCAAAAAACTTATCGACATCGGTCAAGCCGTTTTTGAGTTTTAGCATAACTAACGCACAGCAATTCATTTTTATCGGAGTTTCTATTTTTTTGATTTTCCGGCTTTTCCTTTGGGATTTCGCGACTTTTATTTTTTTCGTACATACCCTGTATTATAGCGACCAAAACGGAAAAAACTTATCGACATCGGTCAAGCCGTTTCTGAGTTTTAGCGAAACTAACGCACAGCAATTAATTTTTATCGAAATTTCGATTTTTTCGATTTTCCGGCTTTTCCTTTGGGATTTCCCGACTTTTATTTTTTTTCATACCTACCCTGTATCAACGCGAACAGAACAAAAAAAACTTATCGACATCGATCAAGCCGTTTTTGAGTTTTAGCGACACTAACGCACAGCAATTAATTTTTATCGAAATTTCGATTTTTTCGATTTTCCGGCTTTTCCTTTGGGATTTCCCGACTTTTATTTTTTTCATACCTACCCTGTATCAACGCGAACAAAACAAAAAAAACTTATCGACATCGATTAAGCCGTTTTTGAGTTTTAGCGACACTATCGCACAGCAATTCATTTTTATCGAAATTTCGATTTTATCGATTTTCCGGCTTTTCCTTTTGGTTTTCCCGACTTTTATTTTGTTTCATACCTACCCTGTATCATAGCGAACAAAACCAAAAAAAACTTATCGACATCGGTCAAGCCGTTTTTGAGTTTTAGCGAAACTAACGCACAGCAATTAATTTTTATCGAAATTTCGATTTTTTCGATTTTCCGGCTTTTCCTTTGGTATTTCCCGACTTTTATTTTTTTTGGTACCTACCCTGCATCATAGCGAACAAAAAAAAAAAAACTTATCGACATCGGTCAAGCCGTTTTTGAGTTTTAGCGAGACTAACGCACAGCAATTCATTTTTATCGAAATTTCGATTTTTTCGATTTTCCGGCTTTTCGTTTGGGATTTCCCGACTTTTATTTTTTTTCATACCTACCCTGTATCATAGCGAACAAAACCCAAAAAACTTATCGACATCGGTCAAGCCGTTTTTGAGTTTTAGCGAGACTAACGCACAGCAATTCATTTTTATCGGAGTTTCTATTTTTTTGATTTTCCGGCTTTTCCTTTGGGATTTCGCGACTTTTATTTTTTTTCGTACATACCCTGTATTATAGCGAACAAAACAGAAAAAACTTATCGACATCGGTCAAGCCGTTTATGAGTTTTAGCGAGACTAACGCATAGCAATTCATTTTGATCGAAATATCGATTTTTTAGATTTTCCGGCTTTTCTTTTGAGATTACCCAACTTTTTTTTTTATACCTAACCTGTATCATAGCGAACAAAAAAAAAAAAACTTATCGACATCGTTCAAGCCGTTTCTGAGTTTTAGCGAAACTAACGCACAGCAATTAATTTTTATCGAAATTTCGATTTTTTCGTTTTTCCGGCTTTTCCGTTGGGATTTCCCGACTTTTATTTTTTTTCATACCTACCCTGTATCATAGCGAACAAAACGAAAAACACTTATCGACATCGGTCATGCCGTTTTTGATTTTTAGCGTCACTATCGCACAGCAATTCATTTTTATCGAAATTTCGATTTTTTCGATTTTCCGGCTTTTCCTTTGGGATTTCCCTACTTTTATTTTTTTTCGTACCTACCCTGTATCATAGCCAACAAAACAAAAAAAACTTATCGACATCGGTCAAGCCGTTTTTGAGTTTTGGCGACACTATCGCACAGCAATTCATTTTTATCGGAGTTTCTATTTTTTTGATTTTCCGGCTTTTCCTTTGGCATTTCCCGACTTTTCTTTTTTATCGTACCTACCCTGTATCATAGCGAACAAAACAAAAAAAACTTATCGACATCGGTCAAGCCGTTTCTGAGTTTTAGCGAAACTAACGCACAGCAATTAATTTTTATCGAAATTTCGATTTTTTCGATTTTCCGGCTTTTCCTTTGGGATTTCCCGTCTTTTATTTTTTTTCATACCTACCCTGTATCATAGCGAACAAAACGAAAAACACTTATCGACATCGGTCATGCCGTTTTTGATTTTTAGCGTCACTATCGCACAGCAATTAATTTTTATCGAAATTTCGATTTTTTCGATTTTCCGGCTTTTCCTTTGGTATTTCCCGACTTTTATTTTTTTTGGTACCTACCCTGCATCATAGCGAACAAAAAAAAAAAAACTTATCGACATCGGTCAAGCCGTTTTTGAGTTTTAGCGAGACTAACGCACAGCAATTCATTTTTATCGAAATTTCGAATTTTTCGTTTTTCCGGCTTTTCCTTTGGGATTTCCCCACTTTTCTTTTTTTCAAACCTACCCTGTATTATAGCGAACAAAACAAAAAAAACTTATCGACATCGGTCAAGCCGTTTTTGAGTTTTAGCGAGACTAACGCACAGCAATTCATTTTTATCGAAATTTCGATTTTTTCGATTTTCCGGCTTTTCCTTTGGGATTTCCCTACTTTTATTTTTTTTCGTACCTACCCTGTATCATAGCCAACAAAACAAAAAAAACTTATCGACATCGGTCGAGCCGTTTCCGAGTTTTTGCGAAACTAACGCACAGCAATTAATTTTTATCGAAATTTCGATTTTTTCGATTTTCCGGCTTTTTCTTTGGTATTTCCCGACTTTTCTTTTTTTTGGTACCTACCCTGCATCATAGCGAACAAAAAAAAAAAAACTTATAGACATCGGTCAAGCCGTTTTTGAGTTTTAGCGACACTATCGCACAGCAATTAATTTTTATCGAAATTTCGATTTTACCGATTTTCCGGCTTTTCCTTTAGGATTTCCCGACTTTTCTTTTTTTTCGTACCTACCCTGCATCATAGCGAACAAAACAAAAAAAACTTATCGACATCGGTTAAGCCGTTTCTGAGTTTTAGCGAAACTAACGCACAGCAATTAATTTTTATCGAAATTTCGATTTTTTCGATTTTCTGGCTTTTCCTTTGGGATTTCCCGACTTTTATTTTTTTTCATACCTACCCTGTATCATAGCGAACAACACAAAAAAAAACTTATCGACATCGGTCAAGCCGTTTCTGAGTTTTAGCGACACTATCGCACAGCAATTAATTTTTATCGAAATTTCGATTTTTTCGATTTTCCGGCTTTTGCTTTGGGATTTCCCAACTTTTCTTATTTTCGTACCTACCATGTGTCATAGCGAACAAAACGAAAAAAACTTATCGACATCGGTCAAGCCGTTTTTGAGTTTTAGCGACACTATCGCACAGCAATTAATTTTTATCGAAATTTCGATTTTTTCGATATTCCGGCTTTTCCTTTGGGATGTCCCGACTTTTATTTTTTTTCGTACCTACCCTGTATCATAGCGAACAAAACAAAAAAAACTTATCGACATCGGTCAAGCCGTTTCTGAGTTTTAGCGAAACTAACGCACAGGAATTAATTTTTATCGAAATTTCGATTTTTCTATTTTCCGGCTTTTCCTTTGGGATTTCCCGTCTTTTTTTTTTTTTCATACCTACCCTGTATCAATGCGAACAAAACAAAAAAAACTTATCGGCATCGATAAAGCCGTTTCTGAGTTTTAGCGAAACTAACGCACAGCAATTCATTTTTATCGGAATTTCGATTTTTTCAATTTTCCATCTTTTCCTTAGGGATTTCCCGACTTTTATTTTTTTTCATGCCTACCCTGTATCATAGCGAACAAAACAAAAAAAACTTATCGACATCGGTCAAGCCGTTTCTGAGTTTTAACGACACAATCGCACAGCAATTAATTTTAATCGAAATTTCGATTTTTTCGATTTTCCGCCTTTTCCTTTGGGATTTCCCGACTATTCTCTTTTTTCGTACCTACCCTGTATCATAGCGAACAAAACAAAAAAAACTTATCGAAATCGGTCAAGCCGTTTCTGAGTTTTAGCGAAACTAACGCACAGCAATTAATTTTTATCGAAATTTCGATTTTTTCGATTTTCCGGCTTTTCCTTTGGGATTTCCCGACTTTTATTTTTTTTCATACCTACCCTGTATCAACGCGAACAAAACAAAAAAAACTTATCGACATCGATCTAGCCGTTTTTGAGTTTTAGCGACACTATCGCACAGCAATTAATTTTTATCGTAATTTCGATTTTTTCGATTTTCCGGCTTTTCCTTTGGGATTTCCCGACTTTTGTTTTTTTCATACCTACCCTGTATCATAGCGAACAAAACAAAAAAAAACTTATCGACATCGGTCAAGCCGTTTTTGAGTTTTAGCATAACTTACGCACAGCAATTCATTTTTATCGGAGTTTCTATTTTTTTGATTTTCTGGCTTTTCCTTTGGGATTGCGCGACTTTTATTTTTTTTCGTACCTACCCTGTATTATAGCGAACAAAACAGAAAAAACTTATCGACATCGGTCAAGCCGTTTATGAGTTTTAGCGAGACTAACGCATAGCAATTCATTTTAATCGAAATATCGATTTTTTAGATTTTCCGGCTTTTCTTTTGAGATTACCCAACTTTTTTTTTTTTATACCTAACCTGTATCATAGCGAACAAAACAAAAAAAAAATTATCGACATCGATCAAGCCGTTTCTGAGTTTTAGCAAAACTAACGCACAGCAATTAATTTTTATCGAAATTTCGATTTTTTCGATTTTCCGGCTTTTCCTTTGGGATTTCTCGCCTTTTCTTTTTTTTCATACCTACCCTGTATCATAGCTAACAAAACAAAAAAAAACTTATCGACATCGGTCATGCCGTTTCTGAGTTTTAGCGAAACTAACGCACAGCAATTAATTTTTATCGAAATTTCGATTTTTTCGATTTTCCGGCTTTTCCTTTGGGATTTCTCACCTTTTCTTTTTTTTCATACCTACCCTGTATCATAGCGAACAAAACGAAAAAAACTTATCGACGTCGGTCGAGCCGTTTTTGAGTTTTAGCGACACTATCGCACAGCAATTAATTTTTATCGAAATTTCGACTTTTTCGATTTTCCCGCTTTTCCTTTGGGATTTCCCGACTTTTATTTTTTTTCATACCTACCCTGTATCATAGCGAACAAAACGAAAAAAACTTATCGACATCGGTCGAGCCGTTTTTGAGTTTTAGCATAACTAACGCACAGCAATTCATTTTTATCGGAGTTTCAATTTTTTTGATTTTCCGGCTTTTCCTTTGGGATTTCGCGACTTTTATTTTTTTTCGTACATACCCTGTATTATAGCGAACAAAACAGAAAAAACTTATCGACATCGGTCAAGCCGTTTCTGAGTTTTAGCGAAACTAACGCACAGCAATTAATTTTTATCGAAATTTCGATTTGTCGATTTTCCGGCTTTTCCTTTGGGATTTCCCGACTTTTCTTTTTTTTCATACCTACCCTGTATCAACGCGAACAAAACAAAAAAAACTTATCGACATCGATCAAGCCGTTTTTGAGTTTTAGCGACACTAACGCACAGCAATTAATTTTTATCGAAATTTCGTTTTTTTCGATTTTCCGACTTTTCCTTTGGGATTTCCCAACTTTTATTTTTTTCATACCTACCCTGTATCAACGCGAACAAAACAAAAAAAAACTTATCGACATCGGTCAAGCCGTTTTTGAGTTTTAGCATAACTAACGCACAGCAATTCATTTTTATCGGAGTTTCTATTTTTTTGATTTTCCGGCTTTTCCTTTGGGATTTCGCGACTTTTATTTTTTTTCGTACATACCCTGTATTATAGCGAACAAAACAGAAAAAACTTATCGACATCGGTTAAGCCGTTTATGAGTTTTAGCGAGACTAACGCATAGCAATTCATTTTGATCGAAATATCGATTTTTTAGATTTTCCGGCTTTTCTTTTGAGATTACCCAACTTTTTTTTTTTATACCTAACCTGTATCATAGCGAACAAAACAAAAAATCTTATCGACATCGATCAAGCCGTTTCTGAGTTTTAGCGAAACTAACGCACAGCAATTAATTTTTATCGAAATTTCGATTTTACCGATTTTCCGGCTTTTCCTTTGGGATTTCCCGACTTTTCTCTTTTTTCGTACCTACCCTGTATCATAGTGAACAAAACAAAAAAAAACTTTTCGAAATCGGTCAAGCCGTTTCCGAGTTTTAGCGAAACTAACGCACAGCAATTAATTTTTATCGAAATTTCGATTTTTTCGATTTTCCCGCTTTTCCTTTGGGATTTCCCGACTTTTATTTTTTTTCATACCTACCCTGTATCATAGCGAACAAAACGAAACAAACTTATCGACATCGGTCATGCCGTTTTTGAGTTTTAGCGTCACTATCGCACAGCAATTAATTTTGATTGAAATATCGATTTTTTCGATTTTCCGGTTTTTTCTTTGGTATTTCCCGACGTTTCTTTTTTTGGTACCTACCCTGCATCATACCGAACAAAACAAAAAAAAACTTATCGACATCGGTCAAGCCGTTTTTGAGTTTTAGCGACACTATCGCACAGCAATTAATTTTTATCGAAATTTCGATTTTACCGATTTTCCGGCTTTTCCTTTGGGATTTCCCGACTTTTCTTTTTTTTCGTACCTACCCTGCATCATAGCGAACAAAACAAAAAAAACTTATCGACATCGGTCAAGCCGTTTCTGAGTTTTAGCGAAACTAACGTACAGCAATTAATTTTTATCGAAATTTCGATTTTTTCGTTTTTCCGGCTTTTCCTTTGGGATTTCCCAACTTTTATTTTTTTTCATACCTACCCTGTATCATAGCGAACAAAACGAAAAAAACTTATCGACATCGGTCGAGCCGTTTTTGAGTTTTAGCGACACTGTCGCACAACAATTCATTTTTATCGAAATTTCGATTTTTTCGATTTTCCGGCTTTTCCTTTGGGATTTCCCGACCTTTCTTTTTTTTCATACCTACCCTGTATCATAGCAAACAAAACAAAAAAAACTTAACGACATCGGTCAAGCCGTTTTTGTGTTTTAGCGAGACTAACGCACAGCAATTCATTTTTATCCAAATTTCGATTTTTTCGATTTTCCGGCTTTTCCTTTGGGATTTCCCGACTTTTATTTTTTTTCGTACCTACCCTGTATCATAGCGAACAAAACTAAAAAACTTATCGACATCGGTCAAGCCGTTTCCGAGTTTTTGCGAAACTAACGCACAGCAATTAATTTTTATCGAAATTTCGATTTTTTCGATTTTGCGGCTTTTCCTTTGGGATTTCCCGTCTCTTTTTTTTTTTCATACCTAGCCTGTATCAATGCGAACAAAACAAAAAAAACTTATCGACATCGATAAAGCCGTTTCTGAGTTTTAGCGAAACTAACGCACAGCAATTCATTTTTATCGGAATTTCGATTTTTTCAATTTTCCGTCTTTTCCTTTGGGATTTCCCGACTTTTATTTTTTTTCATACCTACCCTGTATCATAGTGAACAAAACAAAAAAAACTTATCGACATCGGTCAAGCCGTTTCTGAGTTTTAGCGACACTATCTCACAGCAATTAATTTTTATCGAAATTTCGATTTTTTCGATTTTCCGGCTTTTCCTTTGGGATTTCCCGACTATTCTTTTTTTTCATACCTACGCTGTATCATAGCGAACAAAACAAAAAAAACTTATCGAAATCGGTCAAGCCGTTTCTGAGTTTTAGCGAAACTAACGCACAGCAATTAATTTTTATCGAATTTCGATTTTTTCGATTTTCCGGCTTTTCCTTTGGTATTTCCCGACTTTTATTTTTTTTCATACCTACCCTGTATCAACGCGAACAAAACAAAAAAAACTTATCGACATCGATTAAGCCGTTTTTGAGTTTTAGCGACACTATCGCACAGCAATTCATTTTTATCGAAATTTCGATTTTTTCGATTTTACGGCTTTTCCTTTGGGATTTCCCGACTTTTATTTTTTCTCATACCTACCCTGTATCATAGCGAACAAAACAAAAAAAAACTTATCGACATCGGTCAAGCCGTTTTTGAGTTTTAGCATAACTAACGCACAGCAATTCATTTTTATCGAAATATCGATTTTTTAGATTTTCTGGCTTTTCTTTTTTTATACCTAACCTGTATCATAGCGAACAAAACGAAAAAAACTTATCGACATCGATCACGCCGTTTCTGAGTTTTAGCGAAACTAACGCACAGCAATTAATTTTTATCGAAATTTCGATTTTTTCGATTTTCCGGCTTTTCCTTTGGGATTTCCCGACTTTTATTTTTTTTCATACCTACCCTGTATCATAGCGAACAAAAAAAAAAACTTATCGACATCGGTCAAGCCGTTTTTGAGTTTTAGCGAGACTAACGCACAGCAATTCATTTTTATCGAAATTTCGAATTTTTCGTTTTTCCGTCTTTTCCTTTGGGATTTCCCCACTTTTCTTTTTTTTCAAACCTACCCTGTATTATACCGAACAAAACAAAAAAAACTTATCGACATCGGTCAAGCCGTTTTTGAGTTTTAGCGAGACTAACGCACAGCAATTAATTTTTATCGAAATTTCGATTTTTTCAATTTTCCGGCTTTTCCTTTGGGATTTCTCGCCTTTTCTTTTTTTTCATACCTACCCTGTATCATAGCGAACAAAACGAAAAAAACTTATCGACATCGGTCTAGCCGTTTTTGAGTTTTAGCGACACTATCGCACAGCAATTAATTTTTATCGAAATTTCGATTTTTTCGATTTTCCCGTTTTTCCTTTGGGATTTCCCGACTTTTATTTTTTTTCATACCTACCCTGTATCAACGCGAACAAAACAAAAAAAACTTATCGACATCGGTCAAGCCGTTTTTGAGTTTTAGCGACACTATCGCACAGCAATTCATTTTTTCGAAATTTCGATTTTTTCGATTTTCCGGCTTTTCCTTTGGGATTTCCCGACTTTTATTTTTTTTCATACCTACCCTGTATCATAGCGAACAAAACAAAAAAAACTTATCGACATCGGTCAAGCCGTTTCCGAGTTTTAGCGAAACTAACGCACAGCAATTAATTTTTATCGAAATTTCGATTTTTTCGATTTTCCCGCTTTTCCTTTGGGATTTCCCGACTTTTATTTTTTTTCATACCTACCCTGTATCATAGCGAACAAAACGAAACAAACTTATCGACATCGGTCATGCCGTTTTTGAGTTTTAGCGTCACTATCGCACAGCAATTAATTTTGATTGAAATATCGATTTTTTCGATTTTCCGGTTTTTTCTTTGGTATTTCCCGACGTTTCTTTTTTTGGTACCTACCCTGCATCATACCGAACAAAACAAAAAAAAACTTATCGACATCGGTCAAGCCGTTTTTGAGTTTTAGCGACACTATCGCACAGCAATTAATTTTTATCGAAATTTCGATTTTACCGATTTTCCGGCTTTTCCTTTGGGATTTCCCGACTTTTCTTTTTTTTCGTACCTACCCTGCATCATAGCGAACAAAACAAAAAAAACTTATCGACATCGGTCAAGCCGTTTCTGAGTTTTAGCGAAACTAACGTACAGCAATTAATTTTTATCGAAATTTCGATTTTTTCGTTTTTCCGGCTTTTCCTTTGGGATTTCCCAACTTTTATTTTTTTTCATACCTACCCTGTATCATAGCGAACAAAACGAAAAAAACTTATCGACATCGGTCGAGCCGTTTTTGAGTTTTAGCGACACTGTCGCACAACAATTCATTTTTATCGAAATTTCGATTTTTTCGATTTTCCGGCTTTTCCTTTGGGATTTCCCGACCTTTCTTTTTTTTCATACCTACCCTGTATCATAGCAAACAAAACAAAAAAAACTTAACGACATCGGTCAAGCCGTTTTTGTGTTTTAGCGAGACTAACGCACAGCAATTCATTTTTATCCAAATTTCGATTTTTTCGATTTTCCGGCTTTTCCTTTGGGATTTCCCGACTTTTATTTTTTTTCGTACCTACCCTGTATCATAGCGAACAAAACTAAAAAACTTATCGACATCGGTCAAGCCGTTTCCGAGTTTTTGCGAAACTAACGCACAGCAATTAATTTTTATCGAAATTTCGATTTTTTCGATTTTGCGGCTTTTCCTTTGGGATTTCCCGTCTCTTTTTTTTTTTCATACCTAGCCTGTATCAATGCGAACAAAACAAAAAAAACTTATCGACATCGATAAAGCCGTTTCTGAGTTTTAGCGAAACTAACGCACAGCAATTCATTTTTATCGGAATTTCGATTTTTTCAATTTTCCGTCTTTTCCTTTGGGATTTCCCGACTTTTATTTTTTTTCATACCTACCCTGTATCATAGTGAACAAAACAAAAAAAACTTATCGACATCGGTCAAGCCGTTTCTGAGTTTTAGCGACACTATCTCACAGCAATTAATTTTTATCGAAATTTCGATTTTTTCGATTTTCCGGCTTTTCCTTTGGGATTTCCCGACTATTCTTTTTTTTCATACCTACGCTGTATCATAGCGAACAAAACAAAAAAAACTTATCGAAATCGGTCAAGCCGTTTCTGAGTTTTAGCGAAACTAACGCACAGCAATTAATTTTTATCGAATTTCGATTTTTTCGATTTTCCGGCTTTTCCTTTGGTATTTCCCGACTTTTATTTTTTTTCATACCTACCCTGTATCAACGCGAACAAAACAAAAAAAACTTATCGACATCGATTAAGCCGTTTTTGAGTTTTAGCGACACTATCGCACAGCAATTCATTTTTATCGAAATTTCGATTTTTTCGATTTTACGGCTTTTCCTTTGGGATTTCCCGACTTTTATTTTTTCTCATACCTACCCTGTATCATAGCGAACAAAACAAAAAAAAACTTATCGACATCGGTCAAGCCGTTTTTGAGTTTTAGCATAACTAACGCACAGCAATTCATTTTTATCGAAATATCGATTTTTTAGATTTTCTGGCTTTTCTTTTTTTATACCTAACCTGTATCATAGCGAACAAAACGAAAAAAACTTATCGACATCGATCACGCCGTTTCTGAGTTTTAGCGAAACTAACGCACAGCAATTAATTTTTATCGAAATTTCGATTTTTTCGATTTTCCGGCTTTTCCTTTGGGATTTCCCGACTTTTATTTTTTTTCATACCTACCCTGTATCATAGCGAACAAAAAAAAAAACTTATCGACATCGGTCAAGCCGTTTTTGAGTTTTAGCGAGACTAACGCACAGCAATTCATTTTTATCGAAATTTCGAATTTTTCGTTTTTCCGTCTTTTCCTTTGGGATTTCCCCACTTTTCTTTTTTTTCAAACCTACCCTGTATTATACCGAACAAAACAAAAAAAACTTATCGACATCGGTCAAGCCGTTTTTGAGTTTTAGCGAGACTAACGCACAGCAATTAATTTTTATCGAAATTTCGATTTTTTCAATTTTCCGGCTTTTCCTTTGGGATTTCTCGCCTTTTCTTTTTTTTCATACCTACCCTGTATCATAGCGAACAAAACGAAAAAAACTTATCGACATCGGTCTAGCCGTTTTTGAGTTTTAGCGACACTATCGCACAGCAATTAATTTTTATCGAAATTTCGATTTTTTCGATTTTCCCGTTTTTCCTTTGGGATTTCCCGACTTTTATTTTTTTTCATACCTACCCTGTATCAACGCGAACAAAACAAAAAAAACTTATCGACATCGGTCAAGCCGTTTTTGAGTTTTAGCGACACTATCGCACAGCAATTCATTTTTTCGAAATTTCGATTTTTTCGATTTTCCGGCTTTTCCTTTGGGATTTCCCGACTTTTATTTTTTTTCATACCTACCCTGTATCATAGCGAACAAAACAAAAAAAACTTATCGACATCGGTCAAGCCGTTTTTGAGTTTTAGCATAACTAACGCACAGCAATTCATTTTTATCGGAGTTTCAATTTTTTTGATTTTCCGGCTTTTCCTTTGGGATTTCGCGACTTTTATTTTTTTTCGTACATACCCTGTATTATAGCGAACAAAACAGAAAAAACTTATCGACATCGGTCAAGCCGTTTCTGAGTTTTAGCGAAACTAACGCACAGCAATTAATTTTTATCGAAATTTCGATTTTTTCGATTTTGCGGCTTTTCCTTTGGGATTTCCCGACTTTTCTTTTTTTTCATACCTACCCTGTATCAACGCGAACAAAACAAAAAAAACTTATCGACATCGATCAAGCCGTTTTTGAGTTTTAGCGACACTAACGCACAGCAATTAATTTTTATCGAAATTTCGATTTTTTCGATTTTCCGGCTTTTCCTTTGGGATTTCCCAACTTTTATTTTTTTCATACCTACCCTGTATCAACGCGAACAAAACAAAAAAAAACTTATCGACATCGGTCAAGCCGTTTTTGAGTTTTAGCATAACTAACGCACAGCAATTCATTTTTATCGGAGTTTCTATTTTTTTGATTTTCCGGCTTTTCCTTTGGGATTTCGCGACTTTTATTTTTTTTCGTACATACCCTGTATTATAGCGAACAAAACAGAAAAAACTTATCGACATCGGTCAAGCCGTTTATGAGTTTTAGCGAGACTAACGCATAGCAATTCATTTTGATCGAAATATCGATTTTTTAGATTTTCCGGCTTTTCTTTTGAGATTACCCAACTTTTTTTTTTTATACCTAACCTGTATCATAGCGAACAAAACAAAAAAAACTTATCGACATCGATCAAGCCGTTTCTGAGTTTTAGCGAAACTAACGCACAGCAATTAATTTTTATCGAAATTTCGATTTTACCGATTTTCCGGCTTTTCCTTTGGGATTTCCCGACTTTTCTCTTTTTTCGTACCTACCCTGTATCATAGTGAACAAAACAAAAAAAAACTTTTCGAAATCGGTCAAGCCGTTTCCGAGTTTTAGCGAAACTAACGCACAGCAATTAATTTTTATCGAAATTTCGATTTTTTCGATTTTCCCGCTTTTCCTTTGGGATTTCCCGACTTTTATTTTTTTTCATACCTACCCTGTATCATAGCGAACAAAACGAAAAAAACTTATCGACATCGGTCATGCCGTTTTTGAGTTTTAGCGTCACTATCGCACAGCAATTAATTTTGATTGAAATATCGATTTTTTCGATTTTCCGGTTTTTTCTTTGGTATTTCCCGACGTTTCTTTTTTTGGTACCTACCCTGCATCATACCGAACAAAACAAAAAAAAACTTATCGACATCGGTCAAGCCGTTTTTGAGTTTTAGCGACACTATCGCACAGCAATTAATTTTTATCGAAATTTCGATTTTACCGATTTTCCGGCTTTTCCTTTGGGATTTCCCGACTTTTCTTTTTTTTCGTACCTACCCTGCATCATAGCGAACAAAACAAAAAAAACTTATCGACATCGGTCCAGCCGTTTTTGAGTTTTAGCGACACTATCGCACAGCAATTCATTTTTATCGAAATTTCGATTTTTTCGATTTTCCGGCTTTTCCTTTGGGATTTCCCGACTTTTATTTTTTTTCATACCTACCCTGTATCATAGCGAACAAAACAAAAAAAAACTTATCGACATCGGTCGAGCCGTTTTTGAGTTTTAGCATAACTAACGCACAGCAATTCATTTTTATCGGAATTTCGATTTTTTCGATTTTCCGGCTTTTCCTTTGAGATTACCCAATTTTTTTTTTTTTATACCTAACCTGTATCATAGCGAACAAAACAAAAAAAACTTATCGACATCGATCAAGCCGTTTCTGAGTTTTAGCGAAACTAACGCACAGCAATTAATTTTTTTCGAAATTTCGATTTTTTCGATTTTCCGGCTTTTCCTTTGGGATTTCTCGCCTTTTCTTTGTTTTCATACCTACCCTGTATCATAGCTAACAAAACAAAAAAAAACTTATCGACATCGGTCAAGCCGTTTCTGAGTTTTAGCGAAACTAACGTACAGCAATTAATTTTTATCGAAATTTCGATTTTTTCGTTTTTCCGGCTTTTCCTTTGGGATTTCCCAACTTTTATTTTTTTTCATACCTACCCTGTATCATAGCGAACAAAACGAAAAAAACTTATCGACATCGGTCGAGCCGTTTTTGAGTTTTAGCGACACTGTCGCACAACAATTCATTTTTATCGAAATTTCGATTTTTTCGATTTTCCGGCTTTTCCTTTGGGATTTCCCGACCTTTCTTTTTTTTCATACCTACCCTGTATCATAGCAAACAAAACAAAAAAAACTTAACGACATCGGTCAAGCCGTTTTTGTGTTTTAGCGAGACTAACGCACAGCAATTCATTTTTATCCAAATTTCGATTTTTTCGATTTTCCGGCTTTTCCTTTGGGATTTCCCGACTTTTATTTTTTTTCGTACCTACCCTGTATCATAGCGAACAAAACTAAAAAACTTATCGACATCGGTCAAGCCGTTTCCGAGTTTTTGCGAAACTAACGCACAGCAATTAATTTTTATCGAAATTTCGATTTTTTCGATTTTGCGGCTTTTCCTTTGGGATTTCCCGTCTTTTTTTTTTTTTCATACCTAGCCTGTATCATAGTGAACAAAACAAAAAAAACTTATCGACATCGGTCAAGCCGTTTCTGAGTTTTAGCGACACTATCGCACAGCAATTAATTTTTATCGAAATTTCGATTTTTTCGATTTTCCGGCTTTTCCTTTGGGATTTCCCGACTATTCTTTTTTTTCATACCTACGCTGTATCATAGCGAACAAAAAAAACTTATCGAAATCGGTCAAGCCGTTTCTGAGTTTTAGCGAAACTAACGCACAGCAATTAATTTTTATCGAATTTCGATTTTTTCGATTTTCCGGCTTTTCCTTTGGTATTTCCCGACTTTTATTTTTTTTCATACCTACCCTGTATCAACGCGAACAAAACAAAAAAAACTTATCGACATCGATTAAGCCGTTTTTGAGTTTTAGCGACACTATCGCACAGCAATTCATTTTTATCGAAATTTCGATTTTTTCGATTTTACGGCTTTTCCTTTGGGATTTCCCGACTTTTATTTTTTCTCATACCTACCCTGTATCATAGCGAACAAAACAAAAAAAAACTTATCGACATCGGTCAAGCCGTTTTTGAGTTTTAGCATAACTAACGCACAGCAATTCATTTTTATCGAAATATCGATTTTTTAGATTTTCTGGCTTTTCTTTTTTTATACCTAACCTGTATCATAGCGAACAAAACAAAAAAAACTTATCGACATCGATCACGCCGTTTCTGAGTTTTAGCGAAACTAACGCACAGCAATTAATTTTTATCGAAATTTCGATTTTTTCGATTTTCCGGCTTTTCCTTTGGGATTTCCCGACTTTTATTTTTTTTCATACCTACCCTGCATCATAGCGAACAAAAAAAAAAACTTATCGACATCGGTCAAGCCGTTTTTGAGTTTTAGCGAGACTAACGCACAGCAATTCATTTTTATCGAAATTTCGAATTTTTCGTTTTTCCGTCTTTTCCTTTGGGATTTCCCCACTTTTCTTTTTTTTCAAACCTACCCTGTATTATAGCGAACAAAACAAAAAAAACTTATCGACATCGGTCAAGCCGTTTTTGAGTTTTAGCGAGACTAACGCACAGCAATTAATTTTTATCGAAATTTCGATTTTTTCAATTTTCCGGCTTTTCCTTTGGGATTTCTCGCCTTTTCTTTTTTTTCATACCTACCCTGTATCATAGCGAACAAAACGAAAAAAACTTATCGACATCGGTCTAGCCGTTTTTGAGTTTTAGCGACACTATCGCACAGCAATTAATTTTTATCGAAATTTCGATTTTTTCGATTTTCCCGTTTTTCCTTTGGGATTTCCCGACTTTTATTTTTTTTCATACCTACCCTGTATCATAGCGAATAAAACAAAAAAAACTTATCGACATCGGTCAAGCCGTTTTTGAGTTTTAGCGACACTATCGCACAGCAATTCATTTTTATCGAAATTTCGATTTTTTCGATTTTCCGGCTTTTCCTTTGGGATTTCCCGACTTTTATTTTTTTTCGTACCTACCCTGTATCATAGCGAACAAAACGAAAAAAACTTATCGACATCGGTCATGCCGTTTTTGAGTTTTAGCGTCACTATCGCACAGCAATTAATTTTTATCGAAATTTCGATTTTTTCGATTTTCCGGCTTTTCCTTTGGTATTTCCCGACTTTTCTTTTTTTTGGTACCTACCCTGCATCATAGCGAACAAAAAAAAAAAACTTATCGACATCGGTCAAGCCGTTTTTGAGTTTTAGCGAGACTAACGCACAGCTATTCATTTTTATCGAAATTTCGAATTTTTCGTTTTTCCGTCTTTTCCTTTGGGATTTCCCCACTTTTCTTTTTTTTCAAACCTACCCTGTATTATAGCGAACAAAAAAAAAAAAAATTATCGACATCGGTCAAGCCGTTTTTAAGTTTTAGCGAGACTAACGCACAGCAATTCATTTTGATCGAAATTTCGATTTTTTCGATTTTGCGGCTTTTCCTTTGGGATTTCCCGACTTTTATTTTTTTTCATACCTACCTTGTATCATAGCGAACAAAACGAAAAAAACTTATCGACATCGGTCATGCCGTTTTTGAGTTTTAGCGTCACTATCTCACAGCAATTAATTTTTATCGGAATTTCGATTTTTTCAATTTTCCGTCTTTTCCTTTGGGATTTCCCGACTTTTATTTTTTTCATACCTACCCTGTATCATAGTGAACAAACCAAAAAAACTTATCGACATCGGTCAAGCCGTTTCTGAGTTTTAGCGACACTATCGCACAGCAATTAATTTTTATCGAAATTTCGATTTTTTCGATTTTCCGGCTTTTCCTTTGGGATTTCCCGACTATTCTTTTTTTTCATACCTACCCTGTATCATAGCGAACAAAACAAAAAAAAATTATCGAAATCGGTCTAGCCGTTTCTGAGTTTTAGCGAAAATAACGCACAGCAATTAATTTTTATCGAAATTTCGATTTTTTCGATTTTCCGGCTTTTCCTTTGGGATTTCCCGACTTTTATTTTTGTCATACCTACCCTGTATCAATGCCAACAAAACAAAAAAAACTTATCGACATCTATCAAGCCGTTTTTGAGTTTTAGCGACACTATCGCACAGCAATTAATTTTTATCGAAATTTCGATTTTACCGATTTACCGGCTTTTTCTTTGGGATTTCCCGACTTTTCTCTTTTTTCGTACCTACCCTGTATCATAGCGAACAAAACAAAAAAAACTTTTCGAAATCGGTCAAGCCGTTTTTGAGTTTTAGCGACACTATCGCACAGCAATTAATTTTTATCGAAATTTCGATTTTTTCGATTTTCTGGCTTTTCCTTTGGGATTTCCCGACTTTTATTTTTTTGCGTACCTACCCTGTATCATAGCGAACAAAACAAAAAAACTTATCGACATCGGTCAAGCCGTTTCCGAGTTTTTGCGAAACTAACGCACAGCAATTAATTTTTATCGAAATTTCGATTTTTTCGATTTTGCGGCTTTTCCTTTGGGATTTCCCGACTTTTATTTTTTTTCATACCTACCCTGTATCATAGCGAACAAAACGAAAAAAACTTATCGACATCGGTCCAGCCGTTTTTGAGTTTTAGCGACACTATCGCACAGCAATTAATTTTTATCGAAATTTCGATTTTTTCGATTTTCCGGCTCTTCCTTTGGGATTTCCCGACTTTTATTTTTTTGCGTACCTACCCTGTATCATAGCGAACAAAACAAAAAAACTTATCGACATCGGTCAAGCCGTTTTTGAGTTTTAGCGACACTATCGCACAGCAATTAATTTTTATCGAAATTTCGATTTTTTCGATTTTTTCGATTTTCTGGCTTTTCCTTTGGGATTTCCCGACTTTTATTTTTTTGCGTACCTACCCTGTATCATAGCGAACAAAACAAAAAAACTTATCGACATCGGTCAAGCCGTTTTTGAGTTTTAGCGACACTATCGCACAGCAATTAATTTTTATCGAAATTTCGATTTTTTCGATTTACTGGCTTTTCCTTTGGGATTTCCCGACTTTTATTTTTTTGCGTACCTACCCTGTATCATAGCGAACAAAACAAAAAAACTTATCGACATCGGTCAAGCCGTTTCCGAGTTTTTGCGAAACTAACGCACAGCAATTAATTTTTATCGAAATTTCGATTTTTTCGATTTTGCGGCTTTTCCTTTGGGATTTCCCGACTTTTATTTTTTTTCATACCTACCCTGTATCATAGCGAACAAGACGAAAAAAACTTATCGACATCGGTCCAGCCGTTTTTGAGTTTTAGCGACACTATCGCACAACAATTAATTTTTATCGAAATTTCGATTTTTTCGATTTTCCGGCTCTTCCTTTGGGATTTCCCGACTTTTATTTTTTTGCGTACCTACCCTGTATCATAGCGAACAAAACAAAAAAACTTATCGACATCGGTCAAGCCGTTTCCGAGTTTTTGCGAAACTAACGCACAGCAATTCATTTTTATCGGAGTTTCTATTTTTTTGATTTTCCGGCTTTGCCTTTGGGATTTCCCGACTTTTCTTTTTTTTCATACCTACCCTGTATCATAGCGAACAAAACAAAAAAAAAGTTATCGACATTGGTCAAGCCGTTTTTGAGTTTTAGCGAAACTAACGCACAGCAATGAATTTTTATCGAAATTTCGATTTTTTCGATTTTCCGGCTTTTCCTTTGGGATTTCCTGACTTTTATTTTTTTTCGTACCTACCCTGTATCATAGCGAACAAAACAAAAAAAACTTATCGACATCGGTCAAGCCGTTTCTGAGTTTTAGCGAAACTAACGCACAGGAATTAATTTTTATCGAAATTTCGATTTTTCGATTTTCCGGCTTTTCCTTTGGGATTTCCCGTCTTTTCTTTTTTTTCATGCCTACCCTGTATCAATGCGAACAAAACAAAAAAAACTTATCGACATCGATAAAGCCGTTTCTGAGTTTTAGCGAAACTAACGCACAGCAATTCATTTTTATCGGAATTTCGATTTTTTCAATTTTCCGACTTTTCCTTTGGGATTTCCCGACTTGTATTTTTTTTCATACCTACCCTGTATCATAGTGAACAAACAAAAAAAACTTATCGACATCGATCAAGCCGTTTTTGAGTTTTAGCGACACTATCGCACAGCAATTCATTTTTATCGAAATTTCGATTTTTTCGATTTTCCGGCTTTTCCTTTGGGATTTCCCGACTTTTATTTTTTCTCATACCTACCCTGTATCATAGCGAACAAAACAAAAAAAAACTTATCGACATCGGTCAAGCCGTTTTTGAGTTTTAGCATAACTAACGCACAGCAATTCATTTTTATCGAAATTTCGAATTTTTCGTTTTTCCGTGTTTTCCTTTGGGATTTCCCCACTTTTCTTTTTTTTCAAACCTACCCTGTATTATAGCGAACAAAACAAAAAAAACTTATCGACATCGATCACGCCGTTTCTGAGTTTTAGCGAAACTAACGCACAGCAATTAATTTTTATCGAAATTTCGATTTTTTCAATTTTCCGGCTTTTCCTTTGGGATTTCTCGCCTTTTCTTTTTTTTCATACCTACCCTGTATCATAGCGAACAAAACGAAAAAAACTTATCGACATCGGTCTAGCCGTTTTTGAGTTTTAGCGACACTATCGCACAGCAATTCATTTTTATCGAAATTTCGATTTTTTCGATTTTCCGGCTTTTCCTTTGGGATTTCCCGACTTTTATTTTTTTTCATACCTACCCTGTATCATAGCGAACAAAACAAAAAAAACTTATCGACATCGGTCAAGCCGTTTTTGAGTTTTAGCGACACTATCGCACAGCAATTCATTTTTATCGAAATTTCGATTTTTTCGATTTTCCGGCTTTTCCTTTGGGATTTCCCGACTTTTATTTTTTTTCATACCTACCCTGTATCATAGCGAACAAAACGAAAAAAACTTATCGACATCGGTTATGCCGTTTTTGAGTTTTAGCGTCACTATCGCACAGCAATTAATTTTTATCGAAATTTCGATTTTTTCGATTTTCCGGCTTTTCCTTTGGTATTTCCCGACTTTTCTTTTTTTTGGTACCTACCCTGCATCATAGCGAACAAAAAAAAAAAACTTATCGACATCGGTCAAGCCGTTTTTGAGTTTTAGCGAGACTAACGCACAGCAATTCATTTTTATCGAAATTTCGAATTTTTCGTTTTTCCGTCTTTTCCTTTGGGATTTCCCCACTTTTCTTTTTTTTCAAACCTACCCTGTATTATAGCGAATAAAACAAAAAAAACTTATCGACATCGGTCAAGCCGTTTCCGAGTTTTTGCGAAACTAACGCACAGCAATTAATTTTTATCGAAATTTCGATTTTTTCGATTTTGCGGCTTTTCCTTTGGGATTTCCCGACTTTTATTTTTTTGCGTACCTACCCTGTATCATAGCGAACAAAACCAAAAAACCTATCGACATCGGTCAAGCCGTTTCCGAGTTTTTGCGAAACTAACGCACAGCAATTAATTTTTATCGAAATTTCGATTTTTTCGATTTTGCGGCTTTTCCTTTGGGATTTCCCGACTTTTATTTTTTTTCATACCTACCCTGTATCATAGCGAACAAAACGAAAAAAACTTATCGACATCGGTCATGCCGTTTTTGAGTTTTAGCGTCACTATCGCACAGCAATTAATTTTTATCGGAATTTCGATTTTTTCAATTTTCCGTCTTTTCCTTTGGGATTTCCCGACTTTTATTTTTTTCATACCTACCCTGTATCATAGTGAACAAACCAAAAAAACTTATCGACATTGTTTAAGCCGTTTCTGAGTTTTAGCGACACTATCGCACAGCAATTAATTTTTATCGAAATTTCGATTTTTTCGATTTTCCGGCTTTTCCTTTGGGATTTCCCAACTATTCTTTTTTTTCATACCTACCCTGTATCATAGCGAACAAAACAAAAAAAACTTATCGAAATCGGTCTAGCCGTTTCTGAGTTTTAGCGAAACTAACGCACAGCAATTAATTTTTATCGAAATTTCGATTTTTTCGATTTTCCGGCTTTTCCTTTGGGATTTCCCGACTTTTATTTTTTTCATACCTACCCTGTATCAACGCGAACAAAACAAAAAAAACTTATCGACATCGATCAAGCCGTTTTTGAGTTTTAGCGACACTATCGCACAGCAATTCATTTTTATCGAAATTTCGATTTTTTCGATTTTCCGGCTTTTCCTTTGGGATTTCCCGACTTTTATTTTTTTTCATACCTACCCTGTATCATAGCGAACAAAACAAAAAAAAACGTATCGACATCGGTCAAGCCGTTTTTGACTTTTAGCATAACTAACGCACAGCAATTCATTTTTATCGAAATATCGATTTTTTAGATTTTCTGGCTTTTCTTTTGAGATTACCCAACTTTTGTTTTTTTATACCTAACCTGTATCATAGCGAACAAAACAAAAAAAACTTATCGACATCGATCAAGCCGTTTCTGAGTTTTAGCGAAACTAACGCACAGCAATTAATTTTTATCGAAATTTCGATTTTTTCAATTTTCCGGCTTTTCCTTTGGGATTTCTCGCCTTTTCTTTTTTTTCATACCTACCCTGTATCATAGCTAACAAAAAAAAAAAAAACTTATCGACATCGGTCAAGCCGTTTCCGAGTTTTAGCGAAACTAACGCACAGCAATTAATTTTTATCGAAATTTCGATTTTTTCGTTTTTCCGGCTTTTCCTTTGGGATTTCCCGACTTTTATTTTTTTTCATACCTACCCTGTATCATAGCGAACAAAACGAAAAAAACTTATCGACATCGGTCTAGCCGTTTTTGAGTTTTAGCGACACTATCGCACAGCAATTCATTTTTATCGAAATTTCGATTTTTTCGACTTTCCGGCTTTTCCTTTGGGATTTCCCAACCTTTTTTTTTTTCGTACCTACCCTGTATCATAGCAAACAAAACAAAAAAAACTTAACGACATCGGTCAAGCCGTTTTTGAGTTTTAGCGACACTATCCCACAGCAATTCATTTTTATCGAAATTTCGATTTTTTCGATTTTCCGGCTTTTCCTTTGGTATTTCCCGACTTTTCTTTTTTTTGGTACCTACCCTGCATCATAGCGAACAAAAAAAAAAAACTTATCGACATCGGTCAAGCCGTTTTTGAGTTTTAGCGAGACTAACGCACAGCAATTCATTTTTATCGAAATTTCGAATTTTTCGTTTTTCCGTCTTTTCCTTTGGGATTTCCCCACTTTTCTTTTTTTCAAACCTACCCTGTATTATAGCGAACAAAACAAAAAAAACTTATCGACATCGGTCAAGCCGTTTTTGAGTTTTAGCGAGACTAACGCACAGCAATTCATTTTTATCGAAATTTCGATTTTTGCGATTTTCCGGCTTTTCCTTTGGGATTTCCCGACTTTTATTTTTTTGCGTACCTACCCTGTATCATAGCGAACAAAACAAAAAAACTTATCGACATCGGTCAAGCCGTTTCCGAGTTTTTGCGAAACTAACGCACAGCAATTCATTTTTATCGAAATTTCGATTTTTTCGATTTTCCGGCTTTTCCTTTGGGATTTCCCGACTTTTATTTTTTTTCATACCTACCCTGTATCATAGCGAACAAAACGAAAAAAACTTATCGACATCGGTCATGCCGTTTTTGAGTTTTAGCGTCACTATCGCACAGCAATTCATTTTTATCGAAATTTCGATTTTTGCGATTTTGCGGCTTTTCCTTTGGGATTTCCCGACTTTTATTTTTTTGCGTACCTACCCTGTATCATAGCGAACAAAACAAAAAAACTTATCGACATCGGTCAAGCCGTTTCTGAGTTTTAGCGAAAATAACGCACAAGAATTAATTTTTATCGAAATTTCGATTTTTCGATTTTCCGGCTTTTCCTTTGGGATTTCCCGTCTTTTTTTTTTTTTTATACCTACCCTGTATCAATGCGAACAAAACAAAAAAAACTTATCGACATCGATAAAGCCGTTTCTGAGTTTTAGCGAAACTAACGCACAGCAATTCATTTTTATCGGAATTTCGATTTTTTCGATTTTCCGTCTTTTCCTTTGGGATTTCCCGACTTTTATTTTTTTTCATACCTACCCTGTATCATAGTGAACAAAACAAAAAAAACTTATCGACATCGGTCAAGCCGTTTCTGAGTTTTAGCGACACTATCGCACAGCAATTAATTTTTATCGAAATTTCGATTTTTTCGATTTTCCGGCTTTTCCTTTGGGATTTCCCGACTATTCTTTTTTTTCATACGTACGCTGTATCATAGCGAACAAAACAAAAAAAACTTATCGAAATCGGTCAAGCCGTTTCTGAGTTTTAGCGAAACTAACGCACAGCAATTAATTTTTATCGAATTTCGATTTTTTCGATTTTCCGGCTTTTCCTTTGGGATTTCCCGACTTTTATTTTTTTTCATACCTACCCTGTATCAACGCGAACAAAACAAAAAAAACTTATCGACATCGATTAAGCCGTTTTTGAGTTTTAGCGACACTATCGCACAGCAATTCATTTTTATCGAAATTTCGATTTTTTCGATTTTACGGCTTTTCCTTTGGGATTTCCCGACTTTTATTTTTTCTCATACCTACCCTGTATCATAGCGAACAAAACAAAAAAAAAACTTATCGACATCGGTCAAGCCGTTTTTGAGTTTTAGCATAACTAACGCACAGCAATTCATTTTTATCGAAATATCGATTTTTTAGATTTTCTGGCTTTTCTTTTTTTATACCTAACCTGTATCATAGCGAACAAAACAAAAAAAACTTAAAAAAAAACTTATCGACATCGATCACGCCGTTTCTGAGTTTTAGCGAAACTAACGCACAGCAATTAATTTTTATCGAAATTTCGATTTTTTCGATTTTCCGGCTTTTCCTTTGGGATTTCCCGACTTTTATTTTTTTTCATACCTACCCTGTATCATAGCGAACAAAACGAAAAAAACTTATCGACATCGGTCATGCCGTTTTTGAGTTTTAGCGTCACTATCGCACAGCAATTAATTTTTATCGAAATTTCGATTTTTTCGATTTTCCGGCTTTTCCTTTGGTATTTCCCGACTTTTCTTTTTTTTGGTACCTACCCTGCATCATAGCGAACAAAAAAAAAAACTTATCGACATCGGTCAAGCCGTTTTTGAGTTTTAGCGAGACTAACGCACAGCAATTCATTTTTATCGAAATTTCGAATTTTTCGTTTTTCCGTCTTTTCCTTTGGGATTTCCCCACTTTTCTTTTTTTTCAAACCTACCCTGTATTATAGCGAACAAAACAAAAAAAACTTATCGACATCGGTCAAGCCGTTTTTGAGTTTTAGCGAGACTAACGCACAGCAATTAATTTTTATCGAAATTTCGATTTTTTCAATTTTCCGGCTTTTCCTTTGGGATTTCTCGCCTTTTCTTTTTTTTCATACCTACCTTGTATCATAGCGAACAAAACGAAAAAAACTTATCGACATCGGTCTAGCCGTTTTTGAGTTTTAGCGACACTATCGCACAGCAATTAATTTTTATCGAAATTTCGATTTTTTCGATTTTCCAGTTTGGTTTGGGATTTCCCGACTTTTATTTTTTTTCATACCTACCCTGTATCAACGCGAACAAAACAAAAAAAACTGATCGACATCGATCAAGCCGTTTTTGAGTTTTAGCGACACTAACGCACAGCAATTAATTTTTATCGAAATTTCGATTTTTTCGATTTTCCGGCTTTTCCTTTGGGATTTCCCGACAATTCTTTTTTTGCATACCTACCCTGTATCATAGCGAACAAAACAAAAAAAACTTATCGAAATCGGTCAAGCCGTTTCTGAGTTTTAGCGAAACTAACGCACAGCAATTAATTTTTATCGAAATTTCGATTTTTTCGATTTTCCGGCTTTTCCTTTGGGATTTCTCGCCTTTTCTTTTTTTTCATACCTACCCTGTATCATAGCGAACAAAACGAAAAAAACTTATCGCCATCGGTCTAGCCGTTTTTGAGTTTTAGCGACACTATCGCACAGCAATTAATTTTTATCGAAATTTCGATTTTTTCGATTTTCCAGTTTGGTTTGGGATTTCCCGACTTTTATTTTTTTTCATACCTACCCTGTATCATAGCGAATAAAACAAAAAAAACTTATCGACATCGGTCAAGCCGTTTTTGAGTTTTAGCGACACTATCGCACAGCAATTCATTTTTATCGAAATTTCGATTTTTTCGATTTTCCGGCTTTTCCTTTGGGATTTCCCGACTTTTATTTTTTTTCGTACCTACCCTGTATCATAGCGAACAAAACGAAAAAAACTTATCGACATCGGTCATGCCGTTTTTGAGTTTTAGCGTCACTATCGCACAGCAATTAATTTTTATCGAAATTTCGATTTTTTCGATTTTCCGGCTTTTCCTTTGGTATTTCCCGACTTTTCTTTTTTTTGGTACCTACCCTGCATCATAGCGAACAAAAAAAAAAAACTTATCGACATCGGTCAAGCCGTTTTTGAGTTTTAGCGAGACTAACGCACAGCAATTCATTTTTATCGAAATTTCGAATTTTTCGTTTTTCCGTCTTTTCCTTTGGGATTTCCCCACTTTTCTTTTTTTTCAAACCTACCCTGTATTATAGCGAACAAAACAAAAAAAAATTATCGACATCGGTCAAGCCGTTTTTAAGTTTTAGCGAGACTAACGCACAGCAATTCATTTTGATCGAAATTTCGATTTTTTCGATTTTCCGGCTTTTCCTTTGGGATTTCCCGACTTTTATTTTTTTGCGTACCTACCCTGTATCATAGCGAACAAAACAAAAAAACTTATCGACATCGGTCAAGCCGTTTCCGAGTTTTTGCGAAACTAACGCACAGCAATTAATTTTTATCGAAATTTCGATTTTTTCGATTTTGCGGCTTTTCCTTTGGGATTTCCCGACTTTTATTTTTTTTCATACCTACCCTGTATCATAGCGAACAAAACGAAAAAAACTTATCGACATCGGTCATGCCGTTTTTGAGTTTTAGCGTCACTATCGCACAGCAATTAATTTTTATCGGAATTTCGATTTTTTCAATTTTCCGTCTTTTCCTTTGGGATTTCCCGACTTTTATTTTTTTCATACCTACCCTGTATCATAGTGAACAAACCAAAAAAACTTATCGACATCGGTCAAGCCGTTTCTGAGTTTTAGCGACACTATCGCAGAGCAATTAATTTTTATCGAAATTTCGATTTTTTCGATTTTCCGGCTTTTCCTTTGGGATTTCCCGACTATTCTTTTTTTTCATACCTACCCTGTATCATAGCGAACAAAACAAAAAAAAATTATCGAAATCGGTCTAGCCGTTTCTGAGTTTTAGCGAAAATAACGCACAGCAATTAATTTTTATCGAAATTTCGATTTTTTCGATTTTCCGGCTTTTCCTTTGGGATTTCCCGACTTTTATTTTTTTCATACCTACCCTGTATCAATGCGAACAAAACAAAAAAAACTTATCGACATCGATCAAGCCGTTTTTGAGTTTTAGCGACACTATCGCACAGCAATTAATTTTTATCGAAATTTCGATTTTACCGATTTACCGGCTTTTTCTTTGGGATTTCCCGACTTTTCTCTTTTTTCGTACCTACCCTGTATCATAGCGAACAAAACAAAAAAAACTTTTCGAAATCGGTCAAGCCGTTTTAGAGTTTTAGCGACACTATCGCACAGCAATTAATTTTTATCGAAATTTCGATTTTTTTGATTTTCTGGCTTTTCCTTTGGGATTTCCCGACTTTTATTTTTTTGCGTACCTACCCTGTATCATAGCGAACAAAACAAAAAAACTTATCGACATCGGTCAAGCCGTTTCCGAGTTTTTGCGAAACTAACGCACAGCAATTAATTTTTATCGAAATTTCGATTTTTTCGATTTTGCGGCTTTTCCTTTGGGATTTCCCGACTTTTATTTTTTTTCATACCTACCCTGTATCATAGCGAACAAAACGAAAAAAACTTATCGACATCGGTCCAGCCGTTTTTGAGTTTTAGCGACACTATCGCACAGCAATTAATTTTTATCGAAATTTCGATTTTTTCGATTTTCCGGCTCTTCCTTTGGGATTTCCCGACTTTTATTTTTTTGCGTACCTACCCTGTATCATAGCGAACAAAACAAAAAAACTTATCGACATCGGTCAAGCCGTTTTTGAGTTTTAGCGACACTATCGCACAGCAATTAATTTTTATCGAAATTTCGATTTTTTCGCTTTTCTGGCTTTTCCTTTGGGATTTCCCGACTTTTATTTTTTTGCGTACCTACCCTGTATCATAGCGAACAAAACAAAAAAACTTATCGACATCGGTCAAGCCGTTTTTGAGTTTTAGCGACACTATCGCACAGCAATTAATTTTTATCGAAATTTCGATTTTTTCGATTTACTGGCTTTTCCTTTGGGATTTCCCGACTTTTATTTTTTTGCGTACCTACCCTGTATCATAGCGAACAAAACAAAAAAACTTATCGACATCGGTCAAGCCGTTTCCGAGTTTTTGCGAAACTAACGCACAGCAATTAATTTTTATCGAAATTTCGATTTTTTCGATTTTGCGGCTTTTCCTTTGGGATTTCCCGACTTTTATTTTTTTACATACCTACCCTGTATCATAGCGAACAAGACGAAAAAAACTTATCGACATCGGTCCAGCCGTTTTTGAGTTTTAGCGACACTATCGCACAGCAATTAATTTTTATCGAAATTTCGATTTTTTCGATTTTCCGGCTCTTCCTTTGGGATTTCCCGACTTTTATTTTTTTGCGTACCTACCCTGTATCATAGCGAACAAAACAAAAAAACTTATCGACATCGGTCAAGCCGTTTCCGAGTTTTTGCGAAACTAACGCACAGCAATTCATTTTTATCGGAGTTTCTATTTTTTTGATTTTCCGGCTTTTCCTTTGGGATTTCCCGACTTTTCTTTTTTTTCATACCTACCCTGTATCATAGCGAACAAAACAAAAAAAAAGTTATCGACATTGGTCAAGCCGTTTTTGAGTTTTAGCGAAACTAACGCACAGCAATGAATTTTTATCGAAATTTTGATTTTTTCGATTTTCCGGCTTTTCCTATGGGATTTCCTGACTTTTATTTTTTTTCGTACCTACCTTGTATCATAGCGAACAAAACAAAAAAAACTTATCGACATCGGTCAAGCCGTTTCTGAGTTTTAGCGAAACTAACGCACAGGAATTAATTTTTATCGAAATTTCGATTTTTCGATTTTCCGGCTTTTCCTTTGGGATTTCCCGTCTTTTCTTTTTTTTCATGCCTACCCTGTATCAATGCGAACAAAACAAAAAAAACTTATCGACATCGATAAAGCCGTTTCTGAGTTTTAGCGAAACTAACGCACAGCAATTCATTTTTATCGGAATTTCGATTTTTTCAATTTTCCGACTTTTCCTTTGGGATTTCCCGACTTTTATTTTTTTGCGTACCTACCCTGTATCATAGCGAACAAAACAAAAAAAACTTTTCGAAATCGGTCAAGCCGTTTTTGAGTTTTAGCGACACTATCGCACAGCAATTAATTTTTATCGAAATTTCGATTTTTTCGATTTACTGGCTTTTCCTTTGGGATTTCCCGACTTTTATTTTTTTGCGTACCTACCCTGTATCATAGCGAACAAAACAAAAAAACTTATCGACATCGGTCAAGCCGTTTCCGAGTTTTTGCGAAACTAACGCACAGCAATTAATTTTTATCGAAATTTCGATTTTTTCGATTTTGCGGCTTTTCCTTTGGGATTTCCCGACTTTTATTTTTTTTCATACCTACCCTGTATCATAGCGAACAAAACGAAAAAAACTTATCGACATCGGTCCAGCCGTTTTTGAGTTTTAGCGACACTATCGCACAGCAATTAATTTTTATCGAAATTTCGATTTTTTCGATTTTCCGGCTCTTCCTTTGGGATTTCCCGACTTTTATTTTTTTGCGTACCTACCCTGTATCATAGCGAACAAAACAAAAAAACTTATCGACATCGGTCAAGCCGTTTTTGAGTTTTAGCGACACTATCGCACAGCAATTAATTTTTATCGAAATTTCGATTTTTTCGATTTTCTGGCTTTTCCTTTGGGATTTCCCGACTTTTATTTTTTTGCGTACCTACCCTGTATCATAGCGAACAAAACAAAAAAACTTATCGACATCGGTCAAGCCGTTTTTGAGTTTTAGCGACACTATCGCACAGCAATTAATTTTTATCGAAATTTCGATTTTTTCGATTTACTGGCTTTTCCTTTGGGATTTCCCGACTTTTATTTTTTTGCGTACCTACCCTGTATCATAGCGAACAAAACAAAAAAACTTATCGACATCGGTCAAGCCGTTTCCGAGTTTTTGCGAAACTAACGCACAGCAATTAATTTTTATCGAAATTTCGATTTTTTCGATTTTGCGGCTTTTCCTTTGGGATTTCCCGACTTTTATTTTTTTTCATACCTACCCTGTATCATAGCGAACAAGACGAAAAAAACTTATCGACATCGGTCCAGCCGTTTTTGAGTTTTAGCGACACTATCGCACAGCAATTAATTTTTATCGAAATTTCGATTTTTTCGATTTTCCGGCTCTTCCTTTGGGATTTCCCGACTTTTATTTTTTTGCGTACCTACCCTGTATCATAGCGAACAAAACAAAAAAACTTATCGACATCGGTCAAGCCGTTTCCGAGTTTTTGCGAAACTAACGCACAGCAATTCATTTTTATCGGAGTTTCTATTTCTTTGATTTTCCGGCTTTTCCTTTGGGATTTCCCGACTTTTCTTTTTTTCATACCTACCCTGTATCATAGCGAACAAAACAAAAAAAAAGTTATCGACATTGGTCAAGCCTTTTTTGAGTTTTAGCGAAACTAACGCACAGCAATGAATTTTTATCGAAATTTCGATTTTTTCGATTTTCCGGCTTTTCCTTTGGGATTTCCTGACTTTTATTTTTTTTCGTACCTACCTTGTATCATAGCGAACAAAACAAAAAAAACTTATCGACATCGGTCAAGCCGTTTCTGAGTTTTAGCGAAACTAACGCACAGGAATTAATTTTTATCGAAATTTCGATTTTTCGATTTTCCGGCTTTTCCTTTGGGATTTCCCGTCTTTTCTTTTTTTTCATGCCTACCCTGTATCAATGCGAACAAAACAAAAAAAACTTATCGACATCGATCAAGCCGTTTTTGAGTTTTAGCGACACTATCGCACAGCAATTCATTTTTATCGAAATTTCGATTTTTTCGATTTTCCGGCTTTTCCTTTGGGATTTCCCGACTTTTATTTTTTCTCATACCTACCCTGTATCATAGCGAACAAAACAAAAAAAAACTTATCGACATCGGTCAAGCCGTTTTTGAGTTTTAGCATAACTAACGCACAGCAATTCATTTTTATCGAAATTTCGAATTTTTCGTTTTTCCGTCTTTTCCTTTGGGATTTCCCCACTTTTCTTTTTTTTCAAACCTACCCTGTATTATAGCGAACAAAACAAAAAAAACTTATCGACATCGATCACGCCGTTTCTGAGTTTTAGCGAAACTAACGCACAGCAATTAATTTTTATCGAAATTTCGATTTTTTCGATTTTCCGGCTTTTCCTTTGGGATTTCCCAACTTTTCTTATTTTCGTACCTACCCTGTATCATAGCGAACAACACAAAAAAAAACTTATCGACATCGGTCAAGCCGTTTCTGAGTTTTAGCGACACTATCGCACAGCAATTAATTTTTATCGAAATTTCGATTTTTTCGATTTTCCAGCTTTTCCTTTGGGATTTCCCAACTTTTCTTATTTTCGTACCTACCCTGTATCATAGCGAACAAAACAAAAAAAAACTTATCGACATTGGTCAAGCCGTTTTTGAGTTTTAGCGAAACTAAGGCACAGCAATGAATTTTTATCGAAATTTCGATTTTTTCGATTTTCCGGCTTTTCCTTTGGGATTTCCCGACTTTTATTTTTTTTCATACCTACCCTGTATCATAGCGAACAACACAAAAAAAAACTTTTCGACATCGGTCCTGCCGTTTTTGAGTTTTAGCGACACTATCGCACAGCAATTAATTTTTATCGAAATTACGATTTTTTCGATTTTCCGGCTCTTCCTTTGGGATTTCCCGACTTTTCTTTTTTTTCGTACCTACCCTGTATCATAGCGAACAAAACAAAAAAAAACTTATCGACATTGGTCAAGCCGTTTTTGAGTTTTAGCGAAACTAACGCACAGCAATGAATTTTTATCGAAATTTCGATTTTTTCGATTTTCCGGCTTTTCCTTTGGGATTTCCCGACTTTTATTTTTTTTCGTACCTACCCTGTATCATAGCGAACAAAACAAAAAAAACTTATCGACATCGGGCAAGCCGTTTCTGAGTTTTAGCGAAACTAACGCACAGGAATTAATTTTTATCGAAATTTCGATTTTTCGATTTTCCGGCTTTTCCTTTGGGATTTCCCGTCTTTTCTTTTTTTTCATGCCTACCCTGTATCAATGCGAACAAAACAAAAAAAACTTATCGACATCGATCAAGCCGTTTCTGAGTTTTAGCGAAACTAACGCACAGCAATTAATTTTTATCGAAATTTCGATTTTTTCGATTTTCCGGCTTTTCCTTTGGGATTTCTCGCCTTTTCTTTTTTTTCATACCTACCCTGTATCATAGCTAACAAAACAAAAAAAAACATCGACATCGGTCAAGCCGTTTCCGAGTTTTAGCGAAACTAACGCACAGCAATTAATTTTTATCGAAATTTCGATTTTTTCGTTTTTCCGGCTTTTCCTTTGGGATTTCCCGACTTTTATTTTTGTTCATACCTACCCTGTATCATAGCGAACAAAACGAAAAAAACTTATCGACATCGGTCGAGCCGTTTTTGAGTTTTAGCGACACTATCGCACAGCAATTCATTTTTATCGAAATTTCGATTTTTTCGATTTTCCGGCTTTTCCTTTGGGATTTCCCGACCTTTCTTTTTTTTCATACCTACCCTGTATCATAGCAAACAAAACAAAAAAAACTTAACGACATCGGTCTAGCCGTTTTTGAGTTTTAGCGACACTATCGCACAGCAATTCATTTTTATCGAAATTTCGATTTTTTCGATTTTCCGGCTTTTCCTTTGGGATTTCCCGACCTTTCTTTTTTTTCATACCTACCCTGTATCATAGCAAACAAAACAAAAAAAACTTAACGACATCGGTCTAGCCGTTTTTGAGTTTTAGCGACACAATCGCACAGCAATTCATTTTTATCGAAATTTCGATTTTTTCGATTTTCCGGCTTTTCCTTTGGGATTTCCCGACTTTTATTTTTTTTCATACCTACCCTGTATCATAGCGAACAAAACAAAAAAAACTTATCGACATCGGTCAAGCCGTTTTTGAGTTTTAGCGACACTATCGCACAGCAATTCATTTTTATCGAAATTTCGATTTTTTCGATTTTCCGGCTTTTCCTTTAGGATTTCCCGACTTTTATTTTTTTTCGTACCTACCCTGTATCATAGCATTCAAAACGAAAAAAACTTATCGACATCGGTCAAGCCGTTTTTGAGTTTTAGCGACACTATCGCACAGCAATTCATTTTTTCGAAATTTCGATCTTTTCGATTTTCCGGCTTTTCCTTTGGGATTTCCCGACTTTTATTTTTTTTCATACCTACCCTGTATCAACGCGAACAAAACAAAAAAAACTTATCGACATCGATCAAGCCGTTTTTGAGTTTTAGCGACACTATCGCACAGCAATTCATTTTTATCGAAATTTCGATTTTTTCGATTTTCCGGCTTTTCCTTTGGGATTTCCCGACTTTTATTATTTTTCATACCTACCCTGTATCATAGCGAACAAAACAAAAAAAAACTTATCGACATCCGTCAAGCCGTTTTTGAGTTTTAGTATAACTAACGCACAGCAATTCATTTTTATCGAAATATCGATTTTTTAGATTTTCCGGCTTTTCTTTTGAGATTACCCAGCTTTTTTTTTTTTATACCTAACCTGTATCATAGCGAACAAAACAAAAAAAACTTATCGACATCGATCAAGCCGTTTCTGAGTTTTAGCGAAACTAACGCACAGCAATTAATTTTTATCGAAATTTCGATTTTTTCGATTTTCCGGCTTTTCCTTTGGGATTTCTCGCCTTTTCTTTTTTTTCATACCTACCTTGTATCATAGCGAATAAAACAAAAAAAACTTATCGACATCGGTCAAGCCGTTTTTGAGTTTTAGCGACACTATCGCACAGCAATTCATTTTTATCGAAATTTCGATTTTTTCGATTTTCCGGCTTTTCCTTTGGGATTTCCCGACCTTTCTTTTTTTTCATACCTACCCTGTATCATAGCAAACAAATCAAAAAAAAATTAACGACATCGGTCAAGCCGTTTTTGAGTTTTAGCGACACAATCGCACAGCAATTCATTTTTATCGAAATTTCGATTTTTTCGATTTTCCGGCTTTTCGTTTGGGATTTCCCGACTTTTATTTTTTTTCATACCTACCCTGTATCATAGCGAACAAAACCCAAAAAACTTATCGACATCGGTCAAGCCGTTTTTGAGTTTTAGCATAACTAACGCACAGCAATTCATTTTTATCGGAGTTTCTATTTTTTTGATTTTCCGGCTTTTCCTTTGGGATTTCGCGACTTTTATTTTTTTCGTACATACCCTGTATTATAGCGACCAAAACAGAAAAAACTTATCGACATCGGTCAAGCCGTTTCTGAGTTTTAGCGAAACTAACGCACAGCAATTAATTTTTATCGAAATTTCGATTTTTTCGATTTTCCGGCTTTTCCTTTGGGATTTCCCGACTTTTATTTTTTTTCATACCTACCCTGTATCAACGCGAACAAAACAAAAAAAACTTATCGACATCGATCAAGCCGTTTTTGAGTTTTAGCGACACTAACGCACAGCAATTAATTTTTATCGAAATTTCGATTTTTTCGATTTTCCGGCTTTTCCTTTGGGATTTCCCGACTTTTATTTTTTTCATACCTACCCTGTATCAACGCGAACAAAACAAAAAAAACTTATCGACATCGATTAAGCCGTTTTTGAGTTTTAGCGACACTATCGCACAGCAATTCATTTTTATCGAAATTTCGATTTTATCGATTTTCCGGCTTTTCCTTTTGGCTTTCCCGACTTTTATTTTGTTTCATACCTACCCTGTATCATAGCGAACAAAACCAAAAAAAACTTATCGACATCGGTCAAGCCGTTTCTGAGTTTTAGCGAAACTAACGCACAGCAATTAATTTTTATCGAAATTTCGATTTTTTCGTTTTTCCGGCTTTTCCTTTGGGATTTCCCGACTTTTATTTTTTTTCATACCTACCCTGTATCATAGCGAACAAAACAAAAAAAACTTATCGACATCGGTCAAGCCGTTTTTGAGTTTTAGCGACACTATCGCACAGCAATTCATTTTTATCGGAGTTTCTATTTTTTTGATTTTCCGGCTTTTCCTTTGGCATTTCCCGACTTTTCTTTTTTTTCGTACCTACCCTGTATCATAGCGAACAAAACAAAAAAAACTTATCGACATCGGTCAAGCCGTTTCTGAGTTTTAGCGAAACTAACGCACAGCAATTAATTTTTATCGAAATTTCGATTTTATCGACTTTCCGGCTTTTCCTTTGGGATTTCCCGACCTTTTTTTTTTTCGTACCTACCCTGTATCATAGCAAACAACACAAAAAAAACTTAACGACATCGGTCAAGCCGTTTTTGAGTTTTAGCGACACTATCCCACAGCAATTCATTTTGATCGAAATATCGATTTTTTAGATTTTCCGGCTTTTCTTTTGAGATTACCCAACTTTTTTTTTTATACCTAACCTGTATCATAGCGAACAAAACTAAAAAAACTTATCGACATCGATCAAGCCGTTTCTGAGTTTTAGCGAAACTAACGCACAGCAATTAATTTTTATCGAAATTTCGATTTTTTCGTTTTTCCGGCTTTTCCTTTGGGATTTCCCGACTTTTATTTTTTTTCATACCTACCCTGTATCATAGCGAACAAAACAAAAAAAACTTATCGACATCGGTCAAGCCGTTTTTGAGTTTTAGCGACACTATCGCACAGCAATTCATTTTTATCGGAGTTTCTATTTTTTTGATTTTCCGGCTTTTCCTTTGGCATTTCCCGACTTTTCTTTTTTTTCGTACCTACCCTGTATCATAGCGAACAAAACAAAAAAAACTTATCGACATCGGTCAAGCCGTTTCTGAGTTTTAGCGAAACTAACGCACAGCAATTAATTTTTATCGAAATTTCGATTTTTTCGATTTTCCGGCTTTTCCTTTGGGATTTCCCGTCTTTTATTTTTTTTCATACCTACTCTGTATCATAGCGAACAAAACGAAAAAAACTTATCGACATCGGTCATGCCGTTTTTGAGTTTTAGCGTCACTATCGCACAGCAATTAATTTTTATCGAAATTTCGATTTTTTCGATTTTCCGGCTTTTGCTTTGGGATTTCCCAACTTTTCTTATTTTCGTACCTACCATGTGTCATAGCGAACAAAACGAAAAAAACTTATCGACATCGGTCCAGCCGTTTTTGAGTTTTAGCGACACTATCGCACAGCAATTAATTTTTATCGAAATTTCGATTTTTTCGATATTCCGGCTTTTCCTTTGGGATTTCCCGACTTTTATTTTTTTTCGTACCTACCCTGTATCATAGCGAACAAAACAAAAAAAACTTATCGACATCGGTCAAGCCGTTTCTGAGTTTTAGCGAAACTAACGCACAGGAATTAATTTTTATCGAAATTTCGATTTTTCGATTTTCCGGCTTTTCCTTTGGGATTTCCCGTCTTTTTTTTTTTTTCATACCTACCCTGTATCAATGCGAACAAAACAAAAAAAACTTATCGGCATCGATAAAGCCGTTTCTGAGTTTTAGCGAAACTAACGCACAGCAATTAATTTTAATCGAAATTTCGATTTTTTCGATTTTCCGCCTTTTCCTTTGGGATTTCCCGACTATTCTTTTTTTTCATACCTACCCTGTATCATAGCGAACAAAACAAAAAAAACTTATCGAAATCGGTCAAGCCGTTTCTGAGTTTTAGCGAAACTAACGCACAGCAATTAAGTTTTATCGAAATTTCGATTTTTTCGATTTTCCGGCTTTTCCTTTGGGATTTCCCGACTTTTATTTTTTTCATACCTACCCTGTATCAACGCGAACAAAACAAAAAAAACTTATCGACATCGATCTAGCCGTTTTTGAGTTTTAGCGACACTATCGCACAGCAATTCATTTTTATCGTAATTTCGATTTTTTCGATTTTCCGGCTTTTCCTTTGGGATTTCCCGACTTTTGTTTTTTTCATACCTACCCCGTATCATAGCGAACAAAACAAAAAAAAACTTATCGACATCGGTCAAGCCGTTTTTGAGTTTTAGCATAACTAACGCACAGCAATTCATTTATATCGGAGTTTCTATTTTTTTGATTTTCTGGCTTTTCCTTTGGGATTGCGCGACTTTTATTTTTTTTCGTACCTACCCTGTATTATAGCGAACAAAACAGAAAAACTTATCGACATCGGTCAAGCCGTTTATGAGTTTTAGCGAGACTAACGCATAGCAATTCATTTTAATCGAAATAACGATTTTTTAGATTTTCCGGCTTTTCTTTTGAGATTACCCAACTTTTTTTTTTTTATACCTAACCTGTATCATAGCGAACAAAACAAAAAAAAAATTATCGACATCGATCAAGCCGTTTCTGAGTTTTAGCGAAACTAACGCACAGCAATTAATTTTTATCGAAATTTCGATTTTTTCGATTTTCCGGCTTTTCCTTTGGGATTTCTCGCCTTTTCGTTTTTTTCATACCTACCCTGTATCATAGCTAACAAAACAAAAAAAACTTATCGACATCGGTCAAGCCGTTTTTGAGTTTTAGCGACACTATCGCACAGCAATTCATTTTTATCGAAATTTCGATTTTTTCGATTTTCCGGCTTTTCCTTTGGGATTTCCCGACTTTTATTTTTTTTCGTACCTACCCTGTATCATAGCAAACAAAACGAAAAAAACTTATCGACATCGGTCAAGCCGTTTTTGAGTTTTAGCGACACTATCGCACAGCAATTCATTTTTTCGAAATTTCGATTTTTTCGATTTTCCGGCTTTTCCTTTGGGATTTCCCGACTTTTATTTTTTTTCATACCTACCCTGTATCATAGCGAACAAAACAAAAAAAACTTATCGACATCGGTCAAGCCGTTTTTGAGTTTTAGCATAACTAACGCACAGCAATTCATTTTTATCGGAGTTTCTATTTTTTTGATTTTCCGGCTTTTCCTTTGGGATTTCGCGACTTTTATTTTTTTTCGTACATACCCTGTATTATAGCGAACAAAACAGAAAAAACTTATCGACATCGGTCAAGCCGTTTCTGAGTTTTAGCGAAACTAACGCATAGCAATTAATTTTTATCAAAATTTCGATTTTTTCGATTTTCCGGCTTTTCTTTTGGGATTTCCCGACTTTTCTTTTTTTTCATACCTACCCTGTATCAACGCGAACAAAACAAAAAAAACTTATCGACATCGATCAAGCCGTTTTTGAGTTTTAGCGACACTAACGCACAGCAATTAATTTTTATCGAAATTTCGATTTTTTCGATTTTCCGGCTTTTCCTTTGGGATTTCCCGACTTTTATTTTTTTCGTACCTACCCTGTATCAACGCGAACAAAATAAAAAAAAACTTATCGACATCGGTCAAGCCGTTTTTGAGTTTTAGCATAACTAACGCACAGCAATTCATTTTTATCGGAGTTTCTATTTTTTTGATTTTCCGGCTTTTCCTTTGGGATTTCGCGACTTTTATTTTTTTTCGTACATACCCTGTATTATAGCGAACAAAACAGAAAAAACTTATCGACATCGGTCAAGCCGTTTATGAGTTTTAGCGAGACTAACGCATAGCAATTCATTTTGATCGAAATATCGTTTTTTATATTTTCCGGCTTTTCTTTTGAGATTACCCAACTTTTTTTTTTTATACCTAACCTGTATCATAGCGAACAAAACAAAAAAAACTTATCGACATCGATCAAGCCGTTTCTGAGTTTTAGCGAAACTAACGCACAGCAATTAATTTTTATCGAAATTTCGATTTTTTCGATTTTCCCGCTTTTCCTTTGGGATTTCCCGACCTTTCTTTTTTTTCATACCTACCCTGTATCATAGCGAACAAAACAAAAAAACTTATCGACATCGGTCAAGCCGTTTTTGAGTTTTAGCGACACTATCGCACAGCAATTAATTTTTATCGAAATTTCGATTATACCGATTTTTCGGCTTTTCCTTTGGGATTTCCCGACTTTTATTTTTTTTCATACCTACCCTGTATCATAGCGAACAAAACGAAAAAAACTTATCGACATCGGTCATGCCGTTTTTGAGTTTTAGCGTCACTATCGCACAGCAATTAACTTTGATCGAAATATCGATTTTTTCGATTTTCCGGTTTTTTCTTTGGTATTTCCCGACGTTTCTTTTTTTGGTACCTACCCTGCATCATAACGAACAAAAAAAAAAAAACTTATCGACATCGGTCAAGCCGTTTTTGAGTTTTAGCGACACTATCGCACAGCAATTAATTTTTATCGAAATTTCGATTTTACCGATTTTCCGGCTTTTCCTTTGGGATTTCCCGACTTTTCTTTTTTTTCGTACCTACCCTGCATCATAGCGAACAAAACAAAAAAAACTTATCGACATCGGTCCAGCCGTTTTTGAGTTTTAGCGACACTATCGCACAGCAATTCATTTTTATCGAAATTTCGATTTTTTCGATTTTCCGGCTTTTCCTTTGGGATTTCCCGACTTTTATTTTTTTTCATACCTACCCTGTATCATAGCGAACAAAACAAAAAAAAACTTATCGACATCGGTCGAGCCGTTTTTGAGTTTTAGCATAACTAACGCACAGCAATTCATTTTTATCGGAATTTCGATTTTTTCGATTTTCCGGCTTTTCCTTTGAGATTACCCAACTTTTATTTTTTTTCATACCTACCCTGTATCATAGCGAACAAAACAAAAAAAACTTATCGACATCGGTCAAGCCGTTTCTGAGTTTTAGCGAAACTAACGTACAGCAATTAATTTTTATCGAAATTTCCATTTTTTCGATTTTCCGGCTTTTCCTTTGGGATTTCTCGCCTTTTCTTTGTTTTCATACCTACCCTGTATCATAGCTAACAAAACAAAAAAAAACTTATCGACATCGGTCAAGCCGTTTCTGAGTTTTAGCGAAACTAACGTACAGCAATTAATTTTTATCGAAATTTCGATTTTTTCGTTTTTCCGGCTTTTCCTTTGGGATTTCCCGACTTTTATTTTTTTTCATACCTACCCTGTATCATAGCGAACAAAACGAAAAAAACTTATCGACATCGGTCGAGCCGTTTTTGAGTTTTAGCGACACTGTCGCACAGCAATTCATTTTTATCGAAATTTCGATTTTTTCGATTTTCCGGCTTTTCCTTTGGGATTTCCCGACCTTTCTTTTTTTTCATACCTACCCTGTATCATAGCAAACAAAACAAAAAAAACTTAACGACATCGGTCAAGCCGTTTTTGAGTTTTAGCGACACTATCGCACAGCAATTCATTTTTATCGAAATTTCGATTTTTTCGATTTTCCGGCTTTTCCTTTGGGATTTCCCGACTTTTATTTTTTTTCATACCTACCCTGTATCATAGCGAACAAAACAAAAAAAACTTATCGACATCGGTCAAGCCGTTTTTGTGTTTTAGCGAGACTAACGCACAGCAATTCATTTTTATCGAAATTTCGATTTTTTCGATTTTCCGGCTTTTCCTTTGGGATTTCCCGACTTTTATTTTTTTTCGTACCTACCCTGTATCATAGCGAACAAAACTAAAAAACTTATCGACATCGGTCAAGCCGTTTCCGAGTTTTTGCGAAACTAACGCACAGCAATTAATTTTTATCGAAAATTCGATTTTTTCGATTTTGCGGCTTTTCCTTTGGGATTTCCCGACTTTTATTTTTTTTCATACCTACCCTGTATCATAGCGAACAAAACGAAAAAAACTTATCGACATCGGTCGAGCCATTTTTGAGTTTTAGCGACACTATCGCACAGCAATTAATTTTTATCGAAATTTCGATTTTTTCGATTTTCCGGCTTTTCCTTTGGGATTTCCCGACCTTTCTTTTTTTTCATTCCTACCCTGTATCATAGCAAACAAAACAAAAAAAACTTAACGACATCGGTCAAGCCGTTTTTGAGTTATAGCGACACAATCGCACAGCAATTCATTTTTATCGAAATTTCGATTTTTTCGATTTTCCGGCTTTTCCTTTGGGATTTCCCGACTTTTATTTTTTTTTCGTACCTACCCTGTATCATAGCAAACAAAACGAAAAAAACTTATCGACATCGGTCAAGCCGTTTTTGAGTTTTAGCGACACTATCGCACAGCAATTCATTTTTTCGAAATTTCGATTTTTTTGGATTTTCCGGCTTTTCCTTTGGGATTTCGCGACTTTTATTTTTTTTCGTACATACCCTGTATTATAGCGACCAAAACAGAAAAAACTTATCGACATCGGTCAAGCCGTTTCTGAGTTTTAGCGAAACTAACGCACAGCAATTAATTTTTATCGAAATTTCGATTTTTTCGATTTTCCGGCTTTTCCTTTGGGATTTCCCGACTTTTATTTTTTTTCATACCTACCCTGTATCAACGCGAACAAAACAAAAAAAACTTATCGACATCGATCAAGCCGTTTTTGAGTTTTAGCGACACTAACGCACAGCAATTAATTTTTATCGAAATTTCGATTTTTTCGATTTTCCGGCTTTTCCTTTGGGATTTCCCGACTTTTATTTTTTTCATACCTACCCTCTATCAACGCGAACAAAACAAAAAAAACTTATCGACATCGATTAAGCCGTTTTTGAGTTTTAGCGACACTATCGCACAGCAATTCATTTTTATCGAAATTTCGATTTTTTCGATTTTCCGGCTTTTCTTTTGGGATTTCCCGACCTTTCTTTTTTCTCATACCTACCCTGTATCATAGCAAACAAAAAAAAAAAACTTAACGACATCGGTCAAGCCGTTTTTGAGTTTTAGCGACACTATCGCACAGCAATTCATTTTTATAGAAATTTCGATTTTTTCGTTTTTCCGGCTTTTCCTTTGGGATTTCCCGACTTTTATTTTTTTTCATACCTACCCTGTATCATAGCGAACAAAACGAAAAAAACTTATCGACATCGGTCGAACCGTTTTTGAGTTTTAGCGACACTATCGCACAGCAATTAATTTTTATCGAAATTTCCATTTTTTCGATTTTCCCGCTTTTCCTTTGGGATTTCCCGACTTTTATTTTTTTTCATACCTACCCTGTATCATAGCGAACAAAACAAAAAAAACTTATCGACATCGGTCAAGCCGTTTTTGAGTTTTAGCGACACTATCGCACAGCAATTCATTTTTATCGAAATTTCGATTTTTTCGATTTTCCGGCTTTTCTTTTGGGGTTTCCCGACCTTTCTTTTTTTTCATACCTACCCTGTATCATAGCAAACAAAACAAAAAAAACTTAACGACATCGGTCAAGCCGTTTTTGAGTTTTAGCGACACTATCGCACAGCAATTCATTTTTATCGAAATTTCGATTTTTTCGATTTTCCGGCTTTTCCTTTGGGATTTCCCGACTTTTATTTTTTTTCATACCTACCCGGTATCATAGCGAATAAAACAAAAAAAACTTATCGACATCGGTCAAGCCGTTTTTGAGTTTTAGCGACACTATCGCACAGCAATTCATTTTTATCGGAGTTTCTATTTTTTTGATTTTCCGGCTTTTCCTTTGGGATTTCCCGACTTTTATTTTTTTCGTACCTACCCTGTATCATAGCGAACAAAACAAAAAAAACTTATCGACATCGGTCAAGCCGTTTCTGAGTTTTAGCGAAACTAACGCACAGCAATTAATTTTTATCGAAATTTCGATTTTTTCGATTTTCCGGCTTTTCCTTTGGGATTTCCCGACTTTTATTTTTTTTCATACCTACCCTGTATCATAGCGAACAAAACGAAAAAAACTTATCGACATCGGTCATGCCGTTTTTAAGTTTTAGCGTCACTATCGCACAGCAATTAATTTTTATCGAAATTTCGATTTTTTCGATTTTCCGGCTTTTCCTTTGGTATTTCCCGACTTTTCTTTTTTTTGGTACCTACCCTGCATCATAGCGAACAAAAAAAAAAAAACTTATCGACATCGGTTAAGCCGTTTTTGAGTTTTAGCGAGACTAACGCACAGCAATTCATTTTTATCGAAATTTCGAATTTTTCGTTTTTCCGGCTTTTCCTTTCGGATTTCCCCACTTTTCTTTTTTTTCAAACCTACCCTGTATTATAGCGAACAAAACAAAAAAAACTTATCGACATCGATCAAGCCGTTTTTGAGTTTTAGCGAGACTAACGCACAGCAATTCATTTTTATCGAAATTTCGATTTTTTCGATTTTCCGGCTTTTCCTTTGGGATTTCCCAACTTTAATTTTTTTTCGTACCTACCCTGTATCATAGCGAACAAAACAAAAAAAACTTATCGACATCGGTCAAGCCGTTTCCGAGTTTTTGCGAAACTAACGCACAGCAATTAATTTTTATCGAAATTTCGATTTTTTCGATTTTCCGGCTTTTCCTTTGGGATTTCCCGACTATTCTTTTTTTTTGTACCTACCCTGTATCATAGCGAACAAAACAAAAAAAACTTATCGACATCGGTCAAGCCGTTTCCGAGTTTTTGCGAAACTAACGCACAGCAATTAATTTTTATCGAAATTTCGATTTTTTCGATTTTCCGGCTTTTTCTTTGGTATTTCCCGACTTTTCTTTTTTTTGGTACCTACCCTGCATCATAGCGAACAAAAAAAAAAAAACTTATCGACATCGGTCAAGCCGTTTTTGAATTTTAGCGACACTATCGCACAGCAATTAATTTTTATCGAAATTTCGATTTTACCGATTTTCCGGCTTTTCCTTTGGGATTTCCTGCCTTTTCTCTTTTTTCGTACCTACCCTGTATCATAGCGAACAAAACAAAAAAAACTTTTCGAAATCGGTCAAGCCGTTTTTGAGTTTTAGCGAGACTAACGCACAGCAATTCATTTTTATCGAAATTTCGATTTTTTCGATTTTCCGGCTTTTCCTTTACGATTTCCCGACTTTTCTTTTTTTTCGTACCTACCCTGCATCATAGCGAACAAAACAAAAAAAACTTATCGACATCGGTTAAGCCGTTTCTGAGTTTTAGCGAAACTAACGCACAGCAATTAATTTTTATCGAAGTTTCGATTTTTTCGATTTTCTGGCTTTTTTTTTGGGATTTCCCGACTTTTATTTTTTTTCATACCTACCCTGTATCAACGCGAACAAAACATAAAAAACTTATCGACATCGATTAAGCCGTTTTTGAGTTTTAGCGACACTATCGCACAGCAATTCATTTTTATCGAAATTTCGATTTTTTCGATTTTACGGCTTTTCCTTTGGGATTTCCCGACTTTTATTTTGTTTCATACCTACCCTGTATCATAGCGAACAAAACAAAAAAAAACTTATCGACATCGGTCAAGCCGTTTTTGAGTTTTAGCATAACTAACGCACAGCAATTCATTTTTATCGAAATATCGATTTTTTAGATTTTCCGGCTTTTCTTTTGAGATTACCCAACTTTTTTTTTTATACCTAACCTGTATCATAGCGAACAAAACAAAAAAAACTTATCGACATCGATCAAGCCGTTTCTGAGTTTTAGCGAAACTAACGCACAGCAATTAATTTTTATCGAAATTTCGATTTTTTCGATTTTCCGGCTTTCCTTTGGGATTTCCTGCCTTTTCTCTTTTTTCGTACCTACCCTGTATCATAGCGAACAAAACGAAAAAAACTTATCGACATCGGTCGAGCCATTTTTGAGTTTTAGCGACACTATCGCACAGCAATTAATTTTTATCGAAATTTCGATTTTTTCGATTTTCCGGCTTTTCCTTTGGGATTTCCCGACTTTTATTTTTTTTGATACCTACCCTGTATCATAGCGAATAAAACAAAAAAAACTTATCGACATCGGTGAAGCCGTTTTTGAGTTTTAGCGTCACTATCGCACAGCAATTCATTTTTATCGAAATTTCGATTTTTTCGATTTTCCGGCTTTTACTTTGGGATTTCCCGACCTTTCTTTTTTTTCATACCTACCCTGTATCATAGCAAACAAAACAAAAAAAACTTAACGACATCGGTCAAGCCGTTTTTGAGTTTTAGCGACACTATCGCACAGCAATTCATTTTTATCGAAATTTCGATTTTTTCGATTTTCCGGCTTTTCCTTTGGGATTTCCCGACTTTTATTTTTTTTTCGTACCTACCCTGTATCATAGCAAACAAAACGAAAAAAACTTATCGACATCGGTCAAGCCGTTTTTGAGTTTTAGCGACACTATCGCACAGCAATTCATTTTTTCGAAATTTCGATTTTTTTGGATTTTCCGGCTTTTCCTTTGGGATTTCGCGACTTTTATTTTTTTTCGTACATACCCTGTATTATAGCGACCAAAACAGAAAAAACTTATCGACATCGGTCAAGCCGTTTCTGAGTTTTAGCGAAACTAACGCACAGCAATTAATTTTTATCGAAATTTCGATTTTTTCGATTTTCCGGCTTTTCCTTTGGGATTTCCCGACTTTTATTTTTTTTCATACCTACCCTGTATCAACGCGAACAAAACAAAAAAAACTTATCGACATCGATCAAGCCGTTTTTGAGTTTTAGCGACACTAACGCACAGCAATTAATTTTTATCGAAATTTCGATTTTTTCGATTTTCCGGCTTTTCCTTTGGGATTTCCCGACTTTTATTTTTTTCATACCTACCCTGTATCAACGCGAACAAAACAAAAAAAACTTATCGACATCGATTAAGCCGTTTTTGAGTTTTAGCGACACTATCGCACAGCAATTCATTTTTATCGAAATTTCGATTTTTTCGATTTTCCGGCTTTTCTTTTGGGATTTCCCGACCTTTCTTTTTTCTCATACCTACCCTGTATCATAGCAAACAAAAAAAAAAAACTTAACGACATCGGTCAAGCCGTTTTTGAGTTTTAGCGACACTATCGCACAGCAATTCATTTTTATCGAAATTTCGATTTTTTCGTTTTTCCGGCTTTTCCTTTGGGATTTCCCGACTTTTATTTTTTTTCATACCTACCCTGTATCATAGCGAACAAAACGAAAAAAACTTATCGACATCGGTCGAACCGTTTTTGAGTTTTAGCGACACTATCGCACAGCAATTAATTTTTATCGAAATTTCCATTTTTTCGATTTTCCCGCTTTTCCTTTGGGATTTCCCGACTTTTATTTTTTTTCATACCTACCCTGTATCATAGCGAACAAAACAAAAAAAACTTATCGACATCGGTCAAGCCGTTTTTGAGTTTTAGCGACACTATCGCACAGCAATTCATTTTTATCGAAATTTCGATTTTTTCGATTTTCCGGCTTTTCTTTTGGGATTTCCCGACCTTTCTTTTTTCTCATACCTACCCTGTATCATAGCAAACAAAACAAAAAAAACTTAACGACATCGGTCAAGCCGTTTTTGAGTTTTAGCGAGACTAACGCACAGCAATTCATTTTTATCGAAATTTCGAATTTTTCGTTTTTCCGGCTTTTCCTTTGGGATTTCCCCACTTTTCTTTTTTTTCAAACCTACCCTGTATTATAGCGAACAAAACAAAAAAAACTTATCGACATCGGTCAAGCCGTTTTTGAGTTTTAGCGAGACTAACGCACAGCAATTCATTTTTATCGAAATTTCGATTTTTTCGATTTTCCGGCTTTTCCTTTGGGATTTCCCAACTTTTATTTTTTTTCGTACCTACCCTGTATCATAGCGAACAAAACAAAAAAAACTTATCGACATCGGTCAAGCCGTTTCCGAGTTTTTGCGAAACTAACGCACAGCAATTAATTTTTATCGAAATTTCGATTTTTTCGATTTTGCGGCTTTTCCTTTGGGATTTCCCGATTTTTATTTGTTTTCATACCTACCCTGTATCATAGCGAACAAAACGAAAAAAACTTATCGACATCGGTCATGCCGTTTTTGAGTTTTAGCGTCACTATCGCACAGCAATTAATTTTTATCGAAATTTCGATTTTTTCGATTTTCCGGCTTTTCCTTTGGGATTTCCCGACTATTCTTTTTTTTTGTACCTACCCTGTATCATAGCGAACAAAACAAAAAAAACTTATCGACATCGGTCAAGCCGTTTCCGAGTTTTTGCGAAACTAACGCACAGCAATTAATTTTTATCGAAATTTCGATTTTTTCGATTTTCCGGCTTTTTCTTTGGTATTTCCCGACTTTTCTTTTTTTTGGTACCTACCCTGCATCATAGCGAACAAAAAAAAAAAAACTTATCGACATCGGTCAAGCCGTTTTTGAATTTTAGCGACACTATCGCACAGCAATTAATTTTTATCGAAATTACGATTTTACCGATTTTCCGGCTTTTCCTTTGGGATTTCCTGCCTTTTCTCTTTTTTCGTACCTACCCTGTATTATAGCGAACAAAACAAAAAAAACTTATCGACATCGGTCAAGCCGTTTTTGAGTTTTAGCGAGACTAACGCACAGCAATTCATTTTTATCGAAATTTCGATTTTTTCGATTTTCCGGCTTTTCCTTTACGATTTCCCGACTTTTCTTTTTTTTCGTACCTACCCTGCATCATAGCGAACAAAACAAAAAAAACTTATCGACATCGGTTAAGCCGTTTCTGAGTTTTAGCGAAACTAACGCACAGCAATTAATTTTTATCGAAATTTCGATTTTTTCGATTTTCTGGCTTTTTTTTTGGGATTTCCCGACTTTTATTTTTTTTCATACCTACCCTGTATCATAGCAAACAACACAAAAAAAAACTTATCGACATCGGTCAAGCCGTTTCTGAGTTTTAGCGACACTATCGCACAGCAATTAATTTTTATCCTAATTTCGATTTTTTCGATTTTCCGGCTCTTCCTTTGGGATTTCCCGACTTTTATTTTTTTTCGTACCTACCCTGTATCATAGCGAACAAAACAAAAAGAACTTATCGACATTGGTCAAGCCGTTTTTGAGTTTTAGCGAAACTAACGCACAGCAATTAATTTTTATCGAAATTTCGATTTTTTCGATTTTCCGGCTTTTCTTTTGGGATTTCCCGACTTTTATTTTTTTTGGTACCTACCCTGTATCATAGCGAACAAAACAAAAAAAACTTATCGACATCGGTCAAGCCGTTTCTGAGTTTTAGCGAAACTAACGCACAGGAATTAATTTTTATCGAAATTTCGATTTTTCGATTTTCCGGCTTTCCTTTCGGATTTCCCGTCTTTTCCTTTTTTGTCATACCTACCCTGTATTAATGCGAACAAAACAAAAAAAACTTATCGACATCGATAAAGCCGTTTCTGAGTTTTAGCGAAACTAACGCACAGCAATTCATTTTTATCGGAATTTCGATTTTTTCAATTTTCCGTCTTTTCCTTTGGGATTTCCCGACTTTTCTTTTTTTTCGTACCTACCCTGTATCATAGCGAACAAAACAAAAAAAACCTATCGACATCGGTCAAGCCGTTTCTGAGTTTTAGCGACACTATCGCACAGCAATTAATTTTTATCGAAATTTCGATTTTTTCGATTTTCCGGCTTTTCCTTTGGGATTTCCCGACTATTCTTTTTTTTCATACCTACCCTGTATCATAGCGAACAAAAAAAAAAAAACTTATCGAAATCGGTCAAGCCGTTTCTGAGTTTTAGCGAAACTAACGCACAGCAATTAATTTTTATCGAAATTTCGATTTTTTCGATTTTCCGGCTTTTCCTTTGGGATTTCCCGACTTTTATTTTTTTTCATACCTACCCTGTATCAACGCGAACAAAACAAAAAAAACTTATCGACATCGATCGAGCCGTTTTTGAGTTTTAGCGACACTATCGCACAGCAATTCATTTTTATCGAAATTTCGATTTTTTCGATTTTCCGGCTTTTCCTTTGGGATTTCCCGACTTTTATTTTTTTTCATACCTACAATGTATCATAGCGAACAAAACAAAAAAAAACTTATCGACATCGGTCAAGCCGTTTTTGAGTTTTAGCATAACTAACGCACAGCAATTCATTTTTATCGGAGTTTCTATTTTTTTGATTTTCCGGCTTTTCCTTTGGGATTGCGCGACTTTTATTTTTTTTCGTACATACCCTGTATTATAGCGAACAAAACAGAAAAAACTTATCGACATCGGTCAAGCCGTTTATGAGTTTTAGCGAGACTAACGCATAGCAATTCATTTTAATCGAAATATCGATTTTTTAGATTTTCCGGCTTTTCTTTTGAGATTACCCAACTTTTTTTTTTTATACCTAACCTGTATCATAGCGAACAAAACAAAAAAAAATTATCGACATCGATCAAGCCGTTTCTGAGTTTTAGCGAAACTAACGCACAGCAATTAATTTTTATCGAAATTTCGATTTTTTCGATTTTCCGGCTTTTCCTTTGGGATTTCTCGCCCTTTATTTTTTTTCATACCTACCCTGTATCATAGCTAACAAAACAAAAGAAAACTTATCGACATCGGTCAAGCCGTTTCTGAGTTTTAGCGAAACTAACGCACAGCAATTAATTTTTATCGAAATTTCGATTTTTTCGTTTTTCCGGCTTTTCCTTTGGGATTTCCCGACTTTGATTTTTTTTTCATACCTACCCTGTATCATAGCGAACAAAACGAAAAAAACTTATCGACATCGGTCGAGCCGTTTTTGTGTTTTAGCGACACTATCGCACAGCAATTAATTTTTATCGAAATTTCGATTTTTTCGATTTTCCCGCATTTCCTTTGGGATTTCCCGACTTTTATTTTTTTTCATACCTACCCTGTATCATAGCGAACAAAACAAAAAAAACTTATCGACATCGGTCAAGCCGTTTCTGAGTTTTAGCGAAACTAACGCACAGCAATTAATTTTTATCGAAATTTCGATTTTTTCGATTTTCCGGCTTTTCCTTTGGGATTTCCCGACTTTTATTTTTTTTCATACCTACCCTGTATCAACGCGAACAAAACAAAAAAAACTTATCGACATCGATCAAGCCGTTTTTGAGTTTTAGCGACACTAACGCACAGCAATTAATTTTTATCGAAATTTCGATTTTTTCGATTTTCCGGCTTTTCCTTTGGGTTTTCCCGACTTTTATTTTTTTTCGTACCTACCCTGTATCATAGCAAACAAAACGAAAAAAACTTATCGACATCGGGCAAGCCGTTTCTGAGTTTTAGCGAAACTAACGCACAGCAATTAATTTTTATCGAAATTTCGATTTTTTCGATTTTCCGGCTTTTCCTTTGGGATTTCCCGACTTTTATTTTTTTCATACCTACCCTGTATCATAGCGAACAAAACAAAAAAAACTTATCGACATCGGTCAAGCCGTTTTTGAGTTTTAGCGACACTATCGCACAGCAATTCATTTTTATCGGAGTTTCTATTTTTTTGATTTTCCGGCTTTTCCTTTGGGATTTCCCGACTTTTCTTTTTTTTCGTACCTACCCTGTATCATAGCGAACAAAATAAAAAAAAACTTATCGACATCTGTCAAGCCGTTTTTGAGTTTTAGCGAGACTAACGCACAGCAATACATTTTTATCGAAATTTCGATTTTTTCGATTTTCCGGCTTTTCCTTCGGGATTTCCCGACTTTTATTTTTTTTCGTACCTACCCTGCATCATAGCGAACAAAACAAAAAAAATTATCGACATCGGTTAAGCCGTTTCTGAGTTTTAGCGACACTATCACACATCAATTAATTTTTATCGAAATTTCGATTTTTTTGATTTTCCGGCTTTTCCGTTGGGATTTCCCAACTTTTCTTTTTTTTCGTACCTACCCTGTATCATAGCGAACAAAACTAAAAAAACTAATCGCCATCGGTCAAGCCGTTTTTGAGTTTTAGCGAAACTAACGCACAGCAATTCATTTTTATCGGAATTTCGATTTTTTCAATTTTCCGGCTTTTCCTTTGGGATTTCCCGAATTTTATTTTTTTTCATACCTACCCTGTATCATAGAGAACAAAACAAAAAAAACTTATCGAAATCGGTCAAGCCGTTTTTGAGTTTTAGCGACACTATCGCACAGCAATTCATTTTTATCGAAATTTCGATTTTTTCGATTTTCCGGCTTTTCCTTTGGGATTTCCCGACTTTTATTTTGTTTCATACCTACCCTGTATCATAGCGAACAAAACAAAAAAAAACTTATCGATATCGGTCAAGCCGTTTTTGAGTTTTAGCATAACTAACGCACAGCAATTCATTTTTATCGGAGTTTCTATTTTTTTGATTTTCCGGCTTTTCCTTTGGGATTTCGCGACTTTTATTTTTTTTCGTACATACCCTGTATTATAGCGAACAAAACAGAATAAACTTATCGACATCGGTCAAGCCGTTTATGAGTTTTAGCGAGACTTTTACCTTTGGGATTTCCCGACTTTTCTTTTTTTTCATACCTACCCTGTATCATAGCGTACAAAACGAAAAAAACTTATCGACATCGGTCATGCCGTTTTTGAGTTTTAGCGACACTATCGCACAGCAATTTATTTTTATCGAAATTTCGAATTTTTCGATTTTCCGGCTTTTCCTTTGGGATTTCCCGACCTTTCTTTTTTTTCATACCTACCCTGTATCATAGCAAACAAAACAAAAAAAACTTCACGACATCGGTCAAGCCGTTTTTGAGTTTTAGCGACACTATCGCACAGCAATTCATTTTTATCGAAATTTCGATTTTTTCGATTTTCCGGCTTTTCCTTTGGGATTTCCCGACTTTTATTTTTTTTCGTACCTACCCTGTATCATAGCGAACAAAACAAAAAAAACTTATCGACATCGGTCAAGCCGTTTTTGAGTTTTAGCGACACTATCGCACAGCAATTCATTTTTATCGAAATTTCGATTTTTTCGATTTTCCGGCTTTTCCTTTGGGATTTGCCGACTTTTATTTTTTTTCGTACCTACCCTGTATCATAGCAAACAAAACGAAAAAAACTTATCGACATCGGTCAAGCCGTTTTTGAGTTTTAGCGACACTATCGCACAGCAATTTATTTTTATCGAAATTTCGAATTTTTCGATTTTCCGGCTTTTCCTTTGGGATTTCCCGACCTTTCTTTTTTTTCATACCTACCCTGTATCATAGCAAACAAAACAAAAAAAACTTAACGACATCGGTCAAGCCGTTTTTGAGTTTTAGCGACACTATCGCACAGCAATTCATTTTTATCGAAATTTCGATTTTTTCGATTTTCCGGCTTTTCCTTTGGGATTTCCCGACTTTTATTTTTTTTCGTACCTACCCTGTATCATAGCGAACAAAACAAAAAAAACTTATCGACATCGGTCAAGCCGTTTTTGAGTTTTAGCGACACTATCGCACAGCAATTCATTTTTATCGAAATTTCGATTTTTTCGATTTTCCGGCTTTTCCTTTGGGATTTCCCGACTTTTATTTTTTTTCGTACCTACCCTGTATCATAGCAAACAAAACGAAAAAAACTTATCGACATCGGTCGAGCCGTTTTTGAGTTTTAGCGACACTATCGCACAGCAATTCATTTTTTCGAAATTTCGATTTTTTCGATTTTCCGGCTTTTCCTTTGGGATTTCCCGACTTTAATTTTTTTCTTACTTATCGGCATCGATCAAGCCGTTTTTGAGTTTTAGCGACACTAACGCACAGCAATTAATTTTTATCGAAATTTCGATTTTTTCGATTTTCCGGCTTTTCCTTTGGGATTTCGCGACTTTTATTTTTTTTCATACCTACCCTGTATCATAGCGAACAAAACACAAAAAAATTATCGACATCGGGCAAGCCGTTTCTGAGTTTTAGCGAAACTAACGCACAGCAATTAATTTTTATCGAAATTTCGATTTTTTCGATTTTCCGGCTTTTCCTTTGGGATTTCCCGACTTTAATTTTTTTCTTACTTATCGACATCGATCAAGCCGTTTTTGAGTTTTAGCGACACTAACGCACAGCAATTAATTTTTGTCGAAATTTCGATTTTTTCGATTTTCCGGCTGTTCCTTTGGGATTTCCCGACTTTTATTTTTTTTCGTACATACCCTGTATTATAGCGAACAAAACAGAAAAAACTTATCGACATCGGTCAAGCCGTTTATGAGTTTTAGCGAGACTAACGCATAGCAATTCATTTTGATCGAAATATCGATTTTTTAGATTTTCCGGCTTTTCTTTTGAGATTACCCAACTTTTTTTTTTTATACCTAACCTGTATCATAGCGAACAAAACAAAAAAAACTTATCGACATCGATCAAGCCGTTTCTGAGTTTTAGCGAAACTAACGCACAGCAATTAATTTTTATCGAAATTTCGATTTTTTCGTTTTTCCGGCTTTTCCTTTGGGATTTCCCGACTTTTATTTTTTTTCATACCTACCCTGTATCATAGCGAACAAAACGAAAAAACCTTATCGACATCGGTCGAGCCGTTTTTGAGTTTTAGCGACACTATCGCACAGCAATTAATTTTTATCGAAATTTCGATTTTTTCGATTTTCCCGCTTTTCCTTTGGGATTTCCCGACTTTTATTTTTTTTCGTACCTACCCTGTATCATAGCGAACAAAACAAAAAAAACTTATCGACATCGGTCAAGCCGTTTTTGAGTTTTAGCGACACTATCGCACAGCAATTCATTTTTATCGGAGTTTCTATTTTTTTGATTTTCCGGCTTTTCCTTTGGGATTTCCCGACTTTTCTTTTTTTTCGTACCTACCCTGTATCATAGCGAACAAAATAAAAAAAAACTTATCGACATCGGTCAAGCCGTTTTTGAGTTTTAGCGAGACTAACGCACAGCAATACATTTTTATCGAAATTTCGATTTTTTCGATTTTCCGGCTTTTCCTTCGGGATTTCCCGACTTTTATTTTTTTTCGTACCTACCCTGCATCATAGCGAACAAAACAAAAAAAATTATCGACATCGGTTAAGCCGTTTCTGAGTTTTAGCGATACTATCACACATCAATTAATTTTTATCGAAATTTCGATTTTTTTGATTTTCCGGCTTTTCCGTTGGGATTTCCCAACTTTTCTTTTTTTTCATACCTACCCTGTATCATAGCGAACAAAACTAAAAAAACTAATCGACATCGGTCAAGCCGTTTTTGAGTTTTAGCGAAACTAACGCACAGTAATTCATTTTTATCGGAATTTCGATTTTTTCAATTTTCCGGCTTTTCCTTTGGGATTTCCCGACTTTTATTTTTTTTCATACCTACCCTGTATCATAGAGAACAAAACAAAAAAAACTTATCGAAATCGGTCAAGCCGTTTTTGAGGTTTAGCGACACTAACGCACAGCAATTAATTTTTATCGAAATTTCGATTTTTTCGATTTTCCGGCTTTTCCTTTGGGATTTCCCGACTTTTATTTTTTTCATACCTACCCTGTATCAACGCGAACAAAACAAAAAAAACTTATCGACATCTATTAAGCCGTTTTTGAGTTTTAGCGACACTATCGCACAGCAATTCATTTTTATCGAAATTTCGATTTTTTCGATTTTCTGGCTTTTCCTTTGGGATTTCCCGACTTTTATTTTGTTTCATACCTACCCTGTATCATAGCGAACAAAACAAAAAAAAACTTATCGATATCGGTCAAGCCGTTTTTGAGTTTTAGCATAACTAACGCACAGCAATTCATTTTTATCGGAGTTTCTATTTTTTTGATTTTCGGGGTTTTCCTTTCAAATTTCAAGCCGTCATGAGTTTTAGCGAGACTTTTACCTTTGGGATTTCCCGACTTTTATTTTTTTTCATACCTACCCTGTATCATAGCGAACAAAACGAAAAAAACTTATCGACATCGGTCATGCCGTTTTTGAGTTTTAGCGTCACTATCGCACAGCAATTAATTTTTATCGAAATTTCGATTTTTTCGATTTTCCGGCTTTTTCTTTGGTTTTTCCCGACTTTTCTTTTTTTTGGTACCTACCCTGCATCATAGCGAACAAAAAAAAAAAAACTTATCGACATCGGTCAAGCCGTTTTTGAGTTTTAGCGACACTATCGCACAGCAATTAATTTTTATCGAAATTTCGATTTTACCGATTTTCCGGCTTTTCCTTTGGGATTTCCCGACTTTTCTCTTTTTTCGTACCTACCCTGTATCATAGCGAACAAAACAAAAAAACTTTTCGAAATCGGTCAAGCCGTTTTTGAGTTTTAGCGAGACTAACGCACAGCAATTCATTTTTATCGAAATTTCGATTTTTTCGATTTTCCGGCTTTTCCTTTGGGATTTCCCGACTTTTCTTTTTTTTTCGTACCTACCCTGCATCATAGCGAACAAAACAAAAAAAACTTATCGACATCGGTTAAGCCGTTTCTGAGTTTTAGCGAAACTAACGCACAGCAATTAATTTTTATCGAAATTTCGATTTTTTCGATTTTCTGGCTTTTCCTTTGGGATTTCCCGACTTTTATTTTTTTTCATACCTACCCTGTATCATAGCGAACAACACAAAAAAAAACCGATGTCGATAGGTCAAGCCGTTTCTGAGTTTTAGCGACACTATCGCACAGCAATTAATTTTTATCGAAATTTCGATTTTTTCGATTTTCCGGCTTTTCCTTTGGGATTTCCCAACTTTTCTTATTTGCGTACCTACCATGTGTCATAGCGAACAAAACAAAAAAAACTTATCGACATCGGTCCAGCCGTTTTTGAGTTTTAGCGACACTATCGCACAGCAATTCATTTTTATCGAAATTTCGATTTTTTCGATTTTCCGGCTCTTCCTTTGGGATTTCCCGACTTTTCTTTTTTTTCGTACCTACCCTGTATCATAGCGAACAAAACAGAAAAAACTTATCGACATTGGTCAAGCCGTTTTTGAGTTTTAGCGAAACAAACGCACAGCAATTAATTTTTATCGAAATTTCGATTTTTTCGATTTTCCGGCTTTTCCTTTGGGATTTCCCGACTTTTATTTTTTTTCATACCTACCCTGTATCATAGCGAACAAAACAAAAAAAACTTATCGAAATCGATCAAGCCGTTTCTGAGTTTTAGCGAAACTAACGCACAGCAATTAATTTTTATCGAAATTTCGATTTTTTCGATTTTCTGGCTCTTCCTTTGGGATTTCCCGACTTTTATTTTTTTTCGTACCTACCCTGTATCAACGCGAATAAAACAAAAAAAACTTATCAACATCGATCAAGCCGTTTTTGAGTTTTAGCGACACTATCGCACAGCAATTCATTTTTATCGAAATTTCGATTTTTTCGATTTTCCGGCTTTTCCTTTGGGATTTCCCGACTTTTATTTTTTTTCATACCTACCCTGTATCATAGCGAACAAAACAAAAAAAAACTTATCGACATCGGTCAAGCCGTTTTTGAGTTTTAGCATAACTAACGCACAGCAATTCATTTTTATCGGAGTTTCTATTTTTTTGATTTTCCGGCTTTTCCTTTGGGATTGCGCGACTTTTATTTTTTTTCGTACATACCCTGTATTATAGCGAACAAAACAGAAAAAACTTATCGACATCGGTCAAGCCGTTTATGAGTTTTAGCAAGACTAACGCATAGCAATTCATTTTTATCGAAATATCGATTTTTTAGATTTTCCGGCTTTTCTTTTGAGATTACCCAACTTTTTTTTTTTTATACCTAACCTGTGTCATAGCGAACAAAACAAAAAAAACTTATCGACATCGGTCAAGCCGTTTCTGAGTTTTAGCAAAACTAACGCACAGCAATTAATTTTTATCGAAATTTAGATTTTTTCGTTTTTCCGGCTTTTTTTTTGGGATTTCCCGACTTTTATTTTTTTTCATACCTACCCTGTATCACCGCGAACAAAACAAAAAAAACTTATCGACATCGATCAAGCCGTTTTTGAGTTTTAGCGACACTAACGCACAGCAATTTATTTTTATCGAAATTTCGATTTTTTCGATTTTCCGGCTTTTCCTTTGGGATTTCCCGACTTTTATTTTTTCATACCTACCCTGTATCAACGCGAACAAAACAAAAAAAACTTATCGACATCGATTAAGCCGTTTTTGAGTTTTAGCGACACTAACGCACAGCAATTAATTTTTATCGAAATTTCGATTTTTTCGATTTTCCGGCTTTTTCTTTGGGATTTTCCGACTTTTATTTTGTTTCATACCTACCCTGTATCATAGCGAACAAAACAAAAAAAAACTTATCGACATCGGTCAAGCCGTTTTTGAGTTTTAGCATAACTAACGCACAGCAATTCATTTTTATCGGAGTTTCTATTTTTTTGATTTTCCGGCTTTTCCTTTGGGATTTCGCGACTTTTTTTTTTTTCGTACATACCCTGTATTATAGCGAACAAAACAGAAAAAACTTATCGACATCGATCAAGCCGTTTCTGAGTTTTAGCGAAACTAACGCACAGCAATTAATTTTTATCGAACTTTCGATTTTTTCGATTTTCCGGCTTTTCCTTTGGGATTTCCCGACTTTTATTTTTTTCATACCTACCCTGTATCAACGCGAACAAAACAAAAAAAACTTATCGACATCGATTAAGCCGTTTTTGAGTTTTAGCGACACTAACGCACAGCAATTAATTTTTATCGAAATTTCGATTTTTTCGATTTTCCGGCTTTTCCTTTGGGTTTTCCCGACTTTTATTTTGTTTCATACCTACCCTGTATCATAGCGAACAAAACAAAAAAAAACTTATCGACATCGGTCAAGCCGTTTTTGAGTTTTAGCATAACTAACGCACAGCAATTCACTTTTATCGGAGTTTCTATTTTTTTGATTTTCCGGCTTTTCCTTTGGGATTTCGCGACTTTTTTTTTCGTACATACCCTGTATTATAGCGAACAAAACAGAAAAAACTTATCGACATCGGTCAAGCCGTTTATGAGTTTTAGCGAGACTAACGCATAGCAATTCATTTTGATCGAAATATCGATTTTTTAGATTTTCCGGCTTTTCTTTTGAGATTACCCAACTTTTTTTTTTTCTACCTAACCTGTATCATAGCGAACAAAACAAAAAAAACTTATCGACATCGATCAAGCCGTTTCTGAGTTTTAGCGAAACTAACGCACAGCAATTAATTTTTATCGAAATTTCGATTTTTTCGTTTTTCCGGCTTTTCCTTTGGGATTTCCCGACTTTTATTTTTTTTCATACCTACCCTGTATCATAGCGAACAACACAAAAAAAAACCGATGTCGATAGGTCAAGCCGTTTCTGAGTTTTAGCGACACTATCGCACAGCAATTAATTTTTATCGAAATTTCGATTTTTTCGATTTTCCGGCTTTTCCTTTGGGATTTCCCAACTTTTCTTATTTGCGTACCTACCATGTGTCATAGCGAACAAAACAAAAAAAACTTATCGACATCGGTCCAGCCGTTTTTGAGTTTTAGCGACACTATCGCACAGCAATTAATTTTTATCGAAATTTCGATTTTTTCGATTTTCCGGCTCTTCCTTTGGGATTTCCCGACTTTTCTTTTTTTTCGTACCTACCCTGTATCATAGCGAACAAAACAAAAAAAACTTATCGACATTGGTCAAGCCGTTTTTGAGTTTTAGCGAAACAAACGCACAGCAATTAATTTTTATCGAAATTTCGATTTTTTCGATTTTCCGGCTTTTCCTTTGGGATTTCCCGACTTTTATTTTTTTTCATACCTACCCTGTATCATAGCGAACAAAACAAAAAAAACTTATCGAAATCGATCAAGCCGTTTCTGAGTTTTAGCGAAACTAACGCACAGCAATTAATTTTTATCGAAATTTCGATTTTTTCGATTTTCTGGCTCTTCCTTTGGGATTTCCCGACTTTTATTTTTTTTCATACCTACCCTGTATCAACGCGAATAAAACAAAAAAAACTTATCAACATCGATCAAGCCGTTTTTGAGTTTTAGCGACACTATCGCACAGCAATTCATTTTTATCGAAATTTCGATTTTTTCGATTTTCCGGCTTTTCCTTTGGGATTTCCCGACTTTTATTTTTTTTCATACCTACCCTGTATCATAGCGAACAAAACAAAAAAAAACTTATCGACATCGGTCAAGCCGTTTTTGAGTTTTAGCATAACTAACGCACAGCAATTCATTTTTATCGGAGTTTCTATTTTTTTGATTTTCCGGCTTTTCCTTTGGGATTGCGCGACTTTTATTTTTTTTCGTACATACCCTGTATTATAGCGAACAAAACAGAAAAAACTTATCGACATCGGTCAAGCCGTTTATGAGTTTTAGCAAGACTAACGCATAGCAATTCATTTTTATCGAAATATCGATTTTTTAGATTTTCCGGCTTTTCTTTTGAGATTACCCAACTTTTTTTTTTTTATACCTAACCTGTATCATAGCGAACAAAACAAAAAAAACTTATCGACATCGGTCAAGCCGTTTCTGAGTTTTAGCAAAACTAACGCACAGCAATTAATTTTTATCGAAATTTCGATTTTTTCGTTTTTCCGGCTTTTTTTTTGGGATTTCCCGACTTTTATTTTTTTTCATACCTACCCTGTATCACCGCGAACAAAACAAAAAAAACTTATCGACATCGATCAAGCCGTTTTTGAGTTTTAGCGACACTAACGCACAGCAATTTATTTTTATCGAAATTTCGATTTTTTCGATTTTCCGGCTTTTCCTTTGGGATTTCCCGACTTTTATTTTTTCATACCTACCCTGTATCAACGCGAACAAAACAAAAAAACTTATCGACATCGATTAAGCCGTTTTTGAGTTTTAGCGACACTAACGCACAGCAATTAATTTTTATCGAAATTTCGATTTTTTCGATTTTCCGGCTTTTTCTTTGGGATTTTCCGACTTTTATTTTGTTTCATACCTACCCTGTATCATAGCGAACAAAACAAAAAAAAACTTATCGACATCGGTCAAGCCGTTTTTGAGTTTTAGCATAACTAACGCACAGCAATTCATTTTTATCGGAGTTTCTATTTTTTTGATTTTCCGGCTTTTCCTTTGGGATTTCGCGACTTTTTTTTTTTTCGTACATACCCTGTATTATAGCGAACAAAACAGAAAAAACTTATCGACATCGATCAAGCCGTTTCTGAGTTTTAGCGAAACTAACGCACAGCAATTAATTTTTATCGAACTTTCGATTTTTTCGATTTTCCGGCTTTTCCTTTGGGATTTCCTGACTTTTATTTTTTTCATACCTACCCTGTATCAACGCGAACAAAACAAAAAAAACTTATCGACATCGATTAAGCCGTTTTTGAGTTTTAGCGACACTAACGCACAGCAATTAATTTTTATCGAAATTTCGATTTTTTCGATTTTCCGGCTTTTCCTTTGGGTTTTCCCGACTTTTATTTTGTTTCATACCTACCCTGTATCATAGCGAACAAAACAAAAAAAAACTTATCGACATCGGTCAAGCCGTTTTTGAGTTTTAGCATAACTAACGCACAGCAATTCACTTTTATCGGAGTTTCTATTTTTTTGATTTTCCGGCTTTTCCTTTGGGATTTCGCGACTTTTTTTTTCGTACATACCCTGTATTATAGCGAACAAAACAGAAAAAACTTATCGACATCGGTCAAGCCGTTTATGAGTTTTAGCGAGACTAACGCATAGCAATTCATTTTGATCGAAATATCGATTTTTTAGATTTTCCGGCTTTTCTTTTGAGATTACCCAACTTTTTTTTTTTCTACCTAACCTGTATCATAGCGAACAAAACAAAAAAAACTTATCGACATCGATCAAGCCGTTTCTGAGTTTTAGCGAAACTAACGCACAGCAATTAATTTTTATCGAAATTTCGATTTTTTCGTTTTTCCGGCTTTTCCTTTGGGATTTCCCGACTTTTATTTTTTTTCATACCTACCCTGTATCATAGCGAACAAAACACAAAAAAATTATCGACATCGGGCAAGCCGTTTCTGAGTTTTAGCGAAACTAACGCACAGCAATTAATTTTTATCGAAATTTCGATTTTTTCGATTTTCCGGCTTTTCCTTTGGGATTTCCCGACTTTAATTTTTTTCTTACTTATCGACATCGATCAAGCCGTTTTTGAGTTTTAGCGACACTAACGCACAGCAATTAATTTTTGTCGAAATTTCGATTTTTTCGATTTTCCGGCTGTTCCTTTGGGATTTCCCGACTTTTATTTTTTTTCGTACATACCCTGTATTATAGCGAACAAAACAGAAAAAACTTATCGACATCGGTCAAGCCGTTTATGAGTTTTAGCGAGACTAACGCATAGCAATTCATTTTGATCGAAATATCGATTTTTTAGATTTTCCGGCTTTTCTTTTGAGATTACCCAACTTTTTTTTTTTATACCTAACCTGTATCATAGCGAACAAAACAAAAAAAACTTATCGACATCGATCAAGCCGTTTCTGAGTTTTAGCGAAACTAACGCACAGCAATTAATTTTTATCGAAATTTCGATTTTTTCGTTTTTCCGGCTTTTCCTTTGGGATTTCCCGACTTTTATTTTTTTTCATACCTACCCTGTATCATAGCGAACAAAACGAAAAAACCTTATCGACATCGGTCGAGCCGTTTTTGAGTTTTAGCGACACTATCGCACAGCAATTAATTTTTATCGAAATTTCGATTTTTTCGATTTTCCCGCTTTTCCTTTGGGATTTCCCGACTTTTATTTTTTTTCATACCTACCCTGTATCATAGCGAACAAAACAAAAAAAACTTATCGACATCGGTCAAGCCGTTTTTGAGTTTTAGCGACACTATCGCACAGCAATTCATTTTTATCGGAGTTTCAATTTTTTTGATTTTCCGGCTTTTCCTTTGGGATTTCCCGACTTTTCTTTTTTTTCGTACCTACCCTGTATCATAGCGAACAAAATAAAAAAAAACTTATCGACATCGGTCAAGCCGTTTTTGAGTTTTAGCGAGACTAACGCACAGCAATACATTTTTATCGAAATTTCGATTTTTTCGATTTTCCGGCTTTTCCTTCGGGATTTCCCGACTTTTATTTTTTTTCGTACCTACCCTGCATCATAGCGAACAAAACAAAAAAAATTATCGACATCGGTTAAGCCGTTTCTGAGTTTTAGCGATACTATCATACATCAATTAATTTTTATCGAAATTTCGATTTTTTTGATTTTCCGGCTTTTCCGTTGGGATTTCCCAACTTTTCTTTTTTTTCGTACCTACCCTGTATCATAGCGAACAAAACTAAAAAAACTAATCGACATCGGTCAAGCCGTTTTTGAGTTTTAGCGAAACTAACGCACAGTAATTCATTTTTATCGGAATTTCGATTTTTTCAATTTTCCGGCTTTTCCTTTGGGATTTCCCGACTTTTATTTTTTTTCATACCTACCCTGTATCATAGAGAACAAAACAAAAAAAACTTATCGAAATCGGTCAAGCCGTTTTTGAGGTTTAGCGACACTAACGCACAGCAATTAATTTTTATCGAAATTTCGATTTTTTCGATTTTCCGGCTTTTCCTTTGGGATTTCCCGACTTTTATTTTTTTCATACCTACCCTGTATCAACGCGAACAAAACAAAAAAAACTTATCGACATCTATTAAGCCGTTTTTGAGTTTTAGCGACACTATCGCACAGCAATTCATTTTTATCGAAATTTCGATTTTTTCGATTTTCCGGCTTTTCCTTTGGGATTTCCCGACTTTTATTTTGTTTCATACCTACCCTGTATCATAGCGAACAAAACAAAAAAAAACTTATCGATATCGGTCAAGCCGTTTTTGAGTTTTAGCATAACTAACGCACAGCAATTCATTTTTATCGGAGTTTCTATTTTTTTGATTTTCCGGGTTTTCCTTTCAAATTTCAAGCCGTCATGAGTTTTAGCGAGACTTTTACCTTTGGGATTTCCCGACTTTTATTTTTTTTCATACCTACCCTGTATCATAGCGAACAAAACGAAAAAACTTATCGACATCGGTCATGCCGTTTTTGAGTTTTAGCGTCACTATCGCACAGCAATTAATTTTTATCGAAATTTCGATTTTTTCGATTTTCCGGCTTTTTCTTTGGTTTTTCCCGACTTTTCTTTTTTTTGGTACCTACCCTGCATCATAGCGAACAAAAAACAAAAAACTTATCGACATCGGTCAAGCCGTTTTTGAGTTTTAGCGACACTATCGCACAGCAATTAATTTTTATCGAAATTTCGATTTTACCGATTTTCCGGCTTTTCCTTTGGGATTTCCCGACTTTTATTTTTTTTCATACCTACCCTGTATCATAGCGAACAAAACAAAAAAAAACTTATCGACATCGGTCAAGCCGTTTTTGAGTTTTAGCATAACTAACGCACAGCAATTCATTTTTATCGGAGTTTCTATTTTTTTGATTTTCCGGCTTTTCCTTTGGGATTGCGCGACTTTTATTTTTTTTCGTACATACCCTGTATTATAGCGAACAAAACAGAAAAAACTTATCGACATCGGTCAAGCCGTTTATGAGTTTTAGCAAGACTAACGCATAGCAATTCATTTTTATCGAAATATCGATTTTTTAGATTTTCCGGCTTTTCTTTTGAGATTACCCAACTTTTTTTTTTTTATACCTAACCTGTATCATAGCGAACAAAACAAAAAAAACTTATCGACATCGGTCAAGCCGTTTCTGAGTTTTAGCAAAACTAACGCACAGCAATTAATTTTTATCGAAATTTCGATTTTTTCGTTTTTCCGGCTTTTTTTTTGGGATTTCCCGACTTTTATTTTTTTTCATACCTACCCTGTATCACCGCGAACAAAACAAAAAAAACTTATCGACATCGATCAAGCCGTTTTTGAGTTTTAGCGACACTAACGCACAGCAATTTATTTTTATCGAAATTTCGATTTTTTCGATTTTCCGGCTTTTCCTTTGGGATTTCCCGACTTTTATTTTTTCATACCTACCCTGTATCAACGCGAACAAAACAAAAAAAACTTATCGACATCGATTAAGCCGTTTTTGAGTTTTAGCGACACTAACGCACAGCAATTAATTTTTATCGAAATTTCGATTTTTTCGATTTTCCGGCTTTTTCTTTGGGATTTTCCGACTTTTATTTTGTTTCATACCTACCCTGTATCATAGCGAACAAAACAAACAAAAAACTTATCGACATCGGTCAAGCCGTTTTTGAGTTTTAGCATAACTAACGCACAGCAATTCATTTTTATCGGAGTTTCTATTTTTTTGATTTTCCGGCTTTTCCTTTGGGATTTCGCGACTTTTTTTTTTTTCGTACATACCCTGTATTATAGCGAACAAAACAGAAAAAACTTATCGACATCGATCAAGCCGTTTCTGAGTTTTAGCGAAACTAACGCACAGCAATTAATTTTTATCGAACTTTCGATTTTTTCGATTTTCCGGCTTTTCCTTTGGGTTTTCCCGACTTTTATTTTTTTCATACCTACCCTGTATCAACGCGAACAAAACAAAAAAAACTTATCGACATCGATTAAGCCGTTTTTGAGTTTTAGCGACACTAACGCACAGCAATTAATTTTTATCGAAATTTCGATTTTTTCGATTTTCCGGCTTTTCCTTTGGGTTTTCCCGACTTTTATTTTGTTTCATACCTACCCTGTATCATAGCGAACAAAACAAAAAAAAACTTATCGACATCGGTCAAGCCGTTTTTGAGTTTTAGCATAACTAACGCACAGCAATTCACTTTTATCGGAGTTTCTATTTTTTTGATTTTCCGGCTTTTCCTTTGGGATTTCGCGACTTTTTTTTTCGTACATACCCTGTATTATAGCGAACAAAACAGAAAAAACTTATCGACATCGGTCAAGCCGTTTATGAGTTTTAGCGAGACTAACGCATAGCAATTCATTTTGATCGAAATATCGATTTTTTAGATTTTCCGGCTTTTCTTTTGAGATTACCCAACTTTTTTTTTTTCTACCTAACCTGTATCATAGCGAACAAAACAAAAAAAACTTATCGACATCGATCAAGCCGTTTCTGAGTTTTAGCGAAACTAACGCACAGCAATTAATTTTTATCGAAATTTCGATTTTTTCGTTTTTCCGGCTTTTCCTTTGGGATTTCCCGACTTTTATTTTTTTTCATACCTACCCTGTATCAACGCGAACAAAACAAAACAAAACTTATCGACATCGGTCAAGCCGTTTTTGAGTTTTAGCATAACTAACGCACAGCAATTCATTTTTATCGGAGTTTCTATTTTTTTGATTTTCCGGCTTTTCCTTTGGGATTGCGCGACTTTAATTTTTTTTCGTACATACCCTGTATTATAGCGAACAAAACAGAAAAAACTTATCGACATCGGTCAAGCCGTTTATGAGTTTTAGCGAGACTAACGCATAGCAATTCATTTTGATCGAAATATCGATTTTTTAGATTTTCCGGCTTTTCCTTTGGGATTTCCCGACTTTTATTTTTTTTCATACCTACCCTGTATCATAGCGAACAAAACGAAAAAAACTTATCGACATCGGTCAAGCCGTTTTTGAGTTTTAGCGACACTATCGCACAGCAATTAATTTTTATCGAAATTTCGATTTTTTCGATTTTCCCGCTTTTCCTTTGGGATTTCCCGACTTTTATTTTTTTTCATACCTACCCTGTATCATAGCGAACAAAACGAAAAAAAACTTATCGACATCGGTCGAGCCGTTTTTGAGTTTTAGCGACACTATCGCACAGCAATTCATTTTTATCGAAATTGCGATTTTTTCGATTTTCCGGCTTTTCCTTTAGGATTTCCCGACTTTTATTTTTTTTCATACCTACCCTGTATCATAGCGAACAAAACAAAAAAAACTTATCGACATCGGTCAAGCCGTTTTTGAGTTTTAGCGACACTATCGCACAGCATATCATTTTTATCGGAGTTTCTATTTTTTTGATTTTCCGGCTTTTCCTTTGGGATTTCCCGACTTTTCTTTTTTTTCGTACCTACCCTGTATCATAGCGAACAAAATAAAAAAAAACTTATCGACATCGGTCAAGCCGTTTTTGAGTTTTAGCGAGACTAACGCACAGCAATACATTTTTATCGAAATTTCGATGTTTTCGATTTTCCGGCTTTTCCTTCGGGATTTCCCGACTTTTATTTTTTTTCGTACCTACCCTGCATCATAGCGAACAAAACAAAAAAAATTATCGACATCGGTTAAGCCGTTTCTGAGTTTTAGCGACACTATCACACATCAATTAATTTTTATCGAAATTTCGATTTTTTTGATTTCCCGGCTTTTCCTTTGGGATTTCCCAACTTTTCTTTTTTTTCGTACCTACCCTGTATCATAGCAAACAAAACGAAAAAAACTAATCGACATCGGTAAAGCCGTTTTTGAGTTTTAGCGTCACTATCGCACAGCAATTCATTTTTATCGGAATTTCGATTTTTTCAATTTTACGGCTTTTCCTTTGGGATTTCCCGACTTTTATTTTTTTTCATACCTACCCTGTATCATAGAGAACAAAACAAAAAAAACTTATCGAAATCGGTCAAGCCGTTTCTGAGTTTTAGCAAAACTAACGCACAGCAATTAATTTTTATCGAAATTTCGATTTTACCGATTTTCCGGCTTTTCCTTTGGGATTTCCCGACTTTTCTCTTTTTTCGTACCTACCCTGCATCATAGCGAACAAAACGAAAAAAACTTATCGACATCGGTCATGCAGTTTTTGAGTTTTAGCGTCACTATCGCACAGCAATTAATTTTTATCGAAATTTCGATTTTTTCGATTTTCCGGCTTTTTCTTTGGTATTTCCCGACTTTTCTTTTTTTTGGTACCTACCCTGCATCATAGCGAACAAAAAAAAAAAAACTTATCGACATCGGTCAAGCCGTTTTTGAGTTTTAGCGACACTATCGCACAGCAATTAATTTTTATCGAAATTTCGATTTTACCGATTTTCCGGCTTTTCCTTTGGGATTTCCCGACTTTTCTCTTTTTTCGTACCTACCCTGTATCATAGCGAACAAAACAAAAAAACTTTTCGAAATCGGTCAAGCCGTTTTTGAGTTTTAGCGAGACTAACGCACAGCAATTCATTTTTATCGAAATTTCGATTTTTTCGATTTTCCGGCTTTTCCTTTGGGATTTCCCGACTTTTCTTTTTTTTTCGTACCTACCCTGCATCATAGCGAACAAAACAAAAAAAACTTATCGACATCGGTTTAGCCGTTTCTGAGTTTTAGCGAAACTAACGCACAGCAATTAATTTTTATCGAAATTTCGATTTTTTCGATTTTCTGGCTTTTCCTTTGGGATTTCCCGACTTTTATTTTTTTTCATACCTACCCTGTATCATAGCGAACAACACAAAAAAAAACCGATGTCGATAGGTCAAGCCGTTTCTGAGTTTTAGCGACACTATCGCACAGCAATTAATTTTTATCGAAATTTCGATTTTTTCGATTTTCCGGCTTTTCCTTTGGGATTTCCCAACTTTTCTTATTTTCGTACCTACCATGTGTCATAGCGAACAAAACGAAAAAAACTTATCGACATCGGTCCAGCCGTTTTTGAGTTTTAGCGACACTATCGCACAGCAATTCATTTTTATCGAAATTTCGATTTTTTCGATTTTCCGGCTCTTCCTTTGGGATTTCTCGACTTTTCTTTTTTTTCGTACCTACCCTGTATCATAGCGAACAAAACAAAAAAAACTTATCGACATTGGTCAAGCCGTTTTTGAGTTTTAGCGACACTAACGCACAGCAATTAATTTTTATCGAAATTTCGATTTTTTCGATTTTCCGGCTTTTCCTTTGGGATTTCCCGACTTTTATTTTTTTTCATACCTACCCTGTATCATAGCGAACAAAACAAAAAAAAACTTATCGACATTGGTCAAGACGTTTTTGAGTTTTAGCATAACTAACGCACAGCAATTCATTTTTATCGGAGTTTCTATTTTTTTGATTTTCCGGCTTTTCCTTTGGGATTGCGCGACTTTTATTTTTTTTCGTACATACCCTGTATTATAGCGAACAAAACAGAAAAAACTTATCGACATCGGTCAAGCCGTTTATGAGTTTTAGCGAGACTAACGCATAGCAATTCATTTTTATCGAAATATCGATTTTTTAGATTTTCCGGCTTTTCTTTTGAGATTACCCACCTTTTTTTATTTATACCTACCCTGTATCATAGCGAACAAAACTAAAAAAACTTATCGACATCGGTCGGGCCGTTTTTGAGTTTTAGCGACACTAACGCACAGCAATTTATTTTTATCGAAATTTCGATTTTTTCGATTTTCCGGCTTTTCCTTTGGGATTTCCCGACTTTTATTTTTTTTCGTACATACCCTGTATTATAGCGAACAAAACAGAAAAAACTTATCGACATCGGTCAAGCCGTTTATGAGTTTTAGCGAGACTAACGCATAGCAATTCATTTTGATCGAAATATCGATTTTTTAGATTTTCCGGCTTTTCTTTTGAGATTACCCAACTTTTTTTATTTATACCTACCCTGTATCATAGCGAACAAAACGAAAAAAACTTATCGACATCGGTCGGGCCGTTTTTGAGTTTTAGCGACACTAACGCACAGCAATTCATTTTTATCGAAATTTCGATTTTTTCGATTTTCCGGCTTTTCCTTTGGGATTTCCCGACTTTTATTTTTTTCATACCTACCCTGTATCAACGCGAACAAAACAAAAAAAACTTATCGACATCGATTAAGCCGTTTTTGAGTTTTAGCGACACTAACGCACAGCAATTAATTTTTATCGAAATTTCGATTTTTTCGATTTTCCGGCTTTTCCTTTGGGTTTTCCTGACTTTTATTTTGTTTCATACCTACCCTGTATCATAGCGAACAAAACAAAAAAAAACTTATCGACATCGGTCAAGCCGTTTTTGAGTTTTAGCATAACTAACGCACAGCAATTCATTTTTATCGGAGTTTCTATTTTTTTGATTTTCCGGCTTTTCCTTTGGGATTGCGCGACTTTTATTTTTTTTCGTACATACCCTGTATTACAGCGAACAAAACAAAAAAAACTTATCGACATCGATCAAGCCGTTTTTGAGTTTTAGCGACACTAACGCACAGCAATTAATTTTTATCGAAATTTCGATTTTTTCGATTTTCCGGCTTTTCCTTTGGGTTTTACCGACTTTTATTTTGTTTCATACCTACCCTGTATCATAGCGAACAAAACAAAAAAAAACTTATCGACATCGGTCAAGCCGTTTTTGAGTTTTAGCATAACTAACGCACAGCAATTCATTTTTATCGGAGTTTCTATTTTTTTGATTTTCCGGCTTTTCCTTTGGGATTTCGCGACTTTTATTTTTTTTCGTACATACCCTGTATTATAGCGAACAAAACAGAAAAAACTTATCGACATCGGTCAAGCCGTTTATGAGTTTTAGCGAGACTAACGCATAGCAATTCATTTTGATCGAAATATCGATTTTTTAGATTTTCCGGCTTTTCTTTTGAGATTACCCAACTTTTTTTATTTATACCTACCCTGTATCATAGCGAACAAAACGAAAAAAACTTATCGACATCGGTCGGGCCGTTTTTGAGTTTTAGCGACACTAACGCACAGCAATTTATTTTTATCGAAATTTCGATTTTTTCGATTTTCCGGCTTTTCCTTTGGGATTTCCCGACTTTTATTTTTTTTCATACCTACCCTGTATCAACGCGAACAAAACAAAAAAAACTTATCGAATCGATCAAGCCGTTTTTGAGTTTTAGCGACACTAACGCACAGCAATTCATTTTTATCGAAATTTCGATTTTTTCGATTTTCCGGATTTTCCTTTGGGATTTCCCGACTTTTATTTTTTTCATACCTACCCTGTATCAACGCGAACAAAACAAAAAAAACTTATCGACATCGATTAAGCCGTTTTTGAGTTTTAGCGACACTATCGCACAGCAATTCATTTTTATCGAAATTTCGATTTTTTCGATTTTCCGGCTTTTCCTTTGGGTTTTCCTGACTTTTATTTTGTTTCATACCTACCCTGTATCATAGCGAACAAAACAAAAAAAAACTTATCGACATCGGTCAAGCCGTTTTTGAGTTTTAGCATAACAAACGCACAGCAATTCATTTTTACCGGAGTTTCTATTTTTTTGATTTTCCGGCTTTTCCTTTGGGATTGCGCGACTTTTATTTTTTTTCGTACATACCCTGTATTATAGCGAACAAAACAGAAAAAACTTATCGACATCGGTCAAGCCGTTTATGAGTTTTAGCGAGACTAACGCATAGCAATTCATTTTTATCGAAATATCGATTTTTTAGATTTTCCGGCTTTTCTTTTGAGATTACCCAACTTTTTTTTTTTATACCTAACCTGTATCATAGCGAACAAAACAAAAAAAACTTATCGACATCGGTCAAGCCGTTTCTGAGTTTTAGCGAAACTAACGCACAGCAATTAATTTTTATCGAAATTTCGATTTTTTCGATTTTCCGGCTTTTCCTTTGGGATTTCCCGACTTTTATTTTTTTTCATACCTACCCTGTATCATGGCGAACAAAACAAAAAAAAACTTATCGACATCGGTCAAGCCGTTTTTGAGTTTTAGCATAACTAACGAACAGCAATTCATTTTTATCGGAGTTTCTATTTTTTTGATTTTCCGGCTTTTCCTTTGGGATTGCGCGACTTTTATTTTTTTCCGTACATACCCTGTATTATAGCGAACAAAACAGAAAAAACTTATCGACATCGGTCAAGCCGTTTATGAGTTTTAGCGAGACTAACGCATAGCAATTCATTTTTATCGAAATATCGATTTTTTAGATTTTCCGGCTTTTCTTTTGAGATTACCCAACTTTTTTTTTTTATACCTAACCTGTATCATAGCGAACAAAACAAAAAAAACTTATCGACATCGGTCAAGCCGTTTCTGAGTTTTAGCGAAACTAACGCACAGCAATTAATTTTTATCGAAATTTCGATTTTTTCGTTTTTCCGGCTTTTCCTTTGGGATTTCCCGACTTTTATTTTTTTTCATACCTACCCTGTATCAACGCGAACAAAACAAAAAAAACTTATCGACATCGATCAAGCCGTTTTTGAGTTTTAGCGACACTAACGCACAGCAATTTATTTTTATCGAAATTTCGATTTTTTCGATTTTCCGGCTTTTCCTTTGGGATTTCCCGACTTTTATTTTTTCATACCTACCCTGTATCAACGCGAACAAAACAAAAAAAACTTATCGACATCGATTAAGCCGTTTTTGAGTTTTAGCGACACTAACGCACAGCAATTAATTTTTTTCGAAATTTCGATTTTTTCGATTTTCCGGCTTTTCCTTTGGGTTTTCCCGACTTTTATTTTGTTTCATACCTACCCTGTATCATAGCGAACAAAACAAAAAAAAACTTATCGACATCGGTCAAGCCGTTTTTGAGTTTTAGCATAACTAACGCACAGCAATTCATTTTTATCGGAGTTTCTATTTTTTTGATTTTCCGGCTTTTCCTTTGGGATTTCGCGACTTTTATTTTTTTTCGTACATACCCTGTATTACAGCGAACAAAACAGAAAAAACTTATCGACATCGGTCAAGCCGTTTATGAGTTTTAGCGAGACTAACGTATAGCAATTCATTTTGATCGAAATATCGATTTTTTAGATTTTCCGGCTTTTCTTTTGAGATTACCCAACTTTTTTTATTTATACCTACCCTGTATCATAGCGAACAAAACGAAAAAAACTTATCGACATCGGTCGGGCCGTTTTTGAGTTTTAGCGACACTAACGCACAGCAATTAATTTTTATCGAAATTTCGATTTTTTCGATTTTCCGGCTTTTCCTTTGGGATTTCGCGACTTTTATTTTTTTTCGTACATACCCTGTATTATAGCGAACAAAACAGAAAAAACTTATCGACATCGGTCAAGCCGTTTATGAGTTTTAGCGAGACTAACGCATAGCAATTCATTTTTATCGAAATATCGATTTTTTAGATTTTCCGGCTTTTCTTTTGAGATTACCCAACTTTTTTTTTTTTATACCTAACCTGTATCATAGCGAACAAAACAAAAAAAACTTATCGACATCGGTCAAGCCGTTTCTGAGTTTTAGCGAAACTAACGCACAGCAATTAATTTTTATCGAAATTTCGATTTTTTCGTTTTTCCGGCTTTTCCTTTGGGATTTCCCGACTTTTATTTTTTTTCATACCTACCCTGTATCAACGCGAACAAAACAAAAAAAACTTATCGACATCGATGAAGCCGTTTTTGAGTTTTAGCGACACTAACGCACAGCAATTTATTTTTATCGAAATTTCGATTTTTTCGATTTTCCGGCTTTTCCTTTGGGATTTCCCGACTTTTATTTTTTCATACCTACCCTGTATCAACGCGAACAAAACAAAAAAAACTTATCGACATCGATCAAGCCGTTTTTGAGTTTTAGCGACACTAACGCACAGCAATTCATTTTTATCGAAATTTCGATTTTTTCGATTTTCCGGCTTTTCCTTTGGGATTTCCCGACTTTTATTTTTTTCATACCTACCCTGTATCAACGCGAACAAAACAAAAAAAACTTATCGACATCGATGAAGCCGTTTTTGAGTTTTAGCGACACTATCGCACAGCAATTCATTTTTATCGAAATTTCGATTTTTTCGATTTTCCGGCTTTTCCTTTGGGTTTTCCTGACTTTTATTTTGTTTCATACCTACCCTGTATCATAGCGAACAAAACAAAAAAAAACTTATCGACATCGGTCAAGCCGTTTTTGAGTTTTAGCATAACTAACGCACAGCAATTCATTTTTATCGGAGTTTCTATTTTTTTGATTTTCCGGCTTTTCCTTTGGGATTGCGCGACTTTTATTTTTTTTCGTACATACCCTGTATTATAGCGAACAAAACAAAAAAACTTATCGACATCGATCAAGCCGTTTTTGAGTTTTAGCGACACTAACGCACAGCAATTAATTTTTATCGAAATTTCGATTTTTTCGATTTTCCGGCTTTTCCTTTGGGTTTTACCGACTTTTATTTTGTTTCATACCTACCCTGTATCATAGCGAACAAAACAAAAAAAAACTTATCGACATCGGTCAAGCCGTTTTTGAGTTTTAGCATAACTAACGCACAGCAATTCATTTTTATCGGAGTTTCAATTTTTTTGATTTTCCGGCTTTTCCTTTGGGATTTCGCGACTTTTATTTTTTTTCGTACATACCCTGTATTATAGCGAACAAAACAGAAAAAACTTATCGACATCGGTCAAGCCGTTTATAAGTTTTAGCGAGACTAACGCATAGCAATTCATTTTGATCGAAATATCGATTTTTTAGATTTTCCGGCTTTTCTTTTGAGATTACCCAACTTTTTTTATTTATACCTACCCTGTATCATAGCGAACAAAACGAAAAAAACTTATCGACATCGGTCGGGCCGTTTTTGAGTTTTAGCGACACTAACGCACAGCAATTTATTTTTATCGAAATTTCGATTTTTTCGATTTTCCGGCTTTTCCTTTGGGATTTCCCGACTTTTATTTTTTTTCATACCTACCCTGTATCAACGCGAACAAAACAAAAAAAACTTATCGACATCGATCAAGCCGTTTTTGAGTTTTAGCGACACTAACGCACAGCAATTCATTTTTATCGAAATTTCGATTTTTTCGATTTTCCGGATTTTCCTTTGGGATTTCCCGACTTTTATTTTTTTCATACCTACCCTGTATCAACGCGAACAAAACAAAAAAAACTTATCGACATCGATTAAGCCGTTTTTGAGTTTTAGCGACACTATCGCACAGCAATTCATTTTTATCGAAATTTCGATTTTTTCGATTTTCCGGCTTTTCCTTTGGGTTTTCCTGACTTTTATTTTGTTTCATACCTACCCTGTATCATAGCGAACAAAACAAAAAAAAACTTATCGACATCGGTCAAGCCGTTTTTGAGTTTTAGCATAACTAACGCACAGCAATTCATTTTTATCGGAGTTTCTATTTTTTTGATTTTCCGGCTTTTCCTTTGGGATTGCGCGACTTTTATTTTTTTTCGTACATACCCTGTATTATAGCGAACAAAACAGAAAAAACTTATCGACATCGGTCAAGCCGTTTATGAGTTTTAGCGAGACTAACGCATAGCAATTCATTTTTATCGAAATATCGATTTTTTAGATTTTCCGGCTTTTCTTTTGAGATTACCCAACTTTTTTTTTTTATACCTAACCTGTATCATAGCGAACAAAACAAAAAAAACTTATCGCCATCGGTCAAGCCGTTTCTGAGTTTTAGCGAAACTAACGCACAGCAATTAATTTTTATCGAAATTTCGATTTTTTCGTTTTTCCGGCTTTTCCTTTGGGATTTCCCGACTTTTATTTTTTTTCATACCTACCCTGTATCAACGCGAACAAAACAAAAAAAACTTATCGACATCGATCAAGCCATTTTTGAGTTTTAGCAACACTAACGCACAGCAATTAATTTTTATCGAAATTTCGATTTTTTCGATTTTCCGGCTTTTCCTTTGGGATTTCCCGACTTTTATTTTTTTTCATACCTACCCTGTATCATGGCGAACAAAACAAAAAAAAACTTATCGACATCGGTCAAGCCGTTTTTGAGTTTTAGCATAACTAACGAACAGCAATTCATTTTTATCGGAGTTTCTATTTTTTTGATTTTCCGGCTTTTCCTTTGGGATTGCGCGACTTTTATTTTTTTCCGTACATACCCTGTATTATAGCGAACAAAACAGAAAAAACTTATCGACATCGGTCAAGCCGTTTATGAGTTTTAGCGAGACTAACGCATAGCAATTCATTTTTATCGAAATATCGATTTTTTAGATTTTCCGGCTTTTCTTTTGAGATTACCCAACTTTTTTTTTTTATACCTAACCTGTATCATAGCGAACAAAACAAAAAAAACTTATCGACATCGGTCAAGCCGTTTCTGAGTTTTAGCGAAACTAACGCACAGCAATTTATTTTTATCGAAATTTCGATTTTTTCGATTTTCCGGCTTTTCCTTTGGGATTTCCCGACTTTTATTTTTTCATACCTACCCTGTATCAACGCGAACAAAACAAAAAAAACTTATCGACATCGATTAAGCCGTTTTTGAGTTTTAGCGACACTAACGCACAGCAATTAATTTTTTTCGAAATTTCGATTTTTTCGATTTTCCGGCTTTTCCTTTGGGTTTTCCCGACTTTTATTTTGTTTCATACCTACCCTGTATCATAGCGAACAAAACAAAAAAAAACTTATCGACATCGGTCAAGCCGTTTTTGAGTTTTAGCATAACTAACGCACAGCAATTCATTTTTATCGGAGTTTCTATTTTTTTGATTTTCCGGCTTTTCCTTTGGGATTTCGCGACTTTTATTTTTTTTCGTACATACCCTGTATTACAGCGAACAAAACAGAAAAAACTTATCGACATCGGTCAAGCCGTTTATGAGTTTTAGCGAGACTAACGTATAGCAATTCATTTTGATCGAAATATCGATTTTTTAGATTTTCCGGCTTTTCTTTTGAGATTACCCAACTTTTTTTATTTATACCTACCCTGTATCATAGCGAACAAAACGAAAAAAACTTATCGACATCGGTCGGGCCGTTTTTGAGTTTTAGCGACACTAACGCACAGCAATTAATTTTTATCGAAATTTCGATTTTTTCGATTTTCCGGCTTTTCCTTTGGGATTTCCCGACTTTTATTTTTTTTCATACCTACCCTGTATCATAGCGAACAAAACAAAAAAAAACTTATCGACATCGGTCAAGCCGTTTTTGAGTTTTAGCATAACTAACGCACAGCAATTCATTTTTATCGGAGTTTCTATTTTTTTGATTTTCCGGCTTTTCCTTTGGGATTGCGCGACTTTTATTTTTTTTCGTACATACCCTGTATTATAGCGAACAAAACAGAAAAAACTTATCGACATCGGTCAAGCCGTTTATGAGTTTTAGCGAGACTAACGCATAGCAATTCATTTTTATCGAAATATCGATTTTTTAGATTTTCCGGCTTTTCTTTTGAGATTACCCAACTTTTTTTTTTTTATACCTAACCTGTATCATAGCGAACAAAACAAAAAAAACTTATCGACATCGGTCAAGCCGTTTCTGAGTTTTAGCGAAACTAACGCACAGCAATTAATTTTTATCGAAATTTCGATTTTTTCGATTTTCCGGCTTTTCCTTTGGGATTTCCCGACCTTTATTTTTTTATACCTAACCTGTATCATAGCGAACAAAACAAAAAAAACTTATCGACATCGGTCAAGCCGTTTCTGAGTTTTAGCGAAACTAACGCACAGCAATTTATTTTTATCGAAATTTCGATTTTTTCGATTTTCCGGCTTTTCCTTTGGGATTTCCCGACCTTTATTTTTTCATACCTACCCTGTATCAACGCGAACAAAACAAAAAAAACTTATCGACATCGATTAAGCCGTTTTTGAGTTTTAGCGACACTAACGCACAGCAATTAATTTTTATCGAAATTTCGATTTTTTCGATTTTCCGGCTTTTCCTTTGGGTTTTCCCGACTTTTATTTTGTTTCATACCTACCCTGTATCATAGCGAACAAAACAAAAAAAAACTTATCGACATCGGTCAAGCCGTTTTTGAGTTTTAGCATAACTAACGCACAGCAATTCATTTTTATCGGAGTTTCTATTTTTTGATTTTCCGGCTTTTCCTTTGGGATTTCGCGACTTTTATTTTTTTCGTACATACCCTGTATTATAGCGAACAAAACAGAAAAAACTTATCGACATCGGTCAAGCCGTTTTTGAGTTTTAGCGACACTATCGCACAGCAATTCATTTTTTCGAAATTTCGATTTTTTCGATTTTCCGGCTTTTCCTTTGGGTTTTCCCGACTATTCTTTTTTTTCATACCTACCCTGTATCATAGCGAACAAAACAAAAAAAAATTATCGAAATCGGTCTAGCCGTTTCTGAGTTTTAGCGAAAATAACGCACAGCAATTAATTTTTATCGAAATTTCGATTTTTTCGATTTTCCGGCTTTTCCTTTGGGATTTCCCGACTTTTATTTTTGTCATACCTACCCTGTATCAATGCCAACAAAACAAAAAAAACTTATCGACATCTATCAAGCCGTTTTTGAGTTTTAGCGACACTATCGCACAGCAATTAATTTTTATCGAAATTTCGATTTTACCGATTTACCGGCTTTTTCTTTGGGATTTCCCGACTTTTCTCTTTTTTCGTACCTACCCTGTATCATAGCGAACAAAACAAAAAAAACTTTTCGAAATCGGTCAAGCCGTTTTTGAGTTTTAGCGACACTATCGCACAGCAATTAATTTTTATCGAAATTTCGATTTTTTCGATTTTCTGGCTTTTCCTTTGGGATTTCCCGACTTTTATTTTTTTGCGTACCTACCCTGTATCATAGCGAACAAAACAAAAAAACTTATCGACATCGGTCAAGCCGTTTCCGAGTTTTTGCGAAACTAACGCACAGCAATTAATTTTTATCGAAATTTCGATTTTTTCGATTTTGCGGCTTTTCCTTTGGGATTTCCCGACTTTTATTTTTTTTCATACCTACCCTGTATCATAGCGAACAAAACGAAAAAAACTTATCGACATCGGTCCAGCCGTTTTTGAGTTTTAGCGACACTATCGCACAGCAATTAATTTTTATCGAAATTTCGATTTTTTCGATTTTCCGGCTCTTCCTTTGGGATTTCCCGACTTTTATTTTTTTGCGTACCTACCCTGTATCATAGCGAACAAAACAAAAAAACTTATCGACATCGGTCAAGCCGTTTTTGAGTTTTAGCGACACTATCGCACAGCAATTAATTTTTATCGAAATTTCGATTTTTTCGATTTTTTCGATTTTCTGGCTTTTCCTTTGGGATTTCCCGACTTTTATTTTTTTGCGTACCTACCCTGTATCATAGCGAACAAAACAAAAAAACTTATCGACATCGGTCAAGCCGTTTTTGAGTTTTAGCGACACTATCGCACAGCAATTAATTTTTATCGAAATTTCGATTTTTTCGATTTACTGGCTTTTCCTTTGGGATTTCCCGACTTTTATTTTTTTGCGTACCTACCCTGTATCATAGCGAACAAAACAAAAAAACTTATCGACATCGGTCAAGCCGTTTCCGAGTTTTTGCGAAACTAACGCACAGCAATTAATTTTTATCGAAATTTCGATTTTTTCGATTTTGCGGCTTTTCCTTTGGGATTTCCCGACTTTTATTTTTTTTCATACCTACCCTGTATCATAGCGAACAAGACGAAAAAAACTTATCGACATCGGTCCAGCCGTTTTTGAGTTTTAGCGACACTATCGCACAACAATTAATTTTTATCGAAATTTCGATTTTTTCGATTTTCCGGCTCTTCCTTTGGGATTTCCCGACTTTTATTTTTTTGCGTACCTACCCTGTATCATAGCGAACAAAACAAAAAAACTTATCGACATCGGTCAAGCCGTTTCCGAGTTTTTGCGAAACTAACGCACAGCAATTCATTTTTATCGGAGTTTCTATTTTTTTGATTTTCCGGCTTTTCCTTTGGGATTTCCCGACTTTTCTTTTTTTTCATACCTACCCTGTATCATAGCGAACAAAACAAAAAAAAAGTTATCGACATTGGTCAAGCCGTTTTTGAGTTTTAGCGAAACTAACGCACAGCAATGAATTTTTATCGAAATTTCGATTTTTTCGATTTTCCGGCTTTTCCTTTGGGATTTCCTACTTTTATTTTTTTTCGTACCTACCCTGTATCATAGCGAACAAAACAAAAAAAACTTATCGACATCGGTCAAGCCGTTTCTGAGTTTTAGCGAAACTAACGCACAGGAATTAATTTTTATCGAAATTTCGATTTTTCGATTTTCCGGCTTTTCCTTTGGGATTTCCCGTCTTTTCTTTTTTTTCATGCCTACCCTGTATCAATGCGAACAAAACAAAAAAAACTTATCGACATCGATAAAGCCGTTTCTGAGTTTTAGCGAAACTAACGCACAGCAATTCATTTTTATCGGAATTTCGATTTTTTCAATTTTCCGACTTTTCCTTTGGGATTTCCCGACTTGTATTTTTTTTCATACCTACCCTGTATCATAGTGAACAAACAAAAAAAACTTATCGACATCGATCAAGCCGTTTTTGAGTTTTAGCGACACTATCGCACAGCAATTCATTTTTATCGAAATTTCGATTTTTTCGATTTTCCGGCTTTTCCTTTGGGATTTCCCGACTTTTATTTTTTCTCATACCTACCCTGTATCATAGCGAACAAAACAAAAAAAAACTTATCGACATCGGTCAAGCCGTTTTTGAGTTTTAGCATAACTAACGCACAGCAATTCATTTTTATCGAAATTTCGAATTTTTCGTTTTTCCGTGTTTTCCTTTGGGATTTCCCCACTTTTCTTTTTTTTCAAACCTACCCTGTATTATAGCGAACAAAACAAAAAAAACTTATCGACATCGATCACGCCGTTTCTGAGTTTTAGCGAAACTAACGCACAGCAATTAATTTTTATCGAAATTTCGATTTTTTCAATTTTCCGGCTTTTCCTTTGGGATTTCTCGCCTTTTCTTTTTTTTCATACCTACCCTGTATCATAGCGAACAAAACGAAAAAAACTTATCGACATCGGTCTAGCCGTTTTTGAGTTTTAGCGACACTATCGCACAGCAATTAATTTTTATCGAAATTTCGATTTTTTCGATTTTCCGGCTTTTCCTTTGGGATTTCCCGACTTTTATTTTTTTTCATACCTACCCTGTATCATAGCGAACAAAACAAAAAAAACTTATCGACATCGGTCAAGCCGTTTTTGAGTTTTAGCGACACTATCGCACAGCAATTCATTTTTATCGAAATTTCGATTTTTTCGATTTTCCGGCTTTTCCTTTGGGATTTCCCGACTTTTATTTTTTTTCATACCTACCCTGTATCATAGCGAACAAAACGAAAAAAACTTATCGACATCGGTTATGCCGTTTTTGAGTTTTAGCGTCACTATCGCACAGCAATTAATTTTTATCGAAATTTCGATTTTTTCGATTTTCCGGCTTTTCCTTTGGTATTTCCCGACTTTTCTTTTTTTTGGTACCTACCCTGCATCATAGCGAACAAAAAAAAAAAACTTATCGACATCGGTCAAGCCGTTTTTGAGTTTTAGCGAGACTAACGCACAGCAATTCATTTTTATCGAAATTTCGAATTTTTCGTTTTTCCGTCTTTTCCTTTGGGATTTCCCCACTTTTCTTTTTTTTCAAACCTACCCTGTATTATAGCGAATAAAACAAAAAAAACTTATCGACATCGGTCAAGCCGTTTCCGAGTTTTTGCGAAACTAACGCACAGCAATTAATTTTTATCGAAATTTCGATTTTTTCAATTTTGCGGCTTTTCCTTTGGGATTTCCCGACTTTTATTTTTTTGCGTACCTACCCTGTATCATAGCGAACAAAACCAAAAAACCTATCGACATCGGTCAAGCCGTTTCCGAGTTTTTGCGAAACTAACGCACAGCAATTAATTTTTATCGAAATTTCGATTTTTTCGATTTTGCGGCTTTTCCTTTGGGATTTCCCGACTTTTATTTTTTTTCATACCTACCCTGTATCATAGCGAACAAAACGAAAAAAACTTATCGACATCGGTCATGCCGTTTTTGAGTTTTAGCGTCACTATCGCACAGCAATTAATTTTTATCGGAATTTCGATTTTTTCAATTTTCCGTCTTTTCCTTTGGGATTTCCCGACTTTTATTTTTTTCATACCTACCCTGTATCATAGTGAACAAACCAAAAAAACTTATCGACATTGTTTAAGCCGTTTCTGAGTTTTAGCGACACTATCGCACAGCAATTAATTTTTATCGAAATTTCGATTTTTTCGATTTTCCGGCTTTTCCTTTGGGATTTCCCAACTATTCTTTTTTTTCATACCTACCCTGTATCATAGCGAACAAAACAAAAAAAACTTATCGAAATCGGTCTAGCCGCTTCTGAGTTTTAGCGAAACTAACGCACAGCAATTAATTTTTATCGAAATTTCGATTTTTTCGATTTTCCGGCTTTTCCTTTGGGATTTCCCGACTTTTATTTTTTTCATACCTACCCTGTATCAACGCGAACAAAACAAAAAAAACTTATCGACATCGATCAAGCCGTTTTTGAGTTTTAGCGACACTATCGCACAGCAATTCATTTTTATCGAAATTTCGATTTTTTCGATTTTCCGGCTTTTCCTTTGGGATTTCCCGACTTTTATTTTTTTTCATACCTACCCTGTATCATAGCGAACAAAACAAAAAAAAACGTATCGACATCGGTCAAGCCGTTTTTGACTTTTAGCATAACTAACGCACAGCAATTCATTTTTATCGAAATATCGATTTTTTAGATTTTCTGGCTTTTCTTTTGAGATTACCCAACTTTTGTTTTTTTATACCTAACCTGTATCATAGCGAACAAAACAAAAAAAACTTATCGACATCGATCAAGCCGTTTCTGAGTTTTAGCGAAACTAACGCACAGCAATTAATTTTTATCGAAATTTCGATTTTTTCAATTTTCCGGCTTTTCCTTTGGGATTTCTCGCCTTTTCTTTTTTTTCATACCTACCCTGTATCATAGCTAACAAAAAAAAAAAAAACTTATCGACATCGGTCAAGCCGTTTCCGAGTTTTAGCGAAACTAACGCACAGCAATTAATTTTTATCGAAATTTCGATTTTTTCGTTTTTCCGGCTTTTCCTTTGGGATTTCCCGACTTTTATTTTTTTTCATACCTACCCTGTATCATAGCGAACAAAACGAAAAAAACTTATCGACATCGGTCTAGCCGTTTTTGAGTTTTAGCGACACTATCGCACAGCAATTCATTTTTATCGAAATTTCGATTTTTTCGACTTTCCGGCTTTTCCTTTGGGATTTCCCGACCTTTTTTTTTTTCGTACCTACCCTGTATCATAGCAAACAAAACAAAAAAAACTTAACGACATCGGTCAAGCCGTTTTTGAGTTTTAGCGACACTATCGCACAGCAATTCATTTTTATCGAAATTTCGATTTTTTCGATTTTCCGGCTTTTCCTTTGGGATTTCCCGACTTTTATTTTTTTTTCGTACCTACCCTGTATCATAGCGAACAAAACGAAAAAAACTTATCGACATCGGTCATGCCGTTTTTGAGTTTTAGCGTCACTATCGCACAGCAATTAATTTTTATCGAAATTTCGATTTTTTCGATTTTCCGGCTTTTCCTTTGGTATTTCCCGACTTTTCTTTTTTTTGGTACCTACCCTGCATCATAGCGAACAAAAAAAAAAAACTTATCGACATCGGTCAAGCCGTTTTTGAGTTTTAGCGAGACTAACGCACAGCAATTCATTTTTATCGAAATTTCGAATTTTTCGTTTTTCCGTCTTTTCCTTTGGGATTTCCCCACTTTTCTTTTTTTCAAACCTACCCTGTATTATAGCGAACAAAACAAAAAAAACTTATCGACATCGGTCAAGCCGTTTTTGAGTTTTAGCGAGACTAACGCACAGCAATTCATTTTTATCGAAATTTCGATTTTTGCGATTTTCCGGCTTTTCCTTTGGGATTTCCCGACTTTTATTTTTTTGCGTACCTACCCTGTATCATAGCGAACAAAACAAAAAAACTTATCGACATCGGTCAAGCCGTTTCCGAGTTTTTGCGAAACTAACGCACAGCAATTCATTTTTATCGAAATTTCGATTTTTTCGATTTTCCGGCTTTTCCTTTGGGATTTCCCGACTTTTATTTTTTTTCATACCTACCCTGTATCATAGCGAACAAAACGAAAAAAACTTATCGACATCGGTCATGCCGTTTTTGAGTTTTAGCGTCACTATCGCACAGCAATTCATTTTTATCGAAATTTCGATTTTTGCGATTTTCCGGCTTTTCCTTTGGGATTTCCCGACTTTTATTTTTTTGCGTACCTACCCTGTATCATAGCGAACAAAACAAAAAAACTTATCGACATCGGTCAAGCCGTTTCCGAGTTTTAGCGAAACTAACGCACAGCAATTAATTTTTATCGAAATTTCGATTTTTTCGATTTTGCGGCTTTTCCTTTGGGATTTCCCGACTTTTATTTTTTTGCGTACCTACCCTGTATCATAGCGAACAAAACAAAAAAACTTATCGACATCGGTCAAGCCGTTTCTGAGTTTTAGCGAAAATAACGCACAAGAATTAATTTTTATCGAAATTTCGATTTTTCGATTTTCCGGCTTTTCCTTTGGGATTTCCCGTCTTTTTTTTTTTTTTATACCTACCCTGTATCAATGCGAACAAAACAAAAAAAACTTATCGACATCGATAAAGCCGTTTCTGAGTTTTAGCGAAACTAACGCACAGCAATTCATTTTTATCGGAATTTCGATTTTTTCAATTTTCCGTCTTTTCCTTTGGGATTTCCCGACTTTTATTTTTTTTCATACCTACCCTGTATCATAGTGAACAAAACAAAAAAAACTTATCGACATCGGTCAAGCCGTTTCTGAGTTTTAGCGACACTATCGCACAGCAATTAATTTTTATCGAAATTTCGATTTTTTCGATTTTCCGGCTTTTCCTTTGGGATTTCCCGACTATTCTTTTTTTTCATACGTACGCTGTATCATAGCGAACAAAACAAAAAAAACTTATCGAAATCGGTCAAGCCGTTTCTGAGTTTTAGCGAAACTAACGCACAGCAATTAATTTTTATCGAATTTCGATTTTTTCGATTTTCCGGCTTTTCCTTTGGGATTTCCCGACTTTTATTTTTTTTCATACCTACCCTGTATCAACGCGAACAAAACAAAAAAAACTTATCGACATCGATTAAGCCGTTTTTGAGTTTTAGCGACACTATCGCACAGCAATTCATTTTTATCGAAATTTCGATTTTTTCGATTTTACGGCTTTTCCTTTGGGATTTCCCGACTTTTATTTTTTCTCATACCTACCCTGTATCATAGCGAACAAAACAAAAAAAAAACTTATCGACATCGGTCAAGCCGTTTTTGAGTTTTAGCATAACTAACGCACAGCAACTCATTTTTATCGAAATATCGATTTTTTAGATTTTCTGGCTTTTCTTTTTTTAAACCTAACCTGTATCATAGCGAACAAAACAAAAAAAACTTAAAAAAAAACTTATCGACATCGATCACGCCGTTTCTGAGTTTTAGCGAAACTAACGCACAGCAATTAATTTTTATCGAAATTTCGATTTTTTCGATTTTCCGGCTTTTCCTTTGGGATTTCCCGACTTTTATTTTTTTTCATACCTACCCTGTATCATAGCGAACAAAACGAAAAAAACTTATCGACATCGGTCATGCCGTTTTTGAGTTTTAGCGTCACTATCGCACAGCAATTAATTTTTATCGAAATTTCGATTTTTTCGATTTTCCGGCTTTTCCTTTGGTATTTCCCGACTTTTCTTTTTTTTGGTACCTACCCTGCATCATAGCGAACAAAAAAAAAAACTTATCGACATCGGTCAAGCCGTTTTTGAGTTTTAGCGAGACTAACGCACAGCAATTCATTTTTATCGAAATTTCGAATTTTTCGTTTTTCCGTGTTTTCCTTTGGGATTTCCCCACTTTTCTTTTTTTTCAAACCTACCCTGTATTATAGCGAACAAAACAAAAAAAACTTATCGACATCGGTCAAGCCGTTTTTGAGTTTTAGCGAGACTAACGCACAGCAATTCATTTTTATCGAAATTTCGATTTTTTCAATTTTCCGGCTTTTCCTTTGGGATTTCTCGCCTTTTCTTTTTTTTCATACCTACCTTGTATCATAGCGAACAAAACGAAAAAAACTTATCGACATCGGTCTAGCCGTTTTTGAGTTTTAGCGACACTATCGCACAGCAATTAATTTTTATCGAAATTTCGATTTTTTCGATTTTCCAGTTTGGTTTGGGATTTCCCGACTTTTATTTTTTTTCATACCTACCCTGTATCAACGCGAACAAAACAAAAAAAACTGATCGACATCGATCAAGCCGTTTTTGAGTTTTAGCGACACTAACGCACAGCAATTAATTTTTATCGAAATTTCGATTTTTTCGATTTTCCGGCTTTTCCTTTGGGATTTCCCGACAATTCTTTTTTTGCATACCTACCCTGTATCATAGCGAACAAAACAAAAAAAACTTATCGAAATCGGTCAAGCCGTTTCTGAGTTTTAGCGAAACTAACGCACAGCAATTAATTTTTATCGAAATTTCGATTTTTTCGATTTTCCGGCTTTTCCTTTGGGATTTCTCGCCTTTTCTTTTTTTTCATACCTACCCTGTATCATAGCGAACAAAACGAAAAAAACTTATCGACATCGGTCTAGCCGTTTTTGAGTTTTAGCGACACTATCGCACAGCAATTAATTTTTATCGAAATTTCGATTTTTTCGATTTTCCAGTTTGGTTTGGGATTTCCCGACTTTTATTTTTTTTCATACCTACCCTGTATCATAGCGAATAAAACAAAAAAAACTTATCGACATCGGTCAAGCCGTTTTTGAGTTTTAGCGACACTATCGCACAGCAATTCATTTTTATCGAAATTTCGATTTTTTCGATTTTCCGGCTTTTCCTTTGGGATTTCCCGACTTTTATTTTTTTTCGTACCTACCCTGTATCATAGCGAACAAAACGAAAAAAACTTATCGACATCGGTCATGCCGTTTTTGAGTTTTAGCGTCACTATCGCACAGCAATTAATTTTTATCGAAATTTCGATTTTTTCGATTTTCCGGCTTTTCCTTTGGTATTTCCCGACTTTTCTTTTTTTTGGTACCTACCCTGCATCATAGCGAACAAAAAAAAAAAACTTATCGACATCGGTCAAGCCGTTTTTGAGTTTTAGCGAGACTAACGCACAGCAATTCATTTTTATCGAAATTTCGAATTTTTCGTTTTTCCGTCTTTTCCTTTGGGATTTCCCCACTTTTCTTTTTTTTCAAACCTACCCTGTATTATAGCGAACAAAACAAAAAAAAATTATCGACATCGGTCAAGCCGTTTTTAAGTTTTAGCGAGACTAACGCACAGCAATTCATTTTGATCGAAATTTCGATTTTTTCGATTTTCCGGCTTTTCCTTTGGGATTTCCCGACTTTTATTTTTTTGCGTACCTACCCTGTATCATAGCGAACAAAACAAAAAAACTTATCGACATCGGTCAAGCCGTTTCCGAGTTTTTGCGAAACTAACGCACAGCAATTAATTTTTATCGAAATTTCGATTTTTTCGATTTTGCGGCTTTTCCTTTGGGATTTCCCGACTTTTATTTTTTTTCATACCTACCCTGTATCATAGCGAACAAAACGAAAAAAACTTATCGACATCGGTCATGCCGTTTTTGAGTTTTAGCGTCACTATCGCACAGCAATTAATTTTTATCGGAATTTCGATTTTTTCAATTTTCCGTCTTTTCCTTTGGGATTTCCCGACTTTTATTTTTTTCATACCTACCCTGTATCATAGTGAACAAACCAAAAAAACTTATCGACATCGGTCAAGCCGTTTCTGAGTTTTAGCGACACTATCGCAGAGCAATTAATTTTTATCGAAATTTCGATTTTTTCGATTTTCCGGCTTTTCCTTTGGGATTTCCCGACTATTCTTTTTTTTCATACCTACCCTGTATCATAGCGAACAAAACAAAAAAAAATTATCGAAATCGGTCTAGCCGTTTCTGAGTTTTAGCGAAAATAACGCACAGCAATTAATTTTTATCGAAATTTCGATTTTTTCGATTTTCCGGCTTTTCCTTTGGGATTTCCCGACTTTTATTTTTTTCATACCTACCCTGTATCAATGCGAACAAAACAAAAAAAACTTATCGACATCGATCAAGCCGTTTTTGAGTTTTAGCGACACTATCGCACAGCAATTAATTTTTATCGAAATTTCGATTTTACCGATTTACCGGCTTTTTCTTTGGGATTTCCCGACTTTTCTCTTTTTTCGTACCTACCCTGTATCATAGCGAACAAAACAAAAAAAACTTTTCGAAATCGGTCAAGCCGTTTTAGAGTTTTAGCGACACTATCGCACAGCAATTAATTTTTATCGAAATTTCGATTTTTTTGATTTTCTGGCTTTTCCTTTGGGATTTCCCGACTTTTATTTTTTTGCGTACCTACCCTGTATCATAGCGAACAAAACAAAAAAACTTATCGACATCGGTCAAGCCGTTTCCGAGTTTTTGCGAAACTAACGCACAGCAATTAATTTTTATCGAAATTTCGATTTTTTCGATTTTGCGGCTTTTCCTTTGGGATTTCCCGACTTTTATTTTTTTTCATACCTACCCTGTATCATAGCGAACAAAACGAAAAAAACTTATCGACATCGGTCCAGCCGTTTTTGAGTTTTAGCGACACTATCGCACAGCAATTAATTTTTATCGAAATTTCGATTTTTTCGATTTTCCGGCTCTTCCTTTGGGATTTCCCGACTTTTATTTTTTTGCGTACCTACCCTGTATCATAGCGAACAAAACAAAAAAACTTATCGACATCGGTCAAGCCGTTTTTGAGTTTTAGCGACACTATCGCACAGCAATTAATTTTTATCGAAATTTCGATTTTTTCGCTTTTCTGGCTTTTCCTTTGGGATTTCCCGACTTTTATTTTTTTGCGTACCTACCCTGTATCATAGCGAACAAAACAAAAAAACTTATCGACATCGGTCAAGCCGTTTTTGAGTTTTAGCGACACTATCGCACAGCAATTAATTTTTATCGAAATTTCGATTTTTTCGATTTACTGGCTTTTCCTTTGGGATTTCCCGACTTTTATTTTTTTGCGTACCTACCCTGTATCATAGCGAACAAAACAAAAAAACTTATCGACATCGGTCAAGCCGTTTCCGAGTTTTTGCGAAACTAACGCACAGCAATTAATTTTTATCGAAATTTCGATTTTTTCGATTTTGCGGCTTTTCCTTTGGGATTTCCCGACTTTTATTTTTTTACATACCTACCCTGTATCATAGCGAACAAGACGAAAAAAACTTATCGACATCGGTCCAGCCGTTTTTGAGTTTTAGCGACACTATCGCACAGCAATTAATTTTTATCGAAATTTCGATTTTTTCGATTTTCCGGCTCTTCCTTTGGGATTTCCCGACTTTTATTTTTTTGCGTACCTACCCTGTATCATAGCGAACAAAACAAAAAAACTTATCGACATCGGTCAAGCCGTTTCCGAGTTTTTGCGAAACTAACGCACAGCAATTCATTTTTATCGGAGTTTCTATTTTTTTGATTTTCCGGCTTTTCCTTTGGGATTTCCCGACTTTTCTTTTTTTTCATACCTACCCTGTATCATAGCGAACAAAACAAAAAAAAAGTTATCGACATTGGTCAAGCCGTTTTTGAGTTTTAGCGAAACTAACGCACAGCAATGAATTTTTATCGAAATTTTGATTTTTTCGATTTTCCGGCTTTTCCTATGGGATTTCCTGACTTTTATTTTTTTTCGTACCTACCTTGTATCATAGCGAACAAAACAAAAAAAACTTATCGACATCGGTCAAGCCGTTTCTGAGTTTTAGCGAAACTAACGCACAGGAATTAATTTTTATCGAAATTTCGATTTTTCGATTTTCCGGCTTTTCCTTTGGGATTTCCCGTCTTTTCTTTTTTTTCATGCCTACCCTGTATCAATGCGAACAAAACAAAAAAAACTTATCGACATCGATAAAGCCGTTTCTGAGTTTTAGCGAAACTAACGCACAGCAATTCATTTTTATCGGAATTTCGATTTTTTCAATTTTCCGACTTTTCCTTTGGGATTTCCCGACTTTTATTTTTTTGCGTACCTACCCTGTATCATAGCGAACAAAACAAAAAAAACTTTTCGAAATCGGTCAAGCCGTTTTTGAGTTTTAGCGACACTATCGCACAGCAATTAATTTTTATCGAAATTTCGATTTTTTCGATTTACTGGCTTTTCCTTTGGGATTTCCCGACTTTTATTTTTTTGCGTACCTACCCTGTATCATAGCGAACAAAACAAAAAAACTTATCGACATCGGTCAAGCCGTTTCCGAGTTTTTGCGAAACTAACGCACAGCAATTAATTTTTATCGAAATTTCGATTTTTTCGATTTTGCGGCTTTTCCTTTGGGATTTCCCGACTTTTATTTTTTTTCATACCTACCCTGTATCATAGCGAACAAAACGAAAAAAACTTATCGACATCGGTCCAGCCGTTTTTGAGTTTTAGCGACACTATCGCACAGCAATTAATTTTTATCGAAATTTCGATTTTTTCGATTTTCCGGCTCTTCCTTTGGGATTTCCCGACTTTTATTTTTTTGCGTACCTACCCTGTATCATAGCGAACAAAACAAAAAAACTTATCGACATCGGTCAAGCCGTTTTTGAGTTTTAGCGACACTATCGCACAGCAATTAATTTTTATCGAAATTTCGATTTTTTCGATTTTCTGGCTTTTCCTTTGGGATTTCCCGACTTTTATTTTTTTGCGTACCTACCCTGTATCATAGCGAACAAAACAAAAAAACTTATCGACATCGGTCAAGCCGTTTTTGAGTTTTAGCGACACTATCGCACAGCAATTAATTTTTATCGAAATTTCGATTTTTTCGATTTACTGGCTTTTCCTTTGGGATTTCCCGACTTTTATTTTTTTGCGTACCTACCCTGTATCATAGCGAACAAAACAAAAAAACTTATCGACATCGGTCAAGCCGTTTCCGAGTTTTTGCGAAACTAACGCACAGCAATTAATTTTTATCGAAATTTCGATTTTTTCGATTTTGCGGCTTTTCCTTTGGGATTTCCCGACTTTTATTTTTTTTCATACCTACCCTGTATCATAGCGAACAAGACGAAAAAAACTTATCGACATCGGTCCAGCCGTTTTTGAGTTTTAGCGACACTATCGCACAGCAATTAATTTTTATCGAAATTTCGATTTTTTCGATTTTCCGGCTCTTCCTTTGGGATTTCCCGACTTTTATTTTTTTGCGTACCTACCCTGTATCATAGCGAACAAAACAAAAAAACTTATCGACATCGGTCAAGCCGTTTCCGAGTTTTTGCGAAACTAACGCACAGCAATTCATTTTTATCGGAGTTTCTATTTCTTTGATTTTCCGGCTTTTCCTTTGGGATTTCCCGACTTTTCTTTTTTTTCATACCTACCCTGTATTATAGCGAACAAAACAAAAAAAAAGTTATCGACATTGGTCAAGCCTTTTTTGAGTTTTAGCGAAACTAACGCACAGCAATGAATTTTTATCGAAATTTCGATTTTTTCGATTTTCCGGCTTTTCCTTTGGGATTTCCTGACTTTTATTTTTTTTCGTACCTACCTTGTATCATAGCGAACAAAACAAAAAAAACTTATCGACATCGGTCAAGCCGTTTCTGAGTTTTAGCGAAACTAACGCACAGGAATTAATTTTTATCGAAATTTCGATTTTTCGATTTTCCGGCTTTTCCTTTGGGATTTCCCGTCTTTTCTTTTTTTTCATGCCTACCCTGTATCAATGCGAACAAAACAAAAAAAACTTATCGACATCGATAAAGCCGTTTCTGAGTTTTAGCGAAACTAACGCACAGCAATTCATTTTTATCGGAATTTCGATTTTTTCAATTTTCCGACTTTTCCTTTGGGATTTCCCGACTTTTATTTTTTTTCATACCTACCCTGTATCATAGTGAACAAACCAAAAAAACTTATCGACATCGGTCAAGCCGTTTCTGAGTTTTAGCGACACTATCGCACAGCAATTAATTTTTATCGAAATTTCGATTTTTTCGATTTTCCGGCTTTTCCTTTGGGATTTCCCGACTATTCTTTTTTTGCATACCTACCCTGTATCATAGCGAACAAAACAAAAAAAACTTATCGAAATCGATCAAGCCGTTTCTGAGTTTTAGCGAAACTAACGCACAGCAATTAATTTTTATCGAAATTTCGATTTTTTCGATTTTCCGGCTTTTCCTTTGGGATTTCCCGACTTTTATTTTTTTCATACCTACCCTGTATCAACGCGAACAAAACAAAAAAAACTTATCGACATCGATCAAGCCGTTTTTGAGTTTTAGCGACACTATCGCACAGCAATTCATTTTTATCGAAATTTCGATTTTTTCGATTTTCCGGCTTTTCCTTTGGGATTTCCCGACTTTTATTTTTTCTCATACCTACCCTGTATCATAGCGAACAAAACAAAAAAAAACTTATCGACATCGGTCAAGCCGTTTTTGAGTTTTAGCATAACTAACGCACAGCAATTCATTTTTATCGAAATTTCGATTTTTTCGATTTTCCAGCTTTTCCTTTGGGATTTCCCAACTTTTCTTATTTTCGTACCTACCCTGTATCATAGCGAACAAAACAAAAAAAAACTTATCGACATCGATCACGCCGTTTCTGAGTTTTAGCGAAACTAACGCACAGCAATGAATTTTTATCGAAATTTCGATTTTTTCGATTTTCCGGCTTTTCCTTTGGGATTTCCCGACTTTTATTTTTTTTCGTACCTACCCTGTATCATAGCGAACAAAACAAAAAAAACTTATCGACATCGGGCAAGCCGTTTCTGAGTTTTAGCGAAACTAACGCACAGGAATTAATTTTTATCGAAATTTCGATTTTTCGATTTTCCGGCTTTTCCTTTGGGATTTCCCAACTTTTCTTATTTTCGTACCTACCCTGTATCATAGCGAACAACACAAAAAAAAACTTATCGACATCGGTCAAGCCGTTTCTGAGTTTTAGCGACACTATCGCACAGCAATTAATTTTTATCGAAATTTCGATTTTTTCGATTTTCCAGCTTTTCCTTTGGGATTTCCCAACTTTTCTTATTTTCGTACCTACCCTGTATCATAGCGAACAAAACAAAAAAAAACTTATCGACATTGGTCAAGCCGTTTTTGAGTTTTAGCGAAACTAAGGCACAGTAATGAATTTTTATCGAAATTTCGATTTTTTCGATTTTCCGGCTTTTCCTTTGGGATTTCCCGACTTTTATTTTTTTTCATACCTACCCTGTATCATAGCGAACAACACAAAAAAAAACTTTTCGACATCGGTCCTGCCGTTTTTGAGTTTTAGCGACACTATCGCACAGCAATTAATTTTTATCGAAATTACGATTTTTTCGATTTTCCGGCTCTTCCTTTGGGATTTCCCGACTTTTCTTTTTTTTCGTACCTACCCTGTATCATAGCGAACAAAACAAAAAAAAACTTATCGACATTGGTCAAGCCGTTTTTGAGTTTTAGCGAAACTAACGCACAGCAATGAATTTTTATCGAAATTTCGATTTTTTCGATTTTCCGGCTTTTCCTTTGGGATTTCCCGACTTTTATTTTTTTTCGTACCTACCCTGTATCATAGCGAACAAAACAAAAAAAACTTATCGACATCGGGCAAGCCGTTTCTGAGTTTTAGCGAAACTAACGCACAGGAATTAATTTTTATCGAAATTTCGATTTTTCGATTTTCCGGCTTTTCCTTTGGGATTTCCCGTCTTTTCTTTTTTTTCATGCCTACCCTGTATCAATGCGAACAAAACAAAAAAAACTTATCGACATCGATCAAGCCGTTTCTGAGTTTTAGCGAAACTAACGCACAGCAATTAATTTTTATCGAAATTTCGATTTTTTCGATTTTCCGGCTTTTCCTTTGGGATTTCTCGCCTTTTCTTTTTTTTCATACCTACCCTGTATCATAGCTAACAAAACAAAAAAAAACATCGACATCGGTCAAGCCGTTTCCGAGTTTTAGCGAAACTAACGCACAGCAATTAATTTTTATCGAAATTTCGATTTTTTCGTTTTTCCGGCTTTTCCTTTGGGATTTCCCGACTTTTATTTTTGTTCATACCTACCCTGTATCATAGCGAACAAAACGAAAAAAACTTATCGACATCGGTCGAGCCGTTTTTGAGTTTTAGCGACACTATCGCACAGCAATTCATTTTTATCGAAATTTCGATTTTTTCGATTTTCCGGCTTTTCCTTTGGGATTTCCCGACTTTTATTTTTTTTCATACCTACCCTGTATCATAGCGAACAAAACAAAAAAAACTTATCGACATCGGTCAAGCCGTTTTTGAGTTTTAGCGACACTATCGCACAGCAATTCATTTTTATCGAAATTTCGATTTTTTCGATTTTCCGGCTTTTCCTTTAGGATTTCCCGACTTTTATTTTTTTTCGTACCTACCCTGTATCATAGCATTCAAAACGAAAAAAACTTATCGACATCGGTCAAGCCGTTTTTGAGTTTTAGCGACACTATCGCACAGCAATTCATTTTTTCGAAATTTCGATCTTTTCGATTTTCCGGCTTTTCCTTTGGGATTTCCCGACTTTTATTTTTTTTCATACCTACCCTGTATCAACGCGAACAAAACAAAAAAAACTTATCGACATCGATCAAGCCGTTTTTGAGTTTTAGCGACACTATCGCACAGCAATTCATTTTTATCGAAATTTCGATTTTTTCGATTTTCCGGCTTTTCCTTTGGGATTTCCCGACTTTTATTATTTTTCATACCTACCCTGTATCATAGCGAACAAAACAAAAAAAAACTTATCGACATCCGTCAAGCCGTTTTTGAGTTTTAGCATAACTAACGCACAGCAATTCATTTTTATCGAAATATCGATTTTTTAGATTTTCCGGCTTTTCTTTTGAGATTACCCAGCTTTTTTTTTTTTATACCTAACCTGTATCATAGCGAACAAAACAAAAAAAACTTATCGACATCGATCAAGCCGTTTCTGAGTTTTAGCGAAACTAACGCACAGCAATTAATTTTTATCGAAATTTCGATTTTTTCGATTTTCCGGCTTTTCCTTTGGGATTTCTCGCCTTTTCTTTTTTTTCATACCTACCTTGTATCATAGCGAATAAAACAAAAAAAACTTATCGACATCGGTCAAGCCGTTTTTGAGTTTTAGCGACACTATCGCACAGCAATTCATTTTTATCGAAATTTCGATTTTTTCGATTTTCCGGCTTTTCGTTTGGGATTTCCCGACTTTTATTTTTTTTCATACCTACCCTGTATCATAGCGAACAAAACCCAAAAAACTTATCGACATCGGTCAAGCCGTTTTTGAGTTTTAGCATAACTAACGCACAGCAATTCATTTTTATCGGAGTTTCTATTTTTTTGATTTTCCGGCTTTTCCTTTGGGATTTCGCGACTTTTATTTTTTTCGTACATACCCTGCATTATAGCGACCAAAACAGAAAAAACTTATCGACATCGGTCAAGCCGTTTCTGAGTTTTAGCGAAACTAACGCACAGCAATTAATTTTTATCGAAATTTCGATTTTTTCGATTTTCCGGCTTTTCCTTTGGGATTTCCCGACTTTTATTTTTTTTCATACCTACCCTGTATCAACGCGAACAAAACAAAAAAAACTTATCGACATCGATCAAGCCGTTTTTGAGTTTTAGCGACACTAACGCACAGCAATTAATTTTTATCGAAATTTCGATTTTTTCGATTTTCCGGCTTTTCCTTTGGGATTTCCCGACTTTTATTTTTTTCATACCTACCCTGTATCAACGCGAACAAAACAAAAAAAACTTATCGACATCGATTAAGCCGTTTTTGAGTTTTAGCGACACTATCGCACAGCAATTCATTTTTATCGAAATTTCGATTTTATCGATTTTCCGGCTTTTCCTTTTGGCTTTCCCGACTTTTATTTTGTTTCATACCTACCCTGTATCATAGCGAACAAAACCAAAAAAAACTTATCGACATCGGTCAAGCCGTTTCTGAGTTTTAGCGAAACTAACGCACAGCAATTAATTTTTATCGAAATTTCGATTTTTTCGATTTTCCGGCTTTTCCTTTGGGATTTCTCGCCTTTTCTTTTTTTTCATACCTACCCTGTATCATAGCTAACAAAACAAAAAAAAACATCGACATCGGTCAAGCCGTTTCCGAGTTTTAGCGAAACTAACGCACAGCAATTAATTTTTATCGAAATTTCGATTTTTTCGTTTTTCCGGCTTTTCCTTTGGGATTTCCCGACTTTTATTTTTGTTCATACCTACCCTGTATCATAGCGAACAAAACGAAAAAAACTTATCGACATCGGTCGAGCCGTTTTTGAGTTTTAGCGACACTATCGCACAGCAATTCATTTTTATCGAAATTTCGATTTTTTCGATTTTCCGGCTTTTCCTTTGGGATTTCCCGACTTTTATTTTTTTTCATACCTACCCTGTATCATAGCGAACAAAACAAAAAAAACTTATCGACATCGGTCAAGCCGTTTTTGAGTTTTAGCGACACTATCGCACAGCAATTCATTTTTATCGAAATTTCGATTTTTTCGATTTTCCGGCTTTTCCTTTAGGATTTCCCGACTTTTATTTTTTTTCGTACCTACCCTGTATCATAGCATTCAAAACGAAAAAAACTTATCGACATCGGTCAAGCCGTTTTTGAGTTTTAGCGACACTATCGCACAGCAATTCATTTTTTCGAAATTTCGATCTTTTCGATTTTCCGGCTTTTCCTTTGGGATTTCCCGACTTTTATTTTTTTTCATACCTACCCTGTATCAACGCGAACAAAACAAAAAAAACTTATCGACATCGATCAAGCCGTTTTTGAGTTTTAGCGACACTATCGCACAGCAATTCATTTTTATCGAAATTTCGATTTTTTCGATTTTCCGGCTTTTCCTTTGGGATTTCCCGACTTTTATTATTTTTCATACCTACCCTGTATCATAGCGAACAAAACAAAAAAAAACTTATCGACATCCGTCAAGCCGTTTTTGAGTTTTAGCATAACTAACGCACAGCAATTCATTTTTATCGAAATATCGATTTTTTAGATTTTCCGGCTTTTCTTTTGAGATTACCCAGCTTTTTTTTTTTTATACCTAACCTGTATCATAGCGAACAAAACAAAAAAAACTTATCGACATCGATCAAGCCGTTTCTGAGTTTTAGCGAAACTAACGCACAGCAATTAATTTTTATCGAAATTTCGATTTTTTCGATTTTCCGGCTTTTCCTTTGGGATTTCTCGCCTTTTCTTTTTTTTCATACCTACCTTGTATCATAGCTAACAAAACAAAAAAAACTTATCGACATCGATCAAGCCGTTTCTGAGTTTTAGCGAAACTAACGCACAGCAATTAATTTTTATCGAAATTTCGATTTTTTCGATTTTCCGGCTTTTCCTTTGGGATTTCTCGCCTTTTCTTTTTTTTCATACCTACCCTGTATCATAGCTAACAAAACAAAAAAAAACATCGACATCGGTCAAGCCGTTTCCGAGTTTTAGCGAAACTAACGCACAGCAATTAATTTTTATCGAAATTTCGATTTTTTCGTTTTTCCGGCTTTTCCTTTGGGATTTCCCGACTTTTATTTTTGTTCATACCTACCCTGTATCATAGCGAACAAAACGAAAAAAACTTATCGACATCGGTCGAGCCGTTTTTGAGTTTTAGCGACACTATCGCACAGCAATTCATTTTTATCGAAATTTCGATTTTTTCGATTTTCCGGCTTTTCCTTTGGGATTTCCCGACTTTTATTTTTTTTCATACCTACCCTGTATCATAGCGAACAAAACAAAAAAAACTTATCGACATCGGTCAAGCCGTTTTTGAGTTTTAGCGACACTATCGCACAGCAATTCATTTTTATCGAAATTTCGATTTTTTCGATTTTCCGGCTTTTCCTTTAGGATTTCCCGACTTTTATTTTTTTTCGTACCTACCCTGTATCATAGCATTCAAAACGAAAAAAACTTATCGACATCGGTCAAGCCGTTTTTGAGTTTTAGCGACACTATCGCACAGCAATTCATTTTTTCGAAATTTCGATCTTTTCGATTTTCCGGCTTTTCCTTTGGGATTTCCCGACTTTTATTTTTTTTCATACCTACCCTGTATCAACGCGAACAAAACAAAAAAAACTTATCGACATCGATTAAGCCGTTTTTGAGTTTTAGCGACACTATCGCACAGCAATTCATTTTTATCGAAATTTCGATTTTTTCGATTTTCCGGCTTTTCCTTTGGGATTTCCCGACTTTTATTATTTTTCATACCTACCCTGTATCATAGCGAACAAAACAAAAAAAAACTTATCGACATCCGTCAAGCCGTTTTTGAGTTTTAGCATAACTAACGCACAGCAATTCATTTTTATCGAAATATCGATTTTTTAGATTTTCCGGCTTTTCTTTTGAGATTACCCAGCTTTTTTTTTTTTATACCTAACCTGTATCATAGCGAACAAAACAAAAAAAACTTATCGACATCGATCAAGCCGTTTCTGAGTTTTAGCGAAACTAACGCACAGCAATTAATTTTTATCGAAATTTCGATTTTTTCGATTTTCCGGCTTTTCCTTTGGGATTTCTCGCCTTTTCTTTTTTTTCATACCTACCTTGTATCATAGCGAATAAAACAAAAAAAACTTATCGACATCGGTCAAGCCGTTTTTGAGTTTTAGCGACACTATCGCACAGCAATTCATTTTTATCGAAATTTCGATTTTTTCGATTTTCCGGCTTTTCCTTTGGGATTTCCCGACCTTTCTTTTTTTTCATACCTACCCTGTATCATAGCAAACAAATCAAAAAAAAATTAACGACATCGGTCAAGCCGTTTTTGAGTTTTAGTGACACAATCGCACAGCAATTCATTTTTATCGAAATTTCGATTTTTTCGATTTTCCGGCTTTTCGTTTGGGATTTCCCGACTTTTATTTTTTTTCATACCTACCCTGTATCATAGCGAACAAAACCCAAAAAACTTATCGACATCGGTCAAGCCGTTTTTGAGTTTTAGCATAACTAACGCACAGCAATTCATTTTTATCGGAGTTTCTATTTTTTTGATTTTCCGGCTTTTCCTTTGGGATTTCGCGACTTTTATTTTTTTCGTACATACCCTGTATTATAGCGACCAAAACAGAAAAAACTTATCGACATCGGTCAAGCCGTTTCTGAGTTTTAGCGAAACTAACGCACAGCAATTAATTTTTATCGAAATTTCGATTTTTTCGATTTTCCGGCTTTTCCTTTGGGATTTCCCGACTTTTATTTTTTTTCATACCTACCCTGTATCAACGCGAACAAAACAAAAAAAACTTATCGACATCGATCAAGCCGTTTTTGAGTTTTAGCGACACTAACGCACAGCAATTAATTTTTATCGAAATTTCGATTTTTTCGATTTTCCGGCTTTTCCTTTGGGATTTCCCGACTTTTATTTTTTTCATACCTACCCTGTATCAACGCGAACAAAACAAAAAAAACTTATCGACATCGATTAAGCCGTTTTTGAGTTTTAGCGACACTATCGCACAGCAATTCATTTTTATCGAAATTTCGATTTTATCGATTTTCCGGCTTTTCCTTTTGGCTTTCCCGACTTTTATTTTGTTTCATACCTACCCTGTATCATAGCGAACAAAACCAAAAAAAACTTATCGACATCGGTCAAGCCGTTTCTGAGTTTTAGCGAAACTAACGCACAGCAATTAATTTTTATCGAAATTTCGATTTTTTCGTTTTTCCGGCTTTTCCTTTGGGATTTCCCGACTTTTATTTTTTTTCATACCTACCCTGTATCATAGCGAACAAAACAAAAAAAACTTATCGACATCGGTCAAGCCGTTTTTGAGTTTTAGCGACACTATCGCACAGCAATTCATTTTTATCGGAGTTTCTATTTTTTTGATTTTCCGGCTTTTCCTTTGGCATTTCCCGACTTTTCTTTTTTTTCGTACCTACCCTGTATCATAGCGAACAAAACAAAAAAAACTTATCGACATCGGTCAAGCCGTTTCTGAGTTTTAGCGAAACTAACGCACAGCAATTAATTTTTATCGAAATTTCGATTTTATCGACTTTCCGGCTTTTCCTTTGGGATTTCCCGACCTTTTTTTTTTTCGTACCTACCCTGTATCATAGCAAACAACACAAAAAAAACTTAACGACATCGGTCAAGCCGTTTTTGAGTTTTAGCGACACTATCCCACAGCAATTCATTTTGATCGAAATATCGATTTTTTAGATTTTCCGGCTTTTCTTTTGAGATTACCCAACTTTTTTTTTTATACCTAACCTGTATCATAGCGAACAAAACTAAAAAAACTTATCGACATCGATCAAGCCGTTTCTGAGTTTTAGCGAAACTAACGCACAGCAATTAATTTTTATCGAAATTTCGATTTTTTCGTTTTTCCGGCTTTTCCTTTGGGATTTCCCGACTTTTATTTTTTTTCATACCTACCCTGTATCATAGCGAACAAAACAAAAAAAACTTATCGACATCGGTCAAGCCGTTTTTGAGTTTTAGCGACACTATCGCACAGCAATTCATTTTTATCGGAGTTTCTATTTTTTTGATTTTCCGGCTTTTCCTTTGGCATTTCCCGACTTTTCTTTTTTTTCGTACCTACCCTGTATCATAGCGAACAAAACAAAAAAAACTTATCGACATCGGTCAAGCCGTTTCTGAGTTTTAGCGAAACTAACGCACAGCAATTAATTTTTATCGAAATTTCGATTTTTTCGATTTTCCGGCTTTTCCTTTGGGATTTCCCGTCTTTTATTTTTTTTCATACCTACTCTGTATCATAGCGAACAAAACGAAAAAAACTTATCGACATCGGTCATGCCGTTTTTGAGTTTTAGCGTCACTATCGCACAGCAATTAATTTTTATCGAAATTTCGATTTTTTCGATTTTCCGGCTTTTCCTTTGGTATTTCCCGACTTTTATTTTTTTTGGTACCTACCCTGCATCATAGCGAACAAAAAAAAAAAACTTATCGACATCGGTCAAGCCGTTTTTGAGTTTTAGCGACACTATCGCACAGCAATTAATTTTTATCGAAATTTCGATTTTACCGATTTTCCGGCTTTTCCTTTAGGATTTCCCGACTTTTCTTTTTTTTCGTACCTACCCTGCATCATAGCGAACAAAACAAAAAAAACTTATCGACATCGGTTAAGCCGTTTCTGAGTTTTAGCGAAACTAACGCACAGCAATTAATTTTTATCGAAATTTCGATTTTTTCGATTTTCTGGCTTTTCCTTTGGGATTTCCCGACTTTTATTTTTTTTCATACCTACCCTGTATCATAGCGAACAACACAAAAAAAAACTTATCGACATCGGTCAAGCCGTTTCTGAGTTTTAGCGACACTATCGCACAGCAATTAATTTTTATCGAAATTTCGATTTTTTCGATTTTCCGGCTTTTGCTTTGGGATTTCCCAACTTTTCTTATTTTCGTACCTACCATGTGTCATAGCGAACAAAACGAAAAAAACTTATCGACATCGGTCCAGCCGTTTTTGAGTTTTAGCGACACTATCGCACAGCAATTAATTTTTATCGAAATTTCGATTTTTTCGATATTCCGGCTTTTCCTTTGGGATTTCCCGACTTTTATTTTTTTTCGTACCTACCCTGTATCATAGCGAACAAAACAAAAAAAACTTATCGACATCGGTCAAGCCGTTTCTGAGTTTTAGCGAAACTAACGCACAGGAATTAATTTTTATCGAAATTTCGATTTTTCGATTTTCCGGCTTTTCCTTTGGGATTTCCCGTCTTTTTTTTTTTTTCATACCTACCCTGTATCAATGCGAACAAAACAAAAAAAACTTATCGGCATCGATAAAGCCGTTTCTGAGTTTTAGCGAAACTAACGCACAGCAATTCATTTTTATCGGAATTTCGATTTTTTCAATTTTCCGTCTTTTCCTTAGGGATTTCCCGACTTTTATTTTTTTTCATACCTACCCTGTATCATAGCGAACAAAACAAAAAAAACTTATCGACATCGGTCAAGCCGTTTCTGAGTTTTAACGACACTATCGCACAGCAATTAATTTTAATCGAAATTTCGATTTTTTCGATTTTCCGCCTTTTCCTTTGGGATTTCCCGACTATTCTTTTTTTTCATACCTACCCTGTATCATAGCGAACAAAACAAAAAAAACTTATCGAAATCGGTCAAGCCGTTTCTGAGTTTTAGCGAAACTAACGCACAGCAATTAAGTTTTATCGAAATTTCGATTTTTTCGATTTTCCGGCTTTTCCTTTGGGATTTCCCGACTTTTATTTTTTTCATACCTACCCTGTATCAACGCGAACAAAACAAAAAAAACTTATCGACATCGATCCAGCCGTTTTTGAGTTTTAGCGACACTATCGCACAGCAATTCATTTTTATCGTAATTTCGATTTTTTCGATTTTCCGGCTTTTCCTTTGGGATTTCCCGACTTTTGTTTTTTTCATACCTACCCCGTATCATAGCGAACAAAACAAAAAAAAACTTATCGACATCGGTCAAGCCGTTTTTGAGTTTTAGCATAACTAACGCACAGCAATTCATTTATATCGGAGTTTCTATTTTTTTGATTTTCTGGCTTTTCCTTTGGGATTGCGCGACTTTTATTTTTTTTCGTACCTACCCTGTATTATAGCGAACAAAACAGAAAAACTTATCGACATCGGTCAAGCCGTTTATGAGTTTTAGCGAGACTAACGCATAGCAATTCATTTTAATCGAAATAACGATTTTTTAGATTTTCCGGCTTTTCTTTTGAGATTACCCAACTTTTTTTTTTTTATACCTAACCTGTATCATAGCGAACAAAACAAAAAAAAAATTATCGACATCGATCAAGCCGTTTCTGAGTTTTAGCGAAACTAACGCACAGCAATTAATTTTTATCGAAATTTCGATTTTTTCGATTTTCCGGCTTTTCCTTTGGGATTTCTCGCCTTTTCGTTTTTTTCATACCTACCCTGTATCATAGCTAACAAAACAAAAAAAACTTATCGACATCGGTCATGCCGTTTCTGAGTTTTAGCGAAACTAACGCACAGCAATTAATTTTTATCGAAATTTCGATTTTTTCGATTTTCCGGCTTTTCCTTTGGGATTTCTCACCTTTTCTTTTTTTTCATACCTACCCTGTATCATAGCGAACAAAACGAAAAAAACTTATCGACATCGGTCGAGCCGTTTTTGAGTTTTAGCGACACTATCGCACAGCAATTAATTTTTATCGAAATTTCGACTTTTTCGATTTTCCCGCTTTTCCTTTGGGATTTCCCGACTTTTATTTTTTTTCATACCTACCCTGTATCATAGCGAATAAAACAAAAAAAACTTATCGACATCGGTCAAGCCGTTTTTGAGTTTTAGCGACACTATCGCACAGCAATTCATTTTTATCGAAATTTCGATTTTTTCGATTTTCCGGCTTTTCCTTTGGGATTTCCCGACTTTTATTTTTTTTCGTACCTACCCTGTATCATAGCAAACAAAACGAAAAAAACTTATCGACATCGGTCAAGCCGTTTTTGAGTTTTAGCGACACTATCGCACAGCAATTCATTTTTTCGAAATTTCGATTTTTTCGATTTTCCGGCTTTTCCTTTGGGATTTCCCGACTTTTATTTGTTTTCATACCTACCCTGTATCATAGCGAACAAAACAAAAAAAACTTATCGACATCGGTCAAGCCGTTTTTGAGTTTTAGCATAACTAACGCACAGCAATTCATTTTTATCGGAGTTTCTATTTTTTTGATTTTCCGGCTTTTCCTTTGGGATTTCGCGACTTTTATTTTTTTTCGTACATACCCTGTATTATAGCGAACAAAACAGAAAAAACTTATCGACATCGGTCAAGCCGTTTCTGAGTTTTAGCGAAACTAACGCATAGCAATTAATTTTTATCGAAATTTCGATTTTTTCGATTTTCCGGCTTTTCTTTTGGGATTTCCCGACTTTTCTTTTTTTTCATACCTACCCTGTATCAACGCGAACAAAACAAAAAAAACTTATCGACATCGATCAAGCCGTTTTTGAGTTTTAGCGACACTAACGCACAGCAATTAATTTTTATCGAAATTTCGATTTTTTCGATTTTCCGGCTTTTCCTTTGGGATTTCCCGACTTTTATTTTTTTCGTACCTACCCTGTATCAACGCGAACAAAATAAAAAAAAACTTATCGACATCGGTCAAGCCGTTTTTGAGTTTTAGCATAACTAACGCACAGCAATTCATTTTTATCGGAGTTTCTATTTTTTTGATTTTCCGGCTTTTCCTTTGGGATTTCGCGACTTTTATTTTTTTTCGTACATACCCTGTATTATAGCGAACAAAACAGAAAAAACTTATCGACATCGGTCAAGCCGTTTATGAGTTTTAGCGAGACTAACGCATAGCAATTCATTTTGATCGAAATATCGTTTTTTATATTTTCCGGCTTTTCTTTTGAGATTACCCAACTTTTTTTTTTTATACCTAACCTGTATCATAGCGAACAAAACAAAAAAAACTTATCGACATCGATCAAGCCGTTTCTGAGTTTTAGCGAAACTAACGCACAGCAATTAATTTTTATCGAAATTTCGATTTTTTCGATTTTCCCGCTTTTCCTTTGGGATTTCCCGACCTTTCTTTTTTTTCATACCTACCCTGTATCATAGCGAACAAAACAAAAAAACTTATCGACATCGGTCAAGCCGTTTTTGAGTTTTAGCGACACTATCGCACAGCAATTAATTTTTATCGAAATTTCGATTATACCGATTTTTCGGCTTTTCCTTTGGGATTTCCCGACTTTTATTTTTTTTCATACCTACCCTGTATCATAGCGAACAAAACGAAAAAAACTTATCGACATCGGTCATGCCGTTTTTGAGTTTTAGCGTCACTATCGCACAGCAATTAACTTTGATCGAAATATCGATTTTTTCGATTTTCCGGTTTTTTCTTTGGTATTTCCCGACGTTTCTTTTTTTGGTACCTACCCTGCATCATAACGAACAAAAAAAAAAAAACTTATCGACATCGGTCAAGCCGTTTTTGAGTTTTAGCGACACTATCGCACAGCAATTAATTTTTATCGAAATTTCGATTTTACCGATTTTCCGGCTTTTCCTTTGGGATTTCCCGACTTTTCTTTTTTTTCGTACCTACCCTGCATCATAGCGAACAAAACAAAAAAAACTTATCGACATCGGTCCAGCCGTTTTTGAGTTTTAGCGACACTATCGCACAGCAATTCATTTTTATCGAAATTTCGATTTTTTCGATTTTCCGGCTTTTCCTTTGGGATTTCCCGACTTTTATTTTTTTTCATACCTACCCTGTATCATAGCGAACAAAACAAAAAAAAACTTATCGACATCGGTCGAGCCGTTTTTGAGTTTTAGCATAACTAACGCACAGCAATTCATTTTTATCGGAATTTCGATTTTTTCGATTTTCCGGCTTTTCCTTTGAGATTACCCAACTTTTTTTTTTTATACCTAACCTGTATCATAGCGAACAAAACAAAAAAAACTTATCGACATCGATCAAGCCGTTTCTGAGTTTTAGCGAAACTAACGCACAGCAATTAATTTTTATCGAAATTTCCATTTTTTCGATTTTCCGGCTTTTCCTTTGGGATTTCTCGCCTTTTCTTTGTTTTCATACCTACCCTGTATCATAGCTAACAAAACAAAAAAAAACTTATCGACATCGGTCAAGCCGTTTCTGAGTTTTAGCGAAACTAACGTACAGCAATTAATTTTTATCGAAATTTCGATTTTTTCGTTTTTCCGGCTTTTCCTTTGGGATTTCCCGACTTTTATTTTTTTTCATACCTACCCTGTATCATAGCGAACAAAACGAAAAAAACTTATCGACATCGGTCGAGCCGTTTTTGAGTTTTAGCGACACTGTCGCACAGCAATTCATTTTTATCGAAATTTCGATTTTTTCGATTTTCCGGCTTTTCCTTTGGGATTTCCCGACCTTTCTTTTTTTTCATACCTACCCTGTATCATAGCAAACAAAACAAAAAAAACTTAACGACATCGGTCAAGCCGTTTTTGAGTTTTAGCGACACTATCGCACAGCAATTCATTTTTATCGAAATTTCGATTTTTTCGATTTTCCGGCTTTTCCTTTGGGATTTCCCGACTTTTATTTTTTTTCATACCTACCCTGTATCATAGCGAACAAAACAAAAAAAACTTATCGACATCGGTCAAGCCGTTTTTGTGTTTTAGCGAGACTAACGCACAGCAATTCATTTTTATCGAAATTTCGATTTTTTCGATTTTCCGGCTTTTCCTTTGGGATTTCCCGACTTTTATTTTTTTTCGTACCTACCCTGTATCATAGCGAACAAAACTAAAAAACTTATCGACATCGGTCAAGCCGTTTCCGAGTTTTTGCGAAACTAACGCACAGCAATTAATTTTTATCGAAAATTCGATTTTTTCGATTTTGCGGCTTTTCCTTTGGGATTTCCCGACTTTTATTTTTTTTCATACCTACCCTGTATCATAGCGAACAAAACGAAAAAAACTTATCGACATCGGTCGAGCCATTTTTGAGTTTTAGCGACACTATCGCACAGCAATTAATTTTTATCGAAATTTCGATTTTTTCGATTTTCCGGCTTTTCCTTTGGGATTTCCCGACCTTTCTTTTTTTTCATTCCTACCCTGTATCATAGCAAACAAAACAAAAAAAACTTAACGACATCGGTCAAGCCGTTTTTGAGTTATAGCGACACAATCGCACAGCAATTCATTTTTATCGAAATTTCGATTTTTTCGATTTTCCGGCTTTTCCTTTGGGATTTCCCGACTTTTATTTTTTTTTCGTACCTACCCTGTATCATAGCAAACAAAACGAAAAAAACTTATCGACATCGGTCAAGCCGTTTTTGAGTTTTAGCGACACTATCGCACAGCAATTCATTTTTTCGAAATTTCGATTTTTTTGGATTTTCCGGCTTTTCCTTTGGGATTTCGCGACTTTTATTTTTTTTCGTACATACCCTGTATTATAGCGACCAAAACAGAAAAAACTTATCGACATCGGTCAAGCCGTTTCTGAGTTTTAGCGAAACTAACGCACAGCAATTAATTTTTATCGAAATTTCGATTTTTTCGATTTTCCGGCTTTTCCTTTGGGATTTCCCGACTTTTATTTTTTTTCATACCTACCCTGTATCAACGCGAACAAAACAAAAAAAACTTATCGACATCGATCAAGCCGTTTTTGAGTTTTAGCAACACTAACGCACAGCAATTAATTTTTATCGAAATTTCGATTTTTTCGATTTTCCGGCTTTTCCTTTGGGATTTCCCGACTTTTATTTTTTTCATACCTACCCTCTATCAACGCGAACAAAACAAAAAAAACTTATCGACATCGATTAAGCCGTTTTTGAGTTTTAGCGACACTATCGCACAGCAATTCATTTTTATCGAAATTTCGATTTTTTCGATTTTCCGGCTTTTCTTTTGGGATTTCCCGACCTTTCTTTTTTCTCATACCTACCCTGTATCATAGCAAACAAAAAAAAAAAACTTAACGACATCGGTCAAGCCGTTTTTGAGTTTTAGCGACACTATCGCACAGCAATTCATTTTTATAGAAATTTCGATTTTTTCGTTTTTCCGGCTTTTCCTTTGGGATTTCCCGACTTTTATTTTTTTTCATACCTACCCTGTATCATAGCGAACAAAACGAAAAAAACTTATCGACATCGGTCGAACCGTTTTTGAGTTTTAGCGACACTATCGCACAGCAATTAATTTTTATCGAAATTTCCATTTTTTCGATTTTCCCGCTTTTCCTTTGGGATTTCCCGACTTTTATTTTTTTTCATACCTACCCTGTATCATAGCGAACAAAACAAAAAAAACTTATCGACATCGGTCAAGCCGTTTTTGAGTTTTAGCGACACTATCGCACAGCAATTCATTTTTATCGAAATTTCGATTTTTTCGATTTTCCGGCTTTTCTTTTGGGGTTTCCCGACCTTTCTTTTTTTTCATACCTACCCTGTATCATAGCAAACAAAACAAAAAAAACTTAACGACATCGGTCAAGCCGTTTTTGAGTTTTAGCGACACTATCGCACAGCAATTCATTTTTATCGAAATTTCGATTTTTTCGATTTTCCGGCTTTTCCTTTGGGATTTCCCGACTTTTATTTTTTTTCATACCTACCCGGTATCATAGCGAATAAAACAAAAAAAACTTATCGACATCGGTCAAGCCGTTTTTGAGTTTTAGCGACACTATCGCACAGCAATTCATTTTTATCGGAGTTTCTATTTTTTTGATTTTCCGGCTTTTCCTTTGGGATTTCCCGACTTTTATTTTTTTCGTACCTACCCTGTATCATAGCGAACAAAACAAAAAAAACTTATCGACATCGGTCAAGCCGTTTCTGAGTTTTAGCGAAACTAACGCACAGCAATTAATTTTTATCGAAATTTCGATTTTTTCGATTTTCCGGCTTTTCCTTTGGGATTTCCCGACTTTTATTTTTTTTCATACCTACCCTGTATCATAGCGAACAAAACGAAAAAAACTTATCGACATCGGTCATGCCGTTTTTAAGTTTTAGCGTCACTATCGCACAGCAATTAATTTTTATCGAAATTTCGATTTTTTCGATTTTCCGGCTTTTCCTTTGGTATTTCCCGACTTTTCTTTTTTTTGGTACCTACCCTGCATCATAGCGAACAAAAAAAAAAAAACTTATCGACATCGGTTAAGCCGTTTTTGAGTTTTAGCGAGACTAACGCACAGCAATTCATTTTTATCGAAATTTCGAATTTTTCGTTTTTCCGGCTTTTCCTTTGGGATTTCCCCACTTTTCTTTTTTTTCAAACCTACCCTGTATTATAGCGGACAAAACAAAAAAAACTTATCGACATCGATCAAGCCGTTTTTGAGTTTTAGCGAGACTAACGCACAGCAATTCATTTTTATCGAAATTTCGATTTTTTCGATTTTCCGGCTTTTCCTTTGGGATTTCCCAACTTTAATTTTTTTTCGTACCTACCCTGTATCATAGCGAACAAAACAAAAAAAACTTATCGACATCGGTCAAGCCGTTTCCGAGTTTTTGCGAAACTAACGCACAGCAATTAATTTTTATCGAAATTTCGATTTTTTCGATTTTGCGGCTTTTTCTTTGGGATTTCCCGACTTTTATTTTTTTTCATACCTACCCTGTATCATAGCGAACAAAACGAAAAAAACTTATCGACATCGGTCATGCCGTTTTTGAGTTTTAGCGTCACTATCGCACAGCAATTAATTTTTATCGAAATTTCGATTTTTTCGATTTTCCGGCTTTTCCTTTGGGATTTCCCGACTATTCTTTTTTTTTGTACCTACCCTGTATCATAGCGAACAAAACAAAAAAAACTTATCGACATCGGTCAAGCCGTTTCCGAGTTTTTGCGAAACTAACGCACAGCAATTAATTTTTATCGAAATTTCGATTTTTTCGATTTTCCGGCTTTTTCTTTGGTATTTCCCGACTTTTCTTTTTTTTGGTACCTACCCTGCATCATAGCGAACAAAAAAAAAAAACTTATCGACATCGGTCAAGCGGTTTTTGAATTTTAGCGACACTATCGCACAGTAATTAATTTTTATCGAAATTTCGATTTTACCGATTTTCCGGCTTTTCCTTTGGGATTTCCTGCCTTTTCTCTTTTTTCGTACCTACCCTGTATCATAGCGAACAAAACAAAAAAAACTTTTCGAAATCGGTCAAGCCGTTTTTGAGTTTTAGCGAGACTAACGCACAGCAATTCATTTTTATCGAAATTTCGATTTTTTCGATTTTCCGGCTTTTCCTTTACGATTTCCCGACTTTTCTTTTTTTTCGTACCTACCCTGCATCATAGCGAACAAAACAAAAAAAACTTATCGACATCGGTTAAGCCGTTTCTGAGTTTTAGCGAAACTAACGCACAGCAATTAATTTTTATCGAAGTTTCGATTTTTTCGATTTTCTGGCTTTTTTTTTGGGATTTCCCGACTTTTATTTTTTTTCATACCTACCCTGTATCAACGCGAACAAAACATAAAAAACTTATCGACATCGATTAAGCCGTTTTTGAGTTTTAGCGACACTATCGCACAGCAATTCATTTTTATCGAAATTTCGATTTTTTCGATTTTACGGCTTTTCCTTTGGGATTTCCCGACTTTTATTTTTTTTCATACCTACCCTGTATCATAGCGAACAAAACAAAAAAAAACTTATCGACATCGGTCAAGCCGTTTTTGAGTTTTAGCATAACTAACGCACAGCAATTCATTTTTATCGAAATATCGATTTTTTAGATTTTCCGGCTTTTCTTTTGAGATTACCCAACTTTTTTTTTTATACCTAACCTGTATCATAGCGAACAAAACAAAAAAAACTTATCGACATCGATCAAGCCGTTTCTGAGTTTTAGCGAAACTAACGCACAGCAATTAATTTTTATCGAAATTTCGATTTTTTCGATTTTCCGGCTTTCCTTTGGGATTTCCTGCCTTTTCTCTTTTTTCGTACCTACCCTGTATCATAGCGAACAAAACGAAAAAAACTTATCGACATCGGTCGAGCCATTTTTGAGTTTTAGCGACACTATCGCACAGCAATTAATTTTTATCGAAATTTCGATTTTTTCGATTTTCCGGCTTTTCCTTTGGGATTTCCCGACTTTTATTTTTTTTGATACCTACCCTGTATCATAGCGAATAAAACAAAAAAAACTTATCGACATCGGTGAAGCCGTTTTTGAGTTTTAGCGTCACTATCGCACAGCAATTCATTTTTATCGAAATTTCGATTTTTTCGATTTTCCGGCTTTTACTTTGGGATTTCCCGACCTTTCTTTTTTTTCATACCTACCCTGTATCATAGCAAACAAAACAAAAAAAACTTAACGACATCGGTCAAGCCGTTTTTGAGTTTTAGCGACACTATCGCACAGCAATTCATTTTTATCGAAATTTCGATTTTTTCGATTTTCCGGCTTTTCCTTTGGGATTTCCCGACTTTTATTTTTTTTTCGTACCTACCCTGTATCATAGCAAACAAAACGAAAAAAACTTATCGACATCGGTCAAGCCGTTTTTGAGTTTTAGCGACACTATCGCACAGCAATTCATTTTTTCGAAATTTCGATTTTTTTGGATTTTCCGGCTTTTCCTTTGGGATTTCGCGACTTTTATTTTTTTTCGTACATACCCTGTATTATAGCGACCAAAACAGAAAAAACTTATCGACATCGGTCAAGCCGTTTCTGAGTTTTAGCGAAACTAACGCACAGCAATTAATTTTTATCGAAATTTCGATTTTTTCGATTTTCCGGCTTTTCCTTTGGGATTTCCCGACTTTTATTTTTTTTCATACCTACCCTGTATCAACGCGAACAAAACAAAAAAAACTTATCGACATCGATCAAGCCGTTTTTGAGTTTTAGCGACACTAACGCACAGCAATTAATTTTTATCGAAATTTCGATTTTTTCGATTTTCCGGCTTTTCCTTTGGGATTTCCCGACTTTTATTTTTTTCATACCTACCCTGTATCAACGCGAACAAAACAAAAAAAACTTATCGACATCGATTAAGCCGTTTTTGAGTTTTAACGACACTATCGCACAGCAATTCATTTTTATCGAAATTTCGATTTTTTCGATTTTCCGGCTTTTCTTTTGGGATTTCCCGACCTTTCTTTTTTCTCATACCTACACTGTATCATAGCAAACAAAAAAAAAAAACTTAACGACATCGGTCAAGCCGTTTTTGAGTTTTAGCGACACTATCGCACAGCAATTCATTTTTATCGAAATTTCGATTTTTTCGTTTTTCCGGCTTTTCCTTTGGGATTTCCCGACTTTTATTTTTTTTCATACCTACCCTGTATCATAGCGAACAAAACGAAAAAAACTTATCGACATCGGTCGAACCGTTTTTGAGTTTTAGCGACACTATCGCACAGCAATTAATTTTTATCGAAATTACCATTTTTTCGATTTTCCCGCTTTTCCTTTGGGATTTCCCGACTTTTATTTTTTTTCATACCTACCCTGTATCATAGCGAACAAAACAAAAAAAACTTATCGACATCGGTCAAGCCGTTTTTGAGTTTTAGCGACACTATCGCACAGCAATTCATTTTTATCGAAATTTCGATTTTTTCGATTTTCCGGCTTTTCTTTTGGGATTTCCCGACCTTTCTTTTTTCTCATACCTACCCTGTATCATAGCAAACAAAACAAAAAAAACTTAACGACATCGGTCAAGCCGTTTTTGAGTTTTAGCGAGACTAACGCACAGCAATTCATTTTTATCGAAATTTCGAATTTTTCGTTTTTCCGGCTTTTCCTTTGGGATTTCCCCACTTTTCTTTTTTTTCAAACCTACCCTGTATTATAGCGAACAAAACAAAAAAAACTTATCGACATCGGTCAAGCCGTTTTTGAGTTTTAGCGAGACTAACGCACAGCAATTCATTTTTATCGAAATTTCGATTTTTTCGATTTTCCGGCTTTTCCTTTGGGATTTCCCAACTTTTATTTTTTTTCGTACCTACCCTGTATCATAGCGAACAAAACAAAAAAAACTTATCGACATCGGTCAAGCCGTTTCCGAGTTTTTGCGAAACTAACGCACAGCAATTAATTTTTATCGAAATTTCGATTTTTTCGATTTTGCGGCTTTTCCTTTGGGATTTCCCGACTTTTATTTTTTTTCATACCTACCCTGTATCATAGCGAACAAAACGAAAAAAACTTATCGACATCGGTCATGCCGTTTTTGAGTTTTAGCGTCACTATCGCACAGCAATTAATTTTTATCGAAATTTCGATTTTTTCGATTTTCCGGCTTTTCCTTTGGGATTTCCCGACTATTCTTTTTTTTTGTACCTACCCTGTATCATAGCGAACAAAACAAAAAAAACTTATCGACATCGGTCAAGCCGTTTCCGAGTTTAGCGAAACTAACGCACAGCAATTAATTTTTATCGAAGTTTCGATTTTTTCGATTTTCTGGCTTTTTTTTTGGGATTTCCCGACTTTTATTTTTTTTCATACCTACCCTGTATCAACGCGAACAAAACATAAAAAACTTATCGACATCGATTAAGCCGTTTTTGAGTTTTAGCGACACTATCGCACAGCAATTCATTTTTATCGAAATTTCGATTTTTTCGATTTTACGGCTTTTCCTTTGGGATTTCCCGACTTTTATTTTTTTTCATACCTACCCTGTATCATAGCGAACAAAACAAAAAAAAACTTATCGACATCGGTCAAGCCGTTTTTGAGTTTTAGCATAACTAACGCACAGCAATTCATTTTTATCGAAATATCGATTTTTTAGATTTTCCGGCTTTTCTTTTGAGATTACCCAACTTTTTTTTTTATACCTAACCTGTATCATAGCGAACAAAACAAAAAAAACTTATCGACATCGATCAAGCCGTTTCTGAGTTTTAGCGAAACTAACGCACAGCAATTAATTTTTATCGAAATTTCGATTTTTTCGATTTTCCGGCTTTCCTTTGGGATTTCCTGCCTTTTCTCTTTTTTCGTACCTACCCTGTATCATAGCGAACAAAACGAAAAAAACTTATCGACATCGGTCGAGCCATTTTTGAGTTTTAGCGACACTATCGCACAGCAATTAATTTTTATCGAAATTTCGATTTTTTCGATTTTCCGGCTTTTCCTTTGGGATTTCCCGACTTTTATTTTTTTTGATACCTACCCTGTATCATAGCGAATAAAACAAAAAAAACTTATCGACATCGGTGAAGCCGTTTTTGAGTTTTAGCGTCACTATCGCACAGCAATTCATTTTTATCGAAATTTCGATTTTTTCGATTTTCCGGCTTTTACTTTGGGATTTCCCGACCTTTCTTTTTTTTCATACCTACCCTGTATCATAGCAAACAAAACAAAAAAAACTTAACGACATCGGTCAAGCCGTTTTTGAGTTTTAGCGACACTATCGCACAGCAATTCATTTTTATCGAAATTTCGATTTTTTCGATTTTCCGGCTTTTCCTTTGGGATTTCCCGACTTTTATTTTTTTTTCGTACCTACCCTGTATCATAGCAAACAAAACGAAAAAAACTTATCGACATCGGTCAAGCCGTTTTTGAGTTTTAGCGACACTATCGCACAGCAATTCATTTTTTCGAAATTTCGATTTTTTTGGATTTTCCGGCTTTTCCTTTGGGATTTCGCGACTTTTATTTTTTTTCGTACATACCCTGTATTATAGCGACCAAAACAGAAAAAACTTATCGACATCGGTCAAGCCGTTTCTGAGTTTTAGCGAAACTAACGCACAGCAATTAATTTTTATCGAAATTTCGATTTTTTCGATTTTCCGGCTTTTCCTTTGGGATTTCCCGACTTTTATTTTTTTTCATACCTACCCTGTATCAACGCGAACAAAACAAAAAAAACTTATCGACATCGATCAAGCCGTTTTTGAGTTTTAGCGACACTAACGCACAGAAATTAATTTTTATCGAAATTTCGATTTTTTCGATTTTCCGGCTTTTCCTTTGGGATTTCCCGACTTTTATTTTTTTCATACCTACCCTGTATCAACGCGAACAAAACAAAAAAAACTTATCGACATCGATTAAGCCGTTTTTGAGTTTTAGCGACACTATCGCACAGCAATTCATTTTTATCGAAATTTCGATTTTTTCGATTTTCCGGCTTTTCTTTTGGGATTTCCCGACCTTTCTTTTTTCTCATACCTACCCTGTATCATAGCAAACAAAAAAAAAAAACTTAACGACATCGGTCAAGCCGTTTTTGAGTTTTAGCGACACTATCGCACAGCAATTCATTTTTATCGAAATTTCGATTTTTTCGTTTTTCCGGCTTTTCCTTTGGGATTTCCCGACTTTAATTTTTTTTCATACCTACCCTGTATCATAGCGAACAAAACGAAAAAAACTTATCGACATCGGTCGAACCGTTTTTGAGTTTTAGCGACACTATCGCACAGCAATTAATTTTTATCGAAATTTCCATTTTTTCGATTTTCCCGCTTTTCCTTTGGGATTTCCCGACTTTTATTTTTTTTCATACCTACCCTGTATCATAGCGAACAAAACAAAAAAAACTTATCGACATCGGTCAAGCCGTTTTTGAGTTTTAGCGACACTATCGCACAGCAATTCATTTTTATCGAAATTTCGATTTTTTCGATTTTCCGGCTTTTCTTTTGGGATTTCCCGACCTTTCTTTTTTCTCATACCTACCCTGTATCATAGCAAACAAAACAAAAAAAACTTAACGACATCGGTCAAGCCGTTTTTGAGTTTTAGCGAGACTAACGCACAGCAATTCATTTTTATCGAAATTTCGAATTTTTCGTTTTTCCGGCTTTTCCTTTGGGATTTCCCCACTTTTCTTTTTTTTCAAACCTACCCTGTATTATAGCGAACAAAACAAAAAAAACTTATCGACATCGGTCAAGCCGTTTTTGAGTTTTAGCGAGACTAACGCACAGCAATTCATTTTTATCGAAATTTCGATTTTTTCGATTTTCCGGCTTTTCCTTTGGGATTTCCCAACTTTTATTTTTTTTCGTACCTACCCTGTATCATAGCGAACAAAACAAAAAAAACTTATCGACATCGGTCAAGCCGTTTCCGAGTTTTTGCGAAACTAACGCACAGCAATTAATTTTTATCGAAATTTCGATTTTTTCGATTTTGCGGCTTTTCCTTTGGGATTTCCCGACTTTTATTTTTTTTCATACCTACCCTGTATCATAGCGAACAAAACGAAAAAAACTTATCGACATCGGTCATGCCGTTTTTGAGTTTTAGCGTCACTATCGCACAGCAATTAATTTTTATCGAAATTTCGATTTTTTCGATTTTCCGGCTTTTCCTTTGGGATTTCCCGACTATTCTTTTTTTTTGTACCTACCCTGTATCATAGCGAACAAAACAAAAAAAACTTATCGACATCGGTCAAGCCGTTTCCGAGTTTTTGCGAAACTAACGCACAGCAATTAATTTTTATCGAAATTTCGATTTTTTCGATTTTCCGGCTTTTTCTTTGGTATTTCCCGACTTTTCTTTTTTTTGGTACCTACCCTGCATCATAGCGAACAAAAAAAAAAAAACTTATCGACATCGGTCAAGCCGTTTTTGAATTTTAGCGACACTATCGCACAGCAATTAATTTTTATCGAAATTTCGATTTTACCGATTTTCCGGCTTTTCCTTTGGGATTTCCTGCCTTTTCTCTTTTTTCGTACCTACCCTGTATTATAGCGAACAAAACAAAAAAAACTTATCGACATCGGTCAAGCCGTTTTTGAGTTTTAGCGAGACTAACGCACAGCAATTCATTTTTATCGAAATTTCGATTTTTTCGATTTTCCGGCTTTTCCTTTACGATTTCCCGACTTTTCTTTTTTTTCGTACCTACCCTGCATCATAGCGAACAAAACAAAAAAAACTTATCGACATCGGTTAAGCCGTTTCTGAGTTTTAGCGAAACTAACGCACAGCAATTAATTTTTATCGAAATTTCGATTTTTTCGATTTTCTGGCTTTTTTTTTGGGATTTCCCGACTTTTATTTTTTTTCATACCTACCCTGTATCATAGCAAACAACACAAAAAAAAACTTATCGACATCGGTCAAGCCGTTTCTGAGTTTTAGCGACACTATCGCACAGCAATTAATTTTTATCCTAATTTCGATTTTTTCGATTTTCCGGCTCTTCCTTTGGGATTTCCCGACTTTTATTTTTTTTCGTACCTACCCTGTATCATAGCGAACAAAACAAAAAGAACTTATCGACATTGGTCAAGCCGTTTTTGAGTTTTAGCGAAACTAACGCACAGCAATTAATTTTTATCGAAATTTCGATTTTTTCGATTTTCCGGCTTTTCTTTTGGGATTTCCCGACTTTTATTTTTTTTCGTACCTACCCTGTATCATAGCGAACAAAACAAAAAAAACTTATCGACATCGGTCAAGCCGTTTCTGAGTTTTAGCGAAACTAACGCACAGGAATTAATTTTTATCGAAATTTCGATTTTTCGATTTTCCGGCTTTCCTTTCGGATTTCCCGTCTTTTCCTTTTTTGTCATACCTACCCTGTATTAATGCGAACAAAACAAAAAAAACTTATCGACATCGATAAAGCCGTTTCTGAGTTTTAGCGAAACTAACGCACAGCAATTCATTTTTATCGGAATTTCGATTTTTTCAATTTTCCGTCTTTTCCTTTGGGATTTCCCGACTTTTCTTTTTTTTCATACCTACCCTGTATCATAGCGAACAAAACAAAAAAAACCTATCGACATCGGTCAAGCCGTTTCTGAGTTTTAGCGACACTATCGCACAGCAATTAATTTTTATCGAAATTTCGATTTTTTCGATTTTCCGGCTTTTCCTTTGGGATTTCCCGACTATTCTTTTTTTTCATACCTACCCTGTATCATAGCGAACAAAAAAAAAAAAACTTATCGAAATCGGTCAAGCCGTTTCTGAGTTTTAGCGAAACTAACGCACAGCAATTAATTTTTATCGAAATTTCGATTTTTTCGATTTTCCGGCTTTTCCTTTGGGATTTCCCGACTTTTATTTTTTTTCATACCTACCCTGTATCAACGCGAACAAAACAAAAAAAACTTATCGACATCGATCGAGCCGTTTTTGAGTTTTAGCGACACTATCGCACAGCAATTCATTTTTATCGAAATTTCGATTTTTTCGATTTTCCGGCTTTTCCTTTGGGATTTCCCGACTTTTATTTTTTTTCATACCTACAATGTATCATAGCGAACAAAACAAAAAAAAACTTATCGACATCGGTCAAGCCGTTTTTGAGTTTTAGCATAACTAACGCACAGCAATTCATTTTTATCGGAGTTTCTATTTTTTTGATTTTCCGGCTTTTCCTTTGGGATTGCGCGACTTTTATTTTTTTTCGTACATACCCTGTATTATAGCGAACAAAACAGAAAAAACTTATCGACATCGGTCAAGCCGTTTATGAGTTTTAGCGAGACTAACGCATAGCAATTCATTTTAATCGAAATATCGATTTTTTAGATTTTCCGGCTTTTCTTTTGAGATTACCCAACTTTTTTTTTTTATACCTAACCTGTATCATAGCGAACAAAACAAAAAAAAATTATCGACATCGATCAAGCCGTTTCTGAGTTTTAGCGAAACTAACGCACAGCAATTAATTTTTATCGAAATTTCGATTTTTTCGATTTTCCGGCTTTTCCTTTGGGATTTCTCGCCCTTTATTTTTTTTCATACCTACCCTGTATCATAGCTAACAAAACAAAAGAAAACTTATCGACATCGGTCAAGCCGTTTCTGAGTTTTAGCGAAACTAACGCACAGCAATTAATTTTTATCGAAATTTCGATTTTTTCGTTTTTCCGGCTTTTCCTTTGGGATTTCCCGACTTTGATTTTTTTTTCATACCTACCCTGTATCATAGCGAACAAAACGAAAAAAACTTATCGACATCGGTCGAGCCGTTTTTGTGTTTTAGCGACACTATCGCACAGCAATTAATTTTTATCGAAATTTCGATTTTTTCGATTTTCCCGCATTTCCTTTGGGATTTCCCGACTTTTATTTTTTTTCATACCTACCCTGTATCATAGCGAACAAAACAAAAAAAACTTATCGACATCGGTCAAGCCGTTTCTGAGTTTTAGCGAAACTAACGCACAGCAATTAATTTTTATCGAAATTTCGATTTTTTCGATTTTCCGGCTTTTCCTTTGGGATTTCCCGACTTTTATTTTTTTTCATACCTACCCTGTATCAACGCGAACAAAACAAAAAAAACTTATCGACATCGATCAAGCCGTTTTTGAGTTTTAGCGACACTAACGCACAGCAATTAATTTTTATCGAAATTTCGATTTTTTCGATTTTCCGGCTTTTCCTTTGGGTTTTCCCGACTTTTATTTTTTTTCGTACCTACCCTGTATCATAGCAAACAAAACGAAAAAAACTTATCGACATCGGGCAAGCCGTTTCTGAGTTTTAGCGAAACTAACGCACAGCAATTAATTTTTATCGAAATTTCGATTTTTTCGATTTTCCGGCTTTTCCTTTGGGATTTCCCGACTTTTATTTTTTTCATACCTACCCTGTATCATAGCGAACAAAACAAAAAAAACTTATCGACATCGGTCAAGCCGTTTTTGAGTTTTAGCGACACTATCGCACAGCAATTCATTTTTATCGGAGTTTCTATTTTTTTGATTTTCCGGCTTTTCCTTTGGGATTTCCCGACTTTTCTTTTTTTTCGTACCTACCCTGTATCATAGCGAACAAAATAAAAAAAAACTTATCGACATCTGTCAAGCCGTTTTTGAGTTTTAGCGAGACTAACGCACAGCAATACATTTTTATCGAAATTTCGATTTTTTCGATTTTCCGGCTTTTCCTTCGGGATTTCCCGACTTTTATTTTTTTTCGTACCTACCCTGCATCATAGCGAACAAAACAAAAAAAATTATCGACATCGGTAAAGCCGTTTCTGAGTTTTAGCGACACTATCACACATCAATTAATTTTTATCGAAATTTCGATTTTTTTGATTTTCCGGCTTTTCCGTTGGGATTTCCCAACTTTTCTTTTTTTTCGTACCTACCCTGTATCATAGCGAACAAAACTAAAAAAACTAATCGACATCGGTCAAGCCGTTTTTGAGTTTTAGCGAAACTAACGCACAGCAATTCATTTTTATCGGAATTTCGATTTTTTCAATTTTCCGGCTTTTCCTTTGGGATTTCCCGACTTTTATTTTTTTTCATACCTACCCTGTATCATAGAGAACAAAACAAAAAAAACTTATCGAAATCGGTCAAGCCGTTTTTGAGTTTTAGCGACACTATCGCACAGCAATTCATTTTTATCGAAATTTCGATTTTTTCGATTTTCCGGCTTTTCCTTTGGGATTTCCCGACTTTTATTTTGTTTCATACCTACCCTGTATCATAGCGAACAAAACAAAAAAAAACTTATCGATATCGGTCAAGCCGTTTTTGAGTTTTAGCATAACTAACGCACAGCAATTCATTTTTATCGGAGTTTCTATTTTTTTGATTTTCCGGCTTTTCCTTTGGGATTTCGCGACTTTTATTTTTTTTCGTACATACCCTGTATTATAGCGAACAAAACAGAATAAACTTATCGACATCGGTCAAGCCGTTTATGAGTTTTAGCGAGACTTTTACCTTTGGGATTTCCCGACTTTTCTTTTTTTTCATACCTACCCTGTATCATAGCGTACAAAACGAAAAAAACTTATCGACATCGGTCATGCCGTTTTTGAGTTTTAGCGACACTATCGCACAGCAATTTATTTTTATCGAAATTTCGAATTTTTCGATTTTCCGGCTTTTCCTTTGGGATTTCCCGACCTTTCGTTTTTTTCATACCTACCCTGTATCATAGCAAACAAAACAAAAAAAACTTCACGACATCGGTCAAGCCGTTTTTGAGTTTTAGCGACACTATCGCACAGCAATTCATTTTTATCGAAATTTCGATTTTTTCGATTTTCCGGCTTTTCCTTTGGGATTTCCCGACTTTTATTTTTTTTCGTACCTACCCTGTATCATAGCGAACAAAACAAAAAAAACTTATCGACATCGGTCAAGCCGTTTTTGAGTTTTAGCGACACTATCGCACAGCAATTCATTTTTATCGAAATTTCGATTTTTTCGATTTTCCGGCTTTTCCTTTGGGATTTCCCGACTTTTATTTTTTTTCGTACCTACCCTGTATCATAGCGAACAAAACAAAAAAAACTTATCGACATCGGTCAAGCCGTTTTTGAGTTTTAGCGACACTATCGCACAGCAATTCATTTTTATCGAAATTTCGATTTTTTCGATTTTCCGGCTTTTCCTTTGGGATTTGCCGACTTTTATTTTTTTTCGTACCTACCCTGTATCATAGCAAACAAAACGAAAAAAACTTATCGACATCGGTCAAGCCGTTTTTGAGTTTTAGCGACACTATCGCACAGCAATTTATTTTTATCGAAATTTCGAATTTTTCGATTTTCCGGCTTTTCCTTTGGGATTTCCCGACCTTTCTTTTTTTTCATACCTACCCTGTATCATAGCAAACAAAACAAAAAAAACTTAACGACATCGGTCAAGCCGTTTTTGAGTTTTAGCGACACTATCGCACAGCAATTCATTTTTATCGAAATTTCGATTTTTTCGATTTTCCGGCTTTTCCTTTGCGATTTCCCGACTTTTATTTTTTTTCGTACCTACCCTGTATCATAGCGAACAAAACAAAAAAAACTTATCGACATCGGTCAAGCCGTTTTTGAGTTTTAGCGACACTATCGCACAGCAATTCATTTTTATCGAAATTTCGATTTTTTCGATTTTCCGGCTTTTCCTTTGGGATTTCCCGACTTTTATTTTTTTTCGTACCTACCCTGTATCATAGCAAACAAAACGAAAAAAACTTATCGACATCGGTCGAGCCGTTTTTGAGTTTTAGCGACACTATCGCACAGCAATTCATTTTTTCGAAATTTCGATTTTTTCGATTTTCCGGCTTTTCCTTTGGGATTTCCCGACTTTAATTTTTTTCTTACTTATCGGCATCGATCAAGCCGTTTTTGAGTTTTAGCGACACTAACGCACAGCAATTAATTTTTATCGAAATTTCGATTTTTTCGATTTTCCGGCTTTTCCTTTGGGATTTCGCGACTTTTATTTTTTTTCATACCTACCCTGTATCATAGCGAACAAAACACAAAAAAATTATCGACATCGGGCAAGCCGTTTCTGAGTTTTAGCGAAACTAACGCACAGCAATTAATTTTTATCGAAATTTCGATTTTTTCGATTTTCCGGCTTTTCCTTTGGGATTTCCCGACTTTAATTTTTTTCTTACTTATCGACATCGATCAAGCCGTTTTTGAGTTTTAGCGACACTAACGCACAGCAATTAATTTTTGTCGAAATTTCGATTTTTTCGATTTTCCGGCTGTTCCTTTGGGATTTCCCGACTTTTATTTTTTTTCGTACATACCCTGTATTATAGCGAACAAAACAGAAAAAACTTATCGACATCGGTCAAGCCGTTTATGAGTTTTAGCGAGACTAACGCATAGCAATTCATTTTGATCGAAATATCGATTTTTTAGATTTTCCGGCTTTTCTTTTGAGATTACCCAACTTTTTTTTTTATACCTAACCTGTATCATAGCGAACAAAACAAAAAAAACTTATCGACATCGATCAAGCCGTTTCTGAGTTTTAGCGAAACTAACGCACAGCAATTAATTTTTATCGAAATTTCGATTTTTTCGTTTTTCCGGCTTTTCCTTTGGGATTTCCCGACTTTTATTTTTTTTCATACCTACCCTGTATCATAGCGAACAAAACGAAAAAACCTTATCGACATCGGTCGAGCCGTTTTTGAGTTTTAGCGACACTATCGCACAGCAATTAATTTTTATCGAAATTTCGATTTTTTCGATTTTCCCGCTTTTCCTTTGGGATTTCCCGACTTTTATTTTTTTTCGTACCTACCCTGTATCATAGCGAACAAAACAAAAAAAACTTATCGACATCGGTCAAGCCGTTTTTGAGTTTTAGCGACACTATCGCACAGCAATTCATTTTTATCGGAGTTTCTATTTTTTTGATTTTCCGGCTTTTCCTTTGGGATTTCCCGACTTTTCTTTTTTTTCGTACCTACCCTGTATCATAGCGAACAAAATAAAAAAAAACTTATCGACATCGGTCAAGCCGTTTTTGAGTTTTAGCGAGACTAACGCACAGCAATACATTTTTATCGAAATTTCGATTTTTTCGATTTTCCGGCTTTTCCTTCGGGATTTCCCGACTTTTATTTTTTTTCGTACCTACCCTGCATCATAGCGAACAAAACAAAAAAAATTATCGACATCGGTTAAGCCGTTTCTGAGTTTTAGCGATACTATCACACATCAATTAATTTTTATCGAAATTTCGATTTTTTTGATTTTCCGGCTTTTCCGTTGGGATTTCCCAACTTTTCTTTTTTTTCGTACCTACCCTGTATCATAGCGAACAAAACTAAAAAAACTAATCGACATCGGTCAAGCCGTTTTTGAGTTTTAGCGAAACTAACGCACAGTAATTCATTTTTATCGGAATTTCGATTTTTTCAATTTTCCGGCTTTTCCTTTGGGATTTCCCGACTTTTATTTTTTTTCATACCTACCCTGTATCATAGAGAACAAAACAAAAAAAACTTATCGAAATCGGTCAAGCCGTTTTTGAGGTTTAGCGACACTAACGCACAGCAATTAATTTTTATCGAAATTTCGATTTTTTCGATTTTCCGGCTTTTCCTTTGGGATTTCCCGACTTTTATTTTTTTCATACCTACCCTGTATCAACGCGAACAAAACAAAAAAAACTTATCGACATCTATTAAGCCGTTTTTGAGTTTTAGCGACACTATCGCACAGCAATTCATTTTTATCGAAATTTCGATTTTTTCGATTTTCCGGCTTTTCCTTTGGGATTTCCCGACTTTTATTTTTTTTGATACCTACCCTGTATCATAACAAACAAAACAAAAAAAACTTATCGACATCGATCAAGCCGTTTTCGAGTTTTAGCATAACTAACGCACAGCAATTCATTTTTATCGGAGTTTCTATTTTTTTGATTTTCCGGGTTTTCCTTTCAAATTTCAAGCCGTCATGAGTTTTAGCGAGACTTTTACCTTTGGGATTTCCCGACTTTTATTTTTTTTCATACCTACCCTGTATCATAGCGAACAAAACGAAAAAAACTTATCGACATCGGTCATGCCGTTTTTGAGTTTTAGCGTCACTATCGCACAGCAATTAATTTTTATCGAAATTTCGATTTTTTCGATTTTCCGGCTTTTTCTTTGGTTTTTCCCGACTTTTCTTTTTTTTGGTACCTACCCTGCATCATAGCGAACAAAAAAAAAAAAACTTATCGACATCGGTCAAGCCGTTTTTGAGTTTTAGCGACACTATCGCACAGCAATTAATTTTTATCGAAATTTCGATTTTACCGATTTTCCGGCTTTTCCTTTGGGATTTCCCGACTTTTCTCTTTTTTCGTACCTACCCTGTATCATAGCGAACAAAACAAAAAAACTTTTCGAAATCGGTCAAGCCGTTTTTGAGTTTTAGCGAGACTAACGCACAGCAATTCATTTTTATCGAAATTTCGATTTTTTCGATTTTCCGGCTTTTCCTTTGGGATTTCCCGACTTTTCTTTTTTTTTCGTACCTACCCTGCATCATAGCGAACAAAACAAAAAAAACTTATCGACATCGGTTAAGCCGTTTCTGAGTTTTAGCGAAACTAACGCACAGCAATTAATTTTTATCGAAATTTCGATTTTTTCGATTTTCTGGCTTTTCCTTTGGGATTTCCCGACTTTTATTTTTTTTCATACCTACCCTGTATCATAGCGAACAACACAAAAAAAAACCGATGTCGATAGGTCAAGCCGTTTCTGAGTTTTAGCGACACTATCGCACAGCAATTAATTTTTATCGAAATTTCGATTTTTTCGATTTTCCGGCTTTTCCTTTGGGATTTCCCAACTTTTCTTATTTGCGTACCTACCATGTGTCATAGCGAACAAAACAAAAAAAACTTATCGACATCGGTCCAGCCGTTTTTGAGTTTTAGCGACACTATCGCACAGCAATTCATTTTTATCGAAATTTCGATTTTTTCGATTTTCCGGCTCTTCCTTTGGGATTTCCCGACTTTTCTTTTTTTTCGTACCTACCCTGTATCATAGCGAACAAAACAAAAAAAACTTATCGACATTGGTCAAGCCGTTTTTGAGTTTTAGCGAAACAAACGCACAGCAATTAATTTTTATCGAAATTTCGATTTTTTCGATTTTCCGGCTTTTCCTTTGGGATTTCCCGACTTTTATTTTTTTTCATACCTACCCTGTATCATAGCGAACAAAACAAAAAAAACTTATCGAAATCGATCAAGCCGTTTCTGAGTTTTAGCGAAACTAACGCACAGCAATTAATTTTTATCGAAATTTCGATTTTTTCGATTTTCTGGCTCTTCCTTTGGGATTTCCCGACTTTTATTTTTTTTCATACCTACCCTGTATCAACGCGAATAAAACAAAAAAAACTTATCAACATCGATCAAGCCGTTTTTGAGTTTTAGCGACACTATCGCACAGCAATTCATTTTTATCGAAATTTCGATTTTTTCGATTTTCCGGCTTTTCCTTTGGGATTTCCCGACTTTTATTTTTTTTCATACCTACCCTGTATCATAGCGAACAAAACAAAAAAAAACTTATCGACATCGGTCAAGCCGTTTTTGAGTTTTAGCATAACTAACGCACAGCAATTCATTTTTATCGGAGTTTCTATTTTTTTGATTTTCCGGCTTTTCCTTTGGGATTGCGCGACTTTTATTTTTTTTCGTACATACCCTGTATTATAGCGAACAAAACAGAAAAAACTTATCGACATCGGTCAAGCCGTTTATGAGTTTTAGCAAGACTAACGCATAGCAATTCATTTTTATCGAAATATCGATTTTTTAGATTTTCCGGCTTTTCTTTTGAGATTACCCAACTTTTTTTTTTTTATACCTAACCTGTATCATAGCGAACAAAACAAAAAAAACTTATCGACATCGGTCAAGCCGTTTCTGAGTTTTAGCAAAACTAACGCACAGCAATTAATTTTTATCGAAATTTCGATTTTTTCGTTTTTCCGGCTTTTTTTTTGGGATTTCCCGACTTTTATTTTTTTTCATACCTACCCTGTATCACCGCGAACAAAACAAAAAAAACTTATCGACATCGATCAAGCCGTTTTTGAGTTTTAGCGACACTAACGCACAGCAATTTATTTTTATCGAAATTTCGATTTTTTCGATTTTCCGGCTTTTCCTTTGGGATTTCCCGACTTTTATTTTTTCATACCTACCCTGTATCAACGCGAACAAAACAAAAAAAACTTATCGACATCGATTAAGCCGTTTTTGAGTTTTAGCGACACTAACGCACAGCAATTAATTTTTATCGAAATTTCGATTTTTTCGATTTTCCGGCTTTTTCTTTGGGATTTTCCGACTTTTATTTTGTTTCATACCTACCCTGTATCATAGCGAACAAAACAAAAAAAAACTTATCGACATCGGTCAAGCCGTTTTTGAGTTTTAGCATAACTAACGCACAGCAATTCATTTTTATCGGAGTTTCTATTTTTTTGATTTTCCGGCTTTTCCTTTGGGATTTCGCGACTTTTTTTTTTTTCGTACATACCCTGTATTATAGCGAACAAAACAGAAAAAACTTATCGACATCGATCAAGCCGTTTCTGAGTTTTAGCGAAACTAACGCACAGCAATTAATTTTTATCGAACTTTCGATTTTTTCGATTTTCCGGCTTTTCCTTTGGGATTTCCCGACTTTTATTTTTTTCATACCTACCCTGTATCAACGCGAACAAAACAAAAAAAACTTATCGACATCGATTAAGCCGTTTTTGAGTTTTAGCGACACTAACGCACAGCAATTAATTTTTATCGAAATTTCGATTTTTTCGATTTTCCGGCTTTTCCTTTGGGTTTTCCCGACTTTTATTTTGTTTCATACCTACCCTGTATCATAGCGAACAAAACAAAAAAAAACTTATCGACATCGGTCAAGCCGTTTTTGAGTTTTAGCATAACTAACGCACAGCAATTCACTTTTATCGGAGTTTCTATTTTTTTGATTTTCCGGCTTTTCCTTTGGGATTTCGCGACTTTTTTTTTCGTACATACCCTGTATTATAGCGAACAAAACAGAAAAAACTTATCGACATCGGTCAAGCCGTTTATGAGTTTTAGCGAGACTAACGCATAGCAATTCATTTTGATCGAAATATCGATTTTTTAGATTTTCCGGCTTTTCTTTTGAGATTACCCAACTTTTTTTTTTTCTACCTAACCTGTATCATAGCGAACAAAACAAAAAAAACTTATCGACATCGATCAAGCCGTTTCTGAGTTTTAGCGAAACTAACGCACAGCAATTAATTTTTATCGAAATTTCGATTTTTTCGTTTTTCCGGCTTTTCCTTTGGGATTTCCCGACTTTTATTTTTTTTCATACCTACCCTGTATCATAGCGAACAACACAAAAAAAAACCGATGTCGATAGGTCAAGCCGTTTCTGAGTTTTAGCGACACTATCGCACAGCAATTAATTTTTATCGAAATTTCGATTTTTTCGATTTTCCGGCTTTTCCTTTGGGATTTCCCAACTTTTCTTATTTGCGTACCTACCATGTGTCATAGCGAACAAAACAAAAAAAACTTATCGACATCGGTCCAGCCGTTTTTGAGTTTTAGCGACACTATCGCACAGCAATTAATTTTTATCGAAATTTCGATTTTTTCGATTTTCCGGCTCTTCCTTTGGGATTTCCCGACTTTTCTTTTTTTTCGTACCTACCCTGTATCATAGCGAACAAAACAAAAAAAACTTATCGACATTGGTCAAGCCGTTTTTGAGTTTTAGCGAAACAAACGCACAGCAATTAATTTTTATCGAAATTTCGATTTTTTCGATTTTCCGGCTTTTCCTTTGGGATTTCCCGACTTTTATTTTTTTTCATACCTAACCTGTATCATAGCGAACAAAACAAAAAAAACTTATCGACATCGATCAAGCCGTTTCTGAGTTTTAGCGAAACTAACGCACAGCAATTAATTTTTATCGAAATTTCGATTTTTTCGTTTTTCCGGCTTTTCCTTTGGGATTTCCCGACTTTTATTTTTTTTCATACCTACCCTGTATCATAGCGAACAACACAAAAAAAAACCGATGTCGATAGGTCAAGCCGTTTCTGAGTTTTAGCGACACTATCGCACAGCAATTAATTTTTATCGAAATTTCGATTTTTTCGATTTTCCGGCTTTTCCTTTGGGATTTCCCAACTTTTCTTATTTGCGTACCTACCATGTGTCATAGCGAACAAAACAAAAAAAACTTATCGACATCGGTCCAGCCGTTTTTGAGTTTTAGCGACACTATCGCACAGCAATTAATTTTTATCGAAATTTCGATTTTTTCGATTTTCCGGCTCTTCCTTTGGGATTTCCCGACTTTTCTTTTTTTTCGTACCTACCCTGTATCATAGCGAACAAAACAAAAAAAACTTATCGACATTGGTCAAGCCGTTTTTGAGTTTTAGCGAAACAAACGCACAGCAATTAATTTTTATCGAAATTTCGATTTTTTCGATTTTCCGGCTTTTCCTTTGGGATTTCCCGACTTTTATTTTTTTTCATACCTACCCTGTATCATAGCGAACAAAACAAAAAAAACTTATCGAAATCGATCAAGCCGTTTCTGAGTTTTAGCGAAACTAACGCACAGCAATTAATTTTTATCGAAATTTCGATTTTTTCGATTTTCTGGCTCTTCCTTTGGGATTTCCCGACTTTTATTTTTTTTCATACCTACCCTGTATCAACGCGAATAAAACAAAAAAAACTTATCAACATCGATCAAGCCGTTTTTGAGTTTTAGCGACACTATCGCACAGCAATTCATTTTTATCGAAATTTCGATTTTTTCGATTTTCCGGCTTTTCCTTTGGGATTTCCCGACTTTTATTTTTTTTCATACCTACCCTGTATCATAGCGAACAAAACAAAAAAAAACTTATCGACATCGGTCAAGCCGTTTTTGAGTTTTAGCATAACTAACGCACAGCAATTCATTTTTATCGGAGTTTCTATTTTTTTGATTTTCCGGCTTTTCCTTTGGGATTGCGCGACTTTTATTTTTTTTCGTACATACCCTGTATTATAGCGAACAAAACAGAAAAAACTTATCGACATCGGTCAAGCCGTTTATGAGTTTTAGCAAGACTAACGCATAGCAATTCATTTTTATCGAAATATCGATTTTTTAGATTTTCCGGCTTTTCTTTTGAGATTACCCAACTTTTTTTTTTTTATACCTAACCTGTATCATAGCGAACAAAACAAAAAAAACTTATCGACATCGGTCAAGCCGTTTCTGAGTTTTAGCAAAACTAACGCACAGCAATTAATTTTTATCGAAATTTCGATTTTTTCGTTTTTCCGGCTTTTTTTTTGGGATTTCCCGACTTTTATTTTTTTTCATACCTACCCTGTATCACCGCGAACAAAACAAAAAAAACTTATCGACATCGATCAAGCCGTTTTTGAGTTTTAGCGACACTAACGCACAGCAATTTATTTTTATCGAAATTTCGATTTTTTCGATTTTCCGGCTTTTCCTTTGGGATTTCCCGACTTTTATTTTTTCATACCTACCCTGTATCAACGCGAACAAAACAAAAAAAACTTATCGACATCGATTAAGCCGTTTTTGAGTTTTAGCGACACTAACGCACAGCAATTAATTTTTATCGAAATTTCGATTTTTTCGATTTTCCGGCTTTTTCTTTGGGATTTTCCGACTTTTATTTTGTTTCATACCTACCCTGTATCATAGCGAACAAAACAAAAAAAAACTTATCGACATCGGTCAAGCCGTTTTTGAGTTTTAGCATAACTAACGCACAGCAATTCATTTTTATCGGAGTTTCTATTTTTTTGATTTTCCGGCTTTTCCTTTGGGATTTCGCGACTTTTTTTTTTTTCGTACATACCCTGTATTATAGCGAACAAAACAGAAAAAACTTATCGACATCGATCAAGCCGTTTCTGAGTTTTAGCGAAACTAACGCACAGCAATTAATTTTTATCGAACTTTCGATTTTTTCGATTTTCCGGCTTTTCCTTTGGGATTTCCCGACTTTTATTTTTTTCATACCTACCCTGTATCAACGCGAACAAAACAAAAAAAACTTATCGACATCGATTAAGCCGTTTTTGAGTTTTAGCGACACTAACGCACAGCAATTAATTTTTATCGAAATTTCGATTTTTTCGATTTTCCGGCTTTTCCTTTGGGTTTTCCTGACTTTTATTTTGTTTCATACCTACCCTGTATCATAGCGAACAAAACAAAAAAAAACTTATCGACATCGGTCAAGCCGTTTTTGAGTTTTAGCATAACTAACGCACAGCAATTCACTTTTATCGGAGTTTCTATTTTTTTGATTTTCCGGCTTTTCCTTTGGGATTTCGCGACTTTTTTTTTCGTACATACCCTGTATTATAGCGAACAAAACAGAAAAAACTTATCGACATCGGTCAAGCCGTTTATGAGTTTTAGCGAGACTAACGCATAGCAATTCATTTTGATCGAAATATCGATTTTTTAGATTTTCCGGCTTTTCTTTTGAGATTACCCAACTTTTTTTTTTTCTACCTAACCTGTATCATAGCGAACAAAACAAAAAAAACTTATCGACATCGATCAAGCCGTTTCTGAGTTTTAGCGAAACTAACGCACAGCAATTAATTTTTATCGAAATTTCGATTTTTTCGTTTTTCCGGCTTTTCCTTTGGGATTTCCCGACTTTTATTTTTTTTCATACCTACCCTGTATCATAGCGAACAAAACACAAAAAAATTATCGACATCGGGCAAGCCGTTTCTGAGTTTTAGCGAAACTAACGCACAGCAATTAATTTTTATCGAAATTTCGATTTTTTCGATTTTCCGGCTTTTCCTTTGGGATTTCCCGACTTTAATTTTTTTCTTACTTATCGACATCGATCAAGCCGTTTTTGAGTTTTAGCGACACTAACGCACAGCAATTAATTTTTGTCGAAATTTCGATTTTTTCGATTTTCCGGCTGTTCCTTTGGGATTTCCCGACTTTTATTTTTTTTCGTACATACCCTGTATTATAGCGAACAAAACAGAAAAAACTTATCGACATCGGTCAAGCCGTTTATGAGTTTTAGCGAGACTAACGCATAGCAATTCATTTTGATCGAAATATCGATTTTTTAGATTTTCCGGCTTTTCTTTTGAGATTACCCAACTTTTTTTTTTTATACCTAACCTGTATCATAGCGAACAAAACAAAAAAAACTTATCGACATCGATCAAGCCGTTTCTGAGTTTTAGCGAAACTAACGCACAGCAATTAATTTTTATCGAAATTTCGATTTTTTCGTTTTTCCGGCTTTTCCTTTGGGATTTCCCGACTTTTATTTTTTTTCATACCTACCCTGTATCATAGCGAACAAAACGAAAAAACCTTATCGACATCGGTCGAGCCGTTTTTGAGTTTTAGCGACACTATCGCACAGCAATTAATTTTTATCGAAATTTCGATTTTTTCGATTTTCCCGCTTTTCCTTTGGGATTTCCCGACTTTTATTTTTTTTCATACCTACCCTGTATCATAGCGAACAAAACAAAAAAAACTTATCGACATCGGTCAAGCCGTTTTTGAGTTTTAGCGACACTATCGCACAGCAATTCATTTTTATCGGAGTTTCTATTTTTTTGATTTTCCGGCTTTTCCTTTGGGATTTCCCGACTTTTCTTTTTTTTCGTACCTACCCTGTATCATAGCGAACAAAATAAAAAAAAACTTATCGACATCGGTCAAGCCGTTTTTGAGTTTTAGCGAGACTAACGCACAGCAATACATTTTTATCGAAATTTCGATTTTTTCGATTTTCCGGCTTTTCCTTCGGGATTTCCCGACTTTTATTTTTTTTCGTACCTACCCTGCATCATAGCGAACAAAACAAAAAAAATTATCGACATCGGTTAAGCCGTTTCTGAGTTTTAGCGATACTATCATACATCAATTAATTTTTATCGAAATTTCGATTTTTTTGATTTTCCGGCTTTTCCGTTGGGATTTCCCAACTTTTCTTTTTTTTCGTACCTACCCTGTATCATAGCGAACAAAACTAAAAAAACTAATCGACATCGGTCAAGCCGTTTTTGAGTTTTAGCGAAACTAACGCACAGTAATTCATTTTTATCGGAATTTCGATTTTTTCAATTTTCCGGCTTTTCCTTTGGGATTTCCCGACTTTTATTTTTTTTCATACCTACCCTGTATCATAGAGAACAAAACAAAAAAAACTTATCGAAATCGGTCAAGCCGTTTTTGAGGTTTAGCGACACTAACGCACAGCAATTAATTTTTATCGAAATTTCGATTTTTTCGATTTTCCGGCTTTTCCTTTGGGATTTCCCGACTTTTATTTTTTTCATACCTACCCTGTATCAACGCGAACAAAACAAAAAAAACTTATCGACATCTATTAAGCCGTTTTTGAGTTTTAGCGACACTATCGCACAGCAATTCATTTTTATCGAAATTTCGATTTTTTCGATTTTCCGGCTTTTCCTTTGGGATTTCCCGACTTTTATTTTGTTTCATACCTACCCTGTATCATAGCGAACAAAACAAAAAAAAACTTATCGATATCGGTTAAGCCGTTTTTGAGTTTTAGCATAACTAACGCACAGCAATTCATTTTTATCGGAGTTTCTATTTTTTTGATTTTCCGGGTTTTCCTTTCAAATTTCAAGCCGTCATGAGTTTTAGCGAGACTTTTACCTTTGGGATTTCCCGACTTTTATTTTTTTTCATACCTACCCTGTATCATAGCGAACAAAACGAAAAAACTTATCGACATCGGTCATGCCGTTTTTGAGTTTTAGCGTCACTATCGCACAGCAATTAATTTTTATCGAAATTTCGATTTTTTCGATTTTCCGGCTTTTTCTTTGGTTTTTCCCGACTTTTCTTTTTTTTGGTACCTACCCTGCATCATAGCGAACAAAAAAAAAAAAACTTATCGACATCGGTCAAGCCGTTTTTGAGTTTTAGCGACACTATCGCACAGCAATTAATTTTTATCGAAATTTCGATTTTACCGATTTTCCGGCTTTTCCTTTGGGATTTCCCGACTTTTCTCTTTTTTCGTACCTACCCTGTATCATAGCGAACAAAACAAAAAAACTTTTCGAAATCGGTCAAGCCGTTTTTGAGTTTTAGCGAGACTAACGCACAGCAATTCATTTTTATCGAAATTTCGATTTTTTCGATTTTCCGGCTTTTCCTTTGGGATTTCCCGACTTTTCTTTTTTTTTCGTACCTACCCTGCATCATAGCGAACAAAACAAAAAAAACTTATCGACATCGGTTAAGCCGTTTCTGAGTTTTAGCGAAACTAACGCACAGCAATTAATTTTTATCGAAATTTCGATTTTTTCGATTTTCTGGCTTTTCCTTTGGGATTTCCCGACTTTTATTTTTTTTCATACCTACCCTGTATCATAGCGAACAACACAAAAAAAAACCGATGTCGATAGGTCAAGCCGTTTCTGAGTTTTAGCGACACTATCGCACAGCAATTAATTTTTATCGAAATTTCGATTTTTTCGATTTTCCGGCTTTTCCTTTGGGATTTCCCAACTTTTCTTATTTGCGTACCTACCATGTGTCATAGCGAACAAAACAAAAAAAACTTATCGACATCGGTCCAGCCGTTTTTGAGTTTTAGCGACACTATCGCACAGCAATTCATTTTTATCGAAATTTCGATTTTTTCGATTTTCCGGCTCTTCCTTTGGGATTTCCCGACTTTTCTTTTTTTTCGTACCTACCCTGTATCATAGCGAACAAAACAAAAAAAACTTATCGACATTGGTCAAGCCGTTTTTGAGTTTTAGCGAAACAAACGCACAGCAATTAATTTTTATCGAAATTTCGATTTTTTCGATTTTCCGGCTTTTCCTTTGGGATTTCCCGACTTTTATTTTTTTTCATACCTACCCTGTATCATAGCGAACAAAACAAAAAAAACTTATCGAAATCGATCAAGCCGTTTCTGAGTTTTAGCGAAACTAACGCACAGCAATTAATTTTTATCGAAATTTCGATTTTTTCGATTTTCTGGCTCTTCCTTTGGGATTTCCCGACTTTTATTTTTTTTCATACCTACCCTGTATCAACGCGAATAAAACAAAAAAAACTTATCAACATCGATCAAGCCGTTTTTGAGTTTTAGCGACACTATCGCACAGCAATTCATTTTTATCGAAATTTCGATTTTTTCGATTTTCCGGCTTTTCCTTTGGGATTTCCCGACTTTTATTTTTTTTCATACCTACCCTGTATCATAGCGAACAAAACAAAAAAAAACTTATCGACATCGGTCAAGCCGTTTTTGAGTTTTAGCATAACTAACGCACAGCAATTCATTTTTATCGGAGTTTCTATTTTTTTGATTTTCCGGCTTTTCCTTTGGGATTGCGCGACTTTTATTTTTTTTCGTACATACCCTGTATTATAGCGAACAAAACAGAAAAAACTTATCGACATCGGTCAAGCCGTTTATGAGTTTTAGCAAGACTAACGCATAGCAATTCATTTTTATCGAAATATCGATTTTTTAGATTTTCCGGCTTTTCTTTTGAGATTACCCAACTTTTTTTTTTTTATACCTAACCTGTATCATAGCGAACAAAACAAAAAAAACTTATCGACATCGGTCAAGCCGTTTCTGAGTTTTAGCAAAACTAACGCACAGCAATTAATTTTTATCGAAATTTCGATTTTTTCGTTTTTCCGGCTTTTTTTTTGGGATTTCCCGACTTTTATTTTTTTTCATACCTACCCTGTATCACCGCGAACAAAACAAAAAAAACTTATCGACATCGATCAAGCCGTTTTTGAGTTTTAGCGACACTAACGCACAGCAATTTATTTTTATCGAAATTTCGATTTTTTCGATTTTCCGGCTTTTCCTTTGGGATTTCCCGACTTTTATTTTTTCATACCTACCCTGTATCAACGCGAACAAAACAAAAAAAACTTATCGACATCGATTAAGCCGTTTTTGAGTTTTAGCGACACTAACGCACAGCAATTAATTTTTATCGAAATTTCGATTTTTTCGATTTTCCGGCTTTTTCTTTGGGATTTTCCGACTTTTATTTTGTTTCATACCTACCCTGTATCATAGCGAACAAAACAAAAAAAAACTTATCGACATCGGTCAAGCCGTTTTTGAGTTTTAGCATAACTAACGCACAGCAATTCATTTTTATCGGAGTTTCTATTTTTTTGATTTTCCGGCTTTTCCTTTGGGATTTCGCGACTTTTTTTTTTTTCGTACATACCCTGTATTATAGCGAACAAAACAGAAAAAACTTATCGACATCGATCAAGCCGTTTCTGAGTTTTAGCGAAACTAACGCACAGCAATTAATTTTTATCGAACTTTCGATTTTTTCGATTTTCCGGCTTTTCCTTTGGGTTTTCCCGACTTTTATTTTTTTCATACCTACCCTGTATCAACGCGAACAAAACAAAAAAAACTTATCGACATCGATTAAGCCGTTTTTGAGTTTTAGCGACACTAACGCACAGCAATTAATTTTTATCGAAATTTCGATTTTTTCGATTTTCCGGCTTTTCCTTTGGGTTTTCCCGACTTTTATTTTGTTTCATACCTACCCTGTATCATAGCGAACAAAACAAAAAAAAACTTATCGACATCGGTCAAGCCGTTTTTGAGTTTTAGCATAACTAACGCACAGCAATTCACTTTTATCGGAGTTTCTATTTTTTTGATTTTCCGGCTTTTCCTTTGGGATTTCGCGACTTTTTTTTTCGTACATACCCTGTATTATAGCGAACAAAACAGAAAAAACTTATCGACATCGGTCAAGCCGTTTATGAGTTTTAGCGAGACTAACGCATAGCAATTCATTTTGATCGAAATATCGATTTTTTAGATTTTCCGGCTTTTCTTTTGAGATTACCCAACTTTTTTTTTTTCTACCTAACCTGTATCATAGCGAACAAAACAAAAAAAACTTATCGACATCGATCAAGCCGTTTCTGAGTTTTAGCGAAACTAACGCACAGCAATTAATTTTTATCGAAATTTCGATTTTTTCGTTTTTCCGGCTTTTCCTTTGGGATTTCCCGACTTTTATTTTTTTTCATACCTACCCTGTATCAACGCGAACAAAACAAAACAAAACTTATCGACATCGGTCAAGCCGTTTTTGAGTTTTAGCATAACTAACGCACAGCAATTCATTTTTATCGGAGTTTCTATTTTTTTGATTTTCCGGCTTTTCCTTTGGGATTTCGCGACTTTAATTTTTTTTCGTACATACCCTGTATTATAGCGAACAAAACAGAAAAAACTTATCGACATCGGTCAAGCCGTTTATGAGTTTTAGCGAGACTAACGCATAGCAATTCATTTTGATCGAAATATCGATTTTTTAGATTTTCCGGCTTTTCCTTTGGGATTTCCCGACTTTTATTTTTTTTCATACCTACCCTGTATCATAGCGAACAAAACGAAAAAAACTTATCGACATCGGTCAAGCCGTTTTTGAGTTTTAGCGACACTATCGCACAGCAATTAATTTTTATCGAAATTTCGATTTTTTCGATTTTCCCGCTTTTCCTTTGGGATTTCCCGACTTTTATTTTTTTTCATACCTACCCTGTATCATAGCGAACAAAACGAAAAAAAACTTATCGACATCGGTCGAGCCGTTTTTGAGTTTTAGCGACACTATCGCACAGCAATTCATTTTTATCGAAATTGCGATTTTTTCGATTTTCCGGCTTTTCCTTTAGGATTTCCCGACTTTTATTTTTTTTCATACCTACCCTGTATCATAGCGAACAAAACAAAAAAAACTTATCGACATCGGTCAAGCCGTTTTTGAGTTTTAGCGACACTATCGCACAGCATATCATTTTTATCGGAGTTTCTATTTTTTTGATTTTCCGGCTTTTCCTTTGGGATTTCCCGACTTTTCTTTTTTTTCGTACCTACCCTGTATCATAGCGAACAAAATAAAAAAAAACTTATCGACATCGGTCAAGCCGTTTTTGAGTTTTAGCGAGACTAACGCACAGCAATACATTTTTATCGAAATTTCGATGTTTTCGATTTTCCGGCTTTTCCTTCGGGATTTCCCGACTTTTATTTTTTTTCGTACCTACCCTGCATCATAGCGAACAAAACAAAAAAAATTATCGACATCGGTTAAGCCGTTTCTGAGTTTTAGCGACACTATCACACATCAATTAATTTTTATCGAAATTTCGATTTTTTTGATTTCCCGGCTTTTCCTTTGGGATTTCCCAACTTTTCTTTTTTTTCGTACCTACCCTGTATCATAGCAAACAAAACGAAAAAAACTAATCGACATCGGTAAAGCCGTTTTTGAGTTTTAGCGTCACTATCGCACAGCAATTCATTTTTATCGGAATTTCGATTTTTTCAATTTTACGGCTTTTCCTTTGGGATTTCCCGACTTTTATTTTTTTTCATACCTACCCTGTATCATAGAGAACAAAACAAAAAAAACTTATCGAAATCGGTCAAGCCGTTTCTGAGTTTTAGCAAAACTAACGCACAGCAATTAATTTTTATCGAAATTTCGATTTTTTCGATTTTCCGGCTTTTCCTTTGGGATTTCCCGACTTTTATTTTTTTTCATACCTACCCTGTATCAACGCGAACAAAACAAAAAAAACTTATCGACATCGATCAAGCCGTTTTTGAGTTTTAGCGACACTAACGCACAGCAATTAATTTTTATCGAAATTTCGATTTTTTCGATTTTCCGGCTTTTCCTTTGGGATTTCCCGACTTTTATTTTTTTTCATACCTACCCTGTATCAACGCGAACAAAACAAAAAAAACTTATCGACATCGATTAAGCCGTTTTTGAGTTTTAGCGACACTATCGCACAGCAATTAATTTTTATCGAAATTTCGATTTTACCGATTTTCCGGCTTTTCCTTTGGGATTTCCCGACTTTTCTCTTTTTTCGTACCTACCCTGCATCATAGCGAACAAAACGAAAAAAACTTATCGACATCGGTCATGCAGTTTTTGAGTTTTAGCGTCACTATCGCACAGCAATTAATTTTTATCGAAATTTCGATTTTTTCGATTTTCCGGCTTTTTCTTTGGTATTTCCCGACTTTTCTTTTTTTTGGTACCTACCCTGCATCATAGCGAACAAAAAAAAAAAAACTTATCGACATCGGTCAAGCCGTTTTTGAGTTTTAGCGACACTATCGCACAGCAATTAATTTTTATCGAAATTTCGATTTTACCGATTTTCCGGCTTTTCCTTTGGGATTTCCCGACTTTTCTCTTTTTTCGTACCTACCCTGTATCATAGCGAACAAAACAAAAAAACTTTTCGAAATCGGTCAAGCCGTTTTTGAGTTTTAGCGAGACTAACGCACAGCAATTCATTTTTATCGAAATTTCGATTTTTTCGATTTTCCGGCTTTTCCTTTGGGATTTCCCGACTTTTCTTTTTTTTTCGTACCTACCCTGCATCATAGCGAACAAAACAAAAAAAACTTATCGACATCGGTTTAGCCGTTTCTGAGTTTTAGCGAAACTAACGCACAGCAATTAATTTTTATCGAAATTTCGATTTTTTCGATTTTCTGGCTTTTCCTTTGGGATTTCCCGACTTTTATTTTTTTTCATACCTACCCTGTATCATAGCGAACAACACAAAAAAAAACCGATGTCGATAGGTCAAGCCGTTTCTGAGTTTTAGCGACACTATCGCACAGCAATTAATTTTTATCGAAATTTCGATTTTTTCGATTTTCCGGCTTTTCCTTTGGGATTTCCCAACTTTTCTTATTTTCGTACCTACCATGTGTCATAGCGAACAAAACGAAAAAAACTTATCGACATCGGTCCAGCCGTTTTTGAGTTTTAGCGACACTATCGCACAGCAATTCATTTTTATCGAAATTTCGATTTTTTCGATTTTCCGGCTCTTCCTTTGGGATTTCCCGACTTTTCTTTTTTTTCGTACCTACCCTGTATCATAGCGAACAAAACAAAAAAAACTTATCGACATTGGTCAAGCCGTTTTTGAGTTTTAGCGACACTAACGCACAGCAATTAATTTTTATCGAAATTTCGATTTTTTCGATTTTCCGGCTTTTCCTTTGGGATTTCCCGACTTTTATTTTTTTTCATACCTACCCTGTATCATAGCGAACAAAACAAAAAAAAACTTATCGACATTGGTCAAGACGTTTTTGAGTTTTAGCATAACTAACGCACAGCAATTCATTTTTATCGGAGTTTCTATTTTTTTGATTTTCCGGCTTTTCCTTTGGGATTGCGCGACTTTTATTTTTTTTCGTACATACCCTGTATTATAGCGAACAAAACAGAAAAAACTTATCGACATCGGTCAAGCCGTTTATGAGTTTTAGCGAGACTAACGCATAGCAATTCATTTTTATCGAAATATCGATTTTTTAGATTTTCCGGCTTTTCTTTTGAGATTACCCACCTTTTTTTATTTATACCTACCCTGTATCATAGCGAACAAAACTAAAAAAACTTATCGACATCGGTCGGGCCGTTTTTGAGTTTTAGCGACACTAACGCACAGCAATTTATTTTTATCGAAATTTAGATTTTTTCGATTTTCCGGCTTTTCCTTTGGGATTTCCCAACTTTTATTTTTTTTCATACCTACCCTGTATCAACGCGAACAAAACAAAAAAAACTTATCGACATCGATCAAGCCGTTTTTGAGTTTTAGCGACACTAACGCACAGCAATTCATTTTTATCGAAATTTCGATTTTTTCGATTTTCCGGCTTTTCCTTTGGGATTTCCCGACTTTTATTTTTTTCATACCTACCCTGTATCAACGCGAACAAAACAAAAAAAACTTATCGACATCGATTAAGCCGTTTTTGAGTTTTAGCGACACTAACGCACAGCAATTAATTTTTATCGAAATTTCGATTTTTTCGATTTTCCGGCTTTTCCTTTGGGATTTCCCGACTTTTCTTTTTTTCATACCTACCCTGTATCATAGCGAACAAAACAAAAAAAAACTTATCGACATCGGTCAAGCCGTTTTTGAGTTTTAGCATAACTAACGCACAGCAATTCATTTTTATCGGAGTTTCTATTTTTTTGATTTTCCGGCTTTTCCTTTGGGATTGCGCGACTTTTATTTTTTTTCGTACATACCCTGTATTACAGCGAACAAAACAAAAAAAACTTATCGACATCGATCAAGCCGTTTTTGAGTTTTAGCGACACTAACGCACAGCAATTAATTTTTATCGAAATTTCGATTTTTTCGATTTTCCGGCTTTTCCTTTGGGTTTTACCGACTTTTATTTTGTTTCATACCTACCCTGTATCATAGCGAACAAAACAAAAAAAAACTTATCGACATCGGTCAAGCCGTTTTTGAGTTTTAGCATAACTAACGCACAGCAATTCATTTTTATCGGAGTTTCTATTTTTTTGATTTTCCGGCTTTTCCTTTGGGATTTCGCGACTTTTATTTTTTTTCGTACATACCCTGTATTATAGCGAACAAAACAGAAAAAACTTATCGACATCGGTCAAGCCGTTTATGAGTTTTAGCGAGACTAACGCATAGCAATTCATTTTGATCGAAATATCGATTTTTTAGATTTTCCGGCTTTTCTTTTGAGATTACCCAACTTTTTTTATTTATACCTACCCTGTATCATAGCGAACAAAACGAAAAAAACTTATCGACATCGGTCGGGCCGTTTTTGAGTTTTAGCGACACTAACGCACAGCAATTTATTTTTATCGAAATTTCGATTTTTTCGATTTTCCGGCTTTTCCTTTGGGATTTCCCGACTTTTATTTTTTTTCATACCTACCCTGTATCAACGCGAACAAAACAAAAAAAACTTATCGAATCGATCAAGCCGTTTTTGAGTTTTAGCGACACTAACGCACAGCAATTCATTTTTATCGAAATTTCGATTTTTTCGATTTTCCGGATTTTCCTTTGGGATTTCCCGACTTTTATTTTTTTCATACCTACCCTGTATCAACGCGAACAAAACAAAAAAAACTTATCGACATCGATTAAGCCGTTTTTGAGTTTTAGCGACACTATCGCACAGCAATTCATTTTTATCGAAATTTCGATTTTTTCGATTTTCCGGCTTTTCCTTTGGGTTTTCCTGACTTTTATTTTGTTTCATACCTACCCTGTATCATAGCGAACAAAACAAAAAAAAACTTATCGACATCGGTCAAGCCGTTTTTGAGTTTTAGCATAACAAACGCACAGCAATTCATTTTTATCGGAGTTTCTATTTTTTTGATTTTCCGGCTTTTCCTTTGGGATTGCGCGACTTTTATTTTTTTTCGTACATACCCTGTATTATAGCGAACAAAACAGAAAAAACTTATCGACATCGGTCAAGCCGTTTATGAGTTTTAGCGAGACTAACGCATAGCAATTCATTTTTATCGAAATATCGATTTTTTAGATTTTCCGGCTTTTCTTTTGAGATTACCCAACTTTTTTTTTTTATACCTAACCTGTATCATAGCGAACAAAACAAAAAAAACTTATCGACATCGGTCAAGCCGTTTCTGAGTTTTAGCGAAACTAACGCACAGCAATTAATTTTTATCGAAATTTCGATTTTTTCGATTTTCCGGCTTTTCCTTTGGGATTTCCCGACTTTTATTTTTTTTCATACCTACCCTGTATCATGGCGAACAAAACAAAAAAAAACTTATCGACATCGGTCAAGCCGTTTTTGAGTTTTAGCATAACTAACGAACAGCAATTCATTTTTATCGGAGTTTCTATTTTTTTGATTTTCCGGCTTTTCCTTTGGGATTGCGCGACTTTTATTTTTTTCCGTACATACCCTGTATTATAGCGAACAAAACAGAAAAAACTTATCGACATCGGTCAAGCCGTTTATGAGTTTTAGCGAGACTAACGCATAGCAATTCATTTTTATCGAAATATCGATTTTTTAGATTTTCCGGCTTTTCTTTTGAGATTACCCAACTTTTTTTTTTTATACCTAACCTGTATCATAGCGAACAAAACAAAAAAAACTTATCGACATCGGTCAAGCCGTTTCTGAGTTTTAGCGAAACTAACGCACAGCAATTAATTTTTATCGAAATTTCGATTTTTTCGTTTTTCCGGCTTTTCCTTTGGGATTTCCCGACTTTTATTTTTTTTCATACCTACCCTGTATCAACGCGAACAAAACAAAAAAAACTTATCGACATCGATCAAGCCGTTTTTGAGTTTTAGCGACACTAACGCACAGCAATTTATTTTTATCGAAATTTCGATTTTTTCGATTTTCCGGCTTTTCCTTTGGGATTTCCCGACTTTTATTTTTTCATACCTACCCTGTATCAACGCGAACAAAACAAAAAAAACTTATCGACATCGATTAAGCCGTTTTTGAGTTTTAGCGACACTAACGCACAGCAATTAATTTTTTTCGAAATTTCGATTTTTTCGATTTTCCGGCTTTTCCTTTGGGTTTTCCCGACTTTTATTTTGTTTCATACCTACCCTGTATCATAGCGAACAAAAAAAAAAAAAACTTATCGACATCGGTCAAGCCGTTTTTGAGTTTTAGCATAACTAACGCACAGCAATTCATTTTTATCGGAGTTTCTATTTTTTTGATTTTCCGGCTTTTCCTTTGGGATTTCGCGACTTTTATTTTTTTTCGTACATACCCTGTATTACAGCGAACAAAACAGAAAAAACTTATCGACATCGGTCAAGCCGTTTATGAGTTTTAGCGAGACTAACGTATAGCAATTCATTTTGATCGAAATATCGATTTTTTAGATTTTCCGGCTTTTCTTTTGAGATTACCCAACTTTTTTTATTTATACCTACCCTGTATCATAGCGAACAAAACGAAAAAAACTTATCGACATCGGTCGGGCCGTTTTTGAGTTTTAGCGACACTAACGCACAGCAATTAATTTTTATCGAAATTTCGATTTTTTCGATTTTCCGGCTTTTCCTTTGGGATTTCGCGACTTTTATTTTTTTTCGTACATACCCTGTATTATAGCGAACAAAACAGAAAAAACTTATCGACATCGGTCAAGCCGTTTATGAGTTTTAGCGAGACTAACGCATAGCAATTCATTTTTATCGAAATATCGATTTTTTAGATTTTCCGGCTTTTCTTTTGAGATTACCCAACTTTTTTTTTTTTATACCTAACCTGTATCATAGCGAACAAAACAAAAAAAACTTATCGACATCGGTCAAGCCGTTTCTGAGTTTTAGCGAAACTAACGCACAGCAATTAATTTTTATCGAAATTTCGATTTTTTCGTTTTTCCGGCTTTTCCTTTGGGATTTCCCGACTTTTATTTTTTTTCATACCTACCCTGTATCAACGCGAACAAAACAAAAAAAACTTATCGACATCGATGAAGCCGTTTTTGAGTTTTAGCGACACTAACGCACAGCAATTTATTTTTATCGAAATTTCGATTTTTTCGATTTTCCGGCTTTTCCTTTGGGATTTCCCGACTTTTATTTTTTCATACCTACCCTGTATCAACGCGAACAAAACAAAAAAAACTTATCGACATCGATCAAGCCGTTTTTGAGTTTTAGCGACACTAACGCACAGCAATTCATTTTTATCGAAATTTCGATTTTTTCGATTTTCCGGCTTTTCCTTTGGGATTTCCCGACTTTTATTTTTTTCATACCTACCCTGTATCAACGCGAACAAAACAAAAAAAACTTATCGACATCGATGAAGCCGTTTTTGAGTTTTAGCGACACTATCGCACAGCAATTCATTTTTATCGAAATTTCGATTTTTTCGATTTTCCGGCTTTTCCTTTGGGTTTTCCTGACTTTTATTTTGTTTCATACCTACCCTGTATCATAGCGAACAAAACAAAAAAAAACTTATCGACATCGGTCAAGCCGTTTTTGAGATTTAGCATAACTAACGCACAGCAATTCATTTTTATCGGAGTTTCTATTTTTTTGATTTTCCGGCTTTTCCTTTGGGATTGCGCGACTTTTATTTTTTTTCGTACATACCCTGTATTATAGCGAACAAAACAAAAAAAACTTATCGACATCGATCAAGCCGTTTTTGAGTTTTAGCGACACTAACGCACAGCAATTAATTTTTATCGAAATTTCGATTTTTTCGATTTTCCGGCTTTTCCTTTGGGTTTTACCGACTTTTATTTTGTTTCATACCTACCCTGTATCATAGCGAACAAAACAAAAAAAAACTTATCGACATCGGTCAAGCCGTTTTTGAGTTTTAGCATAACTAACGCACAGCAATTCATTTTTATCGGAGTTTCAATTTTTTTGATTTTCCGGCTTTTCCTTTGGGATTTCGCGACTTTTATTTTTTTTCGTACATACCCTGTATTATAGCGAACAAAACAGAAAAAACTTATCGACATCGGTCAAGCCGTTTATAAGTTTTAGCGAGACTAACGCATAGCAATTCATTTTGATCGAAATATCGATTTTTTAGATTTTCCGGCTTTTCTTTTGAGATTACCCAACTTTTTTTATTTATACCTACCCTGTATCATAGCGAACAAAACGAAAAAAACTTATCGACATCGGTCGGGCCGTTTTTGAGTTTTAGCGACACTAACGCACAGCAATTTATTTTTATCGAAATTTCGATTTTTTCGATTTTCCGGCTTTTCCTTTGGGATTTCCCGACTTTTATTTTTTTTCATACCTACCCTGTATCAACGCGAACAAAACAAAAAAAACTTATCGACATCGATCAAGCCGTTTTTGAGTTTTAGCGACACTAACGCACAGCAATTCATTTTTATCGAAATTTCGATTTTTTCGATTTTCCGGATTTTCCTTTGGGATTTCCCGACTTTTATTTTTTTCATACCTACCCTGTATCAACGCGAACAAAACAAAAAAAACTTATCGACATCGATTAAGCCGTTTTTGAGTTTTAGCGACACTATCGCACAGCAATTCATTTTTATCGAAATTTCGATTTTTTCGATTTTCCGGCTTTTCCTTTGGGTTTTCCTGACTTTTATTTTGTTTCATACCTACCCTGTATCATAGCGAACAAAACAAAAAAAAACTTATCGACATCGGTCAAGCCGTTTTTGAGTTTTAGCATAACTAACGCACAGCAATTCATTTTTATCGGAGTTTCTATTTTTTTGATTTTCCGGCTTTTCCTTTGGGATTGCGCGACTTTTATTTTTTTTCGTACATACCCTGTATTATAGCGAACAAAACAGAAAAAACTTATCGACATCGGTCAAGCCGTTTATGAGTTTTAGCGAGACTAACGCATAGCAATTCATTTTTATCGAAATATCGATTTTTTAGATTTTCCGGCTTTTCTTTTGAGATTACCCAACTTTTTTTTTTTATACCTAACCTGTATCATAGCGAACAAAACAAAAAAAACTTATCGCCATCGGTCAAGCCGTTTCTGAGTTTTAGCGAAACTAACGCACAGCAATTAATTTTTATCGAAATTTCGATTTTTTCGTTTTTCCGGCTTTTCCTTTGGGATTTCCCGACTTTTATTTTTTTTCATACCTACCCTGTATCAACGCGAACAAAACAAAAAAAACTTATCGACATCGATCAAGCCATTTTTGAGTTTTAGCAACACTAACGCACAGCAATTAATTTTTATCGAAATTTCGATTTTTTCGATTTTCCGGCTTTTCCTTTGGGATTTCCCGACTTTTATTTTTTTTCATACCTACCCTGTATCATGGCGAACAAAACAAAAAAAAACTTATCGACATCGGTCAAGCCGTTTTTGAGTTTTAGCATAACTAACGAACAGCAATTCATTTTTATCGGAGTTTCTATTTTTTTGATTTTCCGGCTTTTCCTTTGGGATTGCGCGACTTTTATTTTTTTCCGTACATACCCTGTATTATAGCGAACAAAACAGAAAAAACTTATCGACATCGGTCAAGCCGTTTATGAGTTTTAGCGAGACTAACGCATAGCAATTCATTTTTATCGAAATATCGATTTTTTAGATTTTCCGGCTTTTCTTTTGAGATTACCCAACTTTTTTTTTTTATACCTAACCTGTATCATAGCGAACAAAATAAAAAAAACTTATCGACATCGGTCAAGCCGTTTCTGAGTTTTAGCGAAACTAACGCACAGCAATTTATTTTTATCGAAATTTCGATTTTTTCGATTTTCCGGCTTTTCCTTTGGGATTTCCCGACTTTTATTTTTTCATACCTACCCTGTATCAACGCGAACAAAACAAAAAAAACTTATCGACATCGATTAAGCCGTTTTTGAGTTTTAGCGACACTAACGCACAGCAATTAATTTTTTTCGAAATTTCGATTTTTTCGATTTTCCGGCTTTTCCTTTGGGTTTTCCCGACTTTTATTTTGTTTCATACCTACCCTGTATCATAGCGAACAAAACAAAAAAAAACTTATCGACATCGGTCAAGCCGTTTTTGAGTTTTAGCATAACTAACGCACAGCAATTCATTTTTATCGGAGTTTCTATTTTTTTGATTTTCCGGCTTTTCCTTTGGGATTTCGCGACTTTTATTTTTTTTCGTACATACCCTGTATTACAGCGAACAAAACAGAAAAAACTTATCGACATCGGTCAAGCCGTTTATGAGTTTTAGCGAGACTAACGTATAGCAATTCATTTTGATCGAAATATCGATTTTTTAGATTTTCCGGCTTTTCTTTTGAGATTACCCAACTTTTTTTATTTATACCTACCCTGTATCATAGCGAACAAAACGAAAAAAACTTATCGACATCGGTCGGGCCGTTTTTGAGTTTTAGCGACACTAACGCACAGCAATTAATTTTTATCGAAATTTCGATTTTTTCGATTTTCCGGCTTTTCCTTTGGGATTTCCCGACTTTTATTTTTTTTCATACCTACCCTGTATCATAGCGAACAAAACAAAAAAAAACTTATCGACATCGGTCAAGCCGTTTTTGAGTTTTAGCATAACTAACGCACAGCAATTCATTTTTATCGGAGTTTCTATTTTTTTGATTTTCCGGCTTTTCCTTTGGGATTGCGCGACTTTTATTTTTTTTCGTACATACCCTGTATTATAGCGAACAAAACAGAAAAAACTTATCGACATCGGTCAAGCCGTTTATGAGTTTTAGCGAGACTAACGCATAGCAATTCATTTTTATCGAAATATCGATTTTTTAGATTTTCCGGCTTTTCTTTTGAGATTACCCAACTTTTTTTTTTTTATACCTAACCTGTATCATAGCGAACAAAACAAAAAAAACTTATCGACATCGGTCAAGCCGTTTCTGAGTTTTAGCGAAACTAACGCACAGCAATTAATTTTTATCGAAATTTCGATTTTTTCGTTTTTCCGGCTTTTCCTTTGGGATTTCCCGACTTTTATTTTTTTTCATACCTACCCTGTATCAACGCGAACAAAACAAAAAAAACTTATCGACATCGATGAAGCCGTTTTTGAGTTTTAGCGACACTAACGCACAGCAATTTATTTTTATCGAAATTTCGATTTTTTCGATTTTCCGGCTTTTCCTTTGGGATTTCCCGACTTTTATTTTTTCATACCTACCCTGTATCAACGCGAACAAAACAAAAAAAACTTATCGACATCGATTAAGCCGTTTTTGAGTTTTAGCGACACTAACGCACAGCAATTAATTTTTATCGAAATTTCGATTTTTTCGATTTTCCGGCTTTTCCTTTGGGTTTTCCCGACTTTTATTTTGTTTCATACCTACCCTGTATCATAGCGAACAAAACAAAAAAAAACTTATCGACATCGGTCAAGCCGTTTTTGAGTTTTAGCATAACTAACGCACAGCAATTCATTTTTATCGGAGTTTCTATTTTTTGATTTTCCGGCTTTTCCTTTGGGATTTCGCGACTTTTATTTTTTTCGTACATACCCTGTATTATAGCGAACAAAACAGAAAAAACTTATCGACATCGGTCAAGCCGTTTTTGAGTTTTAGCGACACTATCGCACAGCAATTCATTTTTTCGAAATTTCGATTTTTTCGATTTTCCGGCTTTTCCTTTGGGTTTTCCCGACTTTTATTTTGTTTCGTACCTACCCTGTATCATAGCGAACAAAACAAAAAAAAAACTTATCGACATCGGTCAAGCCGTTTTTGAGTTTTAGCATAACTAACGCACAGCAATTCATTTTTATCGGAGTTTCTATTTTTTTGATTTTCCGGCTTTTCCTTTGGGATTGCGCGACTTTTATTTTTTTTCGTACATACCCTGTATTATAGCGAACAAAACAGAAAAAACTTATCGACATCGGTCAAGCCGTTTATGAGTTTTAGCGAGACTAACGCATAGCAATTCATTTTGATCGAAATATCGATTTTTTAGATTTTCCGGCTTTTCCTTTGGGATTTCCCGACCTTTATTTTTTTTCGTACCTACCCTGTATCATAGCGAACAAAACGAAAAAAACTTATCGACATCGGTCAAGCCGTTTTTGAGTTTTAGCGACACTAACGCACAGCAATTCATTTTTATCGAAATTTCGATTTTTTCGATTTTCCGGCTTTTCCTTTGGGATTTCCCGACTTTTATTTTTTTTCATACCTACCCTGTATCAACGCGAACAAAACAAAAAAAACTTATCGACATCGATCAATCCGTTTTTGAGTTTTAGCGACACTAACGCACAGCAATTCATTTTTATCGAAATTTCGATTTTTTCGATTTTCCGGCTTTTCCTTTGGGATTTCCCGACCTTTATTTTTTTTAGTACCTACCCTGTATCATAGCGAACAAAACAAAAAAAACTTATCGACATCGATCAAGCCGTTTTTGAGTTTTAGCGACACTAACGCACAGCAATTCATTTTTATCGAAATTTCGATTTTTTCGATTTTCCGGCTTTTCCTTTGGGATTTCCCGACCTTTATTTTTTTTCGTACCTACCCTGTATCATAGCGAACAAAACGAAAAAAACTTATCGACATCGGTCAAGCCGTTTTTGAGTTTTAGCGACACTATCGCACAGCAATTAATTTTTATCGAAATTTCGATTTTTTCGATTTTCCCGCTTTTCCTTTGGGATTTCCCGACTTTTATTTTCTTTCATACCTACCCTGTATCATAGCGAACAAAACGAAAAAAACTTATCGACATCGGTCGAGCCGTTTTTGAGTTTTAGCGACACTATCGCACAGCAATTAATTTTTATCGAAATTTCGATTTTTTCGATTTTCCCGCTTTTACTTTGGGATTTCCCGACTTTTATTTTTTTTCATACCTACCCTGTATCATAGCGAACAAAATGAAAAAAACTTATCGACATCGGTCGAGCCGCTTTTGAGTTTTAGCGACACTATCGCACAGCAATTCATTTTTATCGAAATTTCGATTTTTTCGATTTTCCGGCTTTTCCTTTGGGATTTCCCGACTTTTATTTTTTTTCATACCTACCCTGTATCATAGCGAACAAAACAAAAAAAACTTATCGACATCGGTCAAGCCGTTTTTGAGTTTTAGCGACACTATCGCACAGCAATTCATTTTTATCGGAGTTTCTATTTTTTTGATTTTCCGGCTTTTCCTTTGGGATTTCCCGACTTTTCTTTTTTTTCGTACCTACCCTGTATCATAGCGAACAAAATAAAAAAAAACTTATCGACATCGGTCAAGCCGTTTTTGAGTTTTAGCGAGACTAACGCACAGCAATACATTTTTATCGAAATTTCGATTTTTTCGATTTTCCGGCTTTTCCTTCGGGATTTCCCGACTTTTATTTTTTTTCGTACCTGCCCTGCATCATAGCGAACAAAACAAAAAAAATTATCGACATCGGTTAAGCCGTTTCTGAGTTTTAGCGACACTATCACACATCAATTAATTTTTATCGAAATTTCGGTTTTTTTGATTTTCCGGCTTTTCCTTTGGGATTTCCCAACTTTTCTTTTTTTTCGTACCTACCCTGTATCATAGCGAACAAAACGAAAAAAACTAATCGACATCGGTAAAGCCGTTTTTGAGTTTTAGCGAAACTAACGCACAGCAATTCATTTTTATCGGAATTTCGATTTTTTCAATTTTCCGGCTTTTCCTTTGGGATTTCCCGACTTTTATTTTTTTTCATACCTACCCTGTATCAACGCGAACAAAACAAAAAAAACTTATCGACATCGATCAAGCCGTTTTTGAGTTTTAGCGACACTAACGCACAGCAATTAATTTTTATCGAAATTTCGATTTTTTCGATTTTCCGGCTTTTCCTTTGGGATTTCCCGACTTTTATTTTTTTCATACTTACCCTGTATCAACGCGAACAAAACAAAAAAAACTTATCGACATCGATTAAGCCGTTTTTGAGTTTTAGCGACACTATCGCACAGCAATTCATTTTTATCGAAATTTCGATTTTTTCGATTTTCCGGCTTTTCCTTTGGGATTTCCCAACTTTTATTTTTTTTCATACCTACCCTGTATCAACGCGAACAAAACAAAAAAAACTTATCGACATCGATCAAGCCATTTTTGAGTTTTAGCGACACTAACGCACAGCAATTAATTTTTATCGAAATTTCGATTTTCCGGCTTTTCCTTTGGGATTTCCCGACTTTTATTTTTTTCATACTTACCCTGTATCAACGCGAACAAAACAAAAAAAACTTATCGACATCGATTAAGCCGTTTTTGAGTTTTAGCGACACTATCGCACAGCAATTTATTTTTATCGAAATTTCGATTTTTTCGATTTTTCGGCTTTTCTTTTGGGATTTCCCAACTTTTATTTTTTTTCATACCTACCCTGTATCAACGCGAACAAAACAAAAAAAACTTATCGACATCGATCAAGCCGTTTTTGAGTTTTAGCGACACTAACGCACAGCAATTAATTTTTATCGAAATTTCGATTTTTTCGATTTTCCGGCTTTTCCTTTGGGATTTCCCGACTTTTATTTTGTTTTATACCTAACCTGTATCATAGCGAACAAAACAAAAAAAACTTATCGACATCGATTAAGCCGTTTTTGAGTTTTAGCGACACTAACGCACAGCAATTAATTTTTATCGAAATTTCGATTTTTTCGATTTTCCGGCTTTTCCTTTGGGATTTCCCAACTTTTATTTTTTTTCATACCTACCCTGTATCAACGCGAACAAAACAAAAAAAACTTATCGACATCGTTCAAACCGTTTTTGAGTTTTAGCGACACTAACGCACAGCAATTAATTTTTATCGAAATTTCGATTTTTTCGATTTTCCGGCTTTTCCTTTGGGATTTCCCAACTTTTATTTTTTTTCATACCTACCCTGTATCAACGCGAACAAAACAAAAAAAACTTATCGACATCGATTAAGCCGTTTTTGAGTTTTAGCGACACTATCGCACAGCAATTCATTTTTATCGAAATTTCGATTTTTTCGATTTTCCGGCTTTTCTTTTGGGTTTTCCCGACTTTTATTTTGTTTCATACCTACCCTGTATCATAGCGAACAAAACAAAAAAAAACTTATCGACATCGGTCAAGCCGTTTTTGAGTTTTAGCAAAACTAACGCACAGCAATTCATTTTTATCGGAGTTTCTATTTTTTTGATTTTCGGGCTTTTCCTTTGGGATTTCGCGACTTTTATTTTTTTTCGTACATACCCTGTATTATAGCGAACAAAACAGAAAAAACTTATCGACATCGGTCAAGCCGTTTATGAGTTTTAGCGAGACTAACGCATAGCAATTCATTTTGATCGAAATATCGATTTTTTAGATTTTCCGGCTTTTCCTTTGGGATTTCCCGACTTTTATTTTTTTTCATACCTACCCTGTATCATAGCGAACAAAACGAAAAAAACTTATCGACATCGGTCAAGCCGTTTTTGAGTTTTAGCGACACTATCGCACAGCAATTCATTTTTTCGAAATTTCGATTTTTTCGATTTTCCGGCTTTTCCTTTGGGTTTTCCCGACTTTTATTTTGTTTCGTACCTACCCTGTATCATAGCGAACAAAACAAAAAAAAACTTATCGACATCGGTCAAGCCGTTTTTGAGTTTTAGCATAACTAACGCACAGCAATTCATTTTTATCGGAGTTTCTATTTTTTTGATTTTCCGGCTTTTCCTTTGGGATTGCGCGACTTTTATTTTTTTTCGTACATACCCTGTATCATAGCGAACAAAACAAAAAAAACTTATCGACATCGGTCAAGCCGTTTCTGAGTTTTAGCGAAACTAACGCACAGCAATTAATTTTTATCGAAATTTCGATTTTTTCGATTTTCCGGCTTTTCCTTTGGGATTTCCCGACTTTTATTTTTTTTCATACCTACCCTGTATCAACGCGAACAAAACAAAAAAAACTGATCGACATCGATCAAGCCGTTTTTGAGTTTTAGCGACACTAACGCACAGCAATTAATTTTTATCGAAATTTCGATTTTTTCGCTTTTCCGGCTTTTCCTTTGGGATTTCCCGACTTTTATTTTTTTCATACCTACCCTACGCGAACAAAACAAAAAAAACTTATCGACATCGATTAAGCCGTTTTTGAGTTTTAGCGACACTATCGCACAGCAATTCATTTTTATCGAAATTTCGATTTTTTCGATTTTCCGGCTTTTCCTTTGGGATTTCCCGACTTTTATTTTTTTTCATACCTACCCTGTATCATAGCGAACAAAACAAAAAAAACTTATCGACATCGGTCAAGCCGTTTTTGAGTTTTAGCGAAACTAACGCACAGCAATTCATTTTTATCAAAATTTCGATTTTTTCGATTTTCCGGCTTTTTCTTTGGGATTTCCCGACTTTTATTTTTTTTCATACCTACCCTGTACCATAGCGAACAAAACAAAAAAAACTTATCGACATCGGTCAAGCCGTTTTTGAGTTTTAGCGAAACTAACGCACAGCAATTAATTTTTATCGAAATTTCGATTTTTTCGCTTTTCCGGCTTTTCCTTTGGGATTTCCCGACTTTTATTTTTTTCATACCTACCCTACGCGAACAAAACAAAAAAAACTTATCGACATCGATTAAGCCGTTTTTGAGTTTTAGCGACACTATCGCACAGCAATTCATTTTTATCGAAATTTCGATTTTTTCGATTTTCCGGCTTTTCCTTTGGGATTGCCCGACCTTTCTTTTTTTTCATACCTACCCTGTATCATAGCAAACAAAACGAAAAAAACTTATCGACATCGGTCAAGCCGTTTTTGAGTTTTAGCGACACTATCGCACAGCAATTCATTTTTATCAAAATTTCGATTTTTTCGATTTTCCGGCTTTTTCTTTGGGATTTCCCGACTTTTATTTTTTTTCATACCTACCCTGTACCATAGCGAACAAAACAAAAAAAACTTATCGACATCGGTCAAGCCGTTTTTGAGTTTTAGCGAAACTAACGCACAGCAATTCATTTTTATCGGAGTTTCGATTTTTTCGATTTTCCGGCTTTTCCTTCGGGATTTCCCGACTTTTCTTTTTTTTCGTACCTACCCTGTATCATAGCGAACAAAACAAAAAAAAAACTTATCGAAATCGGGCGAGCCGTTTTTGAGTTTTAGCGAGACTAACGCACAGCAATTCATTTTTATCGAAATTTCGATTTTTTCGATTTTCCGGCTTTTCCTTCGGGATTTCCCGACTTTTCTTTTTTTTCGTACCTACCCTGCATCATAGCGAACAAACCAAAAAAAACTTATCGAAATCGGTTTAGTCGTGTTTGAGTTTTAGCGAGACTAACGCACAGCAATTAATTTTTATTTAAATTTCGATATTTTCGATTTTCCGGCTTTTGCTTTGGGATTTCCCGACTTTTATTTTTTTTCATACCTACTTTGTATCATAGCGAACAAAACAAAAAAAACTTATCGACATCGGTCAAGCCGTTTTTGAGTTTTAGCGAAACTAACGCACAGCAATTCATTTTTATCGGAGTTTCTATTTTTTTGATTTTCCGGCTTTTGCTTTGGGATTTCCCGACTTTTCTTTTTTTTCATACCTACCCTATATCATAGCGAACAAAACAAAAAAAACTTATCGAAATCGGTTTAGTCGTTTTTGAGTTTTAGCGAGACTAACGCACAGCAATTAATTTTTATTTAAATTTCGATATTTTCGATTTTCCGGCTTTTGCTTTGGGATTTCCCAACTTTTATTTTTTTTCATACCTACCCTGTATCATAGCGAACAAAACAAAAAAAACTTATCGAAATCGGTTTAGCCGTTTTTGAGTTTTAGCGAGACTAACGCACAGCAATTAATTTTTATTGAAATTTCGATGTTTTCGATTTTCCGGATTTCGCCTTGGGATTTGCCAACTTTTCTTTTTTTTCATACCTACCCTGTATCATGGCGAACAAAACAAAAAAAAATTATCGAAATCGGTCAAGCCGTTTTTGAGTTTTAGCGAGACTAACGCACAGCAATTCATTTTTATCGAAATTTCGATGTTTTCGATTTTTCGGCTTTTGCTTTGGGATTTCCTTACTTTTCTTTTTTTTCATACCTACTCTGTATTATAGCGAACAAAACAAAAAAAAACTAATCGAAATCAGTCAAGCCGTTTTTGAGTTTTAGCGAGACTAACGCACAGCAATTCATTTTTATCGAAATTTCGATGTTTTCGATTTTCCGGCTTTTGCTTTGGGATTTCCCGACTTTTCTTTTTTTTCATACCTACCCTGTATCATAGCGAACAAAACAAAAAAAACTTATCGAAATCGGTTTAGCCGTTTTTGAGTTTTAGCGAGACTAACGCACAGCAATTAATTTTTATTGAAATTTCGATATTTTCGATTTTCCGGCTTTTGCTTTGGGATTTCCCGACTTTTCTTTTTTTTCATACCTACCCTGTATCATAGCGAACAAAACAAAAAAAACTTATCGAAATCGGTTTAGCCGTTTTTGAGTTTTAGCGAGACTAACGCACAGCAATTCATTTTTATCGAAATTTCGATGTTTTCGATATTCCGGCTTTTGCTTTGGGATTTCCCGACTTTTTTTTTTTTTATACCTACCCTGTATCATAGTGAACAAAACAAAAAAAAACTTGTCGAAATCGGTTAAGCCGTTTTTGAGTTTTAGCGAGACTAACGCACAGCAATTCATTTTTATCGAAATTTCGATGTTTTCGATTTTCCGGCTTTTTCTTTGGGATTTCCTGACTTCTTTTTTTCATACCTACCCTGTATCATAGCGAACAAAACAAAAAAAACTTGTCGAAATCGGTCAAGCCGTTTTTGAGTTTTAGCGAGACTAACGCACAGCAATTCATTTTTATCGAAATTTCGATGTTTTCGATATTCCGGCTTTTGCTTTGGGATTTCCCGACTTTTCTTTTTTTTATACCTACCCTGTATCATAGTGAACAAAACAAAAAAAAACTTGTCGAAATCGGTTAAGCCGTTTTTGAGTTTTAGCGAGACTAACGCACAGCAATTCATTTTTATCGAAATTTCGATGTTTTCGATTTTCCGGCTTTTGCTTTGGGATTTCCTGACTTCTTTTTTTTCATACCTACCCTGTATCATAGCGAACAAAACAAAAAAAAACTAATCGAAATTGGTCAAGCCGTTTTTGAGTTTTAGCGAGACTAACGCACAGCAATTCATTTTTATCGAAATTTCGATGTTTTCGATATTCCGGCTTTTGCTTTGGGATTTCCCGACTTTTCGTTTTTTTCATACCTACCCTGTATCATAGTGAACAAAACAAAAAAAAACTTGTCGAAATCGGTTAAGCCGTTTTTGAGTTTTAGCGAGACTAACGCACAGCAATTCATTTTTATCGAAATTTCGATGTTTTCGATTTTCCGGCTTTTTCTTTGGGATTTCCTGACTTCTTTTTTTTCATACCTACCCTGTATCATAGCGAACAAAACAAAAAAAACTTATCGAAATTGGTTTAGCCGTTTTTGAGTTTTAGCGAGACTAACGCACAGCAATTAATTTTTATTGAAATTTCGATATTTTCGATTTTCCGGCTTTTGCTTTGGGATTTCCCGACTTTTATTTTTTTTCATACCTACCCTGTATCATAGCGAACAAAAAAAAAAAACTAATCGAAATCGGTCAAGCCGTTTTTGAGTTTTAGCGAGATTAACGCACAGCAATTCATTTTTATCGAAATTTCGATGTTTTCGTATTTCCGGCTTTTGCTTTGGGATTTCCCGACTTTTATTTTTTTTCATACCTTCCCTGTATCATAGCGAACAAAACAAAATAAACTTGTCGAAATCGGTCAAGCCGTTTTTGAGTTTTAGCGAGACTAACGCACAGCAATTCATTTTTATCGAAATTTCGATCTTTTCGATTTTGCGGCTTTTGCTTTGGGATTTCCTTACTTTTCTTTTTTTCATACCTACCCTGTGTTATAGCGAACAAAACAAAAAAAAAACCAATCGAAATCGGTCAAGCCGTTTTTGAGTTTTAGCGAGACTAACGCACAGCAATTCATTTTTATCGAAATTTCGATTTTTTCGATTTTCCGGCTTTTCCTTCGGGATTTCCCGACTTTTCTTTTTTTTCGTACCTACCCTGCATCATAGCGAACAAACCAAAAAAAACTTATCGAAATCGGTTTAGTCGTTTTTGAGTTTTAGCGAGACTAACGCACAGCAATTAATTTTTATTTAAATTTCGATATTTTCGATTTTCCGGCTTTTGCTTTGGGATTTCCCGACTTTTATTTTTTCTCATACCTACTTTGTATCATAGCGAACAAAACAAAAAAAACTTATCGACATCGGTCAAGCCGTTTTTGAGTTTTAGCGAAACTAACGCACAGCAATTCATTTTTATCGGAGTTTCTATTTTTTTGATTTTCCGGCTTTTCCTTTGGGATTTCCCGACTTTTCTTTTTTTTCGTACCTACCCTGTATCATAGCGAACAAAACAAAAAAAACCAATCGAAATCGGTCAAGCCGTTTTTGAGTTTTAGCGAGACTAACGCACAGCAATTCATGTTTATCGAAATTTCGATGTTTTCGATTTTCCGGCTTTTGCTTTGGGATTTCCCGACTTTTCTTTTTTTCATACCTACCCTATATCATAGCGAACAAAACAAAAAAAACTTATCGAAATCGGTTTAGTCGTTTTTGAGTTTTAGCGAGACTAACGCACAGCAATTAATTTTTATTTAAATTTAGATATTTTCGATTTTCCGGCTTTTGCTTTGGGATTTCCCGACTTTTATTTTTTTTCATACCTACCCTGTATCATAGCGAACAAAACAAAAAAAACTTATCGAAATCGGTTTAGCCGTTTTTGAGTTTTAGCGAGACTAACGCACAGCAATTAATTTTTATTGAAATTTCGATATTTTCGATTTTCCGGATTTCGCCTTGAGATTTTCCAACTTTTCTTTTTTTTCATACCTACCCTGTATCATAGCGAACAAAACAAAAAAAAACTTATCGAAATCGGTCAAGCCGTTTTTGAGTTTTAGCGAGACTAACGCACAGCAATTCATTTTTATCGAAATTTCGATGTTTTCGATTTTTCGGCTTTTGCTTTGGGATTTCCTTACTTTTCTTTTTTTTCATACCTACCCTGTATTATAGCGAACAAAACAAAAAAAAACCAATCGAAATCGGTCAAGCCGTTTTTGAGTTTTAGCGAGACTAACGCACAGCAATTCATTTTTATCGAAATTTCGATGTTTTCGATTTTTCGGCTTTTGCTTTGGGATTTCCTTACTTTTCTTTTTTTTCATACCTACCCTGTATTATAGCGAACAAAACAAAAAAAAACCAATCGAAATCGGTCAAGCCGTTTTTGAGTTTTAGCGAGACTAACGCACAGCAATTCATTTTTATCGAAATTTCGATGTTTTCGATTTTCCGGCTTTTGCTTTGGGATTTCCCGACTTTTCTTTTTTTCATACCTACCCTGTATCATAGCGAACAAAACAAAAAAAACTTATCGAAATCGGTTTAGCCGTTTTTGAGTTTTAGCGAGACTAACGCACAGCAATTCATTTTTATCGAAATTTCGATGTTTTCGATATTCCGGCTTTTGCTTTGGGATTTCCCGACTTTTTTTTTTTTTATACCTACCCTGTATCATAGTGAATAAAACAAAAAAAAACTTGTCGAAATCGGTTATGCCGTTTTTGAGTTTTAGCGAGACTAACGCACAGCAATTCATTTTTATCGAAATTTCGATGTTTTCGATTTTCCGGCTTTTGCTTTGGGATTTCCTGACTTCTTTTTTTTCATACCTACCCTGTATCATAGCGAACAAAACAAAAAAAAACTTGTCGAAATCGGTCAAGCCGTTTTTGAGTTTTAGCGAGACTAACGCACAGCAATTCATTTTTATCGAAATTTCGATGTTTTCGATATTCCGGCTTTTGCTTTGGGATTTCCCGACTTTTCGTTTTTTTCATACCTACCCTGTATCATAGTGAACAAAACAAAAAAAACTTGTTGAAATCGGTTAAGCCGTTTTTGAGTTTTAGCGAGACTAACGCACAGCAATTCATTTTTATCGAAATTTCGATGTTTTCGATTTTCCGGCTTTTTCTTTGGGATTTCCTGACTTCTTTTTTTTCATACCTACCCTGTATCATAGCGAACAAAACAAAAAAAACTTATCGAAATTGGTTTAGCCGTTTTTGAGTTTTAGCGAGACTAACGCACAGCAATTAATTTTTATTGAAATTTCGATATTTTCGATTTTCCGGCTTTTGCTTTGGGATTTCCCGACTTTTATTTTTTTTCATACCTACCCTGTATCATAGCGAACAAAAAAAAAAACTTATCGAAATCGGTTTAGCCGTTTTTGAGTTTTAGCGAGACTAACGCACAGCAATTAATTTTTATTGAAATTTCGATGTTTTCGATTTTCCGGCTTTTGCTTTGGGATTTCCCGACTTTTCTTATTTTTTATACCTACCCTGTATCATAGTGAACAAAACAAAAAAAAACTTGTCGAAATCGGTTAAGCCGTTTTTGAGTTTTAGCGAGACTAACGCACAGCAATTCATTTTTATCGAAATTTCGATGTTTTCGATTTTCCGGCTTTTGCTTTGGGATTTCCTGACTTTTATTTTTTTTCATACCTACCCTGTATCATAGCGAACAAAACAAAAAAAACTAATCGAAATCGGTCAAGCCGTTTTTGAGTTTTAGCGAGATTAACGCACAGCAATTCATTTTTATCGAAATTTCGATGTTTTCGTATTTCCGGCTTTTGCTTTGGGATTTCCCGACTTTTATTTTTTTTCATACCTTCCCTGTATCATAGCGAACAAAACAAAATAAACTTGTCGAAATCGGTCAAGCCGTTTTTGAGTTTTAGCGAGACTAACGCACAGCAATTCATTTTTATCGAAATTTCGATCTTTTCGATTTTGCGGCCTTTGCTTTGGGATTTTCCGACTTTTCTTTTTTTTCGTACCTACCCTGTATCATAGCGAACAAAACAAAAAAAAACAATCGAAATCGGTCAAGCCGTTTTTGAGTTTTAGCGAGACTAACGCACAGCAATTCATTTTTATCGAAATTTCGATGTTTTCGATTTTCCGGCTTTTGCTTTGGGATTTCCCGACTTTTCTTTTTTTTTATACCTACCCTGTATCATAGCGAACAAAACAAAAAATAACTTGTCGCAATCGGTTAAGCCGTTTTTGAGTTTTAGCGAGACTAACGCACAGCAATTCATTTTTATCGAAATTTCGATGTTTTCGATTTTCCGGCTTTTGCTTTGGGATTTCCTGACTTTTCTTTTTTTTCATACCTAGCCTGTATCATAGCGAACAAAACAAAAAAAACTAATCGAAATCGGTCAAGCCGTTTTTGAGTTTTAGCGAGACTAACGCACAGCAATTCATTTTTATCGAAATTTCGATGTTTTCGATTTTCCGGCTTTTGCTTTGGGATTTCCCGACTTTTCTTTTTTTTCGTACCTACCCTATATCATAGCGAACAAACCAAAAAAAACTTATCGTAATCGGTTTAGCCGTTTTTGAGTTTTAGCGAGACTAACGCACAGCAATTAATTTTTATTGAAATTTCGATATTTTCGATTTTCCGGCTTTTGCTTTGCGATTTCCCGACTTTTATTTTTTTTCATACCTACTTTGTATGATAGCGAACAAAACAAAAAAAACTTATCGAAATTGGTTTAGCCGTTTTTGAGTTTTAGCGAGACTAACGCACAGCAATTAATTTTTATTGAAATTTCGATATTTTCGATTTTCCGGATTTCGCCTTGGGATTTGCCAACTTTTCTTTTTTTTCATACCTACCCTGTATTATAGCGAACAAAACAAAAAAAACTAATCGAAATCGGTCAAGCCGTTTTTGAGTTTTAGCGAGACTAACGCACAGCAATTCATTTTTATCGAAATTTCGATGTTTTCGATTTTCCGGCTTTTGCTTTGGGATTTCCCGGCTTTTCTTTTTTTTCATACCTACCCTGTATCATAGCGAACAAAACAAAAAAAACTTATCGAAATCGGTTTAGCCGTTTTTGAGTTTTAGCGAGACTAACGCACAGCAATTAATTTTTATTGAAATTTCGATATTTTCGATTTTCCGGCTTTTGCTTTGGGATTTCCCGACTTTTCTTTTTTTTCGTACCTACCCTGTATCATAGCGAACAAAACAAAAAAAACTTATCGAAATCGGTTTAGCCGTTTTTGAGTTTTAGCGAGACTAACGCACAGCAATTAATTTTTATTGAAATTTCGATATTTTCGATTTTCCGGCTTTTGCTTTACGATTTCCCGACTTTTCTTTTTTTTCATACCTACCCTGTATCATAGCGAACAAAACAAAAAAAACTTATCGAAATCGGTCAAGCCGTTTTTGAGTTTTAGCGAGACTAACGCACAGCAATTCATTTTTATCGAAATTTCGATGTTTTCGATTTTCCGGCTTTTGCTTTGGGATTTCCTGCCTTTTCTTTTTTTTATACCTACCCTGTATCATAGCGAACAAAACAAAAAAAAACTTATCGAAATCGGTCAAGCCGTTTTTGAGTTTTAGCGAGACTAACGCACAGCAATTCATTTTTATCGAAATTTCGATATTTTCGATTTTCCGGCTTTTGCTTTGGGATTTCCCGACTTTTCTTTTTTTTATACCTACCCTGTATCATAGTGAACAAAACAAAAAAAAACTTGTCGAAATCGGTTAAGCCGTTTTTGAGTTTTAGCGAGACTAACGCACAGCAATTCATTTTTATCGAAATTTCGATGTTTTCGATTTTCCGGCTTTTGCTTTGGGATTTCCCGACTTTTCTTTTTTTTCATACCTACCCTGTATCATAGCGAACAAAACAAAAAAAACTTATCGAAATCGGTCAAGCCCTTTTTGAGTTTTAGCGAGACTAACGCACAGCAATTCATTTTTATCGAAATTTCGATGTTTTCGATTTTCCGGCTTTTTCTTTGGGATTTCCTGACTTTTATTTTTTTTCATACCTACCCTGTATCATAGCGAACAAAACAAAAAAAACTAATCGAAATCGGTCAAGCCGTTTTTGAGTTTTAGCGAGACTAACGCACAGCAATTCATTTTTATCGAAATTTCGATGTTTTCGTATTTCCGGCTTTTGCTTTGGGATTTCCCGACTTTTATTTTTTTTCATACCTTCCCTGTATCATAGCGAACAAAACAAAATAAACTTGTCGAAATCGGTCAAGCCGTTTTTGAGTTTTAGCGAGACTAACGCACAGCAATTCATTTTTATCGAAATTTCGATCTTTTCGATTTTGCGGCTTTCGCTTTGGGATTTTCCGACTTTTCTTTTTTTTCATACGTTCCCTGTATCATAGCGAACAAAACAAAATAAAACTTATCGAAATCGGTTAAGCCGTTTTTGAGTTTTAGCGAGACTAACGCACAGCAATTCATTTTTATCGAAATTTCGATGTATTCGATTTTCCGGATTTTGCTTTGGGATTTCCCGACTTTTCTTTTTTTTTTTTACCTACCCTGTATCATAGCGAACAAAACAAAAAATAACTTGTCGAAATCGGTTAAGCCGTTTTTGAGTTTTAGCGAGACTAACGCACAGCAATTCATTTTTATCGAAATTTCGATGTTTTCGATTTTCCGGCTTTTGCTTTGGGATTTCCCGACTTTTCTTTTTTTTATACCTACCCTGTATCATAGTGAACAAAACAAAAAAAAACTTGTCGAAATCGGTTAAGCCGTTTTTGAGTTTTAGCGAGACTAACGCACAGCAATTCATTTTTATCGAAATTTCGATGTTTTCGATTTTCCGGCTTTTGCTTTGGGATTTCCCGACTTTTCTTTTTTTTCATACCTACCCTGTATCATAGCGAACAAAACAAAAAAAACTTATCGAAATCGGTCAAGCCCTTTTTGAGTTTTAGCGAGACTAACGCACAGCAATTCATTTTTATCGAAATTTCGATGTTTTCGATTTTCCGGCTTTTTCTTTGGGATTTCCTGACTTTTATTTTTTTTCATACCTACCCTGTATCATAGCGAACAAAACAAAAAAAACTAATCGAAATCGGTCAAGCCGTTTTTGAGTTTTAGCGAGACTAACGCACAGCAATTCATTTTTATCGAAATTTCGATGTTTTCGTATTTCCGGCTTTTGCTTTGGGATTTCCCGACTTTTATTTTTTTTCATACCTTCCCTGTATCATAGCGAACAAAACAAAATAAACTTGTCGAAATCGGTCAAGCCGTTTTTGAGTTTTAGCGAGACTAACGCACAGCAATTCATTTTTATCGAAATTTCGATCTTTTCGATTTTGCGGCTTTCGCTTTGGGATTTTCCGACTTTTCTTTTTTTTCATACGTTCCCTGTATCATAGCGAACAAAACAAAATAAAACTTATCGAAATCGGTTAAGCCGTTTTTGAGTTTTAGCGAGACTAACGCACAGCAATTCATTTTTATCGAAATTTCGATGTTTTCGATTTTCCGGATTTTGCTTTGGGATTTCCCGACTTTTCTTTTTTTTTATACCTACCCTGTATCATAGCGAACAAAACAAAAAATAACTTGTCGCAATCGGTTAAGCCGTTTTTGAGTTTTAGCGAGACTAACGCACAGCAAATCATTTTTATCGAAATTTCGATGTTTTCGATTTTCCGGCTTTTGCTTTGGGATTTCCCGACTTTTCTTTTTTTCAACCCTTCCCTATATCATAGCGAACAAAACAAAAAAAACTTATCGAAATCGGTTTAGCCGTTTTTGAGTTTTAGCGAGACTAACGCACAGCAATTAATTTTTATTGAAATTTCGATATTTTCGATTTTCCGGCTTTTGCTTGTGGATTTCCTGACTTTTCTTTTTTTTCATACCTACCCTGTATTATAGCGAACAAAACAAAAAAAGACTAATCGAAATCGGTCAAGCCGTTTTTGAGTTTTAGCGAGACTAACGCACAGCAATTCATTTTTATCGAAATTTCGATGTTTTCGATTTTCCGGCTTTTTCTTTGGGATTTCCTGACTTTTCTTTTTTTTCATACCTAGCCTGTATCATAGCGAACAAAACAAAAAAAACTAATCGAAATCGGTCAAGCCGTTTTTGAGTTTTAGCGAGACTAACGCACAGCAATTCATTTTTATCGAAATTTCGATGTTTTCGATTTTCCGGATTTTGCTTTGGGATTTCCTGACTTTTCTTTTTTTTCATACCTACCCTGTATTATAGCGAACAAAACAAAAAAAAACTAATCGAAATCGGTCAAGCCGTTTTTGAGTTTTAGCGAGACTAACGCACAGCAATTCATTTTTATCGAAATTTCGATGTTTTCGATTTTCCGGCTTTTTCTTTGGGATTTCCTGACTTTTCTTTTTTTTCATACCTAGCCTGTATCATAGCGAACAAAACAAAAGAAACTTGTCGAAATCGGTCAAGCCGTTTTTGAGTTTTAGCGAGACTAACGCACAGCAATTAATTTTTATTGAAATTTCGATATTTTCGATTTTCCGGATTTCGCCTTGGGATTTGCCACCTTCCCTTTTTTTTATACCTACCCTGTATCATAGCGAACAAAACAAAAAAAAACTTATCGAAATCGGTCAAGCCGTTTTTGAGTTTTAGCGAGACTAACGCACAGCAATTCATTTTTATCGAAATTTCGATGTTTTCGATTTTTCGGCTTTTGCTTTGGGATTTTCTGACTTTTCTTTTTTTTCGTACCTACCCTGTATTATAGCGAACAAAACAAAAAAAACTAATCGAAATCGGTCAAGCCGTTTTTGAGTTTTAGCGAGACTAACGCACAGCAATTCATTTTTATCGAAATTTCGATCTTTTCGTATTTCCGGCTTTTGCTTTGGGATTTCCCGACTTTTATTTTTTTTCGTACCTTCCCTGTATCATAGCGAACAAAACAAAATAAACTTGTCGAAATCGGTCAAGCCGTTTTTGAGTTTTAGCGAGACTAACGCACAGCAATTCATTTTTATCGAAATTTCGATCTTTTCGATTTTGCGGCTTTCGCTTTGGGATTTTCCGACTTTTCTTTTTTTTCGTACGTTCCCTGTATCATAGCGAACAAAACAAAAAAAAACTTATCGAAATCGGTTAAGCCGTTTTTGAGTTTTAGCGAGACTAACGCACAGCAATTCATTTTTATCGAAATTTCGATATTTTCGATTTTCCGGATTTTGCTTTGGGATTTCCCGAGTTTTCTTTTTTTTTAAACCTACCCTGTATCATAGCGAACAAAACAAAAAATAACTTGTCGCAATCGGTTAAGCCGTTTTTGAGTTTTAGCGAGACTAACGCACAGCAAATCATTTTTATCGAAATTTCGATGTTTTCGATTTTCCGGCTTTTGCTTTGGGATTTCGCGACTTTTCTTTTTTTTCATACCTACCCTATATCATAGCGAACAAAACAAAAAAAACTTATCGAAATCGGTTTAGCCGTTTTTGAGTTTTAGCGAGACTAACGCACAGCAATTAATTTTTATTGAAATTTCGATATTTTCGATTTTCCGGCTTTTGCTTGTAAATTTCCTGACTTTTCTTTTTTTTATACCTACCCTGTATTATAGCGAACAAAACAAAAAAAAACTAATCGAAATCGGTTAAGCCGTTTTTGAGTTTTAGCGAGACTAACGCACAGCAATTCATTTTTATCGAAATGTCGATGTTTTCGATTTTCCGGCTTTTTCTTTGGGATTTCCTGACTTTTCTTTTTTTTCATACCTAGCCTGTATCATAGCGAACAAAACAAAAAAAACTAATCGAAATCGGTCAAGCCGTTTTTGAGTTTTAGCGAGACTAACGCACAGCAATTCATTTTTATCGAAATTTCGATGTTTTCGATTTTCCGGCTTTTGCTTTGGGATTTCCCGACTTTTCTTTTTTTTCATACCTACCCTATATCATAGCGAACAAAACAAAAAAAACTTATCGAAATCGGTTTAGCCGTTTTTGAGTTTTAGCGAGACTAACGCACAGCAATTAATTTTTATTGAAATTTCGATATTTTCGATTTTCCGGCTTTTGCTTGTGGATTTCCCGACTTTTATTTTTTTTCATACCTACTTTGTATCATAGCGAACAAAACAAAAAAAACTTATCGAAATCGGTTTAGCCGTTTTTGAGTTTTAGCGAGACTAACGCACAGCAATTAATTTTTATTGAAATTTCGATATTTTCGATTTTCCGGATTTCGCCTTGGGATTTGCCAACTTTTCTTTTTTTTCATACCTACCCTGTATCATAGCGAACAAAATAAAAAAAAACTTATCGAAATCGGTCAAGCCGTTTTTGAGTTTTAGCGAGACTAACGCACAGCAATTCATTTTTATCGAAATTTCGATGTTTTCGATTTTTCGGCTTTTGCTTTGGGATTTCCTGACTTTTCTTTTTTTTCGTACCTACCCTGTATTATAGCGAACAAAACAAAAAAAAATAATCGAAATCGGTCAAGCCGTTTTTGAGTTTTAGCGAGACTAACGCACAGCAATTCATTTTTATCGAAATTTCGATGTTTTCGATTTTCCGGCTTTTGCTTTGGGATTTCCCGACTTTTCTTTTTTTTCATACCTACCCTGTATAATAGCGAACAAACCAAAAAAAACTTATCGAAATCGGTTTAGCCGTTTTTGAGTTTTAGCGAGACTAACGCACAGCAATTAATTTTTATTGAAATTTCGATATTTTCGATTTTCCGGCTTTTGCTTTGGGATTTCCCGACTTTACTTTTTTTTCATACCTACCCTGTATCATAGCAAACAAAACAAAAAAAACTTATCGAAATCGGTTTAGCCGTTTTTGAGTTTTAGCGAGACTAACGCACAGCAATTAATTTTTATTGAAATTTCGATATTTTCGATTTTCCGGCTTTTGCTTTACGATTACCCGACTTTTCTTTTTTGTCATACCTACCCTGTATCATAGCGAACAAAACAAAAAAAACTTATCGAAATCGGTCAAGCCGTTTTTTAGTTTTAGCGAGACTAACGCACAGCAATTCATTTTTATCGAAATTTCGATGTTTTCGATTTTCCAGCTTTTGCTTTGGGATTTCCTGCCTTTTCTTTTTTTTTATACCTACCATGTATCATAGCGAACAAAACAAAAAAAAACTTATCGAAATCGGTCAATCCGTTTTTGAGTTTTAGCGAGACTAACGCACAGCAATTCATTTTTATCGAAATTTCGATGTTTTCGATTTTCCGGCTTTTTCTTTGGGATTTCCTGACTTCTTTTTTTTCATACCTACCCTGTATCATAGCGAACAAAACAAAAAAAACTTGTCGAAATCGGTCAAGCCGTTTTTGAGTTTTAGCGAGACTAACGCACAGCAATTCATTTTTATCGAAATTTCGATATTTTCGATTTTCCGGCTTTTGCTTTGGGATTTCCCGACTTTTCTTTTTTTTATACCTACCCTGTATCATAGTGAACAAAACAAAAAAAAACTTGTCGAAATCGGTTAAGCCGTTTTTGAGTTTTAGCGAGACTAACGCACAGCAATTCATTTTTATCGAAATTTCGATGTTTTCGATTTTCCGGCTTTTGCTTTGGGATTTCCTGACTTCTTTTTTTTTCATACCTACCCTGTATCATAGCGAACAAAACACAAAAAAACTAATCGAAATCGGTCAAGCCGTTTTTGAGTTTTAGCGAGACTAACGCACACCAATTCATTTTTATCGAAATTTCGATCTTTTCGATTTTCCTGCTTTTGCTTTGGGATTTCCCGACTTTTCGTTTTTTTCATACCTACCCTGTATCATAGCGAACAAAACAAAAAAAACTTATCGAAATTGGTTTAGCCGTTTTTGAGTTTTAGCGAGACTAACGCACAGCAATTAATTTTTATTGAAATTTCGATGTTTTCGATTTTCCGGCTTTTGCTTTGGGATTTCCCGACTTTTCTTTTTTTTCGTACCTACCGTGTATCATAGCGAACAAAACAAAAAAAACTTATCGAAATCGGTCAAGCCGTTTTTGAGTTTTAGCGAGACTAACGCACAGCAATTCATTTTTATCGAAATTTCGATGTTTTCGATTTTCCGGCTTTTGCTTTGGGATTTCCTGCCTTTTCTTTTTTTTTATACCTACCATGTATCATAGCGAACAAAACAAAAAAAAACTTATCGAAATCGGTCAATCCGTTTTTGAGTTTTAGCGAGACTAACGCACAGCAATTCATTTTTATCGAAATTTCGATGTTTTCGATTTTCCGGCTTTTTCTTTGGGATTTCCTGACTTCTTTTTTTTCATACCTACCCTGTATCATAGCGAACAAAACAAAAAAAACTTGTCGAAATCGGTCAAGCCGTTTTTGAGTTTTAGCGAGACTAACGCACAGCAATTCATTTTTATCGAAATTTCGATATTTTCGATTTTCCGGCTTTTGCTTTGGGATTTCCCGACTTTTCTTTTTTTTATACCTACCCTGTATCATAGTGAACAAAACAAAAAAAAACTTGTCGAAATCGGTTAAGCCGTTTTTGAGTTTTAGCGAGACTAACGCACAGCAATTCATTTTTATCGAAATTTCGATGTTTTCGATTTTCCGGCTTTTGCTTTGGGATTTCCTGACTTCTTTTTTTTCATACCTACCCTGTATCATAGCGAACAAAACAAAACAAAACTAATCGAAATCGGTCAAGCCGTTTTTGAGTTTTAGCGAGACTAACGCACAGCAATTCATTTTTATCGAAATTTCGATCTTTTCGATTTTCCTGCTTTTGCTTTGGGATTTCCCGACTTTTCGTTTTTTTCATACCTACCCTGTATCATAGCGAACAAAACAAAAAAAACTTATCGAAATTGGTTTAGCCGTTTTTGAGTTTTAGCGAGACTAACGCACAGCAATTAATTTTTATTGAAATTTCGATATTTTCGATTTTCCGGCTTTTGCTTTGGGATTTCCCGACTTTTATTTTTTTTCATACCTACCCTGTATCAACGCGAACAAAACAAAAAAAACTGATCGACATCGATCAAGCCTTTTTTGAGTTTTAGCGACACTAACGCACAGCAATTAATTTTTATCGAAATTTCGATTTTTTCGATTTTCCGGCTTTTTCTTTGGGATTTCCCGACTTTTATTTTTTTCATACCTACCCTGTATCAACGCGAACAAAACAAAAAAAACTTATCGACATCGATTAAGCCGTTTTTGAGTTTTAGCGACACTATCGCACAGCAATTCATTTTTATCGAAATTTAGATTTTTTCGATTTTCCGGCTTTTCCTTTGGGATTTCCCGACTTTTATTTTTTTCATACCTACCCTGTATCAACGCGAACAAAACAAAAAAAAACTTATCGACATCGATTAAGCCGTTTTTGAGTTTTAGCGACACTATCGCACAGCAATTCATTTTTATCGAAATTTCGATTTTTTCGATTTTCCGGCTTTTCCTTTGGGATTTCTGGACTTTTATTTTTTTTCATACCTACCCTGTATCATAGCGAACAAAAAAAAAAAACTTATCGACATCGGTCAAGCCGTTTCTGAGTTTTAGCGAAACTAACGCACAGCAATTAATTTTTATCGAAATTTCGATTTTTTCGATTTTCCGGCTTTTCCTTTGGGATTTCCCGACTTTTATTTTTTTTCATACCTACCCTGTATCAACGCGAACAAAACAAAAAAAACTGATCGACATCGATCAAGCCTTTTTTGAGTTTTAGCGACACTAACGCACAGCAATTAATTTTTATCGAAATTTCGATTTTTTCGATTTTCCGGCTTTTCCTTTGGGATTTCCCGACTTTTATTTTTTTCATACCTACCCTGTATCAACGCGAACAAAACAAAAAAAACTTATCGACATCGATTAAGCCGTTTTTGAGTTTTAGCGACACTATCGCACAGCAATTCATTTTTATCGAAATTTCGATTTTTTCGATTTTCCGGCTTTTCCTTTGGGATTTCCCGACTTTTATTTTTTTTTCATACCTATCTTGTATCATAGCGAACAAAACAAAAAAAACTTATCGACATCGGTCAAGCCGTTTTTGAGTTTTAGCGAAACTAACGCACAGCAATTCATTTTTATCGGAGTTTCTATTTTTTTGATTTTCCGGCTTTTCCTTTGGGATTTCCCGACTTTTCTTTTTTTCGTACCTACCCTGTATCATAGCGAACAAAACAAAAAAAACGTATCGACATCGATCTAGCCGTTTCTGAGTTTTAGCGAAACTAACGCACAGCAATTCATTTTTATCGGAATTTCGATTTTTTCAATTTTCCGGCTTTTCCTTTGGGATTTCCCGACCTTTTTTTTTTTCATACCTACCCTGTATCATAGCAAACAAAACGAAAAAAACTTATCGACATCGGTCAAGCCGTTTTTGAGTTTTAGCGACACTATCGCACAGCAATTCATTTTTATCGAAATTTCCATTTTTTCGATTTTCCGGCTTTTCCTTTGGGATTTCCGGACTTTTATTTGTTTTCATACCTACCCTGTATCATAGCGAACAAAACAAAAAAAACTTATCGACATCGGTCAAGCCGTTTCTGAGTTTTAGCGAAACTAACGCACAGCAATTAATTTTTATCGAAATTTCGATTTTTTCGATTTTCCGGCTTTTCCTTTGGGATTTCCCGACTTTTATTTTTTTTCATACCTACCCTGTATCAACGCGAACAAAACAAAAAAAACTGATCGACATCGATCAAGCCGTTTTTGAGTTTTAGCGACACTAACGCACAGCAATTAATTTTTATCGAAATTTCGATTTTTTCGCTTTTCCGGCTTTTCCTTTGGGATTTCCCGACTTTTATTTTTTTCATACCTACCCTGTATCAACGCGAACAAAACAAAAAAAACTTATCGACATCGATTAAGCCGTTTTTGAGTTTTAGCGACACTATCGCACAGCAATTCATTTTTATCGAAATTTCGATTTTTTCGATTTTCCGGCTTTTCCTTTGGGATTTCCCGACTTTTATTTTTTTTCATACCTACCCTGTATCATAGCGAACAAAACAAAAAAAACTTATCGACATCGGTCAAGCCGTTTTTGAGTTTTAGCGAAACTAACGCACAGCAATTCATTTTTATCGGAGTTTCTATTTTTTTGATTTTCCGGCTTTTCCTTTGGGATTTCCCGACTTTTCTTTTTTTTCGTACCTACCCTGTATCATAGCGAACAAAACAAAAAAAACGTATCGACATCGATCTAGCCGTTTCTGAGTTTTAGCGAAACTAACGCACAGCAATTCATTTTTATCGGAATTTCGATTTATTCAATTTTCCGGCTTTTCCTTTGGGATTTCCCGACCTTTCTTTTTTTTCATACCTACCCTGTATCATAGCAAACAAAACGAAAAAAACTTATCGACATCGGTCAAGCCGTTTTTGAGTTTTAGCGACACTATCGCACAGCAATTCATTTTTATCGAAATTTCGATTTTTTCGATTTTCCGGCTTTTCCTTTGGGATTTCCCGACTTTTATTTTTTTCATACCTACCCTGTACCATATCGAACAAAACAAAAAAAACTTATCGACATCGGTCAAGCCGTTTTTGAGTTTTAGCGAAACTAACGCACAGCAATTCATTTTTATCGGAGTTTCGATTTTTTCGATTTTCCGGCTTTTCCTTCGGGATTTCCCGACTTTTATTTTTTTTCATACCTACCCTGTATCAACGCGAACAAAACAAAAAAACTGATCGACATCGATCAAGCCGTTTTTGAGTTTTAGCGACACTAACGCACAGCAATTAATTTTTATCGAAATTTCGATTTTTTCGCTTTTCCGGCTTTTCCTTTGGGATTTCCCGACTTTTATTTTTTTCATACCTACCCTGTATCAACGCGAACAAAACAAAAAAAACTTATCGACATCGATTAAGCCGTTTTTGAGTTTTAGCGACACTATCGCACAGCAATTCATTTTTATCGAAATTTCGATTTTTTCGATTTTCCGGCTTTTCCTTTGGGATTTCCCGACTTTTATTTTTTTTCATACCTACCCTGTATCATAGCGAACAAAACAAAAAAAACTTATCGACATCGGTCAAGCCGTTTTTGAGTTTTAGCGAAACTAACGCACAGCAATTCATTTTTATCGGAGTTTCTATTTTTTTGATTTTCCGGCTTTTCCTTTGGGATTTCCCGACTTTTCTTTTTTTTCGTACCTACCCTGTATCATAGCGAACAAAACAAAAAAAACGTATCGACATCGATCTAGCCGTTTCTGAGTTTTAGCGAAACTAACGCACAGCAATTCATTTTTATCGGAATTTCGATTTTTTCAATTTTCCGGCTTTTCCTTTGGGATTTCCCGACCTTTCTTTTTTTTCATACCTACCCTGTATCATAGCAAACAAAACGAAAAAAACTTATCGACATCGGTCAAGCCGTTTTTGAGTTTTAGCGACACTATCGCACAGCAATTCATTTTTATCGAACTTTCGATTTTTTCGATTTTCCGGCTTTTCCTTTGGGATTTCCCGACTTTTATTTTTTTCATACCTACCCTGTACCATATCGAACAAAACAAAAAAAACTTATCGACATCGGTCAAGCCGTTTTTGAGTTTTAGCGAAACTAACGCACAGCAATTCATTTTTATCGGAGTTTCGATTTTTTCGATTTTCCGGCTTTTCCTTCGGGATTTCCCAACTTTTCTTTTTTTTCGTACCTACCCTGTATCATAGCGAACAAAACAAAAAAAAAACTTATCGAAATCGGGCAAGCCGTTTTTGAGTTTTAGCGAGACTAACGCACAGCAATTCATTTTTATCGAAATTTCGATTTTTTCGATTTTCCGGCTTTTCCTTCGGGATTTCCCGACTTTTCTTTTTTTTCGTACCTACCCTGCATCATAGGGAACAAACCAAAAAAAACTTATCGAAATCGGTTTAGTCGTGTTTGAGTTTTAGCGAGACTAATGCACAGCAATTCATTTTTATCGGAGTTTCTATTTTTTTGATTTTCCGGCTTTTCCTTTGGGATTTCCCGACTTTTCTTTTTTTTCGTACCTACCCTGCATCATAGCGAACAAACCAAAAAAAACTTATCGAAATCGGTTTAGTCGTGTTTGAGTTTTAGCGAAACTAACGCACAGCAATTCATTTTTATCGGAGTTTCTATTTTTTTGATTTTCCGGCTTTTCCTTTGGGATTTCCCGACTTTTATTTTTTTTCATACCTACTTTGTATCATAGCGAACAAAACAAAAAAAACTTATCGACATCGGTCAAGCCGTTTTTGAGTTTTAGCGAAACTAACGCACAGCAATTCATTTTTATCGGAGTTTCTATTTTTTTGATTTTCCGGCTTTTCCTTTGGGATTTCCCGACTTTTCTTTTTTTTCGTACCTACCCTGTATCATAGCGAACAAAACAAAAAAAACTTATCGAAATCGGGCAAGCTGTTTTTGAGTTTTAGCGAGACTAACGCACAGCAATTCATTTTTATCGAAATTTCGATGTTTTCGATTTTCCGGCTTTTGCTTTGGGATTTCCCGACTTTTCTTTTTTTTCATACCTACCCTATATCATAGCGAACAAAACAAAAAAAACTTATCGAAATCGGTTTAGTCGTTTTTGAGTTTTAGCGAGACTAACGCACAGCAATTAATTTTTATTTAAATTTCGATATTTTCGATTTTCCGGCTTTTGCTTTGGGATTTCCCGACTTTTATTTTTTTTCATACCTACCCTGTATCATAGCGAACAAAACAAAAAAAACTTATCGAAATCGGTTTAGCCGTTTTTGAGTTTTAGCGAGACTAACGCACAGCAATTAATTTTTATTGAAATTTCGATATTTTCGATTTTCCGGATTTCGCCTTGGGATTTGCCAACTTTTCTTTTTTTTCATACCTACCCTGTATCATAGCGAACAAAACAAAAAAAAATTATCGAAATCGGTCAAGCCGTTTTTGAGTTTTAGCGAGACTAACGCACAGCAATTCATTTTTATCGAAATTTCGATCTTTTCGATTTTGCGGCTTTTGCTGTGGGATTTCCTTACTTTTCTTTTTTTTCGTACCTACCCTGCATCATAGCGAACAAAACAAAAAAAAACCAATCGAAATCGGTCAAGCCGTTTTTGAGTTTTAGCGAGACTAACGCACAGCAATTCATTTTTATCGAAATTTCGATTTTTTCGATTTTCCGGCTTTTCCTTCGGGATTTCCCGACTTTTCTTTTTTTTCGAACCTACCCTGCATCATAGCGAACAAACCAAAAAAAACTTATCGAAATCGGTTTAGTCGTTTTTGAGTTTTAGCGAGACTAACGCACAGCAATTAATTTTTATTTAAATTTCGATATTTTCGATTTTCCGGCTTTTGCTTTGGGATTTCCCGACTTTTATTTTTTCTCATACCTACTTTGTATCATAGCGAACAAAACAAAAAAAACTTATCGACATCGGTCAAGCCGTTTTTGAGTTTTAGCGAAACTAACGCACAGCAATTCATTTTTATCGGAGTTTCTATTTTTTTGATTTTCCGGCTTTTCCTTTGGGATTTCCCGACTTTTCTTTTTTTTCGTACCTACCCTGTATCATAGCGAACAAAACAAAAAAAACTTATCGAAATCGGGCAAGCCGTTTTTGAGTTTTAGCGAGACTAACGCACAGCAATTCATTTTTATCGAAATTTCGATTTTTTCGATTTTCCGGCTTTTCCTTCGGGATTTCCCGACTTTTCTTTTTTTTCATACCTACCCTGCATCATAGCGAACAAACCAAAAAAAACTTATCGAAATCGGTTCAGTCGTTTTTGAGTTTTAGCGAGACTAACGCACAGCAATTAATTTTTATTTAAATTTCGATATTTTCGATTTTCCGGCTTTTGCTTTGGGATTTCCCGACTTTTATTTTTTTTCATACCTACTTTGTATCATAGCGAACAAAACAAAAAAAACTTATCGACATCGGTCAAGCCGTTTTTGAGTTTTAGCGAAACTAACGCACAGCAATTCATTTTTATCGGAGTTTCTATTTTTTTGATTTTCCGGCTTTTCCTTTGGGATTTCCCGACTTTTCTTTTTTTTCGTACCTACCCTGTATCATAGCGAACAAAACAAAAAAAACCAATCGAAATCGGTCAAGCCGTTTTTGAGTTTTAGCGAGACTAACGCACAGCAATTCATTTTTATCGGAGTTTCTATTTTTTTGATTTTCCGGCTTTTCCTTTGGGATTTCCCGACTTTTCTTTTTTTTCATACCTACCCTATATCATAGCGAACAAAACAAAAAAAACTTATCGAAATCGGTTTAGTCGTTTTTGAGTTTTAGCGAGACTAACGCACAGCAATTAATTTTTATTTAAATTTCGATATTTTCGATTTTCCGGCTTTTGCTTTGGGATTTCCCGACTTTTATTTTTTTTCATACCTACCCTGTATCATAGCGAACAAAACAAAAAGAACTTATCGAAATCGGTTTAGCCGTTTTTGAGTTTTAGCGAGACTAACGCACAGCAATTAATTTTTATTGAAATTTCGATATTTTCGATTTTCCGGATTTCGCCTTGGGATTTGCCAACTTTTCTTTTTTTTCATACCTACCCTGTATCATAGCGAACAAAACAAAAAAAAACTTATCGAAATCGGTCAAGCCGTTTTTGAGTTTTAGCGAGACTAACGCACAGCAATTCATTTTTATCGAAATTTCGATGTTTTCGATTTTTCGGCTTTTGCTTTGGGATTTCCTTACTTTTCTTTTTTTTCATACCTACCCTGTATTATAGCGAACAAAACCAAAAAAAAACCAATCGAAATCGGTCAAGCCGTTTTTGAGTTTTAGCGAGACTAAAGCACAGCAATTCATTTTTATCGAAATTTCGATGTTTTCGATTTTCCGGCTTTTGCTTTGGGATTTCCTGACTTTTATTTTTTTTCATACCTACCCTGTATCATAGCGAACAAAACAAAAAAAACTAATCGAAATCGGTCAAGCCGTTTTTGAGTTTTAGCGAGATTAACGCACAGCAATTCATTTTTATCGAAATTTCGATGTTTTCGTATTTCCGGCTTTTGCTTTGGGATTTCCCGACTTTTATTTTTTTTCATACCTTCCCTGTATCATAGCGAACAAAACAAAATAAACTTGTCGAAATCGGTCAAGCCGTTTTTGAGTTTTAGCGAGACTAACGCACAGCAATTCATTTTTATCGAAATTTCGATCTTTTCGATTTTGCGGCTTTTGCTTTGGGATTTCCTTACTTTTCTATTTTTTCATACCTACCCTGTATTATAGCGAACAAAACAAAAAAAAACCAATCGAAATCGGTCAAGCCGTTTTTGAGTTTTAGCGAGACTAACGCACAGCAATTCATTTTTATCGAAATTTCGATTTTTTCGATTTTCCGGCTTTTCCTTCGGGATTTCCCGACTTTCCTTTTTTTTCGTACCTACCCTGCATCATAGCGAACAAACCAAAAAAAACTTATCGAAATCGGTTTAGTCGTTTTTGAGTTTTAGCGAGACTAACGCACAGCAATTAATTTTTATTTAAATTTCGATATTTTCGATTTTCCGGCTTTTGCTTTGGGATTTCCCGACTTTTATTTTTTCTCATACCTACTTTGTATCATAGCGAACAAAACAAAAAAAACTTATCGACATCGGTCAAGCCGTTTTTGAGTTTTAGCGAAACTAACGCACAGCAATTCATTTTTATCGGAGTTTCTATTTTTTTGATTTTCCGGCTTTTCCTTTGGGATTTCCCGACTTTTCTTTTTTTTCGTACCTACCCTGTATCATAGCGAACAAAACAAAAAAAACTTATCGAAATCGGGCAAGCCGTTTTTGAGTTTTAGCGAGACTAACGCACAGCAATTCATTTTTATCGACATTTCGATTTTTTCGATTTTCCGGCTTTTCCTTCGGGATTTCCCGACTTTTCTTTTTTTTCGTACCTACCCTGCATCATAGCGAACAAACCAAAAAAAACTTATCGAAATCGGTTCAGTCGTTTTTGAGTTTTAGCGAGACTAACGCACAGCAATTAATTTTTATTTAAATTTCGATATTTTCGATTTTCCGGCTTTTGCTTTGGGATTTCCCGACTTTTATTTTTTTTCATACCTACTTTGTATCATAGCGAACAAAACAAAAAAAACTTATCGACATCGGTCAAGCCGTTTTTGAGTTTTAGCGAAACTAACGCACAGCAATTCATTTTTATCGGAGTTTCGATTTTTTCGATTTTCCGGCTTTTCCTTCGGGATTTCCCGACTTTTCTTTTTTTTCGTACCTACCCTGCATCATAGCGAACAAACCAAAAAAAACTTATCGAAATCGGTTCAGTCGTTTTTGAGTTTTAGCGAGACTAACGCACAGCAATTAATTTTTATTTAAATTTCGATATTTTCGATTTTCCGGCTTTTGCTTTGGGATTTCCCGACTTTTTTTTTTTTCATACCTACTTTGTATCATAGCGAACAAAACAAAAAAAACTTATCGACATCGGTCAAGCCGTTTTTGAGTTTTAGCGAAACTAACGCACAGCAATTCATTTTTATCGGAGTTTCTATTTTTTTGATTTTCCGGCTTTTCCTTTGGGATTTCCCGACTTTTCTTTTTTTTCGTACCTACCCTGTATCATAGCGAACAAAACAAAAAAAACTTATCGAAATCGGGCAAGCCGTTTTTGAGTTTTAGCGAGACTAACGCACAGCAATTCATTTTTATCGACATTTCGATTTTTTCGATTTTCCGGCTTTTCCTTCGGGATTTCCCGACTTTTCTTTTTTTTCGTACCTACCCTGCATCATAGCGAACAAACCAAAAAAAAACTTATCGAAATCGGTTCAGTCGTTTTTGAGTTTTAGCGAGACTAACGCACAGCAATTAATTTTTATTTAAATTTCGATATTTTCGATTTTCCGGCTTTTGCTTTGGGATTTCCCGACTTTTATTTTTTTTCATACCTACTTTGTATCATAGCGAACAAAACAAAAAAAACTTATCGACATCGGTCAAGCCGTTTTTGAGTTTTAGCGAAACTAACGCACAGCAATTCATTTTTATCGGAGTTTCGATTTTTTCGATTTTCCGGCTTTTCCTTCGGGATTTCCCGACTTTTCTTTTTTTTCGTACCTACCCTGCATCATAGCGAACAAACCAAAAAAAACTTATCGAAATCGGTTCAGTCGTTTTTGAGTTTTAGCGAGACTAACGCACAGCAATTAATTTTTATTTAAATTTCGATATTTTCGATTTTCCGGCTTTTGCTTTGGGATTTCCCGACTTTTATTTTTTTTCATACCTACTTTGTATCATAGCGAACAAAACAAAAAAAACTTATCGACATCGGTCAAGCCGTTTTTGAGTTTTAGCGAAACTAACGCACAGCAATTGATTTTTATCGGAGTTTCTATTTTTTTGATTTTCCGGCTTTTCCTTTGGGATTTCCCGACTTTTCTTTTTTTTCGTACCTACCCTGTATCATAGCGAACAAAACAAAAAAAACCAATCGAAATCGGTCAAGCCGTTTTTGAGTTTTAGCGAGACTAACGCACAGCAATTCATTTTTATCGAAATTTCGATGTTTTCGATTTTCCGGCTTTTGCTTTGGGATTTCCCGACTTTTCTTTTTTTTCATACCTACCCTGTATCATAGCGAACAAAACAAAAAAAACTTATCGAAATCGGTTTAGCCGTTTTTGAGTTTTAGCGAGACTAACGCACAGCAATTAATTTTTATTGAAATTTCGATATTTTCGATTTTCCGGATTTCGCCTTGGGATTTGCCAACTTTTCTTTTTTTTCATACCTACCCTGTATCATAGCGAACAAAACAAAAAAAAACTTATCGAAATCGGTCAAGCCGTTTTTGAGTTTTAGCGAGACTAACGCACAGCAATTCATTTTTATCGAAATTTCGATGTTTTCGATTTTTCGGCTTTTGCTTTGGGATTTCCTTACTTTTCTTTTTTTTCATACCTACCCTGTATTATAGCGAACAAAACAAAAAAAAACCAATCGAAATCGGTCAAGCCGTTTTTGAGTTTTAGCGAGACTAACGCACAGCAATTCATTTTTATCGAAATTTCGATGTTTTCGATTTTCCGGCTTTTGCTTTGGGATTTCCCGACTTTTCTTTTTTTTCATACCTACCCTGTATCATAGTGAACAAAACAAAAAAAAACTTGTCGAAATCGGTTAAGCCGTTTTTGAGTTTTAGCGTGACTAACGCACAGCAATTCATTTTTATCGAAATTTCGATGTTTTCGATTTTCCGGCTTTTGCTTTGGGATTTCCTGACTTTTATTTTTTTTCATACCTACCCTGTATCATAGCGAACAAAACAAAAAAAACTAATCGAAATCGGTCAAGCCGTTTTTGAGTTTTAGCGAGATTAACGCACAGCAATTCATTTTTATCGAAATTTCGATGTTTTCGTATTTCCGGCTTTTGCTTTGGGATTTCCCGACTTTTATTTTTTTTCATACCTTCCCTGTATCATAGCGAACAAAACAAAATAAACTTGTCGAAATCGGTCAAGCCGTTTTTGAGTTTTAGCGAGACTAACGCACAGCAATTCATTTTTATCGAAATTTCGATTTTTTCGATTTTCCGGCTTTTCCTTCGGGATTTCCCGACTTTTCTTTTTTTTCGTACCTACCCTGCATCATAGCGAACAAACCAAAAAAAACTTATCGAAATCGGTTTAGTCGTTTTTGAGTTTTAGCGAGACTAACGCACAGCAATTAATTTTTATTTAAATTTCGATATTTTCGATTTTCCGGCTTTTGCTTTGGGATTTCCCGACTTTTATTTTTTCTCATACCTACTTTGTATCATAGCGAACAAAACAAAAAAAACTTATCGACATCGGTCAAGCCGTTTTTGAGTTTTAGCGAAACTAACGCACAGCAATTCATTTTTATCGGAGTTTCTATTTTTTTGATTTTCCGGCTTTTCCTTTGGGATTTCCCGACTTTTCTTTTTTTTCGTACCTACCCTGTAACATAGCGAACAAAACAAAAAAAACTTATCGAAATCGGGCAAGCCGTTTTTGAGTTTTAGCGAGACTAACGCACAGCAATTCATTTTTATCGAAATTTCGATTTTTTCGATTTTCCGGCTTTTCCTTCGGGATTTCCCGACTTTTCTTTTTTTTCGTACCTACCCTGCATCATAGCGAACAAACCAAAAAAAACTTATCGAAATCGGTTCAGTCGTTTTTGAGTTTTAGCGAGACTAACGCACAGCAATTAATTTTTATTTAAATTTCGATATTTTCGATTTTCCGGCTTTTGCTTTGGGATTTCCCGACTTTTATTTTTTTTCATACCTACTTTGTATCATAGCGAACAAAACAAAAAAAACTTATCGACATCGGTCAAGCCGTTTTTGAGTTTTAGCGAAACTAACGCACAGCAATTCATTTTTATCGGAGTTTCTATTTTTTTGATTTTCCGGCTTTTCCTTTGGGATTTCCCGACTTTTCTTTTTTTTCGTACCTACCCTGTATCATAGCGAACAAAACAAAAAAACCAATCGAAATCGGTCAAGCCGTTTTTGAGTTTTAGCGAGACTAACGCACAGCAATTAATTTTTATTGAAATTTCGATATTTTCGATTTTCCGGCTTTTGCTTTGGGATTTCCCGACTTTTCTTTTTTTTCATACCTACCCTGTATCATAGCGAACAAAACAAAAAAAACTTATCGAAATCGGTTTAGTCGTTTTTGAGTTTTAGCGAGACTAACGCACAGCAATTAATTTTTATTTAAATTTCGATATTTTCGATTTTCCGGCTTTTGCTTTGGGATTTCCCGACTTTTATTTTTTTTCATACCTACCCTGTATCATAGCGAACAAAACAAAAAAAACTTATCGAAATCGGTTTAGCCGTTTTTGAGTTTTAGCGAGACTAACGCACAGCAATTAATTTTTATTGAAATTTCGATATTTTCGATTTTCCGGCTTTTGCTTTGGGATTTCCCGACTTTTCTTTTTTTTCATACCTACCCTGTATCATAGCGAACAAAACAAAAAAAACTTATCGAAATCGGTCAAGCCGTTTTTGAGTTTTAGCGAGACTAACGCACAGCAATTCATTTTTATCGAAATTTCGATGTTTTCGATTTTCCGGCTTTTGCTTTGGGATTTCCTTACTTTTCTTTTTTTTCATACCTACCCTGTATTATAGCGAACAAAACAAAAAAAAACCAATCGAAATCGGTCAAGCCGTTTTTGAGTTTTAGCGAGACTAACGCACAGCAATTCATTTTTATCGAAATTTCGATGTTTTCGATTTTCCGGCTTTTGCTTTGGGATTTCCCGACTTTTATTTTTTTTCATACCTACCCTGTATCATAGCGAACAAAACAAAAAAAACTAATCGAAATCGGTTTAGCCGTTTTTGAGTTTTAGCGAGACTAACGCACAGCAATTAATTTTTATTGAAATTTCGATATTTTCGATTTTCCGGCTTTTGCTTTGGGATTTCCCGACTTTTCTTTTTTTTCGTACCTACCCTGTATCATAGCGAACAAAACAAAAAAAACTTATCGAAATCGGTTTAGCCGTTTTTGAGTTTTAGCGAGACTAACGCACAGCAATTCATTTTTATCGAAATTTCGATGTTTTCGATATTCCGGCTTTTGCTTTGGGATTTCCCGACTTTTTTTTTTTTTATACCTACCCTGTATCATAGTGAACAAAACAAAAAAAAACTTGTCGAAATCGGTTATGCCGTTTTTGAGTTTTAGCGAGACTAACGCACAGCAATTCATTTTTATCGAAATTTCGATGTTTTCGATTTTCCGGCTTTTGCTTTGGGATTTCCTGACTTCTTTTTTTTCATACCTACCCTGTATCATAGCGAACAAAACAAAAAAAAACTAATCGAAATCGGTCAAGCCGTTTTTGAGTTTTAGCGAGACTAACGCACAGCAATTCATTTTTATCGAAATTTCGATGTTTTCGATATTCCGGCTTTTGCTTTGGGATTTCCCGACTTTTCGTTTTTTTCATACCTACCCTGTATCATAGTGAACAAAACAAAAAAAAACTTGTCGAAATCGGTTAAGCCGTTTTTGAGTTTTAGCGAGACTAACGCACAGCAATTCATTTTTATCGAAATTTCGATGTTTTCGATTTTCCGGCTTTTTCTTTGGGATTTCCTGACTTCTTTTTTTTCATACCTACCCTGTATCATAGCGAACAAAACAAAAAAAACTTATCGAAATTGGTTTAGCCGTTTTTGAGTTTTAGCGAGACTAACGCACAGCAATTAATTTTTATTGAAATTTCGATATTTTCGATTTTCCGGCTTTTGCTTTGGGATTTCCCGACTTTTATTTTTTTTCATACCTACCCTGTATCATAGCGAACAAAAAAAAAAAACTTATCGAAATCGGTTTAGCCGTTTTTGAGTTTTAGCGAGACTAACGCACAGCAATTAATTTTTATTGAAATTTCGATGTTTTCGATTTTCCGGCTTTTGCTTTGGGATTTCCCGACTTTTCTTATTTTTTATACCTACCCTGTATCATAGTGAACAAAACAAAAAAAAACTTGTCGAAATCGGTTAAGCCGTTTTTGAGTTTTAGCGAGACTAACGCACAGCAATTCATTTTTATCGAAATTTCGATGTTTTCGATTTTCCGGCTTTTGCTTTGGGATTTCCTGACTTTTATTTTTTTTCATACCTACCCTGTATCATAGCGAACAAAACAAAAAAAATTAATCGAAATCGGTCAAGCCGTTTTTGAGTTTTAGCGAGATTAACGCACAGCAATTCATTTTTATCGAAATTTCGATGTTTTCGTATTTGCGGCTTTTGCTTTGGGATTTCCCGACTTTTATTTTTTTTCATACCTTCCCTGTATCATAGCGAACAAAACAAAATAAACTTGTCGAAATCGGTCAAGCCGTTTTTGAGTTTTAGCGAGACTAACGCACAGCAATTCATTTTTATCGAAATTTCGATCTTTTCGCTTTTGCGGCTTTTGCTTTGGGATTTTCCGACTTTTCTTTTTTTTCGTACCTACCCTGTATCATAGCGAACAAAACAAAAAAAATTGTCGAAATCGGTTAAGCCGTTTTTGAGTTTTAGCGAGACTAACGCACAGCAATTCATTTTTATCGAAATTTCGATGTTTTCGATTTTCCGGCTTTTGCTTTGGGATTTCCCGACTTTTCTTTTTTTTTATACCTACCCTGTATCATAGCGAACAAAACAAAAAATAACTTGTCGGAATCGGTTAAGCCGTTTTTGAGTTTTAGCGAGACTAACGCACAGCAATTCATTTTTATCGAAATTTCGATGTTTTCGATTTTCCGGCTTTTGCTTTGGGATTTCCTGACTTTTCTTTTTTTTCATACCTAGCCTGTATCATAGCGAACAAAACAAAAAAAACTAATCGAAATCGGTCAAGCCGTTTTTGAGTTTTAGCGAGACTAACGCACAGCAATTCATTTTTATCGAAATTTCGATGTTTTCGATTTTCCGGCTTTTGCTTTGGGATTTCCCGACTTTTCTTTTTTTTCGTACCTACCCTATATCATAGCGAACAAAACAAAAAAAACTTATCGAAATCGGTTTAGCCGTTTTTGAGTTTTAGCGAGACTAACGCACAGCAATTAATTTTTATTGAAATTTCGATATTTTCGATTTTCCGGCTTTTGCTTTGGGATTTCCCGACTTTTATTTTTTTTCATACCTACTTTGTATGATAGCGAACAAAACAAAAAAAACTTATCGAAATCGGTTTAGCCGTTTTTGAGTTTTAGCGAGACTAACGCACAGCAATTAATTTTTATTGAAATTTCGATATTTTCGATTTTCCGGATTTCGCCTTGGGATTTGCCAACTTTTCTTTTTTTTCATACCTACCCTGTATTATAGCGAACAAAACAAAAAAAAAACTAATCGAAATCGGTCAAGCCGTTTTTGAGTTTTAGCGAGACTAACGCACAGCAATTCATTTTTATCGAAATTTCGATGTTTTCTATTTTCCGGCTTTTGCTTTGGGATTTCCCGACTTTTCTTTTTTTTCATACCTACCCTGTATCATAGCGAACAAAACAAAAAAAACTTATCGAAATCGGTTTAGCCGTTTTTGAGTTTTAGCGAGACTAACGCACAGCAATTAATTTTTATTGAAATTTCGATATTTTCGATTTTCCGGCTTTTGCTTTGGGATTTCCCGACTTTTCTTTTTTTTCATACCTACCCTGTATCATAGCGAACAAAACAAAAAAAACTTATCGAAATCGGTTTAGCCGTTTTTGAGTTTTAGCGAGACTAACGCACAGCAATTAATTTTTATTGAAATTTCGATATTTTCGATTTTCCGGCTTTTGCTTTACGATTTCCCGACTTTTCTTTTTTTTCATACCTACCCTGTATCATAGCGAACAAAACAAAAAAAAACTTATCGAAATCGGTCAAGCCGTTTTTGAGTTTTAGCGAGACTAACGCACAGCAATTCATTTTTATCGAAATTTCGATGTTTTCGATTTTCCGGCTTTTGCTTTGGGATTTCCCGACTTTTATTTTTTTTCGTACCTACCGTGTATCATAGCGAACAAAACAAAAAAAACTTATCGAAATCGGTCAAGCCGTTTTTGAGTTTTAGCGAGACTAACGCACAGCAATTCATTTTTATCGAAATTTCGTTGTTTTCGATTTTCCGGCTTTTGCTTTGGGATTTCCTGCCTTTTCTTTTTTTTATACCTACCCTGTATCATAGCGAACAAAACAAAAAAAAACTTATCGAAATCGGTCAAGCCGTTTTTGAGTTTTAGCGAGACTAACGCACAGCAATTCATTTTTATCGAAATTTCGATGTTTTCGATTTTCCGGCTTTTTCTTTGGGATTTCCTGACTTATTTTTTTCATACCTACCCTGTATCATAGCGAACAAAACAAAAAAAACTTGTCGAATTCGGTCAAGCCGTTTTTGAGTTTTAGCGAGACTAACGCACAGCAATTCATTTTTATCGAAATTTCGATATTTTCGATTTTCCGGCTTTTGCTTTGGGATTTCCCGACTTTTCTTTTTTTATACCTACCCTGTATCATAGTGAACAAAACAAAAAAAAACTTGTCGAAATCGGTTAAGCCGTTTTTGAGTTTTAGCGAGACTAACGCACAGCAATTCATTTTTATCGAAATTTCGATGTTTTCGATTTTCCGGCTTTTGCTTTGGGATTTCCTGACTTCTTTTTTTTCATACCTACCCTGTATCATAGCGAACAAAACAAAAAAAAACTAATCGAAATCGGTCAAGCCGTTTTTGAGTTTTAGCGAGACTAACGCACAGAAATTCATTTTTATCGAAATTTCGATCTTTTCGATTTTCCGGCTTTTTCTTTGGGATTTCCTGACTTTTATTTTTTTTCATACCTACCCTGTATCATAGCGAACAAAACAAAAAAAACTAATGGAAATCGGTCAAGCCGTTTTTGAGTTTTAGCGAGACTAACGCACAGCAATTCATTTTTATCGAAATTTCGATGTTTTCGTATTTCCGGCTTTTGCTTTGGGATTTCCCGACTTTTATTTTTTTTCATACCTTCCCTGTATCATAGCGAACAAAACAAAATAAACTTGTCGAAATCGGTCAAGCCGTTTTTGAGTTTTAGCGAGACTAACGCACAGCAATTCATTTTTATCGAAATTTCGATGTTTTCGATTTTCCGGCTTTTTCTTTGGGATTTCCTGACTTTTATTTTTTTTCATACCTACCCTGTATCATAGCGAACAAAACAAAAAAAACTAATGGAAATCGGTCAAGCCGTTTTTGAGTTTTAGCGAGACTAACGCACAGCAATTCATTTTTATCGAAATTTCGATGTTTTCGTATTTCCGGCTTTTGCTTTGGGATTTCCCGACTTTTATTTTTTTTCATACCTTCCCTGTATCATAGCGAACAAAACAAAATAAACTTGTCGAAATCGGTCAAGCCGTTTTTGAGTTTTAGCGAGCCTAACGCACAGCAATTCATTTTTATCGAAATTTCGATCTTTTCGATTTTGCGGCTTTCGCTTTGGGATTTTCCGACTTTTCTTTTTTTCATACGTTCCCTGTATCATAGCGAACAAAACAAAAAAAAACTTATCGAAATCGGTTAAGCCGTTTTTGAGTTTTAGCGAGACTAACGCACAGCAATTCATTTTTATCGAAATTTCGATGTTTTCGATTTTCCGGATTTTGCTTTGGGATTTCCCGACTTTTCTTTTTTTTTATACCTACCCTGTATCATAGCGAACAAAACAAAAAATAACTTGTCGCAATCGGTTAAGCCGTTTTTGAGTTTTAGCGAGACTAACGCACAGCAAATCATTTTTATCGAAATTTCGATGTTTTCGATTTTCCGGCTTTTGCTTTGGGATTTCCCGACTTTTCTTTTTTTTCAACCCTTCCCTATATCATAGCGAACAAAACAAAAAAAACTTATCGAAATCGGTTTAGCCGTTTTTGAGTTTTAGCGAGACTAACGCACAGCAATTAATTTTTATTGAAATTTCGATATTTTCGATTTTCCGGCTTTTGCTTGTGGATTTCCTGACTTTTCTTTTTTTTCATACCTACCCTGTATTATAGCGAACAAAACAAAAAAAAACTAATCGAAATCGGTCAAGCCGTTTTTGAGTTTTAGCGAGACTAACGCACAGCAATTCATTTTTATCGAAATTTCGATGTTTTCGATTTTCCGGCTTTTTCTTTGGGATTTCCTGACTTTTCTTTTTTTTCATACCTAGCCTGTGTCATAACGAACAAAACAAAAAAAACTAATCGAAATCGGTCAAGCCGTTTTTGAGTTTTAGCGAGACTAACGCACAGCAATTCATTTTTATCGAAATTTCGATGTTTTCGATGTTCCGGCTTTTGCTTTGGGATTTCCCGACTTTTCTTTTTTTTCGTACCTACCCTATATCATAGCGAACAAAACAAAAAAAACTTATCGAAATCGGTTTAGCCGTTTTTGAGTTTTAGCGAGACTAACGCACAGCAATTAATTTTTATTGAAATTTCGATATTTTCGATTTTCCGGCTTTTGCTTGTGGATTTCCCGACTTTTATTTTTTTTCATACCTACTTTGTATCATAGCGAACAAAACAAAAAAAACTTATCGAAATCGGTTTAGCCGTTTTTGAGTTTTAGCGAGACTAACGCACAGCAATTAATTTTTATTGAAATCTCGATATTTTCGATTTTCCGGATTTCGCCTTGGGATTTGCCACCTTCCCTTTTTTTTATACCTACCCTGTATCATAGCGAACAAAACAAAAAAAAACTTATCGAAATCGGTCAAGCCGTTTTTGAGTTTTAGCGAGACTAACGCACAGCAATTCATTTTTATCGAAATTTCGATGTTTTCGATTTTTCGGCTTTTGCTTTGGGATTTCCTGACTTTTCTTTTTTTTCGTACCTACCCTGTATTATAGCGAACAAAACAAAAAAAAACTAATCGAAATCGGTCAAGCCGTTTTTGAGTTTTAGCGAGACTAACGCACAGCAATTCATTTTTATCGAAATTTCGATATTTTCGATTTTCCGGCTTTTGCTTTGGGATTTCCCGACTTTTCTTTTTTTTTATACCTACCCTGTATCATAGCGAACAAAACAAAAAATAACATGTCGCAATCGGTTAAGCCGTTTTTGAGTTTTAGCGAGACTAACGCACAGCAATTCATTTTTATCGAAATTTCGATGTTTTCGATTTTCCGGCTTTTGCTTTGGGATTTCCCGACTTTTCTTTTTTTTCATACCTACCCTGTATCATAGCGAACAAAACAAAAAAAACTAATCGAAATCGGTCAAGCCGTTTTTGAGTTTTAGCGAGACTAACGCACAGCAATTCATTTTTATCGAAATTTCGATGTTTTCGTATTTCCGGCTTTTGCTTTGGGATTTCCCGACTTTTATTTTTTTTCATACCTTCCCTGTAACATAGCGAACAAAACAAAATAAACTTGTCGAAATCGGTCAAGCCATTTTTGAGTTTTAGCGAGACTAACGCACAGCAATTCATTTTTATCGAAATTTCGATCTTTTCGATTTTGCGGCTTTCGCTTTGGGATTTTCCGACTTTTCTTTTTTTTCGTACGTTCCCTGTATCATAGCGAACAAAACAAAAAAAAACTTATCGAAATCGGTTAAGCCGTTTTTGAGTTTTAGCGAGACTAACGCACAGCAATTCATTTTTATCGAAATTTCGATGTTTTCGATTTTCCGGATTTTGCTTTGGGATTTCCCGACTTTTCTTTTTTTTATACCTACCCTGTATCATAGCGAACAAAACAAAAAATAACTTGTCGCAATCGGTTAAGCCGTTTTTGAGTTTTAGCGAGACTAACGCACAGCAAATCATTTTTATCGAAATTTCGATGTTTTCGATTTTCCGGCTTTTTCTTTGGGATTTCCTGACTTTTCTTTTTTTTCATACCTAGCCTGTATCATAGCGAACAAAACAAAAAAAACTAATCGAAATCGGTCAAGCCGTTTTTGAGTTTTAGCGAGACTAACGCACAGCAATTCATTTTTATCGAAATTTCGATGTTTTCGATGTTCCGGCTTTTGCTTTGGGATTTCCCGACTTTTCTTTTTTTTCATACCTACCCTATATCATAGCGAACAAAACAAAAAAAACTTATCGAAATCGGTTTAGCCGTTTTTGAGTTTTAGCGAGACTAACGCACAGCAATTCATTTTTATTGAAATTTCGATATTTTCGATTTTCCGGCTTTTGCTTGTGGATTTCCCGACTTTTATTTTTTTTCATACCTACTTTGTATCATAGCGAACAAAACAAAAAAAACTTATCGAAATCGGTTTAGCCGTTTTTGAGTTTTAGCGAGACTAACGCACAGCAATTAATTTTTATTGAAATTTCGATATTTTCGATTTTCCGGATTTCGCCTTGGGATTTGCCACCTTCCCTTTTTTTTATACCTACCCTGTATCATAGCGAACAAAACAAAAAAAAACTTATCGAAATCGGTCAAGCCGTTTTTGAGTTTTAGCGAGACTAACGCACAGCAATTCATTTTTATCGAAATTTCGATGTTTTCGATTTTTCGGCTTTTGCTTTGGGATTTCCTGACTTTTCTTTTTTTTCGTACCTACCCTGTATTATAGCGAACAAAACAAAAAAAAACTAATCGAAATCGGTCAAGCCGTTTTTGAGTTTTAGCGAGACTAACGCACAGCAATTCATTTTTATCGAAATTTCGATATTTTCGATTTTCCGGCTTTTGCTTTGGGATTTCCCGACTTTTCTTTTTTTTATACCTACCCTGTATCATAGCGAACAAAACAAAAAATAACATGTCGCAATCGGTTAAGCCGTTTTTGAGTTTTAGCGAGACTAACGCACAGCAATTCATTTTTATCGAAATTTCGATGTTTTCGATTTTCCGGCTTTTGCTTTGGGATTTCCCGACTTTTCTTTTTTTTCATACCTACCCTGTATCATAGCGAACAAAACAAAAAAAACTAATCGAAATCGGTCAAGCCGTTTTTGAGTTTTAGCGAGACTAACGCACAGCAATTCATTTTTATCGAAATTTCGATGTTTTCGTATTTCCGGCTTTTGCTTTGGGATTTCCCGACTTTTATTTTTTTTCATACCTTCCCTGTATCATAGCGAACAAAACAAAATAAACTTGTCGAAATCGGTCAAGCCGTTTTTGAGTTTTAGCGAAACTAACGCACAGCAATTCATTTTTATCGAAATTTCGATCTTTTCGATTTTGCGGCTTTCGCTTTGGGATTTTCCGACTTTTCTTTTTTTTCGTACGTTCCCTGTATCATAGCGAACAAAACAAAAAAAAACTTATCGAAATCGGTTAAGCCGTTTTTGAGTTTTAGCGAGACTAACGCACAGCAATTCATTTTTATCGAAATTTCGATGTTTTCGATTTTCCGGCTTTTGCTTTGGGATTTCCCGACTTTTCTTTTTTTTCATACCTACCCTATATCATAGCGAACAAAACAAAAAAAACTTATCGAAATCGGTTTAGCCGTTTTTGAGTTTTAGCGAGACTAACGCACAGCAATTAATTTTTATTGAAATTTCGATATTTTCGATTTTCCGGCTTTTGCTTGCGGATTTCCTGACTTTTCTTTTTTTTCATACCTACCCTGTATTATAGCGAACAAAACAAAAAAAACTAATCGAAATCGGTTAAGCCGTTTTTGAGTTTTAGCGAGACTAACGCACAGCAATTCATTTTTATCGAAATTTCGATGTTTTCGATTTTCCGGCTTTTTCTTTGGGATTTCCTGACTTTTCTTTTTTTTCATACCTAGCCTGTATCATAGCGAACAAAACAAAAAAAACTAATCGAAATCGGTCAAGCCCTTTTTGAGTTTTAGCGAGACTAACGCACAGCAATTCATTTTTATCGAAATTTCGATGTTTTCGATTTTCCGGCTTTTGCTTTGGGATTTCCCGACTTTTATTTTTTTTCATACCTACCCTATATCATAGCGAACAAAACAAAAAAAACTTATCGAAATCGGTTTAGCCGTTTTTGAGTTTTAGCGAGACTAACGCACAGCAATTAATTTTTATTGAAATTTCGATATTTTCGATTTTCCGGCTTTTGCTTGTGGATTTCCCGACTTTTATTTTTTTTCATACCTACTTTGTATCATAGCGAACAAAACAAAAAAAACTTATCGAAATCGGTTTAGCCGTTTTTGAGTTTTAGCGAGACTAACGCACAGCAATTAATTTTTATTGAAATTTCGATATTTTCGATTTTCCGGATTTCGCCTTTGGATTTGCCAACTTTTCTTTTTTTTCATACCTACCCTGTATCATAGCGAACAAAATAAAAAAAAACTTATCGAAATCGGTCAAGCCGTTTTTGAGTTTTAGCGAGACTAACGCACAGCAATTAATTTTTATCGAAATTTCGATGTTTTCGATTTTCCGGCTTTTGCTTTGCGATTTCCCGACATTTCTTTTTTTTTCATACCTACCCTGTATCATAGCAAACAAAACAAAAAAAACTTATCGAAATCGGTCAAGCCGTTTTTGAGTTTTAGCGAGACTAACGCACAGCAATTCATTTTTATCGAAATTTCGATGTTTTCGATTTTCCGGCTTTTGCTTTGGGATTTCCCGACTTTTCTTTTTTTTCATACCTACCCTGTATAATAGCGAACAAACCAAAAAAAACTTATCGAAATCGGTTTAGCCGTTTCTGAGTTTTAGCGAGACTAACGCACAGCAATTAATTTTTATTGAAATTTCGATATTTTCGATTTTCCGGCTTTTGCTTTGGGATTTCCCGACTTTTCTTTTTTTTCATACCTACCCTGTATCATAGCAAACAAAACAAAAAAAACTTATCGACATCGGTTTAGCCGTTTTTGAGTTTTAGCGAGACTAACGCACAGCAATTAATTTTTATTGAAATTTCGATATTTTCGATTTTCCGGCTTTTGCTATGGGATTTCCCGACTTTTCTTTTTTTTCGTACCTACCGTGTATCATAGCGAACAAAACAAAAAAAACTTATCGAAATCGGTCAAGCCGTTTTTGAGTTTTAGCGAGACTAACGCACAGCAATTCATTTTTATCGAAATTTCGATGTTTTCGATTTTCCGGCTTTTTCTTTGGGATTTCCTGACTTTTCTTTTTTTTATACCTACCCTGTATCATAGTGAACAAAACAAAAAAAAACTTGTCGAAATCGGTTCAGCCGTTTTTGAGTTTTAGCGAGACTAACGCACAGCAATTCATTTTTATCGAAATTTCGATGTTTTCGATTTTCCGGCTTTTGCTTTGGGATTTCCTGACTTCTTTTTTTTCATACCTACCCTGTATCATAGCGAACAAAACAAAAAAAAACTAATCGAAATCGGTCAAGCCGTTTTTGAGTTTTAGCGAGACTAACGCACAGCAATTCATTTTTATCGAAATTTCGATATTTTCGATTTTCAGGCTTTTGCTTTGGGATTTCCCGACTTTTCTTTTTTTTATACCTACCCTGTATCATAGTGAACAAAACAAAAAAAAAAATTGTCGAAATCGGTTCAGCCGTTTTTGAGTTTTAGCGAGACTAACGCACAGCAATTCATTTTTATCGAAATTTCGATGTTTTCGATTTTCCGGCTTTTGCTTTGGGATTTCCTGACTTCTTTTTTTTCATACCTACCCTGTATCATAGCGAACAAAACAAAAAAAACTTATCGAAATTGGTTTAGCCGTTTTTGAGTTTTAGCGAGACTAACGCACAGCAATTAATTTTTATTGAAATTTCGATATTTTCGATTTTCCGGCTTTTGCTTTGGGATTTCCCGACTTTTATTTTTTTTCATACCTACCCTGTATCATAGCGAACAAAAAAAAAACTTATCGCAATCGGTTTAGCCGTTTTTGAGTTTTAGCGAGACTAACGCACAGCAATTAATTTTTATTGAAATTTCGATATTTTCGATTTTCCGGATTTTGCTTTGGGATTTGCCAACTTTTATTTTTTTTCATACCTACCCTGTATCATAGCGAACAAAACAAAAAAACTTATCGAAATCGGTCAAGCCGTTTTGAGTTTTAGCGAGACTAACGCACAGCAATTCATTTTTATCGAAATTTCGATGTTATCGATTTTCCGGCTTTTCCTTTGGGATTTCCCGACTTTTATTTTTTTTCATACCTACCCTGTATCAACGCGAACAAAACAAAAAAAACTGATCGACATCGATCAAGCCTTTTTTGAGTTTTAGCGACACTAACGCACAGCAATTAATTTTTATCGAAATTTCGATTTTTTCGATTTTCCGGCTTTTCCTTTGGGATTTCCCGACTTTTATTTTTTTCATACCTACCCTGTATCAACGCGAACAAAACAAAAAAAACTTATCGACATCGATTAAGCCGTTTTTGAGTTTTAGCGACACTATCGCACAGCAATTCATTTTTATCGAAATTTCGATTTTTTCGATTTTCCGGCTTTTCCTTTGGAATTTCCCGACTTTTATTTTTTTTCATACCTACCCTGTATCATAGCGAACAAAGCAAAAAAAAGTTATCGACATCGGTCAAGCCGTTTTTGAGTTTTAGCGAAACTAACGCACAGCAATTCATTTTTATCGGAGTTTCTATTTTTTTGATTTTCCGGCTTTTCCTTTGGGATTTCCCGACTTTTCTTTTTTTTCGTACCTACCCTGTATCATAGCGAACAAAACAAAAAAAACGTATCGACATCGATCTAGCCGTTTCTGAGTTTTAGCGAAACTAACGCACAGCAATTCATTTTTATCGGAATTTCGATTTTTTCAATTTTCCGGCTTTTCCTTTGGGATTTCCCGACCTTTCTTTTTTTTCATACCTACCCTGTATCATAGCAAACAAAACGAAAAAAACTTATCGACATCGGTCAAGCCGTTTTTGAGTTTTAGTGACACTATCGCACAGCAATTCATTTTTATCGAAATTTCGATTTTTTCGATTTTCCGGCTTTTCCTTTGGGATTTCCGGACTTTTATTTTTTTTCATACCTACCCTGTATCATAGCGAACAAAAAAAAAAAAACTTATCGACATCGGTCAAGCCGTTTCTGAGTTTTAGCGAAACTAACGCACAGCAATTAATTTTTATCGAAATATCGATTTTTTCGATTTTCCGGCTTTTCCTTTGGGATTTCCCGACTTTTATTTTTTTTCATACCTACCCTGTATCAACGCGAACAAAACAAAAAAAACTGATCGACATCGATCAAGCCTTTTTTGAGTTTTAGCGAGACTAACGTACAGCAATTAATTTTTATCGAAATTTCGATTTTTTCGATTTTCCGGCTTTTCCTTTGGGATTTCCCGACTTTTATTTTTTTCATACCTACCCTGTATCAACGCGAACAAAACAAAAAAAACTTATCGACTTCGATTAAGCCGTTTTTGAGTATTAGCGACACTATCGCACAGCAATTCATTTTTATCGAAATTTCGATTTTTTCGATTTTCCGGCTTTTCCTTTGGGATTTCCCGACTTTTATTTTTTTTCATACCTACCCTGTATCATAGCGAACAAAACAAAAAAAACTTATCGACATCGGTCAAGCCGTTTTTGAGTTTTAGCGAAACTAACGCACAGCAATTCATTTTTATCGGAGTTTCTATTTTTTTGATTTTCCGGCTTTTCCTTTGGGATTTCCCGACTTTTCTTTTTTTTCGTACCTACCCTGTATCATAGCGAACAAAACAAAAAAAACGTATCGACATCGATCTAGCCGTTTCTGAGTTTTAGCGAAACTAACGCACAGCAATTCATTTTTATCGGAATTTCGATTTTTTCAATTTTCCGGCTTTTCCTTTGGGATTTCCCGACCTTTCTTTTTTTTCATACCTACCCTGTATCATAGCAAACAAAACGAAAAAAACTTATCGACATCGGTCAAGCCGTTTTTGAGTTTTAGCGACACTATCGCACAGCAATTCATTTTTATCGAAATTTCGATTTTTTCGATTTTCCGGCTTTTCCTTTGGGATTTCCGGACTTTTATTTTTTTTCATACCTACCCTGTATCATAGCGAACAAAACAAAAAAAACTTATCGACATCGGTCAAGCCGTTTCTGAGTTTTAGCGAAACTAACGCACAGCAATTAATTTTTATCGAAATTTCGATTTTTTCGATTTTCCGGCTTTTCCTTTGGGATTTCCCGACTTATATTTTTTTTCATACCTACCCTGTATCAACGCGAACAAAACAAAAAAAACTTATCGACATCGGTCAAGCCGTTTCTGAGTTTTAGCGACACTAACGCACAGCAATTAATTTTTATCGAAATTTCGATTTTTTCGATTTTCCGGCTTTTCCTTTGGGATTTCCCGACTTTTATTTTTTTTCATACGTACCCTGTATCAACGCGAACAAAACAAAAAAAAACTGATCGACATCGATCAAGCCGTTTTTGAGTTTTAGCGACACTAACGCACAGCAATTCATTTTTATCGGAATTTCGATTTTTTCAATTTTCCGGCTTTTCCTTTGGGATTTCCCGACCTTTCTTTTTTTTCATACCTACCCTGTATCATAGCAAACAAAACGAAAAAAACTTATCGACATCGGTCAAGCCGTTTTTGAGTTTTAGCGACACTATCGCACAGCAATTCACTTTTATCGAAATTTCGATTTTTTCGATTTTCCGGCTTTTCCTTTGGGATTTCCGGACTTTTATTTTTTTTCATACCTACCCTGTATCATAGCGAACAAAACAAAAAAAACTTATCGACATCGGTCAAGCCGTTTCTGAGTTTTAGCGAAACTAACGCACAGCAATTAATTTTTATCGAAATTTCGATTTTTTCGATTTTCCGGCTTTTCCTTTGGGATTTCCCGACTTATATTTTTTTTCATACCTACCCTGTATCAACGCGAACAAAACAAAAAAAACTTATCGACATCGGTCAAGCCGTTTCTGAGTTTTAGCGACACTAACGCACAGCAATTAATTTTTATCGAAATTTCGATTTTTTCGATTTTCCGGCTTTTCCTTTGGGATTTCCCGACTTTTATTTTTTTTCATACGTACCCTGTATCAACGCGAACAAAACAAAAAAAAACTGATCGACATCGATCAAGCCGTTTTTGAGTTTTAGCGACACTAACGCACAGCAATTCATTTTTATCGGAATTTCGATTTTTTCAATTTTCCGGCTTTTCCTTTGGGATTTCCCGACCTTTCTTTTTTTTCATACCTACCCTGTATCATAGCAAACAAAACGAAAAAAACTTATCGACATCCGTCAAGCCGTTTTTGAGTTTTAGCGACACTATCGCACAGCAATTCATTTTTATCGAAATTTCGATTTTTTCGATTTTCCGGCTTTTCCTTTGGGATTTCCCGACTTTTATTTATTTTCATACCTACCCTGTACCATAGCGAACAAAACAAAAAAAACTTATCGACATCGGTCAAGCCGTTTTTGAGTTTTAGCGAAACTAACGCACAGCAATTCATTTTTATCGGAGTTTCGATTTTTTCGATTTTCCGGCTTTTCCTTCGGGATTTCCCGACTTTTCTTTTTTTCGTACCTACCCTGTATCATAGCGAACAAAACAAAAAAAAACTTATCGAAATCGGGCAAGCCGTTTTTGAGTTTTAGCGAGACTAACGCACAGCAATTCATTTTTATCGAAATTTCGATTTTTTCGATTTTCCGGCTTTTCCTTCGGGATTTCCCGACTTTTCTTTTTTTTCGTACCTACCCTGCATCATAGCGAACAAACCAAAAAAAACTTATCGAAATCGGTTTAGTCGTGTTTGAGTTTTAGCGAGACTAACGCACAGCAATTAATTTTTATTTAAATTTCGATATTTTCGATTTTCCGGCTTTTCCTTTGGGATTTCCCGACTTTTATTTTTTTTCATACCTACCCTGTACCATAGCGAACAAAACAAAAAAAACTTATCGACATCGGTCAAGCCGTTTTTGAGTTTTAGCGAAACTAACGCACAGCAATTCATTTTTATCGGAGTTTCTATTTTTTTGATTTTCCGGCTTTTCCTTTGGGATTTCCCGACTTTTCTTTTTTTTCGTACCTACCCTGTATCATAGCGAACAAAACAAAAAAAACTTATCGAAATCGGGCAAGCCGTTTTTGAGTTTTAGCGAGACTAATGCACAGCAATTCATTTTTATCGAAATTTCGATGTTTTCGATTTTCCGGCTTTTGCTTTGGGATTTCCCGACTTTTTTTTTTTTTCATACCTACCCTATATCATAGCGAACAAAACAAAAAAAACTTATCGAAATCGGTTTAGTCGTTTTTGAGTTTTAGCGAGACTAACGCACAGCAATTAATTTTTATTTAAATTTCGATATTTTCGATTTTCCGGCTTTTGCTTTGGGATTTCCCGACTTTTATTTTTTTTCATACCTACCCTGTATCATAGCGAACAAAACAAAAAAAACTTATCGAAATCGGTTTAGCCGTTTTTGAGTTTTAGCGAGAGTAACGCACAGCAATTAATTTTTATTGAAATTTCGATATTTTCGATTTTCCGGATTTCGCCTTGGGATTTGCCAACTTTTCTTTTTTTTCATACCTACCCTGTATCATAGCGAACAAAACAAAAAAAAATTATCGAAATCGGTTAAGCCGTTTTTGAGTTTTAGCGAGACTAACGCACAGCAATTCATTTTTATCGAAATTTCGATCTTTTCGATTTTGCGGCTTTTGCTGTGGGATTTCCTTACTTTTCTTTTTTTTCATACCTACCCTGTATTATAGCGAACAAAACAAAAAAAAACCAATCGAAATCGGTCAAGCCGTTTTTGAGTTTTAGCGAGACTAACGCACAGCAATTCATTTTTATCGAAATTTCGATTTTTTCGATTTTCCGGCTTTTCCTTCGGGATTTCCCGACTTTTCTTTTTTTTCGTACCTACCCTGCATCATAGCGAACAAACCAAAAAAAACTTATCGAAATCGGTTTAGTCGTTTTTGAGTTTTAGCGAGACTAACGCACAGCAATTAATTTTTATTTAAATTTCGATATTTTCGATTTTCCGGCTTTTGCTTTGGGATTTCCCGACTTTTATTTTTTCTCATACCTACTTTGTATCATAGCGAACAAAACAAAAAAAACTTATCGACATCGGTCAAGCCGTTTTTGAGTTTTAGCGAAACTAACGCACAGCAATTCATTTTTATCGGAGTTTCTATTTTTTTGATTTTCCGGCTTTTCCTTTGGGATTTCCCGACTTTTCTTTTTTTTCGTACCTACCCTGTATCATAGCGAACAAAACAAAAAAAACATCGAAATCGGGCAAGCCGTTTTTGAGTTTTAGCGAGACTAACGCACAGCAATTCATTTTTATCGAAATTTCGATGTTTTCGATTTTCCGGCTTTTGCTTTGGGATTTCCCGACTTTTCTTTTTTTTCATACCTACCCTATATCATAGCGAACAAAACATAAAAAACTTATCGAAATCGGTTTAGTCGTTTTTGAGTTTTAGCGAGACTAACGCACAGCAATTAATTTTTATTAAAATTTCAATATTTTCGATTTTCCGGCTTTTGCTTTGGGATTTCCCGACTTTTATTTTTTTTCATACCTACCCTGTATCATAGCGAACAAAACAAAAAAAACTTATCGAAATCGGTTTAGCCGTTTTTGAGTTTTAGCGAGACTAACGCACAGCAATTAATTTTTATTGAAATTTCGATATTTTCGATTTTCCGGATTTCGCCTTGGGATTTGCCAACTTTTCTTTTTTTTCATACCTACCCTGTATCATAGCGAACAAAACAAAAAAAAACTTATCGAAATCGGTCAAGCCGTTTTTGAGTTTTAGCGAGACTAACGCACAGCAATTCATTTTTATCGAAATTTCGATGTTTTCGATTTTTCGGCTTTTGCTTTGGGATTTCCTTACTTTTCTTTTTTTTCATACCTACCCTGTATTATAGCGAACAAAACAAAAAAAAACCAATCGAAATCGGTCAAGCCGTTTTTGAGTTTTAGCGAGACTAACGCACAGCAATTCATTTTTATCGAAATTTCGATGTTTTCGATTTTCCGGCTTTTGCTTTGGGATTTCCCGACTTTTCTTTTTTTTCATACCTACCCTGTATCATAGCGAACAAAACAAAAAAAACTTATCGAAATCGGTTTAGCCGTTTTTGAGTTTTAGCGAGACTAACGCACAGCAATTAATTTTTATCAAAATTTCGATGTTTTCGATTTTCCGGCTTTTGCTTTGGGATTTCCCGACTTTTATTTTTTTTCATACCTACCCTGTATCATAGCAAACAAAACAAAAAAAACTTATCGAAATCGGTTTAGCCGTTTTTGAGTTTTAGCGAGACTAACGCACAGCAATTAATTTTTATTGAAATTTCGATATTTTCGATTTTCCGGCTTTTGCTTTGGGATTTCCCGACTTTTCTTTTTTTTCATACCTACCCTGTATCATAGCGAACAAAACAAAAAAAACTTATCGAAATCGGTTTAGCCGTTTTTGAGTTTTAGCGAGACTAACGCACAGCAATTCATTTTTATCGAAATTTCGATGTTTTCGATATTCCGGCTTTTGCTTTGGGATTTCCCAACTTTTCGTTTTTTTCATACCTACCCTGTATCATAGTGAACAAAACAAAAAAAAACTTGTCGAAATCGGTTAAGGCGTTTTTGAGTTTTAGCGAGACTAACGCACAGCAATTCATTTTTATCGAAATTTCGATGTTTTCGATTTTCCGGCTTTTGCTTTGGGATTTCCCGACTTTTCTTTTTTTTCATACCTACCCTGTATCATAGCGAACAAAACAAAAAAAACTTATCGAAATCGGTTTAGCCGTTTTTGAGTTTTAGCGAGACTAACGCACAGCAATTCATTTTTATCGAAATTTCGATGTTTTCGATTTTCCGGCTTTTGCTTTGCGATTTACCGACTTTTCTTTTTTTTTCATACCTACCCTGATTCATATCGAACAAAACAAAAAAACTTGTTGAAATCGGTCAAGCCGTTTTTAAGTTTCAGCGAGCCTAACGCACAGCAATTTATTTTTTTATCGAAATTTCGATGTTTTCGATTTTCCGGCTTTTGCTTTGGGATTTCCCGACTTTTATTTTTTTTCATACCTACCCTGTATCATAGCGAACAAAAAAAAAAACTTATCGAAATCGGTTTAGCCGTTTTTGAGTTTTAGCGAGACTAACGCACAGCAATTAATTTTTATTGAAATTTCGATGTTTTCGATTTTCCGGCTTTTGCTTTGGGATTTCCCGACTTTTCTTATTTTTTATACCTACCCTGTATCATAGTGAACAAAACAAAAAAAAACTTGTCGAAATCGGTTAAGCCGTTTTTGAGTTTTAGCGAGACAAACGCACAGCAATTCATTTTTATCGAAATTTCGATGTTTTCGATTTTCCGGCTTTTGCTTTGGGATTTCCTGACTTTTATTTTTTTTCATACCTACCCTGTATCATAGCGAACAAAACAAAAAAAACTAATCGAAATCGGTCAAGCCGTTTTTGAGTTTTAGCGAGATTAACTCACAGCAATTCATTTTTATCGAAATTTCGATGTTTTCGTATTTCCGGCTTTTGCTTTGGGATTTCCCGACTTTTATTTTTTTTCATACCTTCCCTGTATCATAGCGAACAAAACAAAATAAACTTGTCGAAATCGGTCAAGCCGTTTTTGAGTTTTAGCGAGACTAACGCACAGCAATTCATTTTTATCGAAATTTCGATCTTTTCGATTTTGCGGCTTTTGCTTTGGGATTTTCCGACTTTTCTTTTTTTTCATACCTTCCCTGTATCATAGCGAACAAAACAAAAAAAAACTTATCGAAATCGGTTAAGCCGTTTTTGAGTTTTAGCGAGACTAACGCACAGCAATTCATTTTTATCGAAATTTCGATGTTTTCGATTTTCCGGCTTTTGCTTTGGGATTTCCCGACTTTTTTTTTTTTTATACCTACCCTGTATCATAGCGAACAAAACAAAAAATAACTTGTCGCAATCTGTTAAGCCGTTTTTGAGTTTTAGCGAGACTAACGCACAGCAATTCATTTTTATCGAAATTTCGATGTTTTCGATTTTCCGGCTTTTGCTTTGGGATTTCCTGACTTTTCTTTTTTTTCATACCTAGCCTGTATCATAGCGAACAAAACAAAAAAAACTAATTGAAATCGGTCAAGCCGTTTTTGAGTTTTAGCGAGACTAACGCACAGCAATTCATTTTTATCGAAATTTCGATGTTTTCGATTTTCCGGCTTTTGCTTTAGGATTTCCCGACTTTTCTTTTTTTTCATACCTACCCTGTATCATAGCGAACAAAACAAAAAAAACTTATCGAAATCGGTTTAGCCGTTTTTGAGTTTTAGCGAGACTAACGCACAGCAATTAATTTTTATTGAAATTTCGATATTTTCGATTTTCCGGCTTTTGCTTTGGGATTTCCCGACTTTTCTTTTTTTTCATACCTACCCTGTATCATAGCGAACAAAACAAAAAAAACTTATCGAAATCGGTTTAGCCGTTTTTGAGTTTTAGCGAGACTAACGCACAGCAATTCATTTTTATCGAAATTTCGATGTTTTCGATTTTCCGGCTTTTGCTTTGGGATTTCCCGACTTTTCTTTTTTTTCATACCTACCCTGTATAATAGCGAACAAAACAAAAAAAACTTATCGAAATCGGTTTAGCCGTTTTTGAGTTTTAGCGAGACTAACGCACAGCAATTAATTTTTATTGAAATTTCGATATTTTCGATTTTCCGGATTTCGCCTTGGGATTTGCCAACTTTTCTTTTTTTTCATACCTACCCTGTATCATAGCGAACAAAACAAAAAAAAACTTATCGAAATCGGTCAAGCCGTTTTTGAGTTTTAGCGAGACTAACGCACAGCAATTCATTTTTATCGAAATTTCGATGTTTTCGATTTTCCGGCTTTTGCTTTGGGATTTCCCGACTTTTCTTTTTTTTATACCTACCCTGTATCATAGTGAACAAAACAAAAAAAAACTTGTCGAAATCGGTCAAGCCGTTTTTGAGTTTTAGCGAGACTAACGCACAGCAATTCATTTTTATCGAAATTTCGATGTTTTCGATTTTCCGGCTTTTGCTTTGGGATTTCCTGCCTTTTCTTTTTTTTATACCTACCCTGTATCATAGCGAACAAAACAAAAAAAAACTTATCGAAATCGGTCAAGCCGTTTTTGAGTTTTAGCGAGACTAACGCACAGCAATTCATTTTTATCGAAATTTCGATGTTTTCGATTTTCCGGCTTTTTCTTTGGGATTTCCCGACTTTTATTTTTTTTCATACCTACCCTGTATCATAGCGAACAAAACAAAAAAAACTTATCGACATCGGTCAAGCCGTTTTTGAGTTTTAGCGAAACTAACGCACAGCAATTCATTTTTATCGGAGTTTCTATTTTTTTGATTTTCCGGCTTTTCCTTTGGGATTTCCCGACTTTTCTTTTTTTTCGTACCTACCCTGTATCATAGCGAACAAAACAAAAAAAACGTATCGACATCGATCTAGCCGTTTCTGAGTTTTAGCGAAACTAACGCACAGCAATTCATTTTTATCGGAATTTCGATTTTTTCAATTTTGCGGCTTTTCCTTTGGGATTTCCCGACCTTTCTTTTTTTTCATACCTACCCTGTATCATAGCAAACAAAACGAAAAAAACTTATCGACATCGGTCAAGCCGTTTTTGAGTTTTAGCGACACTATCGCACAGCAATTCATTTTTATCGAAATTTCGATTTTTTCGATTTTCCGGCTTTTCCTTTGGGATTTCCCGACTTTTATTTTTTTTCATACCTACCCTGTACCATAGCGAACAAAACAAAAAAAACTTATCGACATCGGTCAAGCCGTTTTTGAGTTTTAGCGAAACTAACGCACAGCAATTCATTTTTATCGGAGTTTCGATTTTTTCGATTTTCCGGCTTTTCCTTCGGGATTTCCCGACTTTTCTTTTTTTTCGTACCTACCCTGTATCATAGCGAACAAAACAAAAAAAAAACTTATCGAAATCGGGCAAGCCGTTTTTGAGTTTTAGCGAGACTAACGCACAGCAATTCATTTTTATCGAAATTTCGATTTTTTCGATTTTCCGGCTTTTCCTTCGGGATTTCCCGACTTTTCTTTTTTTTCGTACCTACCCTGCATCATAGCGAACAAACCAAAAAAAACTTATCGAAATCGGTTTAGTCGTGTTTGAGTTTTAGCGAGACTAACGCACAGCAATTAATTTTTATTTAAATTTCGATATTTTCGATTTTCCGGCTTTTGCTTTGGGATTTCCCGACTTTTATTTTTTTTCATACCTACTTTGTATCATAGCGAACAAAACAAAAAAAACTTATCGACATCGGTCAAGCCGTTTTTGAGTTTTAGCGAAACTAACGCACAGCAATTCATTTTTATCGGAGTTTCTATTTTTTTGATTTTCCGGCTTTTCCTTTGGGATTTCCCGACTTTTCTTTTTTTTCGTACCTACCCTGTATCATAGCGAACAAAACAAAAAAAACTTATCGAAATCGGGCAAGCCGTTTTTGAGTTTTAGCGAGACTAACGCACAGCAATTCATTTTTATCGAAATTTCGATGTTTTCGATTTTCCGGCTTTTGCTTTGGGATTTCCCGACTTTTCTTTTTTTTCATACCTACCCTGTATCATAGCGAACAAAAAAAAAAACTTATCGCAATCGGTTTAGCCGTTTTTGAGTTTTAGCGAGATTAACGCACAGCAATTCATTTTTATCGAAATTTCGATGTTTTCGATTTTCCGGCTTTTGCTTTAGGATTTCCCGACTTTTATTTTTTTTCATACCTACCCTGTATCATAGCGAACAAAACAAAAGAAACTTGTGGAAATCCGTCATGCCGTTTTTGAGTTTTAGCGAGACTAACGCACAGCAATTCAATTTTATCGAAATTTCGATATTTTCGATTTTCCGGCTTTTGCTTTGGGATTTCCTGACTTTTATTTTTTTCATACCTACCCTGTATCATAGTGAACAAAACAAAAAAAAACTTGTCGAAATCGGTTAAGCCGTTTTTGAGTTTTAGCGAGACTAACGCACAGCATTTCATTTTTATCGAAATTTCGATGTTTTCGATTTTCCGGCTTTTGCTTTGGGATTTCCTGACTTCTTTTTTTTCATACCTACCCTGTATCATAGTGAACAAAACAAAAAAACACTAATCGAAATCGGTCAAGCCGTTTTTGAGTTTTAGCGAGACTAACGCACAGCAATTCATTTTTATCGAAATTTCGATGTTTTCGATTTTCCTGCTTTTGCTTTGGGATTTCCCCACTTTTCTTTTTTTTCATACCTACCCTGTATCATAGCGAACAAAACAAAAAAAAACTAATCGAAATCGGTCAAGCCGTTTTTGAGTTTTAGCGAGACTAACGCACAGCAATTCATTTTTATCGAAATTTCGATGTTTTCGATTTTCCTGCTTTTGCTTTGGGATTTCCCGACTTTTCTTTTTTTTCATACCTACCCTGTATCATAGCGAACAAAACAAAAAATACTTATCGAAATCGGTTTCGCCGTTTTTGAGTTTTAGCGAGACTAACGCACAGCAATTAATTTTTATTGAAATTCCGATATTTTCGATTTTGCGGCTTTTGCTTTGGGATTTCCCGACTTTTATTTTTTTTTTCATACCTACCCTGTATCATAGCGAACAAAACAAAAAAAACTTGTAGAAATCGGTCAAGCCGTTTTTGAGTTTTAGCGAGACTAACGCACAGCAATTCATTTTTATCGAAATTTCGATGTTTTCGATTTTCCGGCTTTTGCTTTGGGATTTTCCGACTTTTTTTTTTTTTCATACCTTCCCTGTATCATAGCAAACAAAACAAAAAAAAACTTATCGAAATCGGTTAAGCCCTTTTTGAGTTTTAGCGAGACTAACGCACAGCAATTCATTTTTATCGAAATTTCGATGTTTTCGATTTTCCGGCTTTTGCTTTGGGATTTCCCGACTTTTCTTTTTTTTTATACCTACCCTGTATCATAGCGAACAAAACAAAAAAAAACTAATCGAAATCGGTCAAGCCGTTTTTGAGTTTTAGCGAGACTAACGCACAGCAATTCATTTTTATCGAAATTTCGATCTTTCCGATTTTCCTGCTTTTGCTTCGGGATTTCCCGACTTTTCGTTTTTTTCATACCTACCCTGTATCATAGCGAACAAAACAAAAAAAACTTATCGAAATCGGTTTAGCCGTTTTTGAGTTTTAGCGAGACTAACGCACAGCAATTAATTTTTATTGAAATTTCGATATTTTCGATTTTCCGGATTTTGCTTTGGTATTTGCCGACTTTTCTTTTTTTCATACCTACCCTGTATCATTGCGAACAAAACAAAAAAAACTTATCGAAATTGGTTTAGCCGTTTTTGAGTTTTAGCGAGACTAACGCACAGCATTTAATTTTTATCGAAATTTCGATGTTTTCGATTTTCCGGCTTTTGCTTTGGGATTTCCTGACTTCTTTTTTTTCATACCTACCCTGTATCATAGTGAACAAAACAAAAAACACTAATCGAAATCGGTCAAGCCGTTTTTGAGTTTTAGCGAGACTAACGCACAGCAATTCATTTTTATCGAAATTTCGATGTTTTCGATTTTCCTGCTTTTGCTTTGGGATTTCCCCACTTTTCTTTTTTTTCATACCTACCCTGTATCATAGCGAACAAAACAAAAAAAAACTAATCGAAATCGGTCAAGCCGTTTTTGAGTTTTAGCGAGACTAACGCACAGCAATTCATTTTTATCGAAATTTCGATGTTTTCGATTTTCCTGCTTTTGCTTTGGGATTTCCCGACTTTTCTTTTTTTTCATACCTACCCTGTATCATAGCGAACAAAACAAAAAAAACTTATCGAAATTGGTTTAGCCGTTTTTGAGTTTTAGCGAGACAAACGCACAGCAATTCATTTTTATCGAAATTTCGATGTTTTCGATTTTCCGGCTTTTGCTTTGGGATTTTCCGACTTTTTTTTTTTTTCATGCCTTCCCTGTATCATAGTAAACAAAACAAAAAAAAACTTATCGAAATCGGTTAAGCCCTTTTTGAGTTTTAGCGAGACTAACGCACAGCAATTCATTTTTATCGAAATTTCGATGTTTTCGATTTTCCGGCTTTTGCTTTGGGATTTCCCGACTTTTCTTTTTTTTCATACCTACCCTGTATCATAGCGAACAAAACAAAAAAAACTTATCGAAATTGGTTTAGCCGTTTTTGAGTTTTAGCGAGACAAACGCACAGCAATTCATTTTTATCGAAATTTCGATGTTTTCGATTTTCCGGCTTTTGCTTTGGGATTTTCCGACTTTTTTTTTTTTTCGTACCTTCCCTGTATCATAGCAAACAAAACAAAAAAAAACTTATCGAAATCGGTTAAGCCCTTTTTGAGTTTTAGCGAGACTAACGCACAGCAATTCATTTTTATCGAAATTTCGATCTTTCCGATTTTCCTGCTTTTGCTTCGGGATTTCCCGACTTTTCGTTTTGTTCATACCTACCCTGTATCATAGCGAACAAAACAAAAAAAACTTATCGAAATCGGTTAAGCCCTTTTTGAGTTTTAGCGAGACAAACGCACAGCAATTAATTTTTATTGAAATTTCGATATTTTCGATTTTCCGGATTTTGCTTTGGTATTTGCCGACTTTTCTTTTTTTTCATACCTACCCTGTATCATAGCGAACAAATCAAAAAAAACTTATCGAAATTGGTTTAGCCGTTTTTGAGTTTTAGCGAGACTAACGCACAGCAATTCATTTTTATTGAAATTTCGATATTTTCGATTTTCCGGCTTTTGCTTTGGGATTTCCCGACTTTTATTTTTTTTCATACCTACCCTGTATCATAGCGAACAAAAAAAAAACTTATCGCAATCGGTTTAGCCGTTTTTGAGTTTTAGCGAGACTAACGCACAGCAATTAATTTTTATTGAAATTTCGATATTTTCGATTTTCCGGCTTTTGCTTTGGGATTTCCCGACTTTTATTTTTTTTTATACCTACCCTGTATCATAGCGAACAAAACAAAAGAAACTTGTGGAAATCGGTCATGCCGTTTTTGAGTTTTAGCGAGACTAACGCACAGCAATTCAATTTTATCGAAATTTCGATATTTTCGATTTTCCGGCTTTTGCTTTGGGATTTCCTGACTTTTATTTTTTTCATACCTACCCTGTATCATAGTGAATAAAACAAAAAAAAACTTGTCGTAATCGGTTAAGCCGTTTTTGAGTTTTAGCGAGACTAACGCACAGCATTTCATTTTTATCGAAATTTCGATGTTTTCGATTTTCCGGCTTTTGCTTTGGGATTTCCTGACTTATTTTTTTTCATACCTACCCTGTATCATAGTGAACAAAACAAAAAAACAATAATCGAAATCGGTCAAGCCGTTTTTGAGTTTTAGCGAGACTAACGCACAGCAATTCATTTTTATCGAAATTTCGATGTTTTCGATTTTCCTGCTTTTGCTTTGGGATTTCCCCACTTTTCTTTTTTTTCATACCTACCCTGTATCATAGCGAACAAAACAAAAAAAAACTAATCGAAATCGGTCAAGCCGTTTTTGAGTTTTAGCGAGACTAACGCACAGCAATTCATTTTTATCGAAATTTCGATGTTTTCGATTTTCCTGCATTTGCTTTGGGATTTCCCGACTTTTCTTTTTTTTCATACCTACCCTGTATCATAGCGAACAAAACGAAAAAAACTTATCGAAATCGGTTTAGCCGTTTTTGAGTTTTAGCGAGACTAACGCACAGCAATTAATTTATATTGAAATTCCGATATTTTCGATTTTCCGGCTTTTGCTTTGGGATTTCCCGACTTTTATTTTTTTTTCATACCTACCCTGTATCATAGCGAACAAAACAAAAAAAACTTGTAGAAATCGGTCAAGCCGTTTTTGAGTTTTAGCGAGACTAACGCACAGCAATTCATTTTTATCGAAATTTCGATATTTTCGATTTTCCGGCTTTTGCTTTGGGATTTTCCGACTTTTTTTTTTTTTCATACCTTCTCTGTATCATAGCAAACAAAACAAAAAAAAACTTATCGAAATCGGTTAAGCCCTTTTTGAGTTTTAGCGAGACTAACGCACAGCAATTCATTTTTATCGAAATTTCGATATTTTCGATTTTCCGGCTTTTGCTTTGGGATTTCCCGACTTTTATTTTTTTTCATACCTACCCTGTATCATAGCGAACAAAACAAAAAAAACTTGTCGAAATCGGTTTAGCCGTTTTTGAGTTTTAGCGAGACTAACGCACAGCAATTAATTTTTATTGAAATTTCGATATTTTCGATTTTCCGGATTTTGCTTTGGGATTTACCAACTTTTCTTTCTTTTCATACCTACCCTGTATCATAGCGAACAAAACAAAAAAAAACTTATCGAAATCGGTCAAGCCGTTTTTGAGTTTTAGCGAGACTAACGCACAGCAATTCATTTTAATCGAAATTTCGATGTTTTCGATTTTGCGGCTTTTGCTTTGGGATTTTCCGACTTTTCTTTTTTTTCATACCTTCCCTGTATCATTGCCAACAAAACAAAAAAAACTTATCGTAATCGGTTCAGCCGTTTTTGAGTCTTAGCGAGACTAACGCACAGCAATTCATTTTTATCGAAATTTCGATGTTTTTGAATTTCCGGCTTTTGCTTTGGGATTTCCCGACTTTTATTTTTTTTCGTACCTTCCCTGTATCATAGCAAACAAAACAAAAAAAACTTATCGAAATCGGTTGAGCCGTTTTTGAGTTTTAGCGAGACTAACGCACAGCAATTCATTTTTATCGAAATTTCGATCTTTTCGATTTTGCGGCTTTTGCTTTGGGATTTTCCGACTTTTTTTTTTTTCATACCTTCCCTGTATCATAGCAAACAAAACAAAAAAAAACCTATCGAAATAGGTTAAGCCCTTTTTGAGTTTTAGCGAGACTAACGCACAGCAATTCATTTTTATCGAAATTTCGATTTTTTCGATTTTCCGGCTTTTGCTTTGGGATTCCCGACTTTTATTTTTTTTCATACCTACCGTGTATCATAGCGAGCAAAACAAAAAAAACTTATCGAAATTGGTTTAGCCGTTTTTGAGTTTTAGCGAGACTAACGCACAGCAATTAATTTTTATTGAAATTTCGATATTTTCGATTTTCCGGCTTTTGCTTTGGGTTTTCCCGAATTTTATTTTTTTTCGTACCTACCCTGTATCATAGCGAACAAAATAAAAAAAACTTATCGGAATCGGTTTAGCCGTTTTTGAGTTTTAGCGAGACTAACGCACAGCAATTAATTTTTATTGAAATTTCGATATTTTCGATTTTCCGGATTTTGCTTTGGGATTTGCCAACTTTTCTTTTTTTTCATACCTACCCTGTATCATAGCGAACAAAACAAAAAAAACTTATCGAAACGGTCAAGCCGTTTTTGAGTTTTAGCGAGACTAACGCACAGCAATTCATTTTTATCGAAATTTCGATGTTTTCAATTTTTCGGCTTTTGCTTTGGGATTTCCTGACTTTTCTTTTTTTTCTTACCTACCCTGTATCATAGCGAACAAAACAAAAAAAAACTTATCGAAATCGGTCAAGCCGTTTTTGAGTTTTAGCGAGACTAACGCACAGCAATTCATTTTAATCGAAATTTCGATGTTTTCGATTTTGCGGCTTTTGCTTTGGGATTTTCCGACTTTTCTTTTTTTTATACCTTCCCTGTATCATAGCGAACAAAACAAAAAAAAACTTATCGAAACGGTCAAGCCGTTTTTGAGTTTTAGCGAGACTAACGCACAGCAATTCATTTTTATCCAAATTTCGATGTTTTCGATTTTTCGGCTTTTGCTTTGGGATTTTCCGACTTTTCTTTTTTTTCATACCTTCCCTGTATCATAGCAAACAAAACAAAAAAAAACTTATCGAAACGGTCAAGCCGTTTTTGAGTTTTAGCGAGACTAACGCACAGCAATTAATTTTTATTGAAATTTCGATATTTTCGATTTTCCGGATTTTGCTTTGGGATTTGCCAACTTTTCTTTTTTTTCATACCTACCCTGTATCATAGCGAACAAAACAAAAAAAACTTATCGAAACGGTCAAGCCGTTTTTGAGTTTTAGCGAGACTAACGCACAGCAATTCATTTTTATCGAAATTTCGATGTTTTCGATTTTTCGGCTTTTGCTTTGGGATTTCCTGACTTTTCTTTTTTTTCTTACCTACCCTGTATCAACGCGAACAAAACAAAAAAAACTTATCGACATCGATCAAGCCGTTTTTGAGTTTTAGCAAGACTAACGCACAGCAATTCATTTTTATCGAAATTTCGATCTTTTCGATTTTGCGGCTTTTGCTTTGGGATTTTCCGACTTTTTTTTTTTTCATACCTTCCCTGTATCATAGCGAACAAAACAAAAAAAAACTTATCGAAATCGGTCAAGCCGTTTTTGAGTTTTAGCGAGACTAACGCACAGCAATTCATTTTTATCGAAATTTCGATGTTTTCGATTTTCCGGCTTTTGCTTTGGGATTTCCCGACTTTTATTTTTTTTCGTACCTACCCTGTATCATAGCGAACAAAACCAAAAAAACTTGTCGAAATCGGTCAAGCCGTTTTTGAGTTTTAGCGAGACTAACACACAGCAATTCATTTTTATCGAAATTTCGATATTTTCGATTTTCCGGCTTTTGCTTTGGGATTTCCCGACTTTTATTTTTTCCATACCTACCCTGTATCATAGCGAACAAAACAAAAGAAACTTGTCGAAAGTAGTTTAGCCGTTTTTGAGTTTTAGCGAGACTAACGCACAGCAATTCATTTTTATCGAAATTTCGATCTTTTCGATTTTGCGGCTTTTGCTTTGGGATTTTCCGACTTTTCTTTTTTTTCATACCTACCCTGTATCATAGCGAACAAAACAAAAGAAACTTGTCGAAAGTAGTTAAGCCGTTTTTGAGTTTTAGCGAGACTAACGCACAGCAATTCATTTTTATCGAAATTTCGATCTTTTCGATTTTGCGGCTTTTGCTTTGGGATTTCCCGACTTTTATTTTTTCCATACCTACCCTGTATCATAGCGAACAAAACAAAAGAAACTTGTGGAAAGTAGTTAAGCCGTTTTTGAGTTTTAGCGAGACTAACGCACAGCAATTCATTTTTATCGAAATTTCGATCTTTTCGATTTTGCGGCTTTTGCTTTGGGATTTTCCGACTTTTCTTTTTTTTATACCTTCCCTGTATCATAGCGAACAAAACAAAAAAAAACTTATCGAAACGGTCAAGCCGTTTTTGAGTTTTAGCGAGACTAACGCACAGCAATTCATTTTTATCCAAATTTCGATGTTTTCGATTTTTCGGCTTTTGCTTTGGGATTTTCCGACTTTTCTTTTTTTTCATACCTTCCCTGTATCATAGCAAACAAAACAAAAAAAACTTATCGAAACGGTCAAGCCGTTTTTGAGTTTTAGCGAGACTAACGCACAGCAATTCATTTTTATCGAAATTTCGATGTTTTCGATTTTTCGGCTTTTGCTTTGGGATTTCCTGACTTTTCTTTTTTTTCTTACCTACTCTGTATCATAGTGAACAAAATAAAAAAAACTTATCGGAATCGGTTTAGCCGTTTTTGAGTTTTAGCGAGACTAACGCACAGCAATTAATTTTTATTGAAATTTCGATATTTTCGATTTTCCGGATTTTGCTTTGGGATTTGCCAACTTTTCTTTTTTTTCATACCTACCCTGTATCATAGCGAACAAAACAAAAAAAACTTATCGAAACGGTCAAGCCGTTTTTGAGTTTTAGCGAGACTAACGCACAGCAATTCATTTTTATCGAAATTTCGATGTTTTCGATTTTTCGGCTTTTGCTTTGGGATTTCCTGACTTTTCTTTTTTTTCTTACCTACCCTGTATCATAGCGAACAAAACAAAAAAAAACTTATCGAAATCGGTCAAGCCGTTTTTGAGTTTTAGCGAGACTAACGCACAGCAATTCATTTTAATCGAAATTTCGATGTTTTCGATTTTGCGGCTTTTGCTTTGGGATTTTCCGACTTTTCTTTTTTTTCATACATTCCCTGTATCATAGCGAACAAAACAAAAAAAAATTATCGAAATCGGTTAAGCCGTTTTTGAGTTTTAGCGAGACTAACGCACAGCAATTCATTTTTTTCGAAATTTCGATGTTTTCGAATTTCCGGCTTTTGCTTTGGGATTTCCCGACTTTTCTTTTTTTTATACCTACCCTGTATCATAGCGAACAAAACAAAAGAAACTTGTCGAAATCGGTAAAGCCGTTTTTGAGTTTTAGCGAGACTAACGCACAGCAATTCATTTTTATCGAAATTTCGATGTTTTCGATTTTCCGGCTTTTGCTTTGGGATTTTCCGACTTTTATTTTTTTTCATACCTACCCTGTATCAACGCGAACAAAACAAAAAAAACTTATCGACATCGATCAAGCCGTTTTTGAGTTTTAGCGAGACTAACGCACAGCAATTCATTTTTATCGAAATTTCGATCTTTTCGATTTTGCGGCTTTTGCTTTGGGATTTTCCGACTTTTTTTTTTTTCATACCTTCCCTGTATCATAGCGAACAAAACAAAAAAAAACTTATCGAAATCGGTCAAGCCGTTTTTGAGTTTTAGCGAGACTAACGCACAGCAATTCATTTTTATCGAAATTTCGATGTTTTCGATTTTCCGGCTTTTGCTTTGGGATTTCCCGACTTTTATTTTTTTTCATACCTACCCTGTATCATAGCGAACAAAACCAAAAAAACTTGTCGAAATCGGTCAAGCCGTTTTTGAGTTTTAGCGAGACTAACGCACAGCAATTCATTTTTATCGAAATTTCGATATTTTCGATTTTCCGGCTTTTGCTTTGGGATTTCCCGACTTTTATTTTTTCCATACCTACCCTGTATCATAGCGAACAAAACAAAAGAAACTTGTCGAAAGTAGTTAAGCCGTTTTTGAGTTTTAGCCAGACTAACGCACAGCAATTCATTTTTATCGAAATTTCGATCTTTTCGATTTTGCGGCTTTTGCTTTGGGATTTTCCGACTTTTCTTTTTTTTCATACCTACCCTATATCATAGCGAACAAAACAAAAAAAACTTATCGAAATCGGTTTAGCCGTTTTTGAGTTTTAGCGAGACTAACGCACAGCAATTAATTTTTATCGAAATTTCGATGTTTTCGATTTTCTGGCTTTCGCTTTGGGATTTCCCGACTTTTCTTTTTTTACATACCTACCCTATATCATAGCGAACAAAACAAAAAAAACTTATCGAAATCGGTTTAGCCGTTTTTGAGTTTTAGCGAGACTAACGCACAGCAATTAATTTTTATTGAAATTTCGATATTTTCGATTTTCCGGCTTTTGCTTTGGGATTTCCCGACTTTTATTTTTTTCATACCTACCTTGTATCATAGCGAACAAAAAAAAAAAACTTATCGAAATCGGTTTACCCGTTTTTGAGTTTTAGCGAGACTAACGCACAGCAATTAATTTTTATTGAAATTTCGATATTTTCGATTTTCCGGATTTCGCCTTGGGATTTGCCAACTTTTCTTTTTTTTCATACCTACCCTGTATCATAGCGAACAAAACAAAAAAAAACTTATCGAAATCGGTCAAGCCGTTTTTGAGTTTTAGCGAGACTAACGCACAGCAATTAATTTTTATTGAAATTTCGATATTTTCGATTTTCCGGCTTTTGCTTTGGGATTTCCCGACTTTTCTTTTTTGTCATACCTACCCTGTATAATAGCGAACAAAACAAAAAAAACTTGTCGAAATCGGTTTAGCTGTTTTTGAGTTTTAGCGAGACTAACGCACAGCAATTAATTTTTATTGAAATTTCGATATTTTCGATTTTCTGGCTTTTGCTTTGGGATTTCCCGACTTTTCTTTTTTTTCATACCTACCCTGTATCATAGCAAACAAAACAAAAAAAACTTATCGAAATCAGTTTAGCCGTTTTTGAGTTTTAGCGAGACTAACGCACAGCAATTAATTTTTATTGAAATTTCGATATTTTCGATTTTCCGGCTTTTGCTTTACGATTTCCCGACTTTTCTTTTTTGTCATACCTACCCTGTATCATAGCGAACAAAACAAAAAAAACTTATCGAAATCGGTCAAGCCGTTTTTTAGTTTTAGCGAGACTAACGCACAGCAATTCATTTTTATCGAAATTTCGATGTTTTCGATTTTCCGGCTTTTGCTTTGGGATTTCCCGACTTTTCTTTTTTTTCGTACCTACCGTGTATCATAGCGAACAAAACAAAAAAAACTTATCGAAATCGGTCAAGCCGTTTTTGAGTTTTAGCGAGACTAACGCACAGCAATTCATTTTTATCGAAATTTCGATGTTTTCGATTTTCCGGCTTTTGCTTTGGGATTTCCTGCCTTTTCTTTTTTTTCATACCTACCCTGTATCATAGCGAACAAAACAACAAAAACTTGTCGAAATCGGTCAAGCCGTTTTTGAGTTTTAGCGAGACTAACGCACAGCAATTCATTTTTATCGAAATTTCGATATTTTCGATTTTCCGGCTTTTGCTTTGGGATTTCCCGACTTTTCTTTTTTTTATACCTACCCTGTATCATAGTGAACAAAACAAAAAAAAACTTGTCGAAATCGGTTAAGCCGTTTTTGAGTTTTAGCGAGACTAACGCACAGCAATTCATTTTTATCGAAATTTCGATGTTTTCGATTTTCCGGCTTTTGCTTTGGGATTTCCTGACTTCTTTTTTTTCATACCTACCCTGTATCATAGCGAACAAAACAAAAAAAACTAATCGAAATCGGTCAAGCCGTTTTTGAGTTTTAGCGAGACTAACGCACAGCAATTCATTTTTATCGAAATTTCGATGTTTTCGATTTTCCGGCTTTTTCTTTGGGATTTCCTGACTTATTTTTTTTCATACCTACCCTGTATCATAGCGAACAAAACAACAAAAACTTGTCGAAATCGGTCAAGCCGTTTTTGAGTTTTAGCGAGACTAACGCACAGCAATTCATTTTTATCGAAATTTCGATATTTTCGATTTTCCGGCTTTTGCTTTGGGATTTCCCGACTTTTCTTTTTTTTATACCTACCCTGTATCATAGTGAACAAAACAAAAAAAAACTTGTCGAAATCGGTCAAGCCGTTTTTGAGTTTTAGCGAGACTAACGCACAGCAATTCATTTTTATCGAAATTTCGATCTTTTCGATTTTGCGGCTTTTGCTTTGGGATTTTCCGACTTTTCTTTTTTTTATACCTTCCCTGTATCATAGCGAACAAAACAAAAAAAAACTTATCGAAACGGTCAAGCCGTTTTTGAGTTTTAGCGAGACTAACGCACAGCAATTCATTTTTATCCAAATTTCGATGTTTTCGATTTTTCGGCTTTTGCTTTGGGATTTTCCGACTTTTCTTTTTTTTCATACCTTCCCTGTATCATAGCAAACAAAACAAAAAAAAACTTATCGAAACGGTCAAGCCGTTTTTGAGTTTTAGCGAGACTAACGCACAGCAATTCATTTTTATCGAAATTTCGATGTTTTCGATTTTTCGGCTTTTGCTTTGGGATTTCCTGACTTTTCTTTTTTTTCTTACCTACTCTGTATCATAGCGAACAAAATAAAAAAAACTTATCGGAATCGGTTTAGCCGTTTTTGAGTTTTAGCGAGACTAACGCACAGCAATTAATTTTTATTGAATTTTCGATATTTTCGATTTTCCGGATTTTGCTTTGGGATTTGCCAACTTTTCTTTTTTTTCATACCTACCCTGTATCATAGCGAACAAAACAAAAAAAACTTATCGAAACGGTCAAGCCGTTTTTGAGTTTTAGCGAGACTAACGCACAGCAATTCATTTTTATCGAAATTTCGATGTTTTCGATTTTTCGGCTTTTGCTTTGGGATTTCCTGACTTTTCTTTTTTTTCTTACCTACCCTGTATCATAGCGAACAAAACAAAAAAAAACTTATCGAAATCGGTCAAGCCGTTTTTGAGTTTTAGCGAGACTAACGCACAGCAATTCATTTTAATCGAAATTTCGATGTTTTCGATTTTGCGGCTTTTGCTTTGGGATTTTCCGACTTTTCTTTTTTTTCATACATTCCCTGTATCATAGCGAACAAAACAAAAAAAAATTATCGAAATCGGTTAAGCCGTTTTTGAGTTTTAGCGAGACTAACGCACAGCAATTCATTTTTTTCGAAATTTCGATGTTTTCGAATTTCCGGCTTTTGCTTTGGGATTTCCCGACTTTTCTTTTTTTTATACCTACCCTGTGTCATAGCGAACAAAACAAAAGAAACTTGTCGAAATCGGTAAAGCCGTTTTTGAGTTTTAGCGAGACTAACGCACAGCAATTCATTTTTATCGAAATTTCGATGTTTTCGATTTTCCGGCTTTTGCTTTGGGATTTTCCGACTTTTATTTTTTTTCATACCTACCCTGTATCAACGCGAACAAAACAAAAAAAACTTATCGACATCGATCAAGCCGTTTTTGAGTTTTAGCGAGACTAACGCACAGCAATTCATTTTTATCGAAATTTCGATCTTTTCGATTTTGCGGCTTTTGCTTTGGGATTTTCCGACTTTTTTTTTTTTCATACCTTCCCTGTATCATAGCGAACAAAACAAAAAAAAACTTATCGAAATCGGTCAAGCCGTTTTTGAGTTTTAGCGAGACTAACGCACAGCAATTCATTTTTATCGAAATTTCGATGTTTTCGATTTTCCGGCTTTTGCTTTGGGATTTCCCGACTTTTATTTTTTTTCATACCTACCCTGTATCATAGCGAACAAAACCAAAAAAACTTGTCGATATCGGTCAAGCCGTTTTTGAGTTTTAGCGAGACTAACGCACAGCAATTCATTTTTATCGAAATTTCGATATTTTCGATTTTCCGGCTTTTGCTTTGGGATTTCCCGACTTTTATTTTTTCCATACCTACCCTGTATCATAGCGAACAAAACAAAAGAAACTTGTCGAAAGTAGTTAAGCCGTTTTTGAGTTTTAGCCAGACTAACGCACAGCAATTCATTTTTATCGAAATTTCGATCTTTTCGATTTTGCGGCTTTTGCTTTGGGATTTTCCGACTTTTCTTTTTTTTCATACCTACCCTATATCATAGCGAACAAAACAAAAAAAACTTATCGAAATCGGTTTAGCCGTTTTTGAGTTTTAGCGAGACTAACGCACAGCAATTAATTTTTATCGAAATTTCGATGTTTTCGATTTTCTGGCTTTTGCTTTGGGATTTCCCGACTTTTCTTTTTTTTCATACCTACCCTATATCATAGCGAACAAAACAAAAAAAACTTATCGAAATCGGTTTAGCCGTTTTTGAGTTTTAGCGAGACTAACGCACAGCAATTAATTTTTATTGAAATTTCGATATTTTCGATTTTCCGGCTTTTGCTTTGGGATTTCCCGACTTTTATTTTTTTCATACCTACCTTGTATCATAGCGAACAAAAAAAAAAAACTTATCGAAATCGGTTTACCCGTTTTTGAGTTTTAGCGAGACTAACGCACAGCAATTAATTTTTATTGAAATTTCGATATTTTCGATTTTCCGGATTTCGCCTTGGGATTTGCCAACTTTTCTTTTTTTTCATACCTACCCTGTATCATAGCGAACAAAACAAAAAAAAACTTATCGAAATCGGTCAAGCCGTTTTTGAGTTTTAGCGAGACTAACGCACAGCAATTCATTTTTATCGAAATTTCGATGTTTTCGATTTTCTGGCTTTTGCTTTGGGATTTTCCGACTTTTCTTTTTTTTCATACCTACCTTGTATCATAGCGAACAAAAAAAAAAAACTTATCGAAATCGGTCAAGCCGTTTTTGAGTTTTAGCGAGACTAACGCACAGCAATTAATTTTTATTGAAATTTCGATATTTTCGATTTTCCGGCTTTTGCTTTGGGATTTCCCGACTTTTCTTTTTTGTCATACCTACCCTGTATAATAGCGAACAAAACAAAAAAAACTTATCGAAATCGGTTTAGCTGTTTTTGAGTTTTAGCGAGACTAACGCACAGCAATTAATTTTTATTGAAATTTCGATATTTTCGATTTTCTGGCTTTTGCTTTGGGATTTCCCGACTTTTCTTTTTTTTCATACCTACCCTGTATCATAGCAAACAAAACAAAAAAAACTTATCGAAATCAGTTTAGCCGTTTTTGAGTTTTAGCGAGACTAACGCACAGCAATTAATTTTTATTGAAATTTCGATATTTTCGATTTTCCGGCTTTTGCTTTACGATTTCCCGACTTTTCTTTTTTGTCATACCTACCCTGTATCATAGCGAACAAAACAAAAAAAACTTATCGAAATCGGTCAAGCCGTTTTTTAGTTTTAGCGAGACTAACGCACAGCAATTCATTTTTATCGAAATTTCGATGTTTTCGATTTTCCGGCTTTTGCTTTGGGATTTCCCGACTTTTCTTTTTTTTCGTACATACCGTGTATCATAGCGAACAAAACAAAAAAAACTTATCGAAATCGGTCAAGCCGTTTTTGAGTTTTAGCGAGACTAACGCACAGCAATTCATTTTTATCGAAATTTCGATGTTTTCGATTTTCCGGCTTTTGCTTTGGGATTTCCTGCCTTTTCTTTTTTTTCATACCTACCCTGTATCATAGCGAACAAAACAACAAAAACTTGTCGAAATCGGTCAAGCCGTTTTTAAGTTTTAGCGAGACTAACGCACAGCAATTCATTTTTATCGAAATTTCGATATTTTCGATTTTCCGGCTTTTGCTTTGGGATTTCCCGACTTTTCTTTTTTTTATACCTACCCTGTATCATAGTGAACAAAACAAAAAAAAACTTGTCGAAATCGGTTAAGCCGTTTTTGAGTTTTAGCGAGACTAACGCACAGCAATTCATTTTTATCGAAATTTCGATGTTTTCGATTTTCCGGCTTTTGCTTTGGGATTTCCTGACTTCTTTTTTTTCATACCTACCCTGTATCATAGCGAACAAAACAAAAAAAACTAATCGAAATCGGTCAAGCCGTTTTTGAGTTTTAGCGAGACTAACGCACAGCAATTCATTTTTATCGAAATTTCGATGTTTTCGATTTTCCGGCTTTTTCTTTGGGATTTCCTGACTTATTTTTTTTCATACCTACCCTGTATCATAGCGAACAAAACAACAAAAACTTGTCGAAATCGGTCAAGCCGTTTTTGAGTTTTAGCGAGACTAACGCACAGCAATTCATTTTTATCGAAATTTCGATATTTTCGATTTTTCGGCTTTTGCTTTGGGATTTCCCGACTTTTCGTTTTTTTCATACCTACCCTGTATCATAGCGAACAAAACAAAAAAAACTTATCGAAATCGGTTTAGCCGTTTTTGAGTTTTAGCGAGACTAACGCACAGCAATTAATTTTTATTGAAATTTCGATATTTTCGATTTTCCGGATTTTGCTTTGGGATTTGCCAACTTTTATTTTTTTTCATACCTACCCTGTATCATAGCGTACAAAACAAAAAAACTTATCGAAATCGGTCAAGCCGTTTTGAGTTTTAGCGAGACTAACGCACAGCAATTCATTTTTATCGAAATTTCGATGTTATCGATTTTCCGGCTTTTGCTTTGGGATTTCCCGACTTTTATTTTTTTTTATACCTACCCTGTATTATAGCGAACAAAACAAAAGAAACTTGTCGAAATCGGTCAAGCCGTTTTTGAGTAGTAGCGAGATTAACGCACAGCAATTCATTTTTATCGAAATTTCGATGTTTTCGATTTTCCGGCTTTTGCTTTGGGTTTTCCCGACTTTTATTTTTTTTCATACCTACCCTGTATCATAGCGAACAAAACAAAAGAAACTTGTGGAAATCGGTCATGCCGTTTTTGAGTTTTAGCGAGACTAACGCACAGCAATTCAATTTTATCGAAATTTCGATATTTTCGATTTTCCGGCTTTTGCTTTGGGATTTCCTGACTTTTATTTTTTTCATACCTACCCTGTATCATAGTGAACAAAACAAAAAAAAACTTGTCGAAATCGGTTAAGCCGTTTTTGAGTTTTAGCGAGACTAACGCACAGCATTTCATTTTTATCGAAATTTCGATGTTTTCGATTTTCCGGCTTTTGCTTTGGGATTTCCTGACTTATTTTTTTTCATACCTACCCTGTATCATAGTGAACAAAACAAAAAAACACTAATCGAAATCGGTCAAGCCGTTTTTGAGTTTTAGCGAGACTAACGCACAGCAATTCATTTTTATCGAAATTTCGATGTTTTCGATTTTCCTGCTTTTGCTTTGGGATTTCCCCACTTTTCTTTTTTTTCATACCTACCCTGTATCATAGCGAACAAAACAAAAAAAACTAATCGAAATCGGTCAAGCCGTTTTTGAGTTTTAGCGAGACTAACGCACAGCAATTCATTTTTATCGAAATTTCGATCTTTACGATTTTGCGGCTTTTGCTTTGGGTTTTCCCGACTTTTACTTTTTTTTGGTACCTACCCTGTATCATAGCGAACAAAATAAAAAAAACTTATCGGAATCGGTTTAGCCGTTTTTGAGTTTTAGCGAGACTAACGCACAGCAATTAATTTTTATTGAAATTTCGATATTTTCGATTTTCCGGATTTTGCTTTGGGATTTGCCAACTTTTCTTTTTTTTCATACCTACCCTGTGTCATAGCGAACAAACAAAAAAAACTTATCGAAATCGGTTTAGCCGTTTTTGAGTTTTAGCGAGACTAACGCACAGCAATTAATTTTTATTGAAATTTCGATATTTTCGATTTTCCGGCTTTTGCTTTGGGATTTCCCGACTTTTCTTTTTTTTCATACCTACCCTATATCATAGCGAACAAAACAAAAAAAACTTATCGAAATCGGTTTAGCCGTTTTTGAGTTTTAGCGAGACTAACGCACAGCAATTAATTTTTATTGAAATTTCGATATTTTCGATTTTCCGGCTTTTGCTTTGGGATTTCCCGACTTTTATTTTTTTCATACCTACCTTGAATCATAGCGAACAAAAAAAAAAAACTTATCGAAATCGGTTTACCCGTTTTTGAGTTTTAGCGAGACTAACGCACAGCAATTAATTTTTATTGAAATTTCGATATTTTCGATTTTCCGGATTTCGCCTTGGGATTTGCCAACTTTTCTTTTTTTTCATACCTACCCTGTATCATAGCGAACAAAACAAAAAAAAACTTATCGAAATCGGTCAAGCCGTTTTTGAGTTTTAGCGAGACTAACGCACAGCAATTAATTTTTATTGAAATTTCGATATTTTCGATTTTCCGGCTTTTGCTTTGGGATTTCCCGACTTTTCTTTTGTCATACCTACCCTGTATAATAGCGAACAAAACAAAAAAAACTTATCGAAATCGGTTTAGCTGTTTTTGAGTTTTAGCGAGACTAACGCACAGCAATTAATTTTTATTGAAATTTCGATATTTTCGATTTTCCGGCTTTTGCTTTGGGATTTCCCGACTTTTCTTTTTTTTCATACCTACCCTGTATCATAGCAAACAAAACAAAAAAAACTTATCGAAATCAGTTTAGCCGTTTTTGAGTTTTAGCGAGACTAACGCACAGCAATTAATTTTTATTGAAATTTCGATATTTTCGATTTTCCGGCTTTTGCTTTACGATTTCCCGACTTTTCTTTTTTGTCATACCTACCCTGTATCATAGCGAACAAAACAAAAAAAACTTATCGAAATCGGTCAAGCCGTTTTTTAGTTTTAGCGAGACTAACGCACAGCAATTCATTTTTATCGAAATTTCGATGTTTTCGATTTTCCGGCTTTTGCTTTGGGATTTCCCGACTTTTCTTTTTTTTCGTACCTACCGTGTATCATAGCGAACAAAACAAAAAAAACTTATCGAAATCGGTCAAGCCGTTTTTGAGTTTTAGCGAGACTAACGCACAGCAATTCATTTTTATCGAAATTTAGATTTTTTCGATTTTCCGGCTTTTGCTTTGGGATTTCCTGCCTTTTCTTTTTTTTCATACCTACCCTGTATCATAGCGAACAAAACAACAAAAACTTGTCGAAATCGGTCAAGCCGTTTTTGAGTTTTAGCGAGACTAACGCACAGCAATTCATTTTTATCGAAATTTCGATATTTTCGATTTTCCGGCTTTTGCTTTGGGATTTCCCGACTTTTCTTTTTTTTATACCTACCCTGTATCATAGTGAACAAAACAAAAAAAAACTTGTCGAAATCGGTTAAGCCGTTTTTGAGTTTTAGCGAGACTAACGCACAGCAATTCATTTTTATCGAAATTTCGATGTTTTCGATTTTCCGGCTTTTGCTTTGGGATTTCCTGACTTCTTTTTTTTCATACCTACCCTGTATCATAGCGAACAAAACAAAAAAAACTAATCGAAATCGGTCAAGCCGTTTTTGAGTTTTAGCGAGACTAACGCACAGCAATTCATTTTTATCGAAATTTCGATGTTTTCGATTTTCCGGCTTTTTCTTTGGGATTTCCTGACTTATTTTTTTTCATACCTACCCTGTATCATAGCGAACAAAACAACAAAAACTTGTCGAAATCGGTCAAGCCGTTTTTGAGTTTTAGCGAGACTAACGCACAGCAATTCATTTTTATCGAAATTTCGATATTTTCGATTTTTCGGCTTTTGCTTTGGGATTTCCCGACTTTTCTTTTTTTTATACCTACCCTGTATCATAGTGAACAAAACAAAAAAAAACTTGTCGAAATCGGTTAAGCCGTTTTTGAGTTTTAGCGAGACTAACGCACAGCAATTCATTTTTATCGAAATTTCGATGTTTTCGATTTTCCGGCTTTTGCTTTGGGATTTCTTGACTTCTTTTTTTTCATACCTACCCTGTATCATAGCGAACAAAACAAAAAAAAACTAATCGAAATCGGTCAAGCCGTTTTTGAGTTTTAGCGAGACTAACGCACAGCAATTCATTTTTATCGAAATTTCGATGTTTTCGATTTTCCTGCTTTTGCTTTGGGATTTCCCGACTTTTCGTTTTTTTCATACCTACCCTGTATCATAGCGAACAAAACAAAAAAAACTTATCGAAATCGGTTTAGCCGTTTTTGAGTTTTAGCGAGACTAACGCACAGCAATTAATTTTTATTGAAATTTCGATATTTTCGATTTTCCGGATTTTGCTTTGGGATTTGCCAACTTTTATTTTTTTTCATACCTACCCTGTATCATAGTGAACAAAACAAAAAAACTTATCGAAATCAGTCAAGCCGTTTTGAGTTTTAGCGAGACTAACGCACAGCAATTCATTTTTATCGAAATTTCGATGTTATCGATTTTCCGGCTTTTGCTTTGGGATTTCCCGACTTTTATTTTTTTTTATACCTACCCTGTATCATAGCGAACAAAACAAAAGAAACTTGTCGAAATCGGTCAAGCCGTTTTTGAGTAGTAGCGAGATTAACGCACAGCAATTCATTTTTATCGAAATTTCGATGTTTTCGATTTTCCGGCTTTTGCTTTGGGTTTTCCCGACTTTTATTTTTTTTCATACCTACCCTGTATCATAGCGAACGAAACAAAAGGAACTTGTGGAAATCGGTCATGCCGTTTTTGAGTTTTAGCGAGACTAACGCACAGCAATTCAATTTTATCGAAATTTCGATATTTTCGATTTTCCGGCTTTTGCTTTGGGATTTCCTGACTTCTTTTTTTTCATACCTACCCTGTATCATAGTGAACAAAACAAAAAAACACTAATCGAAATCGGTCAAGCCGTTTTTGAGTTTTAGCGAGACTAACGCACAGCAATTCATTTTTATCGAAATTTCGATGTTTTCGATTTTCCTGCTTTTGCTTTGGGATTTCCCCACTTTTCTTTTTTTTCATACCTACCCTGTATCATAGCGAACAAAACAAAAAAAAACTAATCGAAATCGGTCAAGCCGTTTTTGAGTTTTAGCGAGACTAACGCACAGCAATTCATTTTTATCGAAATTTCGATGTTTTCGATTTTCCTGCTTTTGCTTTGGGATTTCCCGACTTTTCTTTTTTTTCATACCTACCCTGTATCAACGCGAACAAAACACAAAAAACTTATCGACATCGATTAAGCCGTTTTTGAGTTTTAGCGACACTAACGCACAGCAATTAATTTTTATCGAAATTTCGATTTTTTCGATTTTCCGGCTTTTTCTTTAGGATTTCCCGACTTTTCTTTTTTTTCGTACCTACCCTGTATCATAGCGAACAAAACAAAAAAAACTTATCGAAATCGGTTTAGCCGTTTTTGAGTTTTAGCGAGACTAACGCACAGCAATTAATTTTTATTGAAATTTCGATATTTTCGATTTTCCGGATTTCGCCTTGGGATTTGCCAACTTTTCTTTTTTTTCATACCTACCCTGTATCATAGCGAACAAAACTAAAAAAACTTATCGAAATCGGTCAAGCCGTTTTTGAGTTTTAGCGAGACTAACGCACGGCAATTCATTTTTATCGAAATTTCGATGTTTTCGATTTTCCGGCTTTTGCTTTGGGATTTCCCGACTTTTATTTTTTTTCATACCTACTTTGTATCATATCGAACAAAAAAAAAAAACTTATCGAAATCGGTATAGCCGTTTTTGAGTTTTAGCGAGACTAACGCACAGCAATTAATTTTTATTGAAATTTCGATATTTTCGATTTTCCGGATTTCGCCTTGGGATTTGCCAACTTTTCTTTTTTTTCATACCTACCCTGTATCATAGCGAACAAAACAAAAAAACTTATCGAAATCGGTCAAGCCGTTTTGAGTTTTAGCGAGACTAACGCACAGCAATTCATTTTTATCGAAATTTCGATGTTATCGATTTTCCGGCTTTTGCTTTGGGATTTCCCGACTTTTATTTTTTTTTATACCTACCCTGTATCATAGCGAACAAAACAAAAGAAACTTGTCGAAATCGGTCAAGCCGTTTTTGAGTAGTAGCGAGATTAACGCACAGCAATTCATTTTTATCGAAATTTCGATGTTTTCGATTTTCCGGCTTTTGCTTTGGGTTTTCCCGACTTTTATTTTTTTTCATACCTACCCTGTATCATAGCGAACGAAACAAAAGGAACTTGTGGAAATCGGTCATGCCGTTTTTGAGTTTTAGCGAGACTAACGCACAGCAATTCAATTTTATCGAAATTTCGATATTTTCGATTTTCCGGCTTTTGCTTTGGGATTTCCTGACTTCTTTTTTTTCATACCTACCCTGTATCATAGTGAACAAAACAAAAAAACACTAATCGAAATCGGTCAAGCCGTTTTTGAGTTTTAGCGAGACTAACGCACAGCAATTCATTTTTATCGAAATTTCGATGTTTTCGATTTTCCTGCTTTTGCTTTGGGATTTCCCCACTTTTCTTTTTTTTCATACCTACCCTGTATCATAGCGAACAAAACAAAAAAAAACTAATCGAAATCGGTCAAGCCGTTTTTGAGTTTTAGCGAGACTAACGCACAGCAATTCATTTTTATCGAAATTTCGATGTTTTCGATTTTCCTGCTTTTGCTTTGGGATTTCCCGACTTTTCTTTTTTTTCATACCTACCCTGTATCATAGCGAACAAAACAAAAAAAAACTAATCGAAATCGGTCAAGCCGTTTTTGAGTTTTAGCGAGACTAACGCACAGCAATTCATTTTTATCGAAATTTCGATGTTTTCGATTTTCCTGCTTTTGCTTTAGGATTTCCCGACTTTTCTTTTTTTTCGTACCTACCCTGTATCATAGCGAACAAAACAAAAAAAACTTATCGAAATCGGTTTAGCCGTTTTTGAGTTTTAGCGAGACTAACGCACAGCAATTAATTTTTATTGAAATTTCGATATTTTCGATTTTCCGGATTTCGCCTTGGGATTTGCCAACTTTTCTTTTTTTTCATACCTACCCTGTATCATAGCGAACAAAACTAAAAAAACTTATCGAAATCGGTCAAGCCGTTTTTGAGTTTTAGCGAGACTAACGCACGGCAATTCATTTTTATCGAAATTTCGATGTTTTCGATTTTCCGGCTTTTGCTTTGGGATTTCCCGACTTTTATTTTTTTTCATACCTACTTTGTATCATATCGAACAAAAAAAAAAAACTTATCGAAATCGGTATAGCCGTTTTTGAGTTTTAGCGAGACTAACGCACAGCAATTAATTTTTATTGAAATTTCGATATTTTCGATTTTCCGGATTTCGCCTTGGGATTTGCCAACTTTTCTTTTTTTTCATACCTACCCTGTATCATAGCGAACAAAACAAAAAAAACTTATCGAAATCGGTCAAGCCGTTTTTGAGTTTTAGCGAGACTAACGCACAGCAATTCATTTTTATCGAAATTTCGATGTTTTCGATTTTCCGGCTTTTGCTTTGGGATTTCCCGACTTTTATTTTTTTTCGTACCTACCCTGTATCATAGCGAACAAAACAAAAAAAACTTATCGAAATCGGTTTAGCCGTTTTTGAGTTTTAGCGAGACTAACGCACAGCAATTAATTTTTATTGAAATTCCGATATTTTCGATTTTCCGGCTTTTGCTTTGGGATTTCCCGACTTTTATTTTTTTTCGTACCTTCCCTGTATCATAGCAAACAAAACAAAAAAAAACTTATCGAAATCGGTTAAGCCCTTTTTGAGTTTTAGCGAGACTAACGCACAGCAATTCATTTTTATCGAAATTTCGATGTTTTCGATTTTCCGGCTTTTGCTTTGGGATTTCCCGACTTTTCTTTTTTTTATACCTACCCTGTATCATAGCAAACAAAACAAAAAAAAACTTATCGAAATCGGTTAAGCCGTTTTTGAATTTTAGCGAGACTAACGCACAGCAATGCATTTTTATCGAAATTTCGATATTTTCGATTTTCCGGCTTTTGCTTTGGGATTCCCGACTTTTATTTTTTTTCATACCTACCCTGTATCATAGCGAACAAAACAAAAAAAACTTGTAGAAATCGGTCAAGCCGTTTTTGAGTTTTAGCGAGACTAACGCACAGCAATTCATTTTTATCGAAATTTCGATGTTTTCGATTTTCCGGCTTTTGCTTTGGGATTTTCCGACTTTTTTTTTTTTTCATACCTTCCCTGTATCATAGCAAACAAAACAAAAAAAAACTTATCGAAATCGGTTAAGCCCTTTTTGAGTTTTAGCGAGACTAACGCACAGCAATTCATTTTTATCGAAATTTCGATGTTTTCGATTTTCCGGCTTTTGCTTTGGGATTTCCCGACTTTTCTTTTTTTTATACCTACCCTGTATCATAGCGAACAAAACAAAAAAAAAACTTGTCGAAATCGGTTAAGCCGTTTTTGAGTTTTAGCGAGACTAACGCACAGCAATTCATTTTTATCGAAATTTCGATATTTTCGATTTTCCGGCTTTTGCTTTAGGATTTCCCGACTTTTATTTTTCTTCATACCTACCCTGTATCATAGCGAACAAAACAAAAAAAACTTGTCGAAATCGGTTTAGCCGTTTTTGAGTTTTAGCGAGACTAACGCACAGCAATTAATTTTTATTGAAATTTCGATATTTTCGATTTTCCGGATTTTGCTTTGGGATTTACCAACTTTTCTTTTTTTTCATACCTACCCTGTATCATAGCGAACAAAACAAAAAAAAACTTATCGAAATCGGTCAAGCCGTTTTTGAGTTTTAGCGAGACTAACGCACAGCAATTCATTTTAATCGAAATTGCGATGTTTTCGAATTTCCGGCTTTTGCTTTGGGATTTCCCGACTTTTATTTTTTTTCGTACCTTCCCTGTATCATAGCAAACAAAACAAAAAAAACTTATCGAAATCGGTTGAGCCGTTTTTGAGTTTTAGCGAGACTAACGCACAGCAATTCATTTTTATCGAAATTTCGATCTTTTCGATTTTGCGGCTTTTGCTTTGGGATTTTCCGACTTTTTTTTTTTTCATACCTTCCCTGTATCATAGCGAACAAAACAAAAAAAAACTTATCGAAATAGGTTAAGCCCTTTTTGAGTTTTAGCGAGACTAACGCACAGCAATTCATTTTTATCGAAATTTCGATTTTTTCTATTTTCCGGCTTTTGCTTTGGGATTCCCGACTTTTATTTTTTTTCATACCTACCGTGTATCATAGCGAACAAAACAAAAAAAACTTATCGAAATTGGTTTAGCCGTTTTTGAGTTTTAGCAAGACTAACGCACAGCAATTAATTTTTATTGAAATTTCGATATTTTCGATTTTCCGGCTTTTGCTTTGGGTTTTCCCGACTTTTATTTTTTTTCGTACCTACCCTGTATCATAGCGAACAAAATAAAAAAAACTTATCGGAATCGGTTTAGCCGTTTTTGAGTTTTAGCGAGACTAACGCACAGCAATTAATTTTTATTGAAATTTCGATATTTTCGATTTTCCGGATTTTGCTTTGGGATTTGCCAACTTTTCTTTTTTTTCATACCTACCCTGTGTCATAGCGAACAAACAAAAAAAACTTATCGAAATCGGTCAAGCCGTTTTTGAGTTTTAGCGAGACTAACGCACAGCAATTCATTTTTATCGAAATTTCGATGTTTTCAATTTTTCGGCTTTTGCTTTGGGATTTCCTGACTTTTCTTTTTTTTCTTACCTACCCTGTATCATAGCGAACAAAACAAAAAAAAACTTATCGAAATCGGTCAAGCCGTTTTTGAGTTTTAGCGAGACTAACGCACAGCAATTCATTTTAATCGAAATTTCGATGTTTTCGATTTTGCGGCTTTTGCTTTGGGATTTTCCGACTTTTCTTTTTTTTCATACCTTCCCTGTATCATAGCGAACAAAACAAAAAAAAACTTATCGAAACGGTCAAGCCGTTTTTGAGTTTTAGCAAGACTAACGCACAGCAATTCATTTTTATCGAAATTTCGATGTTTTCGATTTTTCGGCTTTTGCTTTGGGATTTTCCGACTTTTCTTTTTTTTCATACCTTCCCTGTATCATAGCAAACAAAACAAAAAAAAACTTATCGAAACGGTCAAGCCGTTTTTGAGTTTTAGCGAGACTAACGCACAGCAATTCATTTTTATCGAAATTTCGATGTTTTCGATTTTTCGGCTTTTGCTTTGGGATTTCCTGACTTTTCTTTTTTTTCTTACCTACTCTGTATCATAGCGAACAAAATAAAAAAAACTTATCGGAATCGGCTTAGCCGTTTTTGAGTTTTAGCGAGACTAACGCACAGCAATTAATTTTTATTGAAATTTCGATATTTTCGATTTTCCGGATTTTGCTTTGGGATTTGCCAACTTTTCTTTTTTTTCATACCTACCCTGTATCATAGCGAACAAAACAAAAAAAACTTATCGAAACGGTCAAGCCGTTTTTGAGTTTTAGCGAGACTAACGCACAGCAATTCATTTTTATCGAAATTTCGATGTTTTCGATTTTTCGGCTTTTGCTTTGGGATTTCCTGACTTTTCTTTTTTTTCTTACCTACCCTGTATCATAGCGAACAAAACAAAAAAAAACTTATCGAAATCGGTCAAGCCGTTTTTGAGTTTTAGCGAGACTAACGCACAGCAATTCATTTTAATCGAAATTTCGATGTTTTCGATTTTGCGGCTTTTGCTTTGGGATTTTCCGACTTTTCTTTTTTTTCATACATTCCCTGTATCATAGCGAACAAAACAAAAAAAAAGTATCGAAATCGGTTAAGCCGTTTTTGAGTTTTAGCGAGACTAACGCACAGCAATTCATTTTTTTCGAAATTTCGATGTTTTCGAATTGCCGGCTTTTGCTTTGGGATTTCCCGACTTTTCTTTTTTTTCATACCTACCCTGTATCATAGCGAACAAAACAAAAGAAACTTGTCGAAATCGGTAAAGCCGTTTTTGAGTTTTAGCGAGACTAACGCACAGCAATTCATTTTTATCGAAATTTCGATGTTTTCGATTTTCCGGCTTTTGCTTTGGGATTTTCCGACTTTTATTTTTTTTCATACCTACCCTGTATCAACGCGAACAAAACAATAAAAACTTATCGACATCGATCAAGCCGTTTTTGAGTTTTAGCGAGACTAACGCACAGCAATTCATTTTTATCGAAATTTCGATCTTTTCGATTTTGCGGCTTTTGCTTTGGGATTTTCCGACTTTTTTTTTTTTCATACCTTCCCTGTATCATAGCGAACAAAACAAAAAAAAACTTATCGAAATCGGTCAATCCGTTTTTGAGTTTTAGCGAGACTAACGCACAGCAATTCATTTTTATCGAAATTTCGATGTTTTCGATTTTCCGGCTTTTGCTTTGGGATTTCCCGACTTTTATTTTTTTGCATACCTACCCTGTATCATAGCGAACAAAACCATAAAAACTTGTCGAAATCGGTCAAGCCGTTTTTGAGTTTTAGCGAGTCTAACGCACAGCAATTCATTTTTATCGAAATTTCGATATTTTCGATTTTCCGGCTTTTGCTTTGGGATTTCCCGACTTTTATTTTTTCCATACCTACCCTGTATCATAGCGAACAAAACAAAAGAAACTTGTCGAAAGTAGTTAAGCCGTTTTTGAGTTTTAGCGAGACTAACGCACAGCAATTCATTTTTATCGAAATTTCGATCTTTTCGATTTTGCGGCTTTTGCTTTGGGATTTTCCGACTTTTATTTTTTTTCATACCTACCCTATATCATAGCGAACAAAACAAAAAAAACTTATCGAAATCGGTTTAGCCGTTTTTGAGTTTTAGCGAGACTAACGCACAGCAATTAATTTTTATCGAAATTTCGATGTTTTCGATGTTTTCGATTTTCTAGCTTTTGCTTTGGGATTTCCCGACTTTTCTTTTTTTTCATACCTACCCTATATCATAGCGAACAAAACAAAAAAAACTTATCGAAATCGGTTTAGCCGTTTTTGAGTTTTAGCGAGACTAACGCACAGCAATTAATTTTTATTGAAATTTCGATATTTTCGATTTTCCGGCTTTTGCTTTACGATTTCCCGACTTTTCTTTTTTGTCATACCTACCCTGTATCATAGCGAACAAAACAAAAAAAACTTATCGAAATCGGTCAAGCCGTTTTTTAGTTTTAGCGAGACTAACGCACAGCAATTCATTTTTATCGAAATTTCGATGTTTTCGATTTTCCGGCTTTTGCTTTGGGATTTCCCGACTTTTCTTTTTTTTCGTACCTACCGTGTATCATAGCGAACAAAACAAAAAAAACTTATCGAAATCGGTCAAGCCGTTTTTGAGTTTTAGCGAGACTAACGCACAGCAATTCATTTTTATCGAAATTTCGATGTTTTCGATTTTCCGGCTTTTGCTTTGGGATTTCCCGACTTTTCTTTTTTTTCATACCTACCCTGTATAATAGCGAACAAAACAAAAAAAACTTATCGAAATCGGTTTAGCCGTTTTTGAGTTTTAGCGAGACTAACGCACAGCAATTAATTTTTATTGAAATTTCGATATTTTCGATTTTCCGGATTTCGCCTTGGGATTTGCCAACTTTTCTTTTTTTTCATACCTACCCTGTATCATAGCGAACAAAACAAAAAAAAACTTATCGAAATCGGTCAAGCCGTTTTTGAGTTTTAGCGAGACTAACGCACAGCAATTCATTTTTATCGAAATTTCGATGTTTTCGATTTTTCGGCTTTTGCTTTGGGATTTCCTGACTTTTCTTTTTTTTGGTACCTACCCTGTATTATAGCGAACAAAACAAAAAAAAACTAATCGAAATCGGTCAAGCCGTTTTTGAGTTTTAGCGAGACTAACGCACAGCAATTCATTTTTATCGAAATTTCGATGTTTTCGATTTTCCGGCTTTTGCTTTGGGATTTCCCGACTTTTCTTTTTTTTCATACCTACCCTGTATAATAGCGAACAAAACAAAAAAAACTTATCGAAATCGGTTTAGCCGTTTTTGAGTTTTAGCGAGACTAACGCACAGCAATTAATTTTTATTGAAATTTCGATATTTTCGATTTTCCGGCTTTTGCTTTGGGATTTGCCGACTTTTCTTTTTTTTTCATACCTACCCTGTATCATAGCGAACAAAACAAAAAAAACTTATCGAAATTGGTTTAGCCGTTTTTGAGTTTTAGCGAGACTAACGCACAGCAATTCATTTTTATCGAAATTTCGAAGTTTTCGATTTTCCTGCTTTTGCTTTGGGATTTCCCGACTTTTCGTTTTTTTCATACCTACCCTGTATCATAGCGAACAAAACAAAAAAAACTTATCGAAATCGGTTTAGCCGTTTTTGAGTTTTAGCGAGACTAACGCACAGCAATTAATTTTTATTGAAATTTCGATATTTTCGATTTTCCGGATTTTGCTTTGGTATTTGCCGACTTTTCTTTTTTTTTCATACCTACCCTGTATCATAGCGAACAAAACAAAAAAAACTTATCGAAATTGGTTTAGCCGTTTTTGAGTTTTAGCGAGACTAACGCACAGCAATTAATTTTTATTGAAATTTCGATATTTTCGATTTTCCGGCTTTTGCTTTGGGATTTCCCGACTTTTATTTTTTTTCATACCTACCCTGTATCATAGCGAACAAAAAAAAAAACTTATCGAAATCGGTTTAGCCGTTTTTGAGTTTTAGCGAGACTAACGCACAGCAATTAATTTTTATTGAAATTTCGATATTTTCGATTTTCCGGATTTTGCTTTGGGATTTGCCAACTTTTATTTTTTTTCATATCTACCCTGTATCATAGCGAACAAAACAAAAAAACTTATCGAAATCGGTCAAGCCGTTTTGAGTTTTAGCGAGACTAACGCACAGCAATTCATTTTTATCGAAATTTCGATGTTATCGATTTTCCGGCTTTTGCTTTGGGATTTCCTGACTTCTTTTTTTTCAAAACTACCCTGTATCATAGTGAACAAAACAAAAAAACACTAATCGAAATCGGTCGAGCCGTTTTTGAGTTTTAGCGAGACTAACGCACAGCAATTCATTTTAACGAAATTTCGATGTTTTCGATTTTCCTGCTTTTGCTTTGGGATTTCCCCACTTTTCTTTTTTTTCATACCTACCCTGTATCATAGCGAACAAAACAAAAGAAACTTGTGGAAATCCGTCATGCCGTTTTTGAGTTTTAGCGAGACTAACGCACAGCAATTCAATTTTATCGAAATTTCGATATTTTCGATTTTCCGGCTTTTGCTTTGGGATTTCCTGACTTTTATTTTTTTCATACCTACCCTGTATCATAGTGAACAAAACAAAAAAAAACTTGTCGAAATTGGTTTAGCCGTTTTTGAGTTTTAGCGAGACTAACGCACAGCAATTAATTTTTATTGAAATTTCGATATTTTCGATTTTCCGGCTTTTGCTTTGGGATTTCCCGACTTTTATTTTTTTTCATACCTACCCTGTATCATAGCGAACAAAACAAAAGAAACTTGTCGAAATCGGTCAAGCCGTTTTTGAGTAGTAGCGAGATTAACGCACAGCAATTCATTTTTATCGAAATTTCGATGTTTTCGATTTTCCGGCTTTTGCTTTGGGATTTCCCGACTTTTATTTTTTTTTCATACCTACCCTGTATCATAGCGAACAAAACGAAAGAAACTTGTGGAAATCCGTCATGCCGTTTTTGAGTTTTAGCGAGACTAACGCACAGCAATTCAATTTTATCGAAATTTCGATATTTTCGATTTTCCGGCTTTTGCTTTGGGATTTCCTGACTTTTATTTTTTTCATACCTACCCTGTATCATAGTGAACAAAACAAAAAAAACTTGTCGAAATCGGTTAAGCCGTTTTTGAGTTTTAGCGAGACTAACGCACAGCATTTCATTTTTATCGAAATTTCGATGTTTTCGATTTTCCGGCTTTTGCTTTGGGATTTCCTGACTTCTTTTTTTTCAAAACTACCCTGTATCATAGTGAACAAAACAAAAAAACACTAATCGAAATCGGTCGAGCCGTTTTTGAGTTTTAGCGAGACTAACGCACAGCAATTCATTTTAACGAAATTTCGATGTTTTCGATTTTCCTGCTTTTGCTTTGGGATTTCCCCACTTTTCTTTTTTTTCATACCTACCCTGTATCATAGCGAACAAAACAAAAAAAAACTAATCGAAATCGGTCAAGCCGTTTTTGAGTTTTAGCGAGACTAACGCACAGCAATTCATTTTTATCGAAATTTCGATGTTTTCGATTTTCCTGCTTTTGCTTTGGGATTTCCCGACTTTTCTTTTTTTTCATACCTACCCTGTATCATAGCGAACAAAACAAAAAAAATTATCGAAATCGGTTTAGCCGTTTTTGAGTTTTAGCGAGACTAACGCACAGCAATTAATTTTTATTGAAATTCCGATATTTTCGATTTTCCGGCTTTTGCTTTGGGATTTCCCGACTTTTATTTTTTTTCATACCTTCCCTGTATCATAGCAAACAAAACAAAAAAAAACTTATCGAAATCGGTTAAGCCCTTTTTGAGTTTTAGCGAGACTAACGCACAGCAATTCATTTTTATCGAAATTTCGATGTTTTCGATTTTGCGGCTTTTGCTTTGGGATTTTCCGACTTTTTTTTTTTTCATACCTTCCCTGTATCATAGCGAACAAAACAAAAAAAAACTTATCGAAATCGGTCAATCCGTTTTTGAGTTTTAGCGAGACTAACGCACAGCAATTCATTTTTATCGAAATTTCGATGTTTTCGATTTTCCGGCTTTTGCTTTGGGATTTCCCGACTTTTATTTTTTTGCATACCTACCCTGTATCATAGCGAACAAAACCATAAAAACTTGTCGAAATCGGTCAAGCCGTTTTTGAGTTTTAGCGAGTCTAACGCACAGCAATTCATTTTTATCGAAATTTCGATATTTTCGATTTTCCGGCTTTTGCTTTGGGATTTCCCGACTTTTATTTTTTCCATACCTACCCTTTATCATAGCGAACAAAACAAAAGAAACTTGTCGAAAGTAGTTAAGCCGTTTTTGAGTTTTAGCGAGACTAACGCACAGCAATTCATTTTTATCGAAATTTCGATCTTTTCGATTTTGCGGCTTTTGCTTTGGGATTTTCCGACTTTTATTTTTTTTCATACCTACCCTATATCATAGCGAACAAAACAAAAAAAACTTATCGAAATCGGTTTAGCCGTTTTTGAGTTTTAGCGAGACTAACGCACAGCAATTAATTTTTATCGAAATTTCGATGTTTTCGATGTTTTCGATTTTCTAGCTTTTGCTTTGGGATTTCCCGACTTTTCTTTTTTTTCATACCTACCCTATATCATAGCGAACAAAACAAAAAAAAACTTATCGAAATCGGTTTAGCCGTTTTTGAGTTTTAGCGAGACTAACGCACAGCAATTAATTTTTATTGAAATTTCGATATTTTCGATTTTCCGGCTTTTGCTTTACGATTTCCCGACTTTTCTTTTTTGTCATACCTACCCTGTATCATAGCGAACAAAACAAAAAAAACTTATCGAAATCGGTCAAGCCGTTTTTTAGTTTTAGCGAGACTAACGCACAGCAATTCATTTTTATCGAAATTTCGATGTTTTCGATTTTCCGGCTTTTGCTTTGGGATTTCCCGACTTTTCTTTTTTTCGTACCTACCGTGTATCATAGCGAACAAAACAAAAAAAACTTATCGAAATCGGTCAAGCCGTTTTTGAGTTTTAGCGAGACTAACGCACAGCAATTAATTTTTATCGAAATTTCGATCTTTTCGATTTTCCTGCTTTTGCTTTGGGATTTCCCGACTTTTCGTTTTTTTCATACCTACCCTGTATCATAGCGAACAAAACAAAAAAAACTTATCGAAATCGGTTTAGCCGTTTTTGAGTTTTAGCGAGACTAACGCACAGCAATTAATTTTTATTGAAATTTCGATATTTTCGATTTTCCGGCTTTTGCTTTGGGATTTTCCTACTTTTATTTTTTTTCATACCTACTCTGTATCATAGCAAACAAAACAAAAAAAAACTTATCGAAATCGGTTTAGCCGTTTTTGAGTTTTAGCGAGACTAACGCACAGCAATTAATTTTTATTGAAATTTCGATATTTTCGATTTTCCGGATTTTGCTTTGGTATTTGCCGACTTTTCTTTTTTTTCATACCTACCCTGTGTCATAGCGAACAAAAAAAAAAAAACTTATCGAAATCGGTTCAGCCGTTTTTGAGTTTTAGCGAGACTAATGCACAGCAATTAATTTTTATTGAAATTTCGATATTTTCGATTTTCCGGATTTTGCTTTGGGATTTGCCAACTTTTATTTTTTTCATACCTACCCTGTATCATAGCTAACAAAACAAAAAAAACTTATCGAAATTGGTTTAGCCGTTTTTGAGTTTTAGCGAGACAAACGCACAGCAATTAATTTTTATTGAAATTTCGATATTTTCGATTTTCCGGCTTTTGCTTTGGGATTTCCCGACTTTTATTTGTTTTCATACCTACCCTGTGTCATAGCGAACAAAAAAAAAAAACTTATCGAAATCGGTTTAGCCCTTTTTGAGTTTTAGCGAGACTAACGTACAGCAATTCATTTTTATCGAAATTTCGATGTTTTCGATTTTCCGGCTTTTGCTTTGGAATTTCCCGACTTTTATTTTTTTTCATACCTACCCTGTATCATAGCGAACAAAACAAAAGAAACTTGTCGAAATCGGTCAAGCCGTTTTTGAGTTTTAGCGAGACTAACGCACAGCAATTCATTTTTATCGAAATTTCGATGTTTTCGATTTTCCGGCTTTTGCTATGGGATTTCCCGACTTTTATTTTTTTTCATACCTACCCTGTATCATAGCGAACAAAACAAAAGAAACTTGTCGAAATCGGTCATGCCCTTTTTGAGTTTTAGCGAGACTAACGCACAGCAATTCAATTTTATCGAAATTTCGATATTTTCGATTTTCCGGCTTTTGCTTTGGGATTTCCCGACTTTTATTTTTTTCATACCTACCCTGTATCATAGCGAACAAAACAAAAGAAACTTGTCGAAATCGGTCAAGCCGTTTTTGAGTTTTAGCGAGACTAACGCACAGCAATTCATTTTTATCGAAATTTCGATGTTTTCGATTTTCCTGCTTTTGCTTTGGGATTTCCCCACTTTTCTTTTTTTTCATACCTACCCTGTATCATAGCGAACAAAACAAAAAAAACTAATCGAAATCGGTCAAGCCGTTTTTGAGTTTTAGCGAGACTAACGCACAGCAATTCATTTTTATCGAAATTTCGATGTTTTCGATTTTCCTGCTTTTGCTTTGGGATATCCCGACTTTTCTTTTTTTTCGTACCTACCCTGTATCATAGCGAACAAAACAACAAAAACTTGTCGAAATCGGTCAAGCCGTTTTTGAGTTTTAGCGAGACTAACGCACAGCAATTCATTTTTATCGAAATTTCGATGTTTTCGATTTTCCGGCTTTTTCTTTGGGATTTCCTGACTTCTTTTTTTTCATACCTACCCTGTATCATAGCGAACAAAACAACAAAAACTTGTCGAAATCGGTCAAGCCGTTTTTGAGTTTTAGCGAGACTAACGCACAGCAATTCATTTTTATCGAAATTTCGATATTTTCGATTTTTCGGCTTTTGCTTTGGGATTTCCCGACTTTTCTTTTTTTTATACCTACCCTGTATAATAGCGAACAAAACAAAAAAAACTTATCGAAATCGGTTTAGCCGTTTTTGAGTTTTAGCGAGACTAACGCACAGCAATTAATTTTTATTGAAATTTCGATATTTTCGATTTTCCGGCTTTTGCTTTGGGATTTCCCGACTTTTCTTTTTTTTCATACCTACCCTGTATCATAGCAAACAAAACAAAAAAAACTTATCGAAATCGGTTTAGCCGTTTTTGAGTTTTAGCGAGACTAACGCACAGCAATTAATTTTTATTGAAATTTCGATATTTTCGATTTTCCGGCTTTTGCTTTACGATTTCCCGACTTTTCTTTTTTGTCATACCTACCCTGTATCATAGCGAACAAAACAAAAAAACTTATCGAAATCGGTCAAGCCGTTTTTTAGTTTTAGCGAGACTAACGCACAGCAATTCATTTTTATCGAAATTTCGATGTTTTCGATTTTCCGGCTTTTGCTTTGGGATTTCCCGACTTTTCTTTTTTTTCGTACCTACCGTGTATCATAGCGAACAAAACAAAAAAAACTTATCGAAATCGGTCAAGCCGTTTTTGAGTTTTAGCGAGACTAACGCACAGCAATTCATTTTTATCGAAATTTCGATGTTTTCGATTTTCCGGCTTTTGCTTTGGGATTTCCTGCCTTTTCTTTTTTTTCATACCTACCCTGTATCATAGCGAACAAAACAACAAAAACTTGTCGAAATCGGTCAAGCCGTTTTTGAGTTTTAGCGAAACTAACGCACAGCAATTCATTTTTATCGAAATTTCGATATTTTCGATTTTCCGGCTTTTGCTTTGGGATTTCCCGACTTTTCTTTTTTTTATACCTACCCTGTATCATAGTGAACAAAACAAAAAAAAACTTGTCGAAATCGGTTAAGCCGTTTTTGAGTTTTAGCGAGACTAACGCACAGCAATTCATTTTTATCGAAATTTCGATGTTTTCGATTTTCCGGCTTTTGCTTTGGGATTTCCTGACTTCTTTTTTTTCATACCTACCCTGTATCATAGCGAACAAAACAAAAAAAAACTAATCGAAATCGGTCAAGCCGTTTTTGAGTTTTAGCGAGACTAACGCACAGAAATTCATTTTTATCGAAATTTCGATGTTTTCGATTTTCCGGCTTTTTCTTTGGGATTTCCTGACTTCTTTTTTTTCATACCTACCCTGTATTATAGCGAACAAAACAAAAAGAAACTAATCGAAATCGGTCAAGCCGTTTTTGAGTTTTAGCGAGACTAACGCACAGCAATTCATTTTTATCGAAATTTCGATATTTTCGATTTTCCGGCTTTTGCTTTACGATTTCCCGACTTTTCTTTTTTGTCATACCTACCCTGTATCATAGCGAACAAAACAAAAAAACTTATCGAAATCGGTCAAGCCGTTTTTTAGTTTTAGCGAGACTAACGCACAGCAATTCATTTTTATCGAAATTTCGATGTTTTCGATTTTCCGGCTTTTGCTTTGGGATTTCCCGACTTTTCTTTTTTTTCGTACCTACCGTGTATCATAGCGAACAAAACAAAAAAAACTTATCGAAATCGGTCAAGCCGTTTTTGAGTTTTAGCGAGACTAACGCACAGCAATTCATTTTTATCGAAATTTCGATGTTTTCGATTTTCCGGCTTTTGCTTTGGGATTTCCTGCCTTTTCTTTTTTTTCATACCTACCCTGTATCATAGCGAACAAAACAACAAAAACTTGTCGAAATCGGTCAAGCCGTTTTTGAGTTTTAGCGAGACTAACGCACAGCAATTCATTTTTATCGAAATTTCGATATTTTCGATTTTTCGGCTTTTGCTTTGGGATTTCCCGACTTTTCTTTTTTTTATACCTACCCTGTATAATAGCGAACAAAACAAAAAAAACTTATCGAAATTGGTTTAGCCGTTTTTGAGTTTTAGCGAGACTAACGCACAGCAATTAATTTTTATTGAAATTTCGATATTTTCGATTTTCCGGCTTTTGCTTTGGGATTTCCCGACTTTTCTTTTTTTTCATACCTACCCTGTATCATAGCAAACAAAACAAAAAAAACTTATCGAAATCGGTTTAGCCGTTTTTGAGTTTTAGCGAGACTAACGCACAGCAATTAATTTTTATTGAAATTTCGATATTTTCGATTTTCCGGCTTTTGCTTTACGATTTCCCGACTTTTCTTTTTTGTCATACCTACCCTGTATCATAGCGAACAAAACAAAAAAAACTTATCGAAATCGGTCAAGCCGTTTTTTAGTTTTAGCGAGACTAACGCACAGCAATTCATTTTTATCGAAATTTCGATATTTTCGATTTTCCGGCTTTTGCTTTGGGATTTCCCGACTTTTCTTTTTTTTCGTACCTACCGTGTATCATAGCGAACAAAAAAAAAAAAACTTATCGAAATCGGTCAAGCCGTTTTTGAGTTTTAGCGAGACTAACGCACAGCAATTCATTTTTATCGAAATTTCGATGTTTTCGATTTTCCGGCTTTTGCTTTGGGATTTCCTGCCTTTTCTTTTTTTTCGTACCTACCGTGTATCATAGCGAACAAAACAACAAAAACTTGTCGAAATCGGTCAAGCCGTTTTTGAGTTTTAGCGAGACTAACGCACAGCAATTCATTTTTATCGAAATTTCGATATTTTCGATTTTCCGGCTTTTGCTTTGGGATTTCCCGACTTTTCTTTTTTTTATACCTACCCTGTATCATAGTGAACAAAACAAAAAAAAACTTGTCGAAATCGGTTAAGCCGTTTTTGAGTTTTAGCGAGACAAACGCACAGCAATTCATTTTTATCGAAATTTCGATGTTTTCGATTTTCCGGCTTTTGCTTTGGGATTTCCTGACTTCTTTTTTTTCATACCTACCCTGTATCATAGCGAACAAAACAAAAAAAACTAATCGAAATCGGTCAAGCCGTTTTTGAGTTTTAGCGAGACTAACGCACAGCAATTCATTTTTATCGAAATTTCGATGTTTTCGATTTTCCGGCTTTTTCTTTGGGATTTCCTGACTTCTTTTTTTTCATACCTACCCTGTATCATAGCGAACAAAACAACAAAAACTTGTCGAAATCGGTCAAGCCGTTTTTGAGTTTTAGCGAGACTAACGCACAGCAATTCATTTTTATCGAAATTTCGATATTTTCGATTTTTCGGCTTTTGCTTTGGGATTTCCCGACTTTTATTTTTTTTATACCTACCCTGTATCATAGTGAACAAAACAAAAAAAAACTTGTCGAAATCGGTTAAGCCGCACTAACAAAACAAAAAAAACTTATCGAAATCGGTCAAGCCGTTTTTGAGTTTTAACGAGACTAACGCACAGCAATTCATTTTTATCGAAATTTCGATGTTTTCGATTTTTCGGCTTTTGCTTTGGGATTTCCTGACTTTTCTTTTTTTTCATACCTACCCTGTATTATAGCGAACAAAACAAAAAGAAACTAATCGAAATCGGTCAAGCCGTTTTTGAGTTTTAGCGAGACTAACGCACAGCAATTCATTCTTATCGAAATTTCGATGTTTTCGATTTTCCGGCTTTTGTTTTGGGATTTCCCGACTTTTATTTTTTTTTAAACCTACCCTGTATCATAGCGAACAAAACAAAAAAAACTTATCGAAATCGGTTTAGCCGTTTTTGAGTTTTAGCGAGACTAACGCACAGCAATTAATTTTTATTGAAATTTCGATATTTTCGATTTTCCGGCTTTTGCTTTGGGATTTCCCGACTTTTCTTTTTTTCATACCTACCCTGTATCATAGCGAACAAAACAAAAAAAACTTATCGAAATCGGTTTAGCCGTTTTTGAGTTTTAGCGAGACTAACGCACAGCAATTAATTTTTATTGAAATTTCGATATTTTCGATTTTCCGGCTTTTGCTTTAGGATTTCCCGACTTTTCTTTTTTTTCATACCTACCGTGTATCATAGCGAACAAAACGAAAAAAACTTATCGAAATCGGTCAAGCCGTTTTTGAGTTTTAGCGAGACTAACGCACAGCAATTCATTTTTATCGAAATTTCGATGTTTTCGATTTTCCGGCTTTTGCTTTGGGATTTCCTGACCTTTCTTTTTTTTTATACCTACCCTGTATCATAGCGAACAAAACAAAAAAAAACTTATCGAAATCGGTCGAGCCGTTTTTGAGGTTTAGCGAGACTAACGCACAGCAATTCATTTTTATCGAAATTTCGATGTTTTCGATTTTCCGGCTTTTTCTTTGGGATTTCCTGACTTTTCTTTTTTGCATACCTACCCTGTATCATAGCGAACAAAACAAAAAAAAACTAATCGAAATCGGTCAAGCCGTTTTTGAGTTTTAGCGAGACTAACGCACAGCAATTAATTTTTATTGAAATTTCGATATTTTCGATTTTCCGGCTTTTGCTTTGGGATTTCATGACTTCTTTTTTTTCATACCTACCCTGTATCATAGCGAACAAAACAAAAAAAAACTAATTGAAATCGGTCAAGCCGTTTTTGAGTTTTAGCGAGACTAACGCACAGCAATTAATTTTTATTGAAATTTCGATATTTTCGATTTTCCGGATTTTGCTTTGGGATTTCCTGACTTTTCTTTTTTGCATACCTACCCTGTATCATAGCGAACAAAACAAAAAAAAACTAATCGAAATCGGTCAAGCCGTTTTTGAGTTTTAGCGAGACTAACGCACAGCAATTAATTTTTATTGAAATTTCGATATTTTCGATTTTCCGGCTTTTGCTTTGGGATTTTCCTACTTTTATTTTTTTTCATACCTACCCTGTATCATAGCGAACAAAACAAAAAAAAACTTATCGAAATCGGTTTAGCCGTTTTTGAGTTTTAGCGAGACTAACGCACAGCAATTAATTTTTATTGAAATTTCGATATTTTCGATTTTCCGGCTTTTGCTTTAGGATTTCCCGACTTTTCTTTTTTTTCATACCTACCGTGTATCATAGCGAACAAAACGAAAAAAACTTATCGAAATCGGTCAAGCCGTTTTTGAGTTTTAGCGAGACTAACGCACAGCAATTCATTTTTATCGAAATTTCGATGTTTTCGATTTTCCGGCTTTTGCTTTGGGATTTCCTGACCTTTCTTTTTTTTTATACCTACCCTGTATCATAGCGAACAAAACAAAAAAAAACTTATCGAAATCGGTCGAGCCGTTTTTGAGGTTTAGCGAGACTAACGCACAGCAATTCATTTTTATCGAAATTTCGATGTTTTCGATTTTCCGGCTTTTTCTTTGGGATTTCCTGACTTTTCTTTTTTGCATACCTACCCTGTATCATAGCGAACAAAACAAAAAAAAACTAATCGAAATCGGTCAAGCCGTTTTTGAGTTTTAGCGAGACTAACGCACAGCAATTAATTTTTATTGAAATTTCGATATTTTCGATTTTCCGGCTTTTGCTTTGGGATTTTCCTACTTTTATTTTTTTTCATACCTACCCTGTATCATAGCGAACAAAACAAAAAAAAAATTATCGAAATCGGTTTAGCCGTTTTTGAGTTTTAGCGAGACTAACGCACAGCAATTAATTTTTATTGAAATTTCGATATTTTCGATTTTCCGGATTTTGCTTTGGTATTTGCCGACTTTTCTTTTTTTTCATACCTACCCTGTATCATAGCGAACAAAACAAAAAAAACTTATCGAAATTGGTTTAGCCGTTTTTGAGTTTTAGCGAGACAAACGCACAGCAATTAATTTTTATTGAAATTTCGATATTTTCGATTTTGCGGCTTTTGCTTTGGGATTTCCCGACTTTTATTTTTTTTCATACCTACCCTGTGTCATAGCGAACAAAAAAAAAAAAACTTATCGAAATCGGTTTAGCCGTTTTTGAGTTTTAGCGAGACAAACGCACAGCAATTAATTTTTATTGAAATTTCGATATTTTCGATTTTTCGGCTTTTGCTTTGGGATTTCCTGACTTTTCTTTTTTTTCATACCTACCCTGTATTATAGCGAACAAAACAAAAAGAAACTAATCGAAATCGGTCAAGCCGTTTTTGAGTTTTAGCGAGACTAACGCACAGCAATTCATTCTTATCGAAATTTCGATGTTTTCGATTTTCCGGCTTTTGTTTTGGGATTTCCCGACTTTTATTTTTTTTTAAACCTACCCTGTATCATAGCGAACAAAACAAAAAAAACTTATCGAAATCGGTTTAGCCGTTTTTGAGTTTTAGCGAGACTAACGCACAGCAATTAATTTTTATTGAAATTTCGATATTTTCGATTTTCCGGCTTTTGCTTTGGGATTTCCCGACTTTTCTTTTTTTCATACCTACCCTGTATCATAGCGAACAAAACAAAAAAAACTTATCGAAATCGGTTTAGCCGTTTTTGAGTTTTAGCGAGACTAACGCACAGCAATTAATTTTTATTGAAATTTCGATATTTTCGATTTTCCGGCTTTTGCTTTAGGATTTCCCGACTTTTCTTTTTTTTCATACCTACCGTGTATCATAGCGAACAAAACGAAAAAAACTTATCGAAATCGGTCAAGCCGTTTTTGAGTTTTAGCGAGACTAACGCACAGCAATTCATTTTTATCGAAATTTCGATGTTTTCGATTTTCCGGCTTTTGCTTTGGGATTTCCTGACCTTTCTTTTTTTTTATACCTACCCTGTATCATAGCGAACAAAACAAAAAAAAACTTATCGAAATCGGTCGAGCCGTTTTTGAGGTTTAGCGAGACTAACGCACAGCAATTCATTTTTATCGAAATTTCGATGTTTTCGATTTTCCGGCTTTTTCTTTGGGATTTCCTGACTTTTCTTTTTTGCATACCTACCCTGTATCATAGCGAACAAAACAAAAAAAAACTAATCGAAATCGGTCAAGCCGTTTTTGAGTTTTAGCGAGACTAACGCACAGCAATTAATTTTTATTGAAATTTCGATATTTTCGATTTTCCGGCTTTTGCTTTGGGATTTCATGACTTCTTTTTTTTCATACCTACCCTGTATCATAGCGAACAAAACAAAAAAAAACTAATTGAAATCGGTCAAGCCGTTTTTGAGTTTTAGCGAGACTAACGCACAGCAATTAATTTTTATTGAAATTTCGATATTTTCGATTTTCCGGATTTTGCTTTGGGATTTCCTGACTTTTCTTTTTTGCATACCTACCCTGTATCATAGCGAACAAAACAAAAAAAAACTAATCGAAATCGGTCAAGCCGTTTTTGAGTTTTAGCGAGACTAACGCACAGCAATTAATTTTTATTGAAATTTCGATATTTTCGATTTTCCGGCTTTTGCTTTGGGATTTTCCTACTTTTATTTTTTTTCATACCTACCCTGTATCATAGCGAACAAAACAAAAAAAAACTTATCGAAATCGGTTTAGCCGTTTTTGAGTTTTAGCGAGACTAACGCACAGCAATTAATTTTTATTGAAATTTCGATATTTTCGATTTTCCGGCTTTTGCTTTAGGATTTCCCGACTTTTCTTTTTTTTCATACCTACCGTGTATCATAGCGAACAAAACGAAAAAAACTTATCGAAATCGGTCAAGCCGTTTTTGAGTTTTAGCGAGACTAACGCACAGCAATTCATTTTTATCGAAATTTCGATGTTTTCGATTTTCCGGCTTTTGCTTTGGGATTTCCTGACCTTTCTTTTTTTTTATACCTACCCTGTATCATAGCGAACAAAACAAAAAAAAACTTATCGAAATCGGTCGAGCCGTTTTTGAGGTTTAGCGAGACTAACGCACAGCAATTCATTTTTATCGAAATTTCGATGTTTTCGATTTTCCGGCTTTTTCTTTGGGATTTCCTGACTTTTCTTTTTTGCATACCTACCCTGTATCATAGCGAACAAAACAAAAAAAAACTAATCGAAATCGGTCAAGCCGTTTTTGAGTTTTAGCGAGACTAACGCACAGCAATTAATTTTTATTGAAATTTCGATATTTTCGATTTTCCGGCTTTTGCTTTGGGATTTTCCTACTTTTATTTTTTTTCATACCTACCCTGTATCATAGCGAACAAAACAAAAAAAAAATTATCGAAATCGGTTTAGCCGTTTTTGAGTTTTAGCGAGACTAACGCACAGCAATTAATTTTTATTGAAATTTCGATATTTTCGATTTTCCGGATTTTGCTTTGGTATTTGCCGACTTTTCTTTTTTTTCATACCTACCCTGTATCATAGCGAACAAAACAAAAAAAACTTATCGAAATTGGTTTAGCCGTTTTTGAGTTTTAGCGAGACAAACGCACAGCAATTAATTTTTATTGAAATTTCGATATTTTCGATTTTGCGGCTTTTGCTTTGGGATTTCCCGACTTTTATTTTTTTTCATACCTACCCTGTGTCATAGCGAACAAAAAAAAAAAAACTTATCGAAATCGGTTTAGCCGTTTTTGAGTTTTAGCGAGACTAATGCACAGCAATTAATTTTTATTGAAATTTCGATATTTTCGATTTTCCGGATTTTGCTTTGGGATTTGCCAACTTTTATTTTTTTCATACCTACCCTGTATCATAGCTAACAAAACAAAAAAAACTTATCGAAATTGGTTTAGCCGTTTTTGAGTTTTAGCGAGACAAACGCACAGCAATTAATTTTTATTGAAATTTCGATATTTTCGATTTTCCGGCTTTTGCTTTGGGATTTCCCGACTTTTATTTTTTTTCATACCTACCCTGTGTCATAGCGAACAAAAAAAAAAAACTTATCGAAATCGGTTTAGCCCTTTTTGAGTTTTAGCGAGACTAACGCACAGCAATTCATTTTTATCGAAATTTCGATGTTTTCGATTTTCCGGCTTTTGCTTTGGGATTTCCCGACTTTTATTTTTTTTCATACCTACCCTGTATCATAGCGAACAAAACAAAAGAAACTTGTCGAAATCGGTCAAGCCGTTTTTGAGTTTTAGCGAGACTAACGCACAGCAATTCATTTTTATCGAAATTTCGATGTTTTCGATTTTCCGGCTTTTGCTTTGGGATTTCCCGACTTTTATTTTTTTTCATACCTACCCTGTATCATAGCGAACAAAACAAAAGAAACTTGTCGAAATCGGTCAAGCCCTTTTTGAGTTTTAGCGAGACTAACGCACAGCAATTCAATTTTATCGAAATTTCGATATTTTCGATTTTCCGGCTTTTGCTTTGGGATTTCCCGACTTTTATTTTATTCATACCTACCCTGTATCATAGCGAACAAAACAAAAGAAACTTGTCGAAATCGGTCAAGCCGTTTTTGAGTTTTAGCGAGACTAACGCACAGCAATTCATTTTTATCGAAATTTCGATGTTTTCGATTTTCCTGCTTTTGCTTTGGGATTTCCCCACTTTTCTTTTTTTTCATACCTACCCTGTATCATAGCGAACAAAACAAAAAAAACTAATCGAAATCGGTCAAGCCGTTTTTGAGTTTTAGCGAGACTAACGCACAGCAATTCATTTTTATCGAAATTTCGATGTTTTCGATTTTCCTGCTTTTGCTTTGGGATATCCCGACTTTTCTTTTTTTTCGTACCTACCCTGTATCATAGCGAACAAAACAACAAAAACTTGTCGAAATCGGTCAAGCCGTTTTTGAGTTTTAGCGAGACTAACGCACAGCAATTCATTTTTATCGAAATTTCGATGTTTTCGATTTTCCGGCTTTTTCTTTGGGATTTCCTGACTTCTTTTTTTTCATACCTACCCTGTATCATAGCGAACAAAACAACAAAAACTTGTCGAAATCGGTCAAGCCGTTTTTGAGTTTTAGCGAGACTAACGCACAGCAATTCATTTTTATCGAAATTTCGATATTTTCGATTTTTCGGCTTTTGCTTTGGGATTTCCCGACTTTTCTTTTTTTTATACCTACCCTGTATAATAGCGAACAAAACAAAAAAAACTTATCGAAATCGGTTTAGCCGTTTTTGAGTTTTAGCGAGACTAACGCACAGCAATTAATTTTTATTGAAATTTCGATATTTTCGATTTTCCGGCTTTTGCTTTGGGATTTCCCGACTTTTCTTTTTTTTCATACCTACCCTGTATCATAGCAAACAAAACAAAAAAAACTTATCGAAATCGGTTTAGCCGTTTTTGAGTTTTAGCGAGACTAACGCACAGCAATTAATTTTTATTGAAATTTCGATATTTTCGATTTTCCGGCTTTTGCTTTACGATTTCCCGACTTTTCTTTTTTGTCATACCTACCCTGTATCATAGCGAACAAAACAAAAAAACTTATCGAAATCGGTCAAGCCGTTTTTTAGTTTTAGCGAGACTAACGCACAGCAATTCATTTTTATCGAAATTTCGATGTTTTCGATTTTCCGGCTTTTGCTTTGGGATTTCCCGACTTTTCTTTTTTTTCGTACCTACCGTGTATCATAGCGAACAAAACAAAAAAAACTTATCGAAATCGGTCAAGCCGTTTTTGAGTTTTAGCGAGACTAACGCACAGCAATTCATTTTTATCGAAATTTCGATGTTTTCGATTTTCCGGCTTTTGCTTTGGGATTTCCTGCCTTTTCTTTTTTTTCATACCTACCCTGTATCATAGCGAACAAAACAACAAAAACTTGTCGAAATCGGTCAAGCCGTTTTTGAGTTTTAGCGAAACTAACGCACAGCAATTCATTTTTATCGAAATTTCGATATTTTCGATTTTCCGGCTTTTGCTTTGGGATTTCCCGACTTTTCTTTTTTTTATACCTACCCTGTATCATAGTGAACAAAACAAAAAAAAACTTGTCGAAATCGGTTAAGCCGTTTTTGAGTTTTAGCGAGACTAACGCACAGCAATTCATTTTTATCGAAATTTCGATGTTTTCGATTTTCCGGCTTTTGCTTTGGGATTTCCTGACTTCTTTTTTTTCATACCTACCCTGTATCATAGCGAACAAAACAAAAAAAAACTAATCGAAATCGGTCAAGCCGTTTTTGAGTTTTAGCGAGACTAACGCACAGAAATTCATTTTTATCGAAATTTCGATGTTTTCGATTTTCCGGCTTTTTCTTTGGGATTTCCTGACTTCTTTTTTTTCATACCTACCCTGTATTATAGCGAACAAAACAAAAAGAAACTAATCGAAATCGGTCAAGCCGTTTTTGAGTTTTAGCGAGACTAACGCACAGCAATTCATTTTTATCGAAATTTCGATATTTTCGATTTTCCGGCTTTTGCTTTACGATTTCCCGACTTTTCTTTTTTGTCATACCTACCCTGTATCATAGCGAACAAAACAAAAAAACTTATCGAAATCGGTCAAGCCGTTTTTTAGTTTTAGCGAGACTAACGCACAGCAATTCATTTTTATCGAAATTTCGATGTTTTCGATTTTCCGGCTTTTGCTTTGGGATTTCCCGACTTTTCTTTTTTTTCGTACCTACCGTGTATCATAGCGAACAAAACAAAAAAAACTTATCGAAATCGGTCAAGCCGTTTTTGAGTTTTAGCGAGACTAACGCACAGCAATTCATTTTTATCGAAATTTCGATGTTTTCGATTTTCCGGCTTTTGCTTTGGGATTTCCTGCCTTTTCTTTTTTTTCATACCTACCCTGTATCATAGCGAACAAAACAACAAAAACTTGTCGAAATCGGTCAAGCCGTTTTTGAGTTTTAGCGAAACTAACGCACAGCAATTCATTTTTATCGAAATTTCGATATTTTCGATTTTCCGGCTTTTGCTTTGGGATTTCCCGACTTTTCTTTTTTTTATACCTACCCTGTATCATAGTGAACAAAACAAAAAAAAACTTGTCGAAATCGGTTAAGCCGTTTTTGAGTTTTAGCGAGACTAACGCACAGCAATTCATTTTTATCGAAATTTCGATGTTTTCGATTTTCCGGCTTTTGCTTTGGGATTTCCTGACTTCTTTTTTTTCATACCTACCCTGTATCATAGCGAACAAAACAAAAAAAAACTAATCGAAATCGGTCAAGCCGTTTTTGAGTTTTAGCGAGACTAACGCACAGAAATTCATTTTTATCGAAATTTCGATGTTTTCGATTTTCCGGCTTTTTCTTTGGGATTTCCTGACTTCTTTTTTTTCATACCTACCCTGTATCATAGCGAACAAAACAACAAAAACTTGTCGAAATCGGTCAAGCCGTTTTTGAGTTTTAGCGAGACTAACGCACAGCAATTCATTTTTATCGAAATTTCGATGTTTTCGATTTTCCGGCTTTTTCTTTGGGATTTCCTGACTTCTTTTTTTTCATACCTACCCTGTATCATAGCGAACAAAACAACAAAAACTTGTCGAAATCGGTCAAGCCGTTTTTGAGTTTTAGCGAGACTAACGCACAGCAATTCATTTTTATCGAAATTTCGATATTTTCGATTTTTCGGCTTTTGCTTTGGGATTTCCCGACTTTTCTTTTTTTTATACCTACCCTGTATAATAGTGAACAAAACAAAAAAAAACTTGTCGAAATCGGTTAAGCCGCACTAACAAAACAAAAAAAACTTATCGAAATCGGTCAAGCCGTTTTTGAGTTTTAGCGAGACTAACGCACAGCAATTCATTTTTATCGAAATTTCGATGTTTTCGATTTTTCGGCTTTTGCTTTGGGATTTCCTGACTTTTCTTTTTTTTCATACCTACCCTGTATTATAGCGAACAAAACAAAAAGAAACTAATCGAAATCGGTCAAGCCGTTTTTGAGTTTTAGCGAGACTAACGCACAGCAATTCATTTTTATCGAAATTTCGATGTTTTCGATTTTCCGGCTTTTGTTTTGGGATTTCCCGACTTTTATTTTTTTTTAAACCTACCCTGTATCATAGCGAACAAAACAAAAAAAACTTATCGAAATCGGTTTAGCCGTTTTTGAGTTTTAGCGAGACTAACGCACAGCAATTAATTTTTATTGAAATTTCGATATTTTCGATTTTCCGGCTTTTGCTTTGGGATTTCCCGACTTTTCTTTTTTTCATACCTACCCTGTATCATAGCGAACAAAACAAAAAAAACTTATCGAAATCGGTTTAGCCGTTTTTGAGTTTTAGCGAGACTAACGCACAGCAATTAATTTTTATTGAAATTTCGATATTTTCGATTTTCCGGCTTTTGCTTTAGGATTTCCCGACTTTTCTTTTTTTCATACCTACCGTGTATCATAGCGAACAAAACGAAAAAAGCTTATCGAAATCGGTCAAGCCGTTTTTGAGTTTTAGCGAGACTAACGCACAGCAATTCATTTTTATCGAAATTTCGATGTTTTCGATTTTCCGGCTTTTGCTTTGGGATTTCCTGACTTTTCTTTTTTTTTATACCTACCCTGTATCATAGCGAACAAAACAAAAAAAAACTAATCGAAATCGGTCAAGCCGTTTTTGAGTTTTAGCGAGACTAACGCACAGCAATTAATTTTTATTGAAATTTCGATATTTTCGATTTTCCGGCTTTTGCTTTGGGATTTCATGACTTCTTTTTTTTCATACCTACCCTGTATCATAGCGAACAAAACAAAAAAAAACTAATCGAAATCGGTCAAGCCGTTTTTGAGTTTTAGTGAGACTAACGCACAGCAATTAATTTTTATCGAAATTTCGATCTTTTCGATTTTCCTGCTTTTGCTTTGGGATTTCCCGACTTTTCGTTTTTTTCATACCTACCCTGTATCATAGCGAACAAAACAAAAAAAACTTATCGAAATCGGTTTAGCCGTTTTTGAGTTTTAGCGAGACTAACGCACAGCAATTAATTTTTATTGAAATTTCGATATTTTCGATTTTCCGGCTTTTGCTTTAGGATTTCCCGACTTTTCTTTTTTTCATACCTACCGTGTATCATAGCGAACAAAACGAAAAAAACTTATCGAAATCGGTCAAGCCGTTTTTGAGTTTTAGCGAGACTAACGCACAGCAATTCATTTTTATCGAAATTTCGATGTTTTCGATTTTCCGGCTTTTGCTTTGGGATTTCCTGACTTTTCTTTTTTTTTATACCTACCCTGTATCATAGCGAACAAAACAAAAAAAAACTAATCGAAATCGGTCAAGCCGTTTTTGAGTTTTAGCGAGACTAACGCACAGCAATTAATTTTTATTGAAATTTCGATATTTTCGATTTTCCGGCTTTTGCTTTGGGATTTCATGACTTCTTTTTTTTCATACCTACCCTGTATCATAGCGAACAAAACAAAAAAAAACTAATCGAAATCGGTCAAGCCGTTTTTGAGTTTTAGCGAGACTAACGCACAGCAATTAATTTTTATCGAAATTTCGATCTTTTCGATTTTCCTGCTTTTGCTTTGGGATTTCCCGACTTTTCGTTTTTTTCATACCTACCCTGTATCATAGCGAACAAAACAAAAAAAACTTATCGAAATCGGTTTAGCCGTTTTTGAGTTTTAGCGAGACTAACGCACAGCAATTAATTTTTATTGAAATTTCGATATTTTCGATTTTCCGGATTTTGCTTTGGTATTTGCCGACTTTTCTTTTTTTCATACCTACCCTGTATCATAGCGAACAAAACAAAAAAAACTTATCGAAATTGGTTTAGCCGTTTTTGAGTTTTAGCGAGACAAACGCACAGCAATTAATTTTTATTGAAATTTCGATATTTTCGATTTTCCGGCTTTTGCTTTGGGATTTCCCGACTTTTATTTTTTTTCATACCTACCCTGTGTCATAGCGAACAAAAAAAAAAAAACTTATCGAAATCGGTTTAGCCGTTTTTGAGTTTTAGCGAGACTAATGCACAGCAATTAATTTTTATTGAAATTTCGATATTTTCGATTTTCCGGATTTTGCTTTGGGATTTGCCAACTTTTATTTTTTTTCATACCTACCCTGTATCATAGCGAACAAAACAAAAAAAACTTATCGAAATTGGTTTAGCCGTTTTTGAGTTTTAGCGAGACAAACGCACAGCAATTAATTTTTATTGAAATTTCGATATTTTCGATTTTCCGGCTTTTGCTTTGGGATTTCCCGACTTTTATTTTTTTTCATACCTACCCTGTGTCATAGCGAACAAAAAAAAAAAACTTATCGAAATCGGTTTAGCCCTTTTTGAGTTTTAGCGAGACTAACGCACAGCAATTCATTTTTATCGAAATTTCGATGTTTTCGATTTTCCGGATTTTGCTTTGGGATTTCCCGACTTTTATTTTTTTTCATACCTACCCTGTATCATAGCGAACAAAACAAAAGAAACTTGTCGAAATCGGTCAAGCCGTTTTTGAGTTTTAGCGAGACTAACGCACAGCAATTCATTTTTATCGAAATTTCGATGTTTTCGTTTTTCCGGCTTTTGCTTTGGGATTTCCCGACTTTTATTTTTTTTCATACCTACCCTGTATCATAGCGAACAAAACAAAAGAAACTTGTCGAAATCGGTCAAGCCCTTTTTGAGTTTTAGCGAGACTAACGCACAGCAATTCAATTTTATCGAAATTTCGATATTTTCGATTTTCCGGCTTTTGCTTTGGGATTTCCCGACTTTTATTTTTTTCATACCTACCCTGTATCATAGCGAACAAAACAAAAGAAACTTGTCGAAATCGGTCAAGCCGTTTTTGAGTTTTAGCGAGACTAACGCACAGCAATTCATTTTTATCGAAATTTCGATGTTTTCGATTTTCCTGCTTTTGCTTTGGGATTTCCCCACTTTTCTTTTTTTTCATACCTACCCTGTATCATAGCGAACAAAACAAAAAAACTAATCGAAATCGGTCAAGCCGTTTTTGAGTTTTAGTGAGACTAACGTACAGCAATTCATTTTTATCGAAATTTCGATGTTTTCGATTTTCCTGCTTTTGCTTTGGGATATCCCGACTTTTCTTTTTTTTCATACCTACCCTGTATCATAGCGAACAAAACAAAAAAAACTTATCGAAATCGGTTTAGCCGTTTTTGAGTTTTAGCGAGACTAACGCACAGCAATTAATTTTTATTGAAATTTCGATATTTTCGATTTTCCGGCTTTTGCTTTGGGATTTCCCGACTTTTATTTTTTTTTATACCTACCCTGTGTCATAGCGAACAAAAAAAAAAACTTATCGAAATCGGTTTAGCCGTTTTTGAGTTTTAGCGAGACTAATGCACAGCAATTAAGTTTTATTGAAATTTCGATATTTTCGATTTTCCGGATTTTGCTTTGGGATTTGCCAACTTTTATTTTTTTTCATACCTACCCCGTATCATAGCGAACAAAACAAAAAAAACTTATCGAAATCGGTTTAGCCGTTTTTGAGTTTTAGCGAGACTAACGCACAGCAATTAATTTTTATTGAAATTTCGATATTTTCGATTTTCCGGATTTTGCTTTGGTATTTGCCGACTTTTCTTTTTTTTCATACCTACCCTGTATCATAGCGAACAAAACAAAAAAAACTTATCGAAATTGGTTTAGCCGTTTTTGAGTTTTAGCGAGACAAACGCACAGCAATTAATTTTTATTGAAATTTCGATATTTTCGATTTTCCGGCTTTTGCTTTGGGATTTCCCGACTTTTATTTTTTTTCATACCTACCCTTTGTCATAGCGAACAAAAAAAAAAAAACTTATCGAAATCGGTTTAGCCCTTTTTGAGTTTTAGCGAGACTAACGCACAGCAATTCATTTTTATCGAAATTTCGATGTTTTCGATTTTCCGGCTTTTGCTTTGGGATTTCCCGACTTTTATTTTTTTTCATACCTACCCTGTATCATAGCGAACAAAACAAAAGAAACTTGTCGAAATCGGTCAAGCCGTTTTTGAGTTTTAGCGAGACTAACGCACAGCAATTCATTTTTATCGAAATTTCGATGTTTTCGTTTTTCCGGCTTTTGCTTTGGGATTTCCCGACTTTTATTTTTTTTCATACCTACCCTGTATCATAGCGAACAAAACAAAAGAAATTTGTCGAAATCGGTCAAGCCCTTTTTGAGTTTTAGCGAGACTAACGCACAGAAATTCAATTTTATCGAAATTTCGATATTTTCGATTTTCCGGCTTTTGCTTTGGGATTTCCCGACTTTTATTTTTTTCGTACCTACCCTGTATCATAGCGAACAAAACAAAAGAAACTTGTCGAAATCGGTCAAGCCGTTTTTGAGTTTTAGCGAGACTAACGCACAGCAATTCATTTTTATCGAAATTTCGATGTTTTCGATTTTCCTGCTTTTGCTTTGGGATTTCCCCACTTTTCTTTTTTTTCATACCTACCCTGTATCATAGCGAACAAAACAAAAAAAACTAATCGAAATCGGTCAAGCCGTTTTTGAGTTTTAGCGAGACTAACGCACAGCAATTCATTTTTATCGAAATTTCGATGTTTTCGATTTTCCTGCTTTTGCTTTGGGATATCCCGACTTTTCTTTTTTTTCATACCTACCCTGTATCATAGCGAACAAAACAAAAAAAACTTATCGAAATCGGTTTACCCGTTTTTGAGTTTTAGCGAGACTAACGCACAGCAATTAATTTTTATTGAAATTTCAATATTTTCGATTTTCCGGCTTTTGCTTTGGGATTTCCCGACTTTTATTTTTTTTTCATACCTACCCTGTATCATAGCGAACAAAACAAAAGAAACTTGTCGAAATCGGTCAAGCCGTTTTTGAGTTTTAGCGAGACTAACGCACAGCAATTCATTTTTATCGAAATTTCGATGTTTTCGATTTTCCGGCTTTTGCTTTGGGATTTCCCGACTTTTATTTTTTTTCATACCTACCCTGTATCATAGCGAACAAAACAAAAGAAACTTGTCGAAATCGGTCAATCAGTTTTTGAGTTTTAGCGAGACTAACGCACAGCAATTCATTTTTATCGAAATTTCGATCTTTTCGATTTTGCGGCTTTTGCTTTGGGATTTTCCGACTTTTTTTTTTTTCATACCTTCCCTGTATCATAGCCAACAAAACAAAAAAAACTTATCGACCAACGCACAGCAATTCATTTTTATCGAAATTTCGATGTTTTCGATGTTTTCGATTTTCTGGCTTTTGCTTTGGGATTCCCGACTTTTCTTTTTTTTCATACCTACCCTATATCATAGCGAACAAAACAAAAAAAACTTATCGAAATCGGTTTAGCCGTTTTTGAGTTTTAGCGAGACTAACGCACAGCAATTAATTTTTATTGAAATTTCGATATTTTCGATTTTCCGGATTTCGCCTTGGGATTTGCCAACTTTTCTTTTTTTTCATACCTACCCTGTATCATAGCGAACAAAACAAAAAAAACTTATCGAAATCGGTCAAGCCGTTTTTGAGTTTTAGCGAGACTAACGCACAGCAATTCATTTTTATCGAAATTTCGATGTTTTCGATTTTCCGGCTTTTGCTTTGGGATTTCCCGACTTTTATTTTTTTTCATACCTACTTTGTATCATAGCGAACAAAAAAAAAAACTTATCGAAATCGGTTTAGCCGTTTTTGAGTTTTAGCGAGACTAACGCACAGCAATTAATTTTTATTGAAATTTCGATATTTTCGATTTTCCGGATTTCGCCTTGGGATTTGCCAACTTTTCTTTTTTTCATACCTACCCTGTATCATAGCGAACAAAACAAAAAAAACTTATCGAAATCGGTCAAGCCGTTTTTGAGTTTTAGCGAGACTAACGCACAGCAATTCATTTTTATCGAAATTTCGATGTTTTCGATTTTCCGGCTTTTGCTTTGGGATTTCCCGACTTTTATTTTTTTTCGTACCTACCCTGTATCATAGCGAACAAAACAAAAAAAACTTATCGAAATCGGTTTAGCCGTTTTTGAGTTTTAGCGAGACTAACGCACAGCAATTCATTTTTATCGAAATTTCGATGTTTTCGATTTTCCGGCTTTTGCTATGGGATTTCCCGACTTTTCTTTTTTTTCGTACCTACCCTGTATTATAGCGAACAAAACCAAAAAAAAACTTATCGAAATCGGTTTAGCCGTTTTTGAGTTTTAGCGAGACTAACGCACAGCAATTAATTTTTATTGAAATTTCGATATTTTCGATTTTCCGGCTTTTGCTTTGGGATTTCCCAACTTTTCTTTTTTTTCGTACCTACTCTGTATCATAGCGGACAAAACAAAAAAAACTTATCGAAATCGGTCAAGCCGTTTTTGAGTTTTAGCGAGACTAACGCACAGCAATTCATTTTTATCGAAATTTCGATGTTTTCGATTTTCCGGCTTTTGCTTTGGGATTTCCTGACTTCTTTTTTTTCATACCTACCCTGTATCATAGCGAACAAAACAAAAAAAAACTAATCGAAATCGGTCAAGCCGTTTTTGAGTTTGAGCGAGACTAACGCACAGCAATTAATTTTTATCGAAATTTCGATCTTTTCGATTTTCCTGCTTTTGCTTTGGGATTTTCCGACTTTTCGTTTTTTTCATACCTACCCTGTATCATAGCGAACAAAACAAAAAAAACTTATCGAAATCGGTTGAGCCGTTTTTGAGTTTGAGCGAGACTAACGCACAGCAATTAATTTTTATTGAAATTTCGATATTTTCGATTTTCCGGCTTTTGCTTTGGGATTTTCCTACTTTTATTTTTTTTCATGCCTACCCTGTATCATAGCGAACAAAACAAAAAAAAACTTATCGAAATCGGTTTAGCCGTTTTTGAGTTTTAGCGAGACTAACGCACAGCAATTAATTTTTATTGAAATTTCGATATTTTCGATTTTCCGGATTTTGCTTTGGTATTTGCCGACTTTTCTTTTTTTTCATACCTACCCTGTATCATAGCGAACAAAACAAAAAAAACTTATCGAAATTGGTTTAGCCGTTTTTGAGTTTTAGCGAGACTAACGCACAGCAATTCATTTTTATCGAAATTTCGATGTTTTCGATTTTCCGGCTTTTGCTTTGGGATTTCCCGACTTTTCTTCTTTTTATACCTACCCTGTATCATAGCGAACAAAACAAAAGAAACTTGTCGAAATCGGTCAAGCCGTTTTTGAGTTTTAGCGAGACTAACGCACAGCAATTCATTTTTATCGAAATTTCGATGTTTTCGATTTTGCGGCTTTTGCTTTGGGATTTTCCGACTTTTTTTTTTTTTTATACCTTCCCTGTATCATAGCCAACAAAACAAAACAAAACTTATCGAAATCAGTTAAGCCGTTTTTGAGTTTTAGCGAGACCAACGCACAGCAATTCATTTTTATCGAAATTTCGATGTTTTCGATGTTTTCGATTTTCTGGCTTTTGCTTTGGGATTTCCCGACTTTTCTTTTTTTTCATACCTACCCTATATCATAGCGAACAAAACAAAAAAAACTTATCGAAATCGGTTTAGCCGTTTTTGAGTTTTAGCGAGACTAACGCACAGCAATTAATTTTTATTGGCTTTTGCTTTGGGATTTCCCGACTTTTATTTTTTTTCATACCTAACCTGTATCATAGCGAACAAAACAAAAGAAACTTTTCGAAATCGGTCAATCCGTTTTTGAGTTTTAGCGAGACTAACGCACAGCAATTCATTTTTATCGAAATTTCGATCTTTTCGATTTTGCGGCTTTTGCTTTGGGATTTTCCGACTTTTTTTTTTTTTATACCTTCCCTGTATCATAGCCAACAAAACAAAAAAAAACTTATCGAAATCAGTTAAGCCGTTTTTGAGTTTTAGCGAGACCAACGCACAGCAATTCATTTTTATCGAAATTTCGATGTTTTCGATGTTTTCGATTTTCTGGCTTTTGCTTTGGGATTTCCCGACTTTTCTTTTTTTTCATACCTACCCTATATCATAGCGAACAAAACAAAAAAAACTTATCGAAATCGGTTTAGCCGTTTTTGAGTTTTAGCGAGACTAACGCACAGCAATTAATTTTTATTGGCTTTTGCTTTGGGATTTCCCGACTTTTATTTTTTTTCATACCTACCCTGTATTATAGCGAACAAAACGAAAAAAACTTATCGAAATCGGTCAAGCCGTTTTTGAGTTTTAGCGAGACTAACGCACAGCAATTCATTTTTATCGAAATTTCGATGTTTTCGATTTTCCGGCTTTTGCTTTGGGATTTCCTGACTTTTCTTTTTTTTTATACCTACCCTGTATCATAGCGAACAAAACAAAAAAAAACTTATCGAAATCGGTCAAGCCGTTTTTGAGTTTTAGCGAGACTAACGCACAGCAATTCATTTTTATCGAAATTTCGATGTTTTCGATTTTCCGGCTTTTGCTTTGGGATTTCCCGACTTTTATTTTTTTTTAAACCTACCCTGTATCATAGCGAACAAAACAAAAAAAACTTATCGAAATCGGTTTAGCCCTTTTTGAGTTTTAGCGAGACTAACGCACAGCAATTAATTTTTATTGAAATTTCGATGTTTTCGATTTTCCGGCTTTTGCTTTGGGATTTCCCGACTTTTATTTTTTTTCATACCTACTTTGTATCATAGCGAACAAAACAAAAAAAACTTATCGAAATCGGTTTACCCGTTTTTGAGTTTTAGCGAGACTAACGCACAGCAATTAATTTTTATTGAAATTTCAATATTTTCGATTTTCCGGCTTTTGCTTTGGGATTTCCCGACTTTTATTTTTTTTTCATACCTACCCTGTATCATAGCGAACAAAACAAAAGAAACTTGTCGAAATCGGTCAAGCCGTTTTTGAGTTTTAGCGAGACTAACGCACAGCAATTCATTTTTATCGAAATTTCGATGTTTTCGATTTTCCGGCTTTTGCTTTGGGATTTCCCGACTTTTATTTTTTTTCATACCTACCCTGTATCATAGCGAACAAAACAAAAGAAACTTGTCGAAATCGGTCAATCAGTTTTTGAGTTTTAGCGAGACTAACGCACAGCAATTCATTTTTATCGAAATTTCGATCTTTTCGATTTTGCGGCTTTTGCTTTGGGATTTTCCGACTTTTTTTTTTTTCATACCTTCCCTGTATCATAGCCAACAAAACAAAAAAAACTTATCGACCAACGCACAGCAATTCATTTTTATCGAAATTTCGATGTTTTCGATGTTTTCGATTTTCTGGCTTTTGCTTTGGGATTCCCGACTTTTCTTTTTTTTCATACCTACCCTATATCATAGCGAACAAAACAAAAAAAACTTATCGAAATCGGTTTAGCCGTTTTTGAGTTTTAGCGAGACTAACGCACAGCAATTAATTTTTATTGAAATTTCGATATTTTCGATTTTCCGGATTTCGCCTTGGGATTTGCCAACTTTTCTTTTTTTTCATACCTACCCTGTATCATAGCGAACAAAACAAAAAAAACTTATCGAAATCGGTCAAGCCGTTTTTGAGTTTTAGCGAGACTAACGCACAGCAATTCATTTTTATCGAAATTTCGATGTTTTCGATTTTCCGGCTTTTGCTTTGGGATTTCCCGACTTTTATTTTTTTTCATACCTACTTTGTATCATAGCGAACAAAAAAAAAACTTATCGAAATCGGTTTAGCCGTTTTTGAGTTTTAGCGAGACTAACGCACAGCAATTAATTTTTATTGAAATTTCGATATTTTCGATTTTCCGGATTTCGCCTTGGGATTTGCCAACTTTTCTTTTTTTCATACCTACCCTGTATCATAGCGAACAAAACAAAAAAAACTTATCGAAATCGGTCAAGCCGTTTTTGAGTTTTAGCGAGACTAACGCACAGCAATTCATTTTTATCGAAATTTCGATGTTTTCGATTTTCCGGCTTTTGCTTTGGGATTTCCCGACTTTTATTTTTTTTCGTACCTACCCTGTATCATAGCGAACAAAACAAAAAAAACTTATCGAAATCGGTTTAGCCGTTTTTGAGTTTTAGCGAGACTAACGCACAGCAATTCATTTTTATCGAAATTTCGATGTTTTCGATTTTTCGGCTTTTGCTATGGGATTTCCTGACTTTTCTTTTTTTTCATACCTACCCTGTATTATAGCGAACAAAACAAAAAAAAACTAATCGAAATCGGTCAAGCCGTTTTTGAGTTTTAGCGAGACTAACGCACAGCAATTCATTTTTATCGAAATTTCGATGTTTTCGATTTTCCGGCTTTTGCTATGGGATTTCCCGACTTTTCTTTTTTTTCGTACCTACCCTGTATTATAGCGAACAAAACAAAAAAAACTTATCGAAATCGGTTTAGCCGTTTTTGAGTTTTAGCGAGACTAACGCACAGCAATTAATTTTTATTGAAATTTCGATATTTTCGATTTTCCGGCTTTTGCTTTGGGATTTCCCGACTTTTCTTTTTTTTCGTACCTACTCTGTATCATAGCGGACAAAACAAAAAAAACTTATCGAAATCGGTCAAGCCGTTTTTGAGTTTTAGCGAGACTAACGCACAGCAATTCATTTTTATCGAAATTTCGATGTTTTCGATTTTCCGGCTTTTGCTTTGGGATTTCCTGACTTCTTTTTTTTCATACCTACCCTGTATCATAGCGAACAAAACAAAAAAAAACTAATCGAAATCGGTCAAGCCGTTTTTGAGTTTGAGCGAGACTAACGCACAGCAATTAATTTTTATCGAAATTTCGATCTTTTCGATTTTCCTGCTTTTGCTTTGGGATTTTCCGACTTTTCGTTTTTTTCATACCTACCCTGTATCATAGCGAACAAAACAAAAAAAACTTATCGAAATCGGTTGAGCCGTTTTTGAGTTTGAGCGAGACTAACGCACAGCAATTAATTTTTATTGAAATTTCGATATTTTCGATTTTCCGGCTTTTGCTTTGGGATTTTCCCACTTTTATTTTTTTTCATGCCTACCCTATATCATAGCGAACAAAACAAAAAAAACTTATCGAAATCGGTTTAGCCGTTTTTGAGTTTTAGCGAGACTAACGCACAGCAATTAATTTTTATTGGCTTTTGCTTTGGGATTTCCCGACTTTTATTTTTTTTCATACCTACCCTGTATTATAGCGAACAAAACGAAAAAAACTTATCGAAATCGGTCAAGCCGTTTTTGAGTTTTAGCGAGACTAACGCACAGCAATTCATTTTTATCGAAATTTCGATGTTTTCGATTTTCCGGCTTTTGCTTTGGGATTTCCTGACTTTTCTTTTTTTTTATACCTACCCTGTATCATAGCGAACAAAACAAAAAAAAACTTATCGAAATCGGTCAAGCCGTTTTTGAGTTTTAGCGAGACTAACGCACAGCAATTCATTTTTATCGAAATTTCGATGTTTTCGATTTTCCGGCTTTTGCTTTGGGATTTCCCGACTTTTATTTTTTTTTAAACCTACCCTGTATCATAGCGAACAAAACAAAAAAAACTTATCGAAATCGGTTTAGCCCTTTTTGAGTTTTAGCGAGACTAACGCACAGCAATTAATTTTTATTGAAATTTCGATGTTTTCGATTTTCCGGCTTTTGCTTTGGGATTTCCCGACTTTTATTTTTTTTCATACCTACTTTGTATCATAGCGAACAAAAAAAAAAAACTTATCGAAATCGGTTTAGCCGTTTTTGAGTTTTAGCGAGACTAACGCACAGCAATTAATTTTTATTGAAATTTCGATATTTTCGATTTTCCGGATTTCGCCTTGGGATTTGCCAACTTTTCTTTTTTTTCATACCTACCCTGTATCATAGCGAACAAAACAAAAAAAACTTATCGAAATCGGTCAAGCCGTTTTTGAGTTTTAGCGAGACTAACGCACAGCAATTCATTTTTATCGAAATTTCGATGTTTTCGATTTTCCGGCTTTTGCTTTGGGATTTCCCGACTTTTATTTTTTTTCGTACCTACCCTGTATCATAGCGAACAAAACAAAAAAAACTTATCGAAATCGGTTTAGCCGTTTTTGAGTTTTAGCGAGACTAACGCACAGCAATTCATTTTTATCGAAATTTCGATGTTTTCGATTTTTCGGCTTTTGCTATGGGATTTCCTGACTTTTCTTTTTTTTCATACCTACCCTGTATTATAGCGAACAAAACAAAAAAAAACTAATCGAAATCGGTCAAGCCGTTTTTGAGTTTTAGCGAGACTAACGCACAGCAATTCATTTTTATCGAAATTTCGATGTTTTCGATTTTCCGGCTTTTGCTATGGGATTTCCCGACTTTTCTTTTTTTTCGTACCTACCCTGTATTATAGCGAACAAAACAAAAAAAACTTATCGAAATCGGTTTAGCCGTTTTTGAGTTTTAGCAAGACTAACGCACAGCAATTAATTTTTATTGAAATTTCGATATTTTCGATTTTCCGGCTTTTGCTTTGGGATTTCCCGACTTTTCTTTTTTTTCGTACCTACTCTGTATCATAGCGGACAAAACAAAAAAAACTTATCGAAATCAGTCAAGCCGTTTTTGAGTTTTAGCGAGACTAACGCACAGCAATTCATTTTTATCGAAATTTCGATGTTTTCGATTTTCCGGCTTTTGCTTTGGGATTTCCTGACTTCTTTTTTTTCATACCTACCCTGTATCATAGCGAACAAAACAAAAAAAAACTAATCGAAATCGGTTTAGCCGTTTTTGAGTTTTAGCGAGACTAACGCACAGCAATTAATTTTTATTGAAATTTCGATGTTTTCGATTTTCCGGCTTTTGTTTTGGGATTTCCCGACTTTTATTTTTTTTTAAACCTACCCTGTATCATAGCGAACAAAACAAAAAAAACTTATCGAAATCGGTTTAGCCGTTTTTGAGTTTTAGCGAGACTAACGCACAGCAATTAATTTTTATTGAAATTTCGATATTTTCGATTTTCCGGCTTTTGCTTTGGGATTTCCCGACTTTTCTTTTTTTTCATACCTACCCTGTATCATAGCAAACAAAACAAAAAAAACTTATCGAAATCGGTTTAGCCGTTTTTGAGTTTTAGCGAGACTAACGCACAGCAATTCATTTTTATCGAAATTTCGATGTTTTCGATTTTGCGGCTTTTGCTTTGGGATTTTCCGACTTTTTTTTTTTTCATACCTTCCCTGTATCATAGCCAACAAAACAAAAAAAACTTATCGAAATCGGTTTAGCCGTTTTTGAGTTTTAGCGAGACTAACGCACAGCAATTCATTTTTATCGAAATTTCGATGTTTTCGATTTTTCGGCTTTTGCTATGGGATTTTCCGACTTTTCTTTTTTTCATACCTACCCTGTATCATAGCGAACAAAACAAAAAAAACTTATCGAAATCGGTTTAGCCGTTTTTGAGTTTTAGCGAGACTAACGCACAGCAATTCATTTTTATCGAAATTTCGATGTTTTCGATTTTTCGGCTTTTGCTATGGGATTTCCTGACTTTTCTTTTTTTTCATACCTACCCTGTATTATAGCGAACAAAACAAAAAAACTTATCGAAATCGGTCAAGCCGTTTTTGAGTTTTAGCGAGACTAACGCACAGCAATTCATTTTTATCGAAATTTCGATGTTTTCGATTTTCCGGCTTTTTCTTTGGGATTTCCTGACTTCTTTTTTTTCATACCTACCCTGTATCATAGCGAACAAAACAACAAAAACTTGTCGAAATCGGTCAAGCCGTTTTTGAGTTTTAGCGAGACTAACGCACAGCAATTCATTTTTATCAAAATTTCGATCTTTTCGATTTTGCGGCTTTTGCTTTGGGATTTTCCGACTTTGTTTTTTTTTATACCTTCCCTGTATCATAGCCAACAAAACAAAAAAAAACTTATCGAAATCAGTTAAGCCGTTTTTGAGTTTTAGCGAGACCAACGCACAGCAATTCATTTTTATCGAAATTTCGATGTTTTCGATTTTCCGGCTTTTTCTTTGGGATTTCCTGACTTCTTTTTTTTCATACCTACCCTGTATCATAGCGAACAAAACAAAAGAAACTTTTCGAAATCGGTCAATCCGTTTTTGAGTTTTAGCGAGACTAACGCACAGCAATTCATTTTTATCGAAATTTCGATCTTTTCGATTTTGCGGCTTTTGCTTTGGGATTTTCCGACTTTGTTTTTTTTTATACCTTCCCTGTATCATAGCCAACAAAACAAAAAAAAACTTATCGAAATCAGTTAAGCCGTTTTTGAGTTTTAGCGAGACTAACGCACAGCAATTCATTTTTATCGAAATTTCGATGTTTTCGATGTTTTCGATTTTCTGGATTTTGCTTTGGGATTTCCCGACTTTTCTTTTTTTTCATACCTACCCTATATCATAGCGAACAAAACAAAAAAACTTATCGAAATCGGTTTAGCCGTTTTTGAGTTTTAGCGAGACTAACGCACAGCAATTAATTTTTATTGGCTTTTGCTTTGGGATTTCCCGACTTTTATTTTTTTTCATACCTACCCTGTATTATAGCGAACAAAACAAAAAAAACTTATCGAAATCGGTCAAGCCGTTTTTGAGTTTTAGCGAGACTAACGCACAGCAATTCATTTTTATCGAAATTTCGATGTTTTCGATTTTTCGGCTTCTGCTTTGGGATTTCCTGACTTTTCTTTTTTTTCATACCTACCCTGTATTATAGCGAACAAAACAAAAAGAAACTAATCGAAATCGGTCAAGCCGTTTTTGAGTTTTAGCGAGACTAACGCACAGCAATTCATTTTTATCGAAATTTCGATGTTTTCGATTTTCCGGCTTTTGCTTTGGGATTTCCCGACTTTTATTTTTTTTTAAACCTACCCTGTATCATAGCGAACAAAACAAAAAAAACTTATCGAAATCGGTTTAGCCGTTTTTGAGTTTTAGCGAGACTAACGCACAGCAATTAATTTTTATTGAAATTTCGATATTTTCGATTTTCCGGCTTTTGCTTTGGGATTTCCCGACTTTTCTTTTTTTCATACCTACCCTGTATCATAGCGAACAAAACAAAAAAAACTTATCGAAATCGGTTTAGCCGTTTTTGAGTTTTAGCGAGACTAACGCACAGCAATTAATTTTTATTGAAATTTCGATATTTTCGATTTTCCGGCTTTTGCTTTAGGATTTCCCGACTTTTCTTTTTTTTCATACCTACCGCCACCGGTCAAGCCGTTTTTGAGTTTTAGCGAGACTAACGCACAGCAATTCATTTTTATCGAAATTTCGATGTTTTCGATTTTCCGGCTTTTGCTTTGGGATTTCCTGACTTTTCTTTTTTTTTATACCTACCCTGTATCATAGCGAACAAAACAAAAAAAACTTATCGAAATCGGTTTAGCCGTTTTTGAGTTTTAGCGAGACTAACGCACAGCAATTCATTTTTATCGAAATTTCGATGTTTTCGATTTTGCGGCTTTTGCTTTGGGATTTTCCGACTTTTTTTTTTTTCATACCTTCCCTGTATCATAGCCAACAAAACAAAAAAAACTTATCGAAATCGGTTTAGCCGTTTTTGAGTTTTAGCGAGACTAACGCACAGCAATTCATTTTTATCGAAATTTCGATGTTTTCGATTTTTCGGCTTTTGCTATGGGATTTTCCGACTTTTCTTTTTTTCATACCTACCCTGTATCATAGCGAACAAAACAAAAAAAACTTATCGAAATCGGTTTAGCCGTTTTTGAGTTTTAGCGAGACTAACGCACAGCAATTCATTTTTATCGAAATTTCGATGTTTTCGATTTTTCGGCTTTTGCTATGGGATTTCCTGACTTTTCTTTTTTTTCATACCTACCCTGTATTATAGCGAACAAAACAAAAAAACTTATCGAAATCGGTCAAGCCGTTTTTGAGTTTTAGCGAGACTAACGCACAGCAATTCATTTTTATCGAAATTTCGATGTTTTCGATTTTCCGGCTTTTTCTTTGGGATTTCCTGACTTCTTTTTTTTCATACCTACCCTGTATCATAGCGAACAAAACAACAAAAACTTGTCGAAATCGGTCAAGCCGTTTTTGAGTTTTAGCGAGACTAACGCACAGCAATTCATTTTTATCAAAATTTCGATCTTTTCGATTTTGCGGCTTTTGCTTTGGGATTTTCCGACTTTGTTTTTTTTTATACCTTCCCTGTATCATAGCCAACAAAACAAAAAAAAACTTATCGAAATCAGTTAAGCCGTTTTTGAGTTTTAGCGAGACCAACGCACAGCAATTCATTTTTATCGAAATTTCGATGTTTTCGATTTTCCGGCTTTTTCTTTGGGATTTCCTGACTTCTTTTTTTTCATACCTACCCTGTATCATAGCGAACAAAACAAAAGAAACTTTTCGAAATCGGTCAATCCGTTTTTGAGTTTTAGCGAGACTAACGCACAGCAATTCATTTTTATCGAAATTTCGATCTTTTCGATTTTGCGGCTTTTGCTTTGGGATTTTCCGACTTTGTTTTTTTTTATACCTTCCCTGTATCATAGCCAACAAAACAAAAAAAAACTTATCGAAATCAGTTAAGCCGTTTTTGAGTTTTAGCGAGACTAACGCACAGCAATTCATTTTTATCGAAATTTCGATGTTTTCGATGTTTTCGATTTTCTGGATTTTGCTTTGGGATTTCCCGACTTTTCTTTTTTTTCATACCTACCCTATATCATAGCGAACAAAACAAAAAAACTTATCGAAATCGGTTTAGCCGTTTTTGAGTTTTAGCGAGACTAACGCACAGCAATTAATTTTTATTGGCTTTTGCTTTGGGATTTCCCGACTTTTATTTTTTTTCATACCTACCCTGTATTATAGCGAACAAAACAAAAAAAACTTATCGAAATCGGTCAAGCCGTTTTTGAGTTTTAGCGAGACTAACGCACAGCAATTCATTTTTATCGAAATTTCGATGTTTTCGATTTTTCGGCTTCTGCTTTGGGATTTCCTGACTTTTCTTTTTTTTCATACCTACCCTGTATTATAGCGAACAAAACAAAAAGAAACTAATCGAAATCGGTCAAGCCGTTTTTGAGTTTTAGCGAGACTAACGCACAGCAATTCATTTTTATCGAAATTTCGATGTTTTCGATTTTCCGGCTTTTGCTTTGGGATTTCCCGACTTTTATTTTTTTTTAAACCTACCCTGTATCATAGCGAACAAAACAAAAAAAACTTATCGAAATCGGTTTAGCCGTTTTTGAGTTTTAGCGAGACTAACGCACAGCAATTAATTTTTATTGAAATTTCGATATTTTCGATTTTCCGGCTTTTGCTTTGGGATTTCCCGACTTTTCTTTTTTTCATACCTACCCTGTATCATAGCGAACAAAACAAAAAAAACTTATCGAAATCGGTTTAGCCGTTTTTGAGTTTTAGCGAGACTAACGCACAGCAATTAATTTTTATTGAAATTTCGATATTTTCGATTTTCCGGCTTTTGCTTTAGGATTTCCCGACTTTTCTTTTTTTTCATACCTACCGCCACCGGTCAAGCCGTTTTTGAGTTTTAGCGAGACTAACGCACAGCAATTCATTTTTATCGAAATTTCGATGTTTTCGATTTTCCGGCTTTTGCTTTGGGATTTCCTGACTTTTCTTTTTTTTTATACCTACCCTGTATCATAGCGAACAAAACAAAAAAAAACTTATCGAAATCGGTCAAGCCGTTTTTGAGTTTTAGCGAGACTAACGCACAGCAATTCATTTTTATCGAAATTTCGATGTTTTCGATTTTCCGGCTTTTTCTTTGGGATTTCCTGACTTTTCTTTTTTGCATACCTACCCTGTATCATAGCGAACAAAGCAAAAAAAAACTAATCGAAATCGGTCAAGCCGTTTTTGAGTTTTAGCGAGACTAACGCACAGCAATTCATTTTTATCGAAATTTCGATGTTTTCGATTTTCCGGCTTTTGCTTTGGGATTTCCCGACTTTTATTTTTTTTTAAACCTACCCTGTATCATAGCGAACAAAACAAAGAAAACTTATCGAAATCGGTTTAGCCCTTTTTGAGTTTTAGCGAGACTAACGCACAGCAATTAATTTTTATTGAAATTTCGATATTTTCGATTTTCCGGCTTTTGCTTTAGGATTTCCCGACTTTTCTTTTTTTTCGTACCTACCCTGTATCATAGCGAACAAAACAAAAAAAACTTATCGAAATCGGTTTAGCCGTTTTTGAGTTTTAGCGAGACTAACGCACAGCAATTAATTTTTATTGAAATTTCGATATTTTCGATTTTCCGGATTTCGCCTTGGGATTTGCCAACTTTTCTTTTTTTTCATACCTACCCTGTATCATAGCGAACAAAACTAAAAAAACTTATCGAAATCGGTCAAGCCGTTTTTGAGTTTTAGCGAGACTAACGCACGGCAATTCATTTTTATCGAAATTTCGATGTTTTCGATTTTCCGGCTTTTGCTTTGGGATTTCCCGACTTTTATTTTTTTTCATACCTACTTTGTATCATATCGAACAAAAAAAAAAAACTTATCGAAATCGGTATAGCCGTTTTTGAGTTTTAGCGAGACTAACGCACAGCAATTAATTTTTATTGAAATTTCGATATTTTCGATTTTCCGGATTTCGCCTTGGGATTTGCCAACTTTTCTTTTTTTTCATACCTACCCTGTATCATAGCGAACAAAACAAAAAAAACTTATCGAAATCGGTCAAGCCGTTTTTGAGTTTTAGCGAGACTAACGCACAGCAATTCATTTTTATCGAAATTTCGATGTTTTCGATTTTCCGGCTTTTGCTTTGGGATTTCCCGACTTTTATTTTTTTTCGTACCTACCCTGTATCATAGCGAACAAAACAAAAAAAACTTATCGAAATCGGTTTAGCCGTTTTTGAGTTTTAGCGAGACTAACGCACAGCAATTCATTTTGATCGAAATTTCGATGTTTTCGATTTTTCGGCTTTTGCTATGGGATTTCCTGACTTTTCTTTTTTTTCATACCTACCCTGTATTATAGCGAACAAAACAAAAAAAAACTAATCGAAATCGGTCAAGCCGTTTTTGAGTTTTAGCGAGACTAACGCACAGCAATTCATTTTTATCGAAATTTCGATGTTTTCGATTTTCCGGCTTTTGCTATGGGATTTCCCGACTTTTCTTTTTTTTCGTACCTACCCTGTATTATAGCGAACAAAGCAAAAAAAACTTATCGAAATCGGTTTAGCCGTTTTTGAGTTTTAGCGAGACTAACGCACAGCAATTCATTTTTATCGAAATTTCGATGTTTTCGATTTTCCGGCTTTTGCTTTGGGATTTCCTGCCTTTTCTTTTTTTTCATACCTACCCTGTATCATAGCGAACAAAACAACAAAAACTTGTCGAAATCGGTCAAGCCGTTTTTGAGTTTTAGCGAGACTAACGCACAGCAATTAATTTTTATTGGCTTTTGCTTTGGGATTTCCCGACTTTTATTTTTTTTCATGCCTACCCTGTATTATAGCGAACAAAACAAAAAAAACTTATCGAAATCGGTCAAGCCGTTTTTGAGTTTTAGCGAGACTAACGCACAGCAATTCATTTTTATCGAAATTTCGATGTTTTCGATTTTCCGGCTTTTGCTTTGGGATTTCCTGCCTTTTCTTTTTTTTCATACCTACCCTGTATCATAGCGAACAAAACAACAAAAACTTGTCGAAATCGGTCAAGCCGTTTTTGAGTTTTAGCGAGACTAACGCACAGCAATTCATTTTTATCGAAATTTCGATGTTTTCGATTTTCCGGCTTTTGCTTTGGGATTTCCTGCCTTTTCTTTTTTTTCATACCTACCCTGTATTATAGCGAACAAAACAAAAAAAACTTATCGAAATCGGTCAAGCCGTTTTTGAGTTTTAGCGAGACTAACGCACAGCAATTCATTTTTATCGAAATTTCGATGTTTTCGATTTTCCGGCTTTTGCTTTGGGATTTCCTGCCTTTTTTTTTTTTTTCATACCTACCGTGTATCATAGCGAACAAAACAACAAAAACTTGTCGAAATCGGTCAAGCCGTTTTTGAGTTTTAGCGAAACTAACGCACAGCAATTCATTTTTATCGAAATTTCGATATTTTCGATTTTCCGGCTTTTGCTTTGGGATTTCCCGACTTTTCTTTTTTTTATACCTACCCTGTATCATAGTGAACAAAACAAAAAAAAACTTGTCGAAATCGGTTAAGCCGTTTTTGAGTTTTAGCGAGACTAACGCACAGCAATTCATTTTTATCGAAATTTCGATGTTTTCGATTTTCCGGCTTTTGCTTTGGGATTTCCTGACTTCTTTTTTTTCATACCTACCCTGTATCATAGCGAACAAAACAAAAAAAAACTAATCGAAATCGGTCAAGCCGTTTTTGAGTTTTAGCGAGACTAACGCACAGCAATTCATTTTTATCGAAATTTCGATGTTTTCGATTTTTCGGCTTTTTCTTTGGGATTTCCTGACTTCTTTTTTTTCATACCTACCCTGTATCATAGCGAACAAAACAACAAAAACTTGTCGAAATCGGTCAAGCCGTTTTTGAGTTTTAGCGAGACTAACGCACAGCAATTCATTTTTATCGAAATTTCGATGTTTTCGATTTTCCGGCTTTTTCTTTGGGATTTCCTGACTTCTTTTTTTTCATACCTACCCTGTATCATAGCGAACAAAACAACAAAAACTTGTCGAAATCGGTCAAGCCGTTTTTGAGTTTTAGCGAGACTAACGCACAGCAATTCATTTTTATCGAAATTTCGATATTTTCGATTTTTCGGCTTTTGCTTTGGGATTTCCCGACTTTTCTTTTTTTTATACCTACCCTGTATCATAGTGAACAAAACAAAAAAAAACTTGTCGAAATCGGTTAAGCCGCACTAACAAAACAAAAAAAACTTATCGAAATCGGTCAAGCCGTTTTTGAGTTTTAACGAGACTAACGCACAGCAATTCATTTTTATCGAAATTTCGATGTTTTCGAATTTCCGGCTTTTGCTTAGGGATTTCCCGACTTTTCTTTTTTTTTACCTACCCTGTATCATAGCGAACAAAACAAAAGAAACTTGTCGAAATCGGTCAAGCCGTTTTTGAGTTTTAGCGAGACTAACGCACAGCAATTCATTTTTATCGAAATTTCGATGTTTTCGATTTTCCGGCTTTTGCTTTGGGATTTCCCGACTTTTATTTTTTTTCATACCTACCCTGTATCATAGCGAACAAAACAAAAGAAACTTTTCGAAATCGGTCAATCCGTTTTTGAGTTTTAGCGAGACTAACGCACAGCAATTCATTTTTATCGAAATTTCGATCTTTTCGATTTTGCGGCTTTTGCTTTGGGATTTTCCGACTTTGTTTTTTTTTTATACCTTCCCTGTATCATAGCCAACAAAACAAAAAAAAACTTATCGAAATCAGTTAAGCCGTTTTTGAGTTTTAGCGAGACCAACGCACAGCAATTCATTTTTATCGAAATTTCGATGTTTTCGATGTTTTCGATTTTCTGGCTTTTGCTTTGGGATTTCCCGACTTTTCTTTTTTTTCATACCTACCCTATATCATAGCGAACAAAACAAAAAAAACTTATCGAAATCGGTTTAGCCGTTTTTGAGTTTTAGCGAGACTAACGCACAGCAATTAATTTTTATTGGCTTTTGCTTTGGGATTTCCCGACTTTTATTTTTTTTCATACCTACCCTGTATTATAGCGAACAAAACAAAAAAAACTTATCGAAATCGGTCAAGCCGTTTTTGAGTTTTAGCGAGACTAACGCACAGCAATTCATTTTTATCGAAATTTCGATGTTTTCGATTTTTCGGCTTCTGCTTTGGGATTTCCTGACTTTTCTTTTTTTTCATACCTACCCTGTATTATAGCGAACAAAACAAAAAAACTAACGCACAGCAATTAATTTTTATTGAAATTTCGATATTTTCGATTTTCCGGATTTCGCCTTGGGATTTGCCAACGTTTCTTTTTTTTCATACCTACCCTGTATCATAGCGAACAAAACAAAAAAAACTTATCGAAATCGGTCAAGCCGTTTTTGAGTTTTAGCGAGACTAACGCACGGCAATTCATTTTTATCGAAATTTCGATGTTTTCGATTTTCCGGCTTTTGCTTTGGGATTTCCCGACTTTTATTTTTTTTCATACCTACTTTGTATCATAGCGAACAAAAAAAAAAAACTTATCGAAATCGGTTTAGCCGTTTTTGAGTTTTAGCGAGACTAACGCACAGCAATTAATTTTTATTGAAATTTCGATATTTTCGATTTTCCGGATTTCGCCTTGGGATTTGCCAACTTTTCTTTTTTTTCATACCTACCCTGTATCATAGCGAACAAAACAAAAAAACCTTATCGAAATCGGTCAAGCCGTTTTTGAGTTTTAGCGAGACTAACGCACAGCAATTCATTTTTATCGAAATTTCGATGTTTTCGATTTTCCGGCTTTTGCTTTGGGATTTCCCGACTTTTATTTTTTTTCGTACCTACCCTGTATCATAGCGAACAAAACAAAAAAAACTTATCGAAATCGGTTTAGCCGTTTTTGAGTTTTAGCGAGACTAACGCACAGCAATTCATTTTTATCGAAATTTCGATGTTTTCGATTTTTCGGCTTTTGCTATGGGATTTCCTGACTTTTCTTTTTTTTCATACCTACCCTGTATTATAGCGAACAAAACAAAAAAAAACTAATCGAAATCGGTCAAACCGTTTTTGAGTTTTAGCGAGACTAACGCACAGCAATTCATTTTTATCGAAATTTCGATGTTTTCGATTTTCCGGCTTTTGCTATGGGATTTCCCGACTTTTCTTTTTTTTCGTACCTACCCTGTATTATAGCGAACAAAACAAAAAAAACTTATCGAAATCGGTTTAGCCGTTTTTGAGTTTTAGCGAGACTAACGCACAGCAATTCATTTTTATCGAAATTTCGATGTTTTCGATTTTCCGGCTTTTGCTTTGGGATTTCCTGCCTTTTATTTTTTTTCATACCTACCCTGTATCATAGCGAACAAAACAACAAAAACTTGTCGAAATCGGTCAAGCCGTTTTTGAGTTTTAGCGAGACTAACGCACAGCAATTAATTTTTATTGGCTTTTGCTTTGGGATTTCCCGACTTTTATTTTTTTTCATACCTACCCTGTATTATAGCGAACAAAACAAAAAAAACTTATCGAAATCGGTCAAGCCGTTTTTGAGTTTTAGCGAGACTAACGCACAGCAATTCATTTTTATCGAAATTTCGATGTTTTCGATTTTCCGGCTTTTGCTTTGGGATTTCCTGCCTTTTCTTTTTCTTCATACCTACCCTGTATCATAGCGAACAAAACAACAAAAACTTGTCGAAATCGGTCAAGCCGTTTTTGAGTTTTAGCGAGACTAACGCACAGCAATTCATTTTTATCGAAATTTCGATGTTTTCGATTTTCCGGCTTTTGCTTTGGGATTTCCTGCCTTTTCTTTTTTTTCATACCTACCCTGTATTATAGCGAACAAAACAAAAAAAACTTATCGAAATCGGTCAAGCCGTTTTTGAGTTTTAGCGAGACTAACGCACAGCAATTCATTTTTATCGAAATTTCGATGTTTTCGATTTTCCGGCTTTTGCTTTGGGATTTCCTGCCTTTTCTTTTTTTTCGTACCTACCGTGTATCATAGCGAACAAAACAACAAAAACTTGTCGAAATCGGTCAAGCCGTTTTTGAGTTTTAGCGAAACTAACGCACAGCAATTCATTTTTATCGAAATTTCGATATTTTCGATTTTCCGGCTTTTGCTTTGGGATTTCCCGACTTTTCTTTTTTTTATACCTACCCTGTATCATAGTGAACAAAACAAAAAAAAACTTGTCGAAATCGGTTAAGCCGTTTTTGAGTTTTAGCGAGACTAACGCACAGCAATTCATTTTTATCGAAATTTCGATGTTTTCGATTTTCCGGCTTTTGCTTTGGGATTTCCTGACTTCTTTTTTTTCATACCTACCCTGTATCATAGCGAACAAAACAAAAAAAAACTAATCGAAATCGGTCAAGCCGTTTTTGAGTTTTAGCGAGACTAACGCACAGCAATTCATTTTTATCGAAATTTCGATGTTTTCGATTTTCCGGCTTTTTCTTTGGGATTTCCTGACTTCTTTTTTTTCATACCTACCCTGTATCATAGCGAACAAAACAACAAAAACTTGTCGAAATCGGTCAAGCCGTTTTTGAGTTTTAGCGAGACTAACGCACAGCAATTCATTTTTATCGAAATTTCGATGTTTTCGATTTTCCGGCTTTTTCTTTGGGATTTCCTGACTTCTTTTTTTTCATACCTACCCTGTATCATAGCGAACAAAACAACAAAAACTTGTCGAAATCGGTCAAGCCGTTTTTGAGTTTTAGCGAGACTAACGCACAGCAATTCATTTTTATCGAAATTTCGATATTTTCGATTTTTCGGCTTTTGCTTTGGGATTTCCCGACTTTTCTTTTTTTTATACCTACCCTGTATCATAGTGAACAAAACAAAAAAAAACTTGTCGAAATCGGTTAAGCCGCACTAACAAAACAAAAAAAACTTATCGAAATCGGTCAAGCCGTTTTTGAGTTTTAACGAGACTAACGCACAGCAATTCATTTTTATCGAAATTTCGATGTTTTCGAATTTCCGGCTTTTGCTTAGGGATTTCCCGACTTTTCTTTTTTTTATACCTACCCTGTATCATAGCGAACAAAACAAAAGAAACTTGTCGAAATCGGTCAAGCCGTTTTTGAGTTTTAGCGAGACTAACGCACAGCAATTCATTTTTATCGAAATTTCGATGTTTTCGATTTTCCGGCTTTTGCTTTGGGATTTCCCGACTTTTATTTTTTTTCATACCTACCCTGTATCATAGCGAACAAAACAAAAGAAACTTTTCGAAATCGGTCAATCCGTTTTTGAGTTTTAGCGAGACTAACGCACAGCAATTCATTTTTATCGAAATTTCGATCTTTTCGATTTTGCGGCTTTTGCTTTGGGATTTTCCGACTTTGTTTTTTTGTTATACCTTCCCTGTATCATAGCCAACAAAACAAAAAAAAACTTATCGAAATCAGTTAAGCCGTTTTTGAGTTTTAGCGAGACCAACGCACAGCAATTCATTTTTATCGAAATTTCGATGTTTTCGATGTTTTCGATTTTCTGGCTTTTGCTTTGCGATTTCCCGCCTTTTCTTTTTTTTCATACCTACCCTGTATCATAGCGAACAAAACAACAAAAACTTGTCGAAATCGGTCAAGCCGTTTTTGAGTTTTAGCGAAACTAACGCACAGCAATTCATTTTTATCGAAATTTCGATATTTTCGATTTTCCGGCTTTTGCTTTGGGATTTCCCGACTTTTCTTTTTTTTATACCTACCCTGTATCATAGTGAACAAAACAAAAAAAAACTTGTCGAAATCGGTTAAGCCGTTTTTGAGTTTTAGCGAGACTAACGCACAGCAATTCATTTTTATCGAAATTCCGATGTTTTCGATTTTCCGGCTTTTGCTTTGGGATTTCCTGACTTCTTTTTTTTCATACCTACCCTGTATCATAGCGAACAAAACAAAAAAAAACTAATCGAAATCGGTCAAGCCGTTTTTGAGTTTTAGCGAGACTAACGCACAGCAATTCATTTTTATCGAAATTTCGATGTTTTCGATTTTCCGGCTTTTGCTTTGGGATTTCCCGACTTTTCTTTTTTTTATACCTACCCTGTATCATAGTGAACAAAACAAAAAAAAACTTGTCGAAATCGGTTAAGCCGTTTTTGAGTTTTAGCGAGACTAACGCACAGCAATTCATTTTTATCGAAATTCCGATGTTTTCGATTTTCCGGCTTTTGCTTTGGGATTTCCTGACTTCTTTTTTTTCATACCTACCCTGTATCATAGCGAACAAAACAAAAAAAAACTAATCGAAATCGGTCAAGCCGTTTTTGAGTTTTAGCGAGACTAACGCACAGCAATTCATTTTTATCGAAATTTCGATGTTTTCGATTTTCCGGCTTTTTCTTTGGGATTTCCTGACTTCTTTTTTTTCATACCTACCCTGTATCATAGCGAACAAAATAAAAAAAACTAGTCGAAATCTGTTTAGCCGTTTTTGAGTTTCAGCGAGCCTAACGCACAGCAATTCATTTTTATCGAAATTTCGATGTTTTCGATTTTCCGGCTTTTGCTTTGGGATTTCCCGACTTTTATTTTTTTCATACCTACCCTGTATCATAGAGAACAAAAAAAAACTTATCGAAATCGGTTAAGCCGTTTTTGAGTTTTAGCGAGACTAACGCACAGCAATTCATTTTTATCGAAATTTCGATGTTTTCGATTTTCCGGCTTTTGCTTTGGGATTTCCCGACTTTTATTTTTTTTGCACCTACCCTGTATCATAGCCAATAAAAAAAAAAAACTTATCGAAATCGGTTTAGCCGTTTTTGAGTTTTAGCGAGACTAACGCACAGCAATTCATTTTTATCGAAATTTCGATTTTTAAATTTTCCGGCTTTTCCTTTGGGATTTCCCGACTTTTCTTTTTTTTTCATACCTACCCTGCATCATAGCGAGCCAAGAAAAAACAACTTATCGAAATCGGTCAAGCCGGTTTTGAGCTTTAGCGGGACTAACGCACAGCAATTCATTTTTATCGAAATTTCGATTTTTTCGATTTTCCGACTTTTTCTTTGGGATTTCCCGACTTTTCTTTTTTTTCATACCTACCCTGTATCATAGCGAAAAAAAAAAACCTTATGGAAATCGGTCAAGCCGTTTTTGAGTTTTAGCGAGACTAACCCACAGCAATTCATTTTTATCGAAATTTCGATGTTTTCGATTTTCCGGCTTTTGCTTTGGGATTTCCCGACTTTTCTTTTTTTCATACCTACCCTGTATCATAGCGATCAAAACAAAAAAAACTAGTCGAAATCTGTTTAGCCGTTTTTGAGTATCAGCGAGACTAACCCACAGCAATTCATTTTTATCGAAATTTCGATGTTTTCGATTTTCCGGCTTTTGCTTTGGGATTTCCCGACTTTTCTTTTTTTCATACCTACCCTGTATCATAGCGATCAAAACAAAAAAAACTAGTCGAAATCTGTTTAGCCGTTTTTGAGTATCAGCGAGCCTAACGCACAGCAATTCATTTTTATCGAAATTTCGATGTTTTCGATTTTCCGGCTTTTGCTTTGGGATTTCCCGACTTTTATTTGTTTCATACCTACCCTGTATCATAGCGAACAATAAAAAAACTTATCGATATCGGTTAAGCCGTTTTTGAGTTTTAGCGAGACAAACGCACAGCAATTCATTTTTATCGAAATTTCGATGTTTTCGATTTTCCGGCTTTTGCTTTGGGATTTCCCGACTTTTCTTTTTTTTCGCACCTACCCTGTATCATAGCCAACAAAAAAAAAAAAAACTTGTCGAAATCGGTCAAGCCGTTTTTGAGTTTTAGCGAGACTAACGCACAGCAGTTCATTGTTATCGAAATTTCGGTTTTTTTGTTTTTCCGACTTTTCCTGTGGGATTTCCCGACTTTTCTTTTTTTTCATACATACCCTGTATCATAACCAACAACACAAAAAAAACTTATCGCAATCGGTTCAGCCGTTTTTGAGTTTCAGCGAGCCTAACGCACAGCAATTCATTTTTATCGAAATTTCGATGTTTTCGATTTTCCGGCTTTTGCTTTGGGATTTCCCGACTTTTCTTTTTTTCATACCTACCCTGTATCATAGCGAACAAAACAAAAAATAACTTATCGAAATCGGTCCAGCCGTTTTTGAGTTTTAGCGAGACTAACGCACAGCAATTTATTTTTATCGAAATTTCGATGTTTTCGATTTTCCGGCTTTTGCTTTGGAATTTCCCGACTTTTCTTTTTTTCATACCTACCCTGTATCATAGCGAACAAAACAAAAAAACTTGTCGAAATCGGTCAAGCCGTTTTTGAGTTTTAGCGAGACTAACGCGCAGCAATTCATTTTTATCGAAATTTCGATGTTTTCGATTTTCCGGCTTTTGCTTTGGGATTTACCGACTTTTCTTTTTTTTCATACCTAGCCTGTATCATAGCGATCAAAACAAAAAAAACTTGTCGAAATCGGTCAAGCCGTTTTTGAGTTTTAGCGAGACTAACGCACAGCAGTTCATTTTTATCGAAATTTCGATGTTTTCGATTTTCCGGCTTTTGCTTTGGAATTTCCCGACTTTTCTTTTTTTTCACACCTACCCTGTATCATAGCCAACAAAAAAAAACAAATTGTCGAAATCGGTTAAGCCGTTTTTGAGTTTTAGCGAGACTAACGCACAGCAGTTCATTTTTATCGAAATTTCGATTTTTTTTGTTTTTCCGACTTTTCCTTTGGGATTTCCCGACCTTTCTTTTTTTTCATACATACCCTGTATCATAGCCAACAACACAAAAAAAACTTATCGAAATCGGCTCAGCCGTTTTTGAGTTTTAGCGAGACTAACGAACAGCAATTCATTTTTATCGAAATTTCGATTTTATAGATTTTCCGGCTTTTCCTTTGGGATTTCCCGACTTTTCTTTCTTTTTGATACCTACCCTGCATCATAGCGAACCAAGAAAAAAAAACTTATCGAAATCGGTCAAGCCGGTTTTGAGCTTTAGCGAGACTAACGCTCAGCAATTCATTTTTATCGAAATTTCGATTTTTTCGATTTTCCGGCTTTTTCTTTGGGATTTCCCGACTTTTCTTTTTTTTCATACCTACCCTGTATCATAGCGAAAAAAACAAAAAAACTTGTCGAAATCGGTCAAGCCGTTTTTGAGTTTTAGCGAGACTAACGCACAGCAATTCATTTTTATCGAAATTTCGATGTTTTCGATTTTCCGGCTTTTGCTTTGGGATTTCCCGACTTTTCTTTTTTTTCGTACCTACCCTGTATCATAGCGAACAAAACAAAAAAAACTTGTCGAAATCAGTCAAGCCGTTTTTGAGTTTTAGCGAGCCTAACGCACAGCAATTCATTTTTATCGAAATTTCGATGTTTTCGATTTTCCGGCTTTTGCTTTGGGATTTCCAGACTTTTCTTTTTTTTCATACCTACCCTGTATCATAGCGAACAAAACAAAAAAAATTGTCGAAATCGGTCAAGCCGTTTTTGAGTTTCAGCGAGCCTAACGCACAGCAATTCATTTTTATCGAAATTTCGATGTTTTCGATTTTCCGGCTTTTGCTTTGGAATTTCCCGACTTTTCTTTTTTTTCATACCTACCCTGTATCATAGCGATCAAAACAAAAAAAAACTTGTCGAAATCGGTTTAGCCGTTTTTGTGTTTTAGCGAGACTAACGCACAGCGATTCATTTTTATCGAAATTTCGATGTTTTCGATTTTCCGGCTTTTGCTTTGGGATTTCCCGACTTTTATTTTTTTTCATACCTACCCTTTATCATAGCGAACAAAACAAAAAAAAAACTTATCGAAATCGGTTAAGCCGTTTTTGAGTTTTAGCGAGACTAACGCACAGCAATTTATTTTTATCGAAATTTCGATGTTTTCGATGTTCCGGCTTTTGCTTTGGAATTTCCCGACTTTTCTTTTTTTCATACCTACCCTGTATCATAGCGAACAAAACAAAAAAACTTGTCGAAATCGGTCAAGCCGTTTTTGAGTTTTAGCGAGACTAACGCGCAGCAATTCATTTTTATCGAAATTTCGATGTTTTCGATTTTCCGGCTTTTGCTTTGGGATTTCCCGACTTTTCTTTTTTTTCATACCTAGCCTGTATCATAGCGATCAAAACAAAAAAAACTTGTCGAAATCGGTCAAGCCGTTTTTGAGTTTTAGCGAGACTAACGCACAGCAGTTCATTTTTATCGAAATTTCGATGTTTTCGATTTTCCGGCTCTTGCTTTGGAATTTCCCGACTTTTCTTTTTTTTCACACCTACCCTGTATCATAGCCAACAAAAAAAAATAAATTGTCGAAATCGGTTAAGCCGTTTTTGAGTTTTAGCGAGACTAACGCACAGCAGTTCATTTTTATCGAAATTTCGATTTTTTTTGTTTTTCCGACTTTTCCTTTGGGATTTCCCGACCTTTCTTTTTTTTCATACATACCCTGTATCATAGCCAACAACACAAAAAAAACTTATCGAAATCGGCTCAGCCGTTTTTGAGTTTTAGCGAGACTAACGAACAGCAATTCATTTTTATCGAAATTTCGATTTTATAGATTTTCCGGCTTTTCCTTTGGGATTTCCCGACTTTTCTTTCTTTTTGATACCTACCCTGCATCATAGCGAACCAAGAAAAAAAAACTTATCGAAATCGGTCAAGCCGGTTTTGAGCTTTAGCGAGACTAACGCTCAGCAATTCATTTTTATCGAAATTTCGATTTTTTCGATTTTCCGGCTTTTTCTTTGGGATTTCCCGACTTTTCTTTTTTTTCATACCTACCCTGTATCATAGCGAAAAAAACAAAAAAACTTGTCGAAATCGGTCAAGCCGTTTTTGAGTTTTAGCGAGACTAACGCACAGCAATTCATTGTTATCGAAATTTCGATGTTTTCGATTTTCCGGCTTTTGCTTTGGGATTTCCCGACATTTCTTTTTTTTCGTACCTACCCTGTATCATAGCGAACAAAACAAAAAAAACTTGTCGAAATCAGTCAAGCCGTTTTTGAGTTTTAGCGAGCCTAACGCACAGCAATTCATTTTTATCGAAATTTCGATGTTTTCGATTTTCCGGCTTTTGCTTTGGGATTTCCAGACTTTTCTTTTTTTTCATACCTACCCTGTATCATAGCGAACAAAACAAAAAAAATTGTCGAAATCGGTCAAGCCGTTTTTGAGTTTCAGCGAGCCTAACGCACAGCAATTCATTTTTATCGAAATTTCGATGTTTTCGATTTTCCGGCTTTTGCTTTGGAATTTCCCGACTTTTCTTTTTTTTCATACCTACCCTGTATCATAGCGATCAAAACAAAAAAAACTTGTCGAAATCTGTTCAGCCGTTTTTGAGTTTCAGTGAGCACAGCAATTTATTTTTATCGAAATTTCGATGTTTTCGATTTTCCGGCTTTTGATTTGGGATTTTCCGACTTTTATTTTTTTTCATACCTACCCTGTATCATAGCGAACAAAACAAAAAAAAACTTGTCGAAATCGGTTTAGCCGTTTTTGTGTTTTAGCGAGACTAACGCACAGCGATTCATTTTTATCGAAATTTCGATGTTTTCGATTTTCCGGCTTTTGCTTTGGGATTTCCCGACTTTTATTTTTTTTCATACCTACCCTTTATCATAGCGAACAAAACAAAAAAAAAACTTATCGAAATCGGTTAAGCCGTTTTTGAGTTTTAGCGAGACTAACGCACAGCAATTCATTTTTATCGAAATTTCGATGTTTTCGATTTTCCGGCTTTTGCTTTGGGATTTCCCGACTTTTCTTTTATTTCATACCTACCCTGTATCATAGCGAACAAAACAAAAAAAACTTATCGAAATCAGTTAAGCCGTTTTTGAGTTTCAGCGAGCCTAACGCACAGCAATTCATTTTTATCGAAATTTCGATGTTTTCGATTTTCCGGCTTTTGCTTTGGGATTTGACGACTTTCCTTTTTTTTCATACCTACCCTGTATCATAGCGAAAAACACAAAAAACACTTATCGAAATCGGTCTAGTCGTTTTTGAGTTTTAGCGAGACTAACCCACAGCAATTCATTTTTATCGAAATTTCGATGTTTTCGATTTTCCGGCTTTTGCTTTGGGATTTCCCGACTTTTCTTTTTTTCATACCTACCCTGTATCATAGCGATCTAAACAAAAAAAACTTGTCGAAATCGGTCGAGCCGTTTTTGAGTTTCAGCGAGCCTAACGCACAGCAATTCATTTTTATCGAAATTTCGATGTTTTCGATTTTCCGGCTTTTGCTTTGGGATTTCCCGACTTTTATTTTTTTCATACCTACCCTGTATCATAGGGAACAAAAAAAAACTTATCGAAATCGGTTAAGCCGTTTTTGAGTTTTAGCGAGACTAACGCACAGCAATTCATTTTTATCGAAATTTCGATGTTTTCGATTTTCCGGCTTTTGCTTTGGGATTTCCCGACTTTTATTTTTTTTCGCACCTACCCTGTATCATAGCCAACAAAAAAAAAAAAACTTGTCGAAATCGGTAAAGCCGTTTTTGAGTTTTAGCGAGACTAACGCACAGCAGTTCATTTTTATCGAAATTTCGATTTTTTTGTTTTTCCGACTTTTCCTTTGGGATTTCCCAACTTTTCTTTTTTTTCATACCTACCCTGTATCATAGGCAACAACACAAAAAAAACTTATCGAAATCGGTTAAGCCGTTTTTGAGTTTTAGCGAGACTAACGCACAGCAATTCATTTTTATCGAAATTTCGATGTTTTCGATTTTCCGGCTTTTGCTTTGGGATTTCCCGACTTTTATTTTTTTTCGCACCTACCCTGTATCATAGCCAACAAAAAAAAAAAAAAAATTATCGAAATCGGTTTAGCCGTTTTTGAGTTTTAGCGAGACTAACGCACAGCAATTCATTTTTATCGAAATTTCGATTTTATAGATTTTCCGGCTTTTCCTTTGGGATTTCCCGACTTTTCTTTTTTTTTCATACCTACCCTGCATCATAGCGAGCCCAGAAAAAAAAACTTATCGAAATCGGTCAAGCCGGTTTTGAGCTTTAGCGAGACTAACGCACAGCAATTCATTTTTATCGAAATTTCGATTTTTTCGATTTTCCGGCTTTTCTTTGGGATTTCCCGACTTTTCTTTTTTTTTCATACCTACCCTGTATCATAGCGAAAAAAAAAAAAACCTTATCGAAATCGGTCAAGCCGTTTTTGAGTTTTAGCGAGACTAACGCACAGCAATTTATTTTTATCGAAATTTCGATGTTTTCGATTTTACGGCTTTTGCTTTGGGATTTCCCGGCTTTTCTTTTTTTTCATACCTACCCTGTATCATAGCGAACAAAACAAAAAAACTTGTCGAAATCGGTCAAGCGTTTTTGAGTTTTAGCGAGACTAACCCACAGCAATTCATTTTTATCGAAATTTCGATGTTTTCGATTTTCCGGCTTTTGCTTTGGGATTTCCCGACTTTTCTTTTTTTCATACCTACCCTGTATCATAGCGATCAAAACAAAAAAACTAATCGAAATCTGTTTAGCCGTTTTTGAGTATCAGCGAGCCTAACGCACAGCAATTCATTTTTATCGAAATTTCGATGTTTTCGATTTTCCGGCTTTTGCTTTGGGATTTCCCGACTTTTATTTGTTTCATACCTACCCTGTATCATAGCGAACAATAAAATAACTTATCGATATCGGTTAAGCCGTTTTTGAGTTTTAGCGAGATTAACGCACAGCAATTCATTTTTATCGAAATTTCGATGTTTTCGATTTTCCGGCTTTTGCTTTGGGATTTCCCGACTTTTCTTTTTTTTCGCACCTACCCTGTATCATAGCCAACAAAAAAAAAAAAACTTGTCGAAATCGGTCAAGCCGTTTTTGAGTTTTAGCGAGACTAACGCACAGCAGTTCATTTTTATCGAAATTTCGGTTTTTTTGTTTTTCCGACTTTTCCTTTGGGATTTCCCGACTTTTCTTTTTTTTCATACCTACCCTGTATCATAGCCAACAACACAAAAAACACTTATCGAAATCGGTTTAGCCGTTTTTGAGTTTTAGCGAGACTAACGCACAGCAATTCATTTTTATCGAAATATCGATTTTTTCGAGTTTCCGGCTTATCCTTTGGGATTTCCCGACTTTTCTTTTTTTTTCAAACCTTCCCTGTATCATGGCGAACAAAACAAAAAAAATTATCGAAATCGGTCATGCCGTTTTTGAGTTTTAGCGAGACTAACGCACAGCAATTCATATTTATCGAAATTTCGATTTTTTCGATTTTCCGGCTTTTTCTTTGGGATTTCCCGACTTTTCTTTTTTTTAAACCCACGCTGTTTTTTTTTCTTCCGATCGCAGTAATCCATGTCTCATATGAAAGAGTCCACATGCAGTAACTCACCGCCGAAATTTCGCTTCGAAAGACTCAAAGGTACGAGAGATTTCGCTGATTCAATTTCCGCTGAAATCCGAACAAATTCCGCACCCCGGAGTCGTCCGAATTTTTGGGCCGAAATTTTTTTCTTCCGATCGCAGTAATCCATATCTCAAATGAAAGAGTACACATGCAGTAACTCACCGCCGAAATTTCGCCGGGGTCGTCCGAGTTTTTGGGCTGACATTTTTTTTTTTTCGATCGCAGTAGTCCACGTCTCAAATGAAAGAGTACACATGAAGTAACTCACCGCCGAAATTTCGCTTCCAAAGACTCAAAGGTAAGAGACATTACGTTGCTTCAATTTCCGCTGAAATCCGAAAAAATTCCGCAACCCCTGGGTCGTCCGAATTTTTCGTTCGAAATTTTTTTTTCTTCCGATCGCAATAATCCATATCTCAAATGAGAGAGTACACATGCAGTAACTCACCGCCGAAATTTCGCTTCCAAAGACTCAATGTTAAGAGAGATTTCGCTGATTCAATTTCCGCTGAAATCCGAACAAATTCCGCACCCCGGAGTCGTCCGAATTTTTGGGCTGTTAAAATTGTGGCGGAAAATATTAGTGCAGTGGAATATTATGAGCACAAGTAAAAACACGGTCCGTTCTGGTTGAATGCAACAATAAGAAGAACCTTTATACAAAGAACAGATTGTCAGACGTCACAGTCAGTCAATATGAGATTGTCTAATGTCTCGTTCACAATTTCAACACTTTCCCTTGAACAGATATTTGAAAATTAGTTTATTAAATTACAGTTTCATTTTAGATGTTATCTGACTTTTAGCTGAGCTACAAAAAAGAATGAATTCAAATATAAAAAAAATACGAGTGTGCTTTAGATCACACGACTGAAGTAAATCTTCTTCAGCTCCATCTATATGTATGTATTTATATATATGTTTATATATGTATATATGTATAATACATACATGTATATACATATATTAATTTTCTACAAATATTTAAATTTATTATCGATTTTCATTGATAAATTAATATTTTTGAGTAGATTTTTTATTTTTATTCATTATTTTCACTATCGGCTTATGGTATGAGAAATAAGATGCATATGTTTTCGAATGAAAATTAGAAAGATATCTAGAAAAAACTGCATCGATTGTTGTTACATGGTAGGCTCATTTCGGCACATTTGTAGCTCTAATTTATCTTGTAGAAAGTTTACCAAGAGTTGTCCATCTACGGACGTGAAATTGACATTGAAACCTCCTGCTATAATTAGTGTTAACGTATGATAGTTTTCTCCTAATTCTTCAGAACCTACTCGACCGTAAATCATAAGTCTTTTATATATAAACTTTATAATATTATTAACTGTGTTATTGGGCGAAATGTACACAACTACCATTATGATGTTTGTTCCATCGTCCCAAAACACAGTGAGGAGCACATATATCACCAATTGATGATTGATCAATATCGATTTCACGAATATGTTGTAATAAAATGTACATGTTACAATTTTATTCACTTTAAACGTAGAATATTTGGCTTAAGTTCGCGAGCGCTCCTTTTTTTGGTACCCTATAACCTTATGGAAATATTTCGTTTATGGTCGGAACTAGTGTATTAGGTAAATATTGTTCAGGGCAAGCAATAATTTCCCCAAAATTAGCTTCTTTTCACACACAAAATTGCAAAAATAAATTTACTTTGACGTCTGTTTTCGAGACATAAAATTCTTCAGAGTGGCTATTTGCATTGTCCTTGCTTTGTACAATCGAAATTTGTGCGGTAAATAACTTTTTAAACAGCGGTACGAAAGAATTCGTAATAAAAGTTCACTTTTCTTAAAAAATAATTTTTGACAGATGATTTACCTTTTACAAATGGAATGGAAATTTTCAATTTTTGGTGTTTAAACAAGCCAAAACAAGCTAAAACAAGCTAATTTTGGGGAAATTATTGCTTGCCCTGAACAATACTTACCTAATACTCTAGTTCCGACCATAAACGGAACATTTCCATAAGGTTTTAAGATACCTCAAAAGAGGAGCGCTCGCGAACTTGTTTCGAATATTTAATGTATTGAAGAAAATATTAATTTATAAAATTGTTCAAGAACGAAATGAAATTACGAAATAATCCAGAAATTACCGTTCGCGTTCCGCTAGCAAACTCGCAAACGAACTAATGACTGAGATATATGTATATTTATTTCATGCACTGGCTATGAGAGGAAGAAAATGTGCGCGCGCACTGCTCTCTCTTGCTACTACAATGTGATACAGACAATTCGCCTCGCCCGATCACATTTTTCGTAACGCATTCACCAGCTTAGATACTCCCCAAGTCGAGCGTGCGCAAAGAAGTTTTAATTCAAAAATTAAATAATTTTGATTTAAAGGGAAAATTTACCATTTTCACTGCAAAATATGTTGTGTTTTGTACTAGTAAGTCCTTTTGTCAAGAAATCTGCTATCATTTGTTCTGTGGGTAGATATACCATTTTTATACCTTTCTTGATCTTTTGATTGATGAACGACGCCTTCACATCCACATGTTTGGTTCGATTAGAGTATGAATTGTTCATTGCTATGTCTTTGGCACTTTTGTTGTCGCAATGTAAAATCATGCCATTTAGCTTGACTGAAAAAATCCCATACCATAGGCGTCTCAACCAGACTGATTCAGTCGATGATAACGCAATTGGTTTTTGACGTTTTGAGTTCCATGAAATTGCACTTCCTTGGAACATGAATGCATAGCCAGTAGTTGATCTTCTTTCATCCAAATCACTGGCATAGTCAGCATCACAGTAGGCTTGAATTTGAGTTGGTGCACTGGTGTAAATCAATTTTTTGTTGATTGTACCCTTGAAATAGCGAAGAACACGTTCAGCGGCGCCCCAATGTGCTTTCCCTGGATTCGATTTGTATCGACTTAACAAATTCACCGCAAAACAAATATCCGGTCGTGTGACACTAGCAGCGAACTGAAGACAGCCAATCAGTTGCTCATACGGAACTTTTGCCATCTCTTGTTTTTCTTCTTCGTCCTTTGGGCAAAACTTGAGTGATATCCTTTGATTCAGATCCAGTGGTGTTGAAACTGGATTACAGTCACTCATTCTGAAACGATCTAAAACATCGAGCAAATACTGAGTTTGGTCAATAGAAATGATACCCGAATTTCGATCGCGTCTAATACGCGTGCCCAGCACTTGCTTTGCTTCGCCCAGATCCTTCATTCGAAAATTGCTTGATAAAACAGTGCAAAGCTCATTTTCCCATTTCTTGTAGTTGCTGAATATTAGCACGTCGTCCACATATACTGCCACAATGATAATGGACTCGCCCTACGATGATAAACGCATTGATCGGCATCGTTTCTCTTCAACCCAAATTTCACCAGTACGTTGTTGAGCATTTCGTTCCATATACGACTCGCCTGCTTTAAGCCGTAAAGAGATTTTGCAGCTTACAGACTCGCTTCGTGCCGTCAGTGAACTCAATTGGTTGATTCATGTATATGACTTCTTTGCGTTCGCCATTCAAAAAAGCGGTAACAGCATCCAGTTGACGAATTTCTAATTTGTGTTTGAATGCCAATGCAATCAGAAAACGTAATGTATTGTATCTAATAACAGGTGCAAATGTTTCCTTATAGCCGTTGTGAGCATCCTTTTACAACTAAGCGCGCTTTATAGTTGATTGCATTTCCATTGCTATCGCGCTTGATTTTGAATACCCACTTGTTTGGAATCGCTTTCTTGCCAACAGGTAAATCAGTCAGATTCCAGGTTCCATTAACTTTGTGAGCATTCATTTCATCCTCCATAGCCTTACGCCATAAATGTGCATCTGGACTGGATAGTGCCTCTTCAGGCGAAACCGGAACACTTGCTGTATTATCGACCACATTAAAACCGTATTTTGGAGGAATATAATTTGGTTGCGGTCGCCCAGACGTTCGTTCGGAACGTCGCGTCGTGGTGTTGTTAATGCTGTGATGGTCTGATCAAGTGATGCATTTAAATCTTCGTCATCAGTTGTATCTTAAACGATTCATCACTCGCACTGGATACGATCGATGGTGAATTGGCCGATTCGATCACAGTGACATTGCTCCCTGAATCGGTAAATTCGTTTTATGTCGCTGAAATCCCAACAAATTCCGCACCCCGGGGTCGACCGAATTTTTGCACCAAAAATTCTTTTTCTTCCGATCGCAGTAATCCATGTCTTATATAAAAGAGTTCACATGCAGTAACTCACCGCCGAAATTTTGCTTCCAAAGACTCAATGGTAAAAGAGATTTCGCTGATTCAATTTCTGCTGAAATCCGAAAAAATTCCGCACACCCGGGTCGTCCAACTTTTGGCCGAAATTTGCTTCTTCCGGTCGCAGTAATCTATGTTTGAAATGAAAGAGTGCACATGCAGTAACTCACCGCTAAAATTTCGCTTCCAAAGACTCAACGGTAAGAGAGATGTAGCTGATTCAATGTCCGCTGAAATCCGAAAAAACTCCCCACCCCGCAGTCGACCGAATTTTTGTGCCCAAATTTTTTTTCTTCCGATCGCAGTAATCCATATCTGGAATGAAAGAGGACACATGCAGTAACTCACTGCCGAAATTTCGCTTCCAAAGACTCAAAGGTAAGAGAGATTTCGCTGATTGAATTTCCGCTGAAATCCGAAAAAATTCTGCACCCCCGGGGTCGACCGATTTTTTGGCCCGAAATTTGTTTTCTTCCGATCGCAGTAATCCATGTCTCAAATAAAACAGTACACATGCAGTAACTCACCGCCGAAAGTTCGCTTCCAAAGACCCAAAAGTAAGAGAAATTTCGCTGATTCAATTTCCGCTGAAATCCGAAAAAATTCCGCACCCCCGGGGTCGACCGATTTTTTGGTCCGCATTTTTGGCAACTTCCCCTAGCGGCCATGAGAGCAACTAGAGTTACGTCGTTGTTCTCAAATACGCGCTACATATTGTTGAGAACAGTGGGGTACTTAACTCAAATTACTGTAATTTTCCGTTACGTCATTGTTCTTCTGGAACGGCGAATATGTAGAAACTCACCGCCGAAATTTCGCTTCCAAATCCTCAAAGGTAAGAGAAATTTATTTCGATGATTCAATTTCCGCTGAAATCCGAAAAAATTCCACACAAATAAATTTGGTTTCGCGGTCATATAAATGGAGTTCGAGACTCGAAGTGGCCCGGTAGGTGAAACGGCGGACTTTTCCAATATTCTTTTTACTTTCTTCTTTTTTTTAACTTTATTTTCACCGTTTAAACTTACAACTCCGACTTGATTTATCCAACGTCACAACTAAAGAGAAGGAACGTCACCCACAAGTCCGCCGCTTCACCTTCCGGGCCACTTCGAGTCTCGAACTCCAATTTCACCTCCTTTCACCCTGCCCGGGTTTCGGCGAACAAGTGATTTTGTCTAAATTTTTGTTCCACTACGTCCATGTCATACGTGTTGCTTGCGGTGTTTTCATGTTCTGTGTAGTGTGTAGGCGTATGATGTATGTACATAAGTCAATGTTGCATATCAGATGTGAGGTATTACGTGTGCCGGGGCTATAGTGTTGTATGTTAAGTGTGGTGAGCCTTAATTGTTGCGTATCAGGTGTATGATGTAGTGAAGTAAATAAATACTTGACGTCAGATGTTAAGTGTATTTTGTTCTGTGAGGCACCCTTGATATCGATGGTTGCGTGAGGTTGGATGAGGCCCATGGAGGGAGAGAGATGACGGATCTTATACTCATATATGTCCGCAAAACAGTGGCGTAGCGTGTTGGGGGGGTGGCCCGCCCCAGGCGGCACCTTTCGGGGGCGGCAAAATTTCACAATACATAATAATAATATGGATCTTGTAAATATTTGAATCATTTCATATTTTTATCGCACCTACGATTCGGACCGATGTATAATAATAACATTTTATAATATGATAATATAATAATGTACTGACATGCAGGGATTCCCCGTATTTTATTTTGTGCTTGTATTGTTTATGACTAAAATTCAACGAGAATGACTTATATCATATAAAGAATAGTGTTCAATATTATATAATAACACTTGCAAATTAGGTTACAGTACGGGTAAGTCCCTCAAGGGAAGTCCGTGAGTAATGTTTGACAATCCAAAAAATAGTTTGATTGGTGGATCGTTAGTTGTCCAATTAACATTAACTTAATCATATCGCATATACATATACATATATATCAATAGGTCCTGGGACGTCATATGCTGGATCTGCTAAAATGATATTTACGTGTATTCACGGTTTTACCTGTGAAATGGGCACAGTGGGTAGCACTTGAGTTAAGTTAGGTAAAACTAAGGCTTCTAGTGTCAGAGAATGAGTTGATAGAAATCGGGCGCAAATGTTTAGCACTACTTGATGTTTTGATGTAAAGGGTTTCCCAATAGGGATGACCTGGTTTTGATAGTTCGTGGCGGCCATATTTGTTTTTGGTTTTTTGACAGGTCTGTGCAGTTATGTTCAGTAAGGTTTGCGATTTCATCATCACACGTTTCACGTTGATTCAACGCTTGAAAATTGTCCAAAATTATTACGCAAATTCGCATTCTCTTGTCGGTACTGTAAGATCGCTTCGTGCAAAAAACGGTCGTCATAATGCTCGTTCTGAGCGCGCTAAAGGACGCATAATAACATAGTTTGAAAGTGAATTCACTCTTCACGATACAAAGATGCCTGTAAGACAAAGAAATGCCCGAAGTGAACAAAATATTACCGCCGCTCCAGCTAGTGTTCGTGAAAACTCAAATGCGTCTGTTCCGCGCCGTTCTCAAGAGTTAGGTCTCTAGGATGACAACCTGGCGAATTTTGCGCTTGGATTTGGGCCTGCACCCTTATTAGATGGTATTGGCATAAGAACTCAAGCCAACCGACCATCACATTCTTCGTAAGTTCGCTGATTGGTCACTAGAAATGTTGGCGACGACGGTGATTTTCATCGCAAAATCATCTTTTCAGATGAGGCTCATTTCTGGCTCAATGGATTCGTCAACATTCGTCAAATCCACGAGTGGTTCATGAATCACCATTGCATCGACAAAAATTTACCGTTTGGATCATCGGACCTTATTTCTTTCGAAGTGAGGCAGGAGATGCCGTTACCCTTAATATCAACCGCTATAACACGATGTTGACCGATTTTATTTCCCTGGAATTTGATGAAATTGATGTGGACGACCTTTATTTCCAACAAGACGATGCACCTCATACTTGCCGTCTTAAGATGGACTTAACTTAAGTCGTTAATTTCCAGAAATGGTCCCATCCTTTAGTGCCACATTAAGTCCTCGAAGGTTTACAGCAACCATTCTACAACTCTTGAGGCATTGGAAGCCAATATTCGTCCAGCCATAGCTGAGATACCGGCCGAAATGTTGCACAGAGTCATCGAAAATTGGCGTGAGCGGATGAACGTGTACAAGAGGAGTCGCGGTGGCCATTTGGCCGATATTATATTCAAGTCAATGATCGCATAAACTTATCTTTCAAATAAAGCAATCAGAACCATATTTGCTCGAAAATTGTGTGTTTTATTCAAATTTAAAGTTCGGACGTTCTTATTGGGAAACCCCATATGTATACGCTTTCCAAACTGTGATGTTAGTGGCAATAAGTACGTGTGTGATTGTTAAATTATTGAACTTTGTGAAAAATTGTATTGGTCGTGTGCGTATACATTCAACTATGTGAGCATTAAAAATCTTATTTGCGTTTTCTTTATGTAATTGTATGTTTGACTACCTGCTATGTTGTTCCAGCTTTAATTTATGAAAATAAAATTATCAGAACAGGTAAATTTCATTAAAGTAAGTTATATTTTTTTTTAAATTTATTAGTAATTACTTTTAAAATGTTCTACGATAGTTTCGTTTAGGACTCCAACTAGAACTTTTCATATTTATTGTACATAAGTGATAATAATTTTATTTTTGTTTTTAGCATCCAAAATGAAAAGAGTAAAATAAAGTGGGGCATCTTAGCGTAATAAAAGAAGAGCTAAGTTGGAAAATATTAAATATATCTAGCTATCTTGTCTATTGAGCAAGAGGTGTGTGCTGCTATAGACATTGATAGTGGAATAAAATACTTTGCTTTATTTCTCTAAAATTTTAGTTAAAGACAGGTGTTTTGTTTTTAATGCTAACAAATATATTATTTTTCAATTAAAATATCAATATTAACAGTATCGTTCTAGTTCTAATTGGAAGTCGATTTGCGTTTCATATTCAATTTGCTAATAACTTAATCTTGTCGATTGTCAAGGTATAATCATAAGTGTACTATACCTGTTATATCATTGTAAGTGGCATACGTGTAAGAATTTTTGTAATAAATGTGATTATTATATTGTAAAACATATATGTATATACATACATATATGACTTTTTTTATTTGTAACCTGTACAATACACAATAATGATGACTGTTCTTGCCGAAAAGTTCTTTAGAATCACTGTATAATATAGTCTTTTAAATTGAAATACCTAAATAAAAGGGCAGCAAAATTTACTTCCGCCCCGGCGGCTGACACCCACGCTACGCCACTGCCGCAAAACCAAATTTATTTGTGCCATTATTGCTTCACTGCTCATATTAATTTTAACATTTCGTTATCCGTGACCAACGCGGTTACCGCCAATTGCCTAGGCATTTCACAACTTGCCTATAAAATAGTTAGCTACCATTAATTTTTTTTCCAGAATTCATTTTAAATCATTTTGCGTGAAGCGCTATCGCCATCGAAAAATTACTCAAAATTAGCTCAAAAGTATCGTTACGAAAAAAAAACATATATAAGTTAGCAATTCTCAAAGTCCAGTTAATGGGTTACAATATCATCTTTTGAATCAATTTGCGTGAAGCGCCATTGTCGATTAAAACACACCAAGTTTAAGTTAATTATTAAATAAAATCAAAGCAACGAATACCTAGGTCAATATGAAATTTTAAATTACTTTGCGTGAAGCGCTATTGTCGATTAGAACATGCCAAATTTAAGTTAATTTCAAAATAAAATCGAAGCAACGAATACCTAGATTAATATAAAATTTTAAATTACTTTGCGTGAAGCGCTGTATGGCCATTAGAGATTACACAAAAAGGTCAGACTTAGAACTACGGTGTCGTCAAAGCAACTTCGGTCGCAGGCTGCATTAAAGATGATCGTAGGTTGCTGTTTTCTTCCCTCTTCCAAGGCTCGAATATGCAATGGGCGTAGAATACGTGTTGGCGGTGTACGTTCTATGCACGAACAAAAAGATATTTCAACGAAAAAAAAACCAGTTCAAATCTGCTTTTTTTTAAATAACCATATAATTCAAGTATTCATATAAATTAAATATTTCAGTTTTCTTCCAATGTGTGGTATCCCCTTGTCGCTCAGGTAAAATTAACGGAGGGTTGTGTGGCTGCTACTCTCCTTGTGCTGCTTCCTGGTTTGTACTATTATGTTTGTACTATCTGTTAAGCGATATCGGTGGTTAAGACTGGTAGGAATCTCTTTATTTGATGATTGTTCATTCATCAGGAAGATTTAGGAATCTTATTAGATCACTAAGTATGATGTCTGATAAGACAATCAACTTAGATTGTGAATGGGTTGTGCCTCTGTTTAGAAGGGCAGATCATATCCTTGAGGGTGCAGATTAGAACTCTGCGTGAGTACATATTAAAACTCTGTGGGTTTCAGATTAGATCTCTGAATGTGCAGATTAGAACTCTGCGGATTTACAGATTAAATCCCTGTGGGGTTCAGATTAAATCTTTGATTGTGCAAATAAGAACTCTGCGGGTTGCAAATTAAAACTCTGTGGGTTGCAAATTAAAACTCTGTGGGTATCAGATTAAATCTCTGATTGTGCAAATAAGAACTCTGCGGGTTAGAGATTAAATCTTTTTAAGTTCAGATTAAATCTCTGATTGTGCAAATTAGAACTCTGTGGGTTACAGATTATATCTCTGTGGGGTTCAGAGTAAAGCTCTGATAGTGCAGATTATTAACTCTGCTGGGTGAGATCATGAAGTGTTCTGATTTCTCAATGCATTTGCATGGCCTTATATACGAATTTATCTGACAGTCCTATCTCGCCTACTTGGATTATTCTCAGCTGTGGTGAATAAGTGAACTATTCTGCGCATGCTTGTCAGTAGGCCTTGTCAAATTTTATGACAGTGGACCGATGTGGAGTTGTTTACAAATGTATATTGAAACATGGATTTCTTGACGTTAAGACTGAACACAACAGTTCGTTGGCTCGAACAGGCGGTACGTGAGCGAATATAAATAAGTTTTTTACATTTGTAAGGATTTGGTCCAGATTTAATTGTTGGGCGTCAGCAAAGAAGCGGTTAAGCTTTCATTTCTGGTTGGGTGCTTCGACTTATATTTCGGAGTCCCCAAGCTCGTGCAATTAACTTTAAGAGTAAAGGCCTACCCCCATAGAATCCGTAGGCATCGAATTACGCGTCGCTTTTGCCGAGGAGCTTTCACTTTTTAGCGCGGCAAGAGAGACCCGAACCCCTAGAATCCGTCGGCATCACGCGTCGCTTTCGCTGCCGCTCAGCTGTTTATGACAATTCGAGACCAACCGCCAACTGGCGCAGTATGCTCCGAAGGTGAATTAACAAGAAATCTAGTACCAATTCGTCAAGAAACTAGACTAATGAATTCGGGAAAAACTCGGCACCCTCCAGGAAATCCAAATGAAGAAACAGGAAACCGAATAATTACAAAATCACCAAAACAGTTCACAGATATCAAATTCAAACCTTACTTGTTAAATAAACAGCTGATTCAACGAATCCCAACTGGCCAATCTCAACTTGTCAGAGCTCTCTCAGCAAAGCTCTTATACGGCACGTCGCTTTTGCCGAATTATTGCAGGTTCCTCAAAAATTCTCTCTCGCGACGCGCTGCCGCGGCGCCGGCTATGGGTTAGCTCCCATATGAATGCATGTATTCAATAGTTGTGCGACGACGCCTGAAGCGACGCCTGATGCCGACGAACTCTATGGGGGTAGGCCTTAAGGCTGGCCCCCATAGAATCCGTCGGTTTCAGGCGTCGCTTTTGCAACTATTGAATGCATGCATTCATATGGGAGCTAACCCATAGCCGACGAGGCGGCAACGCGTTGCGAGAGAGATTATTAGAGGAACCTTTAATATTTCGGCAAAAGGGATGCGTCGTATAAGAGCTTTGCTGAGAGAGATCTGACAAGTTGAGATTGGCCAGTTGGGATTCGTTGAATCAGCTGTTTATTTGACAAGTAAGGTTTGAATTTGATATCTGTGAACTGTTTTGGTGATTTTGTAATTATTCGGTTTCCTGTTTCTTCGTTTGGATTTCCTGGAAAGTGCCGAGTTTTTCCCGAATTCATTAGTCTAGTTTCTTGACGAATTGGTACTAGATTTCTTGTTAATTCACCTTCGGAGCATACTGCGCCAGTTGGCGGTTGGTCTCGAATTGTCATAAACAGCTGAGCGGCAGCGAAAGCGACGCCTGAAGCCGACGGATTCTATTGCCCGCTCTCCAATGGGCATGCCTACCACTAACCGACCAGTGACCAGTTGGCTGACAAAATGCGTTCGTACATAATTCTATCAATGCAGATGTGAACAGTCAGAAAGCTCTGTTTGTTGTGATCGGTGAAATGCAAAGAAACGAACTAAGTTTTATTTTATTTATTTTTAACAATTAGCTAATTTAGCAGAACTAGCTGCTTAATAAATTCCATTTCTTCGTTTCTACACACTTTTACACAATATTTACTTGAGCTTAAGCTCACTTTTGCTTGAACTTTGACAAATTTCATGTACTAAATATGTATCTAGGGCCCGAACCACTGCTAAAAAGTGCTGAATTAAATGCGGCAACTCAAATGGTTTAACTAACACAAAGGAAAAGTTAGAGCATGTCGACCAAAACACGAGTAAGATGGGAGACTCATTTTATAATGAGAAGGAAAAGGCTGCAGCATTTTGGTTGGATGGTTTGGTTTTGGCATGCCCATTGGAGAGCGGGCATATGGGTTCGGCTCTCTCTTGCCGTGCTAAAAAGGTGAAAGCACCGCGGCAAACGACGCGCCGACGCGTTCTGTGGGGGCCGCCCTTTATGGGTTAGCTCCCATATGAATGCATGTATTCAATAGTTGTGCGACGACGCCTGAAGCGACGCCTCATGCCGACGGACTCTATGGGGCCTTAACGATTATGCGCATGCGGCGCATGGAGGGAATCGTCTCTCTTTTCTCACGGCAACCAGCCCAGTGGCTCTCATAATTCGCTTCCAATTTCTAGTTTCCTACAACAATCCAAACAAGAAAAATGCCGGGCAGATTACTACGAAATTTAAAGTGATTCTTTTTCCCCAAACGGACGACAAAAAAAAACTTATTCTCTCTCTCTTAACGCCCCGTAACACGCTTGCTCTTCCTCCAGGAGATTTCGCAGAAATCTCAATTGAATCCGCGATATTTAAACAGCATTCGTAACCCCGGCTATGTTGGTCCAAAGCAAGACGGGTTTTTTTTTCCTTAAAGAGAATATATTATCCGTTTACTTTCGCCCAGTATTACGATTGCGGTTTAATATAATTTTAAGCCTGTGTGAGTAACCACAGCACAGTAAACTCACTCCGGCTCCTATGCGTGCGACATAGGTGGGCCCCAGCGATTTTGTGTACCCGCCCGCATCTCTGACCCCCCTTTTCCATCCTTCAGGTTAGGAATTGCCAAACCCGGTATCAGAGATGGGAGTGAAAAAAAAATTTTTGAAGTTACACATATGTCAGGAAACCCCCTCGTTAGCCCCTGTCGTGGCAAATTATTAGCACCTATACTATCTGATATACGAGGCTATCAGGTGTAGACGATCACAAGGATGAAATCGTGATTCTATAATTAAATTTACGTTAATTGGGATTCCTGGGAAGCAGGTTACCATGGCTATGAAATGTGGTGCAATTGTATATGTCCCAATAAAGAATATATATATGTATATAATAATATATATATGTAGTATTCCAAGCTATTATTGGCAACACAATTGAAATAAAATTCACCTTATTTATAATTCAATATAAGATCATCAAGTAAAGTATTAAATAGTTTGGTAGTTAACAAGAGTATAAGTATTAATCAATTAATTATTATTAGTCACTGTTAAGTCCACAAGTGCAATACTACTTTCCACTTCTATTTTATATGGACTATCCACTTCCACGGTAGGTCAAAGACTAAGTTCATACGATCAGCCAAGCTGAGCAAATCTCAGAGGACAACGGTGATTTTAGGTACAACTGCACCGAGTACGTTAGTTTCAGCTCGCTGATCGGTGATGGACTTTAGAGATCATCCTACACTCGGCCATCTTCGTCTTCATATGCCTCAGATGATGAATTTTCGCCTATGCAGTAATTCACCCACAATTTCATTTTGTCTGCACTCGTTGTCGTTCGTAGAGGTCCTTCATGTTCTCCTATCTTTGCCACTTCAAACCTCTCATTTGGCCCAACTCCGACTATCTTATAAGGGCCCAGAAACAGGCGCAATGAGTACCTGCCCAACTGCAGCCATCCAATTCCTTCTTAATCTTACACCACTACATCTTCAGGTTAAGAAGGATGCTCTCCTGGGAGCACTTAGGCTGCAAAGAACCATGGTCTTCAAACCAGGGGACCTGGTGGGACATCTCGCGATAATCGAGGAAATTCGATTAGAGGAGATGACCAAAATATCTGACGTGACCACAACCAAGCTGGACTTCACAAGGCCATTTAGCGTGGTAATCGAAACCCGTCAACAATGGCAAGCCAGTGAGGCGTCCCCACCGAAGGGATCGATGGTGTGGTATACGGACGGATCAAAAACAGATAAAGGGGTGGGAATTGGCGTGTATGGCCCAAGGTGCCGCATTTCAAAGGCACTAGGTAAAACCCCTACCATTTTTCAAGCTGAAATATTGGCCATATTAGAATGCGTCAATACCTGCATCAACAGAACCATTAATGGTTCTACTATCTTTATATTAACAGATAGTCAAGCCGCACTAAAGGCGCTCAAGTCCTTCAGTGTAGACTCAAAGCTGGTTTAGGAATGCCTGGAATCCCTGAAGCTTTTAGCAACCCACAACAGGGTTACCCTTATGTGGGTCCCAGGCCATGCAGGCTATACAGGAAATGAAATAGCCGATGGTTTGGCAAAACAAGGGGCGAAATCTGCCCTCACTGGTCCAGAACCTTTCTGTGGCGTGTCTAAATGCCACCTAAAGGGGGCCATAGAAAGCTGGGAGAAGAGGAGCCGACTCAGGTACTGGAATAACACCCCAGGATGCCGGCAATCAAAGACCTTCATGGGTGCACCGTATGAAAAGGTCGAGAAACTCCTCCACTTAAACAAACAGGAGCTCAGAACTATTACTGGGCTCTTCACTGGACACTGTTCCTTAAGGTACCACCTTAAAAAGATTAGGAAAGCTGACTCTGACACCTGTCGCTACTGTGCGGAAGCCCCAGAGACAGCGGTGCACATCCTTTGTCACTGTACAGCCCTAGCAAGGCTCCGACTAACTCAATTAGAGGATGCCTTTCCAACACCTGAACAGGTTTGGAAAACGACTCCCAATAAAATCCTAGGCCTCTATAAGAGGCTAAATTTGGGATAAAATATTGATGGGGATTCACAATAGATCCTAGTGGTCGCGGTGAACGATAGGCTTTTTCAAGCCTGAACGCCCCCTTTCAAACTAAACTAAACTAAAAGGGCCCCGAAAATGACATCGTATCTTTAGTTCAGTCCCAAACTGCGTACGTTCGATTGCCACCAAATCTCTAATCCGATATCTATGAGCCCGCTTTCGTTTCCTGTTATAGGTCTTTCGATTCTCCTCTTCAATTTGTAGTAGAGCCGTTTTAGCTTTCTCACGCAAATCATCTCAAAACTCCTGATATATTTCGACGATCTCTTGCCCCACGATTTATTTAATAGTTACGCTTTCTTCCAGTCTCATCAATGTGCCCGTTAACATGCTTGTATCAACATTCCGGATCATTTATAAAGAGCTTCATAAGCACTGATATATGTAACTATCCGGTGCGTCCTTTCCATCTGGCCATTTCCTCGCGGCACACCTGCGGTTATGTGGATCAATTCGATTTTCTGCCTTTCGCAATATTCCTTGAACACATTGGCTATAAAAGCTCCTCCATGGTCTGCAATGATTCGTCCTGGGTTTCCAAAAGTAGCAGCAATTATTTCCAATTTCTTAATGACTTCATCCGCAGCCAAAGTTTTGACAGGAAATATCCATAAGAATTTGGTAAAAGCATCGACGATACTAAGGATATACTTATAACTTTTCGCTGTACTGTACAATGGATGATCGAGATGAAAAGTATCCAGAGGACCTTCAATCTTCGACATAGGGTGCAAATATTCTTCTGCTTTTCCTTCTTTTCTATTGCCTAGTATGCACTGCACACAGTTTCGAACGCATTTGTCAACCTTTTCTTTTAGCTGAGTAATAAAGAACTCCCTTTTTATAATATCTTCCATTTTTCGATAATTAAAATGAATTTGCTCGTGGATTTTCCTAATGACGTTATCCTCCATTTGTCCTGGTACTACATATAGAAAACTTACATTTGAGTATTTACATAAAAGACCGTTGTACATTGAATAATTTTTACAACTTGTGGTGGACAGAATTTCACGTATAGCTTGCAGGCTTTCATCTTCTTTTTGTGCTTGCTCCAACTGTTTCCATACAGAATCATTTGCAGAAATTACCATCGAGACCGGATTACGACTTAGTGCATCTGCATGTTTAATTCGACTTCCACTTCAATGTTCCACTATAAAATCAATCCATCTGGCAACACGTGTAGCTAAGACGTTTTTCTTAAGGGTCATTTCGAACGCTTTGCAATCAGTTACAAGTTTAAAAGGTTGACCCAACAAATAAGTTCTATATTTCTTAACTGCTGCAATAATTGCTGAAATTTCCAATTCATTACTACTGTGCTTCTGTTCTGCCGGAGTAGTTTTCCTGCTCATATATTATATAATAACTTATAGGATGGAGCTTGTTATCAGTAGGCTCGATTTGCAGCAGAACCGCCCCATAACCGTACATACAAGCATCAGTATGTACATAATTCAGTTGATGCTCCTGGTCGAAAAATACTCAAAACTGGCATCGTTGCTAAAGGCCTCTTTGCATTCCTCGCCGAATTTGAACTTAACACCATTCTTTAATAGTGGCGTTAACGGTCTAGCTATTATTGCGAAATCTTCAATGAATTTTCTAAAATACCCAGATATTCCTAAAACTTTGCACTTGCTGAATTGTACGTGGTTCTGGAAAGTTTAAAACTGCCTTCGTTTTATTTTCTGATGGTTTTATCCTACCGTTAGAAATTACATAGCCCAAATACTCAACTTCCTTCTGTAATATTTTGCATTTTTTCCATTTAATCTCTAAGCCAAAATCTTTAGCAATTTTCAAAACATCCTCTAACACCGAGAATCCTTCTTCTTCTTGGACGGAATTATCAAATCATAAATGTAAATAAAAACTTTTCTAGCTTGGACCAAAGGACGAAAGATCGCAACAATAAATCGTTGATAAGCAGATGATGAATTGCACAGCCCAAAAGGCATCCGTAGAAATTCGAAATGGCCGTGCGGTGGTACAAAAGCAGTATACTGGATGCTTTCTTCCTCGATGGCTACGTGAAAGAATCCAGTGGCAAGGTCCAAAGTACTGAAGAAATTAGCATTATAAAGAAAATCTATCTGCTCATCGATTATAGGAATCGGAAATCTATCACGATATATCTTTTTATTCAGGCTTTGATAGTCCACGCACAGTCGCTGAGTATTATCTTTTTTCTTCACTAGTACTAGAAGACTAGCATAATTAGAAAAACTTTCCCGCACGATGCCTTCTTTAATCCATTCATTTACCTGATTCTCAACAAATTATCTTTCTTTAAGGGTTCATCCTAGTTTACCAACTTAAAAAAAATTTTTTTTTTTTTATGATGAATTTCGAAAGTAAATCACTTCAGAAATATCATGTTAAAATTTCATAAAGATAGGAGCAGTCTAACTATATTTTTTCGATTTTATTCGAGCGCGCTCTCCGGCGTGCTATTGAGTATATGAGCGCTTGTTTCGCCTCTCTTCGGTGCTCTCGGCTTTGTAAATGCAAACAACTGTCCTATTTATACTTGAAAACAAGTTATATTAGTCTATTCTAATACCCAAAAATCTTATATGTATGTTATTTGAACGTTAGTCCCGTTTTGCGTAAATACAATTTTTTCATGTTATTTCAACAAAAAAACTTTACACGCGTTTTTTCTCAAAATCACTTTTTCTTATACGGTGTTGTAGTTTTCTCCGGAACGGTTAGACCGATCGTTCTGAAATTTTTACCACACATTTGTAACATGTATGGGTATCGTGTATACTAGAATTATGTCAAAATTTTAATTTGTTCAATTTTTTTTAACCGAAAAATCATGAAAAAAAACACGTTTTTCGAAAATTTTTGTATAAGTTGCCGCCATTTCGTTATTTTTGCATAAAAATTCATAATTCTAGTATACACGATAGCCACTGGCACACTGAATCTAAATGTTGCTGGTTTTTGTGTTTCAGGCTAATCTTCACTAAAAAATCAACCACACCGTTGACATAGCTTTTTTTTATATGCCTACACGAATTCCGCCATTTTTAATGTATTTGTTATTAAAAATAAAAAAAAAATATTGTTTCGTATTTTGTAAGATTGTGTTTATTTAGCCCAAAAAGAATTATAACGATATATAATTTAGGGGCTGTGAAACAAATTCTCCAAAAAAGCTTAATTTTCAGGCCTTTAAACTAGGATGAACCCTTAAGTACTAATCTTCGAGGGGGTTGATAAACAGATATATCATCAAATACCGTAATTTTCATTTTAATAGGCGATTCCCTTACTTTTTTCGGCGCATAACATTCAATAGTTTCTTGCAACTGACGCGTAAGGCTTTTAGTTTTAATATGATCAAGTTCCGGAAAGTCTACAGAGTCTACGACGAAAGTATCTATCGCGCTACTAACCAACGATTTCTTAACGCATAAATCTTCTTCCCTTAGGCTGTCTTCAGTTGCTTCATTGTTCACTTTTTCTATCTTCACGCCACTTTGTGTAATTACTACCTTCGCTTGAGAGAGTAAATTCATACCAATTAGCACACCCACCCGGTCGCATAACGTTGTCTGCAACTACGTGGATCCAAATATTCGGGAATCTTATATTCTCTATAATTAAATCACTTATAAAGCATCCTTCTGCTCTAACTTCACTACCTAACCCATTTATGGTGGAGCCCGGTGCAAATAAGCTATGGGTAAGTCTTAATTTGTTAAAATCAGCTTCTTTTATCAAAGTGATATCACTACCAGTGTCTACTAAAGCTTCGAGATTATTTTTACCAATTCTAACATTACAATATGTTTTCCGATCATCGTTTAAATTTGGCACTTTTACCGTATCAGTGTTTTTAGCTACTTGCTCACACTCACTTCCCTAATGACTAAATTTGTGACAACGAAAGCATTAAGGCCCTTTGCTTTTATCTGGACAATCATAAAACTCGTGTGAGGTGCTCCCGCAATTAAAACAGTGCGTTTTGTTCCACTTATTGTCTTTGCCCGAATTATTTGATTTTACTTGACCATCGCTACCATGAGATAATTGAGTACCGGTGTTTTTCTTAAAATTTACGTAAACTTTCAACTTAATTTTAAAGTCCCGCATATTTTCGGCTCCGTATAAAACGACTTTATTTATCTGAATCATTAATACCAGAAATTACGTATTCAATAACAGCCGCGTCTTCCACTCGCGCTTGAGATCCAATGTTAATCATTTCATAAAGGTACTCTTGTAAAGATTCGTCTTTCTTTTTCTTCCGTGTTTGTAATTGCTTATGTACACTAGCACTCGTAACTTTTACTTCAAATTCTTTTATTAAGGGAATTTTTAAAACATCATAATCTAACGGCTTAACTTCATATTCCGCAAATGCCTTAGACCACGTAAAGGCCGCCTCGCATAAACCAATTTCTGCAAGTGGTTCCATTTGAACAAATCGCAGTAATTTTCAGTCTTTGAACCACTGCGTTATAATAATATTCTCGTTGCCCGAAAATGGTTTCATTAGAATATCGATGTCACGCAGATCTTGCGGATTGATAACAGATGATCTTGAAAACGAAGCTGATGGTTCCGCTACCTCGATGTCATCGCTGCTTTGGTGCGATTGTTTCATGAACTTTTTATACGCAGGCATCTTAATTTTAGGGTAATAACAAGAACGAGTTTACCTGGCAGTAATTATATTTTATATTTGCTATACTTTAACTATCCCGGTTGAGCCCCCAATTGTAGTATTCCAAGCTATTATTGGCAACACAATTAAATCACATTATTTATAATTCAATATAAGAGTTCAATCATCAAGTAAAGTATTAAATAGTTTGATAGTTAACAAGAGTATGAGTATTAATCAATTAATTATTATTAGTCACTATTAAGTCCACAAGTGCACTACTACTTTCCACTTCTATTTTATATGGGCTATCCACTTCCACGGTAGGTCAAAGACTAAGTTCATACTGTGGGGGTAGTACCAATTTGTGGTACCTAGGTATTCCGTCCTAGAGGTAATTGTTGACGGGAATATCTGCTCACAATTTGTTGAATTGACGACTGGCTGTAGAAGCTCGGGTTACCTGAAATCTTCTAAATCTTCCCATATAAAAATTGGAAATAAAAAGCTTAGTAACTTTCTGATACTTTTTATTTAGATGTTCTTGCTATGAATATCGATTGTGAACTGATTTCTGCGCCAAGTTAATTTTTTATTTTTCTCTTAAAACCTACTCTTCTCTAAAATTTACAATCGACTCCTACTATGCTCTCTCGTTAACATAAAGTAAATTTTGAGTGGAATTTACAGTAGTCATAGCGACCGACTATGAAATCTAAAGGAAACATATTTACACATTGATACTCTACTTAATTTTGCTATTTGTATGCGGCCGAGGTGTTACACGTTACTTCTGCGTAACTCTCAATAAATATTCACAATAATAAATTTTGAGATGCTACATCTAATGTAGTTTAGATAATCCGCCACAACACCCCCCTTCCAGCGATTTGCCGGAAGCGCGAAAATAATTCTCGGTGGTTTCTGGAATTTCTTTGAACTTAACACTCTTAACGCCGTGTTTTGTGAAATTTGGTTGGGGTGTAATTGTAGCTGTTAACATTGTGGTTGTAACTGTATTAATTTTGCTCACTGGGCAATTTTGAAAGTTTGATGTTGAGACAGGCGCTGGCTGAACTCCTAATGTATGTGTGTTAATTTGTATGTCTGTTATCTCCGTCGTTGAATTTGGAACTTCGTTGATCATAGTGGTGAAGCATGGCTTTAAACGATTTAAAGATACGTTAACATTTCTGTTTTTTAATTTAATAGTGTAGAAACTTGGTTGTCTACTGATGATCTGAAATGGTCCTTCATAACAATTTTGGAACGCGTGTTTAGGAGAATCGTTTCGGATGAAGACATGCGAGCAAGTTTCCAACTCTTTAAATTTGAAAAATTTTGGTTTGTTGTGGTTGGTTGCTGGAGTAGGTTTTATATTGTTAAATGAATTTCGTAATTTATCGATAAATGAGCTTTGTGGTATGTACTGCGAATTTTGTTGAAGGAAATCTCCAGGGAGTCGTATCGATTGGCCGTAAAGTAGCTCAGCCGGTGTTGCTGAAAATTCCTCTCTGAATGCAGTACGTAGACCTAACAATACTGAAGGTAACGTGTCGGACCATGAAGAGTTTTGATGCATTTTTAATGCTGTTTTTAATGTCCGATGCCAACGTTCCACAAAACCGTTTGATTGCGGGTGATACGGAGTTGTACGGTTGTGTTTGAAACCTAAAAATTTTGATAATTCCTTGAAAAGGTTCGACTCAAATTGTCTGCCTTGATCAGTCACAATAATTTTGGGTACTCCATAACGGGTAATCCATTCCCTATAGAGTGCGGCTGCACATGTTTCTGCCGTTATACTAACTAGAGGAATTGCTTCAGGCCATCGAGTAAAACGGTCGATGACTGTGAGGCAAAACCTGAATCCTTGTGACTGTGGGAGTGGACCTATAATGTCTAAATGAATGATTTCGAACCGATTTGTTGTTGTGGGGAAAGAAGTAAATGGAATTTTAACATGACGAGAAATTTTATTTTTCTGACATGCCAAACAAGCTCTACTGCAGTCCTTTGTATCCTTGTTAATTGATGGCCAAAAGTATTTTTTTGTAATTGTTTTGTTCGTTGACCTAATACTGGGGTGTGTGAGATTGTGGATAGAGTTGAAGATAGTTTTCCTGAATGTGTTTGGGATATAAGGTCTGATATTATTTTTTGTATGTTCACAAAAAAATTGTTTGTCGGTTCCCAAAACTGGAAATTTGGAAATTGTATAAGATGAATCTTTAAGCAGTGTGCTGAGTTGAGTGTCTGTTTGTTGTGCCTCTGCTATTGCTTCAAAATCTACTGAAGGTGGAATGTGGAGTTCTTCAACCCTTGATAAGGTGTCTGCTACTATATTGTGTTCACCAGAAATGTGTTTTATGTCTGTAGTGAATTGGCCAATGAAGTCTAAGTGTCTGAATTGTCGTGGTGTAGCTTTTTCTGGTTTTTGTCTGAATGCAAAAGTTAGTGGCTTATGGTCTGTGTAAAGTGTAAAATTTCTACCTTCCAAATGGTAGCGAAAATACTTTATTCCCGCGTATGCTGCTAATAGCTCTCGGTCATAAGCGCTGTATTTTTGCTGTGTAGTGGTTAACTTCGTTGAAAAGAAACCGAGAGGTTGCCAATGGTTTTCTACTAATTGATTTAGAGCGGCGCCTAAAGCTGTATCAGAGGCGTCTACAAATAATGCTAACTTAGCATTATTGTTGGGAAATGTTAACAAAGTAACTTGGGATAACTGAATTTTGACTTCTTCGAAAGCTCTAATCGTTTCTGGCGTCCAGTCAATTTTTTTGGTCCCATCTTTTTTGTTCCCAGTGAGGTATTTATTTAGTAGCAGTTGATTCTGCGCTGCGTGTGGCAGGAAACGGCGATAGAAATTTATCATGCCAAGAAAACGTCTTAATTCCCTGACGTTGGAAGGTTGATTAAAATTTTTAATGATCTCCACTTTCTCTGGAGTTGGTGTAATGCCTTTGGAATTAATAAGGTGCCCGAGAAATTTCACTTCCGATTTCATGAAGTTACACTTCTCGGTGTTTATTATTAACCCATGGTCTTGGCAAAGTTGAAAAATTTCTTTTAAATGGGTGATGTGTTCCTTTTCTGAATTTGATGCAACTAATACGTCATCCAAATATGTAAAGCAGAACGGTAATTTTTGAAGAACAGAGTGTATAAATCTCTGAAATGTTTGTGCTGCATTGCAAAGACCAAACGTCATTCTGGTGAATTCGAATAACCCGAAAGGAGTGCAAATTGCAGTTTTGGGTATATCTTCCGGTTCGACCGGGATTTGGTGATAAGCTTTGGTTAAGTCCAAAGTTAAGAATATATTGCAATTTTGAAGCTGGAAAGTGAAATCGTGAATCAGCGGGATTGGATAACGGTCTGGAACTGTAATTGAATTTAGTCGCCGATAATCACCGCAAGGTCTCCATTCACCATTTTTCTTGGGTACCATGTGTAATGGTGTGGACCAACAGCTGTTTGATGGTCTGCAGATACCTTGATTTAAAAGAAATTCAAATTCCTTCTTTGCCACTAAGAGTTTTTCGGGGGAAAGTCTTCGTACCTTTGAAAATATTGGCGGCCCATTAGTTTTGATTTGGTGTGTCACCATATGTTTAACTGGCTGGGTAAACCCAGTGTCCCTTGTAATACTAGGGAATTCTTTGAGTAAATTTTGAATTTGTTTGTTCATAGTTGGTTCTATGAGAACCGAAAGAGTATTGAATGGACCTTTAATAATTTTACCGTTTGACTTGAGATTTGTAAGTGGGTCGAGTAATTTTCTATTGGCTAAATCGACTATTAAACCATAGTGGAATAGAAAGTCTGCTCCTAATATGGGTTTAATAACGTCGGCAATGATAAATTGCCATTGAAAATTTCGCCTCAAACCCAAGTCCAACGAAAGAATTTTTTTACCGTACGTGTTGATGGATGAAGAGTTTGCTGCCGAAAGTCGTAAACTAGACACTGGTAATTTATTGTCTAGTGGAGCTGGAATAACTGAAATGTTTGCTCCTGTATCAATTAAATAGTTTAATTGAGATGTTTTATCGTAAATATGCAGGCGACTGGTATAGTTGCTTTTATCATTCGTCGCCATTAATGATAAACGTTCTGTTTTTTTTGTTGCTCTAGACCATTAAATGTGCATGGCAAAACACATTTAGTTGCTTTATCTGCAAAGTTATCATGGTACCAACACCAATTAGGGTGTTCCCTTACCTTAGAATTGTCTCTTTTGAATTTTTGCGTTGACCTATTCTCAGAACGTGAAGAAGAATGCCGAGAATGGTAATGTGGAGAATGATTTCGTAAGGGCCTGGATTTCAAATTTCGAATTTCCAGGGACATTTCTCTCACTTGATTAGCTAACTGCTGAATTTGGACGGTGAGGTTTGTTAAAATACCTTTGTCTACTTGTTGCATTGAACAGGCGAAGACGGAGGGTTTATTATTCACCTCGAAAATTTTGTCGGCGCATTTTGCTAACTCTGTTAATGTGCCTGAGCTGCACGACAATATTACCCTCATATTGTGAGGCAGTCTCTGCATCCAGAGAGTCTTCAGCACGTCGTCACTTAATGTCCCGTTTGATAAATTTTTCATTTCTCGAAGAAATTGTGAAGGAGACCGGTCACCTATCACAATATCTCCAAGAAGCTGATTTAACTTGGCTGTTTCACTAGCCGTGAGACGCGTTATTAACGCCTCTTTAATTTGGGTGTAAGGTTGGTGTGTACTTGGATTCTGTATAATGTCACTCACGATACGAATAAGATCCTCATCCAACGCGGAGAGAACATGGTTAAATTTGGTGGTTTCGAGAGTGATTCGAGCGAGTTCGAATTGCGCTTCCAAGCGTTGAAACCAAAAGTTCGGCGCAGTTCGCCAGAAAGCAGGTGCTGTCACCGCAAATGCAGCAACTGAAGGTGGAACTCCTGCATTTGCAAGATTATTCGTTTGCGTTGACGGATTGTGGACCGAATCACCACAATCTTGCATTGTCACACTTTTTAAATTTTATTCACAAAATTAAAAACTTCACGAGAGAGAACACGGTTAACACTTGAGAGAAACGCACAGGTAACGTGTGTAACGCAGAGAGAAGGTGTAATTTTAAACGATTGTTGTTTTTTTTCTTTTTTTTTTTTTAAATTTGACAAATTTTTCTAACACTTAGCTAAACCTAATGTACTTATCTTGCTTTCTTTCTTTGATTGGTCTTTCTTCTTTTGATTGTTCTTTCTTCTTTCTTGATGTTTCTTTTATTCTTTTTTCTTTCTTGATGTTTCTTTTATTCTTTTTTCTTTCTTGGTTTTTCTTTTATTCTTTTTTCCTTCTTGGTTTTTCCTTTTTGTTTAAATTTGCTCGTACTAAAGGACCTTACCGCTAACCGCTGGTGGGGGGTTCCTTTAATACTGATGTTTGTATTTGTGATTATGTGCTACCAAAGCCCCTTACCACTGGTGGGGGGTGGCTTTAATAATGTCTTGTTTTTGGTATCTAACGATCCTTACCTCTGGCGGGGGGTATCGTTAAAATTGTTATTGTGTAAGTGTACACTTTTCTTGAGTCCTGTTGATTGCCGAAGTCGTCTGTTGCTAGCTGCATATAACTTGTCCTTGTCGGAGCGTTCGCTGTCGGGGTCACCAGTTATTGTGGGGGTAGTACCAATTTGTGGTACCTAGGTATTCCGTCCTGGAGTTAATTGTTGACGGGAATATCTCCTCACAATTTGTTGAATTGACGACTGGCTGTAGAAGCACGGGTTACCTGAAATCTTCTAAATCTTCCCATATAAAAATTGGAAATAAAAAGCTTAATAACTTTCTGATACTTTTTATTTAGATGTTCTTGCTATGAATATCGATTGTGAACTGAATTCTGCGCCAAGTTCATTTTTTATTTTTCTCTTAAAACCTACTCTTCTCTAAAATTTACAATCGACTCCTACTATGCTCTCTCGTTAACTTACAGTAAATTTTGAGTGGAATTTACAGTAGTCATAGCGACCGACTATGAAATCTAAAGGAAACATATTTACACATTGATACTCTACTTAATTTTGCTATTTGTATGCGGCCGAGGTGTTATACGTTACTTCTGCGCATCTCTCAATAAATATTCACAATAATAAATTTTGAGATGCTACATCTAATGTAGTTTAGATAATCCGCCACAATACGATCAGCCAAGCTGAGCAAATCTCAGAGGACAACGGTGATTATAGGTACAACTGCACCGAGTACGTTAGTTTCAGCTCGCTGATCGGTGATGGACTTTAGAAATCATCCTACATACATATGTATATATATAAAAAAAAACAATTCACAGAAGAGAAGGACGTGCCCATCGCATTATCGTAATGATTCTAGGCGACGTTTTGACACCCTATAGTTGACCAGTAAGGCTGGCTGGTTGGATGCCTTTTTGGGGCCACCAGTTTTATAATCAATTATTTAAATGAAGTTGAGATTTTCTGTTGTCCAACCGTTCCCATTACACTACCGTTTATTTCGGAGAAGCACGTCTTTTATACTGTTTATTGTCTCTGTCCAGTCAAAAAAATAAAAATAAAAACAAATCAGAATGATCCCATAACGCAGCACCCAAAAAAAATCATGAAAAAGGAGGCTCAAAAAAAATTGGTTTCACGAATGGGTCCTAATGGACTTCACGCCCAACACCATAGAACGCCAAGGTAGAAAAAAAGAAGAAAAATATTATCTTAATTATCTTACGTCTACTGGACTTCGTACCTAGATAGGATCCCAACACAATAGAACGCAAACCAAAACTTATTGTTGTGTGTGGAATTCCCGTGAAGCGAGTTTCCACATATAAAAAAAGTTCAAGATACTAAAGAGAAAATTAAAAAAATAAGGAAAGAGGTATGTCAACCGCATAATCAATAAGCCAGAGGCGGTCTTGGGACAACCTATTGTTAACCAATTAATCCGGTTGGAAACCTTATTAGGGCAACCCAAATAAAAAAATTCCTATTGGAGTCGATAGATATCCTCAATGCTCCTCGAGCGAGTGAAAAGACTTTAAGTCTTTTGCGTCCCAAACTCCGCAAATTTTTCCAGAAACGTCCCTCAGCTCATACGTCCAGGGAGATAGTACTTGATTTATTTGGGATGGACCTATGTATTTCGGGGCCAACTTCGCATTGAAGTATTTCGCCAAACACTATCACCGACTAAGTATTTCTCGTCTCTCCGACGGAGATTGTACGAATGTTGTGAACTCTAAGAAGCCTTTAAAAGACGAGATCTAACATCAAGGATGACTTGTTTTAAGGCAAGGCCAATTTAGTTTGGTGAAATGGATTCAGGTTTCTACGAAGGATAATTAGCTTCATAGAATCTGACAATTGTTCACTCAAAGGTCCCTGGCCTCTGAGAGTTCTAAAACTCTCTCAAGAAAACAATTCAGAGACTGACCGGGATCTTCTGAAAATTCAACGTCCCATTTATGTGGATGTAGTCCAGGGAAATACATAAGCACAAAAAATAGCAAGTTCGGGACACTGAATGATCCAGCACACCAATACGATTTTCGCGAAGTACTAGCCTATAGCAATAATACCTATACTTTTTCCACTCCTGGTTAGCCGGCGTTTTCGAGAAATATACAATTAAAAGTGAAAAAAGTGAATTTTTGACACATTTTTACTTACCAGAATTAAATAAATAGTTTTAACAGCAATTCATTGCAATCATCTTGTAGGTAATGCAAAAGCCGATAACTTGACCGAAATCGATTTTGAAAATGTCAATTTGTTGCTTAGAGAATTGCTAATTTACAATGAAAATAGCTAAATATTCAATTAACGATAACTATTGTAAAAATGTGTTTGAAAACTTGAGTCCTCGGAAATAGCTAGCTCTTGTGGTACCGAATAAATTCAATTTGTTTATCCGGAAGAATGTTTTTTTGCAACAGCACTCTACGCACATTTCAATAGTATATTACGATACAAGGGCGGTAAGTAGCCGATTGCCCTCTTTGTCTGTTGTAGAATATCATATTTCGTGCTGATTTAGAGTCCTACTAGCAAAGCAGATAGGGTGATTACCTTGCGATAAGAAAGCGCCTATTGCGAATTGACTAGTGTCAGTGGTGAGAGTAAATTTCTTTTTAAAAGCTGGATATTTTAGAACTGGGTACTCCGTAAGAAGTTCTTTTAATTTTCGAAACGCTTGATCTTTTTATTCTTCTTTAAATAGTATGTCATATTGTTGGGCCAGATTTGCATAATTCTTAATAAACTTTCTATAATAACCGGTAATTCCTAGAAAGCTCTTCATCGCTTTCCTAGGTTTCGGAATTTGGAGATTTGTTATCGCTTCAATTTTTTTTGTTAGGGCATGTCCTAAATAATCTGTTACCTTATAGAAAAAGTTGCATTTATCCAATTGGATTTTGAGATCATATTTTCTTAATCTTTGTAATATTTTATTAATTAATTAAATATCCCTGAGGACGTAATTCATCATCCTCTGGAATGTTGCTGCAGCATTTTTAAGTCCAAACGGCATTCGTTTATACTTATAGTGACCTTGTGAGGTCGAAAACGCTGTTTTAGGCCTATCCTTCTCGTCATCAAGGATTTGGTGGAAACTCTTGGCGATCTAATTTGGTGAAGTATTGGGACCGCCCAAACTTGTCACAAATTTACTCAATGTCAGAGATTGGAAATTTATCGTCCACAGTTACGACTATTCTCCACTTTTGGTTCCAGAATTATCCAATTTTTTGGGCACTACCCAAATTGGAGAATTGTAAGCGGAAGAATTGGGCTGAATTATTCCTTGTTTCAACATTTCCTTGATCTGCATCCCTACCTCTTCTTCATGTATTTTAGGGAATCTGTATATTTTGGAGTAAATTGGCTGACCATGTTTAGTGATTATTTGGTGCTTAATCGCTGTCACACTAGTCAGTTCTTGTCCTTCACGAAAAATTAAATCTTGATCTCTCTTTAAATACGAAAGTTCTTCAGTATTTAAGCGATCAGTTTTTAGGTGGTTTAGTAGCTCAGTAGATTTGAAATCGGAAGTTTCTAATTGGTAAATTTCTGTGTAGGGGCAAGCATTTTTAAAATGATTTGTTTTTCCTTTAGTTTCTATACTTCCCTCTTCTAAATTTAGTTTAGCTCCTACAGCTCTCAGAATATTTTGTCCAATAATTGCATTGAAACTTATATTTCTAAGGTTTTTTAGGTACTTCAGTAATTAATTCGTGGGTTATTGTTTGTTTACCTGTCAAAGTAACCAGGGGTATTGGTCTGTTAAGTGTAGTTCTAGTGAAATTTGGGAAGAGATTTTCATCTAAAATAAAGGTTGCGGCACCAGTAACTACATATCAAGCAATCTAATGTGATTTCATTAATGGTAAACTCAACTATCGGTAATGGGTTATCAAAGGCTGTATATGAAAATTTTCTTGAACTTCGGCATGACCGACATCCATTGGTTCAGGGGCATTATCATTCCTAGGGTTTCTGTTCTGTTGATAAAAATTACCAGTTTCCTGATGCACTTCACTGCGTCGTCGCCCTCTATCTTCGTTAGTAGAATCCTGAATATGTAGCTCATCGTTCCCTCATCTTCTGTCATGCCAACAAGAGTTTCGATCTCCCGGATGAAATGGGATAATTCAAAGGTTCCATCACCTTTGAAATTAGGAACTGCTCTGGCTTCACTGATGAGGTATCGTATTGAGATTGCATTTGCGTTTGCCATCTTCTTTGATTTGTGATACAAATGAGCTAACTTTTAAAAGCAGATTGAACAGAATGGTTCAGTTCACTTTATTTGATTTACCTTAGTTCTTAATCCTGTAAACTAAATGTTTGCTTGTAATTTCAGTTCTTTCCCGATTCACTTTTGTAGTGATCATGCAATGAATGCAACGATCACGTAATAGTAGACAGTATGTAACACTACCCCGACCAAATCTCGCACAGGTGAATTGACCAACACATAAACAGAAATGTTACGTCACATGGAATCCCCACGACGATGACTCGATCAGCGCAGCACCATGTGCGGGTACGGCAACGTGCAATACGAAACCCTTCGAGTTCATCGCACTGGGTAAAGCAAAGCACCTTAGTGCAGCGCCATGCTCTTATGACGTGTGCCAGTGCACCATGTGACCAGTAGATTAGAATTGGGTCAATTCACTGCGATTAGTAATTTTGGCTATGAGTAATGTTAAGGTTATCAAAGTAGATGTATATGTAAGTTAACGAAATTTATTTTCGTATTAATAAAAAAAACACCTTTCTGCGACCAGCTACGGATTTATTCTGCCTCAATATTTTCTGGCTTACAACAATTATGATTTTCACAACTAAGCATTATAAATTTCTTAAGATTAAGCAATTTCACAATATTCAATATTGGGTTGCTGCATCAGCAGGAAGTGGCGGCGGCGCATGCACTGCAGGTCGTTGGACGCATGAACTCCGGATGTGGGTCGTGTTACCTGAAGTGGCGGCGGCGCGTGTACTGCAGGTCGTTGGATGCGTGAACTCCGGATGCGGGTCGTGTTAACTCCTCCCTCCTGAAATGTCTGCGTCCCGCTGATTAGATGTTAAGTTTAACTGGCCTAAGATCCTGGAAGGACTCGGAGATCACCGGGAATGCGGTTGGATGGACAATTTCCGGGAATGTGTTTGGTTGAACGAATTGTAATTTTGTCTTTTTACTTCTGAGTTTGAAGGCTATAATTATACCAGAAATTATTATCAAAATTGTAAATAAACTAAAATCTGTAATTAGGGAAATCCCATTTCTAGTCGCGAGTTACTGCAGTTTTTTTCTATTGCTGAGATGTAGGTCGTGCAGGTAGTCCGCATCTAGCTTAACACTTTTCTCCGCAGGGCTGCTTTGAAATACCGGTGGTAGAGCTTGAAATGTCCTGATCTGCTTGTTGATGAATTCCTTCTCGTTTATCCTGATGGTCTCGTTGTTAAATTGTATTATAAAGCTTCCCTTCAGATGTTTAGTAGAATTTCTTTCGAAAAGCTCCCCACTAAAGTTATCGAGGAATATCGTGTTATCGTTTATTACTTCTATTTTCTCGTTTTTGCTGAATTCATAGTCGCATTCGGCTTTTGCTCCTTTTAATAGACGATTAATGCAATGATGTTCCGGTAGTTTCTCCAATTGGCCTTCTTTGCAAAGTGTCATGTTTGTTATGCTGTGGCATTTTTCAGTTATTCCAAAATCTTCGCCTTGGTTGACTAATAATTCTTTGAATTCCAGATGCACCCTTTTATTATTCTTCGTTGTTGATCTAACTATGATGTGGTTGTACTCATGTCTGCTTGTTTTTGGCATTGAGATTATATAAAGGAAGATTGGTCCCTTTATTACAATTTGAGGTTCCGCATACTCGATTGCTTCGATTTCGTTTTCGTATGGAAGTGTTTCCATTTGAGTTATGAGTTGAGTAATTTCTGTCTTGTCTAACAGATTCGTATTGATGATTCCACTTTTAGCCAGATGTTCTGCTGTTACTATTTCACTGATCTCATGTTTTAAAATGCTTAATCTGTTGAATAACATTTGGTCGTATTTGTCATCATCATCACCTTGGTTGCCAAGGTGTTCGATTATTTTGTTATATTGCTGAAGCAATTCGTTTGTGGATTCCATCAGTTTTTTGTTAATTTTGTATTGCTCGTTGTTGTTGGCAATAAGATCATTTTGGCTTTTGGTAACTGTGTCCCAATCGGTGGCATCTGGTGAACCAGCTATCCATTTCCATGCGGATCCTATCCAATTAATTGATCTTCTGTGCTTGGAATTTACTCCCTTCAATTTATGCACCATTTGTTTTATGTACTTAACTTGATGTTCTAGTTGATGTTTAATCATACTTGTTCTATTTGTTTTCTCTACTGCCACTATAGTTCTATTAAGATTTTCCTCATAGTTAGTTAGGTCTATAACGTGCACTAGCCTTACGTTTCCGCTCATTATTCTCCCATTTCCTTGTTTTACAGTTGTGATTGGTCCCGTGTATTCAAAGATGTTTGCCGATGAAACAATGTGTACCCATACTGATCTGAAATTGAGAATTGTGTTACTGGGGAATGTTTTTTATATGAGATTTATGGATGCGTCTTCCACTGTTTGTATTGACGGAAACTTTATTATCCTTTTCAACTATTTCCTTTCTATAGATAGTTTATGTTTGCCTTGAATTTGTTTTATAGCCACATAAATTGTTTCTCCTGGATTGTAAGTTTTTGGTTTTTGTCTTTTCTGGTTTTCTCGGTTCAGTTTTGCTTCTTGTTTCTTTTTTATTTCTTCTTTTAAGTCCGTATTAATTTTTTTCCTAAGATCTATTAAATTTTGATAGTTGATTCTCTGTGATCTACCCAGAAACACATCACTAGGTTTCATTTTTGTTACCGAGTGAATTGTATTATTATATCTGTCTACTGATATGTTTACGATTTCCTTGAGTGACAGATCCGGATATTCTTTCTGTAAACATCTCGCAATTTCTATGACTGTGGAGTGGACCCTTTCTATGGTGCCATTTACTTCGCTTTTCTGGCTGGGTGTTCTGTACAGCTCGATTCCTAACGTTTTGATGTAATTAGAAATAATCGGACTGATAAAACTCTTTTCGTTGTCTATGACCAATATCTTAGGTACAGTGAAAAAATGCAGTGCTTTGGTTATCTTATCTCTAAGATGTAGCACCGATCTGTCCTTTATTCGAAAAAATTTTGAAAATTTTGAAAATTTGTCTATGCAAGAAATGTACTTTTCATTTTGAAACTCAACAATGTCCATGTGTATTATCTCTGAAGGGTAGGTAGGGATAGGTGCTTTTTGTAGTTCCGGTTTATTAGGGTGTCTATCGTATTTATGAGAGTTGCAAATATCGCATGTTCGGATATAGTTCTTAATTTGTTTTGTCATTTGAGGGAAGTAATATTTCTCTAAAATTTGTTTTTTATTCTCATCATGGTTTCTATGAGCCCTCCTAGGTTCATTTTCGATGATTCCAAATTGATGTTCGGGGTTTTTAATATCTTCAGTAATTCTCTGTGTTATGCGGATCTTAAATTTGTTAAAGTGTTCTTTATAAATTTGTTGGACCAGTTGCAAGTAGTTTTCTGGTATTTTCAGACCATTCAGAATATTGGGATTTAATCGTTTTTTGAATACCTCCTTCAAGGTTTCCTCAGTGATTTCGCGCAATTTTATGTAGTGACGATGAAATCCCTGATGGGGTTCCTCATAAGCGTATAAGTCGTTTCCTTCTGAAATAATTATTTGATTTTTAAATACGTTTATGGCTACTTCGCAGTGTGGAATGAGGTCTGTGTTATCCTGCTCAGCACTATGCACAGTTTGCGATGATGATGATGATTATGTGAGCACGTTGGCGTCCAATTTTAACCTTGACAGGGCATCAGCGACATGATTTGTATTTCCAGGTTTATAAATGAGTTCATAATTGTACTCCTCTATCCTAGCTTTCCATCTCTTGAGCTTCGCGTTAGTGTTTCTGTTGCTCAGGCTAAATGTTAGTGGTTGATGGTCCGTCAGTATTTTGATCTTTTTTGCTCCGTAAAGGTAGTTTCTTAGCGTGTCTAATGCCCAAACTATGGCTAGCATCTCCTTCTCATTCGTTGCGTAGCTTTCTTCGGTCTTGTTGAGTGACCGGGATATATAGGTGATAGGCCTATCCTTTCCAATTTCCCCTTGCGAAAGAACTGCTCCAATCGCATGGTCCGACGCATCTGTTGTTAGAACAAATGGCTTCGAAGTCTGGAAAAATTAGTATTTCTGGGGATGTTAAGAGTTCCTTCAGGTCATTAAATGCTTTGAGTTCCTTGTCACCCATGTGAATTTTTACTTTTTTTGATTGGTTTGCCTTTATTTGACCGTTCTCTCCTCTTGTGAGGATTGTCAAAGGTTTGGCTATTTTCGCAAAATCTTTTATGAAACGCCTGTAATAAGATGTTAGCCCAATAAAACTCTTCAGATCTTTTAGATTATCTGGTGGTTTGATTTTGTTGATAGCCTTTACCTTTTTTTCGTCCGGTGTAATCCCGTCCTTTGTGATCATGAAGCCCAAAAACTCCGTTTCAGATTTTAGAAATTCGGTTTTGTCAAGGTTTACCCTCAGATTAGCTTTTTCCAATTTTGAAAAAATTGTTTCGATGTTTTGTAAATGTTCGGTTTCTGTTTTCCCAAAGATGATTATGTCATCAATGTATACGTAACATATCTTTCCAATGTATTCTTTAAGGACGTCGTCGATCATTCTTTGAAAAATCGCCGGGGCGTTCTTCAGCCCAAAGGGTAATCTCGTGAATTCATATTTTCCGTTCATAGTTGAGAATGTTGTTTTTTGGATGTCTTTTCCCTTCATCTTAATCTGATGAAATCCGGATGTAAGATCCAGGGTCGTAAAGAATTTTGAATTGCCTAGACTTGCTATGGTGCTGGATATATCGGGAATAGGATAGGTATCAGAGATTGTTACAGCGTTTATCCTTTTAAAATCAATCACCATTCTATATTTCCTGATTCCAGAGGCATCCATTTTCTTTTCTACGATCCAAATGGGTGAATTGTACGGACTTTTCGAAAGTCTTATTATTCCGTCTTTCAGTAGTTGATCTATTTGGCGTTCTACCTCCTCCCTCATATTAGCGGGATATGGGTAAGTTTTTGTATGTATTGGCTCGTCCGTTAAGGTTTTTATTTCAGCTTCCACAGTGGTTTTCACTATTTCTTTGTCATTAATAGGTCCAAAAAGTTTCTTATATTTCTGTATTACTTCTTGTAATTTTATTTTCGTTTGGGGCTTTAAGTGACCATCTCTAACTTCTATATTATTCACTTGAATGGATCGTTTTTCCTTAAGAGGGATTATTACATTGGGTTTAATTTTCAACAAATTGTTTTTCCTATCTATAACTGCTTCCAGATCCTTTAGGGTGTCATCTCCTATGATCCCATCAAAAGATTTTAATCCTGGTAAGACAAAGAAATTGATTTGAGTATCATTTCCGATACTAGCAAAGAATTTTCCTGAGATTTTTTCCTTTATTTCTATTTCACCTCCAGCGGATTGTATTTTAAATGTAGTGTCTGTCGGTTGTCTTTTTGTGGCCAATTCGGGTCTAATAAAATTCTTATTTGCTCCAGTGTCTATGAGAAATTTTAGTATCCTTCCGTGCCGAGTTTTGTACTCTAGGTAAGGTATGCTAGAGAGGCTTCCGTCATAAAATTTACTTCAGGTTCCTCTTCCTCGCACAATCCGGCGTATTCATCGCCTACCTCATTTTCTATGGTCTGACTATATTCTTCTTCCAAGGGTCCCGCTCCAGTTTCTAATGTATTTATCCTTTGTTGTTTGTGTGGATAATTATCAGATCCGTGATCCCTTTTATAAGCATAGTTATTATTAGTCGGTCGGTTCATATAGTTGACTTGTTTGGTTTGCATAGAAGGATCAACTTCCATGGGGACTGCAGGTTTCGTCTGAGTCGGCCTCGGAGGTGGCTGTGATCTTTGATTATGCTGGATGTGATAAGCCTCGTTTCTTTGATCAAAGGCTAATACTTTAGGTGTTTGTTTTTGCGGTAGGTTTGACGATGTTGGCTTATTATTAAAAGAGTAAAACTGGTTTATGGGTGTAGTTACTGAGTTATTGAAGTAAGGCTTGCGTATATTCACGTTACGAAAGTTAAGATTTTGTATCTCTAGACAGGAAGCATATGCTTCAGGAAGTGTCTGTGGCTTTTGTATCGTTAGCATTTTGGAAATCTCACCATTTACACCTCTAATGAAAACATCGAGCGCTCTATACCTATAGGACTCAATCAGCGCATTAGTCGTTTCTACCGAATGATCCTCCGTTTTTAGCTTGTTTATTATTAGCGAAAATTGGTGGTTCACGTTTGCGTAGAATTCGTCCAGTCGCCTATTCCCTTGAGTTAGGAGACTCAATTGGTGTTCTAGAGTACGGATATCTCTCTTGTCCGCGTAATGCAGTGAAAGGCATTTTTTAATAGCAGGCCAGCTATCGCTAAAAATATTGTAGGAAATAAGGGCAGCATCTGCAGGGCCCCTTATCTTTTGACGTATGCTTTGCAAGATAGCTCTGTACAAAGGTTTATTCCGGATTATCTCGTAGTCTTTAAGAATATTTTCCACGTTGTGAATCCATGAAATGTATTATATTGTACTGGGTTTCCATCGAATATTTGTAGTTCTTTTACACAATCTGGCAATTTACCTATTTCTTTCAATTCAGCTTCGTCTTTTGGAGGTTGAAGTGATTGTTCTTGAGTTACTGTGGGGAAATTAACGCCCTCCAACTATAGGAGTCTTAGTTCGACTTTTTTTTATATTTCGATTTGTGCGTTAACTGCACCAGTCAATTGCCTAATTGCCTCTTGGAGTTGTTCCATTTTTTTTCCTACTTCGAATTAAGCTTCGCGATATTCACGATATAGAATATAGTTATTAGTGGGGAGAGAAAAGGAAGTTCCGTTGCAGTATCAACTTGCAAAATAATTACTCCAACTTTTCTTTTATTTTCTGATTAAAAATTTTCCTATTTAACACTTAATGCTTCAAATTCACCTTCACTTTGGTTTTATTTTCTATTTGTTGAGGGTTTCCTCTTCTTTTCTTTATTTTATTTATAATTCTAGTAACTTATATGCAAGTGAAAATTGTTCTACTTACATTCGAATGAAGGTTTTCATAGCTCTGAGGCTTGAGGATAAATCCGTGGAAGCAGTGGATGCCGGGTTTATGGGTAAGATGACTACTCGTTGTCTTCTCCGGTCGTTGAGGGTTGGTATGCTGGATAGGTCGTAGGTTTCCCTTTTAGCGATGAACGTTGAAATTGTAGATCGCCTACTCGTGGTACGCACTCTAATCCCTCGCACTACTGAAAGTTTTCGTTATGCCCGTTTTTAAAGGGTAGGTTTGCAGGATAGGACGTAGGTTTCCCTTTTAACGATGAACTTTGAAGTCGTAAATCGCCTACTCGTGGTACGCACTCTAATCACTTGCCGAAAGCTTTCACTTTTCCCGTTCTACCGAAATTTTTATCTCGACTTGATTAAGCTTAAACTTTAACTAGACTCGATTTAATAGCGGTAGATATTAACGATCGGTCCCTGCTCGGGCGCCAGTTAACGAAATTTATTTTCGTATTAATAAAAAAAACACCTTTCTGCGACCAGCTACGGATTTATTCTGCCTCAATATTTTCTGGCTTACAACAATTATGATTTTCACAACTAAGCATTATAAATTTCTTAAGATTAAGCAATTTCACAATATTCAATATTGGGTTGCTGCATCAGCAGGAAGTGGCGGCGGCGCATGCACTGCAGGTCGTTGGACGCATGAACTCCGGATGTGGGTCGTGTTACCTGAAGTGGCGGCGGCGCGTGTACTGCAGGTCGTTGGATGCGTGAACTCCGGATGCGGGTCGTGTTAACTCCTCCCTCCTGAAATGTCTGCGTCCCGCTGATTAGATGTTAAGTTTAACTGGCCTAAGATCCTGGAAGGACTCGGAGATCACCGGGAATGCGGTTGGATGGACAATTTCCGGGAATGTGTTTGGTTGAACGAATTGTAATTTTGTCTTTTTACTTCTGAGTTTGAAGGCTATAATTATACCAGAAATTATTATCAAAATTGTAAATAAACTAAAATCTGTAATTAGGGAAATCCCATTTCTAGTCGCGAGTTACTGCAGTTTTTTTCTATTGCTGAGATGTAGGTCGTGCAGGTAGTCCGCATCTAGCTTAACACTTTTCTCCGCAGGGCTGCTTTGAAATACCGGTGGTAGAGCTTGAAATGTCCTGATCTGCTTGTTGATGAATTCCTTCTCGTTTATCCTGATGGTCTCGTTGTTAAATTGTATTATAAAGCTTCCCTTCAGATGTTTAGTAGAATTTCTTTCGAAAAGCTCCCCACTAAAGTTATCGAGGAATATCGTGTTATCGTTTATTACTTCTATTTTCTCGTTTTTGCTGAATTCATAGTCGCATTCGGCTTTTGCTCCTTTTAATAGACGATTAATGCAATGATGTTCCGGTAGTTTCTCCAATTGGCCTTCTTTGCAAAGTGTCATGTTTGTTATGCTGTGGCATTTTTCAGTTATTCCAAAATCTTCGCCTTGGTTGACTAATAATTCTTTGAATTCCAGATGCACCCTTTTATTATTCTTCGTTGTTGATCTAACTATGATGTGGTTGTACTCATGTCTGCTTGTTTTTGGCATTGAGATTATATAAAGGAAGATTGGTCCCTTTATTACAATTTGAGGTTCCGCATACTCGATTGCTTCGATTTCGTTTTCGTATGGAAGTGTTTCCATTTGAGTTATGAGTTGAGTAATTTCTGTCTTGTCTAACAGATTCGTATTGATGATTCCACTTTTAGCCAGATGTTCTGCTGTTACTATTTCACTGATCTCATGTTTTAAAATGCTTAATCTGTTGAATAACATTTGGTCGTATTTGTCATCATCATCACCTTGGTTGCCAAGGTGTTCGATTATTTTGTTATATTGCTGAAGCAATTCGTTTGTGGATTCCATCAGTTTTTTGTTAATTTTGTATTGCTCGTTGTTGTTGGCAATAAGATCATTTTGGCTTTTGGTAACTGTGTCCCAATCGGTGGCATCTGGTGAACCAGCTATCCATTTCCATGCGGATCCTATCCAATTAATTGATCTTCTGTGCTTGGAATTTACTCCCTTCAATTTATGCACCATTTGTTTTATGTACTTAACTTGATGTTCTAGTTGATGTTTAATCATACTTGTTCTATTTGTTTTCTCTACTGCCACTATAGTTCTATTAAGATTTTCCTCATAGTTAGTTAGGTCTATAACGTGCACTAGCCTTACGTTTCCGCTCATTATTCTCCCATTTCCTTGTTTTACAGTTGTGATTGGTCCCGTGTATTCAAAGATGTTTGCCGATGAAACAATGTGTACCCATACTGATCTGAAATTGAGAATTGTGTTACTGGGGAATGTTTTTTATATGAGATTTATGGATGCGTCTTCCACTGTTTGTATTGACGGAAACTTTATTATCCTTTTCAACTATTTCCTTTCTATAGATAGTTTATGTTTGCCTTGAATTTGTTTTATAGCCACATAAATTGTTTCTCCTGGATTGTAAGTTTTTGGTTTTTGTCTTTTCTGGTTTTCTCGGTTCAGTTTTGCTTCTTGTTTCTTTTTTATTTCTTCTTTTAAGTCCGTATTAATTTTTTTCCTAAGATCTATTAAATTTTGATAGTTGATTCTCTGTGATCTACCCAGAAACACATCACTAGGTTTCATTTTTGTTACCGAGTGAATTGTATTATTATATCTGTCTACTGATATGTTTACGATTTCCTTGAGTGACAGATCCGGATATTCTTTCTGTAAACATCTCGCAATTTCTATGACTGTGGAGTGGACCCTTTCTATGGTGCCATTTACTTCGCTTTTCTGGCTGGGTGTTCTGTACAGCTCGATTCCTAACGTTTTGATGTAATTAGAAATAATCGGACTGATAAAACTCTTTTCGTTGTCTATGACCAATATCTTAGGTACAGTGAAAAAATGCAGTGCTTTAGTTATCTTATCTCTAAGATGTAGCACCGATCTGTCCTTTATTCGAAAAAATTTTGAAAATTTTGAAAATTTGTCTATGCAAGAAATGTACTTTTCATTTTGAAACTCAACAATGTCCATGTGTATTATCTCTGAAGGGTAGGTAGGGATAGGTGCTTTTTGTAGTTCCGGTTTATTAGGGTGTCTATCGTATTTATGAGAGTTGCAAATATCGCATGTTCGGATATAGTTCTTAATTTGTTTTGTCATTTGAGGGAAGTAATATTTCTCTAAAATTTGTTTTTTATTCTCATCATGGTTTCTATGAGCCCTCCTAGGTTCATTTTCGATGATTCCAAATTGATGTTCGGGGTTTTTAATATCTTCAGTAATTCTCTGTGTTATGCGGATCTTAAATTTGTTAAAGTGTTCTTTATAAATTTCTTGGACCAGTTGCAAGTAGTTTTCTGGTATTTTCAGACCATTCAGAATATTGGGATTTAATCGTTTTTTGAATACCTCCTTCAAGGTTTCCTCAGTGATTTCGCGCAATTTTATGTAGTGACGATGAAATCCCTGATGGGGTTCCTCATAAGCGTATAAGTCGTTTCCTTCTGAAATAATTATTTGATTTTTAAATACGTTTATGGCTACTTCGCAGTGTGGAATGAGGTCTGTGTTATCCTGCTCAGCACTATGCACAGTTTGCGATGATGATGATGATTATGTGAGCACGTTGGCGTCCAATTTTAACCTTGACAGGGCATCAGCGACATGATTTGTATTTCCAGGTTTATAAATGAGTTCATAATTGTACTCCTCTATCCTAGCTTTCCATCTCTTGAGCTTCGCGTTAGTGTTTCTGTTGCTCAGGCTAAATGTTAGTGGTTGATGGTCCGTCAGTATTTTGATCTTTTTTGCTCCGTAAAGGTAGTTTCTTAGCGTGTCTAATGCCCAAACTATGGCTAGCATCTCCTTCTCATTCGTTGCGTAGCTTTCTTCGGTCTTGTTGAGTGACCGGGATATATAGGTGATAGGCCTATCCTTTCCAATTTCCCCTTGCGAAAGAACTGCTCCAATCGCATGGTCCGACGCATCTGTTGTTAGAACAAATGGCTTCGAAGTCTGGAAAAATTAGTATTTCTGGGGATGTTAAGAGTTCCTTCAGGTCATTAAATGCTTTGAGTTCCTTGTCACCCATGTGAATTTTTACTTTTTTTGATTGGTTTGCCTTTATTTGACCGTTCTCTCCTCTTGTGAGGATTGTCAAAGGTTTGGCTATTTTCGCAAAATCTTTTATGAAACGCCTGTAATAAGATGTTAGCCCAATAAAACTCTTCAGATCTTTTAGATTATCTGGTGGTTTGATTTTGTTGATAGCCTTTACCTTTTTTTCGTCCGGTGTAATCCCGTCCTTTGTGATCATGAAGCCCAAAAACTCCGTTTCAAATTTTAGAAATTCGGTTTTGTCAAGGTTTACCCTCAGATTAGCTTTTTCCAATTTTGAAAAAATTGTTTCGATGTTTTGTAAATGTTCGGTTTCTGTTTTCCCAAAGATGATTATGTCATCAATGTATACGTAACATATCTTTCCAATGTATTCTTTAAGGACGTCGTCGATCATTCTTTGAAAAATCGCCGGGGCGTTCTTCAGCCCAAAGGGTAATCTCGTGAATTCATATTTTCCGTTCATAGTTCAGAATGTTGTTTTTTGGATGTCTTTTCCCTTCATCTTAATCTGATGAAATCCGGATGTAAGATCCAGGGTCGTAAAGAATTTTGAATTGCCTAGACTTGCTATGGTGCTGGATATATCGGGAATAGGATAGGTATCAGAGATTGTTACAGCGTTTATCCTTTTAAAATCAATCACCATTCTATATTTCCTGATTCCAGAGGCATCCATTTTCTTTTCTACGATCCAAATGGGTGAATTGTACGGACTTTTCGAAAGTCTTATTATTCCGTCTTTCAGTAGTTGATCTATTTGGCGTTCTACCTCCTCCCTCATATTAGCGGGATATGGGTAAGTTTTTGTATATATTGGCTCGTCCGTTAAGGTTTTTATTTCAGCTTCCACAGTGGTTTTCACTATTTCTTTGTCATTAATAGGTCCAAAAAGTTTCTTATATTTCTGTATTACTTCTTGTAATTTTATTTTCGTTTGGGGCTTTAAGTGACCATCTCTAACTTCTATATTATTCACTTGAATGGATCGTTTTTCCTTAAGAGGGATTATTACATTGGGTTTAATTTTCAACAAATTGTTTTTCCTATCTATAACTGCTTCCAGATCCTTTAGGGTGTCATCTCCTATGATCCCATCAAAAGATTTTAATCCTGGTAAGACAAAGAAATTGATTTGAGTATCATTTCCGATACTAGCAAAGAATTTTCCTGAGATTTTTTCCTTTATTTCTATTTCACCTCCAGCGGATTGTATTTTAAATGTAGTTTCTGTCGGTTGTCTTTTTGTGGCCAATTCGGGTCTAATAAAATTCTTATTTGCTCCAGTGTCTATGAGAAATTTTAGTATCCTTCCGTGCCGAGTTTTGTACTCTAGGTAAGGTATGCTAGAGAGGCTTCCGTCATAAAATTTACTTCAGGTTCCTCTTCCTCGCACAATCCGGCGTATTCATCGCCTACCTCATTTTCTATGGTCTGACTATATTCTTCTTCCAAGGGTCCCGCTCCAGTTTCTAATGTATTTATCCTTTGTTGTTTGTGTGGATAATTATCAGATCCGTGATCCCTTTTATAAGCATAGTTATTATTAGTCGGTCGGTTCATATAGTTGACTTGTTTGGTTTGCATAGAAGGATCAACTTCCATGGGGACTGCAGGTTTCGTCTGAGTCGGCCTCGGAGGTGGCTGTGATCTTTGATTATGCTGGATGTGATAAGCCTCGTTTCTTTGATCAAAGGCTAATACTTTAGGTGTTTGTTTTTGCGGTAGGTTTGACGATGTTGGCTTATTATTAAAAGAGTAAAACTGGTTTATGGGTGTAGTTACTGAGTTATTGAAGTAAGGCTTGCGTATATTCACGTTACGAAAGTTAAGATTTTGTATCTCTAGACAGGAAGCATATGCTTCAGGAAGTGTCTGTGGCTTTTGTATCGTTAGCATTTTGGAAATCTCACCATTTACACCTCTAATGAAAACATCGAGCGCTCTATACCTATAGGACTCAATCAGCGAATTAGTCGTTTCTACCGAATGATCCTCCGTTTTTAGCTTGTTTATTATTAGCGAAAATTGGTGGTTCACGTTTGCGTAGAATTCGTCCAGTCGCCTATTCCCTTGAGTTAGGAGACTCAATTGGTGTTCTAGAGTACGGATATCTCTCTTGTCCGCGTAATGCAGTGAAAGGCATTTTTTAATAGCAGGCCAGCTATCGCTAAAAATATTGTAGGAAATAAGGGCAGCATCTGCAGGGCCCCTTATCTTTTGACGTATGCTTTGCAAGATAGCTCTGTACAAAGGTTTATTCCGGATTATCTCGTAGTCTTTAAGAATATTTTCCACGTTGTGAATCCATGAAATGTATTATATTGTACTGGGTTTCCATCGAATATTTGTAGTTCTTTTACACAATCTGGCAATTTACCTATTTCTTTCAATTCAGCTTCGTCTTTTGGAGGTTGAAGTGATTGTTCTTGAGTTACTGTGGGGACATTAACGCCCTCCAACTTTAGGAGTCTTAGTTCGACTTTTTTTGATATTTCGATTTGTGCGTTAACTGCACCAGTCAATTGCCTAATTGCCTCTTGGAGTTGTTCCATTTTTTTTCCTACTTCGAATTAAGCTTCGCGATATTCACGATATAGAATATAGTTATTAGTGGGGAGAGAAAAGGAAGTTCCGTTGCAGTATCAACTTGCAAAATAATTACTCCAACTTTTCTTTTATTTTCTGATTAAACATTTTCCTATTTAACACTTAATGCTTCAAATTCACCTTCACTTTGGTTTTATTTTCTATTTGTTGAGGGTTTCCTCTTCTTTTCTTTATTTTATTTATAATTCTAGTAACTTATATGCAAGTGAAAATTGTTCTACTTACATTCGAATGAAGGTTTTCATAGCTCTGAGGCTTGAGGATAAATCCGTGGAAGCAGTGGATGCCGGGTTTATGGGTAAGATGACTACTCGTTGTCTTCTCCGGTCGTTGAGGGTTGGTATGCTGGATAGGTCGTAGGTTTCCCTTTTAGCGATGAACGTTGAAATTGTAGATCGCCTACTCGTGGTACGCACTCTAATCCCTCGCACTACTGAAAGTTTTCGTTATGCCCGTTTTTAAAGGGTAGGTTTGCAGGATAGGACGTAGGTTTCCCTTTTAACGATGAACTTTGAAGTCGTAAATCGCCTACTCGTGGTACGCACTCTAATCACTTGCCGAAAGCTTTCACTTTTCCCGTTCTACCGAAATTTTTATCTCGACTTGATTAAGCTTAAACTTTAACTAGACTCGATTTAATAGCGGTAGATATTAACGATCGGTCCCTGCTCGGGCGCCAGTTAACGAAATTTATTTTCGTATTAATAAAAAAAACACCTTTCTGCGACCAGCTACGGATTTATTCTGTCTCAATATTTTCTGGCTTACAACAATTATGATTTTCACAACTAAGCATTATAAATTTCTTAAGATTAAGCAATTTCACAATATTCAATATTGGGTTGCTGCATCAGCAGGAAGTGGCGGCGGCGCATGCACTGCAGGTCGTTGGACGCATGAACTCCGGATGTGGGTCGTGTTACCTGAAGTGGCGGCGGCGCGTGTACTGCAGGTCGTTGGATGCGTGAACTCCGGATGCGGGTCGTGTTAACTTGTATTACGAATGTATAGAAATAAGATTTAGTATTCTGGGCATTTCATGTCAAGCGGACAACCAAAAAAAAATGAGGTCGAGAATTTTGTTTATATTCTGGTCAGTTATACTTCTAGTAGACGTGGATGTGTACACAAAATTTTTTTTTCTTATGATGCTTTATTGCTGAGTTATGAGCTTTTAACAATTTACTAAGAATGAAGTCGGTTATTTTTGGATGCTTATTATTTGTATCAATTTATTTGTAAAAAAAAACGAAAAGTGTTGCTTTTTATAGCTAAAGAGTTGAAGTTTTTAATTTTTTTATCGAAATCTAAATTTGAATTTTTTTACGTATAGTAAACCGGAAGTGAACATTTCAAATCGATATTTGGGTAACTTCGACATATTTTTTTTTAAACATTTTATTTTTAGTTCAAAGCTTTAAATGTACTCATTCTTCACAAAAAAAATTATGACGTGATCGCCAATAGTTTAAGACTTAGAGCGGTTTTATTAATTGAGATTGAAACAGTATTAATTAAAATGGAGAGTTTTATTTTGTAATTTTTATAATTTTACTATTTTCACTAGCACTAATTCTCTTTACACATAGGCCTTCGTTGGTTGGAAGAAAAGCATGCAGTTGTTTAGTTCCTGGAACAGTGATAGCGGAAGCAAAACGGACTCGTAGAAAATCTCGCTCTTGTTGAACACTTTCCTTCGAGCAGTAGTATATAGAAGTCTCAGTCAACGATGACTTTGCCCATTTATATAATCTGATAGGTGTAGTGATAGCTCTATTCGTAGACTGTAAACTTGCACTAGCTCTATTCGTAGACTGTAAACTTGCACACAAGGTTTCCCCCAAGACCATCACATGGCCCTTTTCCATGAGCGGTGTCATGGAAGTGTAACTGTGCTTCTTTCTTAAAATCTTGTTTGTAATAAAATAGGTTCACAAAATTGAACCTATTCTTAAAATGTTGGGGAGCCCCGTCTGTGATGTATTTCATTAAAGAAACCGAAATTCTCTGCTCATCAAGGTGCTAGTGCAGTATTTTTTGAAAAGCGTAGAATGTGACAGTATCATGCTTTAAATCGTCCGAAATCATGATGATGCTTCCATGTTTAATGTCATTTCCATCTTTATAATAATAAACAGATGTCAAAAGCGTCGCTTGATCATTATTTCAATGAAATACTTGGGCAGCATCTTGTACGACAAAACTATAATTTTCGGCAAAATCACATTGAACGAGAATTTCGCCTTCAGAGATGGTTTCCTTCAGAGTTCTAAAATAAAGCGATTGTTGTTCAGCGATATAAGCATGCGGCTTCAAAATGTCCAAAGCGTTACACAAACAATCAACAAAATCATCAGCAGAAAGCACTTGGGTGGCTATCGTGAAGCGGTCTGTACCTTCCCATTTTTCAAACTGAATATTTGTCACCTGATTTTCATCAAATACCATTTTTAAATGATCACGTATTCCGCTAAAACCAGGACAGGCAGAGCAACTCTTATTTGCAGATTTTGTTGTCTTTGTAGACATTAAATGACATTTCGGCGTTGGATTGGTACACATCATCATTTGTAGGCACTCTTTATAGGATGAAAGACGCATGGTAGTTCCAGATGTTAGATTGGCCACGTCTCCTCCTCTCAACATTAGTTTAACATTCTGGTGATACATACATAGTTCCAGAGTCTCCCATTGTTTGGGTCTTAAAGTAAAAAACTTTGTTAAGCCAACTTTTACGCACGGATATTCTATTTTGAACTTTTGATAAAGTTCATCTATATTGCACATCAGGAGTTGTTTTTGTACATGCGTTTTTTTTCCATCTTCTAATTTAATGGATACAAAATCTTTTTTGCCTGGCATCACTCGACTGATATCTTCGTGAAGATAATAATTTTTTACCAAGCTTTCAGTTTCCGCAGGTAATTTACGACCCTCGCGAGGATTCGGTGAAGTCAAGATGCCAAACTGTTCTACCAGTTGCTTAGCTTTTTTGCTTGGCGTCGGGATGTTCCGAAATCTTGAGCCAGTTTATTCTCACTCCAGGACTTCGGTGCAATAGTGAGTATCAAAGTCTTGATACTTGTGGAAGTGGAGGGATTATTGAACTTTTCGTTGAGCTGATTCAAAATTTCTTCGTTTTCCATTGATGCGTCTGACTGCGTTGCAATGTGTTGGTACTTGTCTTCCGCAATGAAAGCTTCATCTTGGGCAGTTTGCGAATAATCTCTTGATGCCTGACTTGATGGTGACTGGACATTTGCTTCTGAAGGTGATTCACATAACAGCCGTTTCCTGCACGACTCACACACATAAACATCGGGCGAAATTGTCCACTTTTCATTGAATGTTTTAGATATTTTTCTAACTTTCACAAGTTTTTTATGACGAGTCAAGAGGAACGGATTAAAACACCGATTCATAGAATTAGAATACTATTGAAAATCGTGTTTAAACAAAATAATTCGTGTAAAAAGAGAATTTTTTTTTACGTTTTATCTCGTGTTAAATCAAATTCGTGTAAAAAGAGAATTCGGTGTATTATATTTGTTAGTAACACTTTTTATAGCTACGAGATGGCGTTACTGTTGTGTTTCACAGTTGTATCATACTTTTTGAAATTACTCTTTTGTATGACCTTGTTATTATTTATTATAACAAATGCGTATATTTATATTGTTAATTATATTTTATTATAAAAAATCGTTTGTTTTTGTATTTTTTCATGTTAGAATGAACGAATAAAATGTTAATAGCGTAGTATTTAAACATGTTAGCGCATAAACCCGACTGCTTAGAAAGTGCTCATAGCTATGTGTATGTACTCTATATGCTCCAAGTCTTAAACTATTGGCGATCACGTCATAACTTTTTTTGTGAAGAATGAGTACATTTAAAGCTTTAAATTAAAAATAAAATATTAAAAAAAAAATATGTCGAAGGTACTCAAATATCGATTTGAAATGTTCACTTCCGGTTCACTATACGTAAAAAAATTCAAATTTAGAATTCGATAAAAAAATTAAAAACTTCAACTCTTTAACTATAAGAAGCAACACTTTTTGTTTTTTTTTACAAATAAATTGATACAAATAATAAGCATCCAAAAATAACCGACTTCATTTTTAGTAAATTTTTAAAAGCTCATAATTCAGCAATAAAGCATCATAAGAAAAAAAAATTGTGTGTACACATCCACGTCTACTAGAAGTATAACTGACCAAAGTATAAACAAAATCCACGACCTCATTTTTTTTTGGTTGTCCGCTTGACATTCAAGCCATTGTAAAATTCAAGAATACAGACAGTCTTTTATCAGAACTTAACGCTGCCATTCGGCGTATTGTTTTTATTTTTGACTGTTCTCCATTTTCTCCACTTAGAAATAGCGGCGTATCCACCTCTGGTGTGACGCCATTATACAGCGTGTATCCACTTTTGTGTGACGCGCTACGCTAGGCTTTCAGCTTTCCTTCGGCTTCCAACTTATTATAATACATTACATGGCGACCGTGCAACTACAACGTTCCTGAGATTTTCTTTGAACTGGAAACACCGGTTGCTGTGCGATTTTTGACTATATGGATCAAAGAAGAGCATAACACCATCTTACAATGCGTGAGGCCATAGCAATCGCAATTTCACTGCTTGCATTTATGTCAATACTTGCTTATGCGGTAACAGTGGGACTAAGAAATTTAGCAGTTTTCTATAGAAGTCATCCGCTACACCTATACGACCACCGAATATTGAGTACGCAGCATTCGAGTATCCACAATTAAGAAGAAAGAGTTCCATAAATTATCCAACAACCGAAGCCGATCTAGCTATTGAAAACTATAACAATGAAGACATGATGATACCGAAAATGTTTCCTGTGTTGCTGATTTCGCCTATTGAAGACGAAACCCAAAGACACCCCTCTGAAGATTCCGAAGGAGAACAAGATAGCAGCAACAAGGTTACTTCTGTAACTATGCAGCCAACAGTGCCAACAGCACACATCCCAATGTGCTACCAGCGTACGAGCATTTCGTGCATTTCAAATGTGCGAGTATTCAGTAGCAAGAAAGAAGGCAAGCAGAACAACTTAACTCCCTATAAGAAGTCCAAGAAAAGAAAGAAGTCCGAAGATGAAGAATTTGACGGAAATAACAGCGAATAAGACCCTTACATATCCTACAAAATTTTTTTTTTAAAAAAACACAGCAATTGAATTGTGTTATAAGCAATTAAATAAATTTTTCCTCACAGGTGCGCGGAAACCACTACTATTCCGCACGGGTTTGCGTGTGGAAACACGCCGATTGCCCACTGTAAAACCTGTTGGGAATAACCCATTGGTAATTTTAAAGAACGCAAGGGAGACTTCGAATAACGCACGGGTACCTGAAATGGAAATGCACTCAGAATATTTTCTTTCTTCTTCAATTCAATTCTTCAAGAAATCCTTCATGGGAGCCGTATACCTGAGTGCATTTGTGTCGCTCGATTAACGCAATGAGAAGGAGTGAGTACATGTCCCATCACTGATCACTGGACAGTAGTATGCATTTCTCGCTTGCACTTGCAATAGCAATGATGAGCTCTAGAAATCTACCTGAGGAGCACTCGACTCGACGGTTAAGACTCGTGCACTCAGAATATTTCTTCAAGAAATCCCTTTTTTTTTATATACTCGCACGTGTTAAACATCCTTTTAATGCTTTTCAGGTACCTAAATAAATTATTTAAGCCGGGTAATAGTATATTGCTTTGTACATCTGTACCTTAGATATCATACATACCTTTCGTATATCTTTTTGAGAGATAATTACAGCAAAAATTGTTTTTTTTTATTTGCAGGGGGCTCCGCCTCCCGCACCCCCCGTTCCGCTCCCACGGACTCCTTCCCCGACCTCCTTATCGAAACCACCGCCGCACTTGTGAGGAAAAATACAGTGTGCAACTCGGGTGAAAACTAGCCGATTGCCCTTGATGGCAGTAGACGCACTCGCTTCGCTCGTGCGTCTAACCCTGCCATCGTGGGCAATCGGCTAGTTTCCACCCTAGTTGCACAAAATACTATATCAGATAGGTACTGACATTTGTAAAGATATATATTAGTTTAGCCAAACAGAGTAACAGATATATTACATGGAAAATATATAATCGTAACAATATTCCCAATAATGGCAACTTTACAAGATAAAATAGTGTCAAATAATTATGAAACCAATAGTGCTACTACTACATAGAAATGTAGAAATTGTAATCGTTATATAATAGAAATAACGATGCTTGTTTTGCATCGCAATATTATTGAGTAAAAATTAAGAAAGGCATAATATAATTCTATATATATACATATTTGTACAAATTGCATTACGGTACATAGCGAAAATGCGAGTTAGATTAATTTTAGATCCTTAATACAGATCCAGAAGCAGATATCTTGACAGTAGAACCTAAATATTCGTACCTTTGGTTTCGTTGATCCGAGAAATAAATGTAATGTGCAAAAGAAAAAGGGGAGAAAGAAGCACTAATTCGCTAAGATCAATATTATTTTTGAAAGTAAAAGTTGGAGAATATATTCAATAATTAATTCTACCTATACAAAATAAAATACTTACTTGTGTGAGCATGGTCTAACCCATGGAAACAAAATCATTAAATATTGCATAGATCAGATTACCAGCAAGGACTGAGGCGATAATGCCGATGATTTTCAAGAATAGCATTGAACTCCGATATTCTAGAATAAATGATTCCGAAAGAGAGAGATAACAGCGAAAAAATATTGGCGTTAACAAAGGGATGTTAAAGAAACAGATAGACTGCGATGAAAGCAAGAGTATTGAAAATCTCCCCGGCCGGTTAGAACCATGAAAAAACTGAAATTTATGGTGTTAGCCAACGAGAAGCAAAATAGCAACGACAAGAAAAACCGCGAAGATAAAGAAAAGAGCTCTGATAACACAGCCACACAAAAAAAAAAAAGTGGGGATTACTTTTGATGCCATACGTCATATCCGTAGTATTTTGGCCTGCTGACCACGAATCTGCGACCAGAATTGAGCCGTGACGTCCAGATTTTTTTCTAACCTCAAAAAATGGGTTAAAAACAGAGAAAATCGTGGAAAATACACTCGTAAAATTCGGAAAAAATTTATTTTTAACATTTAAACCTATATTCATATGAATTGAGACCTGCTGAGCACGAATCCGTCACCAGAATTGAGCCATCACGTTATGATTTTTTTCTTAAATTTTTCTTTATTAATTTTTAGAAAAAAATCAGAACGTGATGGCTCAATTCTGGTGACGGATTCGTGCTCAGCAGGTCTCAATTCATATGAATATAGGTTTAAATATTAAAAATAAATTTTTTCCGAATTTTACTCCACGATTTTCTCTGTTTTTAACTCACTTTTTGGAGGTTAGAAAAAAATCTGGACGTCAAAGCTCAATTCTGGTCGCGGATTCGTGATCAGCAGGCCAAATTACTACAGATATGACATATGGCATCAAAAGTAATCCCCACTTTTTTTATTTTGTGTGGCTGTGTAATGAAAGAAAAATAGAAAATGTACGTACGAATTATTAATTAATAGTGTATTGTAACGATAATCCTGATATGAAACTAGATTCTATCACGGAAAAGTTACAAGGTAACACCGCGCAACTCATTAATGATGCTCTGATATGAAATACGTTTCTATCACAAAAAAGTTATTGAATGCTACACACGAAATGGATATACACGAGCTGGCTCTCCATCGAAAAAGATGATATATATTTGAATGCATTCCTAGAGAGAAATATAAGAATTATTTAATACGTTACAATGAGAAAACGAATATATGAACCGCGGAAAAATGAATATAATATTATATGAACCCCTTAGAAATATAAAATATAATAAAACGCAAGAGAATCATAGAAGAATATCACGATTAACCAACGGAGGTCATTCAGAAAAACTATATTAATGATAAAACAACGCTTCACTTTAAAAACATAAACAACATGATAAAAGATCAAGAACAATTGCAAACGATTAGTGCACATCGCACACAAACTGCAATAAATCCAAAGAACATCGAAACAATTGACTTAGTTCATTTAAAAAATGAAGATCATCGAAAACATCAGAAACCATACAAGGTCGATATAAGGTATTGCAATAAAAGGGTATTAACTTTATAATATACATACAAATTAGTCCATAAAAATAGAGTAAAGAAATATAATAATAGATTAATGTAATAGCCCTGCATGAAAAATGCAATGAATGCAACGATCACGTAATAGCAGACAGTATGTAACACTACCCCGACCAAAACATAAACAGAAATGTTACGTCACACGGAATCCCCACGAACGGCGACGATGAGTCGATCAGCGCAGCACCATGTGCGGGCACGGCAACGTGCAATACGAAACCCTTCGAGTTCATCGCACTGGGTAAAGCAAAGCACCTTAGTGCAGCGCCATGCACTTATGACGTGTGCCAGTGCACCGTGTGACCAGTAGATTAGAATTGGGTGAATTCACTGCGATTAGTAATTTTGGCTATGAGTAATGTTAAGGTTATCAAAGTAGATGTATATGTATTACGTATGTATAGAAATAAGAATAAGTATTTAAGCCATTGTAAAATTCAAGAACACAGACAGTCTTTTATCAGAACTTAACGCTGCCATTCGGCGTATTGTTTTTATTTTTAACTGTTCTCCATTTTCTCCACTTAGAAATAGCGGCGTATCCACCTCTGGTGTGACGCCATTATACAGCGTGTATCCACTTTTGTGTGACGCGCTACGCTAGGCTTTCAGCTCCCCTTCGGCTTCCAACATACATTAAACTTTTCATAGATTTAGCAAAACGGGGCGGTTCACTTTATGTGACTGGCTTTGTAAACTAAATGTTCACAATGGTTCTGTTCTTTCCCGACTTTAAGCTTGAATTGCCGATTAACAAATTGTTATTTTTTTGGTAATATATAATAAGTTCCTAAAATTAAAGTTACATTAATAAAAAGCACAAGCCCTTGACCGACTGCGCCATATAACTGATGAGTATATTTCATTTAACAAAACAAAAAAGAAACGCAACAACTTTCAAAGATAACTTGGGATTTATTCCGAAGCTTTACAAAAGGTGTTCTACAAGTCATGGGAAGAACTATACTGAAAGTAACATAATTTCAAATGATTCTTAAGGGTGACCGAAGTCGGATCAAAATTGCTAGATTGCAATTTTGTATGGTTTTTTTAAAATTAAATTAGAACGGATATCTGAGGTGAGTTGCGTTTAGGAGTCGGATTTCTTCGAAAGCAAAAGTAAGTAACGGAAATGAAGAAATCCGACATTTATTCACTTGAAAATGCAGATATTGATCCAGCACGTAAACGCAAAGGAGACCCTTATAAAACCTGAAAGATTATAGCCTTTCAAGCGCAGTTCCTCGCAGACTTAAGACGAAAGGTGTGATAATGCGTCAAGACGCTGTACCTCTACAAAAGGCAGAAAAAAAACTCGAGCGACAGACACGGAAAGGATGATTTTATTATGAAGACAGATTTTTCTGTTTTGCATCTAATCCAATGTTGCATTCCTATTAATTCTGTATTTACAACCAATTATTCCTAACTGCATTAAATTTAACATTTTTTGTACAGTTGTACTGTACGTGCACGCAGCACAAATTTGCAACTCTTTGGTTGCGCCGTTTTTGCTGAAGAAATATCTGTAACCGTTTAAAGATGGCGGCTTTCTCTAACGGAAATATTTATCCCTTTTCCAATTGGAAAAAGAAAATTTCCCAAATTAAGTTCATCTCATACAACCACCAACTTAGTTAGCTCCACCTATGAAACGATTTCCACAACGAAGAGCTTTTGACACTTGCAATTGATTGCCAACAAATAAAACCAAAACTCCCTGACTGCCAGGTCCCTTGTCATAATCAGACAGTAAGTGCATTTCGCGACAGTCTGTGCTGTCAACAAATTTGTCAGTGGTGTTTTTTGACGAAAAACGGTACAAACAATCGTGTAGGCGTCGCTGTGCAGCTAAGCATCTGTGACAGTGACTCAATTATTGAGTTTCTGTAAGAAAAGCTGCCGCGAAGGGTGTTTTCCTGTCAATTACACCAGAGTAGTTTTTCCAATTGGATCTGTCGGGTGTTTAGCTTTTCCATCTGCCAGTGTGTGTTCGCAATACTTCCGAAAGGGTGCGTGATCTCGCGTATACATATACACGCCGCAGCTGAGAGGAACGGCTCAACCCTTGGCTTGAGGTGGATGAAGTGGGTGGTGATTTGGTGCTGATTCGGTTCTTTTGTCATGAGATCTGTATGAAGTGATTCTGCTATATCTATTGGATTTTCTGCATTCCGCGGATAGTTTAAGTGGAAATCTATTGAGCGGAGTGCTGCAATTAGGTGCACGGGTGAGTGGCTCGGTCCCACCCAAAGGGCTGGTTTTGGTGTACATGGAAAATTCGCGGAGTGTCCTTAGCAAGTTTGTCGCTCTGTTTTGGCAACCAACACATGTGCAGGTGTGGGAGAGCTTATGCTGGAATATCTCTCGGAAAAGGGTCTCGCTCAGGCAACCCCTCCCAAGAGAGGGTGAAAATTGGTGTGCATGTCACAGTTCTGTCGTACCTTTTTCGAATTTTGTTTATGTTCGAATGCGCCGCGCGGTACATTATATGTACGAAAACTTACATTTTCGCCGGAATCCGTTCCTCCCTCTGCAAAAGGCCGGCTTATCGGCTTTTTAAACTTCAAGTTAAGCCACAGTCGTGGAATCGATTAAATGCCCAGCTGTTAAATATTATAAAAATTGGAAAATCGGCTCTGCAGATCCTTGAGTAAACGGGCATAAATAGGAGGCAGTTAATTGGGGAACATAATCCGATTGCTAGTTTAAGTGAAACTTGGTCCAATTTAAATACTCCGAAGTCAAGTGTAATGAAACCTTGTGTAAGGTAATTGAGACCTTGTTCAAAAAGCCTTGACCTCTTTAAATGAATCGTTTTATTCGGTTCACTATTAATATTCTTTCTCAATCAGTAACAAGTAAACTTACAGACTGTTTACTACTAAATTTTAGATATGGAAAGACTTTATACACCTCTATTTGCATATTATAAATAAAACTTATGTATGTACATTAACAACGATATACAGGGTGTATCGTATAGCGCATGCAGAAGTGATATCTTCCCTTGCCGTACAAAAAATTGTATGATAGGAGGGACTCTCAATCGTTTTCGACCTTCAGAGTGGTTCATATATTTGGAATGCACATATATTTTTGAAGACACATATACCTACTTTTAATAATGATAAGGGAAATTGCAATTGCTGTCTTGGCAGTCATCATTTATTTTTATCACTTTATTTTACGACGTTTCCTGGTAATTTAAAAAAATGTTGCAGTATTATTTGACAATTCAAAAATTATTTAAAATTGTAGAAGCCATCTTTTCCGAAATATAAAAGAATACATTTTTTAAAAGTGGAATATATCTGAAACAATGACAAATTTTCCAAAATTCTTTATATATACAACACACAATTGAATTTCACCAGTAGAAATTATTTATGCAAATTTGGTCATTCAACAAGTAAATTGCACAGTTGCTCCATCTCCTGTCAAATAAGTGCAGTTAAAATTTCGAACGTTTTCGCAATTTTGTAGAGACACAACATACGACACTGTCGTGTGAATCATGGAGATAGCAAATAACTTGAAGTTCTACGCTGTATTGGAAACGCTGCTTAAAGCATAATATATCAAAAAAGAATGGGCGCATGTATAATAGACGTTTTTGGCTGCGCCAGTTATATGCAATCCGTCCACTTCATGGGTTCTACGAAACATCTTTCGCGCAACTGGAGCAAGATGTGGAAATGTTTTTTAAAGCCGTACGGATGTCCAAAGAAAACTTTATGTTTTTGCTAAATTTATTACAAAATAAATTGATTAATATCTCCATCCGTACGCCAATATCACCGAAATGTCGGTTGCTATTGACATTGATGTGAGCAAAACTATATATTAATTTAGGCATTTTCAAAGTTTAGAATAATAATTTTTGTAAGTACCGTGCACATGGCAAGCCACGCAGAATTTATTCCTTTAATTTTAGGATTGCATCCTGCACTGTGAGGAAAATCATTGTAGAAACGTGTAACTCTGTGAAAAGAATACGATTTTTTTTAGCTGAGTGTCATAGTATAGCTGAAGATATTGGATAATCGTATGGCCTTAACAACTCCATAGAAGACATTGAGGGTAAAAATGTTAATATGGTATGTCGTCGCCGCCCGCCATGAAGGATCGCAATTTTTTAACTATAAGAAGGGACACAGCGTTGTGTTACTTACAATATGCGATACACGTTATTCTTTTGTTCTGATCGATGTTGGAGCCTAGGGCTCACAAAGTGACGAAAATGTGTTCAAAAGCAGAGCTTTTGGATTAGCACTGGAGCGGAATCAACTAAATACGCTCCCAAACTCTACAACCAATTTTCCATTTTATTTCGTCCGCGATGCAGCATTCCCTCTAAAAGAGGTATTTAGTAAAACCCTTTCCAAATGGTGATAGTATGTTATGTCCAACCTTATATCTTATGTGTTTTAATATCCAGGACAACAATTATCACTTGCGAAGCAAAATTTCCATATTTCGTGCAAGAGTATTAATTGAGAATTCGGTTGGTGTTTTGGCTAGTATGTAGGTGGAGGGTGCTACGGAATGACCTGCATTGCACACCTGAGAATGCTGAAACAATTGTAAAATCCACCCTGCACAACTTCCTACGTTTGAATTATTATTGTCTGTACTGCATCCAATTACGGAGATCAGATTACCGCCGATCATACGTAGTTTCAGGCTTATGGAGGAGTAAAGATGTTCGGATGCAAAATTTTCCTAGCACAACTATAAACAATCCGTCTTGAGAAGGTTTTTATTTAAGAGAGATATTATGCGAATATCTGTATTCGAACATAGGGGGAAATAATAAAAAAACACGAACTTATTCAAATCATTTTTTATATTTCCCCAGCTGCTCTTTAAATAAAGCCGTGAGCTTTACCTGGAGCTGGAGGACCAAAAGTTTAAATTAGTCAAATTTTCAGGCGCAAAAGCTTTAACAATTTGTACGATTATATGAAGTGCCATACTGATAACCATAATAGTCTTATCCAATCTTTCGTCAACTTTCGAAATCTTTCGGCAAGTCTTAAAGGAATGGTCCGCAGCGTACAAATCTTAAGGGAACTTGACAAAAGTCATTTTTACTAGCTCTATAAGTTCGTCATTAAAACATGCGGACATTGTATAATACAAAACTTGTTTTTAAAAAAAATACATTAAGGCGATTGTAGTTGAGCTTAAGATTCGTTACGATATCACAGAAACTTGACAAATCTTAGGGAAATCTGACAGAAAATCTTAGGGAGCCTTAAGGCCATTATAGATCGGCCTACTCTTAGGGAAATTTGACAGAAAATCTTAGGGAGCCTTAAGGCCATTATAGATGGGCCTATAGCAACATAATCAGTCCAGTAGTTTATATGCCAGTGTTAGGTCCCTAAAACAGGCGAATTGACAAATCGAAGCGAATCATTGCGCGACAAAGTTTTAAAGGCTGATACAATGTACGCTATGCAATTTCATCGCGCGGTGGAACAATGAGAAAATCGCGCATCTTAATACAATGCACGCGACGCGACACGTGATCATCGTATGTTTATACAACGTATAAAACAATCTTTTCCCTCACTGCAGTTATCAGTTTATCGTCGATATTCATCTTCACATTATCACAAAACATAATTTCCCCGGAGAAACCTCTGCACTTTCTAACAACAATTATGAAGTGACATTCTTAAGAACTGTCAAGTTCATATTCCGTCCCTAAAAAAGACTGCAATTGAAGAATGGAAGCAAATCATCGCGCGACGAAGATTCAAGTTTCATCAAATTTGGTCGCACGGGAAAATCGCTACGCGTTCACTGTATTAAGTCCAATGCATTTGCCCACGTTGAAACTCATTTCGTCGTGGGAATAAATCGAATCACATACATTGTATCCCAGCCTTTGGGGCCTGTGTGCACACCCCACACATCGCACACAGGGGTGGTGCGGGCCTGGATAATTGATAATGTCATGTCATATTATGTGAAAAATTAAACATCTCCGACCACCGACTATTGGTGTCAATGATGTCGTAGGTCTAATTTCTCCCAGTTTATTTATTTTCGCAAATGACATTAATAGAAAAAATTAGTTCCAACTAAGAAGTGTTGATGCTAATCAATTCGTGATGATCAAAGAACAAATTAGGTTGTCGGAATAGAATAGATTTACATAACCACTTCTACAAACATATTACGAAGTTATCATAATGGAATTTGTTAGTATAGCTATATTCGATGCTTTTGTTGAATTTCAATTTTTGAAGTCTTTTCCTCACTTCTAATTGTATTATTTGCGAATGGGTCTTTTTAAAAGGCGCCATTCACTAATTTGTCCTCACAAAATCTTTAGCCATGGTATACATACTCGTACATATTTGTCAGCATGATTTTGTCACTGGAAAACTTGTGATGCAAAACTTGTATGCTTTACAAAGTTTGTTTCTAATTCTATCAAATGTGGTCATCGGGTTGATGTAATTTGTGTTGACCTTAACAAAGCTTTTGATCGGGTTCATCACTTACTTCTATAGGTTTGGCAAGCACAGTAGAATGTGAAGATTGGGAACTCATTCTCTATAGGGTCTTTCAATAAGGACGCTTGACTCTTAAATATAAATAAAACAAGTTGTGCGTGAGACATCCACTCCAGTTTTATTTTATTTGAAAGAATATTTTATGGCATTAAGTATAGAATATAACGTGGTTCAAATGCCCGCCGCAGCTTTGCTTGGTGGCAAGTGCAGTCTTAGAGGTTGCGTCGGAGTCGAAATTATTAACGAGAACGAGAGGTACGGTGAATTAATCGTCTCACAAAAGCAGTTGAAAGCAAAGACAGCTCTGACTTTATCACGTCTAATTTGAAGCCATTCAAGGAAACTCAAGCCAACCGACCATGATATTCGTCGTCAGTTCGCTGATTGGTCACTGGAAATGTTGCAAGCCAACGGAGATTTTCATCGCAAAATCACCTTCTCAGATGAGGCTCATTTCTGGCTCAATGGTTTCGTCAACAAGCTAAATTGCCGCTATTGGAGTGAGTCAAATCCACGAGGGGTTCTTGAATCACCATTACATCCACAAAAATTGACCGTTTGGTGTGGATTATGGTATGGCGGAATCATTGGACCTTATTTCTTTCGAATTGAGGCGGGAGATGCCGTTACCATTAATAGCAACCGCTAAAACACGATGTTGACCGATTTTCTTATCCCGCAATTTGATAAAATTGATGCGAACGACCTTTATTTCCAACAAGACGGTGCACCGCCTCACACTTCCCAACTTAACATGGACTTAACTTAAGTCCAGGGTGCCTACAGATCCTTGAAATCCTTGGGATCCTGGAATTATCCTTGAATCTCAAATTCGCACTGAAAATCCTAGAATTGTCCTGGAATATTATCGCGAACCCTTGAAATTTCCATAGCGTTGAAAAGCCAAAGGAACAGCAGAGAGATATACAAAAGCAACAAGAGATTATAGTTTTAGTTTAGATAAGTATGTGACACAAGCCGATGTCACGGAAGCTGAAATATATTATTGTTTATGTATGGTTAAAAAAACAGGCATCTTTGAGAGATGCTTTTCTGAACTGTCGGACCTGATCCCTCACATATTTCATGATAGTGAAATCGCTTCAAAGTTTAAAATCCATAAGGATAAATTGAGTTATTCTGTAACCTGTGGGCTGGGTCGCTACTTTCAGAGAAGACTAGCAGATACAATACAGAAATCCGATTTTTATGCTGTTTCTTTCGACGAAAGTTTAAACAAAATTGCGCAAAAGGGACAGATGGATATTATTATTCGCTTTTGGACTGGAGATCGGATTCAAACCCGATACCTGAATTCTTGTTTTCTTACCGGCGCGGCAGCTGCTGATATCTGAAAGCGTTCAAATTCGGTCTAACAGATTTAGGTCTTGAGCTCAGAAAAATTATTCAAGTCTCGATGGACGGCCCCAACGTCAATTTAAAATTGTTGAAAGACTTTAAAATAGATTTGTCACTTTTATCCGATCAAAAGATTTTGGAAACCGGCACTTGCTCTTTGCATATTGTCAGTGGAGCTTATAAAACTGGTCATAAGAAAGTTGGATGGAATATCGATTCCTTCCTGAGAGCTCTATATTATTTTTTCAAAGATTCTCCAACGCGTCGAAACATTTTTATAAACATCACTGGGTCTTGCTTATTTCCATAGGAGTTTTGTTGCATTCGTTGGACCGAGAATTGTCGGGTCATGGAAAGAGCAAAACTTATGCTCCCCCCATTACAAAAATATGTGCGTGCTATTATTATTAATAAGAAGCCCCCTGATTCAAAATGTTTTTCAACCATTAAAGAGTTTGTACAATGCAATTTCACTGATGCTAAATTGTCCTTTCTTATATGCATATCTTTGGATTTGGAGAAGTTTTTAACCAGTTATCAAGATGATAAACCACTGGTACCGTTTTTGTATAATGACTTATACGTACTTTATAAATCGATGATTTCGCGAGTTTTGAAGGCTGATATATATTCAGGTATAAAGAATGTAAAACATTTGCTTAGTATAGACTTAGATAATAAGGATAATTTCTGTTTGCCATCAAAAGTCGATATCGGTTTCGCTGCTTTAAATGCACTAAAAAACCTGAAAAATGTTAAAGAATCTGATCTGATGCGATTTAGAATGGATTGTCAGAAGTTGATAATCGAAGTGTGCAGAAAATTGAAAGAAAATGTCCTCTATCTTATCCAATTATAAAAGGAGCTAACTGTTTATCACCTCTCATAATGTTGAAACCGGAGATAGCAAATTTTCGAATCCAAATAGCTTTGGAAGTGTTGGTTGAGGTAAATCATATAACACCTATTCAAGGGGAACGCATAAAAAAAGAGTATTCTAGTCTTATATCCGGCGACAATGTGATAAAAAAACTCGAGAAATTCGATCGTGATAAAAATAAGTTAGATGAGTTTCTTATGGACATATGCAGAGAGCATAATGCATCTGATCTCTTTATTAATTTTATAAGAAGACTTCTAGTTCTTTTTCATGGGAATGCAGCCGTAGAACGGAGTTTTTCTGTAAATAAGGAATTCCTCGTTGAAAATCTGCAAGAACAAAGTCTTGTATCTCAAAGATGCGTCCATGACTATCTTAAATCTTTTAATAATATTAAAGATATTGATTTCACCAGAGACATGATCTCAGCCTTTAAAAATGCCTGTTCAAACCGATGTTGAAAAAAAAGAATAAAAATGAAGACGAAGAGAAAAAACGAAGAAGAGAACTTAGCGATGGGATCAATGAGATTAAATTGAAAAAGAAACAAGCATTAGAAGTTCTGGATTTAACCCGTCATGAACTGCAGGGCTATGAAAAAGAGCTGCAGAAATTAGAAAAAGGGTTGACTAAATAATAATTGAAGTACGAGACTGTTTGTATTGTGAAATTCTCTGTTATTATATATATTAAGTTATATTAATATATATATTAAGATTCTTAATATATCCTGTTAGTTTGAAAGAGCAATAAAATACTCGTACTATAATGAAAAAAAAAAATATTTTTTCCCAGCAATCTCCAATCCTTGACCTATTAAGGGGTTCGTCTAGTTTTTTTGGGCCGTTTCGAGCGCTATGTTCAATTATTTATTGCGGACGGACTAAAAGAGATACAATGTTGCGGTTTGGAATGACAAAATATGTCCTGGAATTGCATTAAAATATGTCCTGTAAATCCTTGAATTATCCTTGAATTTCATTTGTTCTGTCTACATCGTGTCATCTAACGCTTTTGGATTATGTCCCACATTAAGTCAAAGGTTTACACCAACCATCCCACAACTCTTGAGGCATTGGAAGTCAATATTCGTCAAGCCATAGCTGAGATACCGGCCGAAATGGTGCACAGAGTCATCGAAAATTGGCGTGAGCGGATGAATGTGTGGAACAGGAGCCGCGGTTGCCATTTGGTCGATATTTTATTCAAATCATAAATCGCATAAAATTATCTTTCAAATAAAGCATTCAGAACCTATTTTGCTCGAAAATTGCGTGTTTTATTCAAATTTAAAGTTTGGACGTTCTTATTGGGAAACCCTATATAAGCACAATATTTTCAGACCCGATGTATGTGCTTTTATCCGGGTTTTACTGTATAATATGTCTGTAACTGATAATGAAGCAAGGTCGCTGAAATCTAATCAATTTTTTCCGGAGCTTTATCTCTTCTTTTAATAAAAAATTAATTTACTACCATTCAAAGCTGAAACAATAGCGAAAACAATGAGCAGTTTCATCAATAGGCTCTATTTAGAGACTTCTTTCTGGGGTTTTCATTTATTGTGTCCACCGTATATCAGGAGAAGTATAAGCAATCAAAGGAGAATGTTATGTAACATGCTTGGATTAATTGACAAGACTTGATTTATGCGACAATAAAAAAACCGGTCAAGTGCGAGTTGAAGTCGCACACGAAAGGTTCCGTACCATCGTACAATATATAACACTATGTACTTTTCAAATATAATACTTTTGTAAGCGTTATAACGTAATCGAAATATTTTTGCTAATTTGCATGGCAGCCATTTTGAAATTCGCCTTTTTTTTTCATTATTTGTTGTTATAGCGGCAATAGAGAAATACACACTCTGTGAAAATTTCAACTCTCTACCTATGTATTACGGTTCATCAGATACAGCCCGCTGATAGACAGACAGACAGCGGAGGCTTAGTAATAGGGTCCCGTACGGGTTCGGGTACGGAACCCTTAAAGGGTTTGTTGATCATAAGAATTTCACACTTCTGCAATTGGAGTTGTAAAATTATGAACGCTAATTCTTATTTTGAGACATTAAAGATCATATTTCTTGGACGGTACAAACTGAAAGCTGAAAGCGTTTGGGTTTAAGTTAATTTATAGGTATTTATTTTGTTATATTCTTTATTAAGAGTTCACTTTCTGACATAAAATTTTATAAGGCATCGTTTGTTTCTTTTGAGAAATTATTAACAAAATCATAATACTCGATTTCGCCGTTAAAACGTCAGCATTAATCGTCCAATTGTAAGTTAGTTTACATCAGTAGCAATGCCAAACTCTATCTGAGTTGTGATGTGATGCCTCACCAAAATTGGACACATGAATTTTCCATAAGATTGTCCTAAAAGTGTGCCTATATATGTAGTCTCCGTATTTTGTAAGCGTAACCGAGAGAGTTATTAAGGGGGGACATCACAGTAAAATTTTCAATGTTTCGAAAAAAAATTTTTTCGCTTAAAAGGTGCTTTAGGGTCTTAACAATAATATACCAAATGATGGAATACGGCAAAAGTGTCCGAGTGCTCAAATTTTTCATTCTGCGGTTAGAGGTATATGAAATTTTCATATGGTTTCTCAGTACTTAAAACTTTAAACGCGTTTTTCTCGAAACCACTTTTTTTGAGCTCGCCGAAGACATAACTCGAGCAAATCTTTACCGATCGACTTGAAATGTTGACAGTAGCTTCGAAATATCTTTCTCCACGGAGCTACGTAGGATTTTTATTTTATATGGTTTAGTTTTTTTTTTATCGACGATTTTATGGCGTTTTTTTTGTTAAAAATTAAATTTTTTTTTCAAACATGCACCATTTTGTGAAAAATCAATATATCGAAAAAATCCTACGTAGCTCGCTAGCTGTTGTTATGTGGAAACCAAAAAGTTTTGGTTTTTTTTTCCAGGTCAAAAATTAAGGAGTCTACGTCTTCGGCCATCGACACGGTTTCAAAAATAGGCGCCTTGGGGCATATGCTGCGCAGCCGCCATTTTTAAATATTTTTTATTGAAAAAATTACATTTTGTACTTTTTTAGTATTGCTATAAAACCTACTTTACAGATTTTCGATTGATACTTTTATTCAGCCAAAATTAATTCCCGAAAATATGCCTATTTTTTTGTGTGCTACTGTGATGTCCCCCCTTAAGTTACTGAGGCTCTCATTACTGGCCGTGGTGATATTATTAAAATAAGTATTTTCCTGTCGTGTCCATTTATTTGCACGGCAACTGTAAAGGCAGTGGCCACCCTCCTGTAACTTGGTGAGATCCAACTACATTCATTCAAAAAGAGGGCCCCATACTGCTGCACACACAGCTCTGTAGGTATATCCGTGTCGAGGCGCTCCGTGTATCCCCATTCAATGGGGAACGAAATACAACTGAGCACCTCCAGGAGGATTTTTCCGGTTGATACTGGAGCGGAAAATCTCGAGTTTTCATTAGTATTAAAGAAGTACTGGTGGAGCGTGGACACGGTGTGGTGCATGCGACCAAATCGCACGCATACACGTTTCCAAGAGCTGCAAGACCAAGGCCTATAGTGCTGATGCCGCCGCCGGGCCAAGCCAGACAGGGAATACATCCAGTAGCTTTTCGGGAGCGACCATTGTCTTTCGGGGGGAAGATTCCAGCAGAGTATCCAACCCTCACCTCCACCGCAGGGAATAAAGATTGCTTCCCTGCCGCAGTATGAAAATGTTAACCTCTCTGTAGCCCAACACACCGAACGAGTTGAGCGTGGGGGGCGCGCGAGGAAATGTGTTCTTGCCCGCGAATTTTCCTTCGCACCCTGTATAATTTCGAGATTTAATTATTTTTCTAATTTTTCAAATACTACCGTGCAGGCGAGGTACATTTATCATTTTAATGTGCTCATCCATGTTAGACTGTGCGTGTGCTGGACGTTCCGACCGGTGAGGTGAACTAAAGAGGCAGAAGTTCCTGCAAAGTACCGTTGCCCTAGTGCTTCTTCCGGTCCCAGCCGGTCTGGTGTTGTTCTTCTTGGTTTTCTTGTTGTTGCTTTGCTCCGTAAGTGTTTCTTCGCTTTTGTTTACTTCCAAACGTGTTGTACTCGGCTGGATCATCAATATCACTCCTTCAAGGTGCTGTTCATTTTATTACCAGCACAGTGTCGGACTATCGCCGACGCCGAATGAGCTCCTACGCCCGGTAGTGTTTTAATGCAAGTGAGTTGTGACTGTGCGCACTAATATCGTCGCTGTCGTTGTAGTCGTTAGGATACGAGCTGCATCGACTACTATACTACTACTACCCGGAACCGGCGCAACGTCCGGCCAATCGCACCGGGTGGTCTTCGCAAAAACAAGCCGCGTTCCACCAACATCAGCTGTAGCAGTAGCTTGAATTGAAAATTCAAAAGTCCATCAATATTCAGCAGAATGGCCGACGACGAAGTACTGTTCGACGACGTCTACGAGCTGTGCGAAGTTATTGGCAAGTAAGTATCTCAACTTTGCTGTACTTTCAACATTAGCATTAGGTTTAGTATGTGGTCCCATACGCCTCGAGGCGAGATATCCATTTGGGCTTTATGGTTGTGCTAATTGGCCATCCGACACCAGACGAGAATTGGCTTTTGCGATTTCATTTTGGTAAGGTTTTCCGTTTCTAGGAGCTAGTAGACGTGTCTCAAATGGCAATTACTTATTTCTTCCTTTGTTGCACACTGCTTCGATAAAAAATTGACATTAAAAGCTTTAAGTTTGATACACGAACTCCATCAATATCTGGGCACTATTTTACGAAGCGACAAGTTTTCTCCGACTAGTAAAAATGCTCCCAGTTTGACTATTGTCTTGGTCGCTTTTATTCCTCTTTTACTGGTCACTGGTAACACTTGTCGCTTCGTAAAATAGGCCCCCGATGCAACAACCCTTCATTTAATTTTCTTGATTGTTGAATCACAGGAAAAATAACGAAAGTCAGGTCAGGGCAAAAATGTTCAAATCAACTTTGTGAAATGATATTTATATATGCCGACCGGCATTGATTTTTAGCTCACTCCAAAAGTGAACAGAGTAGACTCGTGCTAACTTGGACATACATATGTATGTATGTACCATACATGAAAATCCAGACTCTTGATCTCCAGCAATATTTCCAAAATGTCTTAAAACGTGAATACTTCTCGTTAATATGAACTTAACTCATCGCTCAACTCAAGTAGTGAGTCCGTGCAATTATTGAGTTCGCTCAACATTTGATCGGTTGTGTAACACTCACTGCTTGAGCGGACTCACTGCTTGTGCGGAGTCGCTGTTTGAGCGGATTTAACATTTAGCGGACTATCATCGAACTCAATTCTTGAACGGACTGAAATGAGTACCTGATGTGATTGGACTAACATTGTAATCAAAACTTATTATTATTTAATTGAATTTTCAGTCTATTCAAAATGAACCACTCGATTTCTTTTTGTTGTACATTTTTACTTTTATTATTTTTCTAATTTTACCTGTAAAACTTTTTAAATGAATCATAGGTACACTTGTAAGCAATCAATACGTGCACATGAAAGTAATGTGGCGTATGTATTTATGTACGTACGCCAAAACTAATACTTCAGTTATGGCTGCGACAATTATTCAAATAAACTACCATTTGCCATTAACAATTATTGTTCTAATTAATTGTTAACAATAATTTTCAATAATAAGTGGATTATTAATTTTGCATAATAACATACTCTGGGTTGTTGCTAACTTCGATTTTGAATTACTGCATCAGCTGGAAGTGGCGGCGGGATGTGCACTGATGGGTACGTGAGCTCCGGATGTGGCTGGTGTTAACTCCTCTCTCCTGAGATATCTGCGTCCCGCTTATTAGATGTTAAGTTTGATTGGCCTGAGGTCCTGGAAGGACCCGAAGATCACCGGGAATGCTGCTGGGCGGACGATTTCCGGGAGTGTGGATGGATGGACGATATTCTATTTTGCCTTTCTACTTTTGAGTTTGAAAGCTATAATTATACCAGAAATTATTATTAAAATTTTGAATAGACTACAATCTGTAATTAAGGAAATCCCATTCTTAGTAGTGAGGTCTAGATCGTGTAGATAGTCCATGTCTAGTTTAACACTTTTCTCTGCAGGGCTGCTATGACATACCGGTGGTAAGGCTTGAAATGTCCTGATCTGCTTGTTGATGAATCCCTTCTCGTGTTATTATTAGTGTATTATAAAACTTCCTTTTAGATGTTTAGTTGAATTTTTTTCCAAAAGCTGCATAGAAATATCGTGTTATCGTTTATTACTTCTATTTTCCTGTTCTTGCTGAATTCATAGTGCATTCGGCTTTCGCTCCTTTTAGTAGACGACTAATGCAGTGATGTTCCGGTATTTTTTCCAATTGGCCTTCTTGCGCAAATTGTCATATTTTTTATGTTGTGGTATTTTTCACTAATTGCAAAACCTTTGTCTTGGTTGCTAGTAATTTCCTGAATTCCAGGTGAATCCTTTTATTATTTTTTGTTGTCGATTTAACTATGATATGGTTGTACTCTTCCCTACTTGTTTTTGGAATTGAGATGATGTAACGAAAGATTGGTCCTTTTATAACAATTTGAGGTTCGAGTACTCGATTGCTTCGATCTCGTTTTCATATTGGAGTGTTTCCATTTGAGCTATGAGTTGGTTGATTTCCGATTTGTCTAACTCTAACAGATTCGTATTGATGATCCCACTTTCAGCCAGATGTTCTGCTGCAACTTTTTCATTGATCTCATGTTTTAAAATACTGAATCTGTTAAATAACATCTTTTCGTATCTGTTGTCGCCTTGGCTGCCAAGGTGTCAGATTATTTTGTTATACTGTTAAAGCATTTCATTTGTGGATTCCATCACTTTTTTGTTAATTTTGTACTGTTCATTATAATAAGATCATTTTGGATTTTAGTAACCGTATCCCAAACTGTGGCATCTGGTGAACCAGCTATCCATTTCCATGCGGATCCTATCCAATTAATTGATCTTCTGCTCTTGGGGCTTGCTCCTTTTAATTTATGAACCATTTGTTTAATATACTTAAGTTGTTCTCTTTACTGCCACTATTGCTTTATTAAGAATTTTCTCATAGTTAGTTAGGTCTATAACATGCAGTAATCTTATGTTTCCGCTCATTATTCTCCCATTTCTTTGCTTTACAGTTGCGATAGGTCCCGTATATTCAAAGTCGTTTGCCGTTGAAACAATGTGTGCCCATGCTGTTCTAAAATTTCGGAAAAATATTTTACTGGGTAACGTCTTTTATATGAGATTTATGGACACGTCTTCCGCTGGTTGTAGTGACGGTAACTTTATTATCCTTCTCAACTATTTCCTTTTTATAGATAGGTTTGTGTTTGCCCTGAATTTGCTTTATAGCCACAGAAATTGTTTCTCCTGGTTTTTGGTTTTTGTCTTTTCGGGTTTTCTCGGTTTAATTTGGCTTCCTGTTTTTTTATTTCTTCTTTTAAATCCGTGTTGATTTTGTTCCTGAGATCCATTAGATTTTGGTAGTTGATTCTCTGTGATCTACCCAGGAATACGGCACTAGGTTTCATTATTCTTACCGAGTGAATTGTGTTATTGTATCTGTCTACAGATATGTTTATGATTTTTTTGAATGATAGATGTTCTTTCCGTAAACACCTCGAAATTTCGATGACTGTGGAATGAACTCTTTCTATGATTCCATTTACTTCACTTTTATGGCTGGGGTTGTATACTGCTGTACTCCCAAAATTTTTGAAGTGAAAACTTCTTTAGCGGGGCCTTGCACTTTTTTGGGATGGGTACAAAATGTTAAACTCGCGCAGGTGTCACGTGTCCTGATCGAAAATTCGTAAGACAGAGGAAGAGTGTGATGGCCAGCGCGGCGTAGGAGAGGAAGTAATATCCCCCTCGTTTAAGCGGTGCAGGGCGCTTGCGCGAGTGTGCGTGTGTGTTTGTACTACAGCCTGTTACGCGATCCACGGATGGTGTCTGCTGATGGCTCGACCGTCTGTATACTTGTAAAATTCGTGTATATACCGATTGCCCACGATGGCGGTGTTAGACACACGAGCGAAGCGAGTACGTTAATAGCTATCGTGGGCAATCGGCTACTTATCGCCCCGTGGTTAGTTCACGACGGGTTTTTCACTTCTGCCGGCACTCCCAGAGTGCACCCGTTGTTTTTTATGTAATTAGAAATTATCGGACTAATGAAGCTCTTCTCGTTGTCTATGGCCAATATCTTCGGTACAGTAAAAAAATGTAGTGCTTTAGTCATCTTGCCTCTAAGATGTAGCACTGATCTGTGCTTTATACGAAAGAATTTTGAAAATTTGTCTATACAGGATGGATATGTACTTGTACTACTTTCGAAACTCGACAATGTCCATGTTTATTATTTCCGAAGGGTACGTGGGGATGGGTGTCCTCTGTAATTCTGGACTATTGGGGTTACTATCTAATTTATGAGAGTTGCGAGTGTTTAGAAGTAAGTTTGTATGTATAAGTAAAATAAATATATGTATCGACATTTTTAAAAAACTTTTTATTTATTTAAATTTCAGGGAGCACCGCAGTGAAAATAAGCAAGCTTCAACATAATTTAGTTGGTGCAACTATAAAGTGGTCTCGGTATCCTTATAAATTTAGTCAAAGGAACTAAATTTTAAGGATAAAGAGTTCATAATTCTGGTCGGATCAACTATGTTGTGTAGTAACAGTAAGCATGATTATAGTTGCAAGGGTCTACATATTATGGTCTTAGCTTCTATTTATTTTAGTTGTATCGACTATGAAGTGAACATAAATGCTTAAAATTATAGTCAATGGGACTTAATTTTAAGGATATAGTGATCATAATTCTAGCCACAGCAACTTTATTTTTTAGCTGCAGTAAGCATAATATAGTTGCAAGGGTATATATCTTATGGCCCAAACGTCTGTATATTTTAGTCGAAGCTACTATATAGTAGTTAAAAACCTATATAAATGTAGTCAAAGCAACTAGAGTTTATAGTCCCAGTGACCATCATATGATCGCAGTAACATAGGTATTGAGTCACTGTGAGCATAATATGATTGCGAGCGTCTAGAATTTACAGTCCGGGTAACTATGAAATAGACGCTTGCGTCCTTTTACTTTGGTCATGGATTAAATATGTTCATCAATATAAATGGTCCAGAAAACCATTCTAATAAACACTTTTTCCATATTTAACGAAGCTTCGTCAAGTTTTGGTATATAGTCAATTGGACTATATGTATGGTTCTCCCAAAATATGGTCAAATATTTCTTTCAGTGTACCTAGGCGTAATCCTGGACAATAAACTTAACGGGAAACTCCATCTGTAAGATACAAAAGGCCATCTCAACCTTTTCGCAGACCAGAAGAGCGTTCAGCCGCACTTGCGGCATAACCCAAAATCATTAACTGGATCTACACCACCATTATCAGAGCCAGTGTCTGTTACGGTGCGCTGGTCTGGTGGCACAAAACTAACCTAAGCAGCATCAAAAGTACACTCTCTAAGGTACAGAATTGACTTTCTTAGCTATCTCAGAGACAATGAGATCTTCTCTGGAAATTTAATAATATTTTAGAAAAAAGGAAAAAAAATATATATATTTCTTTTATTGTGCCAATTGCCGAACATTTTTTGAAGTGAATTATTTTGTAAAACTGTGGAAAGGGGTGGCCAAATTTTGGAACGGTATTAGCTAATGGTTCAAATTAATTAATCAAATTAAAATTACGGTCGGGACCGACAGGGATATACAACAAAATGACGTTTTAAAACTAAAATTATTAAAGTTACTAATAAACGGTAACTAGACTATATTTAAGGACCTAGAAATGTTTTAAGTTGAAACAAGTTTTCAAAAAATATATATTTATCAGTTACCTGCTTACCTGAAGTAGTAGAATCCATAAAAATTTTATTGAAAAACTGATTATAACATACAAATATTCACTTTGAAGATTTTGTCTACACTGAGAGCACCGATATTAGATTCGTACACCACGAGCGACTATTACATTCCGACTACCTGTAGCAGATCTCCCGCGCAATACTAGGAATATAAGAGGGGTTGGGTATTGTTCCTCGAACTGTCTGCCAGGGCATGTAATAACTTATTTTGCTAACGGGTACACTTTTGTAAATTCACTTTTGGCCGCCTTAATCGGCTAAATTGACCTATGTGCTTTGGATATTATCGTGGAAAAAGAAGCGATGATATCTGCCCTGCGCCTAGATTATAAAAATGTGTGCCTTTGTTACAATGCAACCACATTTACGCGATATCTCGGTGGGTGCGCTTCCTGCGTTTGTGGACATCACTGGTGGTGCCATAGTCTGTAATGACCACGGATAATGACTCAGTGCAGGGACAGGGTGGTAACTCTTTTAAAAATATTTTGTGATTGCTCGAAAGGTTATAATATATGCACGCTTAAGGGGGTCTACTAGTGTGACCGCCTCAAAAAAGGTGATATTTGGGAATTTTTTTAAAAGAAAACTACTGCATGGAATGTTTTAATGTTTTAAGAATAGTTTTGTGGATATATAGTAAATCCATGATAAAATTTTCGGACCAAAAAATCGAAAATTTAGCAAGTTATTTGCAATCTCCCAAGGCTCCAAAAAAAAAAGTAACAAAACGGCTGCAGTGATAGCGACCTTCACAGTGCCTGAAATCAAAAAAACAAAAAAGTTTATTAAACTTAAAGGTTTTTCCCGTACCATGACCCTCGGGCTAAAAAAAAAATTTAAATTTAACAAAATGGCGGAGTTTCTAAAAAAAATTGCAAATTTTGCGCGAAAATTTAATGATTTTTGGCCTGTCAAAATTACATTTTTGATTTGATCAAAAAACTGGAGGTTCATGGTACGTAGAAACATCTTTGAAAGAAGCTCCAATAAAAATCAAATCGATCGGATGATTTCTCTTCGAGTTATAACTGCAGCCAATTTGACAAATGTGGTTTCTAGAAAAACGCGTCTAAAGTTTAAGGGGCCTATGTGGCAAATTTTCGATTTTTTTTTTATTTTGGTTTTTCTTTTTGTTCAACTATTTCCGAGTAAAACGCTGCAAACTAAACTCAAATCCGTAAGAAAATAACGAAGTTATCCGTTTTTTTAACTTTTAGATGTGTCGTTAAAAAAAGTACTTCAAGTACTCTGTAATAAGGGAAGCCTAATCGACGCGCTAAATCCGCGCTATTTTTGGTTCACAGCAGAGCAACTACGTTCCCTGTGATTCTCTGTTGTGTTTGTTGTGTAAACAAACCTTAATCAGTGCGTTTCTAAGTAGCTTTTTCGTTGATAAACTTTATGTTTCTTCTGTAAAGTCAAACTTTAATTCGATTTTGCTCAGAATTCTGTTTTTTGACCGCAACTTTCGAACCGATGAACGGCTGCTCTTAATATGGCTGTAACTCAAAAACTATTTGAGATATGCACTTGAAATTTTAGTATGTTATTTTTAAAGGTATGGACTATCGAAATATGCAAAAAAAGAAAAATCGATTTTTGAAAAATGTCACACTAGTAGACCCCCTTAATGCGTGCAATTGATGAATTCTGCGATTTTATCTCCGGAACTCGTATTTTTGCAGTATTTATTAGTGAAACCTAGTTAGCAATTATCGTAAGAATCGTCGATCTATTTGAAAGATCCCTTCAAAACCAACATCACACAGAGATATGCCTATGCAATAGTAGCAGATTTTTTCAATTTGAATATGCTGCAATCAAAAAGGTGAACTCAAGGGGTTGCCCTTGGTTTTCACCTGAGGTATGGTCATTAATAGAACGGGAATATCTCCCAAGCCTATTAAAACTGCTAAAGCTCACTCTAACTATAAGGCGATATGTAATAAAATTACTTCCGCTGTCCGAAATGCGCTATACCAAAACAATTTAATTCGAGCCTGCAACTTAAGGACTTGTGGCGTAACCTGCGGCAGGCGGGTTTTCACGGCAAGGATGCTTCCCCCTGTAACTTTAATCCAAATGACCTCAATGTTTACTACACTACATTGAATAAATAGAATAGAGTTTCTCAACACTATATCAACCCTAGTAATTCATATTCTCCAACAGCATCTTACAGCGACAATTTATTTATTTATTTATTTCAAAGAATTTAGTTCACAATTTGTGAAATTATGTTCTAGTGCTAGCCAAAGTGTTATATGAAATTACAAAAGTGTGTCGGGAAAAAATTGAGAAAAACAACTCAGTAATTTTATTTGACCTAACTACTATCTAATTTATCCTACTTATAAACTATTCTACTCTACTATTGCTTGTTGCTTGAAATGCACAAGCTGTTTAATTAGAGCATTTTCCGAGAAGCTACATTTTTCGAAAAATTTATTTGTTATAACACTAACTTTAAAACTGATAGGCATAATATTCGCTTGACTGTGCAGTTCAAGGGTGGAGAAGTGCCACGGCAAATTCAAAATAATTTATAAAAGTTTGTTTTGCATAACTTGCAATTTTTTAATATGCGTGCGTACACACTGATACTTAACAGGCCCACCATATAGCATTAGCGATTGGATATAAATACATAATAATTTTATTTGCTTAAAGTGGACCTTCAGTTAATAAAGGGATACATAATTTTTAACAGAAAACTCATTTTTTTAATTTAGTTTTATTTTTATTTTATTTTAATTTGCTCTCCGTGCACTTCTGTGGAGTGATCCTTTTATTTTGCCTCCTTATTCACATCGCCACAAACTAATAAATCTTGATTCCTTGGAATCTCGTCGTGAATTCTCCAAAACTGTTTTTGTCTATGAATGCCTCCGGGCAACATTGATTCCTCAGTCTTGTTGTCTTCCTTTAATATTTCGGTTCCTTCTCACTCTCTGAGACATAAGGGTTTCCTCCGCGTTCCCTAACACCGCACTAATTACGGTTACAACGAGCCTATCACATCGATGTCCCGTTGTTTCAATGTTAGATTTGCTTGTTTGGACTTTGACATGTCAAAAAAATGTATTAAGACTAGACTTGGTTGTGTCGTCGTCACTTAACTTTACTTAATTTTTTTCTTTTGTAAGTAGGTCATTGTATCTATAGGGTTTAGCAATTTATACATATATGTACATTAGACTGATTCAAAAAAACCTTTTTTTCACTTTTTCAACGGGTCCCCCCCCCCAAAAGTTATCTTGTGTCATTTTAATGACGTATGAAAAATTTCAGCGAAAAAAATTAATATTTAGAGGTCGCTACCGTCGATTTTATGTATTTTTCCATGTAATTATCGAAATATCGATGTAACAGATATGTCGCAGTAACTCGCTGGTTTTCCAACGAAACTTCGCAAAATTTTGCACAATATAAGCTACAATATAACCAAGTCGTTTCATGTTTAAACGGGTTTTAAATATGGCTTTGTTGTTGTTTTATTAATTTATTAATTAACAATTGTAAAATAGGGCATATTTCACAGGGCCACCTAAATTTTCAGATTTTTTGCTTTGATCGAGTTATTTCATGATATTTTAAGTAAGTTAGGGTGTAAAAAGTATCCCGCAAATAAATTTTTCACTATTTAAAAAAATTTTTTATTTTTATCTCAAAGTAAAAAATTTATTTTTTAACTTTAATTCAATATTTATTAATTTTCTCATATATTTTCATGATAAATCATTATATTATAATGCTTATAGATTTATAATAATCAACATTTCCGTATAAATATTACTTTACAGTCATATTTATGATATGAAATCCGCGCTAGGGTGCGTCGCGACTCTGCCATCTGTGTCTAGAAACATTGGCTGAATATAGCAATCAGAATGCTTCAAAACATCCAGTTTTTACCCCATCGTGTCATTGGAGGATTGTTAAGTGTAAGTCAAAGTAGAAAAAACATTTCCGATTTCAAAAAGTCTACAATTTTGAGAGGACTAAATATTTAGAGTAACTTCAATTTTATAAAGGTTATAATTGATTTATTTGTGAGTTTATTAATTGTTGATTGCAGCAATAAACTATTCACCAAACACAACAACAAATAAATAAATTATATTCTTAATAATAAATTCATTCAATGTAACTTGACAATTTATATTTCTCAAATACCACGAAATATGAAGTTTTCAATTACGTTCATTACTTTTGAAATGTTTTAAAATTTTGCAATAATTATTCAAAATTATAACAAATGTTAGTACAGTAACTTTGAATAAAGGAATACATTAACGGATTAAATCATTTTAGTTTTTCCTTTTCTTTTCATTTGACATGGAAAGCATTTCCTTCACTTATGGAAAATTTGAATATAAAAATTTGAATATTTAAAATTTTCGCCTTAACGAGCCACTTTCTTTTATTATGTTGACAATTCGTTCCTCCAATGACACGATGGGGTAAAAACTGGATGTTTTGAAGCATTCTGATTGCTATATTCAGCCAATGTTTCTAGACACAGATGGCAGAGTCGCGACGCACCCTAGCGCGGATTTCATATCATAAATATGACTGTAAAGTAATATTTATACGGAAATGTTGATTATTATAAATCTATAAGCATTATAATATAATGATTTATCATGAAAATAAATGAGAAAATTAATAAATATTGAATTAAAGTTACAAAATAAATTTTTTACTTTGAGAAAAAAATAAAAATTTTTTTTAAATAGTGAAAAATTTATTTGCGGGATACTTTTTACACCCTAACTTACTTAAAATATCATGAAATAACTCGATCAAAGCAAAAAATCTGAAAATTTAGGTGGCCCTGTGAAATATGCCCTATTTTACAATTGTTAATTAATAAATTAATAAAACAACAACAAAGCCATATTTAAAACCCGTTTAAACATGAAACGACTTGGTTATATTGTAGCTTATATTGTGCAAAATTTTGCGAAGTTTCGTTGGAAAACAAGCGAGTTACTGCGACATATCTGTTACATCGATATTTCGATAATTACATGGAAAAATACATAAAATCGACGGTAGCGACCTCTAAATATTAATTTTTTTCGCTGAAATTTTTCATACGTCATTAAAATGACACAAGATAACTTTTGGGGGGGGGGGGGGGGGGGGGGACCCGTTGAAAAAGTGAAAAAAAGGTTTTTTTGAATCAGTCTAATGTACATATTTGTAAAGTAATCAGCCTTTGATGAATTTCCAAAAAAAAAAAAAAATATAAAATCTTTCCAAAGAGTTCCAAATTGATTGCTAAATGTAATACGTTGAAGATAATATTCTCTTTTGTCGGAATTTATTCCAATTAACGTGAAAATTCATAAATGAGAGTGACCTATGTTAGCTACTCTGAGAAAATAGGCCACTACTCTATAAGTTGCAAGGAAAAAGAATCACTTGAGTATCAAATATTAATATATTTCCGTTTTTATGCTCACATTCCGCCATTTAACGTCGATTGTGTCGGCTTGAAACAAAATTTATGAAATCCCACCGCCACTGGAATTCATTCCATATGTGAAAAAAACATATTGTGGATGAGTGGAGCGTGCGTGGATGCATGCCGTATCACTCGAGAAGGAGTGGCGGTTACTACATTCACGACTTTTATCTCATAAAGCAGCAGCAGTGGCTAGCATGACCGGGTAGGGTGGAATTGGCAGCAACGAACCCTGCAAAATGTTTTTATGAAAAGTTCAAACCTCACGATGAAAAATCCTGTCAATCTCTTTTTTATTTGCAGATAAAGTTGGAATGGCGCACCCACTCGCTACCCACCCTGGTTTAAAGAAAAAACAAAAAAGTGTTCACAAAGTTTACTCGTTTTGTTTTGCTCATTTGCCAGACTACCGAATATGGGTAGTCAGTATTCTACGGGATTTTTCATCAAAACAAAGGGTTACTCGTAATATCGACGCACAGAGTATCCGACCAGGGTGCCAATTGCTTGCTAAATGCCTTAAGGGTTCCTCTCAAGAATAAATTGCCGCGGAAAATGCCCAGTAATAAAATTTCTCTGATTCTTCTTTTCCCGTTTCGCAAATTTCACTATCAATAACTCTCTGTACGAACTTCCTTCTATACCGCCACTCTTTACATGTTCGCATTTCCCTAATAAGAAGCGAAGAAATTTCAATTTGAAGACAAAAACTGAAATCATTCACAAAATTCATGGGTTTTCAGAGTACAGGATAAAGGCATGGATGTTATGTTATTATATTGCATCGATGTCCTCGCCTTGAAAAATGTCGGAAAAATCCCTTAAAGGAGGATTAATCGATATCTGTGCTATATAGTTTTCCAGGGTGGATTTAATATCTGTGAAATTGTTTTCGGAATGGAAAATGTCACCTACATATGCAGACCTGCTGGCTTAGACCAGTACGGGCAGTCAAATTGTCAAGACATATGAACCACTTTTCCATCAAGTCGGAACTAGATTTCAAATAAACAAGGACTGTGGAACATATCACCTATGTTAGGAGTAAAATATGTGAAAACTTAGAAACAGACGTGTTAGTCACTTAGGAATATTGCACCATATCCTAGAAAAAACTTTCATTTCAGTTACAGAGCACAGTTTCCTCAAGGTTTATTGAAATTCAACATAATTTGCCCTAGAAGCGCTGTCGCCTATAATAATCGTTCGAAACATACCATAAAAGTGAAAATTTGTTCAAATCATAAAACCTGTTGCCTTGAATTTTAGTGGAAGTTTCTTAACAATCAGTAACACCTTCTAAATAGCGGGGAGGCGACTGCAAAAAGAGAGCCAATAAGCGTACTGAATGGACAAGTCGCAAACAAAACTAAGGCAGAGGTGGCTGGGCGCTGTTTGACCAATTTCGCGTAAACTGCCCATTTCCGGTGTGTTTAGAGGTAAAAGTACCCATAACCATACAGGCTGAAAGTGGTACTAAATGAAAACTTATTTATCCCTCTAGCGAAATGTGGACGGGTGTTTGGTCGGGATTGGACCAATTACGATGCAGGCTCAATTTTATGATTTGACTGCCAACGGCTGATTTGATTTCTTTTAAGGATTTCTCCCACACCGTTAGAGCTATTGCGTTCAAATTTTGTTTGCCTTTTGTAATATTCAAAAACCGTTAAAGCATTTGTCAAAATTCCTACCCTAAGGGGGTGAAAGTACATTTTATTACTTTTAACGGTTTTTGGACTATTTTCCGTTATTTTCCTAAGTGCATTGATGAATTTAAAAAACGAGGTTGCAAATCAACAACAATTAACAGTATCTTTAATTATTTTTAAACAACAATAAGTACTCGCATGGGCTCAACACTGGTGTAAAAACTTAATTTTCACTCATCACTATGATATTCATAAAAAACTAAGTAAATATTTGAATTTTGATACCACTCTTATATTTTCACATATATTCGCGTGGAATATGTCGAATATTGTTTAAAACATTTTTTATGCATATCAACTTACCGCTCTTCACAGCTCTAATGGTTTTGATACATACCGGGTGATTTTTTTAAGCTGAAACTTTCAAATATCTCGAATAGTAAGCACTCTACGAAAAAGTGTCCATAATTAAGAATTAATCATTCCGCGGGGAAATACATTACATCTAAAATTAGTACATAGTAAAAATTATTAGTAAATTAGTGGGTGGGGCGGTCGTTAAAGTAGTTTATTCATTTTGGCAGTTGCGAATAACTGGGAAATTGTTACCTGTAGAAATGTAAAAGGTTTAGAAATAACTATAGTACTTTTAGCATAATCCAGGCACAACGACACATTGACGTAGTAGTTTTCTGTTCTGTTTATAAGTATGGAATTTGTTTTCCGTAGAGTGCTTATTATTCAAAATATTTGAAAGTTTCAGCTTAAGGAGGCTGGATCGAAAACTGAAAAAACGGTAGAATTAATTCAAATTTCGCTAGATGATAGTTTAGCATCATATAAATCAATCACAAAAAAAATGCATGTCACCGGCCAAATAGAAGAGAAAAATCAAACTAAAATTTATTAAGTCAGACCCGGTGTGTCAGAACCATTGGAGCTGTAAAAAGCGGTAAGTTGATGTGCATAATTAATACTTTTAACAATGTTCGACATATCCCACGCAAAAATAAGCGTGGGAAAAATAAGAGTGATGTCAAAATTCTAATATTTACTTGATTTTTTATGAATAAAATAGTAATAAATGAAAATTAGGTTTTTACACGTATTGAGCCCATCCGGGTAGTTATTGTTATCTAAAAATAATGAGATATACTGCTAAAATGGATTTTTTAAATACTTCTATGCACTTAGGAAAATAACGGAAAAAAGTAAAAAACCGTTAAAATTAAAAAAAATGTGATTTCATCCCCTTAGGGTGGGAATTTAGGTAAATTATTTTGATGGTCGTTGATTATTACGAAGAGGATGCCACAAACAACATTTGAACGCAATATCTCTAACAGTGTAGGAGAAATCCCTAAAAGAAATAAAATCAGCCGTTGGCAGTCAAATATAAATTGAGGCAACATCGTAATTGGTCCAACCGCGACCAAGCACCTATCGACATTTCGATAGAGGGATGATCTTTCATTTGGTACCACCCGGGACTGAAAATAAATTGTACTTTTTAATTGTTAACCTATTAACCTATAATGAGCGAAGTTAATACCGTATTATGTTAAAACCACATCCAAATGTTGTGAATGATGCCCTCGTTATGTTTCTGCTAAGCTCCTCAAAATTTAGCCTTTTTTAATAAGAAAATGATGATTTCAAATAAGACAGAATCGGCCGCTTTTCAGTTGCGTTTAAATGGAACTTTATACCCTTGTCGGTTTGTCATTGTTCGTTGAAAAAGAAAACTTTTCCCTGGCTTGGAGCGTGTGAGGTCTGATAAGAAAATTGAATTGGACTGATTAGGGTTTATCGACAGAAGGCTCAGTTTCGGCCGTGTGGTAAGACCATCGTCGTTGGGGTGATTTGTTATTAAGGAGACGGCTTTCGTCGGATGAGTCATATGGATACGAGTTACAATAATTAACGAAGCAGCAGTTTAATTCAAAATGGGTGGCCGACATTTTGCGCAACAATTTTTTTCCGTTAAGTTAAATATTTACTTGCGAAATCGGATTACACAAAGAAAATGAAAGGAAGCGCGTCTCTCAGGGTACAAAAAGCGCTCTTATTTTAGATCGATTTTCACTTGCTGATTGAAGGTGAAAGAGAGCGCGATAACAGCGACTGAAGGCATTAAAGTAGCGCCAATGGGTGGGGTAGTCCTCAGATAGAGGATTACATAGAATTCTCCTCTACTTGGAACTTATTGCTTTTTCTGATATTTTTGGAATTAACTAGACGCAAAATGGTGCTCGAGTGATCCTTCAAAGTTTATCGCAATTTTCCGCTTGCACCAAGTTTTCCCCTTTAAGATGATACCATCAGATAAAAAGTTTCAATCTCAAGGTAGGAGCACTTTGATTTCGAGTATCTGATGCATTTGAAATTGTGGCTGCTTACCTGCATTTTACCCGGGGCTGTATTTCTATTTATATATATACCAACAAATCACTTACTGACGAGCATGTGTACAAGAGCTGTTGATTTTCGAAGCTTCAAAGGTTTTGAAGCTTCGCAAAAAATTCGAGGCAGCACATTCGGAAACGAATGGAAAGTTTAGTATTCGGAGTTTGAAATCAGCGAGGCTAAAAATACTCATATATCAACTTTCATGAAAATCTGTTTTCGGGTTTGCTTGAGAAGCGCTTTAAATTTTCGTAACGCTCTAATTTCTCAACATGCGAACTTACACTATAGCGTGCCATAAGCAGTTTCACTTCAAAACTTTTAATTTTAATTGCAAAACAATTAGCAGCCTCACAACGAAGAGCAATTTTACATATGTGTGCATATTATAACATCTAGCGTGTTTAACTAAAACTAATGATTGTTGTTCCCAGTAAATAGTTGAGAAAATTTAGGAGTAATCAAGTCTCTCTTGGAATCAAGAATACCCAGCCTCCACTAGTGATTTTTCTACCTTTTACACAAATTCCTGTATACTGGTTATCCAGTTATTCCTGTGACTTATCCAATTTATTATAATTTCTCAATTATTAGCATAACTCGTTAGTTTCTTCCCTTGCAAAAGCTGTTAAAACAGAAGCTTCAGTGCAATTTCGCTGAGCGGTTTACACTAATCCAACATGGATCTCCTAAAGGAGTCCTCAAATTCGCCGGACCGAGAAAAGAGACGTAATTAAAAAAGTTCGCCGAAAATAATCCCGTCGAAACGCAATTCATCCAGTTTAGTCATTTTTGGAATGAATGCGAAATTAAGACCCTGTAGCCAGAAGTTTTATTAAGGCGAAACTACTTATAAACTAAAAGGGCGGATTTGTTGCTAAGTTGTTCCTTTGATAGTACTAAGACCACCATGGCTGTTCTGAATGGTCCTGCAGAGGATTTTTAGCGTTCGGAACCCCTTGGGAGAAAAGCAGGTAAAAAGTGGGAGAGTCACACTCGGGAATTATTCCTTGATCTACCTGATCTGTCATTTAGTGCACTTATTTTCCTTGGGGGAGGCCGCGTAAGGTATGAGTTTCATTGCTGTAATGGAATTAAGCGAACCGTAAGCTGGTGGATTAAGGCTTTCGAGGGAAACTTTATCAAGAGGTTTTTCAAGAGTTTTATCTCATCCAGCGCGCAATAGTGCCTGCGTGTTCAGCTGTTTGTTTTGCCAACGGATATTAGCCGCATAAATGCCAGTATAAAAATGTACAAATGTAAAACTTGGTGCGGTCCTGTTGCTCGTCTATTTTCTGTTTATAAAATAAAATTATATTTAACAAATATAATGATTCAACATTCTCCTTCAATTTTGTTTTCTGTGCCTTGGGGTAATGCGTTCCGCTCCGCACTCAGAAGCCCTCACTTTCCTCTCAAGAAGCTGAAGAAGCTATTATGAAAGTTTTGTGGTTACTAAGTATGTATGTTCTCTCTGAAATTCCGTTAAGTTTCAAGTATGATGAAAATATTGATTTGCTGGAAATCGAACTTTTAGATGTAGGAAATATCCACATGTTGGAGTTTTAACGGTTTCAGCACGTTGAGCTCTATTTGCTAGGCTCCCTAAACCGATCGTACTCTTACTGGGTAAAGTAGACGTTGAATGCAGGCAAATACTGAACAAATGAGTTTATGCAAATATTCTCGTTTTCTCGGGCGTTCAGTTTTTCAATTGTGATTACAAAAAATTTTTCGTCCCGAAGTGCTCCTGGTGTGAATGCAGGCGAAATTTCCCGTAATACTATAAGGATTTTTAACTTCTACTATTTTCGCAAAAGTTTTTCTAGGAATGGATGCAATTACAGAATGGAGATTTAGGTCATTTTAAGAGAGAAAAACATGCTTTGTTGTCATGAGATTCGTGGATGTTATCTACTCATATATGTAAGTACGTTTTAAATAGGGTTATCGAGAACAATAGCTTCTTCGTAAATTTAATCCATGTGAAGGGAATAATTGCTAAAATCATAGGTTAATATTATAATAATCATAATTTTATTAATATTTTAAACAAAGACCTAACTTATTATTTAATTGCTTTGCATTAAATTGCCTTATTTAGTTACGAATTACGTTTAAGGGGTTATTCTCATGTGAACGCATGAATTTTACCTCTTTTTAGGGAAGTTTTTTTATAAGACAATCAAATTCAATCATTTTAATTTTTTTACATGTTTTTATTTACATCTTAAACTGTATAAAAAATTATTTAGTTTGCTTTTTTTACATTGTTCACATGTTTTTTTTTTAATTAAAATAGACACCAAAAAAAAAAGAAGCAGGTCACTGGTGAGGGTAATAGCGGCTGTTCATGTAGTCTGAAATGAAAAAATCGAATGGATTATTGTTCAGTAGGTCTGTCGCTATCGTTATGATACCTACTAGAATTAATCAATTTCATTGAAAAACAAAAAAATGGCGGACTGTAGAAAAAAAAAGTTACGAAAATCTTGGTTTTTTTTAGTACAAATCGTTAAAAAAATATAAGAAAATATTTTCGAAAATAAGTAATTCTGGTACGGACGATAACTATTAATGAGTAGAAGAACATATATAAATTTCAAAGCAATCAGTTGAATAGTTTTTTTTTTAGACCCATGACAGTTTTAGAAAATGATGTTTCGAGAAAAATGCGTTTAAAGTTTCAAGAGCAAAATTTTCGTACGCGAATATTACGGCGCGGCGGCGACTATGAGTTGTAACTTATTTAATACTAGGAATTTCGGAATTTTTCACAGCATATTTTCGACAGGCTTTACTATCGAAATATGAAAAAAAAATCGATTTTTCGAAGTGGCCACATGAGAATACCCCCTTAATAGCTGCAAACAATCGAAAGCAGTTCTGGAGATGTTTTGTCTTTTTCTCAACGAGTCAAGTGAAATAAGTTTAAGTCTATCTAGATAGGGAGGCAGGACGAGACTATTCTCCCAGCGCAGTCGACGAAGAGCAAACGGTAAGAATCTACGTTGAACGGCCTCAATACGATTGATATGGCACTCATAATATGGACACCATACCGGGCTGGCGTGTTCCAAAACGGGTCTTACGAAAGTACATTATAACAGACGAGAGATGTAGGGATCATCGAACTCTTTGGATAACGTCTTGACGAAACCTAAGGTGGCATTAGCTTTAATAATAGCTGTTACTTTAACCGTGACAGTTCTAAAACTGTGAAATCTTCTAAACCCTGATTAATTTACAGACAATTCTTACATTTTCTTATATATGTATTGTATCATTTGAGTATAAATTAATTTTTCAAAAATCTTGCTGACATTAAGCAGCGTTCACACTATACCGATTGGCAAGGCCGATTGACAAAGCAGCTGAATATTCTGATGACCGTTGTTCCATTGACTCAATGCGCTCACCGCATGAGCGATATGTGGGCGAGTGCCCTGTGCTATGTACATCAAGGATCCAATGAGTTTTCGAAATGGAAACGTTGCTTCCTCATCCTCTAATTCATTCCTGAGCTTAACGCCTATGGCAAGCAGAGTACTTACAGGTTTACTTTCGACCGTACCGAATGTTGATAAAACATCGCGAATATACCCAGTCTGCAATTATATTAAGCATATATTTTATAAAAATATTGTTTTGTCATGACCGAAGGTACAGAGATCCGCGCTCGTTGATTTGAATCCGAGACCATGGAGCGGTCGGTTGAGTTTTACGTGCCATTGTCTTCCGGCTTGTCGAAGACCGTACGAAGCTCTAATTAATTTGCAGATCTTGTCACCGTCCTGTAATTGTGTGAGCATCTTCTTCGCCCTTACACCCAATTTGTACTTCCCTTTTTCGTTTATTGACCGCAAGACCTCTGGTTTCCAGTTGTGTCCATATGCCCGCTGTGGTGACGTCTACCTGCGAAAAATGCATGCCGACTTCGGCAGATAAAGCCACTAATAATCTAAGTGAGCTCCATCGTGTCATGGAAGAAGAAGAGCTGTCAACTGACTGATCGTGTTTTTGTACGGTCTTGAGTATTTTTTCTGTTTTAATTTATTCTGCTGCTCTGTGCATCACTGTTTTGCGTTCTAATTTCCGTCGTTTGTGTCCCCTTGTGGTTTGCCTGGTCTCCCGCTTGTCCGAATATACAGCATTTTATGTCTGGTTGGACATTTGCCCTGCTGGACGTTGGATTATAAGCATAGGACTCGCTTATTTTTCTTAGGGTGAATTCTTAGTATATGCCTCTGCCGAGGCTTGACATCTGCCAAATTTTAATTAGTCGTTTTCTTTCTCCTATTTTCTTGGCGCATATATTGCTGGATTTGGAGGTTAGACTCTTTCCCGCCTTGAATTTTAAGCTTCGGCACAACTCATCTGACATCTGTGACACGAACCACTCTGAATATCATCGTTCAGTTGTCAATCCGCTCCAGGTTCCTGCATCGGCTATACATCGCTTCTCAACCCAATTTTTTGGACAACATCACAACTCGCAATGGTCACCTGTAAGATTTGCCACAAAGGTACACCTAAAGACCTTACTATGTGTGACGGCGTCTGCGGTAAGTCTTTCCATGCCACTTGCCTGAACCGCCCTTCACGATCCTCTACGTCTGCTATCGCTACCTGCCATGACTGTTCGCAGATACTACCTTGCCACGTTATGCTATTCTTCAAGAAGGCAATGGACAGTTTTTCCCGTGAGCAATCCGTCATTGGCGACAAAATTGCACACATCAGTGCTAACTGGGCCAATCTCATCGCTATCTCTGACGACATCAATTTAATGGGCGAGAAACTCGAGAAGCTTCTGACTATTTCCGAGACCTTAAACTCAAACTCGTGCAGCCTTTTGGAAAAATCGCACCAGCTTAATACTAAAATTAATATTATTTCCGACTCCATTGACGATCTCCGCTTGTCCGCTGACGACCGCCCTCCTACTAACACGGCAGACACTGTGGAGTCCTTCCTTCCTATAATCGAAGATATTGGTCGAATGCTGTCCTCGCTAACCCTAAGATTATCAGCACCATCGCTTCAGATGTTAAGGCCTTATCTCTCAACAATAAGCCTTGTGGCGACTCACCAGCGTCTAAGTCAATCGCGGTTGTTGGGGATGAGAACCCACTGTGTCCTCCTGCTAGCAGATCGGAGGACTCTAAGAACCTACCTCCTACGTCACCAGCTGCTCTACAATCTTCATCACCGCTGCAAGCTTGCACTGATGACTTGCAGCCAGCCCGTCGAAGAACACCACGACGACGACGTAATACTTCTCCCGTCCCAACTAGGGAAACAAACGCAAAATCGGCCCCGGCCCCTGACTTTAACACGCAGCCTTCCAACATCTCCGTGCTGCTACCTGCCCGGCGTCCCCGCTGCATTTTCATTTCAAGAGTTGATCCCGAGATCACGGAGGAAAGATTGAGTCACCACATCTCCAATCGTACCGGAGCTTCTCTCGACAGTGTTGTCTGCAAGAAGCTGACTTCGACCCACGGACGCTCCGGACGCTCATTTACAGCTTCGTTTAAGGTTTTCGTCCCGGAAAATTTGTTCTCTGCTACAATTTCACCTGCTATCTGGCCCACTGGATCTATTGTGTGAGAATTTAAACCTAGGACGAGCATCACCAAAGCGCCCAGCTCAAAAAACTCAAAGGCGAGCTGCCCATCTACTACGCCAATGTAACCGGGCTTCGATCTAAGACTGCGAAACTTTTCGTTTCATCTTCTGATTCAGATTTCGACGTGGTATGCCTTACCGAAACATGGCTATGCGGTAAATTTTTCGACGCAGAACTCTTCAACCAAACCGAGTTCCAAGTTTTTCGTCGTGACCGGCATCTGTTAGCAGTCGACGCACCTGTTGGGGGCGGGGTACTCTGTGCGGTGCGCTGTGGCATCGCCTGCTCACCTGTGGAGTTTCCCTCTCCTCCAGGCATAGAGGCGATTTGTCTTGGAATTAAATTCCAGTATAAAACCACATTTATACTGAATGTGTACATTCCTCCTAACACATCTCCGGACACGTACGAGATGCTGACTTACTCCATCGAGCAACTAATGACGACTCTATCTCCTGTGGACGATTTTCTGATCGTCGGTGACTTCAACCTTCCGTCAGTTGTCTGGAAGGCTTCTCCGCGGCTTCTCATCTGTTGTACTTGAATTTTGACTTTGTACAGTTTTCTTAGTTGATTTTCTGGATTTGACACCACTGTATAAAGCTGTAAACATCTCCTGTCCTGCAGCTTCGATCATATTTGTGCTGCAATATGGTTTGTTGAAAATCTTGACTGTAGCTTGGAGAACTTTGTTGTTTTTCAGAACCGAGATATATATAAAAATAAAATAAAATTTATGGAATACGCGCATCAGCGTGGCCATAAAGTACAATTTTTACACTTTGGCAAGCTCCAGCTCGAGAACGGTAAGTTTTACAAAAAAATTATTTAAAATAAAAAATGTAAATATATTTGTGACGAACAACTTTCCGATTTCCATTACTATGAAAAAATTATTTATTCCAAACGAAAATGCCAAAAAACCACTTTTTTGAAACTTTAGCGCCACCTACTTTTTGTAATTAAAGTCGGACGACTTGACTTCAATGAGATAAAATGTAGTTAACAATGTCCTCTAACTTTTTTGTTAAATAAACTTTTCTCTAGAACCCATAGATTCTGAGAAAAACGCATCCAAAGTTTTTTTTGGATATTCTCAAAAACAGGGGGGGGGGGGGGATCAATTAGGAAATCTAACATTAACTTTATTTTATGCCTCCCTATCGATTTATCAAGTCAAATTCCGGAGCGTCATTTTTCGGAGCAACCCTATTTTTTCGTGCTAAATCGACTGTACTATACGTAGGAATCCTAAATTGTTTTGGAAGTTTGTCAATTCCAAACGCAACTCTGATGGCTTTCCTACCTCTCTTTTCTATGAAGACACGCTGAGCAATGACGCCCTGGCGACAGCTAATCTTTTTAGCGACTTTTTTCAAACTGCATACATTAAACCTATCTGTGATATTAGCTTTAATGATTTATACACTTGACTAAACTTCCTCCTACCTCTCTTCAGATGAAGGACTTACTCTTAGATGAAGCATCTATTTTAGCAAAGATAGCTTCTCTAACTGAGAGCTTTTCTAGCGGTACTGACGGTGTTCCTGCATCTGTTGTTAAGAAATGCGGTTTGTCTTTGTCTCCTGTTCTTTGTTATTTATTTAATTTATCTATTCGCTGTGGGGTTTTTCCCTCTATGTGGAAAATGACGCTTATTCTGCCTTTACATAAAAAGGGAAGAAGGGACGACATCTCTAATTATAGACCTATTGCTAATCTGCCGTGTTTAGCGAAGTTATTTGAATCTCTTATCTTTGATGCGTTATATTTTCACTCTAAGCCCTTCTTGGGCTCTTTTCAACACGGTTTCCGCAAGGGTAAATCCACGACATCTAACCTAGTTGAATTTACGAATTTTTGCACCTCTGTGCTGGAGCGCGGTAAGCAAGTGGACTGTATTTATACAGACTTTAGCAAAGCTTTCGACCGCCTAAATCACCAGCTCCTTTTATACAAGCTTAAACCTCTAGGGTTTCCTTCTCTTTTTATCAATTGGTTGTCCTCTTATTTATGTAATCGGTCACAGAGAGTCATTTTTAGATCTTCTCTATCTAAGGAGACCAAAATAGAATCGGGGGTTCCACAGGGCAGCCACCTTGGCCCTTTACTCTTTATAATATTTATCAACGATATTTGCCTTACTGTACCTAATTCCAAAATCCTATGCTACGCTGATGACTCTAAAATATTCCGCGTAATTAATAATTCCTCAGATTGTGTTTCTTTAAATTCTGACTTGACCCTTTTCAATAATTGGTGTCATAAAAACTACTTACCGTTAAATATACCTAAGTGTTCTGTTATGTCATTCACCCGTAATAAAAATCCTTTCTCTTTTGTCTACGAGGTGGGAGAAAGTTCATTAACTAGACTTGACCAATGCAGAGATTTAGGCGTTATCTTCAATTCCCAGCTTACCTTCGCAGATCATATTGATTCTGTTGTCCTTAAGGCTAATGCGGCTTTGGGTTTCGTGAAAAGGTGGTCTCGCGAGTTCAATGACCCGTATATTTGCAAGCAACTTTACTGCGCACTTGTAAGGCCCATCCTTGAATCTGCTTGCCCAGTCTGGTCTCCGTATCATCTCTCTGAGACAAAAAGAGAGGAATCTGTCCAGCGCAGATTTTTAAGATTTGCTCTCGGATGCCTGCCTTGGAGGGACCCTCTTAACCTACCTCCTTACTCAGACAGACTGAAGCTGATTGGCCTGGCCAGCCTCGAAAAGAGGCGCGAAATTTCCAAAACGACCTTCCTCTTCGACATGCTTCAAGGGTCTATTGATTCCCCGGAACTACTGAGTCAGATCAGTATTTCAGTTCCCTCTCGTTCACAGCGAGGTTCGGACTTTCTGCATGTCTCTTATCACCGCACAAATTACGGTAAGAATATGCCGATACCTTCTATGTCGCGGCTTTTCAACTTCTACTATAAAGGCCTAAACCCATAGAGTCCGTCGGCATCAGGCGTCGCTTTGTGCGGCGCCGCACAACTATTGAATACATGCATGCATATGAGAGCTAACCCATAGCCGAAGCGCGCGGCAGCGCGTCGCGAGAGAGAATTTTAGAGGAATCTTCTATATTTCGCGCGGCAGCGCGTCGTAAGAGAGCTACTTAAGAGAAAAGCGACGCGAGACGGATTCTATGGGTTTAGGCCTTAAGGATTGCGTGGACTTCAACCTTAGCAAAACTCAGTTGAGAAGTCTGCTCGCTTAGTCTCTTCTATTGTGTTCTCTTATCTTTAGTAGTCAGCTCTCTTGATGAATTTGTATACAAATAAATAAATAAATAAATAAAATCAATCCCCGGCCGTTGCAAAACCCCCTTGGCAACTACTCGAGCCTTCCTACGTTCTATAGTTCCATCTGCGTTATATTTGTTCCGGTGGACGGTGCGGCACCTAATGGCTTTTTTTTTGACTGGTCTGTTTACGATCTCCCATGTCCCGTTTACAACAAGACTCTTAATTTCCGAATAAATTGTATATTTCCATTCTGTTGCAGCGGGGCCTGAAATTTTCAGGAAGAATAAAAACACCAACGAATATCCATGTCCACCAATTCATTTTGACAGTGTCGGCTCAATTAACATAGAGTAAACAATTGTGGCGCGAATGTAGCGAGCGCGAAATTGTTTTGGTTTTTTTCAAAGATATTACATTCTTCAGTTGAAGTGCTCTTTTAAGGGAATTTTAGGTTTTTTCTCTTTATATAATCGCCATTTACACCACGTATAACAGCTTTGTTGACATTTCGGGGGGTGGCGCAAAAAATGTTCGGGAGGGGTTTGCATAGAAACAGACGAATATCCATGTTCTCAAACACACTTTGCCAGTGCCTGGCTGATCCTAGTTTTAGAATGCAGCGAGATCAGGATTCAACCTTCAGCCCTGTCTACGTGCCTGCCTGGACCGCGTCTGGAATGCGTGTCAACTTCATTTTGGTAGTTGTTATTTACTTTATTTATGCTGGTGTTTTTTTGATTATTCTCTACTGACAATGACTCTTCAACGTTACTTTTGTCGCCCTCCAGAATCGCACCGATTTCAGTATCACTTATGGACTTTAGAGTTTGCGTCGAATTATGCAGGAAGTTATATCTTTCGTTTACGAATTGTCGAATTCTTTCTCGTTATGTGATTGCAAAGATTTCACCTTTCTTTTAGTCTGCCTCTCAATAAGATTCTTGTACTCAATAAACTTTGCAGTCACTTAACTTTTACTGTGTAGAAAAGTTCACGCCATCGATTAGCGTCATCAAATATAGAGCGCATCCCTTGGATTTAACTCGCATCGGTTCGTAAAGATCTGTTTAAATGATTTGGAGAACATCAGTGGATCTGTGTTCCCAGATAGGAAAAAGAATTCTGGACATCCTTCCAGCTGCACAAACCTCGCAGTCATATGGCTTCGCATCAAATTTTAGGGAAAATCCTTCCGTTGCACTATTCTTTGTCATCGATATCATGTCTCGGAAGTTCAGATTTCCTAGCTGTTCATGCCATATTTTGGCATACGAGTGTTTGGCACCAATGGTAATACATTTCCATGCTTTTTGCACTTTGCCTCGTAAATAAAATAGGTCGCCCTTTCTCGGTGAAAAGAACCTGGTGATTTTTGTCGACGATTTTAGCGACTGAAAGCAAGTTGGTTCACAGCTCCGGTGCGTAGAGCGTATTCTCAAACATAACGGATTTGCTGGTGTTGCCGTATGAGATGCATATATTGACGTCGCTGTTGCATTGCTCGCTAGTTTGAGTGCACCTTCAACCTTTTCCAGGTGAGGGTAAAGTTGTAGATCGTTGCACAAGTGATGCATTGCTTCGCTGTGAAGACACTACTTTCGAGTATCTTCATGCGCCGATGTCAGGAGCGTCTATTCACCCATAATTGGGTCATTCTTTTACAAACCCCACAAATTGACCTTGGCATTTTAGAATCGTTTGACATCTCTTTTTAAACTTATATTTCATACATAAAAATATTTAGTACCAACGTATTTCATGGTGTTGCTGAACAATTTTTTCTCCCAAAATATCCACATTTGAATTTTAAATAATTTGCTTATCCTTCTTTCTTTGATTTTCTCCACACCCCTTGTATTTGAAATGCATTATTTCCAGTTGTATTGATGAGATCGATGTCAGTCTTTTTTTTATTTTACGCTTTGTTTATTAGCTTTCAAATTGTATCAACAAAAATTATTCAATTATTAAGAAAGGAAAAATAATAACAATTTAATTGTTTGTGAAGCTTTGCCATTGTCGTTCCCCCAAATGTAATAAATTTGAAAAAATACCATTTTGTTCTCTAGCCTCTTACTATAAAACTCATTTTACAAATCCTCACCGGCCAAATGGAAGAGAAAAATCAAACTAAAGTTTATTACGGGGTTGTCTCATGTCCGAGGTTAAATTTTGAAGGTTTTCAAAGATTTTTGTTGTTGCGGAAAATGATATACAATCTGGTTATGATAATTATATGATATTATTTAGCTATTGAATAAAAAAAAATTTTTGTTAAATAAGAAAAAATTATTTTAACGTTATTTTTTTTTTATTTAACAAAAAATATTTTTTATTATTCAATAGCTAAATAATATCATATAATTATCATAATAAGATTGTATTTCATTTTCCGCAAAATTTAACCTCGGACATGAGACTTAATAAACTTTAGTTTGATTTTTCTCTTCCATTTGGCTGGTGACATGCCATTTTTTTTGGGAATTGATTTATATGATGCTAAACTATCATCTAGCGAAATTTGAATAAATTCTCCCGGTTTTTTCGTTTTCGATCCAGCCTCCTAAATAGCCGAGCGGCTAGCTGACAAATCTCGGGGACAAAAAGTTCCGAAAAATTCAAAGACGGGGTCGAAACGCAAACTCAGGCGTGAAAGTCCGTGTGTTTTCCACTGCATTACCGAAGGTTTTGTAGAAGCGCTCGATAGGAGGGAGCAAAGCTTGCTACAGGGCCGTAGTTTCGGAAACATTAAGGGGTTATACGCAGTTAGAATTTGCAAAAAAAATTGTTTTGCATTTTCGGAACGTACATATGTATATTTAAGTATATTCTCTGAAAATTTGAAGCAAATCCGATAAATATTTACGAAGGTATACCTGAATTCGTAAGGCCACTATGTGTAATTTTAACTATATGTAAACTACTTCTGAAACTTTAAACGCGTTTTTCTCAATTCGGTATTTTCAAAGTCGGTGATATCGATTTCTCAGAAAATTCTCAACCGATCGGTCTCAAATTTTTACACAATCTTCTTAGATATATTTGTCAGGTATTGAACGAAGGAATAAAATTTAAAAAAATTATTACTGTTTTTTTAACAATTTGGAGCGAAAATTTCAGTAAAAAACGAAAAATGTTTTTCAATTAGACGCCATTTTGTCAAAAATCAAAATTTTATTATATTATTATTATTATTTCTTCGTAAAATACCTGAGGAATATATCTAAGAAGATTATGTACAAATGTGAGACCGATCGGTTGAGCCATTTCTGAAAAATCGACGTCACCGCCAAGCGCCTTTTTTTAGAGGTCGTTCGGGACATCATCTACAGGAGCGGTGTACATTAATATTTTTACATGAACGACGCGCTATTGTATTCTTAAAAGTAGGTTCTATTTGAATTACCATCACTTGTAATTGATAAACAAAAACTGTTTCTATAAAAAAATTCATGAAAGGACGTCTTTTTTGAGCCTCGCAACTGCGTAAAACACCTTAAAACTAGCTCGGGTAATTTCAATTTATTTCTTTTTGAAAAGACAAAATAAATCGGTTGGAAATCCTAAATCGAGTCCAAAGAACTTGGCCGTACTGTCAACGTTATCGCCCGCACACACTCAGTGGTCAGACTGGTCCATCGCTCTCAAGATTCAATCTCATGCCGTTTTCGGAAATGCAGTCCAGATGTTTAGGACTGGTTTATAGCTAAGCCCACAAATGTTTTGGGCCAACAAGCGATTTTTGTAACAATAGTATAGGCTTATTACGCAAGATTCGGCACAAGTTAGGAAAATTAGTTAAACAAGCTACAAATTGGTGTTGTGTTCCCCAAGGAGGATTTTTTGGGAAATGTGATATTCTGTTCTAGGCTGTCCAAAGAATACCTCCACCAATTTTTAGCTTGCTAAACTAATTTTCTTATCTTTAGCCCAATATACTTACATTATTTTCGAGCGCAAGTCACGCAGCGCGCTTTGCGCGCGTCAGCGTCAGACGCTCGCACCTATTTTCCACTTGAAAATGTTTACCATGTTGCACTTCAGTTAATTATTAATGACATTTTGTGGATACTAAAAATCAATGCACATAATCTAAAAAATAACACACAAGTTACAAGTTAACGGTTACTATGCGTTGTATGCACGGACGAATCCCTCGCAGAGGGTCTGGCTGGAGTCGGAGTGTACGGTCTGAGTGAAGATGTGTGCATCTCCCGCTCGCTAGGCAGATTCGTCTCCGTTTTCCAGGCGGAAGTTCTTGGCATCTTGATCTGTGCACAAGAGATTCTGAAGAGGAAACTGAGTGGGAAAAACATTTTTATTTTCTCTGACAGTCAAGCTGCTCTTAAAGCACTTGACTCATATACATATAGTTTCGTCTAAACTTCTCAGTGAGTGTCGTCACTCGCTTGATCTTATTGCGACTTCAATAAGATCATCTCTCATCAGTCGCTCGGTGGAGGATTGGGTCCGCTCTGAGCACAATGAAGGCCTAAACCCATAGAATCCGTCTCGCGTCGCTTTTCTCTTAAGTAGCTCTCTTACGACGCGCTGCCGCGCGAAATATAGAAGATTCCTCTAAAATTCTCTCTCGCGACGCGCTGCCGCGCGCTTCGGCTATGGGTTAGCTCTCATATGCATGCATGTATTCAATAGTTGTGCGGCGCCGCACAAAGCGACGCCTGATGCCGACGGACTCTATGGGTTTAGGCCTTAAGATGTTCTTGCATCGGGTCGACCTAGGCCTCGGCAGACGTCTACTCAACCTCAATAGATGCCAGTTGAGCCAAGCAATGGCCATTATTGCTGGCCATTGCAGGCTGAACAAACATCTTCACACTTTACGAATAGCGGATTCGCCGCTTTGCGGATGCGAGTTGGAGGACGAGACTATTGCTCACCTTTTGTGTGCATGTCCGTTCTACAACAGCGCCAGAACCGCTTTATTCGGGAGCTACCATGTAGATCCCAATGATCTACATAAACTCACGTTGTTCACCATCTTGAGCTTTGAGAACTGGTCGTCTAACGGCTCAATCTGGGCACCGAGATTAACTCAGATGTCAGTCTCTCTTCTCGAGGTTTGTACAATGGACCTTTAGTCTAAGTGCAGGGTTTATCTACCCGCCTCATGATAATCTACATCTACATCTACATCTACATGCGTTGTATGCACGAACAGAAAGATATTTGCCGGAATAAAGAACTAGTTGAAATCTTCTTTTTGTGATTAAGCATATAATTCAAGTATTTACATATAAATTAAATATTTCCGTTTTCTTCCAATGTGTGGTATCCCATTGTCGCTCTGGGCACATTAACGGAGGGTTGTGTGGCTGCTAGTTCCTGGTAGTACTATCTGGTGAGCGATATCGGTGGTTAACTGGTAAGAATCTCTTGATGTCTGGTTCTGGTTTTCATTCGTCGAGAAGATTTAGTAATCTTATTAGATCACTAAGTATGATGTCTGATAAGACAAACCACTTAGATTGTGAATGGGTTGTGCCTCTGTTTAGAAGGGCAGATTATGTCCTTGTGGATGCAGATTAGAACTCTGCGTGATTACAGATTAAAACTCTGAGGGTTTCAGATTAGATCTCTGATTGTGCAGATTAGAACTCTGCGGGTTACAGATTAAAACTCTGTGGGTTTCAGATTAAATCTCTGATTGTGCAGAATAGAACTCTGCGGGCTACAGATTAAAACTCTGTGTTGTTCAGATTAAATCTCTGATGGTGCAGATTAGAACTCTGCGGGTTACAGATTAAATCTCTGTGGATTCAGATTAAAGCCCTGAGAGTGCAGATTAGAACTCTGCTTGGAGAGACCATGAAATGTACTGATTTCTCATTGCATTTGCATGGCCTTATATACGAATTTATCTGACAGTACTATCTCGCCTACTTGGATTATTCTCAGCTATGGTGAATAGTTGAACTATTCTGCGCATGCTTGTCAGTAGGCCTTGACAGTCCTATCTCGCCTACTTGGATTATTCTCAGCTATGGTGAATAAGTGAACTATCCTGCGCCTGCTTGACAGTAGGCCTTGTCAAATTTTATGACAGTGGACCGATGTGGAGTTGTTTACAATTGTACATTGAAACATGGATTTCTTGGCGTTAAGACTGAACACAGCAGTTTATTGGCTCGAACAGTTACTAAAGTAAATGTTAAAATGCCCAATTTACTCGAAACTTCAAAACTGAAGCATTACAATGTTTTGGAACATTAGGAAATGCAATAAATATTATCGAATATAACGTCGTAGAAAAATGAAAGTAATAAAATAAATTCAAAGTCTTTTGGTCTAGCTGCAGAGTGACTCTTTTTTCCAACTCTCATGGAAAGGGCGCGTACGATGGATAGGGTGGGACTTTGAAAAGGTTAGCAGCAAGAACTATCCTTCAAAGAATATTCCATCCAATCCAAACGCCGAAACAATTATTTTAATGGGCAACGGAGTCTCTCCCTCAGTGGCGTAGCGTGGGTATCAGCCGCCCGAGGCGGAAGAAAATTTAGCCGCCCGCTTATTTAGGTATTTTATTTTAAAAGACTATAATATACAGTAGTTCTAAAGAACTTTTCGGCAAGAACAGTCATCATTATTATAAATTGGTGTTGTAAGTTGCTTTTAATACGTACTAAAACATATCAAAAAATTAGCGAAATCGAAGAGGGTCGGGTCAAAAACTCGGTGATTTGGCATGGAACAAAAATGGACAAAAACTCTTACATGTATGCCACTTACATTGATATAACACTTATACCTTGACGATCGACAAGATTAAGTTATTATAGCGAATTAAGTACAAAACGCAAATCGACTCCCAATTAGAACTAGAACGATACTGTTGATATTTATATTTTTATTGAAAAATAATAAACTTGTTAGAATTAAAAACAAAACCTCTGTCTTTAACTGAAACTTTATGCGTGTACTTTTTTAAAAAGCAAAGTCTTTTATTGCACTTTCAATGTCTATAGCATCACACACCTCTTGCACAACATACAAGATAGCCAGATTGGTTAGCCTGAAAGTATTATTGTTTATCTTAAATAAATTTTGATCAATTTCAATTTTGAAAAACTTCTCGCACAGCTGGCATTTCTTATGGCAATTGTGAAGAATATTCGGAGCATTATTATAATATATTATTATACAATATTGAACACTATTCCGTATATGATAGAAGTCATTCTCGTTGAATATTAGTCATAAACAATACAAGCACAAAAGAAAATCCCTGCAAGTCAGTACAGACGGTGTTAGCAGTCGCTACAATGAGCAAGATGTCATTATTATACATTCATTTAAAGAAAGGGGATTCTCCGATTTCGTCACAGTATAAGTAATGAAAAATTCCGTGCTCATTTCAATTGGTCCTAATCGTAGGCGCGGCAAAAATATGAAATGGTTCAAATATTTACAAGATATTATTTATTGTGAAATTTTGCCGCCCCCACTACGCTACGCCACTGCTCTCCCTAATATTTCATCAAGATTTGTAAGAAATGAAGAGTATGACGAGGAAGAACGAAAATTAGAGGCGAGATTTAAGAAGGCTATAACCGTGAAAGGGACGTTAAAATTTCATTGGATACAAAAACATTGCAAGCCAAGCACTTTTCCTTGCAAGAAGATGATTCAATTAAAGTTAAGGTCATGAAATAAATTGTATACTTTGTACATTGATAAAGCCCGAATTTTATGTTGTCCTCAATTGTAAGATAATAAATCAAAGCTTCTGCTGCGTTAACCCTTTCTCTTTCTGAGCAAGATGCTTATGTATTTGTTACCTACCTTTTTCCAGAAGCCAAATTTGTAATTTGGGCGTAATACTGACTTCGATTGATTTCCGTCGCTTCTCGACTGTGAGCGAGCTATATCCTTCTTTTTAATTGGACGGTATTTCGCGAATAGGGCCCCTGAAAGATGCCCGCTAACATCATCATGGTCCCCCTTTTTATGCTGTAATCTAGCTTTACGTGCAGGACCTTTGGAAGCATAAATGGATTCAAGTTTGTCCCATTCTTCTTTCGACGGACGTGAACAGTCTCATACCTATTTTAGTTCGGTAGTGCTAATCGATAAATTCAAATATGCTTTAGCCTAGCGATCCTTATTTATCCACTCATTGTGCTCTGCCTGGGATTGTGCTAGACCCTTGTTGGTGCTTTTTACTCCAGGATATGGCTTTTCTTCGCTTGCGTACCCGCAGGCATCGTTCTTGGTCAGGGCTTCTTCTTCTATTCTCCAAGTATCATAATCATCCTTCGAGAGGGTCTCTAGTCTCGGTGAATTTTTTGTATTACAGTGTGACATTCTAGCTGGCTAACGGGGTCTGGCATCGTGAAGAAGAGCCGTCCGTTCGCCTATACTTTCTTACGAATTTTACTTTCGAGACGTTGGTGTTTTTTTCTTTTCTTTTTATTTCTTTTTGGGGCTATAGCCTATTGGCAAGAGTTGTAAATAATGCAGGAAAAACACGCCTATATTTCGATAAGAAATAATTTATTAAGAAAAGCGAACGTCAACCAATCTCAGGAAAATTCAAAACATGAAACTAAGGCAAAACTTTAGTAGGTGTCTTGATTTTAAATTAAATTAAGGCACAGTAATATTAGATGAAGAGACAATTTCGCCATCTATTGACTAGAATATGTTTGAAGCTGAGAAGTATGAAGTGCCTATTTGAAATTAGTAAATTCTAACATTTTTGTTGCCGGATTTCAAAATTATGTTTAAGGTCTATTTTACATGAAATGTTTGCCCGAGCAGTTTTTTCCTACCAACACTTGTTCTTAAATTTATTTTTTTTGGGTTATCAGTTTTTTTGTTTTGTCGATTTATAGAGTATTACTAGAATTAATTATTTTAGAACGTTATTTAGCAGAAGTCACTTTTTTCTTATAAACGTTTATGTCAGGTGCGTACGTAGGGGTGGTTTGGGGTTTGAGGTCATGTCTTTGGAAAAACCAAAAAAATTCGAGTTCGCTACGCTCACGCTAGTATCATATATATATGTATGTATGTATATAGTACTACAATGTCTAGAATGTCTCCAGAACTGGTAAAGTCAGCTTGAGAACATGGATATTCGTTTGTTGTTATGCAAACCCCTTCCGAACAACTTTTTTCATTCATATCTCATTGTGATTTAAGTTTGGACCTTTTCTTAGAAACAGGAATTTTTTTAGACATGTTTGTTTTTTAATTCATGCGAGACGAACCAAATTCCGAAAATTGATCCCCCTAAAAAATTTGTCCTGGATCCGCCACTGGATCTATATTACGGCATGCGTGTGTGGTAAATTGTGACTCACTGTTGCTGAGAAGCAATATATAAATCCTTTTAATTTTGTAAGGTCAAGATTTTCTCGTTCCCTGTAAGTCGTCAATTTCGAGCCAGTTATTTTTATGTCGCAGCATACTTGTATAGTGCCCGCTTTCAAGAAGTCCGTGATGAAATATTGCACTCACGGATTTGTAGTAATGACCTGTAATCTTAAGTTTAGAGGTGGGGATGCTTTAAATGGAATATTTGCCAATTTTTGAAATGACACCATTTTGAATTTTAAACAGTTTTAAGAAGCTGTATCTTAAAAATTGATGGAATAGACACCACTTCAGCTCCTCGTTTTTTTCTGACTATGAAAGCAGTACTACAGATAGCATCTATTTTTTCTCATTTCCCGAACTCCCCGTCACGAAGTTTTTGAAGTGTTACAGTGTTTTCCTCTGCACCAGCAACTGATATTGCAAGGGTAGTACTTAGTTCTGTCGTTATGCTCGTGTATGAATACGCGACATTCAAACATGCCGTAGTATAAAGTATTTAAATTCAACAATATTTCTAAGGATATTTTCACGGTTCAAGAGTTTGGTTAGAAATAATGCAGCGCCTTGTTGGTCATTTGTTCCATACACGGTAGCGTCAACATACTGGCGAAATTTAATCGTTCCGAATAAAAATCAGCACGCCTGTACAACGCCCGCAACACTCCGACCCACTCTTCACATGCCCTGAGCAGCTCACAGTGGGGCCAAATCTCAAAAAGCTGGCCAAAACTAAAAAATTCAAGTTATCGATCTGAAATCTCTCACTCGGGGGTTTTTGGGGGCGCTGATTACGAATCTGATATCGGATTTGTAAAAATCAAAATGGCGGACCGGAAGTGACGAAATTTTTTACGAAAAACTAGAGTTAGCGCTTTGAAACTCGGTATTGTATGGTTTCCGGGGGCGCTGAATACGAATCTGATATCGGATTTATAAAATTAAAAATGGCAAAAATTTAAGTCACTTCCGGTCCGCCATTTTGAATTTTGTAAATCCGATATCAGATTCGAAATCAGTGCCCCCGAGAACCATACAATACCGACTTTTGAAACGATTCATCACTTTTTCGATTTTTGTCCAGCGAAACAGGTTATGCTTACATTTTTCGAAAAAAAGGCGGTCGGTGATATGCGGCGCTGATTTTTCTTAATTTTATTTCTTATTTATCTAATTTATCACCTCCAATCGTTTCAGAGCGGAACAATGCGGAACATTTTATATATTTCCATTTTAACATGGCATCTTACATAGTTTTTGAGTATAAAATGTAAAAAAGTCTATCTCTCTCTAAAATTAGTGTTTAATAATACAGTAACTAAATTAATTTTATAATATTCTACTAATCTTTAACTGACGATTCCATTTTGTTTTATTAAAATCTGTCAAATTTTGAATATTTTGTGCCTTCTTGAAAACGAGAACTTTTTCTCTCTTCAAAACACACAATCACTGCTACCCTTGGATGCCACTTTCACGCTGGCATTCTACGGGTGAGCGTCCAGTTGGGGTCCTATTATCGCTTGATTCTATAGCACTGGGAAGTACTTTAGCCAATTTGAGATTAAAAAATCCCAATTTGAAAACTTTTTTTTTTAGGTTTTGGCCAGCTTTTTGAGATTTGGCCCCATAGTGCAGCTCCGTCACAATGTCGAACTGTAAGAAGGTCCCATTGCTAACCCCTTTGAATACCTAAATGTTAACTCGAGGCCAAACTAGACCCATTGCAGTACCGAACGTCTAACGTTTCGTGTAATATAATTTGCATAAATTATCACATAACATATTAGTCAGATAAGCACAATAATAACAAACGAATTGAAGGAAAAGTTACGGATTTATTCCGGTTTATAGTTAACACTTTGCACTCCATTGCTCCGAAGCAGAGCCACTAAAAATATTTCTATTAACTCCATTGGAATCCATTATTATTTAAACGCAAAGAATTTTCATTTCATTGTTAGCTGCGTTCTTTTGTGTCCCTTGTTCTGTAACAACCATACAATCTGCTGTTCTGTTCGTGCTCTGTTGGTTATGCAGATTTAATCTCTTGGTCTGGACAATGTAGTTATTCTACTGTAAACTAAGGGCGCTATGTGCTAATTTTGAGAGAGTTTATATCCCCCATGTTGTTAAAAGTCAGTTAATAGCTGTCAGACGGCTTTCTGAATGTTTTGAATGAATGAAAATGAATGAATTCCTTTTCTTTGTTCATTTCTGATCCACTGATCTCTAAAATAACAGAATAGTTTTGTTTGGAGAATTGCACGATCATCTGTGCCTAAGGCGCCCACAGTTAAGCATTTTGCGCAGGGACTGATGTGAAAATGAGTCACCGTCTTTGTTTTAACAAGTTCCCTGGATGGGGGTGCGTTGTAATGTCCTTTTGAGGCATTCATAGTTGAATTTTCGTGCAAGGAGGTTGGTTTTTTTTAAAATAATTACAGTTGTGTGTGGTTTCATTCTTGTTAAACTCTTGTTATAAATCATACAAATTGATAGAGAATTAGTGTGAGAAGGTGTCTCCCTGTTGCTTGAGCTTTGACGAGTGTGCCTACATAAATATATACTATATATATGGTTTTATTATCGCGCCGCAATTGTTGGTAATTTAATTTTTGATTCTGTGGAATTGATGGTATCAATTCTTTGAGGAACTCAGTGTGAGAAGCCTTGGTTGAGGATAAATTCCAACAGTTTATGTTGATGAATCTCCCTCCTCAGAGTTGTCTGAAAGGTTGGGTAAACCGTGGCAAATGAGGGCGTGCAGTTGGAGCCGCGCGTTTACTCGACCTGGGAGACATCGGGTTTGAGTGAGAGAGGTCACCAATCCCCTCACGATATCTCTGCTGAGCCTCAGTAAATTATTCAGGGAATGAAGTCAATTTGGCAGCTGATTATAAAGTGAGCCGGCTCCTTGAGGCAGTGGCAAGTCGAACACAGCTAATGCTTGTTGTGCAAAGTGAATTAAATTAATTTGGGTTTTTTTGAAAATCTTTCGTTTTTTGCACCCTACATGTTCTCAAGTCAGACAGAATTGATTTCAAATAAATTTTAATGCAAAATTGATTAATAAATTTCAAAAGAGTAATAACTTCATTTCCCACTGTAAATTAATTGGGCTAAAATCAATTAAAAATCGCGCCTATACCAGCAAAATTTGTCAAGTTTAAATACTAGCTTCGTTCGTAGTATACCAGGTATTTCTGCTGGTTTATATTATAGCTGGTTTTTGGTAACACACATATGGCATACTGCGTGGTATTCGAATATCATAGTATCGATACCAGATATGCGTCAAAGGTATAAGGTTAAAGTCAACGCAATCCTTATATTAAACGTTGAAAAGTCGCAAAAGAGGACATGCAGGAATTCCGAACCTCCTAGCGAACGAGATGAAACTGGGATACTAATTTGGGCTGGAAATTCAGGAGAATCAATAGACCCTTGAAGCATGTCGAAGTGAAAAGTTGGTTTGGATATTTCGCGCCTCTTTTCGAGACTGGTCAGCCTCAGTCTATTGAAGTAAGGAGCTTCCGAGAGCAAACCGTAAAAATCTGCGTTGAACAGATTCCACACGTTTTATCTCAGAAAGATTATATGGAGACTAGACTGAGCAAGCGTATTCCAGGATGGATCTTAACAGTACACAGTAGAGTTGCTTGCAAAAACGAGTATATGGCTCACGACACTCACGAGACCACCTTTTCAGAAAACCCAAAGCCGCATTAGGCTTAGTGACAACAGAATCAATATGGTCTGCGAAGGTGAGTTGGGAATTGAAGAAATCTGAAAACTCTGCATTTGTCAAGCCTAGTTAATGAACTTCCACCTATCTCGTAGACGAAAGAGAAACGACTTTTTATTACAGATGAAGGACATAATCGAGCACTTAGGTATATTTAGCGGTAAGTGAGGTAAATGAGACTGATATCATTGATAAATATAATAAAGAGTAAAGGGCCAAGGTGGCTGCCCTGAAGAACCCCCTATTCTATTTTGATTTCCTTGGATAGAAAAAATCTGAAAATAATTCGTTGTGAGCGAATACATAAATAAGAGGAGAACCAAATTAGGAAAACAGGAGGAAACCCTAGAAGTTCAAGCTTGTATAAAAGGAGCTGCTGATATAGGCGGTCGAAAGCTTTACTGAAAAACAAAAGCTTCGTAGTCGTTGACCGGAGTCCTGTTACATTGGCGTAGTAGGGTGCCTTTATGGGTTTTGATCTGGCAGTGGTAATGGTGATTGTCCTAAGCGTTCTCTCACAATAGGTTCAGCGGACCAGATAGCAGGCGAAATGGTAGCAGAGAATAAATCTGGGACAAAAACCTTAAAGGGTGCTGTAAATGAGCGTTCAGAGCGTCCATGTGCAGAAGTAAGCTTCTATCAGATAACACTGTTGGAAGAGGCGCGATTACGGTTGGAGATCTGTTGGCTGAAACTTTTCTACGTAATTTCAGGATCAACTCTCGAAATAACGACACAGCGGGGACGCCGGGCAGATAGTAAAACGGAAATTTTGGAAGGCTGCACATTAGAATTAAGGGCCTATTTTACGTTTTTTTCTCTAGTTGGAACAGGAGAAGAACGACGTCGCTGTCGTGGCAATCCTCGACGGGGTGGCTGGAAGTTATCAGTACTTGCGGCGGTGAAGAAGTTTGCACAGTGCCAGTGGCACAGGTGGTAAGACATTAGGGTCATCTGGTTTGTTCGTAGGAGGAGACAATGGGCTTCATCGCCAGTAACCGCAATTGTATTAAACTCTGGTGAGCCACCACGAGGCTTTTTATTGAGTGACAAAGTCTTAACGTTCGAAGCGATGGTACTAATGACTTTGGAGTCGGCGAGAACAGATGCCGACCAAGAGCTGAAGTCGCTTTTGACTTGTTTGACATCTCTCCTGATAACCTCGATTATTAGAAGAAAGAATAATGTTGACTCCACAGTGTCTGAAGTGTGGGTAAGAGGGCGGCCGTCAACGGATGATCGGCGATCATCAATGGAGTCGGAAATAATTTATATTTTAGTATTTAGCTGATGCAACTTTTCCAAAAATAGATAGACTAGATGATAGACTAGTAATAAATATCGATATCAATAAAAAGTAGGGTAACATTTTTTTCGTCTTTGAATGTAGTTTCAGAAAAAGAATAAAAGAAAATTATTCGAAGTAATTATCACTTAGTTATTAACGTTTAAATATTAAAATCGACATTTTCAAAAAGTGGAACCCGTTCGTTTTTTTTTTATTTTCCAAAATTCTACTCTATACGAGTATTACGCAACTTTTAAGCCGCAGTTCGAAATGTGATCATATGTTTTTATATTATTTTTCGAATATTCAAAATCAAATTTTTTTTCATGATTTAATAATCTATAAATTCACTTTCTTGACTAAATATCGTCCAAAAAATTTGAAAGCCATTTTATTATAAGGGATTAAAATACTTTAATTAACTTGAAATATTTTATTTAATTATATTATTTTACATTTCATATAATCTTATTATTATTTTTTTCTCACTTTGCTTTTTAAATTGTTTAATTGTACTGTGAAGTGTACCATATACTTGTCTTAGAGGGAAAACGACTTTACTTCCACAATAGAATTTAATAAAGGCGTAATTTTACCGATTTTCTGTGTCGCTGGTATCAGTTTTGCATTTCTGTAGCGATCTTCCCATTTTTCTTTCATTGCACTGTATTCAATTTTCGAGAACCGGATATTTATATTTGGTAAATTTTTTGACGACCACTCGAACAATTGTTAACAATTAACACGATACAAATATGGTAAAAACTGGATGTGTTGAAGCATTCTGATTGCTATGATTTATAATGAAATGTTGATTTTAAATCTGTAAGCATTATAAACTAATGTTTTTTCATGAAAATAATTGAAAAAATTAATAAATATTGAATTAAAGTTAGAAAAATAAATATTTTACTTTGAGAAAAAAATAAAAAAAAATTTAAAATTGTGAAAATTGTATTTCCGGGATACTTTTTACACCCTAACTGACTTAAGGGGACCTATATGGCTTAAATGGGGTTTTGCGGAGTCAAAAGATTTTTTTTTTTTCAAGAAAAAAACAACATAAAATCTAGAAAATGAGGAAACTAGTTTATTACTGAATACTTAAAGATTGTTTATGGCCTATAAAAATCACAAAAATACCCATGGGCTCTTATGGGTTGAGCGTCTCTTGCAATGGTGGAATTTCACCGTTGCCGTAGCTTTTTTCCAGAACCCCTGATCTGAAACACATAAACAGGACATTTTCTGTTAGATAATACTTGACTGCACAGAATGAATTAATTAGTTTTGCTTTCCTGCAATTAGTTTTGATTTTGTGTAGTTTAGAGTTCAATTTTTGAAATTTTTCATGACTTACTGAACTAATAAATATTTTAAAAAATAATTATGATCTAAATATTCAAATATTTTTTAATTCATTCCATGACCAGATGTACAATAAACCAGCCCACCAAATTTCAAACAATTTGAGGAAACGGTTTTTGAAATTTTCTACGGCAACGGTCAAAACACAGAATTCCGAGCAAAATCGAATTAAAGTTTGACTTTACAGAAGAAACACAAAGTTTATCAACGAAAAAGCTACTTAGAAACGCACTGATTAAAGTTTGTTTACACAACAAACACAACAGAGAATCACAGGGAACGTAGTTGCTCTGCTGTAAACCAAAAATAGCGCGGATTTAGCTCGTCTATTAGGCTTCCGTTATTACAGAGTATTTGAAGTACTTTTTTTTTAACGACAAATCTAAAAGAAAAAAATGGCATAATTTCGTTATTTTCTTACGGATTTGAGTTTTGTTTGCAGCGTTTTACTCGGAAATAGATGAACAAAAATAAAAGCCAATAAAAAAAAATCGAAAATTAAGCCATATAGGTCCCCTTAAAATATCATGAAAAAACTCGATCAAAGCAAAAATCTGAAAATTTATGTGGCCCTGTGAAATGTGGCCTTTTTTACAATTGGTAATTAACATATTAATATAACAACAACAAAGCCGTATTTAAAACCCGTTTAAACATGAAACGACTTTGTTGTATTGTAGCTTATATTGTGCAAAATTTTGCAAAGTTTCATTGGAAAATAAGCGAGTTACTGAGACATGTTTTTAACATGGATATTTCCATAATTATATGGAAAAATACATAAAATCGCCGGTAGCGCCCCCTAAATATTAATTTTTTCGGCTAAAATTTTTCATACGTCATTAAAATGACACAAAAAAACTTTTTTTTTGGTGGGGGGGGGGGGGGGGGGGGCCCGTTGAAAAAGTGAAAAAAAGGTGTTTTTTTAAATCAGTCTAATGCATGGTCTATTGAACCTATCATTACTCAGGGCTCGTACATTGTCGATAAATCTCTTAGCACTTATTGACCCAATTCAAAATTATTAGTCACATTGGCCAAGCCAATATTCTGCTTGTCATGCGCACAGCATAAGTGCATGGCGCTGCTCTTAAGTGTTTTGTTTCCTCCTGTGCAATGGACTCGACGGGTTTCCTATTGCACATTGCGGGGCACACATGGTGCTGTGTTCATTCGAGTCATTGCAAAAGCGAATCCTATGTGACGTATTACTAAGTACCACTTGTGTCTATGATTCGGTCAATTCACTTGTGCGGAATTTGGTCGGGGTAGTATTACATTTCGTTTCGGGTTATTATGTGATCTTTTCGTGATCACTACATGTTGTCAGTATCCATGTCATCCAGTTTAGGGCACAAGAAGTTGCTTATTATCGATCTGTAGCGCTGGTCGCTATAGAAGATTTTCGATGATGAACGTTTCTGGAACGGAGCACTGATTTTGAGAATAAAATTTGATGATTTTCACTCGTTCTTCAACGCTATTACCTTCCACACTACTGAACCATTTACAATAAATTTGACAGATGGTGCTTTAACAACATGGGCGCTATAACCTAGAAAATTTCGAGCATCTATATTGAAAAATCCGTACATAATAACATAAATTCCATAAATATACAAGTCGTATTTAGAATATTTTCAGCGTGTTTTTGAAAATAGGCAACAGTAATACACGTATCATTTTAGCTATTAATGCTTAACAAACAATAATATATTGTTGCAAAAAAAATGCATTTTGCAATAAATAAATGCATTTGTCCGGTTTTGTCCGATCAGCTAGTAACGCAAGCAGGCATGACTTCTGATTTTCGCTGCCGTTAGAAGTGTTCCCGTTGAACTTCCAAAAAAGAGGAGTAGTTGGACGAGTCGGATCGAGTGTGTGCGGGCGATAGAGCGATAACGACGGCTAACCTTTTTTTTGTTAATTGATTCTCGATTGTTGTGTAAGATGAACAAATAAACATTAAATTGAATTTAAAAAAAGTCGAGCTGGTGTGTTTTTCCTTAATGTGTCCGGAACTACGGCCTTGTAGCAAGCTTTGCTGCCTTTTACCGAGCGCTTCTACAAAACTTTCGGTGGTGCAGCGGGAAACGCACGGACTTTCACGCCGGAGTCTTCGGTTCGAGCCCCCTTCAATTCTTTTTTTAACATTTCCGTCACCGAGATTTGTCAGCTAGCCGCTCGGCTGGCAAATTTCGTAACAATATAAAAGTATCATTTTAAATTGACGTGAACCATTTCATGTGATTTGAAGAACATATGCGCGAAGAGCAGGCAGACTTCAAAAGAAACCGCGAATGCATAGACCAATCAAACACCCTACGAATAATTGTAGAGCAATCAGCGGAATGGAAGCGGACTCATCACATTCGTCGACTTCGAGAGAGCCTTCGGCCCTTGCGCACAGAGGAATCCCGAGCAAACTAATACAGGTCATGAAGGCACTATATGACGACGCTGAAACAGCCATCTTACACAACGGAAACCTAAGCGACCCAATAAAAATAGAACTCGGGGTCAAACAAGGATGCCCCCTCTCACCCCTACTATTCAACATAGTTCTAGACGATGTCATGAAGAAAGTCACAGCGACGCCACCAGGAATAGGGTGGGTGCATGATACATACCTAGAAGACCTAGACTACGCTGACGACATTGCACTACTGTCGCACACGAAGGCATGCAAGCCAAACTAGACAACCTAGTGCAACATGCAAGAAAAGTAGGACTAAAAATCAACGTGAGGAAAACTAAGAGCATGCGGCTAAACACCACCAACACTAACCGGTTAACCGTAAACAACGAAGCAATAGAGGACATCACCACGTTCAAGTAACATTCTGGGGGGCATCATTTCCACCACTGGAGTGGCAGAGGAAGACATAGCAAACAGGCTAAAAGAAGCTAGAATGGCTTTCGGAAGACTATGGGCCATATGGAGATCCTCCCACCTATCTAGAGGCACCAAGCTCCGAATATTCAACTCATGTGTCAAGCTAGTACATACTGCTATACGGAAGTAAATCGTGGCTAACAAAGAAGGCCACAATGAACAAGCTGCAAGTGTTCATAAACAAGTGCCTAAGGATCATATGCAAGATATTCTGGCCTAGAAGAATACCCAACACAAGTCTGTGGGAGCTAGCCAACCAAGAACCTTTAGCAGTGCAAATCAAGAGAAGGAAATGGAAATGGATAGGCCACGCACTTAGAAAATCAGAGCATGCAATTGCGAGGCAAGCACTTGAATGGGTCACAAGCGGCATACGGAGAAGGGGCGACCCAGAATAACATGGAGACGTACGATCAAGAAGGAAATCGGGAACAACAACAAGACATGGGGTGACATAAAAAGAATAGCCCTGAACAGGAATGAATGGAGAGGCTTAGTAGACGCCCTAAGCTCCCAACGGGAGTGAAGCAGGAAAAAAAAAATTCGTGCGATTTCAAAATTACTTTTCAAAATAATGTATTCTTGGCTCAATGCAATCGTAATATTAATTAACCATTATATTGCCAGCGAGTCGTTCCAAAATAGATAGGTACATGAGTGAAACAGCAACTACAGTAAAACATTTTATAATAATTTATATTAAATATGAAAACCGTTATCTAAGTGTTCTAATTCCCATAAGTATTGTTTGCCAAATTTCATGAAAAATTAATTCACTAGTCTGTCCCCACACTATCTACTTGCTCGCTTGTTTACGTGTAAACAAAAATATGTTAAAATGATCAGTCCTCTGGGCAATAGTTGATATGCCTTTAAATAATTTTTTTTTATTTGCCTGAATTGAAAATAAGTTATGCAAATTTTAGAAAATGCATTATGTAGGTATGTACTTCATATGTTCAGATTTGAAAATTCATATATTTTATCACCATCAAACAAATTAATAATCAAAACTTACCGAATAAAATAATTATAAACACTGAACTTTACTGCACTGCTTCACTTTGCAACAAGAACTGTGTAAAAAAGCGTACCTAAATTCAAAGACACAGTGACGGAAACGTTCAAACAACAGCAGACAGACCCTTTTATGGTCATGTCTGCACATTACGGTCTAGTGGAATATTGCTTTCACGCAGTTTTCGTTAATGGTAAAATGGTTTACCATGTTTCTCAATGTAGGGAAATCCTAATGAATCATTGCCTTGTATATTACCATGTAAAGTGTTATTGCTTCCAAGCAGTTTTCACCTAATAAATAAAAAATTGTCTTTTTCATCAATGTAGCGATTTCCCACTGGGCAAAAGTAGCTAAATATCTTTTTGCGTTAAATAATAATGATGTCTTTTTTTTGCTTGCTTATAATTTTTTTATTTTTTTTTTTATTTAATAATTTTACTCGGTAAGTAGGTAGGTACTGTATATTAAACAGTTTTAAAAATTATCTAAGCGTATGGTTAAAGCGATTGCATGAATTAAGTTAAACTCTCTTGCCTTTAACATAGATTGTTGTCCAGGTGTGAATCAATTCATGATTAATTTCGTACTTTTTTCTCACTCACCTCAAAATACTCAATGCAAATAAAATTTTAAAGCGAAATGGTCAGGTTTTCCAAATTAAAGATATATTATACATACTCTCCCATATAGGTACTGTCAACTGTTTTATATTCAATTGAAGCTAAGCTTTAAGTGGTAGCCCATACATTGCTGAATGCAACGAGTGCATGCAGAGAACGTACTACAAAATTTGTATATAACATACATATGTATTGCATTTGTGAGTACAATCAATCTCCACTTTTGCAAAATACAGCATAATCTCGCAATATGTACATATGAAAGAACCTTGGGATTTGCGGATGCAAATAAAAGCCTCACTTATTCGGATATATGGAAAATGCGGTTTGAAATGTTATTTTATCCGTACAGCAATAGCTGTGCGGCAGTTTCAGGATCTATCTATGACGGGCAAATAGATAATCAGGGGAAAACTTCATTTGAAAAGATCCGGTAATTCATATTGATATATCTTCATTCGTATGGGGAAGTTGGTGGTTGGGGTGGGCGATGGTGCAAATATGCTAATACCGGAACAAATTGCTCCGGTGTAAACTGCATACTTTATTCGTTTTGATGCCCGACGAGAAAATTATTAATTAGCGCATCAACTTGATTACCTGGGAACAAAACAGCAGATGTTTGCTTGTATGACGATGTCCTGAAAAGTTAATTGACAACGTGTTTACTTAGCATCGCTTCGATGCACGCCGCTAATAAATAACAAACGAAGAATGGTGGAATTTTTGATAAGGGAAAAATTACGGTAATTCCGCAATGAACTTTAATATTGTCCGGTTTTACGCTCTTTTTGTTCGCAAGAGAAGTTATGACATCATATAAATTTCCTTCCACGTCATTCTACCTACTAATTTCTATTAAAACTAACTGCAAGTGGGGATAAATATTCATATGTATATAGTAAAGCAAGAAAATTAGAGATTGCATGAGTGCCAATTACCAGTCTAGCAGGTTGCTAAATTTTGGGTCCGTAATGATATATTCGGGGAGGTTCTTGTTACCTGGGCCCCACTTTTTGGTAACGGGGTTCGAAAGATTTTGCTGTGGTAATTAACGGAAAAATAATGAAAAAATTCTATCTCGACCCGTTTTCGCGATATAGGTTAATTCGCGAGCCAGATTTTTAGAGCAAATGTATTTCCGAATCCTGCTGACCGACTAACTATATCTATAGGAAAGAAACCATACTATTTTACATCGTCTACAGGTTAATCTTATGTTACTTATGCGTTTGCAAACTGGTTCTCGATCTCGCCCACTGTGGCGAAAGCAATGGAGGCTTCCAAGAGAAAGATATTGAGATTCTGTCCGGGGTTGTAGGAGTAACAGAAAGTGGTACCCGACCCGGGGACCAAGGTGATGGCAACGATGACCTATGTTCCGTATCTGACAATAAAATCGAAAAGGAGCATAGCAATGGATTCATTAGAAGGGTGTACGAAAATAATATGGGAGAGGCCCTGAAGGAAAAATATTATATGTCACCAGCGAATCTCGTTAATGAGATTCTCGTTTATTTGGCTGGCTACCTCGGGGGAACCGGATTTGTTACTGCTGTTCTATGATAGAACACGGGTAAGAGCGTACAGTGGATAGCTGGGGCGGAGTGCGAGTTGAAAGCTGTGCCGTAACAGCGGGGATAAGGATGGTGGATCTAACTGGCAGAGGTAAGATGGGGAGGAGCACCAGTGGTGGGTAAAAAGAGAATGGTGAATTTCTATAATCAGGTATCCAGATCGAAGTAGTACAGGGAAGGAGAAATTAAATGATTAACATAGATAACACAGAGTCCTGATAGGAAAATTCAAAGGAAATTTAGATTTTTGGGTAGGAAGTGCGGCTGGTCCGCAAGCCAATAAGTTCGGGTCAAATAAATAAATAAAAAAATTATTAACGAAAAAAATAATAATAATAAAACTGTATGTAACAGGAAAATAGAGAACAACAGTTTTAATACCTTGACGGGGACATCCCTAGAACTTTAACATATAAGGAAGATAATATAACAGCCCCTCTCAGAGGGTTTGGGAAATAATTTAACAGAAAATGCAAACATAAAGAGGCTAGTTTGTTAAGGAGGCTGGATCGAAAACTAAATTCACGGGAGAATTAAATCAAATTTCACTAGATGATAGTTTAGCATCATATAAATCAATTACAAAAAAAATTTCAAGTCACCGACGATAGAAGAGAAAAATCAAACTAAAATTTATTAAGGGGTTATTACCAGCTTAATTTTTTTTTAAATATAATAATTTTTATAAGTATGATATAACATTTGATTAAGTACTTCTTGAACTACAAAAAAAAATTGTTTCATTGAAAAATATTCTAAAATGGCGACTATACAGTAGGTCGCGTAAACTACCATTTAAAAAAGGTCCTTCCACGGCCGGCAGTAGAAGTCTCGTCCAAAGTAACTTAAAAAAAACCAAAAATTGTTTCATTATCTAAATGATTTTTGCTACCGAAGTACACATGATTATATTTTTAGAATTTTTTTTCGCCAAATGGCAGTTGTTTGATAAAAGACCCGTTTTTTTCAAAGAAAAAACACGAACTAAATGGCGTATAACTTTTTTTCCTGATATACAATCGTGTGTACTTCGTTAGATAATTTAATAACAAAGGTCCAGTTAAAATTTGAAGTCAATCGGATAAAAACTGTTCGAGTTCTACTGCCGGCCGATTTTTAAAACGTGGTTCCGAGAAAAACGCGTCAAAACAAAATTGAAAAAGTGGCTTCGGAAAAATTGGTTTAGAGGTATTCATTCTTCAGCTTGCCATATAGTTGTGGGATCCAAATGATCCGACCAGTTTTGATTTTTTTTTACATATCATGCAGGTATCATCATAAATTTCCATTGTGCTTGTTAACTAGACTTTGGAATCCTGCCGCGACACTAAACTGTTGCATTTTAATATCAAGTTCCTTCTAAATCAGACTCTCAAAATCTCTACCAACTGCGCTTGGATTTCCGTCTCGCAAGTTCATCTGCATTGTGGAATCAAAATTTGTCGAAACTCTCCACCCAAAAGCAATCCATCTCACTCCGATTTTCTCTTTAACATTTATTGCGATTATGAGAACTTTTAACTTCGCGAATAATTCGTAAGTGTGCCGTCCTTTCACTAAACAATTGCAATCTTCGAATTCCGCGCGAAATCCTCCGTCGATTGATTGAAGTCGCTGGTTCCTTTAAAAGTTAAGTGTCAAAGTTGAAGCGAAGTGACCTGATGACATATCAAAATTTACAAAAGTTTGAAGGTAAGTTTTCTAACTATAATTGCTGCTCATAGTCATATGAAGCTCGCACTGTATCAGAGAAGGTACATCTGTGACGCCTAATTTGCAGGCAAAATACAAACAACAACAACTATAATTAACAAATTATTGTTTCTTTATGCAACCATTTTCCTTGCAGTTCATTTCTGGATGGAACTATCATCCTAGAGCATGGATGCAAGCACCTGCACGAAACGATTATATTCCAGGCAACGTCACAGATTTCCGATTTCACCATGGATTGCGAGCCTTGGAACGACATATGTACGAGTCCTGGAGCTTCCGGAGAAACATACATATTTGTTCAAGTTTGGTCTTTTTAGACTTTTGTAGTGGGCTAGTGTCGTTGTTATAATACGAAGCGCCGCACACGGCCCATGTGCTATTGGCTTATGACTATTCTATATGACAGTGCTGACACAGCAATTCATTAGTGTTTCTTGTATAATATAAACAGATAAAATCTAAAACAACTGGTGTCATGTCTTTGAAGAAAAAAACCGAAAATTTCTGAATCAGTTACTAGAATCAGGCTTGCGAAAGCAAACTGGGTACGCGCTTATATATGTATAAATCGGTATATTATATGGGCCTGTTAAATAGTTCAGTCCCAGGCATGGATTTTCTCTCGACGACCCTGTGTCTGAGTGTATCCTGTTTAAATTTATAATTAAATTGGTTGTTTTGACATATAAGTATGTGTATGTAGGTAGATATATTCGATTTAATCAGATTCAAAACCAAAGAACGAACTCTGCGCAACTGACAGCAGAAAAACAAATTAACGAGACTCATCCGGGAAAGCTGAAAGGAACAAACGGAACCGCACCGCCTCAGGTCGGGAAGTTCATGTCTCTTTGAGTGGTATCAGAAGGCTCCGGCTGTTTTGCCAAAATTAAAGTCACCTCATGCCTCGCCCCGAGGAGCTAAAAGCGCTAAGATGGCTCACTCATTTACTGAGGAAAATTGATTATGAACTTTTTGTGGGCGAAACATTACACACGTCGCGATAAGTGGCCACCTACGACAGTTGCTACAGCAAAAAATAAGTTTTTTCCATTTCCCCCTTGTGCACAATTTCATTTCCAGTGTTAACACTCTGTTCCGTCGTCTTTAAATGGGAAGGAACGCTGTCATCTCCGTGAGCACTGCATATTTTATCAAATTCCGCAAGTCTGTTCCAGCATAAGAATGGCACAATGAAAGTAGAATAAAATTTCCTAGGTGTCTTGGCTTCCGGTTGTGTACCATATATCATCGGCAATTCCGCAGGCAAGCCATGTTTATTGGCTAGAACGGAACATCTTACGAATGCCAGGGAAAACTACGCTTGGCTGCCCATTAAGAAAATGTCACTGTTATGAAAGTTTCTCTAGTGCTTCCTTGATGGTCAATGGGAGCTGTCTGTATGTGCCCAGAATTATTATTCGGCCCAGGTTCCTACGCATAAGTACCAAAGGAGCTCGGTTGGGAGGTGTTCGTCGTAAAGAAGACGAAGGGCAACAGCGAAATAAACAAGCGGGCAAAATGCCGCCAGGACTTGTAGCAGCTGAATTTGTATGGAATTCGGATTCTTGTATGAATTCACATATAATATAATTGAATTCCGTGCCGAAACGAGTCCCGGCGACACGTCTTGGGTAGTGTCGGGTAGGATTTCGGGTTAAGCGAATTCGTGGAGCATTAAATATGAGAAAGGTAATTACTGCGGTTGTAATAAATTGCCAGGAATAGTTTCGCAAGCTTATATAAAGGGAGAAATATATTGGGGTAATAAAAAACTGTTTGAAGAGATTTAAAGGATTCAATCTGCAGGGCACTTCATCAATAGCTTGTCAAACAGTCAACCGTCCTCTATTGTTTGCTCGTCAGTTTGGCATGATGACTTAAATACATACATATGCAGGTTCTAAAGTTTAGAATTTAAACAATGAAAATAAACTCGTATAATTTGACCAAAGGGTTAGTTGTAATATGTCGATATGGAGGAGTGGCAATTTAAGTTTCAGAAAATGTTGTTGTGCATCTACTGATAAGCTATTATTTCCCTAAATTGCCAGAGTCAACAACATATGAAGATACACTATGGTAAATTTGACTCCACAATAATGTTTGGAGAGGCTTAAAAGAGATACCGAGGGGGACTTAGCAATTCCATTTAAATAAAATTCAACATTTTGCTCCGTATTTTTCGTAGTTTATTTATATATATTTCGGTTCAAAACGTTGTACGTCAAACTGAGTATGCACATTGATTTTATACAAATAGATATCTCCAGATGGTTTTCTGTATCCTATAATAGATGTCTCTATTTACACTGAAAAAGGGAATCAAGCAAAAAGCACAGTAAAAAACTTGTCTCTCTCCTAATGTCCGATCCTTGCCGTGAATATGCTTAACTTGACATTTTGGCTCTGGCTGTGTGTATATGATGTTCTGCTTTCAGATTGTTTTTAATGTATATTCTCATTCTATGCAGAGAATTCTTCAAGGGAGGTTCACTTGGAATTTTGTGTAATTGTACTTTAGGTCGGTTTGGAGTTTATACTGTTTCGTTCTTATAATTACAGCAATTCATTGTCAGAAGGTTTTTTGAGTTGGCATTCCTTCTGAGAATCTCCTTGTTGATTCTTTTATTTGTTGCATTCTTCGTACTGCTTATCTTATTGAAAATGTCTTTTCGTTGTAGTTATAAGAATTGTTTTAATGTTCATAGACCAGGATCATTGTTTACATTTTTCATGGTTCCAAATGATTATCGTAGAACCGTTTGGTTACGGCACAGTGGAAATGTATATCTCCAGTTGGATATAAATGCAACTAAACGAGTTCATTTTTGTGAAAAACATTTTTATGAGAAAGATATAAAGCATTATACTGGTTGGAAGGCATTAAATAAAATTGCCATACCAAAACCTTTCAGCGAGGATATCTGTTCTGCAATGAGAGTAGCAGAGACGAAATATGTGACCGCATATTAATAAGTTCAAGAAGTGGGATCATTCATACTGAGCCAAAATATAAAAATTAAAGAATAAAAAAATCTGCCACCGAAACAGTGGCAGAAATAAGTTTAATGGAAAGGTTAGATGAAGAGGAAAATGCTGATCTCATTGTTACAAAAAATGTTGGTGACAAGACTTATATAAGAGATTACAAAATCCCAGCGAATCCAGAAACTACCTCAATTTCTGAATTACAATTTCCTCTTCCAAGTAAAACTGGTTTTATCACACCAAAGAAGATTGAAAAACGCAAAATTCCCTGCTATATTTATAGAAGCCCGAAGAAACCTCGACTTGATGAAGAAAGTGAAGTTTTGAAAACTTTACTTGAAGGTAAACCTGAAGATGTCAAAGTCTAAATAAATAAATAAATAAAATCACAATTTTTGCATAAAGATAGAGCTCACTGGGATGATAAGGAAAAGGCTTTAGCATTGAAATTTTATTATAAGTCTCCTGCTTTATATCGAGAAATGTTGAACTCGGGATTTGTACTGCCTTCTATTAAAACTATTTTTAAATGGAATTCTATGATAAGATTTGGAACGGGAATTTCTAATATTATCTTAAAACTATTAGAAAAGAAGCTGTTACAGTTAACTGAACTAGATCGTCGTTGCGTACTTTTATTTGATGAAATGTCCACCAAAGCAGAATTAGAATACAACACAAAAGATGATGTAATTTATGGTTTTGTGGATTTAGGAGACTTAGGACGAAAGGATAGTTTAGCTTCTAGTGTCATGGTACTGATGGTAAGAGGTTTAAATAAAAATTGGAAACAAGCAATAGGGTATGTAGCTGGTCCTGTTTCCGGGAATGATTTATCATTGATAATAAAAGATGCAGTAACAAAGCTACTTAATATTGGTTTAGATGTGAAAGTAACCACTTGTGATCAAAGGTCAAATAATAGACTGTGTTACAAACTTTTAGGCTGCACGAGGGAAAAACCATACTTCATCATTAATTCTAAGACTAATTTTCAAATATTCGTAATATCAATTGGTCTAATTGTCAAAACACACATATGTACCAAAAATCAGCTACATTATCATCCAAATACCAAATCAAGAAAACGCAACGTCGCCGTCGCATCTTTTAATCAATTGAGGAAACCGAAGAAGTTCTGGGAAGTTGTGCGATTCTGGAATTTCACCGAACAGAACATCATAGCAGTTATACCACAGATAGTGACCACATAAAAAATCTGTTCGCATTCCCGATAATGTCCAGCACCACTCATATAAGGAAATATGAATACATATCTGAGCTATTTCTCAATCTGTACGACCAGTTATTTCACCGTCACACACAGTCTTATGTTCTTAGAACTCCCTAAGCTTAAAAGCAAAAATGGCATTAACTTTCAATTTTCTAAGTGGATTATAAGAAAGTTTAAATACCTTACAGCTTCACTGTAAGCTCTGCACAGATAAAGGTGTGAATCTTAAAGAAAGCTTAAAGTTTCCGATACTATCGCCACTGCGGGCCATACAGAAAACATCAAATCCTCTGAAAAGAGATATCTATTATATTCTATAATCAATGGTATGCACTAATTTATGGAATGACCGATGATGACCACGTGAAATATCTTCGAAAAAGGACATGTAAAGTTAGGTAATTGGCTGCCTAAAGGCACACTTAGCCAAAGAGAAGGGTCAATTGTGATACCACATTGGGGGGGTTCTTCAGAGAACTATTTTGAGACTATGATGAAACATTCGAGATCCCTGATGTTCATTGAACCCAGGTCTGATGGATATTGGAAAAAGAGGTGAGTTATGCTCTGCTCTTTCTCCTCATTTAGGCAACTTCTGCAGAAGTCATTGGACGATACACCAAGCCTCCTAGCATGTGTATCTCTTAGACGAGTATTTGACCTCGAGGGTTGGTCAGATTTGTCACACAAGTGCTCTCGTGCTTCCATTTATCTTATGCGATTCATACAAACGATCGCTTAATCTCCAGTTTATAGTGCAAAATTTCCGACTCATGGAATATAATAAATATCCTAAGTATCATACGTAAAATTAATATTTCAATAAAAGTATGGTATTATAACCTTTGCTTCGGTAGGAAAAATAGTCTTTATATGATCCAAAATAGTTAAGAAGGTAGTCTATAATTATTCAAGAAAACACCCCTTGAAGAAGATGAGAGCTTATTGGTTTTTTCGAATTCCACCAATAGAGATTTTCCTGTAAGATTTTGATTCAGCAATGATTTTAAGTTCTATATAAAAATAAATTGATGTAATTTATATCTTTAATATTTGGCAAACAATATTACAAAATGTGTCACTTTTTGCTGATGTTGGGCTATTTGGAAACTTTTCTCAAATCTCAAATTTGTGACTGACAAGGTTTCCGATAGCTGATTACCTGGACCTGTAAACCCCTGCAAAATATTTTCAATAAAAAAAAGCTATTTAATGTGACATAATTACATTTGCTAATCTCCACTTGCTGAGATTCTTTTTAAATTTTACTCGTAGTCCAATTTTTTCTCGTGGGATTAAATCCCTAATGTCGTCGTCCGCAATAATTTTCAACATCTCGAAATCAACACCAAAATCTGAGAATGGGTATAAAATAAAACTGAATACAATCATTAGAAATATATATGTAGTACTAGCAGACCCGTCCTGATCTTGCCCGGGATTTTTTTATACAACTTGTAAATTAAAAGTGTTTTATGCGCAAAGACGGGTTTTCATTTTTCCCGCAGGAGCCCAATGATCCCGGGACAAAATGTAGCCGGTTCTAAACATTATTTTGGTTAAAAAAAAAAATCTTTGATACTGTTAATACTATTAATACTTAATAAATATCTACTAGAAGTATCAACATAGTGTTTTCACAGTTCCTCAAAAAAATATAAAAACAGCTTAAAATACAGTCGTCACACGAGAAAACTCCCTTAATAAGCATGCTCAAATTTAAAAAATAATAGTCAAAGGGTCCAAATTTTAATGTGAACTTTTTTGTCAACGCATAACGATAGCTACTATTCTACACTACGGCCTTCAATATTAAATAAATTTGTTATGAAAATTCGCGAAACTGACCTTATTTTAATCAGAATAAATATCTTAAGTTTCTTACCAGCAATGCTTCCAGAATATCTTCATCGTTTATTGCAAAACAATAAAAAACTTTCGATTTATGTAATAAATTTTCACAACGTGAAGGGCCTAAAACTGAGGGAAGAAAAAGTTAAAAGACTACTGCGGCGCGGGCGACGATAAAAATGATCCTTTTTCGGAAGCGTCACCGTCGGCGGGTGTCTTTGGGTAAATGTATGGTGAGCCAAACTAGCAGTTTTGCCTCGTGCCAAACCCATAAGCCTTCTGCAATTATACAGGCTTAACTGTGTGTAAAGCCAGGTACACTAGCGCTAGGACGCAGGGTACTTTTCTTCCAACTCTGGGGAAAACGGCTCCGCACCGCACCGCACGGAGAATCGAGTCGTGTGTTTTCCCGACGTACATATTAGTCCGGTCAAAAAACGAAATTTTCAATAGTACCATTTTCCAGTTAATACAATATTTTTAATAAAAGTTAGGCACAATAGATCGTGGACTATGCCTACCGGGGACACCATGTTAAAAAAATGCGCCGAGTACACTACCTCACAGGTGGTGCGGAAATGTGCATATTATGTAAGGTACGACTTCAACTTTTAGAATCGCAATATCTCAGGAATGGTGATTCTTAGAAAAAAAAGTATAAGGACAATTTTTGTAGATAATTTCATGGTCTACAGCTTTTGTCTAATCTATTTTTATGATAAAACTTACCGTTTACCTGAAAAATTGAAAAAAACATTTTTGTTGACATTTGACCTTGAACAAATTTGTTTGTAGATGTCCGATCGATGGGGACTTTTAGTATTTTATTTGTAATAATGTCCCCAAGGTATGTACCAATTTTCAGCTCTATGCGAATTAATGCAAATTGAAATGTCTAATTTGACCGGACTATATGTAGAACAGACAGAATTCTAGAAACTGAAGTTGTGTGAATGCGTGCGTAAGACCTATGTTACATATATGCCATGGCACCGAATGAACTGGCATGAAACCGAATTCATAAGAACTGTGTGGAAGTAGTTGAAGACAAGGCCACATTAGGGAAACCAACGAATTAATTAATTGTTTTAACTAATCAATTCGAAAAAAAAGTCAACTTAATGTAAAATATTGTAAAATCAACTAAAAAATCAGTCAATATTGACTATATTATAGTTAGTTAAAATGGCTGAAATATTACTTGAAGCAACTAAATTATATCTTAATCAGAAATATATATAAATCAACCATTTCTTTGATATTTCAGCTAATTGAGAAAATCTTATTTTACTAATTAAATTAGTTGAACTGTCAAATTTATTAGTTGAAATATCCTATAGATCCATACGCTCTTCTAATCGTTCAATTCAACCAATTTAATTGGTATAATTTGCAAATAAATTGGTTGATTTTGGAATTATTGAAATTATGGAAATTTTAAAAAATCGAGTTAGTAATGAATGCAAATACCTTTGTTAAAAGTATTAATATATTAGTTGATTGGTCTAAAGAAAAATCAACTAATCGGGTTTGGTTGGATTTACTATTAAATTTTTCTCAGTGTGAGGTCCACCAATTCAATCAGTTGATCGCGGTATATGTATACATATATATGTATTCAGTTCTATACTGCTGCCCATTTGATGGGCACTGTTGATGCTTTGATGTCGACAATGTTTTGGTCATTATATCTGCCACCATATCACCAGTAGGCAGACACTCGAAGTTTATTTTGCCTTGTTCATGCTTTCGCGCGAAAAATGATATCTTAACATATGTCCACTTGTTTACTCCTTGAATGATGCTCATTATTTTTACAAAATTGAATTACGCTTTGGTTGTCGTAGTAGATCGTTGTTGGTTTGTTTACGCAATCGGGAAGGCCCATCTCAGCTACAAATCTCCTCAGGTATACCACCTCTTTGGTTACTTCGAAAACCGCAATGTATTCTGCTTCCATTGTTGACAAGGATATAGATGACTGCCTTCTAGCAGCCCAGCTTATTGGTCTTCCTGCAAGTGTTACGACATATCCTGAGTAGGACTTACGCTCATCTATGTCACTTCTCTTCACAATTTGTCTCGTATGTGATCCATAGTCTATTGTGCCTCGCATATAATATAGCGCTTTCTTTGCGATGGTCCAGTGGGTCATACCTGGTTTGGAACAAAAACGGCTTAATGCACTGACCGTGAAACCCAGATCTGGACGAATAGTGTTCGCTAGGTAAATCAATCCCGCTACCAGCTTCTTATATGGTAATTCGTAATTCGTTTCCTTCGTTTTGTCAGAGGATTGGACTCCTGATAATGTGATGATTGGATCGAGTCGGTTTTGAGTTTTCCATGCCAAAACGTTTCAGTAGACTTTCCATATATTTTCGCTGTGATAGCCGCATGCTTCCTGTAGGTCCGTTTCTTTCAATTTTAATGCCAAGTACATTGTGTGCCTCGCCTAGGTCTTTCATTTCAAATTTCAGTTTGAGAACTTCCTTTATATTTTGTAGTTCTTTCAAATCTGTGGACGCTATAAAAGGTCATCTACATAACTTACAACTAATACCTCATATTTTCCATTTTGGGTTCTATATAGACATGGGTCTGCATTTTAATTTATCAGAATAATGCTCTTCAGTTCCGTATCTAATTTCCTGTACCTTTCTCTTCCGGCTTGTTTTAAGCCATATACTGGCTTTTTAAGTCGGCATTCCACCTTCACTTCAAAATGTTTGCGGTAGTTCCATGTGCAATTCATTCGTGAGGTCGCCTTGTACATACGCCAAAACTACATCCATTTGATAGATGTGCATTTCCTTTTCTACGCATGTAGCCAAAAATATACCAATAGTTGCACTTCTCGCAACAGGGGTGAATACTTCTTCAAAATCGATTCCCGGTTTCTGCTCACAACCTTGTAGCGTTCTATACCTCCGTCTTGATTGGTTTTGACTTTTAGTACCCATTTATTCGATAGCACCTTTTTATTAATTGTCATAGGTACTATTTCCCAAGTGAAATTTTCAATTAAGGATTTATACTCAGATTTCATAGCCAACAGCCACTTATTCTTACTTTTTAGTGCTTCTTATACAGTCAGAGGTTCAGGGAAATCTTCCTTTTCGAGACTTATTTCATCGTGAAATCGTTTTCGAGGTCTGCCTAAGGTTCCGGGTCTAAGTATTCTTGGCCTTTCTGGTTTCTGTTTTACAGATTTCATTATATCCTGGTTGTCATCTGTGGAAGGTCCGTCTTCCTCTTGTTCTGTTCCTGCATGTTTCCGCTCTTCTTGTAGATCCATACATTCCTGTTATTTTTCTTCTTTATTTGTAACTGCCTCAAGTTTGCGGCTCTGGTGTAAATCCTTCAGTGATCAGGGGTAGTGGAAGAAATTCTGACTCTTCTTGGTTGGTTGGTCACATGTATCTTCAATGAAATGTACGTCACGTTTCTTCACTATTTTGTTGGTCAGTCTATCCTATAGTCTATAGGGTTTAGATACCTCCGAATAGCCAATTAGCACGTAAAGTTTTCCCTTTGCTTGGATCTTGTGAAATCCAGATCCCTTTTCCAACGCGATCGTCTTATATCTGAGTGCTTTCGTAGAGCACCTATTCCGAATGTAAACGGCAGTATTTAGAGCTTCTGGCCACAGACTCTGCGGGAGTCTTGAGTGGAACAGCATACAGCGAGCCATTTCAACTATCGTTCGATTTGCTCGCTTCGCTACTCTATTATGTTCTGGCGTATACTCTGTGCTTAATTGCCTTCGTATCCCATATTCGTCCAAATATTCTATCAGTTGTTTTGACAAATAATCTTTGGCGTTATTCGTGAGCAATATTTTGATTTTGCAACCAGTTTCATTTTTTACTCTACCTGGAACCTCCGATTGATTTGACAGATCAGATTCCACAGATATCGGAATTCACAATACCCAAGGTTTTGTCCGCCCTGGTATTTGATTTCATTTTATTATTTTTCAGCCTTCTTAAATCCACGCAGTTGAGGTTTGATGCCACCTTCTCAGACCGGGCTGGGTCTCCTCTGACATAAGTGCCGTGTTGGGTTGTGAGTGCCTCACCGTATAAAGCCGGTCTCTGCGGCCAGCCACCATAGAAACCGAACCATTTTCTGCCGTAACTTTGGCACGGTCGTTTTCAAAATTGACGGTGTACCCATTTTCCGTCATTCTAGCGATCGATAATAAGAAGCTTCTTAAGCTTGGGCACATCACATTCTTCAGCCTCACTCGCTAGTTTCCACTTTGACTTCACACACTGACCAAAACGTTTCCTGATCCAACCACGTTAAATAAATACTTGCTTGTATAGAATTAATAATATTATAACTTTCTTGTCTGCAAAGTGAAATTCGCGACAAATATGAAATAAGAAAAAATGATTGCACAAGAGATTCCCATGTCTAGATGGCGTCGGCAAATCCACTTTGAGAAAAATTAACAAGAACCGAAAATAAGTTGTAGCAAGCTTTCATTGCATAAATAAAGGCTGCGAAAATATTAATGGTAGACTCTTATCTTAGCTGCTTCAGGAGTGCACGAGGAGAGTGCAAAGGACACACTTTTTGTAAGTGGAATATCCATTGCTGTTCCTGCAGCTCTATTAGGAATTACATTTAGTATAAAACACACGTTACGTAGTTATTGGTCGATTAAATAGGTACACATATTAAGAGTTGTAAATTAAATTCTGTTAAAACCATTTTTTTTAATTGTTTAACCGAAGGATTGGTACCCACTTACCATTATTTATATGTTAACGTAACTTCATAAATGTTTAATTTGAATAAAAGAAAAATGAATATTGTAAATGACCGATTGGCCCATTCATGTATATATAGATTGTTTACAAGCAGAAATCAAAGCAAATTATTTAAATAAAACATTGGTCAGTTTTTCATATCCGAACTGGTTTTATTTAATACACCTATGGAAATTATTATTTTTTTGTTTTCAGATGTTTGTTCACTAAACATTGTTGGGTCCTTCGAGCCGGATATGAGAAGCTAGTAAATATAAACTTGTAGTACTTGTTCAGAAGTTGGAAAAGTCTATTGTTAATGGCAGAAAACGTATTATGTAAAACGAACGGAAGGTTTTCATAAAAACAAAATTACGGAGTTGAGAAGCCTTTGGAAAGAATTTGATGCCGTCGATACAGCACTTCATAAGCTAATTGTAGCTTCAAAGGCAGCATGCAAGCATGCATACATCAGTGACGATGTATATTCCAGTATTTGGGTATAATATTCTGGATATTTGGAAGAAATGAAAAAGTTCGACAATTATTCACACTAGCAGCGATCAAAGTCATCTTCCTCGAGTTCATTTATTGACATTTAACGGAGAGTATTCAGCATAGCGTTCATTTCGGGATTTGTTCGTATCACTGGTTCATGGTAATGCACAGCTGCCAGCCGGTCAAAAATTACATTATCTGAAGGGCTGTCTCTCAAGAGAAGGAGAACGGCTATTGCTGCACGTGCCTATTACTGAGGAAAACTATGAACCAGCCTGGACCAAATTAAAATCCCGCTATGAAAATAAAAAAATTTTCGCAAATTCACAACTCACCTTGGTTGTAAACCAACCCAAGATAGTTTTGGAAAATAGAGCAACCATCAAAGCTCTATTAGACACAATAGAGGAATGCTTGCAGCAGTTAAAGGCGTTGGATATATGTAGATGTTTCAGATGCGTTGCTTATTCATTCGCTGGTTCAGAAATTGCCGATAGTATCCCTGAAGCTTTGGGAAGAGGAACTTGGTGCAACGGAAGAACTGCCATCATTTGAGGACTCCTGCACATTCTTAAAAACAAGATCTAGGGTGTTAGAATACGGAAATGCGCATATGTGGAGGATCCAAAGGGGCAAAGTACAAGAACACATCATGCCATGAATAGCACTAAATTTCAGGCGTGCGAAAGTGCACATTACGTTGGTACATGTCCAACATTTTTTAAGATGGATGTCCACCGTCGGAGAAGATTCATAGAGGATTCAAAGAGATGTTTCAATTGTTTTTCTAGTAAACACAAACAAACAAATGGCAAACAAATGTACCAATGAACGTAAATGCAAATTATGTAAAGGGTGCCATAATCAATTATTGCATTACTCATCAGAGTCATCATACGGGTCATGAATCAAGGGGAAGATATCAAGATCATGCCAAATTGCATGAAAGAAAGCAAAACTTAGAACTGCTAAGTAATGATAATGACAATCAATGAGATTGTAAGGATGACCAAACAAGTGATCATCCTCGGGGAACTATAGAAGTTCCGGCAATGAAGACACTCAAAGCAACGGAAATTCATAATGCACTAATGGCCACGACTATGGTGGCAGTAAGGACTAATGAAGGAAAAAGAATCGGGCTACGATGCCTGGTGGACCCAGGATCACAGATGTCCTTTATTACAGAAGATGCTTGTCAACGTCTTAAAATGCAAGGAAAACTTACCCAAATAGAAGTAACAGGATTGAATTGCAGTACAGCAACTAAATCCACTCGCCTGGTGAGTTTAAAACCAACGTCATGTTGTCGCGAGTATGGGAGTTTAAGGGTGGATATGCTGGTAATAAATAAAATTACGGATTTATTACCGACCACCTCGATTGAAATGAATCAATGGGATCAGTTATTATATTATATACATATTATAAAGAAAAATTAATATTGTATAATAAATGGCCGACTGGCTCATTCATGTATATAGATTGTTTACAAAAAGCAATCAAAGAAATTATTTAAATAAAGCATTCGTCAGTTTCTCATATCCGAACTGGTTTTATTTAATATACCTGTGGAAATTATCATATTTTTGTTTTCAGATTAACAACGGTCAGCTGCATCTATTTCTATTTGGCGATACGTTTTTTCAATGTCCGCTGTCAATGCAATTTTATGAATTCGCCATCGCAAAAATATTGATGAAGAAGAATTGGTCGGTTCATCATTGTTTCGTTGAAGCTTATTTCTGCACTTGTTTTTGAGGGCCGCATCAAATACTGCCCTGAGTTGTGCAACTGCCTTCTTTTACTACCGCATGATGGGGTAAATAATGGACTTTAGTTTCATTATCTGATTTTACTGGATTTTACATATGATTCAATGTTATGTCTTCGTTCATGAATTTCTTATATTCTTCTGCTAATACTGAATTTTGCTGAAAGTTTCTTTCCAGTTGTACGTTAATAGTCTTGCAACAGCCATTTTGTTGTCACCCTTCAATAATTCTATCTTTTCAATACATGGAACTTTGGAATTCTTTCATCTGGTTTTCTTTGATGACTCTTTTCATACATTTTCTTCGCATATTTTTCCCTCTGATGTGAATGATTTGTCTTCATTAATATTTTCTACTTCCCAAAAGTTTCTTAATGCTTTGTCTGTATCTACTTTGGATGCCATGCAGGTTAATTTTCTGGAAATGTCATTCCTTCCTTGACGGGACCGGAAAGAATCCAACTACTTTAGTTTTTTTGTGCAATCCGTGTATTAGCTGTACCTTTAATCACGTTGTTGAGTATACACTCTCGAGCAAAAGTATCGAATCACTTTGCATTTTTCATGTGCATCCAATATCTTTGTAATTTCCCACCCGAATCTGAAAATTATGGTGCCAAATAAAATCTAATAATGTAACGCATTGGAAAATGTGCAAATTTAATAATATTCAAAGTACAAAGGCTGAAAAAAACCCGAATAACGGAAGTAGCCTGAAAATGGTCTAAAATTAAACAAGCCAAACTTGGAATAAAAGGCTTATTTAACACACAATACGATTTATTATTATTAAATTAGTATCGGGTATTGCCACCCCTAGCCCTGCTGACACAGTTTAAGCGATTTTTCATCGACCTAATTAATTTTCTAACGTAGTCGTAATCGCAGGATCCCGAGCCCGAACCTTTCTCTTCAGGTAGGTAAGGTCCGGACTCATCGCTGGCCAGTTCATGGTCTTGATGCCCACCTCGCGGAGATAAGCAGCGGTGACCCTTGCGGTATGACAAGGGGCATTATCCTGCATTTGCATGAAGCTCTCGTCAAAAATACCAACATAAGGAGCGACATGCTCTTCCAGAATATCCGTTATGTACCTAGCAGCAGTCAATCCACCGTCACGACCAATGCCAGGCACGAAAACCAGCTCAGTCCGCGCGTCGTACGAGATGGCGCACAGTGGGCCAAAACGACTTGGTCGCTATCAAAAATCTGTAACTTTTGTTGTGTTAAAGATATCATAATGAAACTTAGGCGCTAATTAATCTTGACATTATTACCCCTTAACTGCAAAAAAAAATTGAATTGGCTTACAGGGTGCCGCAAAATAAATCAAAGAAATTTAAAGTACTCCATAAATGAATTATTAATGTTATTTAAAAAGTTTTCACAACATTTTTTACTTAATCTTTAATTATTTTGTCATCTCCATGATCAATATTCAATAAAAAAAAAAAAGAAATTACAAATTTATGCAAAAAAAAAAATTTTTATATTTTGCTGGTCTGCCCCTGCCGGGTGATGTAGAAGGTTCCAATGTTGATGCAGAAGATTCCAATGTTGGTAAAGCAAATTCCCATGTTGATGTAGAAGGTAAAGACGAAGGCGTTGCAAATGATGAAGTTGATGGTTGGGATGGCACGGAAGATTTTATTTCTTTAGCGCTGATTTCCATTACCGTATTTAACCACGTCTCATTTTGTTGTTCAAACTTTCGTGCGTTTCTAGTACTAAGTTGCCACTTTTTCTTGAAAGTCCGAAAGAATCGCCGAACTGTTTCTTCGTCCAAAATTGTATCATTATACGTATTTGAAAAAAGCCGCACATTGGTATTCCATAGCATTGTTATCACAGATTAGTTTGTAAAGTTCACAATACAAAATCTGCATATTGATTTCTTCGTAGCACTTTTATACCAATAAATGTAATTAACAAGCACAAATCACACACTTAAAAGTTCTCCTGGCTCAAAATCTTATTTTCGTAGCAGTGTTTCCTCTTTCCAATTAAGATAGAGAATGTTCAATACACCAAATATCTTCTCTTTAAGTAGCTAAGATTTCCGTTACTTTCACCTACCTGCAACTGATGTTTTTAATTTTACACACACACACAATTACAATTCTCCCTTATGTCAGGCAATTATAATAAAACAAATTAGGTGTCATAAAAATCAAAGTCAATAATCATCGTATGTATTTACCTGGATGTTATAAAGTACTAACGACATACTGAATAGGGCGCATATGCAGAGTAAGTCAAAGTCAGTTAAAAATGTCATAAAACGTAATAATATAACTTCTTTAAATACAAATGATGTCGTTAATCCTAAACGTTCATTAGGAAAACTGTAATTTATTTCCCAAACAAACATTATGCAGCCTTAAATCTCATAAAATGCCTGCATAAATGGGAACATTGTGTGGAAATATGCACGTGAAAGCAAGGTAGACTTTACTTCAAATGCAATTTTCTCCAAAGGCCGCAGGTGGCCGCAGCCAATTTTTGTTTTAAATGATAAAGGAGGGTTTCTACTTTCATTTGAGGAGAGCGTGGCCATCGGTGGCCATTTTTTTTAAAGTCAAAAAGAAATAAAAATTTGAACGAAAAATCGCCCTTTTCAACTAAAATGCTATTATTAAAAAAACTGTTTGACTTTTATAACAAGTTATTCGCCTAATAAGACCTCCTCCTATGTAGTAAGTGATTACATTCACAACAATTCAACCTCCCCATGCAAATATTTTCACAATATAACTTTGAAAGCATAGAAAACTCGAACATTTTATAAGGAAAATGAGCTGTTCAGATATTTCTCTGACTTTAGCCATTCCAAACACATAGAAGGGGGGTGAATATTGAAAAAAAAATTTTGCTATAAGGTGATACATGTAGTTTGCTATCGAATGGCATTAAAATTTTTAAAATCTATGATATGACGAAAATCGATTTTTGGTCACCTAAAATTCGTTTTGGCCCACTGTGTGGCGCCCCAAAACATAGCAGAGCCACCTCCGTAAGCGACTCTTTCGGAGAAGCAGCACTGAGCATATCGGTCTTCTGGTCTCCTGTTACTATTCCCCTTTGGTCACAGCCATTCAGACACATTCTGCACTCGTCCGAGAACAGAATTGGGGTCCATTGCTCAAGGTTCCAATTCTTATGAATTTCTGCAAATGCTCTTCGGTCGGGCTGTACGGTCCAGGCCTCCTGGGTGTCAAATTCGCTGCCTTGAGTCTTCTTCTCACTGTCAACTCGCTGGCAGCCACTCCTCGCACCTCACGAAGACGTTGATAGATGGTAACTCCAGTCGTGACGATCTCGGAGAGATGTTGAGAAAATGAAGCGGTCGTCCCTTTTTTTTTACCGTAAAATGTAGGTATTTATTATTTGCCCATTCGCACTGTTCAAAAAATCATTTGCAGTATTATTTTTAAGGAGCACAATGCTATTGGAATTTAGTTCCCGCAGAATACTATTTTCTGTTGGGGTGTCCAGAAACTAAAAGAAAAATAAATTATATTTTTGTCTCTTTTGAATTATATAAAGTGACTGTACTTTGGACAACAAATAATCGTTGTGTTGATTTTCGATTTAAAATGTTGGAACTGATGACTGAAATGAAAAACTTGAACTTAATCAGTGGTGGTTGAATCCGCAACGACTTTCTATTAATAATTAAAAAATAAAATGTAAATTAAAACAAGCGCTTGCATATCTGACACAGAATCTTACTTTGCTATAAACGGAAGAATATTTGGTCCAAAATTTAAGACGTGGCCCAGCAGTTGGAAGAATTTCGTAATTTAGATTGCCAAAAATTACCATCAATTTCTTGTTCTAAATGTAATGAAAAATCACATTTCAAAATAACTTTATTCTTGATCTATGAAATTTATAAGTGGTATCAAAATGACTTTAAAAAACTAGTTTAGGCTTGTCATTGTAAAAATATATGCACATTTCAGGTTGTGGCCTATCTTCAAATGCAAATAAGTTTACAATAATTGGCCGTATCGTGTGTTCCGGGGGAATAACATTTCAAAGAAAATATAGAAAATTAGTATTCATTAGTTCAATCGTGACAATACTTCTAAAATTAGTAACAATTATTAACAAATTACTATACAAAAACTATCAGACCGATTTGTGTGAAATTTATCATAGTAGGAAGTACATCGAATTGATGATATCATGGACAGCTTCCAGTATAAAAATATACTGAAAAGTGTAATGCTCCCATATGCCGAGGATAATATGTCATTGAAATGGAGGTTTTAACATTGACAATGACCCGAACCACACCTCCAAGCTTCTAAAAACATGGCTACATGAAAAGGAGATTGATGTGTTAAAAGGGCCAGCGGAATCTCCCTCCTGGGTGTCAAATTCGCTGCCTTGAGTCTTCTTCTCACTGTCAACTCGCTGGCAGCCACTCCTCGCACCTCACGAAGACGTTGATAGATGGTAACTCCAGTCGTGACGATCTCGGAGAGATGTTGAGAAAATGAAGCGGTCGTCCCTTTTTTTTACCGTAAAATGTAGGTATTTATTATTTGCCCATTCGCACTGTTCAAAAAATCATTTGCAGTATTATTTTTAAGGAGCACAATGCTATTGGAATTTAGTTCCCGCAGAATACTATTTTCTGTTGGGGTGTCCAGAAACTAAAAGAAAAATAAATTATATTTTTGTCTCTTTTGAATTATATAAAGTGACTGTACTTTGGACAACAAATAATCGTTGTGTTGATTTTCGATTTAAAATGTTGGAACTGATGACTGAAATGAAAAACTTGAACTTAATCAGTGGTGGTTGAATCCGCAACGACTTTCTATTAATAATTAAAAAATAAAATGTAAATTAAAACAAGCGCTTGCATATCTGACACAGAATCTTACTTTGCTATAAACGGAAGAATATTTGGTCCAAAATTTAAGACGTGGCCCAGCAGTTGGAAGAATTTCTTTAAGAATTTCGTAATTTAGATTGCCAAAAATTACCATCAATTTCTTGTTCTAAATGTAATGAAAAATCACATTTCAAAATAACTTTATTCTTGATCTATGAAATTTATAAGTGGTATCAAAATGACTTTAAAAAACTAGTTTAGGCTTGTCATTGTCAAAATATATGCACATTTCAGGTTGTGGCCTATCTTCAAATGCAAATAAGTTTACAATAATTGGCCGTATCGTGTGTTCCGGGGGAATAACATTTCAAAGAAAATATAGAAAATTAGTATTCATTAGTTCAATCGTGACAACACTTCTAAAATTAGTAACAATTATTAACAAATTACTATACAAAAACTATCAGACCGATTTGTGTGAAATTTATCATAGTAGGAAGTACATCGAATTGATGATATCATGGACAGCTTCCAGTATAAAAATATACTGAAAAGTGTAATGCTCCCATATGCCGAGGATAATATGTCATTGAAATGGAGGTTTTAACATTGACAATGACCCGAACCACACCTCCAAGCTTCTAAAAACATGGCTAAATGAAAAGGAGATTGATGTGTTAAAAGGGCCAGCGCAATTTCCCGACTTGAACCCACTCGAGTACCTCTTGGCTGTTGTAAAACAGAAGGTTGAGAAACTTGGGAAATTTAGAAATGCTTATTAATTATATGAAGCACTGAAACTGAGTGGAACATGATTTCTCCACAAAAAGAGTTGATAACATTAGAAGAGATGTCATGAAGTCATACAAAATAATGAATACTCAACTAAGTAGGGGAGAGTGGGGTAAGACGGGGTCCTTAAGGTTTGATGGTAAATGAAATTGACCGTAATGAGTTTTATTAATTTGTTTTATTCTCATAATCTTCTTTGATAATCAGTCTTCATTGTTAACTTGTATTTGGCAGTCTAATTAATATAATAAAATTTAGAAAAATCAAAAAGTAGAATTACACCCTCGTCCCCATCATGCCCTACCCCTAGGGTAAGATGGGGTACCAATAGTGGGGGGGGGGGGCAAGATGAGGCACGCAGCAAAAAACCATTTACTGTTCACAATGTTCATAAGTGAACACGGTATCTGCAAGCTTCACTTTTCTTTCTAAAGTTGTCTGTGGGACAGAAAATGATTTTGCTGCTAACCTGTAGCCCATTTTTCCTTCAACCACATTTTTCACAGCATCTTTCATACTTTCTTCTGAACAATCCCCTCTACTTGTTTTTTATTATAATTTCTCACCATTCTAGTACAAAATAAACAGCAAAATTAGACATTTGTATGCTTACATTATTATTATATACATATGGTATATAATTATTTTGAATAATTATTTATTTAGAATAACTCTTACATTATTAATCTTTGGCAATTAGGAACTTAAGGCACTTCACTTATCCCAGAAAAACAAAAAACAAAAAATTTTATCAAAGACATCCAACACCCGATTTTGACATAAGGTAGGGTAAGACGGGGTACCCTATGGGGTAAGATGGGGTATGGCATTTTTCATACTTTCTTCATTCCAAATCCCACTCTCCGTCTTTCTTTTATAATTCTTCACCATCTTAAAAAAGATAAAAATCACATAAGTTATTAACAGTTAATCAAAAACACACCTATGTCATTATAAAGTCATATTTTATTTTCGAAGGGCGAGATGGGGTCTCAAAATTCAATCAAAATTTTGAAACAAACATATTCTTACCTGCTAGTATAATTATTGATAAACAAAAAAAAACACAAAACAGTGAGTTCTTGATAGTTTATATTGAGGTGAAAAACACATGCCATGCACAACGCGAAAATAACAAGCAATTTGACAAAACAGAGTTTTTGGCGCTAGGTCACAAACGCGTAAACTCACAAACCAGTGACAGTGCTGACTGAGAAACAATACAACGTCGCGTCATTACGAGCCAGAGCAGCTCTGATTGGACGTTCGTACGACACGTTAGACCCTCTGCCCCGTCTTGCTCGCTAACCCGTCTTACCACCCCTTCCCCTACCCAAGGGTAGCTACTTCTCTGAACTCAAAAAATTCTGTGGCAAAAATGTCGGTTCGATATGCTTTATGAAGCACCTCTTAAATTTCTCGGTGGTAGGATATTATATTGAAAATTCAACTTCAAAGTAAGAATAACGTTTCTCATGTTCCACTCTTGGAGCTTGTCTTCAACCATTTCACTATCACTAAATAAAATACACACAAATCACCAATAGAACCAAACTCCTCCGAAACGTCTGCATTCGCTTGTTGCAACATGCGGAATGGCGCACTCAGAGAATTCAAATGACGTGTTATACGTATACCATGCCATGCGGTCATCCTAAGTTTGGAAGTGCCAAATCACACTTTTTTGAAATTGTTTGTGGTGCTGCTGCAGCAAGCTTAAGGGGGGACATCACAGTAGCACACAAAAAAATAGGCATATTTTCGGGAATTAATTTTGGCTGAATAAAAGTATCAATCGAAAATCTGTAAAGTAGGTTTTATAGCAATACTAAAAAAGTACAAAATGTAATTTTTTCAATAAAAAATATTTAAAAATGGCGGCTGCGCAGCATATGCCCCAAGGCGCCTATTTTTGAAACCGTGTCGATGGCCGAAGACGTAGACTCCTTAATTTTTGACCTAGAAGAAAAAACTAAAATTTTTTAGTTTTCACATAACAACAGCTAGCGAGCTACGTAGGATTTTTTCGATATATTGATTTTTCACAAAATGGTGCATGTTTGAAAAAAAAATTTAATTTTTAACAAAAAAAACGCCATAAAATCGTCGATAAAAAGAAAACTAAGCCATATAAAATAAAAATCCTACGTAGCTCCGTGGAGACAGATATGTCGAAGCTACTGTCAACATTTCAAGTCTATCGGTAAAGATTTGCTCGAGTTATGTCTTCGGCGAGCTAAAAAAAAGTGGTTTCGAGAAAAACGCGTTTAAAGTTTTAAGTACTGAGAAACCATATGAAAATTTCATATACCTCTAACCGCAGAATGAAAAATTTGGGCACTCGGACACTTTTGCCGTATTCCATCATTTGGTATATTATTATTAAGACCCTAAAGCACCTTTTAAGCGAACAAAATTTTTTTCGAAACATTGAAAATTTTACTGTGATGTCCCCCCTTAAGGGAAGAGTAGATAAGCAGGCGGTGAGATTCAAAGTTTTTCAAGTGAATTGTATGAGCAATATTTAATAGGACAACTGCCCAAATTATGGGACTGTGCTCAATATATGTACATATTTAGATGTTTCCAGCACATAGCATCTCGTGCTATATTTAGAAATGTGGTTTTTCATACTGCAATGACACATAGCAAAATTTCATATGTAATTTTAGAATTGTCGCTTATGTTACCATAAATTATAGAATATAACGCTATATTTCAAGTCCTATTTAATTAGGATATTGAGCTATGTAAATTTGTTTCCGGATATGGACAATTACATTGTCATCTTAAAACTTTCTGTGGGAACTGTTTAGGAAACCATCACAAAAAGCCATGCACAAGTTCTGATGCTTCAAAGTGTGCAAATTGTAATGGAGATCAACAGATGAAGGATATCCCAGCAGAGCGAGCTACGTCAGTACGAGACAAAATTTCCAACGAAATGGTACGCGAAAACCTAAATCTGCTAAACCACCTCCGGTGTTGGATTCTAAACACTATCCTAATTTATCAGCCAAATAACAACACTCCGGCAGGAAACAAAATCTTAACTGGCTTCAATGTAGTTGCGTCTAGCAGTAATGAAAATATATGTTCTCGCATGCAAGTTGTAGTACTGATCTATTAACCTATGAGGAAGATTGTGCTAGTAGAATTGAACAATTCAATGTTATTACTAGACTTGCACTTAAATATCTGTATGACCACAAATAATATCACCAAATTACTTATAGTAGGGGAGCTCACGATGCTAAGATTTGCTTGAGAGTCGTGGGGACCTATTGGATTTTGAAGACTAGATGATAGAAAGAAAAAAAGGTTATATCATGTGTACCCTTTCATCAGTGGGGGGAGCGACTACAGGCTTTCAAAAATTTAAAAATAAACAGTCACATGGAAATACTCGAGCGCGAGTTATATCACCCGATATCACAACCATCAAATAGAAATGGCAATAGCGCTAGTGCAACGACTCCCCGAAAAACCCAAAGTCAGCAATTTCGACACCTTTCCTGATCCAATGTTCACCTGCCGCACCTGCTCACCTGTCCAGAGCACTCAACGAGACTCTAGACCTAAGTCAGCATATTGTAATCATAAAATTAGGAAATCTCTCTTGAGGAGATTCATTATTGTTTAAGCGATCGTAGAATAAAGTTGTTAATTTAGAGTCCTTAGTTTTAATTTTTTTTGCATTCCGTCGGAGTCAAAAATATATTTGACGCAGTCGATAGGATAGGCAGACAGTCCTATCTTGCGAATAATACCAGATTAATAAATCGAGCGATCGTGTCAAAATCGACAGCAGTTTACTGAAGATTAATTCGTTAATTCAGTGCGTGGGATAGCTGTGTTGTCTCGGAAAGGACTTAAAGAAATTATTAAAAAATCTGATTGTAGACTTTATTAACGAAAGAAACCTCCTCAGTCAGTGGCAATCTCCATTTTCGTTCAAATCATAGCTGCGAAACTGCACTCCTAAAAATCACAACCGATTTAAAACTTAATTTAGACTCTGGAAAGGTGGGATTATTAGCTCTGCTTGATTTTTCTAAGGCCTGCGACACTGTTAACCATCAAATGCTTCTGTTGAAACTCGTTGAATTTTTGAAGTTTTCAGTATCGGCTGTGAAACTTATTGCTAGCTATGTATCTGACAGGCCGCAGTCAAAGAGTGTTGGTTAATGGTAATTTCTCTCGCTCGTCATTGGGTGCGCCGCAAGTTTTTATCCTCCTTCCCTTACTTTTCTCAATCTTTATTATTGATAAACTACTATAACTAATAACTAATTGTTGCGTTTAACGACTGCATTCGTTTTATTTTTGGTTTTCGAAGCTCTGACCTCATTTCTGCTTTTAGTAATAAACTTCTTGGCTGCTCTATCACCAACTATCTAGCTTATAGGTCCTTCGTACTACTGTTCACCATAATTCAGTCAAAGACGCCACCTTACCTGAATGATCATATATGCTTTCTGCGATCTCCCCGCCTACTCCCAATACCTCCATATCGGACTAGGATTGGGGAATACTCTTTCTTTGTTCAAACCTTTAGAATTTGGAACAATTTGCATATTGATGCTACACGTCTCGCTGATTCGAATCAGAAGATGGATTTATTTATGAAATTAGTTTTTGAAATTTTTTGCAAAGATTACACAGCCACACAAAATAAAAAAAGTGGGGATTACTTTTGATGCCATATGTCATATCCGTAGTAATTTGGCCTGCTGATCACGAATCCGCGACCAGAATTGAGCTTTGACGTCCAGATTTTTTTCTAACCTCCAAAAGTGGGTTAAAAACAGAGAAAATCGTGGAGTAAAATTCGGAAAAAATTTATTTTTAACATTTAAACCTATATTCATATGAATTGAGACCTGCTGAGCACGAATCCGTCACCAGAATTGAGCCATCACGTTCTGATTTTTTTCTAAAAATTAATAAAGAAAAATTTAAGAAAAAAATCAGAACGTGATGGCTCAATTCTGGTGACGGATTCGTGCTCAGCAGGTCTCAATTCATATGAATATAGGTTTAAATGTTAAAAATAAATTTTTTCCGAATTTTACGAGTGTATTTTCCACGATTTTCTCGGTTTTTAACCCATTTTTTGAGGTTAGAAAAAAATCTGGACGTCACGGCTCAATTCTGGTCGCAGATTCGTGCTCAGCAGGCCAAAATACTACGGATATGACGTATGGCATCAAAAGTAATCCCCACTTTTTTTTTTTTGTGTGGCTGTGTTAATTGACTTTTCTTTTCTAGTATATGATTTGAATTTTTTTTTCATTTTAATTTTCTTCCTATCTTTATTTTTCTTCAAACTATGTATGTATCATCTCTCTTAGTTGTTTAAAATATTATCCGATTTTTCTTTGGGCAAATTTAGAAGATTTATATCTTGTAAAATGACTGTAATAGTAATTTTTGTCTGGGTGGAGCTGGTTGGATGAAACCAGTTAACTTCCCAATTGTTCCAATAATACTATCCACTCCACTGTTGTATTTTACGCTAAAAATTTATATTAAATTTAAATTTAAGCTAAAAATATGAATAAATATTAAAGAATTACGAAAAGTTTTTCTTTTGCAACGTTTAAGCGCAAGCCGTACCCCTCTCTGATGGGCCATTACCCTAATTGCTAACGAGCACTGCTAATGTACGTTCATACGAAAGCACCAATAAAGCCCAATGTCGTGCTAAGAAGCCCGCTCAAAAGACGGTAAGAACTTTGTCTTCATCCGTAAGCTTTTGCGGCGCCATTGTTGCTTACTGTTGAGACTACTTTTCTTTTTGCCAACCAGCCATCCACCCATGTGAATAATTTTTCCCCTCAAATAATTTCATTTGACTGACAAAGTGAATGCAACTTATTATGACGGTCTCTTGTCGAAAAGTTTTTCTTAACAACAGAGTCGCTGTGGGGACTATCGAACTTTTAATGCTTTCATTCTGCTGCCTGCCTGCCTGCTGGGAGTTTCCCAAGGGCTATGTATATGCACACACATATGTAAATATACAATTTAGGGTAGTTTGACTCTTCCGTTAACTTTATTAAACGCGGTTTCCACCCCATTTAATGGAATGCCTTGTTCCGTACTTGTAAATCAAAGCATCTTGCTTAAGGTAATTTTTGGAAGTACGTTATTGCCCTTTTTACTTATTCTTTAAAAGATAAAATCGCGAATTCTACGCTAAGGTTTTTGTTGAGGAAGAACTATTTTACTCTTCCTTGGAGCTATAGGGTGTTGCACCTTATGCCCATCGAAATCCGCTTCTGACGACTGGTATTCTGTGTTCCACTGAATATCTGTAAATGCAAGAGAATAAAGGGTAACGAGCAGTGAATTAAGTAAACCCAACTAGCACTGTTGTAAATTGACTGAAGGCCTTATTAAATTACGAAACACCTTAAATAGTCTACTTATTTACTAACGCTTAAAACTAGATCAAAGGCAGATGCTCGCGTGTGAGCGCACAGGATCTACCATTGCATATTTTCTGAGCTTGCGTCGCGAAATTACCCGTGGAGTGACCGTAAGTATGGTGCAAGGTTGCAGCAACGCGCTCCCACAGAGGCGTACTGGGCATTACGGTAAACAAGAGTTTCATGTTTTCATTTGCTGATAAGCGCAAAAACAATTTCATCATTGCGATATGAAAATTCTGTTTACGGACGCGCATTTTATGGAACTTAACATTCACCTCCTTTGAATAATAGTTCAACAAGGTGTTCAGCAGAGGTGAAATATGGATATGTTTTCCTTAGACAAACTGCGGTCACATATTACATTGAGTACAGGCTTAAAGCATCGTAGGGAATACAAGTTTGTGTTTAACTTAAAATACTTAAACTAGCAATAAAGACAATGAAATACAAAGATTTTGTAAGGTCACACGTTAAAATTACACCATAATTGTCGGCATCTGCTACATCTCCTTGACTAGGGGAAGTCGGCTGAAAAGTCATGGCCGCTTTCTTGAGGACCTTAGGATGGTCCCAAATTTAAAGTCATCGTGCGATGAGGTACCCGCAGATGGCTAGCGTGAGCAGGGTGGCGATAGTAATTATATGTAGGTAATTTGGAATGAAATATTGGAAAAAAAAAATTATTTGAAAAAACCATAAACCCAATAGCGTGAAAAATTGTAAACTTAAAATTGTCAAACTTACTTAATAAATGAACTGAAAAGCTAGAAATAAAAAAGTTGATTTAGAAAACCAAAAAACCCGACTGACTGTAAAGAAGAACTAAAAAGATGTAAACAAGACACATGCATAATTCAACCTATTAATAAATCAGTACTATTAAAATTGATTGATTCAAACTGGTCAATATTTGTAATAAACTGACAAAGTATAACTAATTGGCAGTCGGAGGCTACCTACACAGAGTAACAAAACTATGCGTAGCGTAGTTCTTCTTTACAGTCAGTCGGTTTTTTTTTGGTTTTTAAAATTAATGTTCTCGTGTACTTTTTCAAAATCTAAAGGATTAAAGAATTAAGACATGGGTTACCGTGTCCCTCTGGGTCTGTTATATGGTGTAAAAAAACTGCAATAGCGCGTACAGAGCCAGGTTTGAAATTTCCCAAAAGAATATTTTCAAAAAGACTAAAGTGACCACTTTCTGAATCGGGTAAAAAAGTTGAGTCAACGACAATTCTACCGTGCTATAAATCTCTCGAGAAAATAACGGCATACATAAATTCAATGGCATAATACGACGTGCGGAAACGGTACATTGTGGATCCTCGAAAACAAACTGCAACCGCACTGGTACACCTGGAATCCAACCTCACTGACAGTAGATTATATGTATTTTAAGAGATAAAAAAGCAGTAGCGCAAGGAAATGATGTTGCAGACGACGACGGAAGCTTAGAGGACGAAGGCAATGTAAATGACTCTTATTTAACTGACTCTGATAGCGGATAATAATATACTTATTAATAAGTGGTCTTAGTTATTCTTAGCTATTAAGTGGACTTAGTTAATAAGTGTATAAAAACAAGTGTATATAAACATAGTATAATATATAATAACTTAAGCTAAAAAAAACAAAGAGATCCAAATATGTACAAGCTGAAAATTGATTCTCCTTAAAACCTATGTGTATGTGCCTAAGACTAGAGTTTACTGTACTGATTCTTTTCCTATTTGGTATGATTGTGAATTGAAATCGCTAGTCATAGAAAAAAAGAAGGCCCATAGAACATGGAAACGTTTTGGACAACTGAGTGACTTTATTACATTTAAGAAACTTAGGGCCCAATCCATAAGGACCTCCAAGATTTGTTTTGAAAACTATATTTGTAAAATTGAAAATGAGATTAATGTAAATTCCAACAAATTTTGGAATTACGTCAATAATCTCAAAAAACATAATTGTATCCCGGATGTTGTTGGGAAACAGTGTAGCCACCGAGGGTCCTGACATTTGTAAACTTTTATCGTCTCACTTTGGATCAGTTTATCAATCAAGACCTAATCCCCCTTTACCTTCTGACTTTTTTGATGAGGATAATAGTGTAATTTTTATAAATACCTATATTTCACCTGAAGATATTCTAAATGCAATAAGTAAATCGAAATGTCGCGGTAGTTTTGGTCCTGATAGTATTCCTTCCGTTTTTGCCAAAAATTGCTCACTTACTCTTCTTGAACCACTATATCGTTTATTCAATCAGTCTGTTTGCTCTGGAATTTATCCCGTTTTTGTAAAACATCATTTATTACCCCTATTCATAAATCTGGTAACAGAAAAGATGCATCTAACTATAGGCCAATTACTTTGATGAGTTATGTTCCTAAACTCTTAGATGCAATCATGACTGATAAATTATCCAATTTTATTGCTAATAAAATCATTAAAGAACAACATGGTTTCATCAAAGGTAGATCCGTTTTATCTAATCTTTTACTTTTTTCTGATGAAGTTTTAAATTTGATTAACAACAAAACCAGTATTGTAGATAACGTAAAAGTTAGAGCTCAAGTTGATTCAATTTAGTTGGAGTTTTCTAAGGCTTTTGACACTGTTTCTCACCATAAACTGCTTTTAAAATTAAAATCGTTTGGTATCGGGGGCTCGATGTTGGCTTGGTTTTACTCCTATTTAACTGAACGTACGCAGATAGTAAAAATCAAAGGTTTTAAATCAGATACTATTTCAGTTCTTTCTGGTGTCCCTCAAGGATCACACCTTGGTCCAGTTCTTTTTAATATTTTCATTAATGATATAATATCTTCTATACAATTTTCTAAAATTCTTTTATACGCAGATGACATAAAGATTTTTTCCGTTATTAACTCTGATTATGATGCAAATTTATTACAGAAAGACCTTACTAATATTATTGATTGGGCAACAACAAATGAACTAACCTTAAATGTAAAAAAACGTAAAGTTGTTTCCTTTTATAGAAAGCAAACTGGCATTCATACTTCGTATTCGATTAATGCTGTTTCACTTGAAAAGCTATCTGAATTTAAAAAACTTGGGGTAATTTTTGATAAATCACTCTCTTCTGATAGTCACATCGAGCACCTAACAGCCAAAGCCTATGGATTGCTTGGATTCATTATTAGATCCACTAAAACATTTAAAAGTGTATGGACTTTCTTGAAACTCTACAAGCCTTTGCTGTTGCCCATCTTATCTTATGCTTCACCTATATGGAGCCCATATACGTTGTGTGCTAAATCAAAACTTGAGAAGGTTCAAAATCGATTCCTGAGAACTGCCTCGTTTAAGATAGGAAGGCCGATGGTTTTTACTAATCACGACTATGGTCGGATTTCGTACGCCCTAAATGTTTCGTCAATCGAGAATGTTCATAGATACAATGATCTAATGCTTGTATTTAATATTATTAAGGGCAACATTGATTGTGATAAATTAAAATCTTTTAGCAGCAACCGCGGCATACTTTACAACTTACGGACTCCCGGAACTCTTTTAGAGCTGAACTCATCATCCAATTATGAATTTTTCAAACCAGTACATAGATTACGCAGACTATTTAATTCCTTACCTCTGGATTTACAAAACATGACTTAATATAGTTTATCTAAATTCCAGCACAAAGCTAAAAATATGTATAAGTATGTGCCCTCTTTTAGTTATAATTTAACTGATAACTCAAATCTGAAATAATAGTGTATATTATTATGTATGTATTGATTCTGTTATATTTTCTCTTTATATTTTATTCTTTCAGTGCCGCTGAATCATGTATTTGTTGTAAAGGGTTTTTACCCGTCGAACTTTAAATAAATAAATTAAATTAAATAAATTAAAATCCTCCAAAAACCTTGTAAAATTTCATATGAGAATTAACTCAATGTATACCAGAGAATTGATTTTCATGAAAAACCTATGATAAACCACCTGTTACGAAATGATCGATTTATAATTAATTGACAGGTTATTTATATTTAAAAAAAATTTGAAAAACGGAACATAAAATGAGACAATTTATTTAAATTTATATATCGAATGGCAGTAGAAATATGAAAAAAATAAAAAGAAGGTTTACTTAGAGCATCGTTGCAATAGTGCGCCGAAAAAATGAAGGCTCCGGCAAAGGTAATGGCGAAAAACTGCAGGCAAACAAATATTACCTTCAACCCCAGAGTGCTCGCGATCTTTCATGAAACGTGAGTGATCGCGTGGGTAGCATTTTGTCACCCATATTTAAAATTTTCTTTTTCATGCAAATAATAGTTAAATAAATATAAAATTATTTTAAGAGAACAGAATAAAACATAAACTAGAAGAAAAAGGAAGATTTATTAAAGTTTTATAGTTAATTGTAGAAAAAAAATGCTTTGGGAAATCTTAGGTAAAATTTATCGAATTTTAACAATATCTTTATCCTTACCTACATAAAATAAAAAAATAAAAATTAAACGTTTTTATCATCTACGGAATGTATACATATTTCAGCAAAACAGTCCTGACATTTTGCGCATCTATTGCACCCTTTTTTGGTCTTTCTATTTTTCTTGGATGGACATCTGCGCATATACCTTCTCTTTCTGAAGTTCTTGTGTTCTGATGGTACAAATGGGGCGATTTAGTTTCTCAGTGATTTCTGCAACGTATTTAGTTCAACGGACGATTTCCTTGCGTTATAGTGAGTCTACGTGTATGACGGCAAATTGGTATTTGTACTACTGTGGCTCCACGTCCGCGACCTCATCGAGATTACTTCTGAGAAGGCGCAGTGACTGAAAAATTACTGCGATTAACCAAGCCTATTACAGGCGATACTCGAAAGATTTATAGCACATCCGTGTCAGATTCTGCCGCCGACTGTTCTGTGTCAGTATTATGATCACTGCGTTCACTTTCAGATTTTGCCATTAAATTTTGTGCACCAGCGTCTTCAAATCAACGTCCTCTTCCAACCACGAAACTAGTTGTGCGTCCTGTTCATTCAAATCAAAAAACCAAAACACCAAATATGAACATAATAAACTAAATATCCATATTATTATCATATTTACATCAAAACAACAAACGCGATGAAAACTAATAATATTTCAACGTACAGTCGTGCAGTGAGCAATTTGTCGCCAAAGGCAACATATGGACAATTACCTTTTCCTCTTGCGGTCACCCGCATCTTCTAATTTCTAAAACAGGGGGGCGCGAGTTATATCACCTGATATCACCCGCACCAAATAGAAACGGCAATAGCCCCAGTACAACGACTTCTCAAAAACCCAAAGCCAGCAATTTAAACACCTTCCCTGATCCAGTTCACTCTAGAGTTAATGGTAAGTTTTAATCTACTTGCACTCAAAATCTTAAATCGTATATATTTTTGTGAGAACAACAATTGACATAAAATCGGATTAATTAATTAACCTTTGCCGCCATTTCCAGGTGCTATAAACTCGGCACGGGCAAATCCGTTAGGACGAAACGCAACCTACGTACGCAAATCGTTTATCATTAATATTAATTTGCTGAAAAAGAAACACCGGGAGTGCCAATTTTTATTAACATTCTGGCATTACAAAGGCCGGTAAATATTTTGAGTTCTTCCATATTCAAGCAATCATGTAAAAGAGGTCTCAAGTCATTTGCTTATCAGGACAAGTTTGGCGCTTCCGGCTCTTGGACTATCTCTGATTAGTCGGGTAAAGAAATGCTTGTCCCCTAATTGCTCCAGGAATGAAATAATATTAATAATGTGCATAAAAATCTGTAACATCTGCAACTCCAACAGGCATCGTTCCAGGGCAAGAGAAATGGGGAAACCGTTTTCAACTTCCTGGATGCGTTCGATGTGTATCAGAGCGAGAGATGATTGCTAAAAGGCTGGCCTATCTATCTATCTATCCTAGGATAAAATGTATTTTAAATGTTAGTACCCAGAGTAAGAAAACTGGTGTGCCTGAGCAGATCGGGGAGCTTGGTATATTAAGAATTATCGGAAATTTTTTTTTCCTAAATATCTCATCTTCTACACACAGTAGATGAAAAATTTAAACACATTTTGTTAGATCTCGAAATTCTCTAAAAATTTAGTTATATCAACTTCTTTTCGTAAAGTTAATACTTTTTAAGTTATGGCGTGAAAAAGGTTAAAACATCAGGACCCCAATTGGTTTTTCGTATTTATCTCGTTTTGACTAACTCGTAATAAAATATATATCCATACAAAGGCTGTAGGTACAGCGCATAATTGCATTGCTTTATAACATTTTTCACTGCGTCAAAAGGTTAAGCCTGTAGAGAGGCGAAAAGTTCCAAAATAGGCGCAAAAAGTGGTCGTAAATGCTTCCGATTTGAGCCGATTTCAGCCCATTTAGGCAGAGTATTTACCAAAAAATATGGAGTGTACCGAGTTGGTGGACAATATTTTCAGAGAGGGTTTACTATTCTCTCACGAACCTAAATAGCATGGAGTGCTCTTCTGATCCATATCCCCTGTTATATATCGAGATCACAGCATCTTCCTGAGATCTCGATGTGTAACCATAAACCGGCTGAAAGAAAGCATAAGAAATATTTCGCAATAATAGCAATAGAAATATTTTCAAAAGTAAGTGCGCATAAGTACACTTCTTAAAGGCTGTAATTTCCAAGCCATTTCCGCTGTCTCATAAAAGAGAGGCCCTTAAACTCCTAATTCGCGAACATGCTAAAACATGTTCAAGAATTATTTCTCGGAACACGTCGGAAGTGCATAACTGGTCACGGTCATAGAAATATAAACTAAGCACGGACCGGCTGTAAGCCAGATTTAGCGTACCACATTCCCTGATGTGTTAGAATTGGCTGTATTTGTATTGGTCGCTCAGTGCAGGCGTAAATATGAACACATAATTAGAAGGGGGCTTACAATTCCATAATGTCTATGCCCCCCTTAATATCTATTTACACGCTGCCATTCACTGATAGCTATAATGCTTTTGATATTTGATTCACCTTCCCTCATACACGCTGTTGCTGTACTCCTCTGCGTAGCTATCTCTAAGTGGTTGCTCATGTATAGGGTTTATACACGATACAGCCGTTCCGTGCTTAGTTATTATTTCTATGGTCACAGTGCAGCCGGGGCACAAGGCACCGACAGCTTTAATTGGCGTGAACCACAATTTGGCGAGGGAGCCTTAAATTCACCTCATGCCAAAAACCGAGAAAACTCAGAGTCGTTGGATTAATCTCGAAGCGGTCGTTGGTTTAAAGAGTCGTTGAAGTAATATTAAAGAGGAGAGACGTGCCGATCAAGTCTAGATATATATACTGATACTAGCTTGCCGTGACCCGTCGTTTCCCGGGATACTATTAAATTTTTATTCCTTAATTTTACAACGCCTCCCTATTGCACAACCGCCTCTCTTATGTGACCCAGCGGGGTGGGGGTGGTCTCATTAAATCAACCATAAATTCGTACACAATACACCCCATACATCACTTTCACCTATTCCTAATACTTTTTTAACTGTAAACTGTAAAGTATTATTAAATTTAGTTTTCCTCATTTAACATCACCTCCTTATTGCACCCCCTCTCCTATATCTCCCAGCGGGGTGGGGGGTGGTCTCATATTTGGAAATTTGAATAACAGATTCGAAATCAGTGATCCCGAAAATCCCCAAGCGCGGATTTTCAGGGAAATTCCTTGAAGTTTAACTTTTCGGTCGCCATATTGATCAACCATCTTGATTTCCAAAATTTTGATGGCAGATTCGAAATCAGTGACCCCAAAAACCCAAACCAAAAACATAATTTTCTAATTTTCCGCGCAATATTCTTAATTTTTTCCTTCATAACCTTCTCCTGACAATAACAAACACAACAAAAAAGCGAATTAGCGAAATCGGTCCAGCCGTTCACGCGTGATGGCGTGACCAAGGGAAATAGGGATTCATTACTATATATATATATATATTACTCTGCTTCCTTAGCTATCGATTGGTGAAAAAATTATTCCAATTCAAACATACACTTTTCTTCCACAGCCGTTTCAATTTTGTCGGCACCCACCGAAAAAACCAAGTTTTCACTATTTTCACCAACTTTCACCAACCCGGCCTAATTTTCTATAGTGCCTCTTCTTCCTACCCCTGAGATACACTCCTGGGGGGTGTCACCCCTACCCCTCCCCCACAACAAAAACACGTTTTCACAAATAATTCCCACATTGTACACTTTTCACCAACCTTTCTTCCACCAACAAATTCTACACTAGCTCCCCTTTCCAACGATACCCATAACATGGCACACGCCACGGCAATATATGAAATTCATTACATTCATACCGACTGCAACGCCATCTGCCGGGCTGATTTGTGAATCTAAACCATCCGGGGCGCCACCCAAACGCATACAAAAAAATTCATTCAAATCGGTCTAGCCGTTTAGGATGAGTTCAGTGACAACACACGTACAGTAGAATTATATGTTATATGTATAATAAAGAAGATAATTAATACAAAAGTTGATAAGTGAGCGGTGTAACAAAGCAGCTGTTAAAATAAAGTGCGAAGCTTACAGAAGCGAAGGTATTTACGTTCTTGACCTCTTTATCCAATCTAATTTCCAATTGATTCCGCCACTCGAGAATTTACGCATGGGAGCAAGAGCCTCCATCGTTAGAACGATCATTCACCACACACCCGGAGAAAGAGATATCTTTTTAGATATCCCATTGTGAGTATATCACCCTATGGGAATATACAACAGGAGTTAAGGAAATTGGTAACAATTTTATTACATTAGCTGTGTTTTATTGGGCGTGGCGAACTACCTCCGAGTACTTGTGACTGCACTAAACTACATAACATAAGCCTATAGATTCGAGGCTTTCCTAAGCACAAATTTCACGTGTATGAACTTAGCGAAGCAGTTTGCTCGAATCGAACGCGGATTAGCCGTGTTATTTGCCGCTAATCAGTTGTACAAGAATTAATTTAAATTAATTTTGTAGCCATTTTTTTGTCGTGAACAAATGGTATAATGAAATTTGTTATCATCATGGAATGAGAAGAAAAAAATATTTTTTTGTATGACAAAAATTCGTCATGGCTAAATGGAGTCTACCGAACGATCAAATCTGGCGTCAAAGTCTAACGGAAAATAGATTCCAACGATGTTTATATTAGGGTTGCTTTGCTGCGCTCGGAAATAGTCTTTGGTTTTATGTTTAATAAGCAAAATAAAATTCCACACAAATAATTTGTGCAATCCTAATAACAAATGGCGCTGAAATTGAGCGGTAAAACGTATTCCCGGGTCTGGCAGACCGCTGCTTTCCTGCGTTTGGTAAAATTCGTTCGTTGAACATTGTTTAAATAAACAAAATAATTTAGCTCAATAATTAAAATTTATTCAACTCATATAGTCGTAAAAACAATAATTGCTTAAAATAAAATAATTCTTTGGAAGAAGCTTTGTAATTTTTTGTTAATGTATATAATTGCTATATTTGCATGTCAACATATTACACTCCAAATTGCATGCCATTTGCAATTTGCATGTCTTTTACTTTTAAAATAATAACGAAAAAATTAATTTTTGTACAACAAATTAGCGCTTAATTAACGGCAAACTCTGAGGTAGTTTTTGCTTTGATACAGGTTTTTATTTCTTGGTTGTTTCGCTAAGTTCATAAAAACTTAGCAAAGGATCCTGTATTTTTTTTTTTAAATAAGAGCGACAAAATTAATTTTGGTACAACTAATTTGCGGCAAATTCTTAGATTGCGTGTTGTTGGAGTTTTTATTTCTTGGTTGCTTCGCTAAGTTTATATGAAATTAGCAAAGCAGACTATATGCTTTTAAAAATAAGAGCGACAGAATTAATTTTTGTGCAACTAATTAGCGGCAAATAACACGGCTAATCCGGGTGCGATGCGCGCAAGCTGCTTCGCTAAGTTCATACACGTACAAATTTCACAAGATATCGCGGAAACCCCAAACAAATTAAAAGCTTTAGCGATAGTGATAGTAGTGAAAAAATTGCGTTACATTGAACATCTATTGGCAAGTACTTGTGAGTAGTTTGTCATGCCCAATGGAACACAACTATTGTAAAGCACAAATATATCAATTACGGATAGAATAAAATTTCAAAACACATGCGGCCCACGATTCTGCTGGAAAATTCTTGCTCTTTCGATGAAATGTTCGATTATATCATTGCACATATGGCTCGGCTGTGGTAATAATATTTTGGATCTCCGCCTATTAAACTCAGGAATTGTTTGTGGTTTTGCATACACTACACATGCGATATCAAAACACCCAAAACAAAGAAGCCGCATGGTGTCCAACCATGTGATCTTGTTGTTATATTCTTACTGTATTTCTTGAAATTACAGACCTGCAGATTTGTTCGCAACAATTTAATTGGTTTCTTATGAGTTTTAACGATAACGATGTAGGTAAAATGTTCCGTATTTACTATTGCAACATCCCAGCAGGAAATAGGATAATCCTACGATTAAACTTAGATCTCTCCGAAAAGCGTTTTTATACCTCCAGTATGGCTCACTGTGCCATCCTTTTAACATAAGCGTATCATTGCAGAAGAGTACTCTTTCTAGCCTACATATCACACTATCTTTCTAAAAAACTTGAAATGAAACTTTGTCAGAGAGAATTCCTCCTCGCAGCGGATGAAAGTGTGAAGCATCAATATCATGTTTTTAGAGAGAAACAAAGGTGTAAACCCATTTTGGTGAAAATTGGATATACCCACCAATTTCCAAGGTAGATGTCATACCTACGACTTTATATGACATTAAACAATTATGCACCCCTGTGTCAGTAGATATAACATACAATTTGTTTTCTTAAAATTTACCAACGAAGGCTAAGGCCTAAAGCATTATCATTTTCGATGATGTTTATTCATTAGCATTGCATTAAACCAAAAGTATCCAAACGTGCGTCGATTTCTTTTGGCTAATTTATCCGCATTGATTACAACCAAAATGAGAGTTTGTTCATTTACATTGCATTAAACCAAAAGTATCCAAACATCGATTCCTTTCCGCTAATTTGTCCGCATTGATTAAAACCAAAATGAGACTTTTTTTAGATTACCTCCAATTTGCATAAGGGTAAATTGTAAGTATTCCTTTTGTGTCGGGGCACACTAAACCGACCTGTACGGATTAAAGTCTTTTAATATATTCCGCTCCAGCTATAAAAATGAAAAATGTGTTTGCTTCTTAATAATTCATAATGAGTGGTATTTTCGATTTTCAGTAGGAAAGCCCAGTTTTATCGCTTATCGTCCTGCAACTTTTTCGTCCGAAAAACCAATGGATCTAATTTTCATCAAATATCACAGGTCATTGGTTCTAGGAATCGAAAGAGGGTATGCCATAAGCAACAGACGAAGGCCATATAAACACCTCCATTCCTCTAACTTCCCGTGCTCTGTTGGTGCGTGGAAAGCTAGTTTCAGTTGTTCCTCGCACCTTCGCTATCAATTCAAGATGTTCAATTTGCCGCCCTGTTCCGCCGAGATTGAGCAAAACAAATATCGTTTTTTGCAGAGGATTTTAATGAAGGGCACTGGGGACGTTTGGGAATGCCTGAAAACTTGAGTTCTCCCTTGGTAAGTGAATTAAATAAACGAAAATAGAGAGGCAGAGGAGCTCTCAAAATCCTCACCCCAGTTGAGCGAGGCAGGTTGTACTTATGTGGGGTTTAATTTTATTTCCGGAGAAGGCGGTATTTTTTTTTATATTTTATGCAGCTCGTATATAGCGTGGGGGATAGAACTTTACTAGACTTTGGGCCCTATCGTGCTAGTAGTTGTAAGTAACCACACAGCTGGCAGCAGGGAAAATTACTGCTATTCATCCTGCTCACGGAAACACGGGGCAGAGTGTCATTTAATTTTTCATTACGCTAAACGATGAACTTGTGCGGAGTATCCGCAATAAGTATCCTTGGCGAGTATTTACGGGGAGCAGCGCAATGTACTGGGCGGTGCCTGTGACGCTGCTGGGTTGCTTTGCCAGCGGAATATAAGCCGTATCTGCACCCGACGAGTGCCACTCCACTCAATAATCATAAATGCAAAGTGGTGAGACATTTTCTGGGGAAATGAATAGCTGATGAAATGATTGCGAGTGATATTTTGCTGCTGAATACTTTTCACAGGCAGCGTAACGCTGCCCGGCTGGTCCGTGAGAAAACAAAATTAAATTTAAATTTCAACAAAACCCTGAGATTTTACGTTGATCCACGGCCGCCGCAAATGTTGCCCTGTTTCTAAGGTAGACTTCACGTAATCATCTGGAATGAAATTCCCTTCGTTGCCCTCGGAATTTGAACACTCGAGGGCCACTCAATTGTCCCGTCACGGAAATAGGGCAGGATTGAAAAACTTTTTAATAACGCGGAAATGTGTTAATTAAGATGTTTTGCGGTCATCCCCATTGATCCGAATCTGTTCCGGAAAACAAAACGGACAGCTCCCCAGTGGGCTAATAATGTCTAATAATGTCTGTTAATCACGCAAACAAGTTCCTTAATTAATTGTTCCGCTTTTTCAAAGTTCTTGAGTTCATTTGTCATAGGAGTTTTGGCGAAATAGGCAAATATATCATCCGAGCACGAAAAAAACAGGGCACAGATTAAGGACTCCCATTTCTCTCAAAATAATTGATTGATCGCGAACAGATTTCAAGGAGCAGTTATTGAAAATGCCCATGTTGTGCTTCTCTTGATGAAAATGTCTTATTGTGTAAGAAAGAGTTTATTTTGCATGCGTAGAAAATTAGAGTTTGTTTCTGCCTGCGGCGATTGCGTAGGTTAGCGAAACGCATTTAAGTTTCGGGGCACCTGAGTACACAATTCAGGGTTGTTTTGCTCGTTGTATACCCTCGACTCTTTGTTTCAAAGCCTGAGAGCTGAGATTCGGCGCCTCGCTTGGCGACCTGCGCAGCCCTTTTTGAGAGTTCGGGTTGAGGATTTATGAGGGTGCTATAAAATGGCATGCGAAGCAGCAAGCGGGTTTGTGCATGAAAATTTCTTAGGTAGTTGTTTGGATATTTTCCAAGGGCAGCTCATTTTACGTTGAGCTGGCCGAGGAGATTTATCGTGTGAATAGGAAATAAAGTGTAAAGAAGTAAAAAAAAAGTGTCGTGTAATAAGTTCTATAGAAGAGTAGTGATATAAAAGCGGATTAATTTAATCAGTGGAGTTGTTTGGACAAATTGTGAGTAATCACTGAGTAATCTTTTTGGAGTAGGTTGGTAGTGCATGGATAGGATAGAACGCCTAGAAAAGTGTAGTTTGTTATTAGCGCAGTGGTGGCGACGAGATCGTTGGCGATAAAATTTAAATTGTGTAATATCTGAAATTGAAATAGTGAGGCCCCATTATGACATCTGAAAGGCTGGTTTAAGCCGGGTCGGATCGAGGAACACGCGGGTGGTGTAACCCAGATTGTTCCTCATTTTCCGGGAGATGTCAGGGAGTCCCAATATGGCATTCGAAAGGTTGGTGTAAACCGAGCCAGATCGAAGAACTTGCGGGTGGTGTAACCCAAAATGGTTCTTCATTTTCTGGGGGATGCCGGGATGAAGTGAGGTGGGTGCGCCCCCTCAGTTTCCTCATCATAATGTATTCATTTAAATTCTTACGAAAATTATTTGTGTCATAGTACAACGATCTCGACGCTAGATAGGAGTTCCCCAGACAAGAGTGCTCACAGTGCGTTTTTATTTTACTTACAGACCGATTGATTGTTTCATTGTGACAGTCCGTGGGAGAAGATACGCCGAAAGGATGAAGATATGATTTAATTGTCGATTAACAACCATTATGTACTGAAAAAAAATGGCCTGAAATGATTTTGTTTTCTTTATTCTAATTTTTTTCCTTTGTGTTACTCTTATAATTCAGAAGTGGGATATTTATCCATAACATATCTCCTCACGAAAGGCTGTCACAATTAATCAATCTGCTGAAAAATGGCTTAGGAAAGTAGATGAGTTGGGGAATATTTTTGGTTGGTCTGAGGAGGCTACAATTTATTTTGCGCTATCCAAATTAAAAGGATTGGCGGAAGTTTGGTATAAAGGATTACCAAGTTTAAATTATTCGTGGACGGAGTGGAAAGAAAAACTTCGACGGGCTTTTCCTTCAAAACAAGATTTTTGTGAATTGTTAAACGAAATGCTTCGACGACGAAAAAGGTACGGCGAAACTTATACAAAATATTTTCACGAAAAGCTGGCACTATTAAATGCTTGCAAGATAAAAGGCGAAGATGCGGTATCCTGTATTATTGGTGGTATCGACGACAGGATAATTAAAACTGGGGCTAAAACGGGCTATTATAAAACGCCTGAGCAGCTATACGCATATCTTAGCCAACTAACTGACGGAGTTCCAGGTAATCGAAATAATTTTCAGGCGAAACCAGTAAGGAAGCAGACAAACTATCATAAGGACTCGGCAATAAATAAAGATGTCACCTGTTATAAATGTGGGAAAAAAGGACACTTTGCTAATAGGTGTGCTACAACCACGGACCCGAATCGGGAAGTTAAATGTAACTTATGTAAAAGTCGGTTCCACGACGAAGCGGTGTGCCCAAAGAAAAAACCTAAGGATAATAAAACTATAGCATGACTAGAAGTATCCCGAGACGAAAACACAAATTTAAAATATTTTAAAGAGATTTTTATCAATGAGAAGAAGACTCATTGTTACATAGATTTTGGTAGCGCATGCACTTTAATGACACACAACGAGGCTAGTCGATTAGGACTAATAATAGATTATAGTGACCGGGTATCCCTTCATGGCTATGGTAAAGGTTTTACCATAAGTCAAGGATCGACAATTGGAACTGTAAAGGTAGATGATATCGAAGGGAAAATAAAAATAGTTATAGTTAACGATGAATTACAAAATGTGCCTGTTCTTTTGGGTCGTTCGTTCACAGAGCTGCCGAACATCATTGTAATTAAGACGAATAAAAAATTAAAGTTCGTAAAAACAGACGGAGAGGATAATTTACTTCACATAGAAACCGAACCTAATATTTGCAAGATAATTTTAAGGGCAATAGGCGACACAGTTATACCAGCAAACACAATTAAAATTGTGGAAGTAAGGGCTAATGCGGTTGAAACAGACGTTTACATAGAGACGACCATGCGTCCGCAAGAGGAACAGGAAAGTTGGATTCCGCGAACTGTTTTAACCATAGATGTGAACGGAAAGACGAATATTCCCATAATAAACTTCGGCACTTTGGACATACATATGACAGAAAATTTGGTGGTTGCACGGGGTTGGCCCTGCGAAAAAGAGAATATTAATAAAGCATCGGTAATGATGATAACTACCAAAGAATGCGAAGTCATTAAACCCGAAGAAATAACGGTAGGATCGGTCAACCCAAAACAAAAGCAGCAACTAATTCAACTTTTGAATGAGTTTAGGGATTGTATTGCGAAGGACATGAAGGAGCTAGGCTGCGCAAAGACAGCTGAAATGAAAATTCGCTTCGATGATGATAAACCTTTTGTATACAGACCATATCGTATGTCATTCAAGGAACAAGAACTTGTTCGCGACATGATAGCAGAGTTACTTGAAAATGACATTGTCAGGGAATCGGATGCTGAATATTCGTCGCCAATTTTACTAGTAACCAAGAAAAATGGAGAACAAAGGATGTGTATAGACTTTAGAAAGCTAAATTCAAGGACGGTTAAGGATAATCATCCACTGCCACGAATCGATGATCAAATCGACAAATTACACGGTGGCATTTGGTTCACTAGCCTAGATTTACGTTCTGGATATTATCAGATACCCATGGAGGAGGCCTCAAAGCGATATACGTCTTTTGTAACCCCCAACGGTCAATACGAATTCCAACGTATGCCGTTTGGGTTATGCAACGCTCCGCGAGTATTTCAAAGATATATGAATAGGATTCTCGCTCCTGTCAGCGACCAAGCAGCCGTCTACCTAGATGATATTTTACTCCATGAAAAATCTATAGAGGAAGCACTCAACGGCCTTCGTAAAATATTAGAAATTTTCCGGACGGAGCAAATAACTTTGAATCTAAAGAAGTGTTCATTTTTAATGGAAAAAGTTGAATTCCTGGGATTTGAAGTGAGCGATGGAAAAGTTAAACCAGGAGTGGAGAAAATGAAAGCGATAAAAGAGTTTCCAGCCCCCAAAACAGTTAAACAAGTTAGACAGTTTTTAGGACTAACAGGGTACTTCCGACATTTTGTTCAGCGATATGCGATCTTAACGAAACCATTAACTAATTTATTAAAGAAGACTACTAAATGGCAATGGTCTGATAATGAAGTTCAAGCTTTTGATCTCCTCAAAACTAAACTAGTCACTCAACCTGTTCTTGCCATCTACGATCCAAACGCAGTTACTGAAGTCCACACCGATGCGAGTGCGATAGGGATTGCAGGGATACTATTACAGTATCAAACAGATGGTCGTTTGCATCCAATTATATATTTTAGCAGACAAACTAGATATCCTGAATCAAAATACCATTCCTACGAGCTGGAGACACTAGCTGTTGTAGAGACTGTGAAAAAATTTCGGTCATATTTGATCGGGATAAAATTTACGGTTATAACAGACTGTAACGCTCTTAAAACATCTAATGAAAAAAAACAGCTGATACCCCGTATTGCACGATGGTGGCTTCAGCTGATGGAATTTACTTTCGACGTAAAGTATAGACCTGGAGGACGCATGAAACATGCAGATGCCTTAAGCAGAAACCCGTGTTCTAGTAGCGAAGATAAAGTGGTTTTACACATTGAACAAGCGGATTGGGTTTTAGCTGGACAATTGACTGATCGCAAAATTCAGGAAATACATAAAGTGCTTTCTAAACCACCAGTAACGGAGGAAGAGCGTCGAGTTTACCAAAATTATGCCTTGAGGGATGGGCGAGTGTATCGGATTACAGCCCGAGGAATTCAATGGGTAGTACCCCGAGGAATGAGGAATCAAGTAGTACGAGCTTCACATGATGACTTGGGACATTTCTCGGTAGAAAAAACGTTACAGAGACTATGTGAACATTATTGGTTTCCAAGGATGAGAGAATATGTCGAAAAATATATCTCTTCCTGTATTAGATGTTTATATAATAAAAGGAAGGCGGGAAAGAAAGAAGGATTTCTACACCCCATACCAAGAGAACCAATACCAATGAAGATGGTACATATTGATCATTTGGGGCCATTTCCAAAGAGCAAACGCGGAAACACCTATATCATTGCTATGATCGATGGTTTTACAAAATTTTTGTTTATAAGAGCAGTTAAAACTACTCACACCAAGTATGTGTTGGAATTTTGTAAAGATACATTTTCAGTTTATGGCGTTCCGGAAGTGCTTATATCCGATCAGGGGAGCTCGTTTACCGCTAAAACATTTCAGACATTCTGCGAGCAGAATGGGATTAAACACGTCAAAAATGCTGTTGCAACCCCCCGAGCAAATGGCCAAATTGAAAGATTAAACAGATCTATTCTATCGGCGTTAATGACTACCACACTGGAAGAAGAACTTTGGGACGAAAACATTAAAACAGTTCAATTTTCCCTAAATAATTTAGTAAATAAAAGCACAGGCAAAACCCCCAGCGAACTTCTTTTTGGCTTTAAACCGAGAGGAGGAACAGACATATTGTTAAAGGATGAAATCTCAAAAACTTCTGGAATCATCGAAGATTTAGTCACCGAAAGAAACTTGGCAGGGAAGAATATAAGACAGGCACAGGAAGATCAAAAGAAATACTACGATAGAAAGCGGAAGAAGCCTAGAAATTATAAGGAAGGTGATCTCGTTTTGATAGAAAAAACTGAATTAGCACCCAATACAAGTCGCAAATTACTCTCGCCATATAGTGGACCCTTTGTGGTAAAGAAAGTACTACAAAATGATAGATATCTGGTGAAAGACATGAGTGGAACTCGTAGAACTTTGAGGAAGGGAAGCTATGAACGTACGATAGCGGTAGATCGGATGAAACCCTGGCCCAACGTAGGAGATCTTTCGGATGAAACTGCAGACGAAAGTGGAGAAGATGGAGTTGTGCTTTCGGCCGAAGAAAATAATTAATTCGAGGGGCGTCTGGATAGAGGAACTCGAGGCGAGTTTTTGTCAGGATGGACGAATGTAAGAAAGAGTTTATTTTGCATGCGTAGAAAATTAGAGTTTGTTTCTGCCTGCGGCGATTGCGTAGGTTAGCGAAACGCATTTAAGTTTCGGGGCACCTGAGTACACAATTCAGGGTTGTTTTGCTCGTTGTATACCCTCGACTCTTTGTTTCAAAGCCTGAGAGCTGAGATTCGGCGCCTCGCTTGGCGACCTGCGCAGCCCTTTTTGAGAGTTCGGGTTGAGGATTTATGAGGGTGCTATAAAATGGCATGCGAAGCAGCAAGCGGGTTTGTGCATGAAAATTTCTTAGGTAGTTGTTTGGATATTTTCCAAGGGCAGCTCATTTTACGTTGAGCTGGCCGAGGAGATTTATCGTGTGAATAGGAAATAAAGTGTAAAGAAGTAAAAAAAAAGTGTCGTGTAATAAGTTCTATAGAAGAGTAGTGATATAAAAGCGGATTAATTTAATCAGTGGAGTTGTTTGGACAAATTGTGAGTAATCACTGAGTAATCTTTTTGGAGTAGGTTGGTAGTGCATGGATAGGATAGAACGCCTAGAAAAGTGTAGTTTGTTATCAGCGCAGTGGTGGCGACGAGATCGTTGGCGATAAAATTTAAATTGTGTAATATCTGAAATTGAAATAGTGAGGCCCCATTATGACATCTGAAAGGCTGGTTTAAGCCGGGTCGGATCGAGGAACACGCGGGTGGTGTAACCCAGATTGTTCCTCATTTTCCGGGAGATGTCAGGGAGTCCCAATATGGCATTCGAAAGGTTGGTGTAAACCGAGCCAGATCGAAGAACTTGCGGGTGGTGTAACCCAAAATGGTTCTTCATTTTCTGGGGGATGCCGGGATGAAGTGAGGTGGGTGCGCCCCCTCAGTTTCCTCATCATAATGTATTCATTTAAATTCTTACGAAAATTATTTGTGTCATAGTACAACGATCTCGACGCTAGATAGGAGTTCCCCAGACAAGAGTGCTCACAGTGCGTTTTTATTTTACTTACAGACCGATTGATTGTTTCATTGTGACAGTCCGTGGGAGAAGATACGCCGAAAGGATGAAGATATGATTTAATTGTCGATTAACAACCATTATGTACTGAAAAAAAATGGCCTGAAATGATTTTGTTTTCTTTATTCTAATTTTTTTCCTTTGTGTTACTCTTATAATTGACTAATTCGTAGATACGAAAAATGGTAATTTGAGAAATTCATATGTATGTATGTTATGTATGAGCGGTGGCATTGCGCATTTTCCTAGGATCGGTCATTTGCTTATTGTTTAATTTACTTTTATAAATTCAATCTCATTAAAGTCAAAGGATTAATATCTGCTACATTAACGTTAGACGGATTTGTTTTCGTTATACGTTGTTAGTTTGCTAAATCATAAGTTTCACAAAAATGGGGTTCCGGTATGTGCCAGAAATTATTTGAAATCGTTAGTCAGGGTAGTTTGTTCTCCGACATTATCACTGTGTAGAACTGCAAAATCAACCAGGTTTGAATTCAGAAAGCTCGTTAGGGTTCAAACATTCCAGGGTTCTAAAAAACTCAAATGTTAACTCAACTCATCGCTCAACTCAAGCAGTGAGTCCGCTCAATGATTTAGTTCGGTCAACATTTGAGCGGTTGCTTAACACTCATAATTTGAGGGGACTCATAATTTGAGCGACTCAAGTTTTGAACGGACTAATCATTTCAGCGGATGTGTTTTTCCGTACTATGATTAGAGCGAACTCAAATAGGATTTTGACCTTGGCAGTGTACCGTTTTACAGGCGGTAAAGTAGGCATTCGTCTAGATAAAGTCCTAGTCCGGTCAAAATAGACGAGAAAATTGAGGTAGGTTTGCATTAATTCGCATAGAGCTGAAAATTGGTACATACCTTGGGGACAATAGTACAAATAAAATACTAAAAGTCCCGATCGATCCGACATATGCAAGAAAAGTTATTCGAGGTCAAAAGGCCAAAAAAATGGTTTTTTCAATTTTTCCGGTAAAGGGTAAGTTTTATCATAAAAATAGACTATACAAAAGTTGTAGATCATGAAATTATCTATAAATATTGTTCTTATATATTTGTTTCTAAGAATCACCATTCCTGAGATATTGCGATTCTAAAAGTTGAAGAAGTCGTAGTTTACATAATATGCACACATTTCCGCACCACCTGTGAGGTAGTGTACTCGGCGCATATTTTTTAACGTGGTGTCCCCGGTAGGCATAGTCCACGATCTATTGTGACTAGTTTTATTAAAAAATATTGTATGGACTGGGAAATGGTACTATTGAAAATGATTTAAATCGCACGAATTACTGTTGGTTTCGGGAAGATGTTATTCTGACTGATAATCTTCAAATGCCACTTCAATAGTTATATCTTCTTCGTTTTCTTCTTCTTCTTGTTCTTCTAGCTGGATATGAGGAGAAGACACATCAGCTGTGTCCTCATTGATATCATAAAAATCTTCATCTATTGAAGTTGATTCATCATTAGAGCAAGACTGGCCTTGGCACTTAGTACATACTGGTAAACAAAATAACCCGACTTTTTTACAGCTACATTTTGCACTACAACCCTTTTTGCAATTGCAAAAGATGGTGTTGAGAAATCTTTCCGGGCTCCAAAGTATTATCTACTAATTTCGAACCCCAGTCTTCTGGCTCCAGTTGATTGCCTAGCCATAATTGAACTTGATAGTATACTCGACATAAGTGTTGACTAGCAGAAGCAGATGTTGGAGGAAGACAAGATAATTGCACTCTTTTATTGTTTCGTGTATTTTTTACAAAACTTAAATATCTATACTTGTCTAAACAATCAATTTTTTTGGAGCTCCATATAGAGCAAGAAGAAAGCGAATCCCGTTTGTGATGATGTCTTGTGGAGAAGAGTCGATCTTTTGAAATACTTCTGCGCAATTAATTAAATCATCTTTTTCAAATAATTTAAATACTGTTATTTTACCACTTCTGAAAAATGATGATGTAGTATCGCAGCCAGTTATTGCATGTTAAAATAAGATATGATTTTGACATTTTGGATAAGCAGATAAACTTTTCGATGAATATACATATTTCTGTTGGTTGTTGAGCGTTCCCGGGTTTCAAAAAGCAAATAATCTTATCAGTTGGAGTTCGTGAAGTCAGTAGTACTATACTATATATACTATACTAGTATACTATCAAGTTCTAGTATGGCTAGGCAATCAACTGGAACCAGAAGACTGGGATTGGAAATTAGTAGATAATACTTTGGAGCCAATTCAATCTTTACTCCCACCTGCTCCGGAAATACTTCTCAGCACCATCTTTTGCAATTGCAAAAAGGGTTGTAGTGCAAAATGTAGCTGTAAAAAAGTCGGACTATTTTGTTCACCAGTATGTACTAATTGCCAAGGCCAGTCTTGTTTCAATGTTGAATCAACTTCAATAGATGAAGATTTTTATGAAATCAATGAGGACACAACTGATGTGTCTTCTCCTCATATCCAGCTAGAAGAACAAGAAGAAGAAGAAAACGAAGAAGATATAACTATTGAAGTGGCATTTGAAGATTATCAGTCAGAATAACATCTTCCCGAAACCAACAGTAATTCGTGCGATTTAAATCATTTTCAATAGTACCATTTCCCAGTCCATATAATATTTTTTAATAAAACTAGTCACAATAGATCGTGGACTATGCCTACCGGGGACACCACGTTAAAAAATATGCGCCGAGTACACTACCTCACAGGTGGTGCGGAAATGTGTGCATATTATGTAAACTACGACTTCTTCAACTTTTAGAATCGCAATATCTCAGGAATGGTGATTCTTAGAAACAAATATATAAGAACAATAATTATAGACAATTTCGTGGTCTACAACTTATGTATAGTCTATTTTTATGATAAAACTTACCGTTTACCGGAAAAATTGAAAAAAACATTTTTTTGACCTTTTGACCTAGAATAACTTTTTTTGCAGATGTCGGATCGATGGGGACTTTTAGTATTTTATTTGTACTATTGTCCCCAAGGTATGTACCAATTTTCAGCTCTATACGAATTAATGCAAATTGAAATGTCTAATTTGACCGGACTATCCCTATCAACAAGAGGATGAAGACTGAGGATAGAGAGCCTCTGGTGGCAAGGAACTTGAGGTTGTTTAAATCTTCGAAACACAGACTACAAAAAAACTTCCGTTGCACACGTTTAGCTCTGTCAATCTTATTTTGATCGTGGGGAGACAATACCGGCGAGCAGTATTCCAGAACACTACGTACCACAGTCTGGAAAAGAATTTTAGAATTAGTTGTATTACGGAAATAAGCTATGGTCCGAAGTATGAACCCCGCTAGTTTGTGAGATCTTTTGCAAATATCGTTAATGTGCGCATCAAAAGTCCATTTACAGCCAAAAGTACACTTGCGGTCATAAAAACCGCACCACTCAGTTAGTTCCGAGAATGCGCATAATTGAAGCAGGTAGATTAGGGGGAGGGATGAAATAATTTGACCTGCTTTGTTGGGGTATAAAAGCAACCCTTTTGGTGAAAAAATATTCAGTTGAAGTTAAGTGGTGATGAAGATAAAGTCAAAAAAGTGAAATGGCCGGAAAATGTAAGTAATTGACCAGGGACGAAAAAGTCGAAATTTTGACTTTGGCAGATCAAGGTCTGTCGTATCGTCAGATAGCGACTCAAATAGGGTGCAGCCATTCAACCATCGTTCGTTTGATCAAGAAAAAGGAGAATTTGGACCCACTGGAGAGGACAAAAGGATCTGGAAGGAAACGGAAGACAAATTCACGGACGGACACAGCATTACGACGGATGAGCTTGAAAGATCGCTTTAAAAACGCTGTCCGTTTAAGAACAGAGTTGAGGGATTATCATCAAGTCGACCTTAGCGCCGAAACAATCCGTAGGAGGTTACGAGAAGTAGGACTATTTGGAAGAAGACCAGCGAAAAAGCCCATGTCAACAAAGAAAATGAAGGCGACTCGCTTAGCATGGGCGAAGAAGTATGAAAATTGGACGAAGGAAGACTGGCGACGTGTAATTTGGTCTGACGAAAGCAAATTCAACTTGTTGTGTGCAGACAACAGGCCGTACGTGCGACGTTAAGCAGGAGAACGATTTAAGGAAGAGTGCACGATCAAGACAGTGAAGTTTCCTCAAAGCCAAATGGTCTGGGGATGTTTCTCTTTTTACACCCTAGGTCCTTTGCAGTTTGTTGATGGAACAATGAATGCCCATGGGCATTTCATAAAGGAATTTTTGATACCAGCCATTGAGGAGCACCTTTCGTTCACTTATGAATTAATTTTTCAAGATGATTCGGCACCTTGTCATGGTGCCAAATCGGTAAGTACAGTATTGCATATGAAGTGCCAAATGTCTATTTCATAAGCAATAAATAAAACACGAATTAATCCTCATTAATTTTTTCCAGCTCCAGAAAACATTTTCTGATCTCGGAATTCAGACACTAGACTGGCCAGCGAATTCGCCCGATTTGAATCCAATTGAGCATCTATGGCATGTGATGAAACGGAAAGTAGCAGAGCATAAACCAGAGAGCAAAAGAAAGCTGATTGAAGTATTGGATCTTATGTGGAACAATGAAATAACGGATGACATCATTGAAGTATTGGTGGATTCAATGCCTTTTAGGATAAAAGCGATTATCGAAGCCAAAGGGGGAGGAACGCGGTACTGAAGACTGTGCATACAATGTAAATTATATTTAAGTTATGTTTTAATAAAAATATACCAAATGATATGTAAAGTTCCTAGTAAATGTAATTAATAAGTAAATGGTAGCAAAGTATGAAAATTCGATAATTTAATTTTTTTCTTCATTTCTTCCCAAAAAAAGGAGAAGGAAGGTGAAATCCTGCCCAACTGTTAATGAGTTTCTGTTGAATATTGTGGCAAAGAATCATTTCATTCGGAAAAGTACATACGCTTTTATTCAATTTTATCATGTGAATTTCAAGTGGTGCGGTTTCTATGACCGCAAGTGTAACTCCCCTGTCTTAAAATTGGGTATCCTCCATCAAGAAAAAGAAGGAAATGTCAAGTTTTGGTTGTGTTTTGTATTTAATCCGTAGTGATTTTTTTGTTTTACTTTATTTATATTTATTTATTGGTGCGATTGCATATTTTTTTCTTTGCCGCTTTCGTATCTTTTCGTCTGATGTTGAAGGAATCATCATTTTCCCTCTCTGGATGGTGACCAGCCCGTCGTCGGTCTACTGCTGTTGGATTTGGCTCTGTTTTGTCTGCAATGGATGACATTCGTTGCGGTAATAAACAAATTAACGCCGACGTTGCATCATGTCAATCTTCTCTTACTAAGAACTCGGAGCTTGTGAAATCAAACATATCGAACCTCAATTCTCTTGCTCCACGCAACACGGCAAATTTTGATTCTTCACCGCCTACCATGGTTCTTGAGGCGTCTCTTCGTGACACCCCTCAGAGTGTGCCGCTCCCTCCTCGTCAGCAGATCCCGGAACTGTCTCCCTCATGCACTGGGAAGGTTTCTTCTAATAAAATCGTCCTGCCCTCTCACTGAAAACCGCTTAAGCACGGCAACCTGAACAATTTTGAGAAGTCCTCATCTACATTGCCTACTACTGCCACAAGTACGTTAGACGAGCCTGATACTCCTATTCTACAGGCAAATTCTCTTTCTTCTTATCCAACTTCGGTGCCTATAAGCGAAACTCAGCAAACGCCAATAGCTGAAATATTTTCATTGAGGCCTGCTAAGCGTCCACGCTCAATATTTGTTTCGCCTATTCACCCGGATACCACGAAAGAGGATGTAATTCAGCTACTTGTATCACGTTTGGGCGCATTGCATGATTCAATATCTTGTAAAAAAAATCCCAACACGCAAGGTTGTTCGGACTTTTTTTTGTGATATTGACCTTTTTGTGACCAATTTGACTGGGCTATGTATAGCTGGTTTCATTTTACGATTTTGAAAAATATATTTTGATGGCATGTTTTACACTCTATAAGCTCCAAAGTAATAGAAAAAAAATTGTTTATTACATGCTTCATAGAAAACGTTATTTGGCTTGGTAAACAGGAAACTAGTTTTAATTCGTTACCGTTTGCTCGACCAATAGATTATGAAAGCCTTCAACTTCATACTTACAGTCCAATGTTCAGTAATAGGCATTAAGAATTAAATATATGGATCCGAAGAAAGGAGACACAAATACCAGCAACAATATAGATAGATAACCATCGGTCACAGGAGAAATCAATCACTCAATAAGTCATATAACATTCGTCGGCGCCACGGCACCAGTCGATATTAATTTGTCAAAAGAACATTTAGCATTACAAATTGCGCTAGCGGGAAAAAACTGCTCTAAAAGGTTGCTTTCCGCAATTTTCCGTTGAATACATTTTACAGTTATTAACAAGTCAGAAATTGTCCCGCAATAAAATTTGCCCAGATAGGGAGGAAAAATCAAGGATCTCAAGATCCGGTTAAAGCCCAAAGGCTCTATAAAGATAAGCATCTTGAGAGATTACTCCATCCCGAAAAGGCCCTCGCAGCGAATCGTAAACACCATAAAGAAGAAAAATTACCAACGGGTCACCTCCGCTCATTATCCCACTTTAAGGATTTGTATCTATAGGGTGATAAATCTATGTATATTTGAACAAGGACGCATGTTTGCTGGCCGCTACTCCCAGGTGGCCCCAGAAAGAATTGGGAGGTCAGAATTATTTACGGAGTGTTCGATTCATCAATGCAATCTTGAGGCTGTTCGCCATCGCGAGTTAGGTACAATGTGAAATAACCACTAGCAATGGACTTCCGGTGGTTTATCGGAAGTCATCAAAGACCGAAAACATTGCCAATCACTTTTTTGCGATAATTCAGCGGCAATTTTCAATATTTATAGGCAAGGGCCCATTAACAGTATATTCAGCTGATTCCCTCTGTCATCCCGGGATGACAATGCCCAGCGGATAATTAATGGTGTGTAAAACGTAGTTTAGGTGAAGGTATTTTATTTAAAATTCTAATTTCATCCACTGGATGAGTTCTCTGTATGCTGCACTTTTGCATTTCATGGGTAAAGGCCCGCAATTTGCCATACTTTGACCGCTAATATAATAATTTGTGGTTGTCGCTTTTTGGAATATTTTATATCCGAAAATTCACGATGAACCAGTAGTTTTTAATTTAAATCCATTGAAAGTTGGTCGGAAAAGGAACCAATAATAATCCATAAATTTCTCATAAACTCTGCCGGAATAGACCAAGCAATATTGCGAACTGAACCTTGTTTCATGCCAGCAATTAACCATTTCGACAAAGAAGCTTGTTTTTGCTCGAGATTTTGGCAATAGCTACGTTTGCCTTCGAACGTTTCATCATCTGAGGAAAGAAAAAAGCATATCATCAGACCAACAAATAAATTGAGTTCTTGCTCGCAATCCAATGGGTGTGATGAATCATCCCTCTTCCCCTGCCAGGACCTTTGCGAATAAAGCTCATAATACCGTATGTGAACGTACATATAAGAAGTAAATCCCCATTGGCGTATCAAGCTACCATAAGTATATGGGACAAAACGAAAATCCTATCTTGCCGCCTACTACCTTAAAGGAGTCTTCCGGTTTGACCCGATTTTCAGACCTTATTAAGCAGTTGTTGTAATGAAATGATTAAACCGATTGAGATAAAAAAATTGTTATTTCAAAATAAACAAACGAGTTTATTGGGGAAAAACTTTTTTTTTGAAAAAAAAAGAACAAAGTCGGCTTCCTGGTCTAATTCCACAGCTCTGTGCGGTGATACGGCTGGATGGTAGAAAGAGAAAAAAGGGAAAAGAAAGATGGTTTATCTAAAAGAATTTATTTTAAATCATAATGTTTACGTTTTTCATAAACTGTAGACTTGTCGTTATAAATTTAACTAAGAAATTCAGATCTTCACAATATGATATGTACACTATTTTCTGTGAATGAAAATGACATTGATTATGAGTAATTAAAAAAAGAAGAACCAAATCCGTTAGGAAATTTTAGCGTTTTTTAGACCACATTGGAATAGTAGGTAGTTGTTGGCGTCGTTTAATGTCACTGCGTTAGGTAGGTCAGAATATAAAAATAAAGTCATAATCTGGATCCCTAATTTATTAATCACCTTGTAACTGCCAAACGGTCGAGATTCCCACCCACTGCGATAAAAATTTGTTTTCCGGATAGATGAAACACCCTGTATAGTGCATAAGTATACTGTGAATAGTTTGAAGTGACTCTTTATTTTTGGTGTTAATTGAAGTTCCCAATTAATCCTAATAAACACATATTAGCCTGGAAAAAGAATATATATGTACAATATCTAACATATGTTGTACCATAGGCTCAATAAAAAAAAAGCCTCCTGTTATTAAATAAGTACTTTATTGACTCATTTGTGGAAATGACTTGTATTTTGCTTACAAAGAAACCACTATCTGCTTTAATAACTAGAGTGTGTTTTACATGAAATTTAAGGAAATATATATAAATACATGTATAACAGCAGTTATTTTTGAAGTGTAGGACCCATATTTTGATTTTGGCACCATGCGTTTTTCGAAGCCGGATCATGGGGGTCTTTGCAATAGGTATAAATATATGTATTAAAATATGTAATTGCATAAGATCCGCAGTCTATTAATAACCCGATTTTTTTTAACCGTGATGACAGATCATTTTATATGTAGATTTCGAAACCGAAAAGGAAAATCCTTCATCAGTTAACGTTTTGAACAAACTTAGGAGTAAGAAGTATAAAAGTCCTGTATTCATATTTTGATCACTTTGGGAATTGGGATTGCCTGAAAATGCATCTACACTCTTGCGAAGTATTCCGAAATATATTCTTTTTTCACCCGACTGCAAGGGAAGTGTTATGTTTTATCACTCTATGTATGTATGTGCATATGTTTCTCCGGTTATTATGCCCCAAAGTTCCACTGGATTTACTGATTTAGATAAATGAAGTGTCCTTAGAATCGTGTCGATCCTACAGGTGTCATAGGCTATATAGCGTCACATAAAACATAATGACGGCTACCAGAAGTGAAAATGTCTGACTGTTTCGGCGGGCTCTGGCGTGGTGTCTCTGCGTAGCACAAATCTGCAAATTAGTTTTACACTGCAAGTCACTGTCCCGCTCGTGATGAATGAAACCACTCTTTTTTTTTGATTATAATAAAATATACTAATTTCATGTCTTATTTCTAATCACATCAAATACAACGTTTCCATACAAATTACTAATTACAATTCTTCAAACTCTATATTTCCGATTGATCAGGGATAAAAGAAGACTTGTCCCGTTTCGCACGCCCGTCGATATCGGCAGTGCCCACTGCTGATTTTCCTAACCGGGGCTGGCGTTCACCTGCTTGCTTCGTTGACACACGTGCCGTAGAGTGTGCAGCCTTGCACTTTAGTGGCCGGATGGGCAACTCCAAATTCGGTTTTAGGGTAACCAGGTGCCCACTTGCGCCGGATGTAGCAATGCTGACGCAGACACTGACGATAAACAAAAATGTCAGCCAAATATCATCAGGATCATCATTTTGTTAACATAAAGACAAGATGTGTATTATTTGGCTTGACTTCTCTTTTTGAAGCAAATATATGTTATAATTCTAAACTTGGTAAAGACACCAATTCATTATCTCTTTCGAATCTTAATCTTAATACATAACATACATATATACATATGTAAATGTGTGCACCTACACTAAAAATCCTTCAATCTACTCTTTTTTAAATTAAGAAGTGACCTATTCAATACCAGCTTGGGATACGATAAGTTGGTCCACGTTTACTTGTTTCAACAAAGTCAAAAGCTGGAAATTAGAGTCTTATTTATTTATAGTCATAATAATTGACATTGATAAGAATTCCTAGCCGTTAAAATTCAAATGGCAAATTCGTAGGAATTAGTAACATTGGTGGGATTAGAGCTAAGTCAGAATTATTGCTTCCGAGATGATTCATCTTATGCAATTGCATTACAGTTATAGTATCAGACTCCGAAGCAGGATTATTGAGATACCAATTTTTAACGTCGGCTCTTCTAAAGGCAATTTCGAATGGTGAAGAGAGTTAAGAAATTCAATGGAGAAGTGAAAGGGTTCGTCAAAATTCACCAGTATATCAAATGATTTGTAAGTTTGGAATTCGGTGGAAATTATCGTCCTCTACTAACTGTATTTTCTGCCAATACAATTGCTCGCGCGCAAATTCAGATTTTACCGAAAATTTAACTCGTCAGGAAAAATGAATACTTGCAATAAGAAAAACTAAACACCCCTATACACCATTAATCAAAGAACAACTCAATTTCTTGCAACTCTTATGCCACTTTTCAACAGATATAGAATATGTAGCTTTACCTCAACTGATGAGTTGGTTTCGCAAACAATTGACGCTGAACTTGAATTTGAACATAATAAGTGGATGGATATATGTATAAATTTCCTTTACTTATAATTATTATACTTTACTGAACAAAAAGGAAATATAATAATTAAAAATAGAAATACGTCAGTCATAAGCACTTTACCAAAAGCGAATGATAAGCCCTTCACTTAGCTGGATTATTTGCTATTAAAATTTTGTTTCTTTTTATGGCTGAATCAAGGATGCAGTTCCAATAAGACTCTAAATGGAATCTTAACTTTGGTTCAACTCATCGTCCGTTCTTCTCATTCGTTTCCAGTAAAATCTGTGACGGCACGCTCATGAAATTAGTTCAACGCCATGATAGTATAAATACAGTCTAATTCAAATTCGGGCAAATAATATTTTAATGAAAAGAAAACACCCTCTGAGGAGAAATGGGCGAAAATGTCCAGAATGTAGTGGATATAAAATAACTTTTATTTGATTCTATGCTGATGGCCCGTGAGCTGGTCTTTTATTTGTGTGTGTAAATCTGAAAAATATGAAAATTACAACACTGACGTAGGCCGCTTATAGCCGGGGCGAAACAATGAAATTCGCAGACAACAACTTGCTCGGAATATATAACAGTTGCCTGAAAGTCTTTCAATATAATGCGACCCTAGATAGTTTGGCTCCTTATAAGTAAAAAATATTCATGCATTCCTAACAAAACTTCAGGGATTTTGCGATTTGTTCTGGACGAAAGTACTCCTGCACTGGAAATGCCGTACATTCAGATTCAGTCGTATGCCGCCAGTGGCCTGTGTCAAGCGTTTTCTGTTGAATTGGATCAAAACTCAAAAATTTATGTATTATATTTCGTTTGAAAAGGTCCTAACTGGGTTTAATATGCACTTTGCCATACGCACTTGTGTGCGTGCACTGAACCACCAGGGCTTGTAAATGTAAGAGATTTTATCGCATGGAAGAAGAAAAAACGAAGAAATGACAGTTTATAATTGTCGAAAATGCTGTGCGAACAACTGTGCCCAATAAATGGGAAATGATTTAAGGGAAATTTATTGCGAGATTAAATAAAATAAATAAAAATGCGTATTATGAGTTATTTGCACTTTAAAGCCATATCCTATTTAACTATCCTAGTAGATAATGTGAATCTTATTATAATATTTCTTTCTTCAGTGCAAATCATTTATTATTATTATATTATTAGATATCTTATGATTACACCAGCGTTTTCGAGAAACTATGTTTCCATACGAATTTTTCTTCATTTGACCCAACATTTTAACTCATTTCTAAGCCACCTATCGCCGTAACGTTATAATTTGTTGCTGCTGAGGTTTTAACGAATATAATAGTGAAGGTTTCATTAAAATTAGTTCAGTCGTTTTTTAGCTTCCCGCGTATATTATAGGCGTATAGGCGTATGTACCGCCTATTGACGATCCGAAAAAGTTTTATATATTAGTATAGATATAACAATTAAAGGCTGACAGGAAGCTTTTGAAATAGAGTATATGTATATTTGAGCTGTCCAGCATGGCCAGCACACATGATTAAGTTAACTACGGCGACAATGACGTTGGTTATGGCTTAATCCTATACAAGTGTAGTAGTAGTAGTAGTAAGGCCAGTCCTGCAGCAGTGGGATAGCACAATTGGAGCAAAATGTCGAGCAAATTTGCATTTGATGGATTTTTCGACATCCAGTAAAAATAGATTTTAACGGCCTGGTGGCGTACCGTACGTAAGGCATAAACCGAATGGCAGATTGTTTTAAAATGTTACTTTGGTCTACATAAAAATGCACTCTAATGGCAGGGGATTTCCGCTGCTGAGGCGTTACAAATTCTCACCGTCTGCGTCTGTCAAAATATGTTGATTCGTAAGATGAATGGGAACGAATATAAGGCCCCAGGAAGGAAACACAATTGTACGATTCCTGAAGTCCTCCAATTTTTCCTTTAATGTGGGAATCGGCCGGAAAGCGCTCCACCCCCACATTAAAAATTACTGAACTCATTTAGCACGCCTGTCCCACTTAAGCCCATCCTCAAAGCGGCGTCACCACGCAGGATGCTACAATCGGATTGTGTAGAAGTAATCAATGGAGCACTTTTAACCCCATTAGTGCTTGCCTTTTAGAGGAATTTTTCTGTTTACGTTCTAAGCGTTATATAATTACCTCATCCCTTGCAGTGCTAAATAGTGCAGGAGTGTGCCAGAAAGCAAGGAAACCCACTAGCGGTATGGTGGGGCTGCATTAATGGGATTTAATGATATTCACTGGAACGGAAGTATCAGAGGGTGTGCTCACAGACACAAATATTCCAGCCTGCGTGGTTTTAATGAAGGGATGTTCTGGCAGAATTCCCAAAATAAAAAGTGGAAAATTGCACGAAAAAGCTATAAATCGCAATTCTTGGCGAATATATTTCAAATTAAATCCCTACCCTTGTTAGGGCGAGAAAAATGTGGCTTAATAGGTTTTTCTCGAGTTTGCTGTCCTATTTTGCTACAAAGGAACATTTGCCCCAAGGACGAAATAAAAAGAAACGGAAAAAAATCAAAATTTAATCTCTAAAGTTTTACGGAGTAGAAGTCGACAAATAAAAACTCCAACCCATTTTAATTTTACCTCTCAAACTGGTGCTCCTCTTTGCCATGTTTGACCTATTTCCCTATACATACATATATAATAATTTTTCTAGGAGTGAGTTGCTGACGAAACATTTTGTGCCCCTTTGGAGGGTTGACGACTACCTAATACCATGGCTTTGGACACTTTGACACTTTGGCTTAAAAGAGCTCATTATAATTTAAGAAATGGAATCGTTTAAGCAAAAGTAAATATTAAGGGCTTCGTCTTTTACTTAAAAGGGGTCAGAATTTCAGTCATTTAAAGACAGCTTTATCTACTATCTCTGCAATTAAGGTTTCTTTATATAAATGTGATAAAGATAAAGACAGAAAATGGGCTTAGTTATAGGTTCCAGATACAACATAATTTGCTGCAACTGCAGGGATATGCAGATCCAGTATTACAGGAAAGTTTGTAGTCATTCAATATTAATTTTGTCGATTCATGTCATTTCATGCACGCTTCTGAATATAATCACGTCGTAGGGCGTCCTCATTTGACAATATTTTTAAAAATTTCTCATTTCTAAAATGTTCGTTATTTTGCATAACCGTTCACAAATGAAATGCTGGTTCTTTTTCTGCGGGAACTGTAAATAGCTGGCAGCATTTGGTAGTGTGTGCACGGAGCACAAACGTAGTTATAAAGATCTACAACGACGACAATTTACGCATACTTTCCAAAGGAGTGTATTAAATTGAGCTCTTCGGCTCGCCCACTGAACGCATCAGTAAATAGTGTGCCCCAGTAGGTTTTCAGTCGCTCCATCAATAAAACTATGAATACTTGCTAGAGCAGTAGTGATTTTCAATTGATAAAAACCCGATTGGGAGTATATTCCTAGATGGATCAACCAATGATCGAAGTATGTATTTATTCCGAACACGGTTAACATTTCCCTCGATTCAATCTTTTTTTCCCTTTCTGGAGCAAATCCATTCAAATTTCCTCGTACTTTTCCAGTGAATAAAATTCAATTTATTCTCGGCGATCTCTGTAGAAATTTCAAAATTTTTACCCGGTTTTCCGGGCTCCACCTTTTATTTTGAACGCAATGAGCGGAAGGGCCAAGCAGTAGAATAAAATGGTTTGTGACGGGAAATACAGTCAATTGGATTACTATGTCGTGCTGGCTTGAACCGGCGCTCGCGGAGGAAGGAGGAGGATAAAAGGCAAAATATGAAACGAAATCAGATTTCGATTGAGTTATTTTTATTGTTTTCGGCTTTGTTCTTCCGCATGTGGGATTGTGGTTCCATGGGAGCGATACGGGGGAAAATGAATTTTAAGCTTTTGTGGACGGCAGCGGTGCTTTCTGTAAAAAGCAAGCTGCCAAAATCCGCGTTCACAGTTCACAGACTCTGCAATAGCCTGCAGCCATCCCACAACCGACCGTCAGGATTTTGCTGCTCATTTTCTATTTTGAACAAATGCGGTGACCCCACGCGACTTATAATTTCTCCCCCCAATAAGTCTGTGCAATTCAAGTACAAAATTGTTGAACTAACACTCGAAGTTCGAGCAAAATCCTCCGATCGATTTTCGAGACTCACGTCAAAACTATGGTAGGCTATAACAAGCCCGGGAAGCCAATGGAGTAGGTACGTATCTCGTATCTATCTATTAATACTTTCGTCAAACATAGTCAATCGCTTTTAAACACGAGCGCTGTCGTACCTTTCTGATAACGGCGCTATTAAGGCGACTTTATTGAGAAGTTGCTCGCATTTTTAAGACTGTTCACTCGGAAGGGCAAGATTGATGGCTGACTAGCCACTTAACACCTTTGTGAGGTCATTTGTCACGTGTTTAGACCCAATTTTATCTTTTCGCCTGAATTCCCCTGGCTCAAGCTCGGGCATTAGGCTCACCGGTGGTGAACATCAGGACGCCCGGCAGGTTTGCGTTATATTTCATCAACAATTATCATAGGTGGGCGAAGGAGATTAAGGTGACTGGGTAAGTGGGCCTAATTGAATGTGAACTGAAAAGAGAAAGAAGTTCACCCTGCTACAGTCAGCTATTTAATATACCGCCTGAAAAATGTAGGTGGCTGGGTTGAATTTGTAAGGTCAACATTTTTATAATGTAGTGACTTATTTACATGCCACGTGCTGCATTTGTGCAGAGTAGAAATGAGATGTGGCTGTATAATGACAAAATGTTTGATAAGATTAGATACCTATGTACGTACCTACCTACTTGTCACGCGGTTTTTAGAAATGCTCTTTTAAGTTGCCGTATGTATGCATATAGGCAAAATTCTCCATAAACATTTAAAAAATGTTTAACATAAATTAAACTTTTGCAACGCAATACTATTAGCTGTAATAAGTTTTTAATTTAATAAGAAGCATTTTGGGGTTAATTCGAGTAAAATTTTTTAAATGCAGAATTTTTTAATATTCCACCAAAGCTTTCCTACATATAACTTTGTATATTATTCCTCTACCTGTACATGAGGAGGTGGAGTGTAGTCTAACGTGCAGATGTGTTTTTACCTTCTGTCAAAGTTAACCTAATATAAAGTTTGGAAGCAGAGGAGATTTCCGATTGTTTTCCATTAGGCACTTAAAAGGAGAAAAGGATATGGATAATATATATAATAATAAAAACCAAAACACCTCAATTCTCTTAGAAACTCCAAATTGTAAGGAATAAAATTGCCTTGCGGAAAGTTATAAAGGACGGAATGCGATAGAAACAGTTACAACTATGTGAAATACAAGATCTGAGAGCGAAGCAAGAGCTCTCATTCTCATTTCACTTTCCCACCTATTAATTACAACCAATCAAATAGATATTCCCCATGTTGTTGCTATTATTTCTCATTGTTGTGTTGTAAGAAGCATGCTATTTGAGCAGCACCTGGTTGCTTGCAATTATTCTCAGTTTGATTGAACATTTTAAGGTTGCCTAATATTTACTTAAAATTATATTGATCAATCATCATTCTTATGTGAGCGTTCATTGAGAAAAGAAGCAAAAATGAGTGAAAATAAGTTGGCACTCGTTTCTTGGAAATGTGTTGTGGAAAATTGTAGGTCGGGTGGTCCGGGAGTAAAAATGTCTAAATTTCCGAAATTTGTCAATACATGTACGAAAGCATTAATCATCTTAATATAAAAGTTTCTAAAACAACAATTCTTTTCCCTGGCAACACCAATTTGTCTCTCAATTTGTACAGAAATTTTTGTCTTTCTTACTCATTCAGAATTTTACTGATGTGTGGTATACTGATACTTTTCTGATGCATATGAAAAGATGATTTGACTATGTTTCTTTTTCATACAAAACACAGATTTTGCATCTTTTGTTCCTGTGCTTCCTAACTTTATATTACGTTAACTTTGCTTCTGCTTTAGTCCTTGCTTATTTTCACTGTTTGGCGTGTTTTCGACTCTTGAAAGTAACTTTCCTCTTTTGTGCTAATCGCGATTTCATAATTTTTAGAACTATTCTGTGATAATATCTTGATATTTTTTTCATGAGTTCTTTTTTTTTGTCAAACCATCAGCTTTGTCCAAGCTTTAAGCAACACAGCCAAATCTAGTGCTTGAGAGTACTCGTTATGTGGTCCGATGATAGTATTCCCAATATCAATTGAAAATAAACGTTCAACGAGCACGACAACAAAACAATATTTATTAAACGGACGTCAAACCAATCAGCATGCTCATTGACATTACGACTAATGCGATTAGTTGGTTCAAATAGACTATAATTAGTTTTAGAAAGGTTAGTCTGTAGAAGAGGCATTCTCCTAAGGTTGCACTTATTCACTTTGAATGAAAATCTGGCTCTTAGGAACTGCGAATCAATATTATCAGCCATTATCTGGTGAACAAAAATTACATCAGAACGAAGCTTGCAATTTTGATGAAATTTCGGAGATTTTAATATGAAGAAATTACTTGAAATTTGATGGAGCAAAAAATTTCTATTCAACTCTTTAATCTTGCAAAACTTAAATCGTCCGATTATTTTCAGAGGCAGCTACTGACATAAAATGACATATCGCATGTACCATTTTCAAAATTTGTTTTCATCTAAACACATAAAGAACATATCAATCTATTTGATATTATTTTTACAGTTTTTACTAATAATGCGTAGTGAGATTTTTCAACATAAAACATCTGGTCACTTTAACTTTTGAAAAAGTGTAAAACATGGGCAATTTAGTAAAAAACGTTAGTTTTAAGAAATTCCAGAAGAATTTTTCATTTCTGCATGTGAATGTAGCTGGAGTGGTAGAGGTTGGTCAACATTGGTGACATTTTTGGAAAGGACATTGAGATACTAGTTGTTTGGCGTGAGTTTGATGTCGTTATTTTGAAAATACTATCTAACGCTATAAGGAAAAACAAACCTCTATTATTGTCCAAAGCAGGCTCGAACCAGGTACCCCGAGGTGATAACCCAGCATAAATCCATAAATTAAAGTGTGCCGCCTGAAAGTTTCACACACTACATATTTTAAAAATTACAAGCGGTGTACTTTAATTTAAGTTTGCTAATTTTTCCCGCAATTTCAATTAATATAAAGGTGGTTTTAGAACCGGGGTTGCTTTTTCAGGTTACTGACATATAGTTTGCACAGATACAAAGTGTATTTGAGAATGATTTGAAGCGGTATAAAACACTTTGAACAAAATGTTCACCACTCTCGTGAAAACAAAAACCCGAGAAAGATTGGGCACAGATCTGCTAGTATTTAAAATATAAGAGGCACTTTCTTTGATTTATGTAGTCATGTTTCAACATAATGTGGAATCACTTGGCACTATACTCATTATTTTTTGGCTGTGGCGGTTGATGGATCCATTCCCGATAAGAGGAGGCAGGTTACCACGATTTTCTTAACAATGCAAATATTTCATCCTTATATACTTTGTGGTAATATCCTTCTTTGCTTCTTGTGAATTACAATTTGAGGAGAAGTGGATGATAAATCTTCCGGGACGAGGTAAACCTTATGATCGTCGGAAAATGATGCGCGAATCATTTTGCATATGTTTTAAAAGGAGCATTAGTTCGAATGATAATCTTTTCGGACATCCTTAACAGATCCATCCAGTCAGATGTTAAAATTCTGATATACATTGGTGGCCATAATAATAGGCACATTAATAAAAATTTATCAATTAAAGAAATAAAAATGACATTATTCTTTTACTAATAATTCATTTCTGCAAATATTTTATATTAAGTAATATATTCACTAAACAAAACATTCATATATGTATGTACTTCTTTTAACAGAAAAACAGCAAGTTTACAGTTCTAGACCTGGTCAAGATATAATAGCCACTTTATCTAGCTTAAGGCTAATATCATTCAATATCAAAGCAAAGGAAAAAAATTATGTGCTTTTTGCTTTTAATCCCAAAGTTAAGAAATTGTTACAGCGTTTTATGTATGTTAAAATGACAAATTTTATTTTTTCTGAAAAAGAAGTACTTGTTGTCATTTCCTCCAATAATTATATTACTTTTCAAATAAAGTAGCACCATTATCGGAAAACACAATATTTATTTCATTTATCACATACATAAAGAGAAAAAAGTATTCACTCTCTCCTAAAAATAGGTTAGAAATAATTTTTTTCGATGTCCCTTTGGTTCTTAAATCCAGCAAACTTCAAGTACATTTGAGAGACTCCAATATTTGGAAACACTAACAAATTGTGAGGTTATATTAAAGTTCTTGTAAAAGTTTTTTTTTTAAATGAGCCGTAAAACGGAAGAAACGAGTGCAGAAGAAAGACGAATAGTATCAAATTTACGTGAGAGTGGAAAAACGTTCAATGAAATTGCAAATATAATTAACAGAAGTAAAAGTACGGTGAGAAGTATTTATAACTGGTTTCATGGTGGTCAGAATTTGGAAAGTCGTATACGTACTAGTCGCCCACACAGTTTAACTTCCCGCGAAGAACGAAAAATACTAAAATTGGTGAAAATAGAACCAACTATGGCATCAACAAAAATACAGGAGTGTGTGAAAAGAGAATTTTGTAAAGAAGTTAGCTCCAAAACAATTCGAAACACTCTTCTTAGGGCCGGTTATAATTCACGAGTGCCAAGAAAACAACCTTTGATATCAAAAGTGAATGAAAAAGAAAAGATTAGAATTTAAAAAACCCATCAAATGAAAAATACAGACTTTTGGGACACTGTTCTTTTTTCAGTGTGATGGACATGCGCGGGTCTGGAGAAAGCCTAATACCGAATTTGAATCGAAGAATTTGCAGTTAACAGTGAAAAATTGTGGAGGTGGAATTCTAGTCTGGGGTTGCAGGACTTCTTCTGATATTGGAAAGCTTGTTTTTATCCAGCAAAAGAAAATTTAAAAATAAGTGCTGAAAAATTATGTCTTGGGAAAAATTATTATTTCTAATATGACAATGATCCCAAGCATACAGCTTGGGATGTTCGAATGTGAGTTGTGCATAATGTTCCTCACTTTCTAAATACTCCACCGTAATCCCCTGATACTAACCCTATTTAGCATTTATGGGATGATTTAGAAAGGCGCCTGCGAACCCATACAATAACTAATAAAGTGCAATTAGAAGCGTCACTAGTAGAAGAGTCGGAGAAAACATCATCAGAATGTTCTAAAAAATTTGTGCACTCAATGCCAACTCGATTAAGTCATATAATTAAAGCAAAAGCGCGGCAAAAAAAGTATTAATTAATTTAAATTTGTTAATTAACGTACATTTTTGTTACCTATTGAATATTGATGTTGTTTTTCTGTTATGTTATTATGCTATTTAGAAAATGACATGTTTTTGAAATATGTGTAAATAAAACCTTGTTTTTTTCTAAAACAAAACATTAATTATTTTAATATCCTTTGCTCACTACAACATTTAATCAATTTGGTGTTATAGAGCGAATACTTTTTTCCGCCGCTGTATTTATCAATTTCAATTTTCGCTGAATTTTCAGTGACGCTCGGTATGCCTAAACTCTAAAGCTCTAGAAACGCTTAATGTCTTCATCCAGATTGCTTATTCTCAAACTTACCGCGGTAGTCGCTAAGACTAAATTTTCTTCACACAGGGTCCCTTGAATGGTCCATCCGAATAGAGTATTAACTGCCGCAAGCTTGGCCGTTCTTCGTTTAGATTCCTGAGAAACGATCCAATAATTGTCTGCACTTTTTAACATGTTAATACCACTTTCGAGAACTCCGACTTGATGATCGTCTGCTAGAAGAAATTTCGAGAATGCTGGACTTGGATTGGCACTGGTAGCTTGCATGATATCTAAACAGATCTCGGGTATTACTATTGACAAAATCAACAGAAATTCGGAATTATTTGAGGAGTGTTTGTTCAAAAGGTTATATTTGGACATTTTCCAAATGTTCAGAAATTGAAAAAAAAGCTTATAGAATATTGTTTGTATGGTCAGTTTTAATAATTCAATTTCTAAAATTGTAGCTTCTAATGCAACTTATAATAGCCTACTCACAGATAAATTTATTTTTGATCCTGTGGAATTGAGTGTATCAATTCCGTGAGGAACTCAGTGTGAGAAGCCTTGGTTGCGGATGAATTCCAACAGGCTATGTTGATGAATCCCCTCAGAGTTGTCCGAAATGTTGCTTAAACCGTGCCAGATGAGGGCGTATGGTTGGAGCCGCGCATTAACTCTTCCTGGGAGACATCGGGTTTGAGTGAGAGAGGTAACTAATCCCCTCACTATATCTCTGCTGAGCCTCAGAATGTTCAGGGAATGAACATTTATGATATATTTATTTGTGCCAACGACGATAGCGACGTTACCGATGTATGAGTTTCTGTATATGGTTATGTTCGTTTGCTGCACATGGCAGAGTGCTCATTGTTGTGATTTTATTCTTTAATTACAGGCCTGACACAAAATGACCGCTTTGCCGCTGGAAAACGATGATAATTTTTAAAAAATACCACCAAGGATTTTACGTTCGCCAGGACGTTGTTGTAGAGCCCACGTAAGGCGCGGAAATTAACATGTGGCAGAGACATGAATCCTTGCAGAGCATGGTCGATAAGCTTTTCCGTATCTCCATACTCTTCTTGCAGTATAGAGATCGCTGCGTCATAATTTGCATCTGATGGCGTCAAACCCCTAAAGGATTGCATTGCCTTATGAAATGGGATTGCAAATAATTGAATTTATACGCACCGCTCAACTGGTCTCGTTCATGAATCGCCGCGCCGTACGAAAATTATATCAAAATGTAAGTTCCCGGAGAATATCCTTAGTGCGAGTTTAGGCAATTTAGCAGCACTAGCCTTCCCGTCAGACGAAGTTTGATTACCATTATCCCAGCTTGGCTTCACCTGAAACTCCTGCAACTTCGATAAGCGTTTCTTTAGGCGCGCGATCAGAGCAACCGCTTTGTCCTGATTATCCGCTACAGATTCACTTTCGCACTGGAACTGTTCCGGTTTAATGGACACTCGCAAACTCTTGTTGGGCTTATTTAGGCCACCATTAAGCGCTCGGTGAATACCGCCAACTCCTCTTCGATCGTAGGAGATAAAGAAAGTTTGGTTTGTTATGCCTGCTCTCCAATGGGCATGCCATCGACAAACCGACCACGAACCATGCTGCTGCCTTTTCCTTCTCATTATAAAATGCGTGTCCCTTCTCGCTCGTGTTTTGGTCGACATGCTCTAACTTTTCCTTTGTGTTAGTTAAACCATTTGAGTTGCCACATTTAATTCAGCACTTTTTAGCAGTGGTTCGGGCCCTAATTGTCCAAAGACCTGCCAGCAGGCGACTACGGTACTCTAAATTTCTTAGTATAGGTGTGTTATTATCAACAGAACCGAACTGTTTTCTCTAGGAATTTATTATCTTGCATTGCAGTCTTCTAATGGTGCCAGAACTAATATCTGCGCCTACAAAATATTTCAAATGATATTATAAACGGTTGTTGCTTCACTGTTCGTACTATTTATCAATAGATCCGTATTTAGCGACGTTTTTCTGAACCTACCTTTCGTTTCATCACTTTTTCTCCATAGCAATCCATTTGTTACTATGGGAATTGAGCAACCAACAATATCTGCAGTCTGCTTGTAAGATTTCTTTTTATTTCGGATATTTATAATAAATTTTCGCTCTTGGGAAGTATAGTTCTTTGCTCTGCCCATACTATGTTTCTAAATTAGTTATATAAGAATCAGGGCTGGTGACTTTTATGACTTTAAAAAAAAAGTCACACACACTGGTTATTATACGAATAAAAAATAATAGTTTAAAAAACTAAAAATCACGCTTTTAGCACGCACTAAAAATTACAAAATAATTCGGACATTTAGTTTGATGACTTTGACGTTTTGTCCAAAAAGAGTAAAGATTACATAAACGCTCCACGCTTTCTTTCATAATAAATCATATTAAATATTTAATAAAGATGATTACCTACTTATAACCATTTCGCATAGGTAATTATTTATCGTTCATCACGAACTGAAATTGTTTATGTTTACCTGCGATCTAATGAAGATTTGGCAAAGGGAAAACTCTTGAGTCATCAAACTAAATGTCCGAATTATTTTGTAATTTTTAGTGCGTGCTAAAAGCGTGATTTTTAGTTTTTTAAACTATTATTTTTATTTTATACTTTTTAGTCTTCTTATTTCGTATCCCATTCAGCAAACCCTTTCATTTGATACCCATATCATGGGGGTGCATTTGTTGGATTTAAGTCACGTGACTATTTTTTTCGTATTCCTGACAACAAACCCTTTCATTTGATACCCATATCATGGGGGTGAATTTCAAATAGCCTGTCCGCCATATTGGATTTAAGTTACGTGACTATTTTTTTCGTATTCCTGACAGCAAACCCTTTCATTTGATACCCATATCATGGGGGTGCATTTCAAATAGCCTGTCCGCCATCTTGGACGTCCGCCATATTGGATTTAAGTCACGTGACTATTTTTTTCGTATTCCTGACAGCAAACCCTTTCATTTGATACCCATATCATGGGGGTGTATTTCAAACAGCCTGTCCGCCATCTTGGGCGTCCGCCATATTGGATTTAAGTCACGTGACTATTTTTTCGTATTCCTGACAGCAAACCCTTTCATTTGATACCCATATCATGGGGGTGCATTTCAAATAGCCTGTCCGCCATCTTGGATGTCCGCCATGTTGGATTTAAGTCACGTGACTATTTTTTGCGTATTCCTGACAGCAAACCCTTTCATTTGGTACCCATATCATGGGGGTGCATTTCAAATAGCCTGTCCGCCATCTTGGATGTCCGCCATGTTGGATTTAAGTCACGTGACTATTTTTTTCGTATTCCTGACAGCAAACCCTTTCATTTGATATCCATATCATGGGGGTGGATTTCAAACAGCCAGTCCGCCATCTTGGGGAGGCCGCCATATTCCTTCGCCTTTTCAAATAAAGTAGCACCATTATCGGAAAACACAATATTTATTTCATTTATCACATACATAAAGAGAAAAAAGTATTCACTCTCTCCTAAAAATAGGTTAGAAATAATTTTTTTCGATGTCCCTTTGGTTCTTAAATCCAGCAAACTTCAAGTACATTTGAGAGACTCCAATATTTGGAAACACTAACAAATTGTGAGGTTATATTAAAGTTCTTGTAAAAGTTTTTTTTTTAAATGAGCCGTAAAACGGAAGAAACGAGTGCAGAAGAAAGACGAATAGTACCAAATTTACGTGAGAGTGGAAAAACGTTCAATGAAATTGCAAATATAATTAACAGAAGTAAAAGTACGGTGAGAAGTATTTATAACTGGTTTCATGGTGGTCAGAATTTGGAAAGTCGTATACGTACTAGTCGCCCACACAGTTTAACTTCCCGCGAAGAACGAAAAATACTAAAATTGGTGAAAATAGAACCAACTATGGCATCAACAAAAATACAGGAGTGTGTGAAAAGAGAATTTTGTAAAGAAGTTAGCTCCAAAACAATTCGAAACACTCTTCTTAGGGCCGGTTATAATTCACGAGTGCCAAGAAAACAACCTTTGATATCAAAAGTGAATGAAAATGAAAAGATTAGAATTTAAAAAACCCATCAAATGAAAAATACAGACTTTTGGGACACTGTTCTTTTTTCAGTGTGATGGACATGCGCGGGTCTGGAGAAAGCCTAATACCGAATTTGAATCGAAGAATTTGCAGTTAACAGTGAAAAATTGTGGAGGTGGAATTCTAGTCTGGGGTTGCAGGACTTCTTCTGATATTGGAAAGCTTGTTTTTATCCAGCAAAAGAAAATTTAAAAATAAGTGCTGAAAAATTATGTCTTGGGAACAATTATTATTTCTAATATGACAATGATCCCAAGCATACAGCTTGGGATGTTCGAATGTGAGTTGTGCATAATGTTCCTCACTTTCTAAATACTCCACCGTAATCCCCTGATACTAACCCTATTTAGCATTTATGGGATGATTTAGAAAGGCGCCTGCGAACCCATACAATAACTAATAAAGTGCAATTAGAAGCGTCACTAGTAGAAGAGTCGGAGAAAACATCATCAGAATGTTCTAAAAAATTTGTGCACTCAATGCCAACTCGATTAAGTCATATAATTAAAGCAAAAGCGCGGCAAAAAAAGTACATTTTTGTTACCTATTGAATATTGATGTTGTTTTTCTGTTATGTTATTATGCTATTTAGAAAATGACATGTTTTTGAAATATGTGTAAATAAAACCTTGTTTTTTTCTAAAACAAAACATTAATTATTTTAATATCCTTTGCTCACTACAACATTTAATCAATTTGGTGTTATAGAGCAAATACTTTTTTCCGCCGCTGTATTTATCAATTTCAATTTTCGCTGAATTTTCAGTGACGCTCGGTATGCCTAAACTCTAAAGCTCTAGAAACGCTTAATGTCTTCATCCAGATTGCTTATTCTCAAACTTACCGCGGTAGTCGCTAAGACTAAATTTTCTTCACACAGGGTCCCTTGAATGGTCCATCCGAATAGAGTATTAACTGCCGCAAGCTTGGCCGTTCTTCGTTTAGATTCCTGAGAAACGATCCAATAATTGTCTGCACTTTTTAACATGTTAATACCACTTTCGAGAACTCCGACTTGATGATCGTCTGCTAGAAGAAATTTCGAGAATGCTGGACTTGGATTGGCACTGGTAGCTTGCATGATATCTAAACAGATCTCGGGTATTACTATTGACAAAATCAACAGAAATTCGGAATTATTTGAGGAGTGTTTGTTCAAAAGGTTATATTTGGACATTTTCCAAATGTTCAGAAATTGAAAAAAAAGCTTATAGAATATTGTTTGTATGGTCAGTTTTAATAATTCAATTTCTAAAATTGTAGCTTCTAATGCAACTTATAATAGCCTACTCACAGATAAATTTATTTTTGATCCTGTGGAATTGAGTGTATCAATTCCGTGAGGAACTCAGTGTGAGAAGCCTTGGTTGCGGATGAATTCCAACAGGCTATGTTGATGAATCCCCTCAGAGTTGTCCGAAATGTTGCTTAAACCGTGCCAGATGAGGGCGTATGGTTGGAGCCGCGCATTAACTCTTCCTGGGAGACATCGGGTTTGAGTGAGAGAGGTAACTAATCCCCTCACTATATCTCTGCTGAGCCTCAGAATGTTCAGGGAATGAACATTTATGATATATTTATTTGTGCCAACGACGATAGCGACGTTACCGATGTATGAGTTTCTGTATATGGTTATGTTCGTTTGCTGCACATGGCAGAGTGCTCATTGTTGTGATTTTATTCTTTAATTACAGGCCTGACACAAAATGACCGCTTTGCCGCTGGAAAACGATGATAATTTTTAAAAAATACCACCAAGGATTTTACGTTCGCCAGGACGTTGTTGTAGAGCCCACGTAAGGCGCGGAAATTAACATGTGGCAGAGACATGAATCCTTGCAGAGCATGGTCGATAAGCTTTTCCGTATCTCCATACTCTTCTTGCAGTATAGAGATCGCTGCGTCATAATTTGCATCTGATGGCGTCAAACCCCTAAAGGATTGCATTGCCTTATGAAATGGGATTGCAAATAATTGAATTTATACGCACCGCTCAACTGGTCTCGTTCATGAATCGCCGCGCCGTACGAAAATTATATCAAAATGTAAGTTCCCGGAGAATATCCTTAGTGCGAGTTTAGGCAATTTAGCAGCACTAGCCTTCCCGTCAGACGAAGTTTGATTACCATTATCCCAGCTTGGCTTCACCTGAAACTCCTGCAACTTCGATAAGCGTTTCTTTAGGCGCGCGATCAGAGCAACCGCTTTGTCCTGATTATCCGCTACAGATTCACTTTCGCACTGGAACTGTTCCGGTTTAATGGACACTCGCAAACTCTTGTTGGGCTTATTTAGGCCACCATTAAGCGCTCGGTGAATACCGCCAACTCCTCTTCGATCGTAGGAGATAAAGAAAGTTTGGTTTGTTATGCCTGCTCTCCAATGGGCATGCCATCGACAAACCGACCACGAACCATGCTGCTGCCTTTTCCTTCTCATTATAAAATGCGTGTCCCTTCTCGCTCGTGTTTTGGTCGACATGCTCTAACTTTTCCTTTGTGTTAGTTAAACCATTTGAGTTGCCACATTTAATTCAGCACTTTTTAGCAGTGGTTCGGGCCCTAATTGTCCAAAGACCTGCCAGCAGGCGACTACGGTACTCTAAATTTCTTAGTATAGGTGTGTTATTATCAACAGAACCGAACTGTTTTCTCTAGGAATTTATTATCTTGCATTGCAGTCTTCTAATGGTGCCAGAACTAATATCTGCGCCTACAAAATATTTCAAATGATATTATAAACGGTTGTTGCTTCACTGTTCGTACTATTTATCAATAGATCCGTATTTAGCGACGTTTTTCTGAACCTACCTTTCGTTTCATCACTTTTTCTCCATAGCAATCCATTTGTTACTATGGGAATTGAGCAACCAACAATATCTGCAGTCTGCTTGTAAGATTTCTTTTTATTTCGGATATTTATAATAAATTTTCGCTCTTGGGAAGTATAGTTCTTTGCTCTGCCCATACTATGTTTCTAAATTAGTTATATAAGAATCAGGGCTGGTGACTTTTATGACTTTAAAAAAAAAGTCACACACACTGGTTATTATACGAATAAAAAATAATAGTTTAAAAAACTAAAAATCACGCTTTTAGCACGCACTAAAAATTACAAAATAATTCGGACATTTAGTTTGATGACTTTGACGTTTTGTCCAAAAAGAGTAAAGATTACATAAACGCTCCACGCTTTCTTTCATAATAAATCATATTAAATATTTAATAAAGATGATTACCTACTTATAACCATTTCGCATAGGTAATTATTTATCGTTCATCACGAACTGAAATTGTTTATGTTTACCTGCGATCTAATGAAGATTTGGCAAAGGGAAAACTCTTGAGTCATCAAACTAAATGTCCGAATTATTTTGTAATTTTTAGTGCGTGCTAAAAGCGTGATTTTTAGTTTTTTAAACTATTATTTTTATTTTATACTTTTTAGTCTTCTTATTTCGTATCCCATTCAGCAAACCCTTTCATTTGATACCCATATCATGGGGGTGCATTTGTTGGATTTAAGTCACGTGACTATTTTTTTCGTATTCCTGACAACAAACCCTTTCATTTGATACCCATATCATGGGGGTGAATTTCAAATAGCCTGTCCGCCATATTGGATTTAAGTTACGTGACTATTTTTTTCGTATTCCTGACAGCAAACCCTTTCATTTGATACCCATATCATGGGGGTGCATTTCAAATAGCCTGTCCGCCATCTTGGACGTCCGCCATATTGGATTTAAGTCACGTGACTATTTTTTTCGTATTCCTGACAGCAAACCCTTTCATTTGATACCCATATCATGGGGGTGTATTTCAAACAGCCTGTCCGCCATCTTGGGCGTCCGCCATATTGGATTTAAGTCACGTGACTATTTTTTCGTATTCCTGACAGCAAACCCTTTCATTTGATACCCATATCATGGGGGTGCATTTCAAATAGCCTGTCCGCCATCTTGGATGTCCGCCATGTTGGATTTAAGTCACGTGACTATTTTTTGCGTATTCCTGACAGCAAACCCTTTCATTTGGTACCCATATCATGGGGGTGCATTTCAAATAGCCTGTCCGCCATCTTGGATGTCCGCCATGTTGGATTTAAGTCACGTGACTATTTTTTTCGTATTCCTGACAGCAAACCCTTTCATTTGATATCCATATCATGGGGGTGGATTTCAAACAGCCAGTCCGCCATCTTGGGGAGGCCGCCATATTCCTTCGCCTTTTCAAATAAAGTAGCACCATTATCGGAAAACACAATATTTATTTCATTTATCACATACATAAAGAGAAAAAAGTATTCACTCTCTCCTAAAAATAGGTTAGAAATAATTTTTTTCGATGTCCCTTTGGTTCTTAAATCCAGCAAACTTCAAGTACATTTGAGAGACTCCAATATTTGGAAACACTAACAAATTGTGAGGTTATATTAAAGTTCTTGTAAAAGTTTTTTTTTTAAATGAGCCGTAAAACGGAAGAAACGAGTGCAGAAGAAAGACGAATAGTACCAAATTTACGTGAGAGTGGAAAAACGTTCAATGAAATTGCAAATATAATTAACAGAAGTAAAAGTACGGTGAGAAGTATTTATAACTGGTTTCATGGTGGTCAGAATTTGGAAAGTCGTATACGTACTAGTCGCCCACACAGTTTAACTTCCCGCGAAGAACGAAAAATACTAAAATTGGTGAAAATAGAACCAACTATGGCATCAACAAAAATACAGGAGTGTGTGAAAAGAGAATTTTGTAAAGAAGTTAGCTCCAAAACAATTCGAAACACTCTTCTTAGGGCCGGTTATAATTCACGAGTGCCAAGAAAACAACCTTTGATATCAAAAGTGAATGAAAAAGAAAAGATTAGAATTTAAAAAACCCATCAAATGAAAAATACAGACTTTTGGGACACTGTTCTTTTTTCAGTGTGATGGACATGCGCGGGTCTGGAGAAAGCCTAATACCGAATTTGAATCGAAGAATTTGCAGTTAACAGTGAAAAATTGTGGAGGTGGAATTCTAGTCTGGGGTTGCAGGACTTCTTCTGATATTGGAAAGCTTGTTTTTATCCAGCAAAAGAAAATTTAAAAATAAGTGCTGAAAAATTATGTCTTGGGAACAATTATTATTTCTAATATGACAATGATCCCAAGCATACAGCTTGGGATGTTCGAATGTGAGTTGTGCATAATGTTCCTCACTTTCTAAATACTCCACCGTAATCCCCTGATACTAACCCTATTTAGCATTTATGGGATGATTTAGAAAGGCGCCTGCGAACCCATACAATAACTAATAAAGTGCAATTAGAAGCGTCACTAGTAGAAGAGTCGGAGAAAACATCATCAGAATGTTCTAAAAAATTTGTGCACTCAATGCCAACTCGATTAAGTCATATAATTAAAGCAAAAGCGCGGCAAAAAAAGTACATTTTTGTTACCTATTGAATATTGATGTTGTTTTTCTGTTATGTTATTATGCTATTTAGAAAATGACATGTTTTTGAAATATGTGTAAATAAAACCTTGTTTTTTTCTAAAACAAAACATTAATTATTTTAATATCCTTTGCTCACTACAACATTTAATCAATTTGGTGTTATAGAGCAAATACTTTTTTCCGCCGCTGTATTTATCAATTTCAATTTTCGCTGAATTTTCAGTGACGCTCGGTATGCCTAAACTCTAAAGCTCTAGAAACGCTTAATGTCTTCATCCAGATTGCTTATTCTCAAACTTACCGCGGTAGTCGCTAAGACTAAATTTTCTTCACACAGGGTCCCTTGAATGGTCCATCCGAATAGAGTATTAACTGCCGCAAGCTTGGCCGTTCTTCGTTTAGATTCCTGAGAAACGATCCAATAATTGTCTGCACTTTTTAACATGTTAATACCACTTTCGAGAACTCCGACTTGATGATCGTCTGCTAGAAGAAATTTCGAGAATGCTGGACTTGGATTGGCACTGGTAGCTTGCATGATATCTAAACAGATCTCGGGTATTACTATTGACAAAATCAACAGAAATTCGGAATTATTTGAGGAGTGTTTGTTCAAAAGGTTATATTTGGACATTTTCCAAATGTTCAGAAATTGAAAAAAAAGCTTATAGAATATTGTTTGTATGGTCAGTTTTAATAATTCAATTTCTAAAATTGTAGCTTCTAATGCAACTTATAATAGCCTACTCACAGATAAATTTATTTTTGATCCTGTGGAATTGAGTGTATCAATTCCGTGAGGAACTCAGTGTGAGAAGCCTTGGTTGCGGATGAATTCCAACAGGCTATGTTGATGAATCCCCTCAGAGTTGTCCGAAATGTTGCTTAAACCGTGCCAGATGAGGGCGTATGGTTGGAGCCGCGCATTAACTCTTCCTGGGAGACATCGGGTTTGAGTGAGAGAGGTAACTAATCCCCTCACTATATCTCTGCTGAGCCTCAGAATGTTCAGGGAATGAACATTTATGATATATTTATTTGTGCCAACGACGATAGCGACGTTACCGATGTATGAGTTTCTGTATATGGTTATGTTCGTTTGCTGCACATGGCAGAGTGCTCATTGTTGTGATTTTATTCTTTAATTACAGGCCTGACACAAAATGACCGCTTTGCCGCTGGAAAACGATGATAATTTTTAAAAAATACCACCAAGGATTTTACGTTCGCCAGGACGTTGTTGTAGAGCCCACGTAAGGCGCGGAAATTAACATGTGGCAGAGACATGAATCCTTGCAGAGCATGGTCGATAAGCTTTTCCGTATCTCCATACTCTTCTTGCAGTATAGAGATCGCTGCGTCATAATTTGCATCTGATGGCGTCAAACCCCTAAAGGATTGCATTGCCTTATGAAATGGGATTGCAAATAATTGAATTTATACGCACCGCTCAACTGGTCTCGTTCATGAATCGCCGCGCCGTACGAAAATTATATCAAAATGTAAGTTCCCGGAGAATATCCTTAGTGCGAGTTTAGGCAATTTAGCAGCACTAGCCTTCCCGTCAGACGAAGTTTGATTACCATTATCCCAGCTTGGCTTCACCTGAAACTCCTGCAACTTCGATAAGCGTTTCTTTAGGCGCGCGATCAGAGCAACCACTTTGTCCTGATTATCCGCTACAGATTCACTTTCGCACTGGAACTGTTCCGGTTTAATGGACACTCGCAAACTCTTGTTGGGCTTATTTAGGCCACCATTAAGCGCTCGGTGAATACCGCCAACTCCTCTTCGATCGTAGGAGATAAAGAAAGTTTGGTTTGTTAGCGTCGTACACCTGCGTTGTTGCCGGTGCCAAATAATCAGAAGCGTATTTTAATGCCTTGGTCACTTGACCACGATAAACAACTCGGGCCGCAGTATCCATTCTGCCAACGTCGAAACAGCAATCCGCACGCTCTTTACGGTCACTAAATAATCTTGGCGCAATAACTATGTACTTTACTAAATAAAATGTCCCGTTATTTCCACTTCCCGGTTTTCGGCACCAATGTCGAAAAGACTGAGCGAAGGTCTTAGATTGAAACAAGGGGACTTAGGGTGGCCTTCTTTAATTGAGCGTTCTTTGAAAATTGAGCATTACATTTGAGGAAGACCTGCCAGCAGGCGACTACGGTACTCTAAATTTCTTAGTATAGGTGTGTTATTATCAACAGAACCGAACTGTTTTCTCTAGGAATTTATTATCTTGCATTGCAGTCTTCTAATGGTGCCAGAACTAATATCTGCGCCTACAAAATATATTATTTCAAATGATATTATAAACGGTTGTTGCTTCACTGTTCGTACTATTTATCAATAGATCCGTATTTAGCGACGTTTTTCTGAACCTACCTTTCGTTTCATCACTTTTTCTCCATAGCAATCCATTTGTTACTATGGGAATTGAGCAACCAACAATATCTGCAGTCTGCTTGTAAGATTTCTTTTTATTTCGGATATTTATAATAAATTTTCGCTCTTGGGAAGTATAGTTCTTTGCTCTGCCCATACTATGTTTCTAAATTAGTTATATAAGAATCAGGGCTGGTGACTTTTATGACTTTAAAAAAAAAGTCACACACACTGGTTATTATACGAATAAAAAATAATAGTTTAAAAAACTAAAAATCACGCTTTTAGCACGCACTAAAAATTACAAAATAATTCGGACATTTAGTTTGATGACTTAAGAGTTTTCCCTTTGCCAAATCTTCATTAGATCGCAGGTAAACATAAACAATTTCAGTTCGTGATGAACGATAAATAATTACCTATGCGAAATGGTTATAAGTAGGTAATCATCTTTATTAAATATTTACTATGATTTATTATGAAAGAAAGCGTGGAGCGTTTTGTCCAAAAAGAGTAAAGATTACATAAACGCTCCACGCTTTCTTTCATAATAAATCATATTAAATATTTAATAAAGATGATTACCTACTTATAACCATTTCGCATAGGTAATTATTTATCGTTCATCACGAACTGAAATTGTTTATGTTTACCTGCGATCTAATGAAGATTTGGCAAAGGGAAAACTCTTGAGTCATCAAACTAAATGTCCGAATTATTTTGTAATTTTTAGTGCGTGCTAAAAGCGTGATTTTTAGTTTTTTAAACTATTATTTTTATTTTATACTTTTTAGTCTTATTATTTCGTATCCCATTCAGCAAACCCTTTCATTTGATACCCATATCATGGGGGTGCTTTTGTTGGATTTAAGTCACGTCACTATTTTTTTCGTATTCCTGACAACAAACCCTTTCATTTGATACCCATATCATGGGGGTGAATTTCAAATAGCCTGTCCGCCATATTGGATTTAAGTTACGTGACTATTTTTTTCGTATTCCTGACAGCAAACCCTTTCATTTGATACCCATATCATGGGGGTGCATTTCAAATAGCCTGTCCGCCATCTTGGACGTCCGCCATATTGGATTTAAGTCACGTGACTATTTTTTTCGTATTCCTGACAGCAAACCCTTTGATTTGATACCCATATCATGGGGATGCATTTCAAATAGCCTGTCCGCCATCTTGGACGTCTGCCATATTGGATTTAAGTTACGTGACTATTTTTTTCGAATTCCTGACAGCAAACCCTTTCATTTGATACCCATATCATGGGGATGCATTTCAAATAGCCTGTCCGCCATCTTGGACGTCCGCCATATTGGATTTAAGTTACGTGACTATTTTTTTCATATTCCTGACAGCAAACCCTTTCATTTGATACCCATATCATGGGGGTGCATTTCAAATAGCCTGTCCGCCATCTTGGACGTCCGCCATATTGGATTTAAGTCACGTGACTATTTTTTTCGTATTCCTGACAGCAAACCCCTTCATTTGATACCCATATCATGGGGGTGCATTTCAAATAGCCAATCCGCCATCTTGGATGTCCGCCATGTTGGATTTAAGTCACGTGACTATTTTTTTCGTGTTCCTGACAGCAAACCCTTTCATTTGATACCCATATCATGGGGGTGCATTTCAAACAGCCAGCCCGCCATATTGGGGAGGCCGCCATGTTGGATTTAAGTCACGTGACTATTTTTTTCGTATTCCTGACAGCAAACCCTTTCATTTGATACCCATATCATGGGGGTGCATTTCAAACAGCCAGTCCGCCATTTTGGGGAGGCCGCCATTTTGGATTTAAGGCACGTGACTATTTTTGTCGTATTCCTGACAGCAAACCCTTTCATTTGATACCCATATCATGGGGATGCATTTCAAATAGCCTGTCCGCCATCTTGGACGTCCGCCATATTGGATTTAAGTTACGTGACTATTTTGTTCGTATTCCTGACAGCAAACCCTTTCATTTGATACCCATATCATGGGGGTGAATTTCAAATAGCCTGTCCGCCATATTGGATTTAAGTCACGTGACTATTTTTTTCGTATTCCTGACAGCAAACCCTTTCATTTGATACCCATATCATGGGGACGCATTTCAAATAGCCTGTCCGCCATCTTGGACGTCCGCCATATTGGATTTAAGTCACGTGACTATTTTTTCGTATTCCTGACAGCAAACCCTTTCATTTGATACCCATATCATGGGGGTGCATTTCAAATAGCCTGTCCGCCATCTTGGATGTCCGCCATGTTGGATTTAAGTCACGTGACTATTTTTTGCGTATTCCTGACAGCAAACCCTTTCATTTGGTACCCATATCATGGGGGTGCATTTCAAATAGCCTGTCCGCCATCTTGGATGTCCGCCATGTTGGATTTAAGTCACGTGACTATTTTTTTCGTATTCCTGACAGCAAACCCTTTCATTTGATATCCATATCATGGGGGTGGATTTCAAACAGCCAGTCCGCCATCTTGGGGAGGCCGCCATATTAGATTTGTAATGACGTTTCTTAGCTAGTCATGTATTGTCATCAGAACTCAGAGCGTATGCAAAATTTCATCCTAATCGAAGACCGGGAAGTGGGTCAAATTAAGATTCCAAGATTTTCTTACATACATAGTTACAAGTGAAGCTAATAAAAGCGTATTATAAAATAAAATAAAAAAATCAATTTATAACCGTTTCGTAGTAACTTTTATAATAAAAGTAATTAATAACCGGTAACTTTTGACTTTTATTTTTCAGTCAAATAATAAAAGTCCATTAACGACTTTTACTTTTCAGTCAAATAATAAAAGTCAACAAATGACTTTTATTTTTCAGTCAAAAAAAAAGTCACCAAATGACTTTTATTTTACAGTCAAATAATAAAAGTCAGCAAATGACTTTTATTTTTCAGTCAAATAAAAAAAGTCAGTAAATAACTTTTATTTTATCAATCTAATAATAATAGTATATTACGATACAAGGGCGGTAAGTAGCCGATTGCCCACGATGGCGGTGTTGACGCACGAGCGAAGCGAGTGCGTTAACAGCCATCATGGGCACTCGGCTACTTACCGCCCGAGTTACGTATGCTATTTTTCAGCACGAGTGCGGGGTAAGCAGTAGGTACGTTACCGCACATGTTTCCATTCGGTGACTCATAAATTAACCACGGTGCGCTAAGGAGCCGATTGCCCACGATGGCGGTGTTAGACGCACGAGCGAAGCGAGTTCGTTTATAGCCATCGTGGGCAATCGGCTCCTTAGCGCACCGTGGTTAATTGATGACTTACCGCATGGAAACCCGTGCGGTAAGGTACCACTTACCCCGCACGTGTGCTGAAAAAGTCATTTGTTAAAGAATTTTTCATTTTGGTATATTGGAAGCAGAGATACAGTAAAGGTAATCATAAAATTATTTTTATTTTCGATTTTCAAAAATAAAAATCATATTTCGATTGAAATAAGTTTTGCTCTTAAAATAAAAATCAGAAAATGATTTTCGGCAGTACTCCAAACATAGTCTTAAAACCCCGTAAGGGTCAGTATTAAGCGAAATAAATAAATATTATTTTCTCCACAGAAACACAGAGTTTATTGATATTTTTGAATGCGTTCCACTAGTGTGCAATCGATTTGAAAAGCATATGATGTTTTGTTGTTGGAAATTGAGCTTTAGGGCTTACTTATCCATGGATATTGAGAGTTTATGGTGTATTTATGGAGATTCTAAATGACGTGTTAAGTTAAGTTTGGCAGTGCCTATTATTTTGGCCACCACTGCATATATGCATAGCCATAAATGTATATATACATGTACGCATACATATGTGTATATGAACAATACTAACACAGATAAGAATTCAGATGAAGACTCTAGAACAACCCAGCAGGAAATTGGAGATTGCGTGAAATTGTACATCGATGATTTCATGCATGACTAAGGTATGTATGCCAATTCTGAGGACATAGCCATGCTAACAGGAATGCATAGGAGTTTGTTTGGCTCAAGTGAGCTGAAGTTTTATTGCGGTTTTGTTGTTTCATGCTTCTCAGTAATCCAAATCTTTTCCTTTTTGTATTTTTGTGATGACATCATACATTTTTAAGGAGAAGGTTTGTTTTATGTAATCAAGCAACGCGTTTGGTGGGTCGTCCTGAGCAAAACAATGAAGTGTGCATAACTGCTAAGGATTGTGCGCAGGTCATTATTAAACAGTCTCCTGCGGTAATACCTTTTCTTTCGTGTCGTTTTACCTAGGAATTTTCGCGAACATTTTGCACAGGTATGTGGGATCAAGAGTTAAGTGAGAAACAATAGAACGCAATTGATGATCTCTGCTTTTCTAGATTAGGCGAGGCCCGACACAGCTACTCAGAGTCCAGCTACCACAGGTATTTAATTTAATGTTTAGGGATCGATTAGAGGAATATTTAGAGTATATATTCGACAATATGTCCACACAATTTTATTAATAAATAATAACCCGAGATAATGTGCATAACTTAATAAAAATGTGTGAACATATAGTCGAATATATATTCCGCTATTCGATTCTTAAACGTTAAATTAGACCTGTGTAAAAAAATTCGCCTTTGTTTTGCCCGTCTCAAATGTGTTCCCCCTTCATTGCATGAAATCATTGATGACATGACCATCAATGATTTCATCAATAAAAAGACATCGATGAATTCATGCATTCCATAGTCATGCAAAAAAGGATCAGCATACATGACCCAATACATTCCGTGGTCATGCAGAAAGGCATGCATGAATTTCCAATGACATCGCCGTGAGAAATGTCATCGATGTTGGAATGAGTATACATGCCCTTTTATTGATGACATCCTCGATGCTGTCATGTGTAAATTTCCTGCTGGGAAGTTAATGGTTCCCATATAAAGGATTTGAAGAATTTGACTACGCACTTTTTGGGTGTCTTAACTAGCAAATCAAAACCATACAGCTTAGCTTAAGCTTTGTAAAACTCTCTGAGACTTTTGACTTCAACTGATGCCTGATATGAATGAATTTTTTCTTTACGCAGCTACGACTTTAGCTGGGTGGGTGGGTAGACATCTGAGATGAAACAGCCTGAAAGCTGAGCATTCAGAGGTATACATGTGTGCGAGACGAGCGTCCGACGCGTGCGGAACCGTTCCCACCAGAGTCGGAAACCTGTTCCGTTCGTTCGATTACGTCGGTCTCGTCATCAGATGTGTGCCCGCCGAGCGGCTTTTGTTTTATAAGATTCTTCATGGGTATGGGGAAACGCAATAAAGAAGAAAATAATGTGTGCAGCTCGGCTCTAACCGTACACCATATGTACACACGTACACTACACAGCTTTACATACATTACTTCGTTCACTCGTTAAATTTGAGATTGAGAGGTTGGATCAGCGAATAAATAATCTCTGGGTTTTTGGACGATTTATGTGTTGTGCCATAATAACGAACTGATGCCGTATGATAGGAAGCAACATTGCTGGAAGCGCTGAGACACATTCAATTTGCGTTTAGGTGCATAAATCAGCTCTGAACCAGCTATAGGTCTCTCAGTTCAGAGGCCGTGAAGCGGTGCCTAATTCGAGCGACATGTAAACAACATAGTGAGCTTCTATACTTGTGTAAGCTGCTAAGTTCCACTGCCGCAGTCGCAGGATTAATCTCGAAAAATCTGCCTGGAAAAATCAATTAATTATTACAACATACAAAATTCTTAAATATTTCTTACAAAATCAAACCGTCCGTCGTCGTCGTCAAATTCTATGAATTTCCCTTCGAGGTTTCGTATTTCACTCGCGCACATTCCTAGAATCTCTTTTCTGTATGTTGGAACACCACCCCGCAATGGCTGGAAACACTGACATTCCCTCACGCCTCATCTTCTTTTAGGTCGGTGCCAACAAACTCTTCGCTGCTCTCGTGGCCTGACTCTCGACCAAGTGGCCAAGACCATGTGGATTATTTCGTGATTTAAAGCTTAAGGTCGTCATAATCTCAGCGCAAGGCAAAGGGAATTTGGTCGATGGTTTCTTATATGAAATGCAACTTCTTTATGCGTAGCTTTGTTATTCTATCCCAGCAGGAAATTGGAGATTGCGTGAAATTGTACATCGATGATTTCATGCATGACTAAGGTATGTATGCCAATTCTGAGGACATAGCCATGCTAACAGGAAGGCATAGGAGTTTGTTTGGCTCAAGTGAGCTGAAGTTTTATTGCGGTTTTGTTGTTTCATGCTTCTCAGTAATCCAAATCTTTTCCTTTTTGTATTTTTGTGATGACATCATACATTTTTAAGGAGAAGGTTTGTTTTATGTAATCAAGCAACGCGTTTGGTGGGTCGTCCTGAGCAAAACAATGAAGTGTGCATAACTGCTAAGGATTGTGCGCAGGTCATTATTAAACAGTTTCCTGCGGTAATACCTTTTCTTTCGTGTCGTTTTACCTAGGAATTTTCGCGAACATTTTGCACAGGTATGTGGGATCAAGAGTTAAGTGAGAAACAATAGAACGCAATTGATGATCTCTGCTTTTCTAGATTAGGCGAGGCCCGACACAGCTACTCAGAGTCCAGCTACCACAGGTATTTAATTTAATGTTTAGGGATCGATTAGAGGAATATTTAGAGTATATATTCGACAATATGTCCACACAATTTTATTAATAAATAATAACCCGAGATAATGTGCATAACTTAATAAAAATGTGTGAACATATAGTCGAATATATATTCCGCTATTCGATTCTTAAACGTTAAATTAGACCTGTGTAAAAAAATTCGCCTTTGTTTTGCCCGTCTCAAATGTGTTCCCCCTTCATTGCATGAAATCATTGATGACATGACCATCAATGATTTCATCAATAAAAAGACATCGATGAATTCATGCATTCCATAGTCATGCAAAAAAGGATCAGCATACATGACCCAATACATTCCGTGGTCATGCAGAAAGGCATGCATGAATTTCCAATGACATCGCCGTGAGAAATGTCATCGATGTTGGAATGAGTATACATGCCCTTTTATTGATGACATCCTCGATGCTGTCATGTGTAAATTTCCTGCTGGGATGGTTTTATTAAGATTATTGACGACTTGTTTTTAAGCACGTACTACGATTCTGATTACTACGATTTGTTCTTTTAATATAACACTATTGGCAAGGGTATCAATGCTGATTAAAATACAGAACAAAAATTGCAAACAAAAAAATTATTGGAATGAAGAAATCAACAAGGATAAATAGTAAATAAAAGAATCTATGTGAAATTATCGATAGTATAAAAGTAGGTAAGTGAAAACTCAAAAACCTTTGCTAGACTTCTGCTTATCTACTAAAAGAAAGAAAAAAAGTTAACACAGTACGTTTATTTCCGTTTTTTATCATGACATATTTTCCCCGGGATGTTCTTAAATTTCATATGCCTCACGTAGCTTCCCTGCATAAATGGACAAAAATCAAGAACATATCGGTAGGAATAAATAATAAGATTTTAAATGAAGTTAAGGTTCAGGTGAATAACTTGAAACAAGCTGATAAAAAAACTGTACCGATAGTTGATGAAATGTCAATACAGGAGTTTCTGGTGTTCAATAAGTTCAAAGACGAGTGCAGCTATATTAATAATCACGTAATTGCAGTTAAAGCAATCAATCAACGATATTAATATAACTAACAGTTATATTAATAATCACGTAATTGAAGTTAAAGCAATCAATGAACGATAATAATCACGTAATTGAAGTTAAAGCAATCAATGAACGATTGCTTTAACTTCAATTACGTGATTATTAATATAACTGCACTCGTCTTTGAACTTATTGAACACCAGAAACTCCTGTATTGACATTTCATCAACTATCGGTACAGTTTTTTGATCAGCTTGTTTCAAGTTATTCACCTGAACCTTAACTTCATTTAAAATCTTATTATTTATTCCTGCCGATATGTTCTTAATTTTTGTCCATTTATGCAGGGAATGACGATGAGTTTATTAAATTGAATAAAGACTTTTGAAGTAACGATAAAAGTAATAAAATGATTGCTGTATATTATTATTATATACTAAAAAAAATTTATATTGTTGTTAGTCTGTGTAGGTAGCCTCCGACTGCCAATTAGTTTATTTTGTCAGTTCAGTTCAGTTCAGTTCGGTTATTGCTAAAATAATCGGGGGTTACAATAAGTCCCCATAGCAAGATTCCCACATAGTGATCTTTACAAATAAATGCTTATATATTTATACAGAGTCTCTTAAAGTAGAACAATCAAACAAAATAATACATGTAATGATTACTCGTTTCGCAAAAAAGCTCTAAGGCGCATACAATTGACAATATAAAAGTAAACTTTTCTCATCTTAACTACCGTTTCACAATTTAAAATATCACATAATACGTTATTTACATTTACGTTTATATCAACATCTGCGATTTCATTAGCACTCAACAGAGGCTTCACAAAGTGAGTTCGGAAAGGCGCATATTGTGGACAATGCAGTATGATATGTTCTAGCGTTTCCATTTCATTTAAATTACAAATTGTACATTTTTCTTTAGGATAGTGTGATTTGAAAAAGTTATTTTAGAAATGTATTTTGAAGACATTCTCAATTGTGCTAAAAGCTTACAAAAGTTAGGAGGACAGCGAAAATTTGAAAAAGATGTCGTATGTAAATAGTCGAAACGCAATTGCAAGGCATTACAGTTTATTGCCTCCTCATAATCCAGAGCTTGTAGGTAGTTAGCATACAAATTTAAAGCTTTAGATTCATTTGAAATCCATACCCTTGGGTCTGTCTCTTTTACAATCCAAGAATAACCAATCTTACATAACATATCCTTCAGTTGACCGACCCAATTGTATTTTGGATTTAAGGTTGAAAGATATGAGCTCTGCATCCTGGTTAGGCAAATTTTTGGAAGTCGGCCATCCTCCATTCCAAGCACTCTTATGATCCATTTCCATGTCAAAGATAGCAGTTTCAGTTCAATACGCGTAGCGCCACATTCTAATCTAATAATACAATGAGGAGTATTTCTCGGTAGAAATAAAAGTCTCTTGAAAAAGTCTGTTTGGATAACCTCCAGTTCCTCCACATAACGTAAGCCCCATACTGGTGCTCCGTATAGAAGAATTGAAAGTACAGTAGTGTCGAATAGTTTGACTCTGGTTTCCCAGGAGTCAATTTTCGCTCTGTTTAAGGGGGCCGATACATGTAAAAGCAAAAAAATTTTTTTTTTTTTTTTTCGTCGGGAATATATTCTATAAGGTGTTGAGAACGTGTGTCTAAAGAGCGTTTCCCGATATCTCAATCCGGTCTCATGGAATCTCACATAGAAGCCGATACATGTAAAATCAAAAAAAAATTTTTTTTTTTTTTTCGTCGGGAATATATTCTATAAGGTGTTGAGAACGTGTGTCTAAGAGCGTTTCCCGATATCTCAATCCGGTCTCATGGAATCTCACATAGAAGCCGATACATGTAAAATCAAAAAAAATTTTTTTTTTTTTTCGTCGGGAATATATTCTATAAGGTGTTGAGAACGTGTGTCTAAGAGCGTTTCCCGATATCTCAATCCGGTCTCATGGAATCTCACATAGAAGCGGCGATGTCAAGTAGCGCGGGTGAGAAGCTGTCCATCGCCCCGGCTCCAGACCGCCCCGCTCTTAGCTTTTCGTCTATTATTCCCAAATTCCTCAGCTATTGTTCTAATCGAAGACAAATATTTCGAATTATTCTCGAGTAACGAGCGCAGACCGGCACACATTTCTCGATTCAAAAGAAGCAAGAACGGCGCGGAAAGAAAAAACTTGTGCCGTAAATCAGCTGCGTGCACAAGAGGAAGAACAACTCTACGGTGCAGGAATAGCCGACTAAAATGTAAGTAGAGAATTCGTCTTTTCACTTCCCCAAACTTTGAACTCAAATTCCTCGAAACGACATTTTCGACTACTCGCTGCACGATAACTTTATTAAGAAAGGTTCAATTACGCTGAAAATTTTACCGTAGCTTCAAAAGACCCTTGTCTACTGGATGAACCTAAATTTATAGCCGATTTCGCGAATCCCCGACCGTAGAGGTTGCGAATTCAGCCAAAAAAACAAGCAAAATTTTCATTCAAGTCGCATTTGGGGAAAAAAATTTTTTTTGTCTTAAAGTTAGGTTCACATTGAAGCCACAACTGTTTTTTAACAATTTCTTCTTCCTCCTTTGTTTCAGACCAATATTACCGCCGCGAGAACGCAGCGACTGAAATATGAGGGGGCTGTTGCGTCACGGGCTTCGCCGCCATTTTGAAACGCCGGCACTCGAAAAAAAATGTTTTATAATGTACAAGCTCTTGTGGTAAACTAATAAAAAAATTAACTCGATCCGCTTATTCCTTCCCTATCAAAAAAATTCTTTAAAAAAACTCACTTTCAATGTATCGGCCCCCTTAAAGTAGACAAAAGTGCACCGAGGGCTTTTCTGGTTTTTGCTATAGCCATATTTGTCGCATTTAACCCTAACGTTGACCTGGATATAGTTATGCCTAAGTATTCAAATGTGTTTACAATTTCTAGAGGTTTGTCCCGATATACAAAGTTTCGTTCCGATTCTTTTAGTCTACCACCACCTTTTCTGAAAATCATCACTTTTGTTTTTTCAACATTTACAGTCAATCCTTTCAACTCACAATATTCATTCAAAGCTAGCAATTTACATTTTAAATCTCTCGGTGAGTGCGCAAACAAAATCAAATCGTCAGCATATAAAAGTACAACAACATCATTTTGATTATCCATCCATACGCCGTCGAAGCCTTTTGATCTAAAAAATTCATCAATATCAGAGATATATAATATAAACAGCAAAGGACTTAAAATTTCTCCTTGCAAAACTCCTTCTGTTATATCAGCTGAATTTGATAAAGTTCCTTTTACATTTATTTTCAGTTTGGCGTTTTGATAAAAATAACTAATTATTGTTATTATTTTTACGCTGACTCCAATTTTATTTAAATGAGCCCAAAGAAGGTTATGAGGAATCGAGTCAAAAGCTCGTTTGAAGTCGATCATTACACTGTACAACTTTCCGTTTACTTGATTTAATTTTTTTTGTGATAAAAATAATAATATAAAGACATTGTCTAAACATGATCTGCCCGCTATAAATCCTGATTGATAAGGAGAAAAAAGATTGGCAAGATTAACCCACTTTGTAAGTCGATTACAAATTAACTGAGTGAACACTTTCGTTGGTGTGTTTATCAAAGCAATGCTTCTATAATTTTGTGGATTCATCCTGTCGCCCTTTTTGTATAACATTGTAGAGATTACATTTGAAAAGTTTTGAGGAACTCTCTCCTCCTCCCAGATTCGACGAAATAATGTTGTCAAATATAAACACCAGTTTTCTGGTAATGCTTTGAGAAATTCATTTGGAATTTGGTCCTCTCCTGGAGCTTTACCATTTTTACAAGCCTTTAAAACAACTGACACCTCTTGATAGGTTATATCAGCATCCAGCAAAGGGTCCAAAACTCCTATGAATTGTACATCGGAGATTATTCTAGGAGGGAAAAGTTTTTCCAAAAAAGAGTTCCAAGTCAAAATAGAGGGCATTTCATAGTTTATGCTTTTACGTTGAAAAATTTTATATGTTTCCCAAAATTGAGTTACATTTTTTACTTCTGCAAAGGAATTTATCAGTTTAATAACCCACTCTCTGTGTTTATTTTTTGTAATGATTTTAAAATCTTTTTTACAGTTTAACCAAAGCAATCTATCATTTTCACTAAAATCATTTTTTCTACATTGTCTCAAGGATCTATTTAGAAGGTTTTTTTGATTTAATACACTCCAGGTCGAACCAAGGAGGTTTAGATTGTCGTTTAGAATCAAAAGTACGTAGTTTAATTAGTCCACAATTCTCCGCGCTATTTTTGATAGTTTCAACTAAGTTTTCGTATATATCATTTATATCTATTTCCCTTGTACATTTTGCCACGCTAGGAGACCACAACATAGCCTCAGCAAATTCAGTTTCCATATTTGCCTGCCAAACAAGTCTCTTTTGAGGTAAAATATTTTGATTAGTTTGTTCTTTTTTTATTTGTTTTTTCATTAATAAAGTTACTGAAACTGGGAAGTGGTCAGATAACGTGGAAGTATAAGTTATCTCGAGGTCAACTATCTTGTCTACATCTTCTATATTTACCCATACCAAGTCGATGATGCTGGAGCCTTGGTGACTACAAAAGGTGATTCTTGCGGGATGGTCACTGTTGGTTTGTCAGTTTATTACAAATATTGACCAGTTAGATACCTTTAGCTGCAGTCACTATCAGCATACCACTATAACGACTCAAGTACAATTTTAATAGTACTGATTTATTTAAATAGAATTAAATATGAATGTGTCTTGTTTACACCTTTTTTTAGTTCTTGTTTAAGTCAGTCGTGTTTATTGGTTTTTTAAATTAACTTTTTCTATTTTGAACTTTCTAGTTTATATATATTTTTGTAAGCAATTTAAAAAACCCGTTATATTGGTATCCCACTTGATAGGTTATGAGGGAAAAAAAATGTTTGAAGACATAATATGGCACCAAAAATCGATCATTTCCATTTTTATAATTTTGATATATCCAGTGTCACTCTCACAATTCAGACGAATCTAACGACTTCTCTCAAGCTAAAATCCATCAAGCTCTTTGGGCCACAGAGCGTTCCAAAGAAATAAAATACACACACACACACACATAAATGCAATCAAAAGGAAAAACCAACCCTCCTCTGGCGTAGCCGGGTAAAAAGTTAAAGTGTGCGCGTACGATCGCGAAAAATTTGTCATATTTTAATCCTAGTTCCGACTAGTAGGCCATAGTCTGTCCGGCTAAAGCCGGACTGCGACACTGTAGTGGGGCAAATATTCTCTAGTTTCCATAGTACTGCAAATTATCAAGTAGAAAAAGATCCGTCACTTGAAGAATAGCTTTTCAATATGAATCTTATAGGAAATTGGTTTTCTGGATATGAATCTAATTACATTCTCACAAACGCCATCTATACTAAATTTATAAAAACTTATAAAATCTGCTAAAACTTCAATATCGTCAGAGCTGCATGCTTGGCCCTATTCCATGAATTAGTTTTTTTTTTAACACAAAGTGAGCAAACATTACGTTTATGTTTTCAAAATTTTCTTCACTCAAAATATTGCAAATCAGGAGAGCAAAATTAAAATTTTCTTCAGGAAACTTTTTGACCACCTTGAATTGTGTATGAAAATAGATAAAAAATGGAAGTTAGTGTAGTTACAATTATTTCATGTTAATTCTCCGAATTTATAGAGAAGTCCATACCTCAGAAGGCAATCCCAGTCCCAATCCCCAGGTTTGGAATTATTTTTTTGTATGTGTGTGCGCCGCATAACGAACACAAAGTCGTACCCGTAAAGAAAAAGCCCATTCATATCAGCAAAAACAGGCATTAGCCGAAGTGAAAAGAGTCGGAGAATAAAAAGAGTTTTACAAAGCTTTAGCTCAGAAAGTGCGTAGCCAAACTCTGCGATAGATGGCCATAGTATAGAAGTTACCTCACACAAATCCTTTATATGGGACCGTTCATTTCTAGAGTCTTCATCTGGATTCTTATCTGTGATATTAAGTACCTACGTAAAATAATACTTCGAAAAGATAGCGAAACAAAAAGGACAACTTGCAAGTGATTTTGCTTAAATACCATAATCAACTTTAAAATTCAATATCACAATAGTAATTTACCCTGGGAGGAGTCGGTATCCCCTGTACAAATTTAGGAGTGGCATACAATTGGATATTTCTATGAAACCATTCGATGCCCAGTAAAACGAAAAATTACACTGGCCTTGCCGAGTCGAGGAGCAATGAAACAGTATCATGCTCACTCAATTTGTGCCACAACATTTAACACTCGCTCACGACCTCACTAAATTGACTGCCCGTTTATGGCAAATTTATCGATAATTAACGGTTGGGGGCTGATTCCCCATCTATAGCAGGTAGTTTATTATGCTACTATCAACATGATAATGCCATATAATTTCGCATCAAAACAAACCGCACACTGGTAGGCAACTCGACGGAACCAAATTAACTGTTGAATAATGAAAGGCACTGCACTGAATTGCCCTACTAAAATTTAATACCGGAAAGAGTAGCTTAAATAAAAGCAAGTCAACCGCTGGTAGCAGAAACAATGTGTAGCAAAAGTAATCCGGGTACAGGTCACTCCGGGAGGACTGCAGCAGAGCCACCCGTACCCCGGCTTAGCTCAAACCCTTTCCTAATTCCAGGGACTCGTATGTATGTGTATACAGCACTCTAACCATGAATTTCTAACAGACAGTTCGCTAGTAAATTTACACCTCTGCGGGTCATTTTACCATGTTGTTGCCAGCTGGCCGTCCACATCAAAATTGAACAACATAACACTTGAATGTAGGAATACGCCCTTAGTGGGTGGTTCCGGGTCCGTAAGTGGGTCGGATTGGGTGGACCGGTAGCGAAGCGGCCGCCTTGCGACACAATCGGGACACTTTTATCTCATGAATAAATAAAATTCTCCCAGAAACAACAGCTGGTAAGGGGGGTATGAATTTTTGACGATTTTTTCAAAGTTTATTACATACATATATCATTTCACGATTATTGTTTTAAAATTTGAAGTCGATTGGAGCAAAACTGACGAAGATATGGAGCTGTGAGTCTCCGTCTCTCCGACCCGGCTTTGACCGAAGCTTGAACGTTAAACGCGTTTTTCGCAAAACTGCTATTTTCAAAGCCGGTGGACACTCTAATTCAAAAACTACTCCACCAATCCTTTTGAAATTTTATATAATTTTCCTACCCATCAATTGCGAGGTAATCATGTCGAGTTTTTTTAATATTCAATAATTTTAATCTATTTTACAACAACAAAATTGCCGATTTTTTTTTACCCAAAAACGCTAATTTGCGTACTATATGTCACCAAAATTGAAAAAATTAATAAAAAAAAATCGGCATCATTACCTCGAGTAACTTACCAACTAACAAATTCTTTTTGAATTTTTGATTTCAGATGATCCAGTAATGAGTTATGCGGTCCACCGCAATGCAACTTTTTTTGAGGCCTGTTACACAAATTGCTGTTAACGGCTCACTTTTCAATATTTTAAAAAAAAATGTATACATAACATTCCTTAAAGGATACTCTATAATGTAAACTTTATATTAATAAATTAAGATTAATCAAATCTTAACAAAAAATTATTATGCTTTAGCTGGCGGTCTTTTCACTTAACTGAATTTATTCCCATACGAAAACACAATTACAGAGTTATCGCAGAGCAGCAACAAGCATACGCGGTAAAGAAGCAATTTATATCATATTTCGTGCTTGGAGTGTTCCAGGCCAAGCAACTATTGTGATAATGCCTGTCCAATTTCTTTCTGTCTTGCTGCGACAGGTATGCTGAGGTGAAGTCATCTAGCGCAATGGACGTATTCCATTTCTTTTTCCGCGCAAACTAGCATATGTATGTTATCAATTTGTTAGCGTGACTGTCTGAGAGAACTGGTCCACTTCGCATTCTTCATTCCAAATTGATGAGAATCATCGCTTCGTTGTAGAGGAACCATTAAACCCACGGTTCCATTTGGAAATAAGAAAGGGTCAGTAAGGATAATATTTTCCACTGCAGAAATTACGAGAGCTTTTCAAAATACAGGGTTTTTCAATAAAGATGCTCGACTTTTAAATGTAAATAAAACAAGTTGTTTTGTGAGATATCCACTCCATTTATATTTTATTTGAAAGAATATTTTGTGGCATATATGGTATGAACGTCATTCAAATTGCCGCTGCGGCTTAGCTTAGTGGCACGTATTCGGGAGGTCTAATTTTCGATAACTTTGTCGCATAAATCTAGCTGAAGTAGCTGGTTGGCGTTCGTTATGTTGAGGTTGAGAGCATATATCTTTTGCGGTTTATTCGTATAGATCTGTGATTTAAGATAGCGTTATTGTAAAATAGATTAAAATTATTGAATATTAAAAAAAGTCAACATAATTACCTCGTAATTGATCTGTAGGAAAAGTGTATAAAATTTCAAAAGGATTGGTCGAGTAGTTTTTGAATTATAGTGTCCACCGGTTTTGAAAATAGTAGTCAGTTTTGCGAAAAAGGAAGAAGTTGTTAAATCGGACGATTTCGGTAACCAGCTCACAGCGCGTCAAATCGCTCGCGCAGAATGTCCATCGTTGCATGCGCTGTGTAGCACGTAGCGCCATCCTGTTGGAACTACATGTCGTCGGGATTCACATCATTTAGTTTAGGCTACAAGAAGCTGCTTATCATCGATCTGTAGCGCTCATCGCCAAAGACGATTTTCGATGATGAACATTTCTCGAACGGAGCACTGACTTTGATAATAAAATTTGATGATTTGCACTTGCACAAATTTTTTAACGCATTAACCGTCCATGGTGATTTGCCATACATTACTGAACAATTTACAAGAAATTTGATATATCTTGCTTTTTAACTACATGGTCGCCATAACCTAAAAACTTCTAGCGTCCATATTGAAACACCGTTTATTTCCTATATATGTATGTATGTATGTATGCCTTGCAGTTCTTGTCCGTGCAGGTCATACGAGTAAGATTCATCTCACAGTAAGAGTACAAAGTTTGCTACGTAGGAATTTTTTGATTTCTATTAATAACCTTAATTTATCGCATTCTTCCGGGAGTAAAAATAAAAGAAGATTGGATATGTTGTGTGTTCTTATATTATATATAGATATGTTTTATTTTTTACGCAAAACAGAAGGTTTGTATTGCCCATTGAATATATCCGGTTCCTTTGGAATTTGGAAAGTAGAATGCTTGACATTTTTAATAATGAAGTCGTATATAGTAAACAGCGAATCTTTAAATTATTTTATGAAAATGGGCAGAACAACCGAATATTTTTCTGAAAAAATCATATTTGCTGACAAAGCATTTTCTAAAATGTTAAGTACGGTAATAATCAAAACTGCCGTATTTAGCGAAAGGAAAATCCATGAATAATTTAAGAGAAGCATCCAAGTCTCTGCATCTTAGTTTAAAAAAATTTCGTGGCTTTGCTATTACGCAGGACAAAACTTAGTAAAATCTACGGTCTTTTGTAAAAATAATTCCACTGTATTAATAGGCATACTGCTATACTTATATTCACTTCCTATATATGTAGACAAATAGTTCCAAACTGTTCTTACATATTACGTGTATACAGGGACTGCCTGGTGCTCACGGGCAATCGCATTTACACGACAGAGATCACAAAACAATAAAAGTTTTATTGTAGCCCCAACAATTTTTCCAGTCGGTACTTTTTGTGCTTACTTTTACCGTGAATATTGTTTTTTTAAAGTGAGCAGAGCGTTTTATATTTGTAAAATGTACACATACGGCACGTGTCAATCAGAATTTTTTTAACCTGGTGTTTGGCAGGCTGGTTTCAATGCTAATATTTCTGTTACCGTACTTCTGTTATGTTTCGTTACCATACTCCTCAGCAGCTGAAGTTGACACACAACCCCAGCTACTGAGAAGTATGGTAACGACACATGCGTTCTTATTGAAATATTATCATTTAATCATTTAAAAACTGCCCTGGGTTAAAATGACCCAACCTTCCGGGGTAAAGGCGTAGAGATGTGTAATGAAGCATTGTTACTAGCGTTAAATCTAAGTATTATTAAATTATATAGAAAATATGTGATTATACAAGAATTCTTATGAAATCTGCACGAATCGTCATGCTCAACAGTAACATAATTGGAAACTATTACCATATTTCCACTTCTTGCCTAATAAAATTAATCAAAAAGGTCGATATCACGGAAAAAGTCGGAACAGGTTGGATTTTCTTGTAGAACCTTTACTTCGATAGTAATCGAATTCGATCGTGAGATTTTCGTGTTTTTAGTTTTTCGCAAATATCTTGAAAATTATGAATTTGTCGAGAAAACTTGTTATGAGAAAATTGCAACCTATGAAGTCCTACAAATAAAGGGTTCTTAAAACTTTTCCCGTAGAATCATTCATATTTGTATAAACCGGTTTGCAATATCCCTCGCTTTTTTTCAAATACATATCCCTTCTCAAGATAAAATATAATTCTCGAATTGTCACAATTTGAGCTGGAGCGGATGCGTCGACGGATTTTATGGGTTCAGGTCGCTCTTGCCGAACTCAAAAAGCTTTAAGCTCTCAAGCTCTGCGGCAAAGGCGACGGTTCGTTTGCCGTTGCCGGATTTTATGGGGGCCAGCCTTAAGGGGGTTCGCTGGTTTGACGGTCTGATTTTTAAGCATTTTGTGGGATTTTTTTGTGAGGACCACTGAAGAGATAGAACTTTGGAGTTTTTATCATTTATTTATAAGTGTTTTAAGAGTATACATATGAATTTTAACCAAAGTTATAGCGCTCTGAAGAAACCTGTGTAGAAAAAATGGACGGTCACTCCCTCCACGAAATCAGGTGATTGGCTTATCTGAAACTAACAAAATCGGCGACGTTTTAATCTGTAAGCTTAAATACATGGAATGGACTATTATGAAAAGATAATTTTGAAAATCAGATTTTTGATAAACTTTGGAACAAAAAATTTCGAATTTCATGTATTTTTTGTCAACTTTTTGTTAAAAAAAAAAAGAAATATCTTAAATTTTAAGGTGATAATAGAACATTCCATGCGTCTATATATGGTGAGTCGACCCTATATATTTGATGTGATCGGCCAAGCTGTTCTCGAGATATGATGGAGGAAAGTTTGAAAAACATGGTTTTGAGAAAAACGCGTTTGAAGGATTTTTTGAACCCATCAAACCAGAGAACCCTTTTAAAGCAAATGAGGGACGGATTCTGCCAACGGATTTGAGTTTTGTAGGTCCTACATTGTAAATTTTTAGATGTTGCAGGCAATTTAAAGGTCAAATAATTATCTCCAGGATAGTTATTCGGAAAACTGTCGTACCGCACCGATTTCGATGAAATTGAATTATGTGATTTAGTTTTAAAAATTTTCGTATTTCAACAATTTTCAAATGCTATCTTATACTTCTGCGTTTACTACAAACGTATACTGATGATTGCACACAAATGGGTTACATTAAAATTGCATAGTGGTTTCACCCAATTTTGTAAATTCTAAAATTGCACGTATCTTCTAAGCGGTGAAACTATAATACAATCGAAAAGGATTTTACTACAAACAACTACTAACTGTTCTACACAAATGCGTTAAATTAAAATTGCGAATATTTTAATCGCGATATCTATGATACTATCAAACTACAATCAAAAGTAGTTTCACTACAAAAACCAACAATCAAGACCACTTGCATCGGTTAAGTAACTTTGCAATGCGTGTTTTCAACTCGCGTGCCAACTTCACATATATATGTACATAGCTTCCGGCGGTTGAAAGAGTTTAGTAGAAGTGCGAGCCTGAGAAAGTTCTGTTTATTGTGAGATTGTCCCTGCTGAAATAGAGGCTCATTAAATCCTGGAGAAACAGTGCTAAATTGCGGAAATATGACTGGCAAATCCTCCCTGTGGAAAGATGTTATTGGACAGGAGCATTGATAAGCGCTTAAGCTCTCTGAATTACACGGTAAATTCCTTTTATGGTACGACAAACAGATGATATAAATAATGTTTCATATAAATAATTCATAGTAGTCGGTCCCATCCGCAGAGGCAATCTTATGCATATGCAAAAGAGGTACATACGTACATTCCTGGGGGTTTTTACCCGCAGCACCAAATCCTCCAGGTACTGCAGCGTAAAATGCAAATGAATTGGAAAGTGCTACACGGGCTTTGCTATAAAATATGGCTTTGCATAACATACCTTTTGGTATGTCCCCCTTACTTGTGATGAAGACGTTAGAGGTTGCACGGTTTCAATAGAGCTGCAATAATCACGCCACAGTGAACGTCTTGGATTTTTATTATTGTGCATGGAACTTTCCCAAGGAGTGGGTAATATTAAAACGACTCGAAACCATATAGCTTTTTTCTATTTTACCGGATTATTTCTGTGTATTTACTGCGTCATAAGGCGAAATTAATGCACCTTATGAGAGCGGCAGCCGTGGGGTCTGCACTATGCTCGGATATTGGGTACTACATAGATATTAGTCAGGAAGAGAAGCAACACTCTACTTCTAGCGACTTGATATTTTTAATGCCTGCAGGCGAAAAATGCTCCTTATTGCATAGAAACGTAAAAAGAGTTCAATTTACTAAACGCTTTTAAGATCCAGACCCTTTTTACCATCATGTGTTGCGCTTCTTCTGAAGCAAGTTCCTAATTGACGCCCCCAAGACTTTTCTTGTTAATTAAACGTGTCGCTTCCATCGGAACGAGCTACCTGATGATTATTGAAACTGAGTAGAGCCCCATTATCACGCCGGCGATAATTCCCGATAATTTGTCACTGAGGTGGAAAGCTTAGCAGTTTTACGGGTTTTGTAATATACAGAGAGGGCTGGTGGCAGAACCGCACTAATATCTGTCCTCAAGCGGGACACTCCGCCTCAATATCTATTTTGTGACCTAGACCATTCATTCTGCACATCTGTCAGGTACGGGGAACATATTGAGAATCGCTGGATTCTCCGAACCAGCATTCGGATCTAGTAGGCATCAGCTTTGGTGTTTAAATAGAATAAAATTAGCAAGTTTTATTGTCCCAATTTTGATTACACGGTATAGTTGGCGCTTAATATCAGATTCAGGTCTAAACAGCCAATTTAAAGTTGCGGCAAAATCATCTTTCATTTTTAATATAGGATAATTAGACATTGCAAATCGGATAAATTAAAGGACAACTGGATTTTGGTGTGAACTTGATAATGTAAATCTAAACAAAATGTTAAACGTTTAATCATCGTCATCAGGGCATCGTGAATACCTATCTCGTTAAGGGTCACTTTTGCGGAAAAAATATTCATATTTTTGTAGCTTGGGATATTTCCTAAAAAGAAAAAACAAAACTGTTTTGATTTAGGGGGAAAAATAAACGCTGACGTCATTTATAAATAACACTCTAGCACCAAATTTCTTTAATTAAATTAAATTTTTTCTTTGAAAATATTTATGGCGTTTTGGCGGCAAGGCGGTCATTTTGTGTAAGGCTTACAGGCCTTTTTAATTACAGTTAAAGAAAAACAACAATGAGCACTCTATCATGTCCAAGCGAATATACACACACATCCATTCTCATACATGCGTAACGTCGCAATCGTCTTTGAAACAAATAAATATTACGAATATGTTCAATCCCTGAACAATTAACTGAGGCTCAGCAGAGATATCCTGAGGGGTGGTTACCTTTCTCACTCAAACCTGATATCTCCCAGGAAGAGTTAATGCGCGGCTCCAACCACACGCCCTCATCTGGCACGGTTTAAGCAACATTTCGGACAACTCTGAGGAGATTCATCAACATAACCTGTTGGAATTCATCGTCAACCAAGGCTCCTCACCTGAGTTCCTCACGGAATTGATACTGTCAATTCCATAGAATCACAAATTAATTTACTAACGATACCGGTGCAACAATAGAACAATATGTACATTTATATAAGCGCACTCGTACTCCCATTCCAAAGCTCACGCAAAATGGAGATACCTTTACACACTAACTCGCTATTAATTTGTTTTAATTATTTCCGAAAGTTTAAAAAGAACGACACCTCGCAAAGGCGTTAACTCACAAATATTTATCAATCCAAATTAATCTTCCATATGTGACACAATATTAAAATAATTATGAACAAATTAAAAAAAAAAGCTCAGTGATTACTCACCAAACAATACAAAACAGTCTCCTAAATCCTGTTCAAAGTAGCTCGCTCTTTAGTCTATACTAGTAGTCCATTGTTTGTCCGGCTAAAGCCGGACTGGGGATACTGTAGTGGGGCAAACATTTTCTAGTTTCCAAAATACTAAAAAGACCAAGTTGAAAAAGATCCGCCACTTGAATCCCGCTTTTGTATATGAATCTTATAGGAAGCTGGTTTTTTGGATATGAATCTAATTACATTCTCACCAGCGCCATCTGTACTAAATTTATATAGTAGAGCAAAGTTTCCAAAATACTAAAAAGACCAATTAGAAAGAGAACCGCCACTTGAATCCCGCTTTTGTATATAAATCTTATAGGAGAGTGGCTCTTTTGGATATGAATCCAATTACATTCTCACCAGCGCCGTCTATACTAAATTTATAAAAACTTAAAATCTGCAATATTCTATGCGGTATGCGGTGTGAGGTCCGTATAGTGGTAAGAAGAAAACGAAAATTTGATTTGATTAATTTTTCACGCATGGGGCGAGGGGTGGTAACCACTGAACAGGCAAGGAAGAATAGCTATTTTGCGCAATTAACAGGAAAGGTATTATTTCGCGAAGGCTGAGAAATTTCGATTTGTATATATTAAAATTGGTTTAAATTTGGATATGAATGTCATAGGAAAGTGGTTACAATTAATTGAACTTGCCCGCTAACCTGTCTTAGCATGGGTTAGTTATTTTGTTCTAAATTTTAACGTGATGATTTAAACAAATGAGAGAGTAGGCGGAGGCTATTCCATTACAACAAATTTCGTGCATATTGTAAATTTTGTCGAATAGATGGTTGATTATATGAGATGATCGGGTGGCCGGTGGTACGTGTGGGAGGGGAAGTGCAACGGTGGGAGTGAAATGAGGGCATAAAAGTTTAATAATAGCAAAGAAAAATAGCCCTCACAATAACAACACTGAATATTAAAAACAAAATAAGAAAACAATGAATATTTAGGTGTGAAAATAATGTCGAAAAATGAAAAAAGTAAAATTGTCCGCTGGCGAGATTAGAACCTCCATTCGACTGCTTTCTTTGGAGGTGGTGTTTTGATGTTTTTTTAGAAAAGTACTATTAGTACAGAAATAAAAGTTAGATAAATGGATTCCTGAAAGTTTTTGTGAATTTTGAAGACCTGAGTGAGGTGTCTAGGCATGATAGTTTAGAAGTTAGTAAATTTCATAGTATTAGAAACAATAATGAGATGACATTAGCATAGAAAGATTGGGAAAGGGTTACAGAATGCGAATATGAAAAAAAAATGAGAAAATTGAAAAAAAATTTGTTCATCCGAATATTTTCTTCCGAATTCATAGCTGATAGATAGCCTTGATATCGCCATGATTGAGGAAAATGCCCTACCTATTCAGTTTAGGTACTTTGTACATTCTGCAAAATAAAATAAATGCGATTGTACAAATAATTGAACTTGCCCGCTAACCTGTCATAGAATGGGTTGGTTTTTTTTGTTCTAAATTTTAACGTGATGATTTAAACAAATGAGAGAATAAGCGGAGCCTATTCCATTAAAAAAATTTCCAATTGAGCTAAGCTTTCAAATAAGAATTGTTACATACTCACCAACACCATCTACGCTAAATTTATAAAAACTTAAAATCTGCAATATTCTGTCGTTGGAATGATATGACCACAACAAAAATGGCGGAGTGAGGTCCGTATAGTGATAAGAAGAAAACGAAAATTTGATTTGATTAGTTTATCACGCATGCGGCGAGTGGGTGGTAACCACTGAACAGGCAAGGAAGAATAGCTATTTTGCGCAATTAACAGGAAAGGTATTATTTCGCGAAGGCTGAAAAATTTCGATTTGTATATATTAATTGGTTTAAATTTGGATATGAATGTCATAGGAAAGTGGTTACAATTAATTGAACTTGCTCGCTAACCTGTCATAGCATGGGTTAGTTATTTTGTTCTAAATTTTAACGTGATGATTTAAACAAATGAGAGAGTAGCTATTCCATTACAACAAATTTCGTGCATATTGTAAATTTTGTCGAATAGATGGTTGATTATATGAGATGATCGGGTGGCCGGTGGTACGTGTGGGAGAGGAAGTGCAACGGTGGGAGTGAAATGAGGGCATAAAAGTTTAATAATAGCAAAGAAAAATAGCCCTCACAATAACAACACTGAATATGAAAAACAAAATAAGAAAACAATGAATATTTAGGTGTGAAAATAATGTCGAAAAATGAAAAAAGTAAAATTGTCCGCTGGCGAGATTAGAACCTCCATTCGACTGCTTTCTTTGGAATTGGTGTTTTGATGTTTTTTTAGAAAAGTACTATTAGTACAGAAATAAAAATTAGATAAATGGATTCCTGAAAGTCTTTGTGAATTTTGAAGACCTGAGTGAGGTGTCTAGGCATGATAGTTTAGAAGTTAGTAAATTTCGTAGTATTAGAAACAATAATGAGATGAGATTAGCATAGAAAGATTGGGAAAGGGTCACAGAATGCGAATATGAAAAAAAAATGAGAAAATCGAAAAAAAAAAATTTTCATCCGAATATTTTCTTCCGAATTCATAGCTGATAGATAGCCTTGATATCGCCATGATTGAGGAAAATGCCCTACCTATTCAGTTTAGGTACATTGTACATTCTGCAAAATAAAATAAATGCGATTGTACAAATAATTGAACTTGCCCGCTAACCTGTCATAGCATGGGTTAGGTTTTTTGTTCTATATTAACGTGATGATTTAAACAAATGAGAGAGTAGGCGGAGCCTATTCCATTAAAACAAATTTCCAATTGAGCTTATTTTTCAAATAAGGATTGTTACATTCTCACCAACACCATCTACGCTAAATTTATAAGAACTTATAATCTGCAATATTCTATCATTTCAAGAATATGAACAACACAAACAGATTACCGAATATCTAAAATACGGCAGGTGGAAAAATGCACTACCTATTCAGTTTAGGTACATTGTACATTCTGCAAAATAAAATAAATGCGATTGTACAAATAGTTGAACTTGCCCGCTATCCTGTCATAGCATGGGTTAGAAATTTTAACGTGATGATTTAAACAAATGAGAGAGTAGGCGGATCCTATTCCATTAAAACAAATTTCCAATTGAGCTAATCTTTCAAATAAGGATTGTTACATTCTCACCAGCGCCGTCTATACTAAATGTATAAAAACTTAAAATCTTCAATATTCTATGCGGTATGCGGTGTGAGGTCCATATAGTGGTAAGAAGAAAACGAAAATTTGATTTGATTACTTTTTCACGCATGCGGCGAGTGGGTGGTAACCACTGAACAGGCAAGGAAGAATAGCTATTTTGCGCAATTAACAGGAAAGGTATTATTTCGCGAAGGCTGAAAAATTTCGATTTGTATATATTAATTGGTTTAAATTTGGATATGAATGTCATAGGAAAGTGGTTACAATTAATTGAACTTGCCCGCTAACCTGTCTTAGCATGGGTTAGTTATTTTGTTCTAAATTTTAACGTGATGATTTAAACAAATGAGAGAGTAACTATTCCATTACAACAAATTTCGTGCATATTGTAAATTTTGTCGAATAGATGGTTGATTATATGAGATGATCGGGTGGCCGGTGGTACGTGTGGGAGAGGAAGTGCAACGGTGGGAGTGAAATGAGGGCATAAAAGTTTAATAATAGCAAAGAAAAATAGCCCTCACAATAACAACACTGAATATGAAAAACAAAATAAGAAAACAATGAATATTTAGGTGTGAAAATAATGTCGAAAAATGAAAAAAGTAAAATTGTCCGCTGGCGAGATTAGAACCTCCATTCGACTGCTTTCTTTGGAGGTGGTGTTTTGATGTTTTTTTAGAAAAGTACTATTAGTACAGAAATAAAAATTAGATAAATGGATTCCTGAAATTTTTTGTGAATTTTGAAGACCTGAGTGAGGTGTGTAGGCATGATAGTTTAGAAGTTAGTAAATTTCATAGTATTAGAAACAATAATGAGATGAGATTAGCATAGAAAGATTGGGAAAGGGTCGCAGAATGCGAATATGAAAAAAAAAATGAGAAAATTGAAAAAAATTTGTTCATCCGAATTCATAGGCGATAGCCTTGATATCGCCGTGATTGAGGAGAAAAAGTGAAATATCTCGGTAATTGTTGAACGTAGCGTAATGTGGGTGGGCTTAGAAGAAGCGCCTTGGAGAGTACTTAAATAAGGTGTTAAAATAAAAATTTAGTGAATAATAGTTTTTGAGTAAAATGGAAAATTGTTAAAAAAGTTAGAGTTTTAGTAATAATTGTTTTGCAAAAAAACGGATAGGGGTAGAATAAAAAGAAGAGTGTTAGCAAATAGAACACATATGGGGCCTGGTTTGTGGGAAATTTGGAATGAAAATATTAATAAATGCAGAAACTGTGGCTGTGCAAAGTGAGAAAATGTTCAGCGGTACCGAAAATTACCGCAGGTTGGTCGAAAAAATTGAAATATTTTTAGTGAGAAAAGTATGCGAAAGAGAACAAAGTAATGTATGGATAATTTTTGCCGAAGAGATGGTTGATTAAATGAGATGATCTGGAGCCCGGTGGGACGTGTGGGAGAGGGGGTGCAAGGGTGAGGGGAGGTGAAATGAGGGGATGAAAATTGAATAATAGCACAGAAAAATAGCCCTCACAATAAGAACACTGAATATTAAAAAAAATAAGAATAAAATGAATATTTAGATGCGAAAATAATGTTGAAAAATGAAAAAAGTAAAATTGTCCACGGGCGAGATTTGAACCTCCCCATACCGCCTTCTTTGTTTTCTATCCTATTCTCTTACCACTGGGCTACGGATTCTGTTAGATTTGTTGCTTTAAACTTGGGTATGAATCACATAGGAAAGTGGTTTTTGATTAATTTGAAGTACTAATAGTAAGAAAAGTGATATGATGTGGGTATGTAAAAGACGGGGGAAGTGAGGTAGAATGATGAAATAAAATAATAGTTGGACATATTTGGATAAAAGTGACTAATTTTTGTGAAAAGATGGTAAAAAGTGGGTTTTAGATGTTTTTTTAGAAAAGTACTATTAGTAAAAAAAAAAAAATTAGATTAGTGGATTGCGAAGAATTTATGTGAATTTTGAAGACCTTAGTGAGGTGTGTAGGGTTGATAGTTTAGAAGTTAGTACAAAACATAGTATTAGTAACAAAAATGGGTTGAGATTAGAATTAAAAGATTGGGAAAGGGTCACAGATTACGAATATGAAAAAAAAATGTGCAAAAAGAAAGTATTTGTGTGGGAAAAGAGGAAGGAAAGTTTTGGTTAAAGAGATGTGTAGGCAAGATATTTTAAAGTTGCAAAAATTGATAGTATTAGTAACAATAATGAGTTGAGATTAGCATGGAAAGATTGGGAAAGGGTGACAGATTGCGAATATGCAAAAAAAATGGGGAAAAAGAAAGTATTTGTATGGGAAGAGCGATCGGAAAGTTTTCGTTAATTGGCTCCTGTATGGCTTTTGTTTAGAAAAAGAAAAAAAAGCACCGCATGTTGTGGTGTTTTGCCGTCGAACGATGGGAATTTGGTTGAGAATTGATTTTGTAGTGAAAAAAGATGATTTTCAAAGAATTAAATCTCAAAATTTCCATGAATGAGCGTATACAGATTTTGATAGATGGTGGAGTATTATGTTGGGTATTAGGAGAGATATAGTGGTATGAGCCTGGCCTCACCGTTTTTGAGTAAATGATTTTAGAGTTGAAAAAGGGGTCAAAAAGGACAAAATCGGCGACGCACATAGAGTTGAATAGATGTAGTATTATTAATAAAAAGTATATAGAGTGAGCGAAGAAAAGTTGGAGAAGGGTTTAGCGCGTCGAATGGTGGTAGAGCGGGGGAAATAGGAGAAAGGGAAGTAGTTGAAAAGAATAAGTTTAGTTGGGAAAAAGAGGGTGAAAAAAGTTTGTATGGGGAAAAAAAAAAATCGTAGTATTAGTAGTAAAAATATGGGGCTATTTTTAAATGAAAGCTTGATTTTTTTCACAATTTTAGAGCTATTTGTGGAGTTTGTGGGATTAGTAGTTTAGGCGTGTGAGCCTCTGGAAGCGAAAAGGCTGTTTAGCTTTATATTTAGTCTATATATATATAGCAATACACTTCCGAATTTTCACTTTTGATTAAACTAACAACTTTAACTATTCCTAAAAAACAAACCTCCTCGCACGTAAACTCAACTAAGAATGCCTCAAAAGGACATTAAAATGTTTGGGAACTTGTCATAAACTTGCCTGGGCACGGTTATGTTAAAACAAAGACGGTGACTCATTTTCACATCAATCCCTGCGCTAGAATGATAGAATGACAACAAAATCAACTTACTTGATTTCTCATAACAACCGTTTTGGAGATAATATAATTTACAAAGTGTTATGTTTATACAGGGTGTTTCATCTAAAGGGGTCAAAAATGAATCGGGTGATAGATCTTACCTAAGCTAAAAGATATAGCAGGGGAGGCAATTATAGCCGTTTAGGAATATCAGGGTGATTAATAAATTTCTGCATGTACAACCCCTGTTCAACGAATTAGGAACACTCGTAATTTTATTGAAATGTTCTTTTCATAGATTAAAAACGACACGAAGGAGAAATAATATAAAAATAAAAATTCACTTTTTACATAGTATATTTAGTGGTTAAATAATAACGGGTGCAATAATTTATAAAACGTACTAATATTTTGTAGAACCACCGTTTGCATTTATAGCTGCCTTAATTCTATGTGGCATACTTTCAAAGCACCTTTCAATCATTTCTTTTATATGGAGGATATTTTCCTTCAGGAGTGCTATAGTAGGATTGAGGACTGAATAAACTTTAGATTTAAGGAGACTCCAAACATTCTCAATGGGATTAAGGTCAGGAGAATTGCCTGCCCAAGGAAGAATAGGTATACTGGAGCTGTTCAATAAATTTCTGATTGACCAAGCAATATGGCAGGGTGCACCATCGTGCATAAAGGTGTAGGACATGTCGTAGGATCTTAAATAATTATAATGCGGTATAAAAATGTCCTGAAGCGCTTCCTCGTACAAGTTCTTGTTCATAATTCGATTGACAAAAAACAGTGGTCCAGGTCCATCTGCACACTTTTCAAAAATTGATGAAATTCGTATTTTTCACTTAGTTTTTATAGTGACACAAACTTTTCGAAAACACCATGTCTTATGTTCTTTGGGGAAAGAAATGAAATGCATATCGAACGAAATTATCAATATATATTGTTTATTCCATTAGGTCTTAAAAACTAATAAAAAAAATATACAATGTGTAAGTAAGTAATACCTTGTGTCCATGTTAACTTAACTATATCCATTCTTACAGTTTTGCACTTGAATTAAAAACGATTTAGTTCCAAAAAATTTAATAAGAAGTCCAAGAGCCTTTGAATTTTTTCAGTTGTCTTACTCTTGTGGGCATACTAGAGTAAAGATTTTCCACGATGCAGGCAGGAATTCTGCTCAGGGCACTACACGATCCCATAAATCATTTACGCCTGCTGGAGGCTCAGCATAATTTGCCAGCTGTCTTTTAACATAAGCCCATAAATGTTCTATGGGATTCATATCAGGACTTTGAGCAGACCATGACATCGTGGAACATTTTTTGCTTCTGGAGCCATTCGTTTACGATTTTCGCTGTATGCTTCGGGTCTCCGTCCTGTTGGAAAATCACTTTATCTAAAGGAATGGCAACTGGCCCAGAGCCCGGGGTAAATTTTCACGAATAATGCTTAAATATTGCTCCTTCCGCATAATTCCATCAGTTTTTACCAAACGACCGACACCTTTCGAGGTCAAGCATCCCCAAACCATGATACTTCCGCCACCGTGCTTCATGGTTTGCTTGATTTTATTGGGATGCTCTAAACTATGGTCTCTGCCGCAGTACCAGCTTCTTCCATCCGATTCGAAGCTGTTAATCTTAGTCTCATCAGACCAGACAACCTGCAGAAATAAAACGAATCCTTCGAATTCGCCAGGATACTGATACTGACAAAATCCTACTTGCTTCCAATCGGCAATACTCCAATTACAGAATTTTGCGGCGAATTCTTTTCGCGCTTTGCGATTTTTATGTGAAATTGCCGGCTTTTTCTTCCTTTGTGAAGCTTGCAGACCGATTCTCTTCAAAGCTCGTCCAACAGTCCACTACGAAGCCTTCACCTGCAGCCTTGAAGCAACTTCTTTCGGCGTTTTTTCATTGCCAGTCGTTAAAAGTCGAGCTATACCTCGGCTTTCCCGGTTAGTTATTAACCTTGGAGCACCTCCAAGTTGTCCATAAGCAGATATACGATTTTTATGGCAAATTCTCTTAACCGTTTGGTGACTGACTCTGTGCTTTCCAGCCACTTTTCGGAGCGATTCGCCTTTTTAAATCCTCCACAATACCCGCTGTTTTTTCTGCACTTATTGCTGTCATTTTGGATACTCCACTTCTTATCAGCACTTCTTATAAGCGTTAACCTTAAACTAATTTAATCTGCCCAGAGAAGTTAAAACTTTTTTCAATTTACGCACACTATTCAATAGCATTCCTGAGTTTATTATCTAGGCTTGGGTGTTCCTCGCAGGCAGTCAGAGGCGGGTATTAGCGAAGAGTTGAACTTTGTCTTTTTTCCATTTTTCTATAAGTAGATAAGGTGGCAGCGTGTTCATGTAATTGGCGCTTCATTAAAAGTCATACGAGAATCATGGGATTGGTGAATATATTTATTTACAGTGAGTGTAAAAAGTCTACGTACGAGTATAAATTTTCAATGGAAAAACAATATTTCACTAAAACGTTAAAATAACTTGATTATTTCTTTACGCCATATAATTATTTTAAACCTAGGAAATAATATTGTATTCAAAAACAATAATTAAAAAAAATCAGTAGTGGAGAAAAGTTCCACGAAACATAAATCCTCCCTGTAATCCGCGCAAAAAGTCTTCGTACGGTTACACTTTCTTAGAAGTGCGTGGAGGAAGTCCCGTTATTTTTTCAACATTTGTCGGGGAAGTGAACAACGAGTCAGTCAGTAGGAAGTTTCGACCTGATTTTGTTCTTTTACGTGCTAGTGTTGCGTCACTAAAGTGAATAATTAGCCAAAATGAGCCCAAACCGCAAGGAAGCTAGCGAAGAAGAGAAAAAAATCATCATCCGACTGCATAACCAGTGCAAATCATTAGCACAAATTGCTAGTATTACTGGAAGGCCCAAATCAACAGTACAAGGCATTGTGGATAGGTTTTCAGAAAGAAGAACAATTGAAAACAAGCATCGGTGTGGCCGGCCCCGGGTTCTAAATGATCACAATCGACGTATAATTCTGCGAACAATTAGGGATAATCCCAAAATAAGTGCACCAAAAATTTCTTCACAGCTCTCAGAATATGCAGGCATTGATGTATCGACAAGTACTGTAAGGAATGTCTTGCGATCGGATGGATATCACGGTCGAACAGCTAGGCGCAAATATTTTGTTAGTGACATCAACCGAAAAAAGCGTCTAGAATTTGCGAAAAGGTACGAAAACGAGCCTCTAGAATTTTGGCAACGCGTAATTTTCACAGATGAGAGTAAATATAATATATTTAACTCAGACGGAAAATGTACGGTATGGAGAAAAGCGAACACAGAGCTGGAAAAGCAGAATTTATGCCCGACTGTGAAACATGGAGGAGGCTCTGTTCTAGTCTGGGGGTGTATGAGCGCTTTCGGTGTAGGGAATTTAGTGTTTATAGAGGGTATAATGGACCACAAACATTATATTAATATCCTCAAGGAAAATTTAGTTCCGAGTGCAGAGAAAATGGGGATATTGACTAATTATATCTTCATGCACGATAACGACCCAAAGCATACTGCAGCGAATACTCGACTTTGGCTCCTGTATAATACACCCCGTGTACTGCATACCCCTCCACAATCCCCGGATATTAATCCTATAGAGCATCTTTGGGATGTTCTAGACAGGCGGATTCGAAAACGGCATATTACAAGTAAGCCAGTCCTGAAATCAGCACTACAGGAAGAATGGAATTTAATTTCAGCTGATGTGACCAGTAACCTTGTCAAATCAATGTCGAGAAGATTAAAAGCTATAATTAAAGCGAAAGGGTACCCTACTAAATATTAAGTGTAAGTAAAAAAGCTTTATTGCGTATGTTTTGATATAATTTGGTAATTTTTACTATTCCAAAGTGCCGACCGTACGAAGACTTTTTGCGCCGATTATATGGAGGTTATTTGTTTGGTGAAGCTTTTTTCCAGTACTGAATTTTTTTAAATATTGTTTTTTAATAAAATGTTATTTCCTAGTTTTAAAATAATTATATGGTGTGCTGAAATAATGAAATAATTATAACGTTTTGGTGAAATATTGCTTTTCATTGAAAACTTATACTCGTACGTAGACTTTTTACACTCACTGGAGGTATATTCTCGCTCTTAGCATTACCACATTGAACGACGATCATCAACATTAATCTCTTCAACTGGTTCATAGGATATTCATAATTGATGGTTAGTGTTGAAACGTCCACAGATTATTATTTGAAGAAGTAGTTCTTCTATTCTTTGATCGAATTGGAAACTGTCATTATCATCCCTTTCAATTTTTCTTGAACATATGCTGGGGTGAAATTAAGTTGATGACCAATAGTAAAATCCTCATTGTATGCCAATATTAAATGAGGCAAACCGGCCAGTGCATTTCGGTCTAATCTTGCAATCAAAGTATTGTCCGCTTTAACTAAGCTGGCATAATATTCGGTTGTAAGGCGCGACCACCTAACAGTTGTGCATATTGAACATTCGCATCGTCGTTTTCATAATTGCCGCAGCTACTTTTAAAAGCTCTTTTACGTGCTTAATATGATTTACAGATACCTACATATTCGATTTTTCAAGAGTTTGAATATCCTTTGCAATATGTTGAGTTTACTCTCCATCGGGTTTTAGTTACTAACCTAGCATTTTTAGCCTCCTCAGTATTGAACTGCCTTTGATTATTTACAAGAAATGGAGCCATTATTACTAGCACCCCTATATTTGGTAATAAGTCTCTGATTTAAAATCATATGGGGGATCAGGGGGGGTTGTCAGGGGAGCGGCAGTACTCCTGCCAATCCCTTCGCGAGGAGGTCGCGAGTGCCCCGCCGAGAAGGTTCGGGCGGCGTGCTCCACGCCTCGCCTCGAGGACAGACTCGGGGCGATGGAGGCCCGAATGGAGAGGGGGTTCATGAAAATGAGGTTCCTCATAAAGGAGATGTTGGCTGCCCTGAAAAAGCAGCCCAATATTTCCAAGGTCGTCAAGGACGGCCTTCCTGCATTGGAAGAGGCCCTTGACGACCTGGAAGAGTCCAGGAGGACATGCGCCGGAGCTCGCCGCGGTCTCCCCATGGGGAAGCCCACGACGAAGCCCTGTTCCACGCAGACTTCCCCGCCGGCGGCAATGGGCGTGGGGGCTGTTTCGCTGGGGGGTAAGAGCCCCCCTCCCAAGGTACTGCCGGTGAAGTCCTGTGGTACGCAAACTGCCCCGGTTGTGGCAGCGAGCGTGCAGGCTTCGCCGGCGGTGGGGAAGAGGGGGCCCACCCCTTCCTCTGGAGGAGGATGTAAGGAAGAGGCGGAAGGAGGAGCTTACCCTGCCCTGGACGGAAGTGATCGGGAAGGGTAAGGGGTCCAAGAAGGAGGATAAGGAGAAGAAACCGGACAAGGAGGGGACGCAGGGTAAGAAGAAAGGGAGGAGGAAAAAGAAACAGGGGGCAGCAAACGCTACGGCTCCGACCCCGGCCCCGCCCCCGCCCCCAGCACCCAGCCGACCGGCGGGACCCACCGGGAGGGCCAAGCCGGAGGCCATTCTGCTCAAGCCCGCAGCGGGGAAGACCTTTGCGGAGGTGCTCAGCACTGTCCGCAAGGCGGTTAACCCCGAAAGCTGCGGGGTGCAGGTTAAGTCTGTCCGGCAGACTCGGGCAGCTGGTGCCCAGAACCACCCTGGAGATCAGGGAGCTGGACGGCTGCACGGCCAAGGAGGAGGTCCTCGATGCCCTCAGGCAGGTTCTGGGAGACTATGAGGGCCACCTCCGGGTCGTGCTGACTCGGCCTAACGATCGGGGTCAACGCTTGGCCATTATCGAGGTGGAGGTGAAGGCTGCAGCGAGATTGCTGCAGGCTGCCCGTGTGATGGTTGTCTGGGTCGTCTGTAGGATCCGCAGGAGGGTGGTCTTGTGCAGGTGTTTTAAGTGCCTGGGCTACGGCCATCTTAGCCACGCCTGCAAAGGCCCAGACCGGAGCAAGTGTTGTTTTAAGTGTGGGGGGCCAGGGCACAAGTCGGCGGCGTGCACCGTGTCCCCGGTATGTTTCCTCTGCCCGGAGGTGGCGGGGAATGCCGGGGCCCGGCGTCACGCCGCGGGGTCGGGCGAGTGCGGGGCCCTCCGGAAGGCCCTCGCTGAGTGTAAAGGTGTTTGATGGTGATTGTCCTTCAGTGTAACGTGAATAGGAGCAGGACGGCACATGACCTGTTGGCCCAGATCCGTCTCGAGAAAGACGCTGACATCGTTTTAGTCAGCGAACAGTACCGAGTCGGGTCTGAGCCGACATGGCATCGTGACACCCTTGGCACGGCGGCAATCTGGGTCCCTGACCTGCGGCGTTTCGACGTTGCAGACCATGGCGCGGGCGCTGGCTTCGTTTGGGTGAAGAGCAGGGACGTCACATACGTCAGCTGTTACTTCACTCCAAACGAGCCTATCGCGGACTTCCAGGCCAAGTTGGATGGTCTGGAGGACGCAGTTCGCGGCATGGATGGGGAGCTGGTGGTGGCTGGAGACTTCAACGCGAAAGCCTTAGAGTGGGGGGAGCCAACACCCGACTCTCGAGGTGGACGTATCCTGGACTTTGCGTCCAGGACTGGGCTGGTTGTTCTTAACACTGGCTCGGCGTCCACCTTCCGGCGTCCTGGGTACAGGGAGACAATCATCGATGTCTCCCTAGCGACGGAAAATCTGGCTGCACGCGTGCAGGACTGGCGGGTGATCGAGGACTATACAGCCAGCGATCACCAATATATCACGTTCCGCGTGCAGGATGTAGCGCCAGTGCGGGCCCGGCGCTCGCAGGGTCCGCCCAGATGGGATGTCACCAGGATGGACGTCGAGAGGCTGTCTCTAGCCATTGAACGCGGCCGGCGAACCATTGATGGGATACCAGAGGGTTTGCCACCTCTCGAGCAGGCTGTACGGGCGGTGGACTCTACGATGAGTCTCATCCACCGGGCCTGCCGGGAGGCCATGCCAAGGAAAAAAAGTCACGGGGGGCGCCGTCCTGCGTATTGGTGGACGGACGAAATCGCGGAACTGAGGCGGATATGTCTCCGCCTCAGGCGGTTGGCCCAAAGAGCTGATCGACGCGATGCCGACGCAGCCCCTAGATCTGCCGATCATTTGGTAGCAAAAAAGAACCTTCGGAGGGCCATCCAAAGGAGTAAGCGCCAATGCTGGCAGCGGCTGGGCGAGGACCTTAACAAAGATCCCTGGGGATTAGGGTATAGGATCGTTCTCCGCAAGTTGGGGGCGTTCTCGCAGAGCGCTCCCCTCGATGCGGAGACGGTCCGATCCATTGTGGATGCCCTTTTTCCCACCCATCCGCTGGTGCCAAATTTCGCGGCCCGCGAGGCACTAGATCTTCCCCCATTCACAATGGAGGAGTTAATCAGTGCCTCGCAAAGCCTTCAGAATAAGAAGGCACCAGGGCCCGACGGACTTCCAGCAGAGGTGCTGAAGGCGTTGACGGCGAGCCATCCAGGGCTCTTGCTTGATATGTACAATGCCTGTCTGAAGGCGGGAGTGTTTCCCTCCCGCTGGAAGACGGCTAGGCTTGTTCTTATCAGCAAGGGCAAGGGACCAGCAGGGTCCCCCGGGTCGTACAGACCGCTGTGTATGCTCGACACGGCCGACAAGCTCCTGGAGCCTCGCCTCCAAGCAGCGGTCGAAGCTGCTGGAGACCTTTCCGAGAGGCAGTATGGCTTTCGGAAAGGGAGGTCGACGGTGCATGCTATCCAGGAGGTGGTCGATGCGGCCCGGGCCACCGAATGCGGGAATCATTATTCTCGCTTGGTGTGCCTGCTGGTCACTCTGGATGTGCGCAACGCCTTCAACTCGGTAAGGTGGGGGGACGCGCTCAATGCGTTAGAGCGCGACTTCAGGGTCCCTCAGTATATCTTGCAGATGATGAGGGATTATCTGAAGGATCGCACCCTCACCTTCGACACGGAGGATGGCCCGGAGACGAGGGTTCTCTCGGCAGGGGCGGCCCAAGGCTCCATACTGGGACCCGACATATGGAATTATACATATGACGGGATCCTTCGTATGGAGATGCCTGAAGGGTCTTTCCTGGTTGGGTACGCCGACGACATCGCGGCGGTTATTACCGCCAGAGATGTCGAGAAGGCTCAGATGAGACTCAACCAGGTGATACGTCGGGTGAGTGCCTGGCTACGCGACCACGGGTTGGAGTTGGCGCTGGCTAAGACCGAGATCGTCCTTCTTACCAAGAAGCGCATCCCCTTGCTTTTGGAGATGCGGGTTGGAGACATGTCGGTCCAGACGCGGCCTGCGATCAAATACCTAGGGGTGAGTCTCGATTGTAGGCTTACCTTCTGGGATGAGATCAAGGGCCGGGCCGATAAGGCGGCTGCGGTGACGGCAGCGTTGAGCAGGATCATGGCCAACATTGGGGGACCCAGACCCTGCAAAAGACGTCTGTTGCTCCGCACCGCCGAGGCGATCATGCTCTACGGAGCGGAAGTCTGGGCCGACTGGATGCGGTGGGAGAAGTACCGGAAGCGTATCCTTGCGATACAACGCCGTGCGGCCCTCCGCATCGCGTGCTCCTACCGTACGGTCTCGGAGCCGGCGGTTTTGGTGGTCACGGGGGTCATTCCAATTGACATCTTAGCCAGGGAACGGCAGTTCGTCCACCGGGAGAAATTTGTCTTGGGGGGGGAAACATCGAGGGTGGCCCGAGCCAGGACCATTGCGTCCTGGCAAGCGCGTTGGGATGGGAGGCGCGAGGCAGGTGGACAGCTCGGTTGATCCCGTGGCTGGGCACCTGGCTGGACCGTCAGCATGGTGAGGTTGATTATTACCTCACACAAATGCTGACGGGGCACGGGCACTTCCGGTCCTTCCTCTATAACATGGGGAAGGTACCGAGTCCGTGCTGCGCCTACTGTGATTCCCCATCCGACTCCGATCTCCACACATTCTTCGAATGTGTCCGGTGGAGGGCGGAGCGGGTCGACCTGGAATCGGTGACGGGCAGCATAACCCCTGACAACTTAGTCGGGGTTATGCTGCAGTGTGACGTCTTCTGGCGGAGGGTTGCCTCGTTTGTGAGAGGGATCCTCCGCCAGAAGGAGAGAGACAACAACAGGGGTTCCTAAGGGGCCCATGTTGGCTCCGTGGTTGCGTGTTAATTTATTTAACTTATTGGCGTGTTTGTCTGTTTTGGTGACAACGGCGGGTGCTCTCTCGGGGGCACCCGCTGGCTAGTTCAAGAAGGGGGTGCCGACAAAAGCAGGGGTCTCTTAGGGGCCCCTGCTGGCTGTGTGAATGGCATGCATGTTGCATGGAGTGGTGTGTGCCTGCGTGGGCGGGCGAGTCTACAGAGCTCCACCCCGAAGTAATGTCTAATAAGATGGTTCGGGGGTGGGGTTCCTGGAGGGGGGACCGGGGTTTTAGCCGGTAGGCCTGGCCTTTGGTCAGGGAGTCCGGCACAGGGGTGGCTCCGGCCAAAAAAAAAAAAAAAAAAAATTAAGTCTGACATATGGAATTATACATATGACGGGATTCTTCGTATGGAGATGCCAGAAGGGTCTTTCCTGGTTGGGTACGCTGACGACATCGCGGCGGTTATTACCGCCAGAGATGTCGAGAAGGCTCAGTGGAACCTCAACCAGGTGATGCGCCGAGTTAGCCCCTGGCTGCACGACCATGGGCTGGAGTTGGCGTTGGCCAAAACCGAGATCGTCCTTCTGACCAAAAAACGCATTCCCCTCCTGATGGGAATGCAGGTAGGAGACATGACGGTCCAGACTAAGCCTGCGGTAAAATACCTGGGGGTGAGCCTCGATTGCAGGCTCACCTTTTGGGAAGAAATAAAGAGCCGGGCGGACAAGGCGGCTGCGGTGACGACGGCGCTGAGCAGGGTTATGGCCAATATTGGTGGGCCCAGGCCCTGCAAAAGGCGCCTATTGCTCCGCACCGCCGAAGCTATAATGCTATACGGAGCAGAAGTCTGGGCTGATGCGATGCGGTGGGAGAAGTACCGTCACCGCATGGCGGCGGTACAACGGCGTGCAGCTCTCCGCATCGCGAGCTCCTACCGGACGGTCTCGGAACCAGCGGTGCTAGTGGTCGCGGGGGTCATTCCTATTGACCTCCTAGCCAGGGAGCGACAGTCCGTCTACCGGGAAAAGGCGGTCCTCGGGAAGGAGACCGCCAGGGTGGTGAGGGCCAGGACCATGGTGTCCTGGCAGGCAAGATGGGATGGGGAGTCGCGGGGCCGGTGGACAGCCCGGGTTATTCCCCAGCTGGACGTCTGGCTAAACCGTCGGCATGGTGAGGTAGACTACTACCTCACTCAAATGCTGACGGGGCACGGGCATTTTCGCGCCTTCCTCCATCGTATAGGGAAGGCACCGAGCCCGTACTGCGTATACTGCGACTCTCCATCGGACTCCGCCCTACACACATTTTTCGAATGCGAAAGATGGAGGGCGGAGAGAAAAGAGACGGAGGATGTGGTCGGCAGCATGACTCCGGAAAGCATAATCGGGGTCATGCTGCAGTCAGACGACAACTGGCGAAGGATCACCCTTTTCGTGAAGGGGATCCTCCGCCAGAAAGAAGCTGACGCCAATAGGGCGCAGGTGAGATAGCGGCGTAGCCGAAGGAGGGAGGCCCCCGATGGGGGCAAATAAATAGGACTCCACCCTGAAGTAATGCCTTTTAAGGCGGTTCCAGGGTGGAGTTCCTGGTGGCAGGGAGCGGGGTTTTAGCCGGTAGGCCTGGGCAGACGGGAGAGTCCGGCACACGGGTGGCCTCGCCCACTTATGGTGCCCAGAGCATTTCCCAAAAAAAAAAAAAACGATATACTCGGTCCAGAACAGCAATATCACCTTCCTGCAACCATTCTCTGAGGCTGTTTTCACCTTCCATCAGCATTTCATTATCTAGCATTGCAGCATCATTATTTGCTTCGCGTTATCGGAGAAATAGAGCCCGTGTACATCAAAAATATATTCATTCGGCGCCACTATTAAAGCAGTAGATTGTGTTTTTTGTGCATGCTGTAAAACTGACGAGCAACTTTTTTCTTACGGTTTTCTTGAACATTTTGAAACAACAAATAAACATTGCATATTTTGCAAGAAGGCGACGTGATATTTGCGATAATTGCATAATTCACTTTAACATATAACTGCATAAATGGGAAATGACTGCATGGGACTGCTGGCTAACTACCTAAAGCACCACGTTGCAAAATTATTATTATGTAATGAAATGGTAAGAAAAGTAAAATTCATAGTGCGTGGGCCCTCCATTATTATTTATGAGTTCAAAACTTCGACTTGGCATTATGTTTATACAATTATTTATGGATGGTCCATGAAATTCATTCCAGCCTTCAATAACTAGGAGTTTTGAATATGTATGTTATCGTAGAATACTGGCGATTCTACGCATACATTTCGCAAAAAGAACATCCCAAAGGACGAATGAAGGGTACGCTGGCCGAGAAATTTTTCAATCCCATTTTTTAACGCGTGCGCGTTTATATGCAGTTTAACTTACTATAATTAAAAACCAAAATTTAAAGTTTTATTTGGTAAATGAATAGCAATTGTTCCGTTAAATGTATAACAATTTTTTATTGACACGTGCTCCGTGTCATTCCATGGCGTTCCGTGTGCAATTCGTCTCTATTCCGTGTTCACGAAAGCGCATGGAGCCCGAGGCCCGTGTACCGTGTGGCACGGACGTGCATGAACCCTACACGATCGCACGGATCTGGCGAATAAGCAGTTCCTCTTTGGTGCATTGTGGACTAAAGCATTGGAATTCCAATGAAGAGCAGTGTCGTGTTGTCAAGAGGCTGTTGCGTATAAAAGCGCACTATTTAGTATTTTCTCCTCAATGCAAGAATCCTGCCAGTAGTGACTAGTGCCTTTCTTTCTCTCATGCCTGCCTTTGACCGCACAAACAATTTTTCCTGTTATGGATATGCTGACTTAATCTCTTATGCTAACAGATTTCACAGGCACAAGATCCAGTTTTTGATATTCCAACTAATGACTGTACATTTTTTCGATTGGATTTACACCTCCCATATCTACAGTGCCGGTCGTAAAGCCCAAGTATCGATTTTCATTGCTCAACTTTAGATGAATGCATGCATCACAAGCAATATCATTAAAGACATCAGAATAATTTTCCTCTTGCTAATGGTTATGATATTTTTCACCTGGTGCATTTTTGTTGGTTTGTGCACTTCTCTAATTTGCTATTTCTCTTCTGGCATCTAATGCAACCGAGTAGCTAGGGAAGAGACTGTGACAATCAGGACTTTATGAAAGCATTACAAGCATTGCGATGAGCATTCAGTGTTTCGGCGAAGAACTACCCTTATTTTTCTTGTTTGAGGACTTATGTCCGAATTCGATTCGATTGGACCACTGCCATAAACACAGTAAATTCTCAAGCGAATCGAGCTCAAGTAAAAAAAACATAAATCTAGAATCCAGTGAATTTACTGACATCCAACATAGAATATACTGTATTTACGACACTAGTTCAATCGAATCGCATTCGTGAATATGGCCCCACTTAAGAAAATGGGTCTCGTAAACGCAATGAGTTTGGCGCTTTTAAGCTACGGTGTGAGATTTATTCTATATTCCTTTCTGCGGAACCCGTGGTAGGTTTTGCACATTGAACTTATGAACGGCATTAAGTACTTTTTGTATATTCTATTCGACAATGGTCTCGTACGGCAGCATTATTGCAGACCAGAGGCAACCTTCCAGGGACTAGTCGGAACAATATCCGAAGTAGTAGTATTCCGGTATTGGTGGAGTTTTATAGAAATCAATGGTGGATATCGAACATTCTTGCTATTCGGGGTTATTTTATTATGTAGATTGGCAAAAGCGGGACAATTGTGTCACACTTCACAAATTGTAGGAAGTAGTAATTTACAACATTTAATGTTGACAAGCGGGACGTCTGACAAGCCTAGTAGCAGCATGTAATTTGTTTCCAATAAAATCGACGCGACTCGAAATAGCTAAATTTCAAGCATGGGATTCACATAAGAATTTTACATGAAGCCTTTTCAAGGCATGTCGAACAAACTTAATACATCCTGCCACTGCAGTTCAATCCATTGATATATGAATGAAGTTAAAACATTCATTGCATTCAACTCGAATTGTCCACTGTAGCTAACGTATCGCGCATATCATCCAGCCGCTTATTTTCTTCAGCCATTTATGTAGCGTAACAGTGCAGGCTTTTTGGGACTGGAAATTCATATTCCTTGGTGAAATACGGGGCTACGTTGACAAGCGCACTTGGTCTTTTCAATTTTTCATACCTTGCATAAAATGAACAAACAATTTGCTATTTGTTAGCAGTGAAGATATGTTCGGTTGTTGTTAGCGGTGACAATTTGAAGATTTTCAGCAGTGAACCGAATCTCCGGTTCCAGACTTTGAAAAAAAGACGCCTAGTATTAGCGGAAAGCAAAGAGTTGCAAAGCCGTGCATTGAAAGTAGTGTGAGTTCAACAAGATTAAATAAATGGCTTGAGGGCCACTAGTTAATAGAAACCGAAAATTCCAGAGGCAACAATGGCGGTAAATAACTTAAAAATCAATTTAATAGACCACACACACAAATACATATTTATCCCCACGTATATATTGACTGTGCCAAATAATGAGTTAATTTTCCTTCTCATACCGTACGCAAATGATAGAGAACTCGGTAGTGCTTTTCAGCCTATCCCAACCACTTAAATGGTTGGGAGTTGTGCCCATTCATGCTTTTGTTCAGAATGATGAAAGCAACAATATATCAAAATTTGAACAAATTTGGCCAAAACCCAATCTCCATACAAATGTGGACAATATTATAACATAGAGTGAGTCATTTTTCATTGACTTCACATACACTACACCACTCTGTGATTTTATGTACAACATTTAGAGTCACCCTATATACGCGACCAATCAGCAACGAATGCGCAAATGATAAACATTTTATTTATAACCGCCCTTTATTTAAAATATATTGAATTCAGTGGTTCTGGGTATTTGTCTGCCAATAAATTCAATATAAAGTTTCTCAAAAGTATCAACTCGCGACATACGCTTTTTCAAATGAAAACAACCTTACCTTCAAATGTAATTCTCCTCCAACATGGCCAGCTCCGTTTGATTGGTGTAACTCTTCACATCCAATATAAGCTTTTGTGATGTTTGACAAGTTTGAAATTTTCGCAGCAAATGTAACATTCGTTCGTGAAACTCTTGATGAAATTTATTTCAATTTTCTGCATTCACCGGGACCCGCAAATTGAAATTCTCTTATGATAAATGAAAATCCAATGAAGGCACCCAGCAAATGGCCATAAATCTCTTAAATGGCTTCGGAAAATTTCGCAGATCTAAGGAGTCTTTTGTCCGAAGGAGAACCAAACTTTTACCGGCAGCCGGGAAATTACTCTTTCCTTAGACAACGCAAGTTGTCAAGTACACCTTTGACGTCATATTTTATGAGCCTCCGACCCGAGGAAACGTGTACCATAAAAATTCTTCCGTCTGCAGATGTGCACGTAAAGAATAATCTCAGCAATTCTTCCCGCTCAGGTCCTTAGAGTAGGTGGATTGATTGCGGATGTGCGGACACTGCGTATCATGTTAGCCCAGGATTTTCTTTTTAGGTTCAGCTCTGGAGGATGGTCACTGGCCTTCCAGCTAGCTTAATCACCTTCTTCGTGAAACGGGAGCTGGATGGCATAAACCTCTCTATGGGTTTTTATTTTTCCAGAAAATGAGAAACAGGATCTTCCATAGTTATGGTTGGGTTTGCAAGCTTCCCATTTCAGCTAGTCACAGTTTACGTTCATCTAGCTTCAGTTTACGTTCAGCTAGCCTAAGTTTACGTTCAGCTGTTTTTACTGTTATAGTTTTCATTTTGAAGCTAATTCAATCCTGGGGCAAAACTTTTGAATTTACCCATTACTAGGATGTCAGGATATCAAGGAACAGCAGATGTGCTGCGTTCGTGGCTGCATTTCGTTTTTGCTCGGAGCAACAAGTGAACTTCAAAGTAGTGCAGCTAGTTCAAATTAATTTCAGAGAAAGATGATTCATTGATGTTGTATTAAACCGTAGCCGACTGCATTAAGAACACTGAACAAGAGTGGCAAAGGAGCGGGTGGAACTCTTTGTGGTTCCAGAATTAGAAGTTTGGTAAAATGGCTGGAATAGAGGACTGATCCATAGAAAGCCGAAAGTCTATGCGCTCTTTCTTTTGTATTCCGAGTTTGTATAATAATATAATATAATAGGCTCATAATTGGCTTTCCTTCTCGTTGAAAATATTTAATGTACAATTTTTATTGCCTAACTTCAAAAAAACTAGGGCGCTACAAAAGGGTACGAAAATGCAATAGCATAACTAGTAGTGTATTTTTGAAACCAGTAAATCTTGGGTAAGATGCTTATTTAAATGGTTAATTCATTCATAAGCATCTCATTTTTCATTGATTATAATGTTTTGCACTCAAATGTACAATACTGCGAATTCATGATATTAAAATTTATTAAATTTATCTTAATTATGCGAGACTTCAGAGATCTTGACGTCGCTGATTTCCAATTTCGGAGTTCGAGATGACCAATATGATATTGCGAATAGCTATAGAGTATCCATAAAATTTGCCTATATAAAGCGTGGAATCAGAAATCAATTATACGTCCTCTCTTCTTGTCTTTAATCCTCGTGGGGGGGGAATATAAAATGTACACAGTAAAAAATAAAAATTGGCGGTGTAAACTGAAGAATTTTTCGAACAAATGTTCGGGCCCGGAGATCGCACTACGTGTTCCATATGTTTTTGAGGTCGATGAAACTGAACCCGATGTCAGTTCAACTCCATCACGTCAGATTTTTGACATAACCTCAAAAAACCTCAGCAAAAATGGGAGAAAAAAAAATTTTCGGGCTCAACCGCGCTCGAGAATGTCGAGGCGACGTTTTTTTGCAAGTTTGTGACCCTTCCACTTTCTTACATCAGGCTCAAATCGTTAGATAATTGAAATGCGCACTTTTCAGCATGTAATTAACCCACCATATCAATCTGACGACGCGCGCTCGAGTATTTCCAGCTATCGATTTTTTTTACTAATCTGATCGGCTGCCCTACATGCGTGGCTCTATATAGAGGGCTTAGATATGGTAGAGGTACTCAACAGGGTCCAAGGTATCCCCTCATATGTTAATCTGCCGGGCTTGACTAAATCCCAATATCCCCTCTTGGGCTCCCCTACTATGTTACTACGTGATTGGCGTTCTGCGATTCTGTTCGTACTTGTTTTAAATTTGTTCGTTCTTACTTCAAGTACAAAACTCCGTGAGGAATTTCTGCGCAGTTAACTTAACTCTGTCCATTTTTGTTTCTTCTATATGTACGTAAATTCTATTAGCAAGCAAAATGCATTACTCAGTGCGATTCCTTTGGAAATTGTTGGTACTGCTGCTCAGACAGACCCACATGAAATTGTTTTGTTATAAATACTGCCGGGTTGGATCTCGTCGCAATTCAATTAATACATTCCGGCTTAATATCTTGAATTAAATAGTAGTAGTAGTAGTATATTTATTTGTTCAATTCAAAGAATTATACAAATGAGTGTGTCATCATAGTTGCTATTTCATTATATAATATAAATAATACAAAATTAATAAATAGTATGTTTTCTTTTTAAATTACATATATGTATATGTTAGTTCCTTTCTTCATTTCTTTTTAGTAAAGTTTGTATATATAAAAGATCACTTTTTTTTTGTTATTGTTTTTATTTAAGTCAACTTTTCACTTTTAATTCATTCGTTTCACTTTTACACGTACACTTTAGATCTCTTTTATTCTTCCTTAATGCTGAATAGTATGCTTTCTAGCAGTTTATTTATTTTATTTACTTCATAGCAGCCTGGTGCTGCAATCCTGTTGAGAAACTGCTCTAAGTCGGGAACGATACTTTTCGAAACGAAACATTCACTAATTATATATATGTATCAGTGAGTTACTTTTTGAGCAATAGTGACAGTATTTCTCTTGTGGTTGTGTAAATCTAATTCCTTTCAAAATTATTCTATTATTGTACGTATTCATCAGCCGTAACTGAGCAATTAATTTCTTTTTTGATAAGTTGAGATTATGTTGTAAATATTGGTTATCCATATTTCTCGGGACCAGGGAGGGAAATATCACTAAAGAGGTCGAGTTTTTTCTTTTAATTTCATCGCTGTTGACCAAGTACTGCCGATATTTCTCTAAGAGATTGTTTTTTTCTCGCAAAAGGACCTCTAGTGTCAGTCCATTCCATATTTCTGTTGCGTCAATTTTTTCGAAGAAGTTTGATCTAACTTGCATAGCCCAGTTGTGAGAGCAAGAGTGGTTCCTTTGGTTGCTGGCTAGTTGAAGAAATCTGTTAACATATCTTTCACTTGGTGACTTAAGAGCTCTTTCAATAAAGCTTAATATTGATTTGAAAACGTTGTGACGTATACTTGGCATATCTGTCTCGAGTCGTAGGGCATAACTTGGAGTATTGAAGGACAATGATTGCAAATAAATATGTTCTGGATTTTCTCAAGCTGGTCCATATACTGAATGCTCCACACTGGCGCTGCATAAAGAGCTACTTGATTTTATTGATTATTGCTATCGTTTCAGGTATTGCGCGCTTTGCCTTGTTGCTTAGCTCTCTTGATGCAGCTTTGAATGTTCCACTTTGGGAGAAAGTAATACCCAAATAAGAGTATTTATTTGTCAATTCAATTGTCTGTGCATTGTACATGAAAGGTCGAGTTTTTTTGAATGCCCATGTCCTCCTTTTTGAAAAATGACGATGTTGGTCTTATTTGTATTTACGCACATACCCTTGATCTCAAAGTATTTATGTAAGAGATTTAGTGTTTTTTTCATCTGGATTTGAGATTCTAACACAAAAACCATATCGTCAGCAACCAGCAGCCAGTTTTGGCGCAGGTTTATCAAAAACTCGTTTCAAATTTCATTAAGGCCAGGGGCCTTATCATTTTGAATTAAATATATCAATTTTATAAAATAAAGAGTTTAGTAAATTAAAGATAATTTTTTTTATTGAACCTTAAAATACAAAAATATAATTCGCACGTCATTGCAGATTTAAAATAAGTATCATTTTTCTTGTTTTCAGAACAAACGTGTCAAAATCAATATTATAGCTTTTTCCACTTCTTTTTATATTTTAGTAAAATTTTGCTGCATTAAATCTGCAAGGTTCCTAAACCACCATTATCTACCTAATATTTGTTACTTTTATGCAGCATGGTACTAAAATAACAGTCGCAGTCGCTTTGAATGGGCTGAGCGAGGCTGCACCCCGAGCGTTCAACAAGTAAAACTTGAACTGAATGTACAAATAAATTTACATGGATCAAATGTGCTCTTAATTGCTGCGACAAGTGGAAATTCAATATCCAAACTACTAGCACTCGCACGTTTAGTTCGAATTGGCATCCATCCAATTGACAGGTTCGGAATCAATTGACCCCTCAAACACCCTCGCTAATTGAAATCAATTCTCCTTGACCATTATCACTAGTCTCGAACGTTTGTGCGCACGGCCAAAACTGAATTAATATTTGTCGTTGCTTGTAGGCCATTGTATTAAAAAGTGCACTTTTTCATTTTCAGGGGACCATTCTCTGTCGTCAGGCGATGCATTCACAGGGAATCAAATCAACAGTTTGCCGTAAAAATAGTTGATGTTGCCAAATTCACAGCGAGTCCCGGACTTAGTACGGCTGGTAAGACGTTTTCATTAATTTTGATTAAACTTTCTTCAATATTATTGTATCATTGTTTTTGTGCTAAAACATTTTAAATAACGGTATTACTGAAACTTCAGTTGGCGAAAATCACTTTGTTTTCACATCAATGGAGAACTCGAATTTATTATGCGGTATGCAATTTCACTTACGTGCATACTATATGTTACATATATATTTTTTTATCTCACAGATTGAATAATCCTTCGGTTAATTATTTATTAGACCGCGATTCAGCACTTCTGGAAAGCATTTATAATTTTTGAAGTTAAAACGCTTATTATTGCGAACAGGTCAAGGAGGTAAATTTAAATAATAATGACGATTTTTTGTGGTCTTTGGTGGTGGCGTTTTTGTTTAAACAGTGCTGTTTACAAACAAATATCTTGTCACGTGGAAACAATCTATATGTTATATAGGCCTCTGAGGCACCGTTTAAGTGGTCTTAAAATTAACCGTTTGGGAGTTACACGGCCACTCAAAATTAAAAAAATTTTCAAGGTATGCGCATCATTATTTTATTTTAATCTTTTGATCTGCTCAACACAGCGACATGAGATCAATCACGCCTAAACACTACTATATCAATGTCCTTTCCAAACAACCTGGATATGTTGTACCATTTTGAAAAAGTGATAATGTAGTCTAATAAAAATAAAAATCAGTGAAAACAACATTGCGCATGCTGCTATTGGGTTCCGTATCGAAGCACCAGTTGAAAATGACTTTTAGTTTAGTTATTTTTTATTTATAGACCTTTACCGATTTTTTAATTTTTATTGGCAAAAACGGATATTACAATTTTTGACTTGTTTTTAAAAAACTATAATTGAAAGCCTTTTTGTGACTGAGAACAATTGTTGAACAATTGTGAAACAATTATTATTTCTGTTTTGCGACCGTCAATCTACGACCGTGAACTAAATTTCACCTTAATAAGTAAATAAATGAGACGATACGAGTGCTGTGACATACCAAGACAGACGGACAGAACGAAACTATAAGGATTCCTAGTTGCTTACGGAACCCTAATAAACAGGAGTATTAAGTACATGAATTTTAGAAATATTTGGAATGAATTTTAGAAATATTTGGAATGAATTTTAGGAAATAGCTGAACATTTTTTTTCACGTACGCCAGCGCAGTTTTCAAGACGAAAAGCGTTTGAAAAATGTTCAAAAAAGACGTAATTTTCTACCTTTGAACAATAAAAAAGGTTAAAAATTAATGAAATAGGTTATACTAGTACACAGACTGTAAGAATAATTACTAAATACTATGCATTTCATTTTTGCAAAATTGGGTTAAAATTTCTCGAGATATCGTGACACATTTCGAAAAACCTAGTTTGAATCCAAAAATGCCATTAAAACTTGCGTCGTCGAAAATAAACCATCTATACGAGTATATATACTACCGTCTGTAGAAGCTTTTGTAATTATAATTTAATACAGTCGGTCCTAGATATTTGTGTCAAGAGATTTTCTAGTTCTTTGACGAATAAAACTTTTCCTTTGAATGTTGTGTTAAAAACCCACAACTTTCACTTATTCCGTCGACACAAAACAAATCATCAAAACCTCTTATACCGCGCAACGAATTCTGCAATTCTCCAAGAAGATCAGATTTACCTGCAATCTGCAACCCTTCAGGAAGAATCAGAGCCTTGCAACAGTATCCGGATCAGAAGCCATTGGACTACCAACGCTACTACACCCCCAGCACGTCGTCGGTGGAAGCTAGTGATCCCTGATAGTGAGCGATAAGCGTAAAACAACGTACCCAATAGTAAATTACTACATATTATTTAGAACAATAAAACTAAACCCATTTGTAAAATTGTTTCAACTTTCCAAAAAGGACAAACAATTTGATTAAAAATGCAGGCGGTGGATAGGGAAACCTTAGGTTAAATTGCAAAAAGCATAAGTTATGTTACACCATTCAACGGTGACAAATTTAGTTCAGCTGGTTTCCTCAATAGATTCGAATCACTGATACCCATAATTGAACCGCTCGATGATGCGAGTAAAGTGATAGTGCTAACAGATAGACAAAATTACTGGTACCTAAGGTAAGGGAAACATTAGTTAAAAACGGTACTAATATAACGTGGCAAGATTTAAAACATATTTTAATCAAAAATTACGGTGAAAGAACGTCAGCGGTGGATTAAATTATGTACGTGCGATTCTACTATTGATGGAAATTTTGCGAAAAATTAAATGATACATTATGCAGAATAAATAACGCGGTCGTTCTCGGTGATAACAATAATCCGAAACTTATTGAATCCAATCAGAGATTAGCTCTTAAACGTTTTACCGAGTGACTCCCAGCATTGGCAATAAACCTCATTGTTTGCTGAGGCCCCACGAACCTGGAGGATGCTTGCGATCTCCTCGAAAAATCCGGTTATTTATCCTTAAAACTTATTAAAACTAAATCAAATCAAAGTCAAATAAACACGAATACAATGAATAATCGACAGACCACAAATTCTCGGAATCATTACCAACAAATGAATAGCGAAAATCATGGGACAACAGAAATAACACTTACAATTATACGCCGCACAATGGTTACAGATCCAGCCAACACAATTCAGTTAGGCGCGACTATCCTAATAGTGGACAATCAAGAATTTCCAAAAACTATTGCAGGCCTAATAATTACAACCAGAGCAACAATCGAAACAATGGCGTTGAACCTATCAAATAAATGAAATTTCCAATCACAATTCAAATCCCGAGAACCCACAAATTTCTCGGGTTGTTCAGGAAACAGGAAACTTCCATGTGAAACATGTGATTTATAATCGACAGTTGGGCGGAAAACAGCATAATAATTACAAATATCTGTAACCCAAAGTGGAAAATTCCCCTAATTAATAAATTTATTAAAGCTCTAGGCCGAAACGTTGATATAAAAGCCACAAATAGGTAGGTTTACAGTTTTTACATATTTTATTTACAGATACCCGGAAGTCCACCGACAAGAAGTAGATCGACAAATCAAAGAAATGCTTGAGCAAAAAATTATAAAGCCAAGCAACAGTCCCTATAATTCTCCCACTTGGGTTGTTCCTAAAAAATTGGATGATTCGGGGAGATAAAAGTGGAGAATCGTCGTCGATTATAGACGATTCAATGAGCAAACTATCGACGACAAATTTCCAATTCCTAACATGAACGAGCTGTTTGACAAGTTGGGAAAGTGTAGTTATTTCTCCTCCATCGACCTCGCTAAAGGTTTCTATCAAATAGAAGTTGCACCCGGGGATCGGGCTAAAACAGTGTTTTCCATTGCGGACGGAAACCACGAATTTATTCGCATGCCGTTTGGATTAAAAAACGCGCCATCAACCTTCCAAAGGTTGATGAACAATGTCCTGAGCAATTATATAAATAACATCTGCGTGGTATACGTATACTCGGATGATATCCTGATTTTTTCTACTAGCTTTACCGAACATTTGCAGTCAATCAAAAAAGTATTACAAAGATTAAAGGAAGTGAATTTGAAAATACAAGTGGACAAATGTCGTTTTGCGGACGAAACGACTAGCTATTTGGGACATATTGTAACAATCCGTGGTATAAAACCGGATAAAAGGAAAGTGGAAGCCATTCAAAAAATGCGACTTCACACGTCGGTTAAGGAAATAAGACTGTTTCTCGGTATTACTGGTTACTACCGAAAGTTGTAATTATTGAAAAAGTACAAAAGCTTTAAGCGTTAATTCAAGAAAATAATAATAAAGAATGGAACTCATAATACGCCTCCACACGACTAAGCGGATAGCGTAGTTTATGTTGTGACGAAATGGTTGTACGGTACTTTTGGGTTCAGGAAAGCATTTGTCGCAGTGCGTGTTATTCCTTTAGATAGAAATTATCAGTTTTGTTGAATTCTTCAAAGTGTAAAGTTGGACTATGGCCAATCCACGCTATCAAACATCTATGGAAATCTAATTTTGCGGCTACGAACGGACGGAAAAACAATAAAACAAATTTCGGAAATAGTACACAGAAGTACTTCAACTATACACGATATAATAAAAAAGTTTGAAACAGAATATCGATTTAGCAATAAAAGCAGAAAAGGGCAAGGCAAGAAACTGATTGCAAATGATGGGAAATATATTAAACGGAATTAAAATCCATTCATTTCTGCAGATAAAGTTAGAATTGCAGTTGAAAAAGACAGGGGAAAGTGTGTCTCTGCAGAAACAATTAGAAGGTGCATAAGAAGTTTCGATTTGAATGGGCGAGCAATAAGAATGTTAAAGGCAAAGAAAATGGCGTCATTGACGGTCTATCTGCTGAGATCGAAAAAAAAGTAGATGAATATAGTGAATATGAATATGAATAATACTGACACTCCTGACGGTGAAATGAGGTCTCCTGATGCTACTATTCACAGTGCCTCCGAGGACGAAACAGAACACATCTATATTACAGAAAGACCAATAAATGTATACAAAAACCAGATTTATTTACAAAAAGGCAGAAAAGAAAAACTCTCGATCAAAATAGTAAATAAAAAGGTCCAAAATAATATTACAGTGGACGGAAAAAGCAACCTACTTGAATTAATGAAGGGGTTTTTGAAAAACAGCGGTGTCATGTGTGTTTATTGCAGCGATGATAAACTTTTTGTACAATTCCAAGATTTGTATGTAACTTATTTTTCCAACAATAAAAACTTAACACTCTTTAAGTCAAATATTAAACTAATCGACGTAATGGTGGAAAGAATGGATTCAATTTTTGGGAAAATGAATAAACTTATATACGACAATGAAAGGTGTATCCTTCATAACGCAGTAGCTTTGTTCCTCAGGAATAATTCAATAGAATCTCATATCACCACTGCATCCAATAAGACTGGAAATTTAGACGTGGAACGTCTCCATGTAACGTTGAATGAACATTTGCGAACACTACAAGTAAAGGGGTCTAATGATTAAATCGATGATAACATTTTTAAAATAATAAATGCTTACAATAACATAATACACTCCACTACCAAATTGCGGCCAATGGATCAGGGGCAACCTTACCCGCGACGAAGTCGAAGCCTTATCTCTTAAGTTTGGAAACAAAAAATTAACTAAATTAAATAAATTGAATAAGCAACGCGATAATAAGTATGAACTTCTTAGTGATGTCGAACGCAACAGAGCTGTCGGGAAAAATAAACATAAATACAAAAACTTAACTAATTACGAGATCCAAAATGATTACGTGGTAGATACCAGTACAAAATGTTACAGTAAATACTATGCCAATCAAAAGAAACGAAGGTACAAACACCAACGATTTTAAAGGAGATCTTTCGCATTTGAAGATGTTTCTTCTCCTCTCCTTATTTCCCCTCATGTCCAACGCGTCCATACAAGTGACAACAATAAACAACGAAAATGGCTTCACCTTCTTGCAATTAGGAGATAAATTGATGATCGACCATAACTTTAAAATCCTACATATCATTGATCTAAACGAATATAAAAAAGTGATTAGTGCAATGGAATCCAATATTCATTCTTTACATCTTAACACATACACTAACGATTTTAAACTCTTAAACATGGAACTAGAGGTTGCGAAACATGACTTGGACACATTGGTCCCGTACATCCATACAAATAGTATGGAAAAAAAAAGTTGATTTAAAAAACCAAGAAACCCGACTGACTGTAAAAAAAGAACTAAAAAGATGTAAACAAGAAACATTCATAATTCAATCTATAAATAAATCAGTACTATTAAAATTGATCGAACTTGTCAATATTTGTAATAAACTGCCAAAGTGTACCTAATTGGCGGTCGGAGGCTACGCATATTTTTGTTAGGCTGTGTAGGAAGCCTCGCTTTATGTCAAGAGGTTTAATAGTTCTTTAAAGAAAAAAACTTTACCTTTGAATAATAACCGTTTTTCATTTAAAATAAAAAATATATACATAAATCAAAGTGTGTTTGTTTGTTTTTCACTCAATCACGCCTAAGCGGTTGCTTTAATAGATTTCATTTTTGCACACAAGGTAGTATATATTCCAACTTAACATATATTTGCTATTTTTATAAAGTGCAAGCTTTTAAAATGGCGGCACCAATATGGCCGGAACACCAAATTATGAAATTAGTTAAAATTCAAGGGATTGCCATGAAAATCAGCACCAGGGGCAGCCATCAAAGGTCCAAATTAAAAATGGCGGTGATAATATGGCGACCGAAATTCTTCAATTTTTATTTATTTGCCACAACTTCATCAAATTACTGATAACAATAACAGAGTTTCAAGTCAGTACAGCTAAATTAATAAAAAATTAACGAAGACGACCTTTCAATTGGCTACGATTAATATGAAAATCTATAATATTTTAGCGAGAATTGAAGGAACGTGACATTGATGAAATAGGTTCATGTAGGCCATAGTTAGTGCGGTGATGATTAACATGCAGGAAGTCGTGATGCCTCAAAGAGCGAGCCGGAACAGAGACATTAAAAAGGGCAAGCAATTCAGGAGAGTTAACCGACCTTGCAGGCAGTCAAAAGTCAAAACGGTTTTGGAATTGTTCCGCCGTTGCTCCAATGATTCAAGGGAGATGAGTACAAGCCTATCAACATATGGTGGCAAATGAAGGTTATCCTCCCATGGTAGTCCACGAAGAACGAACCATAAGAATCTGCGTTGAACCGCTTCAATCCTGTTGATGTTGCTTTCATAAAAGGGAGACCAAACTGGGCCACCATATTCGAGAATTGGTCTAACAAATGTACAGTACAGGAGTCGAGAAATGTAAGGATCATCAAACTCCTTAGACTATCTTTTGATAAAACCCAAAGTGGCGTTAGCTCGATTCACAACGGTACCGATGTGATCCTTAAAGGAGAAACGAAAGTTGAGCACAACATCAAGATCCTTCACTTTGACAACTCGAGTGAGAGAACGTCCATTAATCGTATAGTTATAAAGCAAAGGACTCTTCCTACGTAAAAAAGTCATACAGGTGCATTTTGAAATATTCAATGGCAGGCGATTGATTAAGCACCACGACTGAAAAGCCTGTAAGTCAGAATTCAGCAGTTGACAGTCACGAGCATCAGAGACTGTACAAAATAGCTTTGCATCATCTGCATAGCAAAGAATCCTCGAGTAAGTAGGAATAAGGGAGACATCGTTGATGTAGATGGTAAATAAAAGAGGACCAAGATGGCTACCCTGCGGAACACAGATGTGTTCATCAGTATACCAGAAAGAACGCCACGGAAGCAGACCCGTTGGGCATGCTCAAGCTGACATGATGAAATCCAACCAACAAAACTAGAACGGAAACCCAAAGCAGTCAATTTATATATAAGTACCCGGTGATAAATCTTATCAAAAGCCTTACTAAAATCGGAGAAAATACAATCGACTTGATTACCAGATTTAATAGCTGAAATACAGTGACTAGAGAATTCTAACAGATTGGTAGTAGTCGATTTGCCTTTAATAAAGCCATGTTGAAATGAGATCAGAAAAGGTTTGCAATGAAAATGCAACACTTCGTAAACCAAGGCTTCAAAGAGTTTTGCAATAGAAGATAAATTGGCAATAGGTCTATAATTGGAGATGTCACTTTTGTTGCCCTTCTTGTACAGGGGGAAAATCACAGAGATCTTCCAAGGCTTAGAAAAGACACCAGTACAAAGAGACAGATTAAATAAATAACAGAGAACAGAGAACAGAACAGAGTCACACCTACGCAAGAAACAAGCCGGAATGCCATCAGGGCCAATTGAGTAATTGTCATCTAAATTAGCAATATGTTTTAGAACAATATTGTCATTAAAAACGAGGTCGTCAGGCTGTATGAAAGTCTGCGGAAGCTTCGTCAAGTTGGTAAAATCATTAGGATTAATATCACAGGTAGTATCACAGAAGGCAGTTTTAAAAAAATCTGCAAAAAGATTAGAAATTACTCGAGGATCACTGCTACTCGTAGGGCCATAAAAAAGTGAAAATGGGAAACCGTCAGAACCACGTTTGGCATTAACAAATCTCCAGAACCGCTTCGGATCATCACGAAGAAAACTTTTTACATTACGAATGTAGGCAAAATAGGAGTCATTAACAGCTGCGACAAATTTATTGCGAATGTCGGAGTATGCGTGTAAATCCGGATCACTCCGAGAGGAACAGAACGTCTTCCAAGCCTTACTCTTAAGATTTTTTAAATGTTTGACCTCAGAATTAATCCAGGGTTGCCAAACCGAATCATTATTAGACCTCTTAACAGGGACAAGAGACGCAAAACAGAGAGATATAATATCGTAAAAAGACTTAACAGCTTTTTCAATGTCACATTCATTCAGGACGCAACTCCAGTCACAACTAGAGAGCCAGAGACTCATTTTAGAAAAGTCGGCTTTTTTAAAATTGTAACAGAGATTGCATGGCAAAGATGACGCGACAAATGTGGGATCGAATGAAAAAACCAGACAAAGCAGGATGATGTGCGCTTTCATGAAGCAACGGTGTAGGACAGTGTCTAACTGATGTATAAGATGGATCAGTAGAAAAAACCAGATCAAGAAATCTATAATATTATGTTCGTTGGTCACGGTAGTACATTGCGATAGTCCAAGGGAGGCAATGTTGTCAAGAAAGGAGGAAATAAAATGCGGACCGCCATTCACCAAAGGGAACCCAATATCATGCCCAGAGCAACTCCATTCCACAGACGGCATGTTGAAATCGCCAACCAAAATGAGCTCGTCAGAAGCTAAGATGTCATCAGATAGGTCATCCAAAAAGGCAGCAAGAAGCTCCTAGACACCGGATGAGGCGTTTAGAGGAATGTATAAGGTGACAATAAAAATGTTCTTGTGTGGAAGATGTAAAGCTATACATTTCATTTCCAAGCCGGCAAGGTGAGACGTATCGATCTGTTCAGACGAAACCTCGCGCCGAACAGCGCATAAGACTCCACCACCAACAGGAGCATTCAAATTAGTATGTCGGTCGCGTTAAAAACGATGTAGTCAGATTTTTAATCAATTTGAATGGAATTTAGTATGAAGACGTTTTTGGTGTTACAGAATTAGAATCAACCGAAAAAGTTAAACTTCATGGGTGTTGTGTGTTCAAGTGGTCACTAATTTCGAATCCACCATTAAAATTTCCACATTAAAAATGGCGGACCCAATATGACGACCGAAATTCCTCAATTTTAATAAATTTGTATGAAATGTAATATAAAAATGTCTTTGGAGCTACAGACTTGAAATCTACCGAACTTTTAAATGGCTTCCGAAAAAGTTAAACTATAAGGGATTGCCATGAAACTCAACCGAGGACGTTTTTGGGGTGCTGATTTCGAATATGTTGTCAAAATTTCTGAATTAAAATCTAAATCCAATCCAAATCTAATATGGTGACCGAATCTCCTTCACTTTTTAGCAATTATAATGAAATTGAATATAAGGAAGATTAATATATGGATTTCAAACTTACCGAAATTCAAGGTAGCGTACCCTTATTTTCCACCAAAGTTATTCTTCAACGAATTGCCATGAAATTCAAAGCAAGGGGGTATTAGAGTATCCTGGTTTCGAATCTGCTATCGAAATGGCGGCTCAAGCAACTACAAGGAATTTGAATGAAAATTATTTGAAAGAATTCTAAACGGTCACTTATTTCGAATCTACCAATATTTCATCATCCAAGATGGCGGACCATATAGTGAGAATCCAAAATTTTGAACTCGAAAGGAATATCACGAAAATTAATACTTATGGGTTTTATCTTACAGATCTTAAATTACTATAGCAGAAATAGTTGGTATAAAATGGCGGATCCAAAATAACAATCCAAATTTTTTAATATTAAGAGTTTTCGCTCGGTTTTCGCATCTATTAGATATACCATTTTTTTGAAGATTTCCAAAATAAATTAAGTGCAGGCTTATTACAATTTATGAATGTAGTATGAAAAACCTAGACGAGCGAACGAAACTTTTCGATTTCACTCAAAAATAACATGTACATATGTAGGAAAAATCAAAAAACACAAGGATTACTAAACAAAAAATGATTTCATTCAGTCAGTTGACAGGTTTGGGTTACCTCAGGTCGCCATTCCGATGACGCTGTCCAAAAGAGACCAGCCTTGCTTCACTTGTCCCGTTGGGCTACTTGTTTTTGGTTGTCGTCGCTGGTTGCTATTGTGGTGGGTGATGTGGCGCGCCATTTGAATATTCCTATACTCGGCCATCCTAATAAATTCGTCGCCACGATTAATGGTCCAAATCCTCATAATTTCATCATCTCGATAAATGGTTTAAATCCTTCAAACCTCTTAGTGCTTTTACCAAGGCAAACTATAGGACTCCTCTTAAAAATTCAACTAATTAAGGCATAATTCAACTCTAAAAGGAACGGCTGTATAATTCAATATTGAAGAAAAGGAACAATAACTGTAAATACTACATATAAGTACAAATGATAATACCTTTCTATCTGGTGATAATACTGGGACTATCTGGTGTTAGAGTTCGGTTTGTCAGTGGCTCTTCTGATCTTTGTCATCGTCGTTTTCTGTGGTATCAGCAGTTTCGTCGAATTCTGTAAATGGCTTTATATAGTCCACCATCATAGAAGTTTTCTTTGGTCCCTCGCAAGGTCCTGCATTCTCAACATCGTAATGATCGTTAGGCTTTACATTTGTTACACGATGTGGTCCCAAATATTAAGGACTTACTTTAAGGCCTGTGCAGAATTGAGTTCGGCGAATGGCTACTAAATCTCCCACGTTGTATCTCCTCGTTGGTATTCGTCTTCTGTTAAAATCACGTGCGTTTTCTGCTTGCATCCTAGAGATACTCCTCTAAGCTTGGCATCGCGTTTCCTCTAGCAATTTCGGTTTGTAGTTCTTCTGTTAGGCTTGTATTGTTGTTTGTCCGCACGTGTTCTCATTAATAATTTGAAAGGGGGAAACCCTATACTCCTTTGGAAACTGCCATTTAACCATATGAGTTCCCTTCACGTTTTTGTGCCAATTTTTTTCTCGACTGCTAATTTGGTCAGTAACAAGAATACAATGTGTTGAATTCGCTTAACCTGCCTATTGCCGAGTTGGATGTTTTGTTCGTCGCAATATTTTTTAAATTCCCCGGATGTAAATGTTAGCCCCCTATCAGCAATGGGATTGCCAAAAATGCTTCGTTGACCGTTCCGCTTTGTGATAACTTCCGACGTCTTTACAATCTTTACCGGGTAAATAGTATTTGGTAAACGCGACGACTACCGTCAAAATATATCCATATCCTTTGTTGGTTGCCGTAATTGGCCATAGGTTGAGCGGTATTGCTTCCTTTAATATGGGGTCTACAAAACCTTCGTTGCGACCCCTCTTTGATGCAAGTAAACATGGAACACAACTTCTCACGCAGGCGTCAATCCGCTTTTGTAGGTTTGGAATATAATAGTCGCTGGTAATACGTTACGCGTCGCTTTTTCCCTGAGAAGTGTCCATCTTCGTGAATATTTCTTATTAACACCGTTTGCAGTGAACGCGGTATCATCAAAAGTTTCTTATCTATACAAAAAGTTTCCATCGCTGAAATAGTCCTTAAAATCCATGTATTGCAGCAATTCCATGATGGCTTTCCTCTGACTGTCGTTCTCCTGCGCGGCACGAATTCGAGCCATGAGACTATTCGTCGAAATATTTAATATCAGCGGATTTCGGCTGAGCACATCTGCGTGACGCAGACTCGTTCCCGATCTATGTTCGACCTCAGATTATTGCATTAAAATTACACCTAAACCCTGCTTGCTGGCATCGGTGTGGACAGCTTTCCGTAGGACTGTAAATGGCTAGCACCGGTTTCCTGACTAATATGTTTTTCGATTATGTAAACGCTCATATCTCACTTGGGACGAAATTTAAGGTTGTTCCCTCCCGCAAAAAGTCAGTTAACGGTTTCGCTGTATTTCCGTAATTCCTCACGAACTTGTGAAAATATCCCAGAAAGGGTTGGACTTTGTTCCCCGTAGAGGGTTGGGAAATTTGTTGACGGCTGACGGTAATAATTCCTTCTTGCAGCTACTCTTTGATTTGTCTCTCCACGAAATCCGTCTCCGATTTACCTAAGTGCCTCGGTGGTTGCGCAATGGGAGTGTCGTCGCGTAAAATTATTCTCATCTTGCAATCGTTAAATTCCTTACCTTCGAACGTGTTAGGTGAGTGGCAATTCTGGTATTTCTTATTTAATTCTTGGGCACGTCTAACATTGCTCCGCAACCGAATCGATTTCTGGTTCGTCCGTTATTTGCACCTACGCACAAATCGAATCGAGAACAGTGCCTACCGGCTTGAATTCAATAGAGCCCGGTTTAATTGTGACTTGGAAGTGATTTTATAACAACTTTCCCACTATCTCGGGTCGTAGCAAAATGGTGCAATCGACGACGTTAAATTTTTCTCGCTCCGTACATCCGTCGATACTGACATCTCCGACGAATAATCCGATTGATGTCAAAGTCTGTGAACCAGTACTCCGAAAATCAACCTTTTCAATCAAAGGCGGTGAATTTAGTATCTAATATACGTTCATGTCAGGTCACTTTCCGTATCTAACGCGTTCACTTTGACGCAACCGAAGAAAATGTCTTTCGTGTGCATTCTTTTTACTCGACTGCGCCAGAAGAAGGGTTATGTTTTTCGAGTGTGTGTATGTATGTATGTATATACGTATGTGTGTATGTTTCTTTATCACACTCTGTAACCTAAACGGTTTGACGGATTTTAACTTGAGAGGTGTCGTTAGGTTCATTTTAATTACGAGAGTGACGCTGGATATCAAAATCATGAAAAATCAAATGGCCAATTTTAGTGCCATGTTGTCTTCAAAACTACCGAGTGGGTTACCAACACAACGGGTTTTTTAAATGGCTTACAAAAATACATACAAATTATATGTTTAAAAGTAATTTGGAATGAGAAATCCCAAAAAAAATTTATTGAAAAAAAAAACAAAAACCCGACAGCGTGAAAAATTGTAAACTTAAAATTTTCCAATATATAATTCTTAATAAATAAACTGAAAAGATAGAAATAAAAAGTTAATATCAAAAACCAAAAACCCGACTGACTGTAAAAAAGAACTAAAAAGATGTAAACAATACACATTCATAATTAAAACTATAAATAAACCAGTACTATTAAAATTGATCTAATTCGTCTATATTTGTAATAAACTGACAAAGTACATATAACTAATTGGCAGTCGGGGGCTACCTACACAGGCTAACAAAAATATGCGTAGCCTCCGACCGAAATTGGAATTCTATTCTGTACGGAGATGTGATCAGAATAAAACAATATTTTCGGGTGAATAAGTAACGCACACAGATCGCAAAAATTTTCTGGAGATAATCACTTGCAATAAAGTGTATGTGAATTGAATCATTGAGTAAGGTCAAATTCAGTATAGTCACGCACCGCCGGCGCCGTGCGAAGCTGGGTATGTCAGCAGATGGATATAACTAGAAATACTGTTGGAATTTTAAAATTGAAATTGTTACCACTTGCTTCCTAACAGTCATAACATCAAAATTAAGTGAATAAAACTGTGTGTCAAAATAGCCTCAGATTCAAAATACATAGTTTACAAAGAAAGAACTTACACATTTTAATTAAACTTCTATTCTGAACTTCTTCTTGCAATTTGAAGAGAACTTTAATCTTAAAATGAAGAAATTTTAACTAAAACGAAAAACTTATTTAAATTGCTTTATTGTAAAGAAACTAGTTTTCAAAGAGTTTCGACAGTTATTACCTTACTGCGTTTCTCAGTAGTTTTCCAATCATAGTAAAATATCATAAACGAATAATTAATACACAGTTCTCCATTGAAATTTGCAATTTAAGTTGGATGGAAATTGCTCGCAACAAACCAAAGAGAATAATAAACAAAAACTATTCACATGCACCAAAGTTTCTGCCCAGAAAATTTGGTTTCATTCTCAAAAGTTTGTCATAATCTTTCGCAGAATTACTTCAACTAAGGGAAGGCGTATATAGTTACGACTGTGAAATTTTGCAATGGGCCTTTTAATCAACTGCAATGCAGATTCGCAGTATTATGCCAAGCAGTGTTAATGCTGTTGAGCCAAACAAGTTACCCATAACTTGAAAGAACCACACCATAATGAATATGTTAATGCGATTTGTCAGGCTCGTGTATTAATGTTTTAATATGTGCATTTCATACTCGCGCAATACGACAAGCTGCATGCATAAAAACTAAGTCCACATGAAGATCAGAAGAAGATTATCAACTTTGGATGTACAGTTGCACGAGAATATTGATCAGCGCTGCGTATCTATGTGTTCCCTCTGTACAAAAATTATTTACAAATATGTATGTATAACCAACAGTAAATTACCACCAATACTCGCATTATTTATTTGCATGTTGTTAAAGGAATGTGGAAGATATATATATGTATAATTATATTAAATAAATAGCATTTAAAATACAACACAACTTTTAAGCAATAAATAGATGCAAAGGTATGGAATTTATACTTCAAATACAATCGTTTCAATGATATGTATGTACAATCAAATCGAATTCAACGACAACCAAATCAAAATCAAGAGAAGCTTGTTAAAATTGTTGTGTATTCACTAAGTTGGATATAAGCGATGTTCTCAGTACTACACTGCTCCTGATAATTATAGCTTCTTGGTATTTATTATATCACAAAGCGTAAAGACAGCAATATTATTTTTATTATAAAAGAGGATCAAGATATAGCTAAATACAACATTAATTTCAATATTATATTTTGAAATACATTATTATCATAATAGGTCCATATCAAAAATGCGAAAAAAAGTATTGTTTGTCCAGAAAGTCGTTGCGACTTATTATAGCGAACAGTATTTAATATTCTTTACGTTCTCCCTATTTGGCAATTAATTAAAATAACGCGATTTTTTATGCTGTTAACAAGGTTTGAAAAGATACTTATTATTTTTTATTTCTGACAATTTCATCAATAAACTGATTATTTCGAATTATAACAGCTTTGATCCCATTTGCAACCTTAATATCTAATCTATATATTTATTAGTAAACTAATCGTTGCTCTCGATTCGCTCTACTGCGCTACGCTTGATTACAAAACGTCACTAAAAATGACATTTTTATTTTTTGTGAAAGTTCTATCACCATTTTTGATCCATTTCCCTTGTTCTTGAGGAATATCGTATTGCTTTTAAATTTTTAACGTGATAGAGCAACATAAAGTGGACCATGAGAAAATACTGGTTCGTTTAAAAATTAAACCGACATGTGAAAATGATTGGTCTTGACTCTTATTTATATTCACAGCAAAATAAGGAAGGACGTCTTAAATAAATACGAAAGACAAATTTAAATCGCTTGATTTCAAATCAATTGTTGGAACTGTAACAATTTCATTTCTATTTGCTTCACTAACAAGTTTTTGTTGTATTAAATGTCTATATGACATAATGTGACTATTAAGCTAGTTCCACTGCATAGTTATTTTTTGAATTCAAGTAGCCCTCGATCACCCGTGCAGCCAGACTTTCTGTTGACAAGGAGACGTAGATGATAGACTCCCTGTATCCAGGATGTCAAGTCGGTGTTCAATACCACCAGTCCATAATCCATCCTCTTGTCTTGTCTCTCCCTACTCCAGGGCCTTTGGGTTTAAGTTAAGAACTCTCTGGTTCTTTTCTTTTTCCTCTTCTTGCTCCTCCGCTCGATTTGCATAGATTTTCCGCGAACTGCCTCAGCCAGGGCAGGTTTCATAATTGGGGTCTTCACCATGGGCCTCCTCTGGGAAAGGCTACGACGGACCTCCGTGCAGATCTTCCTTGTCGCGTAAAGTATCTCCTCCAGGGCCGGCAGGCCATCTTTCACTACCCTGGAGACGTTCTGCTGCTTTATTCTCTTCCTCAGTCAGTTTATCCTCTAGGCCAGTTGATGCAGGCAGAGTGGGGACTTCTTCCATTGTGGGCGCTTGTTCCGAATCGCCGACGACTACCGACTCGACCCGGCCCAGTCCACCAGTGTTGGAAGCATCGGAGGCCGAAGCATCTCTGACTTTTTCGCGAAACGGTCAACAGGCGTGCTTCCGTTCCCTTTGTTCATTCCCTTAACTACCACCGAGTCCGCCGAGGACTCCCGGCGCAGTCTATCGTTGCTGAAGCACTGGGGAATGAAGGCTCCGCAAAATAATCGACAGGTGTGCTGCTGCTCCCTTTATTACTCCCGTAGATGACCCTCCTTCCTACGATTTATAGTAGGCTCCATGAAAGTTCCGATGCATAATATTTCCCACGTTCACCAGCATCACCAACCCCGCTCCTTCGGGCTCCATAGAAGAGCCCGCCCCTCCGGTTATCCTTTCCCCTTTTCGAATATGAAGGTCTCGAATCACCAGTAACTTGTCTACGAAGATTGCGTAGGCTTTTACAACTCCCGTCTGACTTGAGGTCAGCTACGTTCTAGAGCCGTAGTTCCTCAAAGCTACGAATGTAATAAGGAGGCGTGTTGGACACCCTCCCCCACAAACACACACCATGAGGGACGTTCACATAAACCTCCTACTGCACTCCCTCCACGACAGGTTCGGATAAGAACTCCGTTTGCATTGTGACACCGATGGATTTCGGTGCCCCTATACGGCACTAACCATTTATGTGGAATGTCATGTCTAGGACTGCTTATTTGTCAAAGCTATTCGCAGCTTCGCTTCATATCTGGAGGGCATTCCCCTATCCACCAACTGGGGACCCGTATGGTAGCATCCCAGGCAGGACTCCATTAACAATGCTGTGGCGGTTATCACAGGACACTGTCTAATAGGCAAATGTCAAAGACTATAGGCAAAGATTATATAAATACAAAGATGTAGCAAAGTGGCTAAAATCCATTTCGCGCTTCAGGGACCAGTTCTGGGCCCCCATAAATGTATTGGTAACACACTTATAGGAACTCTCTCTCAAATTTTTAATTTCTCTGGCTCTATTTTCCGAGGGTACCTAGCGAAACGCGAATCGAAGACGAGACGCTTGTGAGACTGGCGAGCAACAAAAAAAGGGAAGAAGTGAATAATGCACGGGAGCAACGAAGTCACTAACACGATTATGATTGGTTGACTCAGCGTCAGCGGGCATCTTGGGTACGAAAAGCGCCCTTTCGATGATATCGTGAGTTTTGGGTACAACCACCAGTTCCTGGTAGTCATCTAAGGGTGTTTAGTTCTTCTAGTGTCGTTTAGTCGTCAATGTACAATCGACTTCTTGGAACTTCCTTCCGACTTCGCGGCTCTCAAGTCGAGTGTGCTAGATTCTCAGAAGTACTTGTTGGTATCGTGGTGCAGTTGACTTGAGGTCGCTGCACACTTACCGACACGGCATGGAACGGCAGGCACCAGCAAATTTCATGCACACTAGAACCATAGACAAATAATAGATAGATATCCAATCTCATAGCAAAATTTGTTCCTATGAAAACAAATCTGAGCGGAAAGCTCATCTAGTTCAACTTCCTTTAAGTTTGTGTGCGTGAGATAAATATTTAGAATATTTCTCAATTCAGAACACTGCCTCTTTTTCAATTTTCATATTGAGCCCGCTCAGCAGCCCAATTGAGAACTTTTGCAAAAAAAGATTGTTCTAGGAATTATTAGCCTGATAGAATCACGGGCCTCTTATTTTTTGGTCAAAAGGTCGAAAAGATGAAGTAGGAGGCACGAAATTCATAGAAAGTGTGCAAATCGGCATGGTTTAGGACGACTCCAAACAGACGACCCAATATACTGTAAGCGAATTGCAGGGGTTATCGGACCGCTGAGACTCGAGAGAAGAGGAAGAGATATGTCGCCGCCACGCCACCGCAGAATCCATGCTGCCCGAGTGCTGAGCTACAGAGCCGGGCCTGAATGAATTTCGGGTCGCTCCATTAACGCAATGAGGAGTGAGTAGAGTACATGTCCACCATCACTGATTCAGGACAGGACTATGCATTTCTCACTTGCACTTGCAGGAGGCAATGAGGAGATAAAGAAATATTTTTCGCTTGCACTCGGAGCACTCGGGAGCCGATTTTGCCCGGACGTGAGCTAAACGAACAATTTTCTCTCTCTCCCGAAATGATATGTCGAGCCATGTTAGGGATGTGTTAGTAAGATCAGGCTACCAAATTGAAAGCTCAATGGATTGAGCTTTGGGACCAGAATGGAAATCTATATGTTATTTGTCTATGCTAGAACGGCACATGTTTAGCGCCGCGCGAGCCGATGGAACCTCAGCTCTGTCGGAAATTATGAAAATTATGAAAAATATGGCAAAATTTAATAAAAAACAATTAATTTTAATCGCCATTCTGTTAGACGAGGAAGACAAGAATCGAGAGCGAGAATACTGGTTTCACCTTTGCAGCAGAGCTTTGAGAGTTTAAAGCTTTTTCAGTGCAGCAAGAGCGACCCGAACCCATAGAATCCTTCGCCGCCACCGTTCCCGCTCAGCTGTTTATGACAATTCGAGGCCAACCGTCAACTGGCGCAGTATGCTCCGAAGGTGAATTAACAAGAAATCTAGTACCAATTCGTCAAGAAACTAGACTAATGAATTCGGGAAAAGCTCGGCACCCTCCAGGAAATCCAAACGAAGAAACAGGAAACCGAATAATTACAAAATCACCAAAACAGTTCACAGATATCAAATTCAAACCTTTACTTGTCAAATAAACAGCTGATTCAACGAATCCCAACTGGCCAATCCCAACTTGTAAAAGCCCTCTCAGCAAAGCTCTCTCACGACGGTCTGCTGCAACGAAATTATTGAAGGTTCCTCTAAATTTCCTCTCGCAACGGTCTGCCGGTGAGTCGGCTATGGGATAGCTCCCATATGGATGCATGTATTCAATAGTTGTGCAGCGGCGGCGAAGGCGAAGTTTGACGGCGAAGGATTCTATGGGGGCCTGCCTTGAGTATCTCGCAGTTTAATTGGTTGCATGAAAAAATTATATTTAAAATAGAAAAGAAAAACACCAGATTGAGAGCAGCTATTTCATCCAAAGCAAAACTTGCGGTTGTTTGTCGTTGATCCCCAATAACAATCCATACTCTCTCCTTGTAATTGTGGTCACTATATTTTTTATGTGCCATATTATATAGCACCACATTCTTTCTAACAAGTTCAAGTAATTTTTCTTGCATCATTTTCGATACCACCGGCAAACTGCAAATGCCGGTCAATATTCTCCTCGATGATATCCACCGGTTCGTGTAGTTGCTTGCCGGTGCCGGTGTATGTGAATGAACACATTTGTTTTCATGGTAGAATAATTTGCCATGTCGTGTCGTTCCGTTCCGTGCCAGTAAGTGTGCAGCGACCTTTACGGGAACTTCCCACCGACTGATAGTTTCGGGTCAGGTTTTTGTGTTCCTAAAAATGCTCCGAATAAAGACGGATTCCATGTGAATTTAGTTTTGACCGTTTCTCACGGAATTTATTTAAAGATTCTCAGAAAAACCTTCCGAGTACTACCCGGTCTGTTTTGCTCAGTGGTCTAGAATTTGGATTTTTTTTCGGATAGTAGGCTTGCTTATTTGTATATACATACATACATATGAATCAACAAGTGAGTACATTTTGCACATGCTGTGCAGCAGCAGCTCTATCTTTGCTGATCCATAACAAAAATAGTTACAAAAACGAAAAGTGTAAAAAAACGTAAACTCCGCTGTGGCTGCTGCGCCGAAAACCATCCAGCGGCTACAGTATAATATGGCCAGTGGATTTTCACGCACGCAAACGTAAACTTGCTCACGGACGCTGAGCCAGCCAATCACAAACGCGCTACCGTAAGCTTTCACAGTGTTCCCAGAGATGATGACTTTTTCAATCTGGGTTATGTGAGAGACAAACTCAAAAGAAGCAAGGGTTAAGGCTAGGATGATACAATAAAGGAAGACATGAGCAAATGAACATCTCGCATGGTCTAGAGTGGATTGGGAACAGGCACAATCCAGAAAGAATATTTTGAAATGAGACTTTTCAGTAAGATAGTCCTTCTTATTAATTTTTTCTCTATTTTTTGATTAGGTTTTATCACAGATAAGTAATACAGATGCCCAGTCGAATAGGCAAGAAAAATGCAAAGTTGCCGAATTACCTCTTACTTAGGCACATATATATATGTAGCTACAATTTAGTCGAAATCCGCCGCTGAAAATGTTTAAGCAATATATGTCTTAGCTGGGGCCTCTGTAATTGGCCACGAGTGCAGCCAAGAGTTTGCTGGCACCGACCTAAACGAAGGTGAGGCGTGAGGGAATTTCAATGTTTCAATCAACACCAGCCATTGTGGGGTAGGGTTCCAAACAAACTCTTCGCTGCTCTCGTGGCGTGACGCTCGACCAAGTGGCGAAGTGCAAACGCGCCAGCAAAGAATTGCAACATTCATTTGCTTCGCAACTTTATTTGGCTAGAGAGCCGAAAACTTGACTAGCGGAAAGGGTTATGTTTTTCGGGTTTATGTATGTATATTTCTTTGTGACGCTCTGTGGCCTAAACGGCTTGATGGATTTTAACTTGAGAGACTGACACTGGGTATTTCAAAATTATAAAAATTAAAATGGCCGACTTTGACGCGCTATTATGTGTCTTAAAAACAATTTTTTCCCTCAAAACCAATCAATATAACAGGTGTTTTAAATGGCTTACAAAAATATATACAAATTATATGATTAAATGTAATTTGTAATGAGAAATGATAAAAAAAAGAAAATTATTGAAAAAAACAAAAACCCGACTGCGTGAAAAATCGTGAACTTAAAAATTCCAAACTTACTTAATAAATGAACTGAAAAGATAGAAATAAAAAAGTGCTTTAAAAAACCAAAAAACCCGACTGACTGTAAAAAAAGTATTAAAAAGATATGAACAAGACGGAGGCTACCTATACAGACCTACAAAAATATGCGTAACCTCCGAGCGCCAATTAGGTATACTTTGTCAGTTTATTACAAATATTGACCAGCTAGATCAATTTTAATAGTACTGATTTATTTATAGATTTCATTATGAATGTCTCTTGTTTATATCTTTTTAGTTCTTTTTTACAGACAGTCGGTTTTTTTGGTTTTTTAAGTTAACTTTATTTTAACACCGTGGCTGGGCATCTGTATTACTTATCTGTGCTATAATTTAGATCCTCCATAAACTCATACTGCCCACCATCAAGAGCTTTGTTAGACGGACTCGTCGATGCTTATACAGGGCATCGAGATGGCAGATTCTCTCCTCGAGACAAGTACAATGCATCTCAAGTCTAAGTATGAGGTTTGGCTACCCACGTCGTTGCAATCTACAATTATATCAAGGCCGATTGTGATACCACACCATATATGTAAAAGTGTTTTCCGTAAGAACCCAATTTAACCATTCGATGGCCCTAATGAACTGGAATCACGTGTTTTATATCCACATAACTCAGTTCGGTTAAAGAGGGGCGTACACAATAGACTAATACGCCATGATAGTGGTTTTTAATGTATCGAACACATTTTATATTTATTGTAAAATTATTAAAGTAAAGCATACTAGATAATATCCCCTCGCTGATGTGGATACCCATCTAGGCATTTTCACCAAACTGTTTACCGCAACAGTCGGTTCACCCGAGCGATAAGCGCCAGAATCCAAACTTTCTTATAGGGATAACTTAATTAGTAAAATATTTTTCACCGCATAAAGTTCTCCTCAACCTTATTTGACAACTATGAATTACAAAGATTTCCGCGAATTGAGAAACTCCCTACAGTATTTACCCTCTGCCATACTAATTCTTGCATATTTTTCGTTTATTTGCAGATCTGAAACGTGAAGCGACAATTTGTCATATGCTCAAACATCCACACATCGTAGAGCTGCTGGAGACGTACAGCTCGGAAGGGATGCTCTATATGGTGTTCGAATTGTAAGTAGTTCTCGCTGCTCCTCGTACTTATGTAGGCACTTCCTTCATGGCAGGACGGGATAGCTGAGATAATTTTAGATTCAGGGAAAGTTCCAAACCGTGGAAGTCGAGAGTGCAGCAATTGTGCAAACTTTTGTTTGCCAAAAATACATGATAAGCCATACACTACACAAAGAATTGCACAAACTTCAGTTGCATCTATGTTCTCGTCGCAAAAACATGTGTGAAGGTGCGTGTTCCGCAACAATAACACTGTACAATTCAAAGACGATGAAATTGTTGAAACGCCACCCGTTGCACAAAATTTTTCAAACGCGTTTGAATTTCATCAATCAGATGCGCAACGTACAAAACTGCACCATACACGCGAAATATGTTTGCACAACGGCCGGCGTTGTGCAAATTATTCGCCCGTGTATGGGGCCCCTAAGGATTCTCTGTGAATTACTGAAGGTGCTATTCATTCAAGTACCTACGGTATAATCCCTTAACTGCCACATTGCCTATAGAATTAAGCTCTGTCTAACTAACCTCCATCACCCATTGCTCAGCGCAGACCTACACCTTCCATCAGAAACATTGTGGATGGTGAGAGTGGTCCTGCAGTCGAAGAAATGGATCGTATTGTCACAACGACATTTTCTGCACACGGAAGCTGGTAATAGTATTCTTCTTTTTCCACTCCTTTGTTTCGCCTATTTTTTGCCATACGGATTTCGTTTTTCTCCGAATATCACAATTTTTTCCATTCTAGTCGTTTGGATTTGCTCAGAAATACACTCATGTTTGAATTCACTATTCCAACAGCACTCAATTCAATTACTCACGACGACGTCGACGAAATTTGCCACAGGTAGGCGATTTCAAAAAGAACTCATGAGTTTGCCTCGCCTCTCGGGAATCCCTTTTAAATTGTTTACAATTATACTGGTAGACGAAGGTTAGGAAGCCATTATTTCAGCTGCTCCATAAACTCCATAGCAGCATCGAAACGACGCACGCCTAGAAGAAGGTGAATCTTTACCATCACCCAGTGTACCTCGTAAAAAAAAGGAATGAAGTGTTTGATTTGTCATCAATATAGATATCTTTTGCCAATATGTTCCCTTAAAATGTCATCCAACGTTCTTTGGAAGATCGAAGGAGCATTTTTGAGTCCAAATGGTGAACGTGTAAACTCGAATTTTCCATTATTGTCGGAGAATGCGGTTTTTCGATGTCGGATTCTTTAAGGGCGATTTGATGAAATCCACTTTTGGGGTCGTCTATTATTCTGTCCCAGATTTGCTTGGACTTCCCCAATTTCTGGAATGGGATATCTCTCTGCTATGTATCCAGTTTCTTTGGGACAACCCAAACTGGAGAATTATAGGGCGATCGTGGCGGTCTGACATCATTCAATAATTGTTTGATTTGTTTATAGACCTCTTCTCTAAATGCTATAGGGTAGGTAAAGCTTTTCGAATAGACAGGTTCATCAGAAACGGTTCGAATTTCGCCTTTTATGACTGTCGTGTAGGTTAATTTTTGGTCGGTATCGGAGAGTAAATTAGGGCATTGTTTTATAACACTATTTAATCCATCGATTTGGCTTTTAGTCATATGTGAAGTTCATAGATTTATGGAATTTATGGAGTCCGAAGTTTGTTGTTTAAGAGGGAATTTGATGCTTGGTTCAATTACCATGAAATTTTTGTGAGTGTGGATGACTGCTTTCAGTTGTTTGAGACTGTCGTTTCCTATAATGCCGTCAAAGGCTATTAACTGGATTGCAAAAAAAATTTTTGTTTTGAAACTGGCTCGTTAAGGGGATTTATAAAGCCATGGTGATTTGTTTTGATGCTTCCGACAACGGATTTTGCGAAGAAATTCTTTTCATTTGGAATGGGGTTACGGATGTAGCGCGGTTGAATGTAGTTTTTGTTTGATCCCATGTCTATTAAGAATTTAAGTATTTTCCCGCTCTTCGCCACATGTTCGAAATAGGGTAGCGAAGAGCATTTTTATTTAAAAAATATATATCGTCGTTCTGTTCAGAGTCTTCAAAAGTAGGGTTTTCGATAGTTTCAGTATAGTCGACGAGTGTTTGATCATAACTCCTGTCTATTTGTTGTTTGTAATTTTCGGCTTCTTTCTCTCTCGCGGAATCTTGCTGTTCTAAATTGTAGATTTTCTGCTGTTTATGGGGGATTTGTGTGCCTCGACAGTGGGTTTTTTTTAACGGCCTGTTGGTTTTGGGCGGTTCGTGTAGTTGACTGCCCGTGAGTTCATGGGCCGGTCAACATCCATTGGTTCCGGTTTCGGCAAGGGCTTGGGAGGAAGTTCCCGGGGATTTGAAGGATTACGTGGGAATGTTTGGTATTGGTATGGTTGTTGTGGAGATTGCGTTTGGAAATGGTGTAGAGGATTCCTTGACGGATAGTTTGCTAATTCGGGGTAGATGGCTGATCTGGGTTTCGGAACGGGAGCAGTTCGTTGTGGGTGTGGAATATTTTTTTGGGAGGAGTTGATGGGGGTGGATTTCTTCTTTTATTGATCGCTTTGTTGCGTGCTGGCTGCGGAAGTCGATATTTCCTAACTTTAGACAAAGGTGAGAGACTTGCGGTAAGTGTATGGGTTCCTTGACGCTTAGCAGTCTAGGAAGTTCACCTCTTAGGCCTCTTATGAAAGTGTAGAGAGCCTTTTCCCTATAAGATTGGGTCATGATATTAAGTGATTCTTGGCTTAAATCCATAGCACATAGTTTATTAAAAATGAGCGATAAATGTTAATAGACTTCCTGATAAAATTCAGGCACGGTGTACCTGCCTTGCACCAACGTCGTCATTTGGTACTCTAGGGTACCCAAATCACGATTGCCTGCGTAGTGCAGTGTGAGACATCGTGATATTTTCTTCCAGTTTAATGGCGTGTTATACGATTCTAACGCAATATCGGCATAACCTATTATTTTGTTCCGGAACCCGCTAAGAATACCGTAGTATTTTGCGGTGCCTTTTAATGGTTCGTAAATTGTTATAATTATATCAACACTTTTCTTCCACGACCCGAACTCTCCAGGTCTACCAGAAAATTGCCTGAGGCTCTTAACTACATCCATATCTGCTACGTCTAAAGGGGCATTAATTATTTGGTCCGAAGCATTGTCGGTCTCAGAATGTGGATTTATAAGGGAGCTTGAGTTTGCCTTCTCTTTTTAATACATCCGTTACAATAGATGTTCTACGATTTGCTCTGATAGTGCGTTAGATAATTGATTTGTCCGTGGGGGAGTAGAGGGACCTGGTTCTTCCCTAATTGGGAGTAGTCTAGGTGGTTTTATAATGTTACTGGGCTCCATTTTGAAAAGAAATTTGGCCCACACGTTTAAAGATAGAACTTCTACTTTGGTGATTGAAATTATTGATTGATTGGGTTAGTATAAAGAGGTTGTTCAATAATGAAAAATATGGAATATAATTTTTCACCTCTTCAATTTTACGATCAATCCTATTTTTCTCCGTAATTTAAGCCATTATTCAGTCACCAATTAGCACTTTGACACCCAATTTGACATTACTTTTCCCTTGTCTTTTCGATAACTTTTTAGCATAATATTTTCTTTAACTTCGCTTATTAATTAATTTGATTTATCACACTGATATTGTATTTTCATTAAGTATTTTCTTCCTTTCCTTTTAAGTTTATTTCTTAAAAGGGGCTATTAATTAAAGAATTGAATGATTGCTTTAATAAATTGTAACAATTTTTCTTCGGGAATTTTGGCTATAACAAGTGTCGCAATTGGAGAAAATCTCATTGCTCCCATGATTGCTAAGCAGGCCATATCTGTACCTTAAAGAGTTTGCATTTGGTGGTGCTTAGGTTAGTCTTGTGTCACAAGACAAGCGCACCATAACAGAGACTAGGTCTGATGAAGGCGGTATAGATCCAGTGGATGATTTTGGGACCGCATGTACGACCGATGCAGTCCAGATGGAGTTATCAATTAACCGTTCGGTCAATGAAAAAATTTTCACCCTTCGTTCTATAAACGGGTACCCGGGTACCCACGTACACTCCGCGACACATGTGTCATGTGTGACATGTGTCGCACGTTTTTATACCTCTTTTCAGGTAACCTCATAAGAACACCAACATGCTATCTGTTCTCGACACCTTCAAATTATTTTTTACTCCAGAAATGGCAGATATCATTATACGCCATACTAATAATAAAGCAATTTCAACATATGCACCGTATAATGAAAAAAATCCGGAGAAAAAACAATTAGTTTGGAAAAATCTTGAGCTGCAGGAATTTTATGCATTCTTGGCTATTTTGATAACCTCTGGCGCCAACAACTCAAATACTGACAATACAAGGGATATGTGGCAGACGTATTCATATCCATTATATCGTGTAGCAATGAGCATCAATCGCTTCTGGAGCATCATTCGTTTTATTCGATTTGATGATGCCAATACTCGAGCTCAGCGTATGGAGACTGATAAAGCTGCTCCAATACAAGACATTTGGACAATGCTTAATAGTAATTTAGCAAAACACTATAAGCCAACAGAATACCTGACAATCGACGAGCAACTTTATCCATACCGTGGTCGAACTAGATTCACTCAGTATATTCCATCAAAGCCAGCTAAGTATGGAATCAAAATATGGTGGTTATGTAATGCTGAAAATTCGTATCCACTTACTTGCCAGCTTTACACTAGGAAATCGAGTGAAGGTCGTGGAAAAAACGTTGGTGAGAGAGTTGTCAAAGACTTGGTGGCACCGTACAAAGGATCCGGTAGAAACATTACAATGGACAATTATTTCACTACTCTCCCATTGGCAAAATCTTTGGTATCCTGGAACTGGACAATTGTTGGCACTTTTAAGAAAAATAAGGCATATATTCCACCAGCAATGGTTGAATCGAAAACGCGAGAAAAATTATCCACTGTGTTTGGCTTTCATGAAAAGTAACCATGCGCAGTTATGTGCCAAAAAAAGGCAATAATTATGCTATCATCAATGCATCATGAAGCAAAAATTAGTGATAGGGCAAGGAAAAATCCGAAATTATTGAGTTTTATAACTGGTCAAAAGCTGGAGTGGACACAATGGATAAAATGCTTGGTAGATATACTACAAAAAGATCTACTCAAAGATGGCCTCTAGCATTTTTCTATAATATCCTCGATTTCGCCTGCCTTGCAGCATATATTCTGTATTATGAGAATAATAAAATGCTTGCTAAAAGGTCGTATGAACGGCGATTATTTTATCGGCAATTGGGCAGAGAACTGTGTACTACATTTATTCAAAGTGGTTCGCAGAATGCACATATCATGAGGCATTTCACAACGAAAGTGAAAATTGAATCTTTTCTTGGACGAACTATCAATCCATATGCGCAGCCAACAACATCTGGATCATCAACACCCCAGACACAGCTCGATTCAACCGAAAGGAAAAGGATTACTGGTGTATGCTATACTTGTCTTCAAAGTGAATTTAAAAAACGTCGCAAAACTAGAAAAATATGTTCGATGTGTGAGAATCATATCTGTGGTGAACATGTAAAGAGTGTGCGAAATAATTAAATGTACTTTTATTCTTGTGTGGCATTATATTATAATATTATAAAATGTAAACAATATAAATAAACAAATAATCGAAAATAAAAATTCTTGCTAAAATAAATATAAACGGAATTATTTTTTCTTACCTATTATCTTTGCTATTGTTTATAATAAGAATTGTTTAAATAAAAGAAATTACAAACGACATTGCTTATTATTTATTTAAAAGTCAAATTACCTCAATACTTTAAAAAACAGTCTCTTTAGTGTGTATAAACCCGGTATTCATACATAATAACTGTAGTGGGTACCCGGGTACCCGTTTATTGAACGAAGGGGGTATCAAGTTTGATAGTTAATAAATGTTATTAAATAATTAATTATTTAAAAAATTTGACAAAAATTGGGTGTCAAACTACTTCTATTTTGGGGATCCGGACGGTCTTAAAATTTTGTTGAGAAAAAGTTGATAAATTCTACCTTTGAAACTGAAATGGATACCCGGGTACCCGGACGGTTAAGCTTGTCATCTAGAATTACTCTTATGTACTTTACGCTCTTCGAGAAGTTGATCTCTTTGCCGGAGATTTTCAAAGTGTTAAGTCCCTCAAGTTTTCTCCTGTTTGTGAAAAGTAGGGCACAGGTCTGGTCAGCGTTGACTAACAGTTTCCTATACCTGCACCTCCCTTCCATAACAAACAGTGCTTTCTGGTGGAGATTGCAGAGAGTGCGGAGGAATTTGCCTCTTCGGTATTAAGGGGGGAGTATGGTTTTTTTTTTCATTTTTGGATTTTTTCAAACTTTGTTTGATGAAAGTGTATCATTTCAAGGATATTGTATTAAAATATGAAGTCGATTGGAGTAAAACTGACGAAGATATGGAGCTGTGAGTCTCTGTCTCTCCGACCTGGCATTGAGCGAAGCTTAAACTTTAAACGCGTTTTTCTCAAAACTACTACTTATTTTCAAAGTCGGTGGACAGTATAACTCAAAAACTACTGCACCAATCCTTTTGAAATTTTACACACTCATTTTACACATTAATCACGTCGAGTTTATTAATTTTAAATAAGTTTAATCTATTTTACAATAACAAAATTGCCGATTTTTTTTTAACCAAAATCGCTATTTTGAGTTCTGAATGTTACCAAAGCTTAAAAATCAATAAAGAAACTCGACGTCATTATCTCGACAAACTTACCAACTAACGAAATCTTTTTGCATTTTTGATTTCAGATGATCCAGTAATGAGTGAGTAATGCTGTCCACCGCAAAGCAACTTTTTTTTGAGGCGTGTTACAAATATTGCTGTCAAAAGCTCATTTTTCAATATTTTTATTAAAATTTATACAAAACATTATTTAAATGACACGCATTATTGAAAACATACTATTTTTATAGTGGGTTAACCCCACTCCCCACTTAAGATCACTATATCGTCCGCATAGGTAACTAGGCAACTGTATAGGAGCCCTTGCAGACCAATGACTTAATGAGGCCATCCACAACCATGAGCAGAGATAGAAGCCACCCTGAGGGCTACCCCTACCTGCCTTCCTGATTACTGTATGAAAACCTATTTCGGTCGTAATAATTCTGCTTTGCAACATATTATTAATCCACCTAGTCGAGGTTCGATTCGATTTACGCCATGTTCCTGCAAGGCATATGTTATGACTATGGTCTTGCCAAAAGCACCTTCGATGTCCAAAAAGATTCCGAGGGCTGCTTCTTTATTGTTAGGAGCCTTTTCGATGAAAGTAGTGGAATGGTGGATTCAGTAGACTTCCTCTTCTAATAAGCGTGTTGCACTTTGTACAGCGGGAGTTCTGTCAGATGGTTAGCTCTGGTGAAAGTGTCCAACAAGTTCTCCAGCGATTTCAGCAGAAAACTTGTTATTGAAATCGGCCGAAAAGATTTCGCTGCCTTGCTGTTACATCTGCCGGGCTTGGCCAAACCATAATATGCATAGCGTTTCGTACGGAAATCTGTCAAAACTGGACGAACGGAAGCTTATGCATATTACGGTTTGCCTTTTAAGGATAAATAATAATCTGGTCGAACCTTAGCTACGCTTCCGCACATAAAACGTTTCATGTGAGCAGCAAGTTCTGTACATTATTATGGGAGCTAACATCCCTAACGTTGGTAACAAATTATGGCAAACAACTCTCATAAGGAAGAATACTGTGCTTAAAGAAAATTTTCTACCTTATTAGCCTTATAATAGAGAAACTGCTAAACAAATCCTATAGGCTGCTCCATCTTTTAAGTGTTCCTCCCATGAGATATAAGTCGTAGGTATAGAGAGGCTGCATTAGCCTGCTTCCACTGCTTTGTAACTGTGCAGGGAGCAGCAGACCTCATTTAAAATAAATAGTTTGATTCAGTGGCATTACCTGATCTATTGGCTTGCCGTGTGCACATTTGAATGGCTGTGTAGTGTGCACAACTAAAAATATAAGTCCTCAGTAACGGCTATCTGTGAGAAGCTCCTCAGACCTCAGGAACGGAGACATCGTCCCTGCTATTGAAAGTACCTCTTGATTTGAATGCTGCGTAAAATTGCCCGCCTTTTATTTATTATTTTTTTCTAAAATTAGATTTCTTCCACGTTAGAAATGAAGAAGTTGCATTTTAGGTGGAAAAATGTTTGCCAATGCGGAATTGTTCGCTAAATGTCTGCAATGGAAGCTACAACAGCTACAACGATTTCAAGTCCGAAATAAAATGCTAACTATTCTACAAAGAGGAGACGCTCACTTTTACCCGTTGCGGGACCGGAATCTTTTTCTCTCTCAGCCCGCGGTGTGCGCTCCACAAAAGATTTGCTTATCTGCAATAATGGTCAGAGTAATGGCGGCTTCCTTTCCATCCGCCCTGCTTCGCTCACTATCCACAGTCCTCACAATAATTCATTTTTCTTGTGCGTCCTGTGTTTCAGGAATGGATACATGTTCTACAGGTGAATTCATAGAAGGAATGCCTTTCAACACCTGTATAAATTTTAAAGTTTGACATTAATGCAGCACTGAATTTCAGGCTATTTTTGTGTTCTTTATACACCAACATATATATAATATAGAGGAACGTATCCACTTTTTCTGGTCGATTCCCTCGAGTATATGCTTTGTAAAATGATGAACGAATTTTAATGTGTTCTAAAGTGGTTCCTGGTTCATTTAGTCTTGTTTTTACTTTTTCGTAGTTTTTGCCCCTCCATCTGCATAACTTTCATGAAATTTTATAAAGTGGGCGTTGTAATATGTTTCGAAGATTGTTTAACAACAGCATGTCTGCCAGTTTAACTCAAAATTTCTAATTATATGTACATACATGTATTTTTAAAACAAAACTTTTCACGCAAAATCGTCCGCTTTGAATTAATCCATTTTGTGCACAATAAAAGAATGCCCACGTCTTTCATGAATTTCTTGGGTATTTTTGGAGCAAACACGAGCCGCCAATAATCAATTAACAAAAACACAGATAGTCCATTTCGAATATGAAAATGCTTGTACATATCAAAACTTAAACTAAAAATAAAGTATTTAAACCGTTTTTGCATATTCCAATTATGATAGGAATTCTTAAGAAAATATCATAGGTATTTTTGATTATTTTGAATAAGTTTGCATTCTGTTGATTTTAGTACCATATTTTAGTGTTTGTTTTTTGTAGAACGCTTTAACTGACAATTTTCACGATAAAAAGTAAAAGTATCTTCAAACCCAAAGTTTTGAGATATCCTGCGCTAAAGATAGTCCTTCACTTTTACGATCTATGGGCTATGAATGAATTCAAAATATATTTAAATAACACAAAAACGATGTACAGTGGGAAACATTTTCAAAACAACGTTTATTAATAAAAATGTAATTTTTGAATAAACATTTTGTGAATAAAAAATTTATATATTATTTTTTCTCTATTCTTCAGTTTTTTAAAAATTTTGTTAATAAAACATTTGCGTAAAATTTTTTAAAGTTCATAATTTCTTCAGGAGGAGTTTTTTGAAGCCTAGATACGCTTGAAAATTATCTTAACACGAACACATGAACTTGTGTAAAAAATAAGCACCGTTAAAAGCCAGTTGCGTACGGTGAATCGGCCTGATTTGGAAGAATTACTAGATTTTGGGTGAACATTGGTGATTTTCTAAAAATCATATTTGAATTATGCCACGTTAGAAGTTTTTTATAAAATATAATGTTAAAGTAAAAAAATGGAACGAGACATGGGGAAAGAGCGTGCACACACAAAGGTGGAAAAGGTATAGTATTGTTCACAATAAATATATACAGGGTGTCAGTTAACGCAGGCCAAAATTATAGAGGTGATAGATCTCACTTATACAAACAAAAAATCCAAATTCCAAGGAGGTACAACACGTTTAGGTAGAGAAATGATATACAAAGTTATACGTAGGAAACCGTTCGTGGCGGCGTATTAAAAAACAATTTCGAAATTTGAATTTTTTTAAAATTAAACGTTTGTAACATACTAACATTAACTGTAATAAAGTAAATTTTGAAAAAAAGCATTTTGGGGTTCATTTAAGTTGAATTTATTGTAAACATTCCGCAAATGGTTTTCTACGTATAATTTTGTATATCCTTGCTTTTCCTGGACGTGGTGTACCTTTATGTTAAGGCAACAAGATGGGTAATTCAATAAAAAGGAAAAACAGTTGCAATAATTACATGACTTTCGCGGAAAATGTGGGGATAATGTGAAATTCAGGCAACTTTAGAGCATTTATTCATTTTCGCAAGTGACAGTGCCTGGAGTGCTAGAGGTATATCAATATTGGTAACATTTGTGGAAATTACATTAAGATAATAGTTATTTGGCACGAGTTTAATGTCGCTGCTTTGAGTAGATTAAAAGATGAAAATAAAATAGTAAGGTGCATCCCGAATTTATGAATCACAAATGCTTGGAATGTGATAGTATAAGTTTTTTTTTTAATGCGCCAAAACATCATTGTCTTGATTGAACTTGATTTGAACTGGCAGCTAGTATGCAATAAATTATATAGAAGAAAACTTGCGTTTCCTCGCTATTAATGCATTGGTCCAGGGTCCATACAAAAATGCACTTGTTCCTTTACATATTTGTATTCGTGCAAAGAAAATCTTACTTCAAGCGAGTACTTCAATCGAGTTGAATAATTCTCACATTTTTGCTCTCGGCTTTTTCTCATGTTCGCTCTGAACTATACTTATGTCAGTTTTGCTTTCAACTATTTCTATTCCTTTTTTGCTCCCACTGTCTTTGCGTGTGATGTTCGGTATAGCACGAGTCAATGTCACCTTTTAATGAGCGTTAATTAATACAATGATTATAGGTGACATAACAGCACCGCCCACAGGCCAGCCTCATAGTTGCCTCTCGCATCGTCGCCTGTTTAACTCAAATGGAATTACGAAGGAGGTGGTCGTTTGAGCTCCCGGTTCAAGAGAATTTGCTCTAGTTAAACAGCATTAGCAGAACCAACGAAACTGTTTGCTAATGTCTTCGTTCGCCCATTGTTTACAATGTTCTCGTAAATGAGTGGCCTTATGATTTCGGAATGAAGTCACTTTGTTAGAGAATGTGCCATTTGCGTAACTTCCTGACCCTTTTGTTAATTGTTCATAATCCTGCCGGATGCTGTTGCTTCTCCTCTTTCTCTTCCCGCTTATCTTCGGCTACTTTTCTTGTTTTACTGGGTCTATACAGATTTTAATCCATCCTGGCCTACCCTGATTAGAGACTAATTTTTAACATAATTTAACAGCTTTCCTTGAAAGTATTCTTTTAATTCAGTTTTCCGTTCTTTTATTTTCAGTATGGAGGGCTCCGATTTGTGCTTTGAAGTTGTGAGAAGAGCTGTAGCCGGATTTGTTTATAGTGAAGCCGTAGCATGGTAAGTACATTATGTGCCCTGTAGTTAAGTTTATATAAATAAATAAAATAAATAAATAAATAAGTACATTGTGTTTTGGTACTCAAATTTATGAATTGTGGAATTGCTAGAGTGCACAAGATGAATATTCTAGTTATCTTTATCGGTGATTTAAATTTTTCTTTTACGACCCGGGCTGGCGCAGATAGGAGACACAAGGTTTGAGACAGGATACATTCCGCACACTTAATTAACTTTATTTCATCAGTCCACACGTTCGACGGTCGGACCAAGAAGAAAGATCTATTCTAATCGTTACATTTAGAAAGGTTTTTTAGCCAGAGCCTAGTTTGCACCCACGTGTGTCCGTGTGCACATCGGTGCAAAAAAGCAAATTTCAGTGCATAGATATTTTGTAAAAGCAAAATATTCAGTCAGACATTTTGTAAAAGCCTAATTTTCCTTCTACGTATTGTTTTGTACCCGAGTTAGTGTCACGCGGACTTTACATAAAATCCGGAAAAGCCGAAGTTACACGAGTCCGTATCACACGGACTTTGTACGGAGAAACGAAAATGACACTTCCATTTATTAATTGAATTTAATTCACAATAGAAGATAATTCACAATACAAAATACTTAACAAATAGGGGCACAGCTTTTTGGGGACCGACTGTGGTAATTTGATTTACATATTTATTAATACATCTTCGTCTTCATTTTAAACAGACTGCCATTAAAATGATATTTCATATGTAAATAGAAAAGTACCAAAATTCTATCCGTAAGATATGGCCATAATATCTGCATATGTATATACATATTTTTTTAACTTTTTCATTTTACTCCTGATTTTCCAATAACCGATTGCAATTATTTTTTTATGCAAATATCATCATTATTAGTGAGCTAGTTGTGCATTATTTTCACTTAATCTAAATCACTAAAATTCTGCACAAAAAACGTGCTTAGACGTTTTCCCGTAGAATCAATTATTTTGGAGTAAAACTCGCGGTAAAGATATCTACAACCAAAAAAAAATTAAAATTTTTCTAAGAACAAGTGTTGATAGAAGAAATGGCTCTGGTAATCATTTCATGTAAAAGAGATCTTAAATGTAAATTTGAAATCCAGCAACAATAACTATTCCGTTGTCGGGTAAAAAGAACTGATATGTGAGAATATTACAAGAAAATCAGATATTCTCTGATAAGTAGGATGGAGAGGGAGGATGCATTAGACTTCAACACGAGAGACACAACGATTCAAGACTATTAACTGCCCGCTTTTGCGTACACATACTCGTCACAAAATAAATTCTGAAATTAAAAATGTTTCTTCATTTCACTACTTTTGTCATATTCCCGTTAGCCTTAAATCTAACACCTCCAATTGTGACGTCATATATACCCTACCTACTTACCTACTGGCATACTGCGAAGTCACATGTTTTTTTATCTCATTTTCCTTTTTCGTTGCTATTATTTTATCAATTATTTCATAGTACTGACGGCAAGGAGATTTGCTCTGTGGTATTATAACCGCGCTAATATTTTTGTATACACTTTAAGCCCCACTCAGTGACGCAAATGCACAAAATTCTATGTTTTTTATGGCCTAAGGAGGGGCTAACAGGTGCAAAAATTGTTTTTCAATTTTTCTTGAAGAGACTCGTTGGTTTCTTTTTCTGTCCCTATAGTCTCGACGTGTAATGCATTTTCCCTCTCCATCCCACTTATCAGAGATTGATTTTCTTGTAATATTCGAACATACAGATGTGGCCAAAATATTATCACCTCTTGAAAAAACGTATTAATGTAATTTATAAAACGACTGTTGTATCCTTTTTCTAAATTGGCATACCGTTTACAAAGGCTATCTAAATTACGAACAAGTACTGTAATAAAAATTTCATAATCTTGGAAATATCTCTTTCCTGGAGCAATTAGTACTTGAATGGCCTTTTCGTGAAAGTAACAGTTTGGAATTTTTATTGTGTTACTAATTAGTTTCAGTTACAAATTGCCTTAATTTTATGGTTACTGTGCAGTATTTAAGGATAAGTACCCAGCCGATGATATTTAGTCACATTTGTAACTTCGAATAGTGAACGTGATAAAAATTTTGTGGAATTATATCAAATTGAATATGGGTAAAGCAAAGGATATCAGTGCAGTGACCAAAGCGAAACTTTCGACGTTATTGGAAATAGGACAACATTTTTATGAAGTAATACCTCAGAAAGTGGGAGTTAGCCGGTCATTTGTTAGCAAGTTTGCAAAGAAAAATAATTGCTGAATTTTCAACAAGTCCTAAAAGAAAAGAAAAAAGGTGGCGCAGCCGACAAACAACAGGTTACCAAGACCGCAATTTGCTGCGGAAAGCTAAAGAAGACTGCACCCTATCCAGTAAGTCTCTAAGGGCTACTAGGCGTGACGTTGGTGCAGAAATAGCGGAGCGAACAGTAAATCGTCGACATTTCAATCTGCGCTATGTGCAAGGCGAGACCGCAAGAAGCAGAGGTTGATTTTTGGGATGGTTCAACAATGAAAAACATGGGCAGATATACATTTGACATGGACTACAAATAATTGGGAAAAGGTAGAGATGAGATCAACACTCTTTTTCATATTATGCTGAAAACACATTTTCCAATTTTTCACTTCACTTAAATTCACTCTATTTTTTGAACAGGTTATATTCAGTGATGAGACCATGGTGAGTTTGACACTACCAATGTCCAGGACTGTTCGCACATCCAAAGGAGAAGAGTATTTACCTTAGTGTGTCCAACAGCAGGTCAAGCACCCAGTAAGGGTCATGATTTGGTCAGCAATATCGTCCCAAGGACACTTCCCAATCTACGTAGTTGACCGGATAATGAACGCGGTGCAGGATTAAACAGTCCTTCACACACAAATGATCCCAACTATGCATGCAACATTTAACGGTGATTGAGTTTTCATGCACGATAAAGCCTCTTGCCATACAACAAGGAGAGTTACGGAGTTTTTAAGGACTAACAACATACAAATCCTGGATTGACCAGCGCATAGCCCAAATATGAACCCTATCGAAAATGACTGGGCTATTTTTAAGCAGAAAGTGCCAGAAAAGTATCCACGGACCAAATCAGAATTGATTGAAACCATTACGGAAGCTACGTTTTATACCATTTTACTTAAAATTTCTATAAGTGATAATAATTTGGTCACATCTGTACATATCAGTTCTTTTCGTTTGGATTTCAAAATCATATGTATATATGTAAGGTCTCATTTGCCAGAACTGATTTTTTGTTTTTAGAAAAATGTTATTTTGTTGGGGGGATATCTGTTTGATTTGTTTTTGTCGAATTATAATATAATATTATATTATATTAGGTCCGCAACTAAGTTCCCACTGTTTTTCAATAGATGGCGCCAGTAGTAAGAGTTGGTCGATTATAGCATTACTAAAACGTCATGAACCAAGCTTAGACATATGGTAAGCAAGCCGCTTTGATACATTTGTGATTTTGTTTTTGGAACATATACTTTTGGTTGTGTGAAAATGTCTGATTATGTGCCAAATAATCGTCATTTGCGGGAAAGTGTTGCTTTTCGTTTTTCAATAGAAGAAAACGGCGGCTCAAGCGCATCGAGAACTCCAAAAAGTTTACGGAGATGCTGCTCTAAGTGAAACAACGTGCCGTGATTGGTTCCGTCGCTTCAAAGACGGTGATTTTGATGTTGACGACCGTTCGCGTGAAGGAAGGCCGAAAATCTTCGAAAACGCTGAAAAGACGTTGAAACCGAACGAAACGATCACTGGGGAACGGTATCGAACTCAATTGATGCGATTGAGCCGAGCACTGCGCGAAAAGCGGCCACAATACGATCAGGGCACGAAAAAGTGATTTTACAGCACGACAACGATCGGCCTCACGTTGCCAAACCCGTCAAAACCTACTTAGAAACACTCAAATGGGAAGTCCTACCCCACCCGCTATATTCCCCAGATATTGCGCCGTCCGATTATCACTTATTCCGTTCGATGGCACATGCTCTGACTAATCAGGAGTTCCGTTCATATGACGACATCGTAAATTGGCTTGATTCATGGATAACCTCAAAAGACGAACACTTCTACCGTGACGGTATTCGAGCTCTGCCAGAAAGATGGGAAAAGGTTGTCGCTAGCGATGGGCAGTACTTTGAATAACTCATTTGTAACCATTTTTTCATAATAAAGTTTTATATTCATAAAAAAAAACAGCGAGAACTTAGTTGCGGACCTAATATATATATATTTATTATTTCCGAATGTTTTTCAGCAGGAGCCACTTTGTATGTGACCGGTGTCGGAGTTTAGGGGTTTAATCCCTCCGCGCAAATTTCTGCAAAGTTGTTGTGCGTCACTGTGCAGCTCTTTCAATGGCGGTTATACAAAGGACAACAACTAAAACTCTCTTAATAATGCCTTTAACTGAGGTCATGCCTTCAGAAAGAGTCCTAACACCTAACTGTAAACCATTCCCGCAATCTAACTAATATGTGATGTGAATTTGAAGTCAATCGGTCAAGCGGTATAGCAGCAGTTAGATTACGGTGCCATCTATGGTTACCACACCTAACTATAAAGCATTCTCGCAATATGATTAACATATGTTCTGCAAATAGTTATTAGTCATATTTTTAATTATTTTTCCAACCAAGCGGCTAGCTGACGAATTTTGAATAAAAACTTGTAAAAAGTAGTTTTTTATATATCGGGTTCGAACTTTCGTCTGTTTATACCAGAGTTGAAGTCTTTTCCTTATTTGGCTATCTGATAAGTGCGGGCATCAGCAGAAATTTAGTGGTACATATGTAAATAGCAAAGAAAAGATTCTTCGAAGAAAAAGGCTGAACAATTCTTCAGTTCAATTTTTTTCAGGTAAAATTCTGAACATAAACTGAATCGTTTTTAAATCGAAAAACTGTTATGTTTAGATGTAAAATTGATCACTTGCTTTTGCTGAAGTTGATTTTTTCTCGATATCGATCCCTTACCGGGACCCCTGCAATTTTTAAGGCTACAGTGAAAATGGTAAAATTATTTCCCATGCAACGCTTTCCCCATGAAACGCTTCCCCATCCAACATATTTTCTCTCCATGTGCAGTTTATACCAGTAGCCTCCCACTTAAAACTTCTGCGCTGAGCCATATGAGTAAATGAACGTCCCCAACTCAGTTCATGATTGTTCACGCATGGAGAATTATAAGAAAATTTATGAAGAGAGAATTGAGCTCATTTTTGTAATAATGCACTGCACAAGATATCTTATGCCCGCATTCACTGAGATTCCTTCGTATTGTGAAGAATTTCCTGCTTCAAAAATAATTTCCCACCGGAAACTAGTACAAAAGAGAAAAACCCAACCAATGATAAACGTGTGGGCGTGTCCATGACTGCATAGCAACCATAAACACTACACTGTTCAAACTTTAACTTACCTTAAGGGGGTAGACCAATCTAAATTGCCTATGTAATGTTTAGTAGTTTAGTTCGTAAAAAATTGCGTGATGAAGTATGTATTATTATTTAGATATTATTTATAAAATTCCAAACTTACTGTCGCATACCGTTTACCTAATTTTGTCTCATAACACTCGAGTCACACATTAAAGGCTAAACCATAATGTGCATATAGTACAGTCGATTTGGAAGTTGCCCTCCGAAAAATGACCCTCCGGAATTTGACTTGATAAATCGATAGGGGGGCATAAAATAAAGTTAATGTTAGATTTCCGAATTGATCCCCCCCCCCCTGTTTTTGAGAAAATCCAAAAAAACTTTGGATGCGTTTTTCTCAGAATCTATGGGTTCTAGAGAAAAGTTTATTTAACAAAAAAGTTAGAGGACATTGTTAACTACATTTTATCAGAATTATGGTTGAAAATGAGAATATCAAGTAAACATTATGGTATATTAATCCAAATATATAAAAATGAAATAAAATTTATGGAATACGCGCATCAGCGCGGCCATAAAGTACAATTTTTACACTTTGGCAAGCTCCAGCTCGAGAAGGGTAAGTTTTACAAAAAAATTGTTTAAATAAAAAATGTAAATATTTTTGTGACGAACAACTTTCCCATTTAGATTACTATGAAAAAAGTATTTATTCCAAACGAAAATGCCAAAAAACCACTTTTTTGAAACTTTAGCGCCACCTACTTTTTGTAATTTAAGTCGGACGACTTGACTTCAATGAGATAAAATGTAGTTAACAATGTCCTCTAACTTTTTTGTTAAATAAACTTTTCTCTAGAACCCATAGATTCTGAGAAAAACGCATCCAAAGTTTTTTTGGATTTTCTCAAAAACAGGGGGGGGGATCAATTCGGAAATCTAACATTAACTTTATTTTATGCCCCCCTATCGATTTATCAAGTCAAATTCCGGAGGGTCATTTTTCGGAGCAACCCTATTTTTTCGTGCTAAATCGACTGTACTAATACCGCTCCGTACGGAAGCCCATGCAATCTTGCGATTACACACAAAACCTATCCCCAAACCACAATGGGAATAGTCGTTCGTTTCGTCAAGTTTCGTCAAGTCTGTTTTGCTATGCAAGGTACGATCATAGACAAATAATAGATAGATATCCAATCTCATAGCAAAACTTGTTCCAATGAAAACAAATCTGAGCGGAAAGCCCAGCTAGTTCAACTTCCTTTAAGTTTGTGTGCGTAAGGTAAATATTTAGAATATTTCTCACTTCAGAACACTGTCTCTTTTTCAATTTTCATATTGAGCCTGCTCACCAACTCAATTGAGAACTTTTGCAAGAAAAGATTGCTCTAGGAATTTTTAGCCTGATAGAGTAAAAAGATTTCTATTGAATATTTTGTTTAAATTTGTTTATAAGAGATTGAGGATGGTAACGGATAAGGTAAATTGGGGCTATTATAATTGCTTTTCATCAGATTAAGTTTTATAGATAAGAATTATCCGGATATACATATTTAAAGTTGGAAATTAAACGAGTATCATAACAAAACCCCACATTGTTGACATTGAAATCAGTATGAAGATAAAAATGGTACAAGTAACATTGAAGACATATGTTGAGCACATAGATAAATAGATACCTCCTTTAAGGGGATATATGTATATACTATTTATGATCGGCTTGTATTATTTCACTAGATTCAGAACACTTTTATCTAAGCCGTGCCGATTTTATAAAAATTATGATGATGAGATATGTTCATTTATTTCAATAATAAAATTCCGTTGAAACATAAATAGATTTCGCCATTAACATGATAAAAACGTACATATATACCATTTGTTATAAAATAAAATAAATGTGTGAATTAATGTTTAACTTCTCAGAATTTTTAGACTTTTTTGTACTCCTGCTGCTGTACTGGTACTAAAAATTTGCACTGCAAATTTTACTGTCATTTTCTCAAATCAATTAGGTTGCAAATGAGTATTTGTTAGTTTGGGGCAAACTCTAGTAGAGGACTTCTTGTCCAAATCGAACAATTTTTGCTGTAATTATTTCTCAAAAAGATATAACATACGTACCTTAAAGAAAAGTAGTAAGGAAAGGTTTTTATAATATCTAAGGTACAGATATTCAAAGCAATACTATATACTATTACATTACATAGTCTTAACTACTCTGATGACCATGTGATATTTACTCATGCCCGGCTTAAATAATTTATTCAGGTACCTGTAAAGCATTAAAAGGATGTTTAACACGTGCGAGTATATAAAAAAAATGGGCTTTCTTGAAGAAATATTCTCAGTGCATTTCCATTTCAGGTACCCGTGCGTTATTCTAAGTCTCGCGTGCATTCTTTAAAATTACCAGTGGGTTATTCCCAAAAGACTTTACAGTGGGCAATCGGGCAGTTTCCACCCGTAAACCCGTGCGGTATAGTAGTGGTTTCCTCGCATGTGTGATGAAAAATGAAAAGAAGCAAACCCCGCGAGCTCTTAGGAGCTGACGGACGGCTGAGACTCGAGAGAAGAGGAAGAGATATGTCGCCGCCATGCCACCGCAGAATCCATGCTGCCCGCGTGCTGAGCTAAACGAACAATTTTCTCTCTCTCCCGAAATGATATATCGAGCCATATTAGGGATGTGTTAGTAAGATCAGGCGACATCAGGCTACCAAATTGAAAGCTCAATGGATTGAGCTTTAGGACCAGAATGGAAATCTATATAAGTTATTTGTCTATGGTACGATCTGGAGCGTACCTTGCTCAAAGTTTCAAAAGTTTAATTAATCTTCTGCACTCTAATAACACACAAATCAGAGTGTTTTATCACACTGTGACAGCCTGTCGAATAAGCATCCGTTCGTTCAGTTTTGGCAGGTTTCCGTACGGAATGCACATTATGGTTTGGCTTTTACAGTGTAACTGTTTATTTCTCTCATTTGACTCAGCGCGAAAGTGGAAAACGATAGATACCTATCTCCTGCGTATCGGGGTAAATTATCAACCGATGATAAATTTATCCTTTTATGTTTCCGAGGTTGTGAATCTCGTATCTATTATCGAAATGGAAAATAAAGATGGATCAAATATTACCATTGTTACATGCAAACTTGAAACCGGCTTCAAGCCGACATGAAAGTCATGTGACCTCGGATCGACTTCCAGCCGGCTTGGTTCAAGTCGATCCGAAAAATTTGTCGGATTGACTTGAACTAAAGCCATGTAACCGCAGCTTGAGCGCTTGAGTTTTGACATTCGAGTCGCAAATCAGCTGTAAATGGCTAAGTGAAAATTTTGTATAACCGAAGATATTTCAGAATGGCTAAATGAAAATTTTGTATAACAAAATAATAGAGCAAAAGGAATGCTTAAGCCTTTTAAATGGTTTTAAAATTGTAAGTTCATATTTAATTTTCTTAAGAAATCTCTTCGAAATTCGTTAAAATTAATGATTTACAAAAGTTGCACACAAAAAAGATCAAATGCTTTCTGCAACCACATATCTCGTGGTGAACCAATGCAAACTTTCAAGCCAGCTTGAAGTCAAACTCTCAAGTAGGTAAGCTATCACGGATGATTGAACTGTAAAGTAAATCAAGTAAAGTTCTCAATCCGACATAATAATGTTATATGACGTCCGAAAATTTTCAAATTACGGGGATTTTTTTTAAATCGGGTCCTGTAATGTTTTCCGGGTTGCTGATTTCGAATCTACTATCGAAATAAAAATTAAAGATAGTGGATCCAATATGGTGATCGAAAATTCCCACCTTGAAAGCATTGCTATGAAACCGGGTCTTTGTATGTCATCGGGGTTTCTGATTTCGAATCTCCTTCGAAATGGAAATTAAAGATGATGGATCCAATATGGCGCCCGAAAATTCTCAACTTCAAAGGATTGCTATGAAAACGGCTCTCTTTGTAGTTTCGGGGTTGCTGATTTCGAATCTATGATACCTAATATCTAAATTAGAGTGAACGCGAAGCGTAGAACACCGAATCTCAATTGATCTGGTGCAAATTCTGTTTTCACCTGCTATTTACCGTCTTTGTACAACATAAGTTGTTTCCATATGTACCTTAACTGACTGTGATATATACACTGTTTACATCTAATCTCGATGAAATTCTGTGCTTTATTCAGAACTGTGTAATATTTCGTTCTGCTGGTGTTTCTCTAGTGTATCTTGACTGTGGATGTGATTTGATCTGTAAAGCTTTTCACGCGGTGATGCTTCTTCTGATATCTGGCTGGACTTAATATTTCTTCCAAAGTGCCGAGCCGTTTTTGATAACTTCTGTGGTATTAGGCATTTATTGTATGAATAAAAATATTGCACTTTTTGTGATATATCTGAGTGCTGCTGTTAGAGCTGTTCCGGGTTACGCATAGTTCAGCTACTTACACTATCGGAAGTTATTTGTGCCCGCCCTGACTCTTTCACCTGAATATATGCAGATTTATATTAACCTACAGTGGCGCTTAATATTGAGTATCCCAGAGCAGATAAGTTTTTATCGTCCCTTTGGTTTGTTATTGACTATATGTGTTGTGCATATTTGTATTTTTATTTTTTCCGCTTTTCGGTGCTACATCGCGCAATTATGGAATTTTCTTATAATTTGCAGTTTTGACACTGTGATGTGCTTGTGATAACACTAACGGAGTAAATTTCCGCGAACTACTCAGTCACTCTCAACAGTCTCGACAAATTGATCCAAGGCTATTTTAACCAAAAGCTTTCAAGTAATTTCAACTAAGGTGTCGTTGATGGCTTCTTCTATAGACAATTTCCACTCTTTCATCTCCTGCGCAGATCTTTTAGCGTCTATTACGCCTGTCGTAGAGGACGTGCGCCGTAGCGTGAAACAGCTTCGGAATGACCTCGGATCCTGGAGCACTGTCGTCTTCGCCAATTTGGATTTGGTAGGATCTCTTGCGGGAAGCATTGTGTCCCTGTCGGCCCGCTGTCGTCCATTTCTTGATGCCGCTGTAGACTCTCTCTCTCTCTACGGACATTGAATAGAAAGCTTCTCGTCGCCGATGTGATTCTACAGGAGCCTCATCAACAGGAATTGACGCCGCAAATTGTTGCTGAGGAATTGCCGCACTAGCCAGATCAACACTACTCCGGCTCTCCCGATGACAATGACGATGCGCCATTCAGGCCAGCCGAAATTTGTCGGCATGTGTTTGTCTCTCGACGTCACCCAGAGACAACATCGGACCACAAACGCCAAACTGAAGACTTCAAGTGACATGATATCATTTTTCCGTATCGACAAGTCGCGGACCGGAATTACTTCGGGTTCACCTTCGTTTAAGAACACAGTTCCTGCTGACCTTTTTAAGGTAATTGCGAGCCCTTCGTTATGGCCCGATGGAGCCATTGCCTGTGAATTCATTCCAAGGCGTCGCGCGGCTTTGGATTCTGCTTGTGCTCCAAAAAAACCCATCACCTAAATCAGCATATACTATGCAAATGTAACTGGCCACCGCTCAAAGACGAGCAAGTTGTATGTGGTATTAACTCTACAAATTCATGTTTCGACATGTTCTGCTTGACCGAAACCTGGTTATATGGCTCTATTACTAATGCGGAGTTTTTTGTCCCAGAGTACATGGCTTTCCGTCGGGACCGTCACTCATCATCACTACATGCTCCAGTGGAGGGAGGAGTTTTGTGCGCTGTTCCTGTTCCACCAGAAGCAAGCGGTTGCGTTTACGAACCCCTCGCTTCTATCATAGAGGAACTATCAAGCTCTTTGCGGCAAATCCGGACTTCAACTTACCATCCATTGACTGGAGGAATTCTGAGGACAATGGACTGGTGCCATTCTATATTTCTTCGTCGCTTTACTGTCCCGCATTTATTTTTGGTGTTGCTTCTGCGGGACTGACGCAGTGTTCCCGTTTAGGCAATACATCCTGCAGGCTTCTGGATCTCGTTTTTTCTACGGACCCTGCTTCTACTTTGGTCTAATACTGTTTGGTTCCTTTGTTTCCTGAGTCATTTTGTCATCCCGCTCTTCAAGTCGTTTTATTTTATGATCCTGTTACGGCAATTGTACTTTTAATTTTAAAAAGACTAATTACTCCAAACTAAATAACTTACTCTGTAATTGTGATTGGAATAATGTACTTTCACAACGGGACGTCGATGCGGCGACCCGTGCTTTTTTACGATTGTATTCCTCTTTGCACCCCCATGATTAGGTTGAATGATTCGTTTTCTGATCCATCTTGGATAAACAGTTACGTAACAAAATACGTTGACAAATTTAAAAACAAAAGCTTGGAAGCAATTCTGTGTGTCATAGAGCGAGAACGATTTTCAAAATTGATTATATTTTGCGTCACCAATTTATTTTGGGATTACATAGAAGATACTTACAGCGAGTATATTTATATTATTAGTAAGCCAAGACAGTTTTGGAAATTCGTAAATTCCAATCGTAGAACGGATAGCTATCTGTCAATTTTAAAATTGGTGGATGTTGAAAGCGGGGATCCTTTAACCATTGCGAGTCTTTTTGGGGACTTCTTTGAGATTAAACAATAACTGTGGTATTAAACTTTAAGGATTTTACTTCTATGGCGACTTCGCTGGAATAAGAGATTTGACGACTAATGACGTCATAATTACAGAACACATTGCTAGCCTGGCTGATAGTTTTTAATATGGGCCGGCCGGAATTCCGACCACCCTTCTGAAAAGTTGTTGTGACTCCCTTGTTAATCTTTTGACATATTTATTAAATTGTCTATTTCCTCTGGAGTGCTTCCCAAATCATGGAAATCATCTTTTGTTATCCCTCTTTACAAGAAGGGTAATATAAATAGAAAAATTATATGACATGACACGTGCCATGTGTTTCGGTCCCCTTGTGTACTTGGGCTCCAAGGACCAGCGAGTGCTTTCCCAATTAGCGGAAGAAGATCACTAGCCTCTTTTCCAGCTTACTTTGTGATTTTTTATTAGCTGCTAGAGACCTTACCTTTGGTAGGGGGACTCTCTAGTCAGCTGGTATTAAAAGCCAATTCTTAAAAGAATACTTTATTTTTGAAATTCTGCATCCTCTGTGGATCAGCTCCTTTTATTTGCATTCCCCCAAGTTTTCTTTAAATTTCCCGATGCACTAGAATCGGTCATCATCCAAAAATCCCCCTATCGGATTCTTCGTTAAAATTGAAAGTTTTACCCGGAATTGTCCATCCAGCAATTATTGGTCGGGGTCAATTCCCCGAGCCGTTCAATATTGTAAGCATCGAAAAAAAATGCTGACGCAACATAATCGGTCGCCCGAGTGCATTGCTTTAGGCTGTTGCGCAGCGGGGGCCAATTTGTTTGCGTTGCATTGCATTGCTCTTGCGCTTGAACAACGTTGTCAAGTTGACACAATGTATACAGAATTTCCAAAATCTTTTGATCATGTATACCATGCTGTTCTTCTAAGAAAACTAGAGGGATATGGTTTACAGGAGCCCGTATTGTCTGGGCTGTCGTCTTACTTATCTAACTGTAAACTGCATGTTGTGTTGTCAGGTTATACGACTTTCGATTTTATTGTCGTGTCTGATGTTCCACAAGGATTCATACTTGGTTCGCCGTTATTTTTGTTATATTATATATTAACGATTTATTGCAAATATTGCTTCTTATTGTCTTTTATATACTGACGACCTCAAAATCTTCCCTATAATTAATTGCAATAATGACTGAATTTCTGCAATACGACTAGATTGCTCTCGAGGATTGGTGCAATACTAACCCGCTGTGCATTAATGCTAGTAAATGTTATAAAATGATGTTAACGTCTAAAAAGTCTCCTCTTGTGCGTGAGTACTTTCTGAATTCCGTGATTTTGTTGGCGGTTACGCAATTTAAGGACTTGGGAATAATTTTTGACTGTAAATTGACTTTCTAATATGTACACATTAACGATATTTGCAAAAGATCTTATAAACTAGCGGGGTTGATACTTCGGAGCACAACATATTTCCGTAGTATAACCACTCCTAAACTTCTGTTCCAGGCTATTTTACGTAGTATTCTGGAATACTGCTCGCCGATATATTCTCTTCACCATCAAAATAACATCAGTGGAATAAAACGTGTGCAGCGGAAGATTTCTCGTAGCCTGTTTGGTAGATTTAATTAACCTACTTACCACGATAGGCTCTCTATCCCCAACCATCATCCTCTTGTTGATAGGAGACGAATGCGTACTTTACCACCTGTACAACGGAATTCTGCACACATCTTTGATTGTTGCACTTAGTTTGCGGATTCCTTCTTTCTATAGTAGAACAACGATATGTTTAATCCATCTAATGCCTCGTTGATGTGTATTTTCACTCTCCATTGCTACGTTCTCAGCGAAATCATGATAGGTTGCAGTTTGGTACTCTGAAGTGCTCATTCCACTATGTCAAACGAGCTATCTTAGATAATTTGCCTAATTCCTATTCTTAGTTCATTACAATTACAAATGATTTCTGTACGAAGCTATGTATTTACATAAATAAATAAGATCACTGGACAAAGGAAAAATGGGTGGGGGTACTTAGTCTGGTAATGAAACAACAAGTTAGTGCTCGCCGAGTGATCCACGAGAGCGCGTGTCATTGTTTGTAGCGTAGTTTGAGAAAAATAAATTACTGTGTTAAGAATTTAATACTGCAAACAATTTCAGGCTATGCTGAGCTATTTATTATTGAATTTGGGAAAACTATACATGTAAATAAAGTTCAAGCAAATTCAGCGTAACGCAGGTAGAATTAAAGCAGAAGCAATCGGAAAGAGAGAATAGTCAGCGTTACCTATTGATGAAGAACACCTAGCGAAAAAAGCCCATCGGCACAATCCTTGATGAATGGCATCAAAATTTCGCTGCGTCGACTTCCATGATCTCCAACAGAGGGGGGTTTCCACAGCGTATTACAGCCTCCAATCGGTGAAGATTACTCATTAAAAGAAATAATAATAAAATAAATTTATAATAGGTCATAATAAAAATAAAAATTTAAGATCTCCGAAATCATGGCTTGGTTTTAAATAGAAAGAAAACCGCTTCGAATAGAAGCATAAGAAAAATTTCAAATAAAAGATGAAATTCTCCATTCACAGAATAAAAAAGTTTGACTTTTAACACTCTCATCAGAACATCAGAAGCGGTAGATCAGGTGAAAGCGAGGCAAACTAAGCTAGTTAGGATTTTCCGACAATAAGGATCCTTTCCTGGAAATATTGTCTATGAAGCCGATAAACTCCACTTTTTTCGGTCGCCATTTATCCTCGGAAATTTCGTATGATAGTATTGCAAACCGTATTTATAATACAATACATGGGGCTCTATCAAGTAATAAAGTACCTACATTGGAAAATACTGTGTTTTCTAAAAAATATGTAAAATTATTATATATTTTTAATTTATATTAATCTTCTTTATATATATAATTCTACTGTACGTGTGTTGTCACTGAACTCCTTCTAAACGGCTGGACCGATTTGATTGAATTTTTTTGTATGCGTTTGGGTGGCGCCCCGGATGGTTTAGATTTACAAATCAGCCCGCAGATGGCGCTGCAGTCGGTATGAATGTAATGAATTTCATATATTGCCATGCCGTGTGCCATGTTATGGGTATCGTTGGAAAGGGGAGGTAGTGTAGAATGTGTTGATGAAAGAAAGGTTGGTGAAAAGTGTGAAATGTGGGAATTATTGCTGAAAACGTGTTTTTGTTGTGGGGAGGGGTGGGGGTGACACCCCCAGAACTGTATCTCAGGGGTAGGAAGAAGAGGCACTATAGGAAATTGGGCCGGGTTGATGAAAGTTGCTGAAAATAGTGAAAACTTGGTTTTTTCGGTGGGTGCCGACAAAATTGAAACGGCTGTGGAAGAAAAGTGTATGCATGAATTGGAATAATTTTTTCATCAATCGATAGCTAAGGAAGCAGAGTAATCTATATATATAGAAATGTATCCCTATTTCCATTGGTCACGACATCACGCGTGAACGGCTGGACCGATTTTGCTAATTCTTTTTTTGTTGAGTTTGTTATTTGTCAGGAGAAGGTTCTTATGAAAGAAAAAATTAAGAATATTGCGCGGAAAATTACAAAAATATGTTTTTGGTTTGGGTTTTTGGGTGATATAGGAGAGGGGGTGCAATAAGGAGGTGGTATAGGTATGGGCAGGTGTCGGGCAGGGCAACGTCTGTCGGGTCCGCTAGTATATATATATATTTATATTAATTCTGTTCGGCAAGGGAGCTTTATTCCGAGAGAGGCGGATACAGATAAGAGTGTCATGGACGACGACCAAGGTTCAGGTGTTGCCAACCTCCGGAGTTAATTTAACGAACGTAGGCTGGGGTCACCCTTTGTTACAGCTCGGCTATCCTGGCAGCTGAATTCGTCCTCGGATTCTGAATTGGCTATGCAGAGGATCTCTTCGTCAGGAATGGTGCACCATGGTTTCATCGCATCGGATGCGTATACTGATTCAAATGAACGTTGATTTACAGGTGCTCCAGGGATGTCTTTTATTCGGTAGCGGTCATTGTTGAGAACTTCTGAGTCGTAGTACTGTTTTTGTTTGCGTTGAGCGTTTTCGATGTTTTCCAGGGATTGTGCTCTGACGTCTTCTAAGTTAAGTTGCATTGGAGTATCGTCGTTCTCATGTAGCGATAGGAGAATCTTGTTTTGCAGCGGATCCCTTGGATGAAATCCGAATAAGAGTTCATGTGGAGAGCGCTTGGTTGATGCGTTTTGACTTGAGTTAATTTGTCCCAATTCCTCTCAACATCGGCCATTGTTCGTAAGCAATTCAAAACGGTGCGATTGCATATCTCTATTTGGCCGTTTCCTCTCGGACATCTAGCAGCCGTAAACACGTGTTTGATAGAGTTATTTTCACAATACTTTTGGAAATCTTTTGATGTGAAGGCCGTTCCACGGTCAGTTATAATTCGTGTAGGGACTCCAAAGTGTGTTGTAAGAGCGTTTAGGGCCCTGATTGTAGCGTTTGTTGTAGTGTTCTTAACGGCGTGTAAGACGATATACTTCGTGAATGCGTCTACAATTCCCAGAATATGTGAGTTACCTGCTGAACTCTTAGGGAAAGGACCCGGGTGATCAATATGCAACGTGTGGAAAGGAATGACTACTTTCTCGATACTGTGCAGCTCACCCTCTGCTTTTCCAACTGGAGGTTTATAATACGCGCATCTTATACATGAAGAAATGTAACTCTGCGTTTGACGTCGCATCTTCGGGAACCAATAGTCACGTTGCAAGTGTTGAAGCGCCCTTTCAAGTCCGTGGTGCCCTATATCGTCATGGTAGGTTTGGATGATTCTTCCGATAACGTTTCGAGGTACTACCCATTTGAGAGTGCCCTCTACTTTTCGGAATAAGCGTCGATCCTTTAGAGCATAGTCGATGTGTACCTGTTTCTCTTCGTTGTTGACAGGATCTCTTCTCAAAATTGATACCATATCTGCCAGCTTTTCGTCTTGAAGTTGGATCGTCAAAAGCCAATCGTCGTTACCAACATTGAGAGTAAATACGTTTACATCTGATTCTTCGTCTACTCGTGTAGTGTCCTGCGGTTGTCTGCTTAAGCAATCTACATGCTGTATCAGACGTCCTTTTCGGTATTCCACTGTAAAGGTAAAATCCAATAGGGTTAGCCACCATCTGGCTATTCGAGGGATAATGTCCTTCTTCTTTGAGACTGCACTTATAGCCTGACAGTCAGTCACAAGAGTAAAGCTTTTGCCTAGAAGAAAACTGCGAAAACGTGAAAGAGTTTCGACGATTGCTAACACTTCCAACTCGAAGCTATGATAAACGCGTTCTTGCTCGGTTGTACGTCTACTAAAATATCTAACCGGTCGCAGCTTTCCGTCAGGGTCCCATTGCAATAATATTCCTGCAAGGCCCGAAGCACATGCATCGGTGTGGACTTCATACTCCAATTTAGGATCGAAGAGCGTTAACACAGGGCGTGAAACTAAAATGTTCTTTAATTTATTAAGCGCGTCGTCTTGATTCTTTGACCATATAAAATCGTTATGCTTTTTCAGAAGGTCGGTGAGAGGTCGTGCGATAATACCGTATTCCGGAATGAATTTTCTAAAATAACTGGTGAGGCCGATAAATTGTCTTAATTCATGAAGATTCGTCGGCTTCGTAAATTCTTTAACGGCACTGATTTTAGAATCGTTGGGTCTTACACTTTCTGCGGAAATGTCATAGCCCAAGAACTCTACATTTTTCTTAAAAAAATGGGACTGCTTTAATTTCAGGGTTAGTCCCTCTTCCCTTAGCAGGTTGAAAAATTCTTCCAAGACAACGATTCCATGTTCGAACGTTTTGCATGGAATGAGGATATCGTCCATGTATACCACCAAGTTTCCTTTTCGCATTTTTCTTCCTAGGTTATTCATTAGGCGTTGAAAGTGAGATGGAGCGTTGGACAACCCGAATGGCATTCGACAAAATTGGTACTCTCCGTCAGGGGTTACAAACGCTGTAAACTTTCGAGAGTCTTCAGCTATTGGGATCTGATAAAAACCCGAAGCAAGATCCAGCACTATGAAGTAGCTACTGCCACTCAACTATTGAAGCAAATCCTCAATAACGGGCAGAGGATGTCGATCCTTAATCGTAATGTCGTTGATTTTTCGGAAATCAAAAACCATCCTATCGTCACCATCTTTTTTCTTTACGAGAATTGCCGGCGATGAGTACTCGGACGTAGACGGCTGAATTATGTCGGCGCGCAACAACTCGTCGACAATGACTTTGACTTTTCACGTTGCGGGTACGATAGGCGGTAAGGACGGCAACTAACTATTTCTGGCTTGTTAAGTTTTAGCGTAAACAGGGAATTCCGAGAACAACCCAATTCAAAAATGTTCGTGGCAAAACACGTTCGATATTCATTTATTAAGTGTAGCACGGTTAGTTTTTGCCTCTCGTTCAAATCACCGTAATTAATTTCGTTTAAGGACAGGCTCCTTCGTTTGATTATCCCTTCCGTTTGGAATTTTATCTAATTTTCCAAAATGTTCGCGTTTGAATTCATTTTCGTTTGAATTACCGGGGTTTTTATTTTTAAATTCACTTTCGTTCGAGTTATCTAGATTACCGTTGAAATGTTTGTTTGCATTGTCAGAAATAATTTTAAGATTCTTATTCCCGAATTCGTTTGCATTTGCATATCACTTTTATTGTTGGTATTTTCGTTTTTAAGTGTTTTTCTGTTATTACCAAAGTTTTTGCGTACGTTGCTGCATACCTGCAGATTACAGCTCGTTGGACCAGCAGCTCGCCCGTCGCTGCTTACATTTCCATTTACAGCGTTGTGTTCTTCATCGTTGACGCTAGTGTTGTCTATTTGTAGCCGGCCATTCATTCTCACGATCACGATGTTGTCTTCGTCTAGCTAGGAAGTCTCGCCCTACAAGTAAATCACAGAATAAGAATTTATCCTCAACAATAAGTAGACTGATCTTGGCCTCCGCTCGATCCACTAAGAGCTTAACTTCGGTGCGCCCCGTCGTCGTGCATCCTCCATTTCCGAAACCTTTGAGCGTAATTCGAGAGTCCTCGTAATTCAGTTTCAAATCTCTTACAAGACTTTCTTTAATAAGACTGACATCGCTGCCCATGTCAATAAATGCCGACACCTTATGAGTTCCGTTGATTACCGCAATCTTGCAGTACTCGTCCTTCCTAATCAGTGACACTTTAGCGGTGGCTCTGCACTCACTGTTCGAATGACCAGACTTGCCACATTTTGAGCACCGGTTCTTTCGTTGGGGCTTAGGGCAATTGCGTCAGATGTGCCCTACTTGGTTGCAATTATAGCACTTTCGATCGTCCTTCACAATTTTTTCTTTTTCACTTTTATTTATTCTTGGCACGGACGATCGCTGTTGATTACTAAGAGACATCGTCTCCTCGTAGTTTTTATATTGCCGAAGCAGATCGTCAGGCGTTTTAAAATTTTGGAGAGAAAGTACTGATCTCAAGTCCCCACTGCCTAGCCCATTTATTAAGTAGCGAACCTTTGCTGCGTTGCTCAGAGAAATTCTACTGGCGATTGACAGGACTTCGAAATAATATTGCTCAAATGTTTCGTCCGCCTTCTTTCGACGCCTACTCAGAAGCAGATGAATTTCGGATTCATCCTGGAATGTGGGAAATGCTGACACTAACCCAACTTTTAGCTCTGGCCAAGTGGTTACCGAGGCTTGACTGCCCTGCAGCACCCATTAGCTTAGAGGAAGCGAGGAGCAAAACTGATTTGTCACCCAGCTCGTACACTGAACGAAGATTTTCAATTTTTCGCAACCACTGCTCACTTGACAGTCCTGTTTTGTCCGCTGGATTAAAACTCGGGGCAATGTCAATGAGTTCTCGTATGTTATGCTGAACAGTGCGCTGAACAAGTGGATACCTGTCAACAGGATTATTGCTCACCACGTGGGGGAGACTGTTAATCTGTTCCATGTCCCTCACGGGGCGTTGGCGTTTGCGGGTGTAGCCTGCGATGGTTCTTCTCCTCCTGGGGCCGGACAAATTACACTCCCAGTAGGAAGAGCACTGTTTGCTGCCGTTGTGGTTGCACATTGGGATTTGAGCTTAAGCAAAGAGAGATTTGCTTTACTTAATTCGAGTTGCAAACGTAATACTTCCTCCTTTCGCCGGTACAGCTCCATTTCCTGCTGGAAAGAAAATCCAGATGCGTCAGGTCTCTTCGTGGCGGGATCAACATCCACCGTCATCGTGGTACTCTCGTTATCAACCTCTGGGATGTCTGCCAAAAGCGTTGAGCTGGCTAAGTCCTTGCCGAATCCGGGCATATCTTCGTTGCCTGTACTCATGGCGACGTAAATTCTGCGTGAACTCCGTAGTTACCGTGTCCGTATGACTTTTCGTCTTCACCAAAACCGTGCGCCGATGTATGAGACTCTTTTCACGTTTGAGCTCAAACAAAACTCGCGTGCAGGCGAAGGTTTATAATTTTATGAATATGTTTAATGAAGAAAATCCCACTTCTGACGTGTAAAATTATATTTAGGGCAGAGGGCACAAAAACACTTCTGTTCGGCAAGGGAGCTTTATTCCGAGAGAGGCGGATACAGATAAGAGTGTCATGGACGCCGACCAAGGTTCAGGTGGTGCCAACCTCCGGAGTTAATTTAACGAACGTAGGCTGGGGTCACCTTTTGTTACAAATATATATCCATGTCTCCCATGTTTTTTTTTCAAATTTCCAGTATCAATCTTAACCACTTTTAATCATTAAAAGATTGTATATTTAAAAAAAAAATACCACGTTATTTGTTATTATGTCATACTACACACTAGAGAAGTAAAACTTCTACACAAAATTCACAAGATTTATAAGTATATCTAGCAATCCTTTGAAGTTGAACATTTTCAGCAGCAATGTTGGATCCGCCGTCTTGAATTTCTATTCCGATAGTACATGCGAGACGACACCGAAAATATAAAAGCACACCTTTTCAAGTAAATTTTGAAGTTGACAAATTTCAGTCGCCGTATTGGATCCCCTGTCACGAATTTCCAAACTTCGAAAGCTGAAAATGCTTCTAGTACTTGCTTATGATACATACCGACATAAAACCTGTGTCAGCTGGTTCAGTGCTTGTGGAATATATGTCAGCTGACTATGATAAAGAGCGAAACATTTTTTTTCCTAAATTATGGGGGTTCTCTGGTTTGATGGGTTCAAAAAATCGATTTTTTTTGTTGCATAAATTGTTTCCTTAATATGACTAGAATATGGTGGTAAAGTAATTTTTCAAAATTCGAAGTCATTACAGATACAGCAGTTAGAAGGGGCAGGTGTTCGGAGCGCTGAGAGGCCAACCTTATTGTGTTCTGTCGGCTTGATACCTGAGACCCTTCTATACAAATGTTTGCTTATACAAGTACAGACATGTTTAAACAAGGTTTGGAAAAAATTGGTGTAGTTATTTACGTTGAAGCTTCGAAGAGCACATCATCTACGAAAAATTAGTTTGAAACTCGAAACTTCAAACACCTTTTTCTCAAAACTATGTTTTTCAAATTTTTCTCCATCATATCTCGAGAACAGCTGGCCGATTCACTTCAAATATATAGGGTCGACTCAGCATATACATATAGACGTTCTATTATCAACCCAAAATTTAAAATTTTTCAAATTTTTTTTTTAACAAAAAGTTGACAAAAAATACATGAAATTCGAAATTTTTTTTTCCGAAGTCTGTCAAAACTCCAATTTTCAAAATTTTCTTTTCATAATAGTCCATTCTATGTATTTAAGCTTACAGATTAAAACGCCGCCGATTTTTTTTAGTTTCAGATAAGTCAATCACCTGATTTCGGGGAGGGAGTGAGCGTCCATTTTTTCGAAGCAGGTGTCTTCAGAGCGCTATAAATTTGGTTCTAATGAATATTTTTAGTTAAAAATTCATATGTGAAAACACTTATAAATAAATGATAAAAACTACAAAGTTCTATCTCTTCATTGGTCCTCACAAAAAAATCCCAAAAATGCTTAAAAATCAGACCGTAAAAAAGCAATTGTCAGCTGCTTTGTTTGTTGGTGGAATAGTAGTCGGCTAATGTTGTTAAGATTTAACATTAATCGGCTTAGGAGCAGGTGCGCGGTGGCTTTGAGTCTCGGCTGACGACTATTCCATCAACAAGCAAGCAGCCGTCTATTATTTTCGTTTATTATAATGAAAAATCTGTAACGTGTATCAATTTCAAGTCTCATGAAATGGTTTTAACCGAGATATAGCCGTTATGGCTATGTATATGTAATTAAAACGCTAACGCTCGAGCTTGTTATTCCTCCTGTGAGTTTATTTCTGCACAGATTTTAATGATTCCAACACTAATCGAAAGAGCTTATCAACTGAATATGGAACATCCACTAATAAACTTTATAAAAAGTAAAATGGCGAATTCAAAATGGCGACCGAAAATTCTCTCTTTGCTGAATTGATTTGTTTTGCAATGTGCGTAGCCGGTCATAAAAGCTAGTATCTAATAATCGTCCCCATAACACGATATTTTAAATTTGAATTGAACAATCTGTACCAAGCATGATTGCCAGCGATCAAAGAGTGGCCCTAAAAATGGGCCAAAATTCGCCTGTTTCGTGGATCTCATATATCAAATCTAAATGTATGTTTATAACTTCTCAGAGAAGTTTCAAGATGAGCATCTTTCTTTAAGTTTGAGAAATGGAAGTTAACGAAATTAATTTTCGTAGGAATAAAAAAAGACATCTGTTCTCGACGAGCTACCGATTTATTCTACTTGAATATTTCCCGGCTTATAATAATTATGATTTTACAACTAATCATTATAAATTTCTTAAGACTAAGCAATTTCACAATATTCAATATTGGGTCCCTGCATCAGCAGGAAGTGGCGGCGGCGCGTGTACTGCAGGTTGTTGGACGCGTGAACACCGGATGTGGGCCGTGTTACTTGAAGTGGCGGCGGCGGCGCGTGCACTGCAGGTCGTTGGATGCGTGAACTCCGGATGCGGGTCATGTTAACTTGGATGATGATAGTTGACTAAATAGATGGGTTAATAAATTTCAGTAGAATAAGAGTTTTGACTTTCAAGAATGTAAAAAGATAAAGAAAATTTATCAGGGCTTATTTTATTATTGTTTAAATTCAGCTGTGCTTCTTTAAATGTACGATATAGGTTTTAAATTTAAATCCGTTATATTATTGGAATAAACATCGTGTTATGCGGACGATTATTAGTTACTTTTATGACCGGCAACGCAATGTATAAAACAAATCGGTTCAGGAAATTGAGAATTTTCGGTCGTCATTTTGGATCAACAATTTTACTCTTTAAAAAGTTTTTAAGTGAATTTTCATATTCAGTTGATAAGCTACCGATTAGTGTTGGAATCATTAAAGTCTGTGTAGAAATAAACTCACATCAGGAATCACAAGCTCTCGCGTTAGCTTTTTTTTAGGAATATTCAGGTTGTGAAATAAAAGAGAAAGATGAGCATTTTATTTCCTAAGACGTTTTAATTATATAGATAGCCTTATCGGCTATATTTTGATAAAAACATTTGATGCTTGAAATTGATACACGTTACAGGTGTTTCAGATTGTGGGTCAAGTTTACCCTGGCGATTTTCCCCCGCTCTTTTTTCCCCCGGCTATTAATTTTCACCCGGTCATTTTTAGCCCGGCTATTAAATTTTCCCTTGTTGTACTTCAGTGTATTAAATATTTGGTAAAAGACACAAAAGATATTTTGTGCAGTATATAAAACAGGGCATAAAATAATTTGTACAAGGCACATTTCAGTCTTTCAGTCAGTCAGAAACTTATAAAGGAAAAATTAATGATCGCGGCAAATCTAGCCCCTAAGAAAGAAGGCTAAGGGGAAACAGGGGCTCGGGGAAAATTAGAAGGAAAAACCTGATGCAGTACCTACATATTTATTCGAAATTTGTGTCTCGATACCTATAGACATTTTTTATTTCACAAGATAACGGATTTAGTTGAAAATATATAAATGCGTTTCACTTTAAAGCGAGTTCTCGCTCTTGCTGCTGGAGGGCTTCCCTCGAAGCACACTATATTGCCAAACCATTAAAAGAAACCGTGTCTGAAAGCCGGCAGTCATTTATTTTGCTCTGACAAGTAAATGAAAATTTAAGTTGATGTAACGGAATCCATTCATTCAGCATGATGGATATTATTGCTCTTTATGCTTCAGGACCACGTTAGGAAGAGTTCGTGAAAGCACTTTAAGTTTCAAAAATAATAAAAGCCAAACAAGAATCAGATCTAGCTTCTTAAAGGACCATTGATTGATTTTTGAAAAAATAAGGCAGCTTTCCCCCAAAGTTGTCAGGATGAAAAAAGGAAAATATTTGCACTCCGCCCATCTAAAAGATATACATACCTACTCTGCTGGTGAGATATAATGTTTGGACATGAAACGCCATGGAATATCTCTTGGGAATCTCGCTCTCCAAAGCTGTGCCGAAATGTTTCGTTTCCCTAATTGCAATTCTTCACGAGTTCCTTTGGCGGGTGTTAGGTTATATAAAATGCTTGTGATTTGCACGAGATCAAAGAAGATCTCCACTCCATGAGGTAGACCACTGATTTTTTGTGTAAATTATAAATTCAGTTCGGTGAATATTTTGGTTTTCAAAGAGACACTATGAAACCTACAGGTGACCCTCTGTTTTCTCGGTTTTAATGTAGCCAAGAAAATTCTGCCTTTGTGCGTTTAAATGGTAAAGGGAATGTGAAAGCACAAATTGTTTTTGAAAGCCAACATGTCTAATAATGAAATAAGAACATGGAATCTAATACAAGAGCTGTTAGTGAATCGCTCGAAGGCATCTTGTGCACACTTATCCTCATTCTTGAGTGAAATGTCTGCTCAACAAACATATCAAATTAAACGTATGCTAATTTCTGAATATTATCCTGTTTTCAGTCATTACATGAGACAAATTCTCGAAGCGCTAAGATATTGCCACGAGAATGATATCCTGCACAGGGACGTGAGACCGGCATGCGCCCTACTAGCAACAGCAGACAATTCGGCTCCAGTGAAATTAGGTGGATTCGGTTCAGCGATCCAACTGCCTGGCGGACGGGAGACAATTGAAACCCATGGTAAGTAGTTCAGCCAAACTTTTCATTCTCCACGCCCTGCGAAACCATGCTCGTTTTTTTTTACATATAAGACTGTTTCCATCTTTCGAATTGTACACCACTGCTCGAAAGAAAACACACATTTTACACTTGTTTGCACTCATCATCAGAGCGAGTGTGTATATTTTCACTTTCAAAAAATCTTTTGTTTACCCACTTTTGTGTGCTAACCCCCCTTTCCTTTCAGCCATTCCATCTTCGTATATCGCTTGCCTTTTTGTGTTTTCGGCGAACTCTCGAGAAACATTCTATTTCACATCCCCCGCAGTAGTAATTTATATTTGTAGAACTTTGTTGGTTCGCTCTGTTAGATAAACTCAGTGCCGCGAAAGTGAAACTGACGTCCCTAACCCGTATTTCCTTGCGAGGCAATATGTTTTCCCTGCTCAATTTCCGGTCGGCTTCATCCTTTTCGACGGAGGCGTCCAGTTTAACGCGATTTATTATCGCATTTCGTGGCTGTCAGAAACTTGGTGCGTTGGTCCTTAAAAAAAAATTAAAAATCAAAAAGAAAAAACAAGGCCGGCTAAAGTCAAAATCAGCGTGCTATGCTTTTCGGAAAGCGTTTCCCGGAGTTTTCTACTTTGCTTTCAGTTAGTTTGCATTGATGCATTCGGAATCATACCCGTATAATTTCGTTGGAGTTTTCGAAACACAATTATTTTGCTGCTCACTTGATGTGAGGAGTTTATAATAGCTTGAAGTTAAACTTTTGCTTTCTAGTCTATATAAAAAATAATCTAACTGAAACCTGATAAACACCCAACACAGGATGTGAATAAATACACATAAGAAAATATACAAAATAAAACTACAAATCTAGACAACAAGTATTATATAAAAGTTGGAAACGTTGATAAAATACAAAACAGGAGGTAGACCTGAATTGTTACAATTTTAGAATCCCACACTCACATCCTGCCACTCCGGATACAGCTAGATATCTCTAATTGATTACATATCTTTCTAATTTACGTTTGATAAGATCATATTTTTGGAGGAGCATCAGCATCTGATGATAAATATATCCACCCAACAAGATATCATTTAAATTCAATCTTTAATTTTGCAAGTGCATCCGCAATATCAAATATCAAAAGATGCATTAGGGATCAATAATTAATACATATAATAATAACTTTGTTCTCAAAAGACACAAAGACTTTAAAAATATATAAAAGAGGAAGATAAAAGGAAAAGATAGCTTCTGGTTCTAAATTTCAAAGGAAGTTCATCATAGTTGCGAGTTCAGTTAGAGATGTCGGTCAATCCACCTGATTCATACAATATTTAGCCAATAAATTGGTCACTCTGAAGAAATTAATTTGCTAATTATCGAATACTGAACCAATAAATTAATCACTGTGAACAAGTGTATTGAGGAAATTTGGTAATTAGTGAACAATAAACTGAATATTACAATAATCTAAGTGTCGTCTCTGGCCTGGATGGTATAGTTGCTTAAATGTGGGCGACATTGTTGGTGTGATTTTTTTTGAGTCCCCTTCTATAGTCTTTGTAGATCTGGTACATGAAGGATAGTCCTACTTCGATCGTCAGTATGATTAGGATGAGTTCTGTATTTTCCGATTTGATGTCTTCTGGATTGATGAAAATAGTATTCACTATTTCTTCTGCGTTGTCCACTTTTTTCGAATTAGTTGTGCCCATCGTGGTTGCTTGCTGTCTATGAATGATTACTGCCAGTTTGTTTTCCGTCTTAATTTTATATATGGACGATTTTGTTTATGCGTTATGTTTTGCGCACTTCATTGAGTCATCAAGGCGCCCGCGCGGGTGCCGTGTTGATAAAAAAAAAATTTTTTTTTCTTGCGCCCTATTACGCGAATTTGTGAGAAAAAACCGTTATTTTTCGTATTTTAGTTCTCATAAATAATTAATCAAAGACTTGTTCAAAAAAAATCGATAATAGGGTTCGATGCACGACACAAAATTCTTTTGAAAAAAAGTTCAATCAATTACGTCGCGGGGTTTAGAGCTCATTCGTGTTTTTCGATTTTAAAAAGATATCTAAATTGTTCTGTGTTTCTGATTGTTCAGGCACTCGAATTTATACATCTACCATTAAATTCTGCTTGTCTGCTCGGTAGTCTAGTCAGTAAGAGCGTTCGACTTTGGTGGTGCGTCGCTGATTTTGCCTTTTTTCACCCCTTTTTCAACTCTAAAGTCCTTTACTCAAAATCGGTGAGGCCACGCTTATACCACTATTTCTCTTCTAATACCCAACATCCTACTCCACCAAATATCAAAATCCCTATTGGCTCATTCGTGGAAATTCAGAGATATGATTTTTTGAAAATCACCTTTTATCACTCCAACATCAATTCTCACCCAAATTCCGTTCGTTCGCCGCCAACAGAGCCAAGATGCGGTGCTTTTTCTTCTTTTCGTGCACACAAGCCAAACAGAAGCCAATCAAGGAAAATTTTCCTTTGTCATTTCCGATAGAAATACTGTGACCCTTCCCCAATCTTTCTATGCTAATCTCAACTCATTATTGTTACTAATACTATGGATTTTACTAAATACTTAACTATCATGCCTATACACCACATTAAGGTCTTAAAAATTTACATAAATTCTCAGTAGTCCCTTTATCTAATTTTCATTTTCTTGCTAATAGTACATTTCTACCAAAAAATTAAAATACCTCTTTTTACCACCTTTTCTCCATATAATATTCACTTTAATCCAAAATCCAAATATTTTATTGCAACTTTTTCCAAAATGCTTTTATTTTGGTTTGAGCTAAGGTGCTTTGTACCTTTACTCTAATTGTGGCCCCAAAAGGAAATAATCCAAAGGCGTTAGATAACATCTGAAAATTCATCTGGAAATTAACGACTTACCGAACTTACCGCGCAATAAGTCCATGTTAAGTCGGGAAGTGTGAGGCGGTGGACCGATTTGTTGGAAATAAAGGTCGTCCACATCAATTTCATCAAATTTCGGGAAAAAAAATCGGTCATCATCGTATTATAGCGGTTGCCATTAATGGTAACGGCATCTCCTGCCTCATTTCGAAAGAAATAAGGTCCGATGATTCCGCATACCATAATCCACATCAAACTGTCAATTTTTGTGGACGCAATGGTGATTCATGAACAACTCGTAGATTTGATTCACTCCAATAGCGGCAATTTTGCTTGTTGACGAATCCATTGAGCCAGAAATGATCTGAGAAGGTGATTTTGCGATGAAAATCGCCGTCGAGATCCAACATTTCCAGCGACCAATCAGCGAACTGAGGAACTGTTATTATGCGTCTTATAGCGCGCTCAGAAGGAGCATTATGACGAACGATTTTTGCACGAAGCGGCCTTACAGTACCGACAAGAGAATGCGAATTTGCGTAATAATTTTTGACAATTTCCAAGCGTTGCATCAAAGTGAAACGTCTCATGATGAAATCGAAAACCTTACTGAACATAACTGCACAGACCTGTCAAAAAACCATAAACAAATATGGCCGCCACGAGCTATCAAAACCATGATATCCCTATTGGGAAACCCTTTATGTATTTATACAGCCAACCCGAGAGGATTTCGCGGTAATCCCCAGTTTTTTATAAGTGTTTAGTCGCTTTATAATAATTATGAGTGCCTACAGCCGCAACGATTTATCGGCTTCCTTCTTTCTCTATTTGCCATTCGTACGGCCAGCATGGCTGAAAATTTCTTTTTGTGGGAAAGCCCTACTTTAAACGTATCTTGTACCGCTGCGCGTGCAACGTCACTCGCGTCCTAACCTTTTAAGTATGAGTAGATGAGAATGTTGGGAGGGTTTAAATCTTAATATCTCAGTTAGTGTAGCTGTTGAAAAATTCGCTCGTTCGATACTTCGTTCTAACCAACGCAAAATTTTGTACTTTCCCATCTTGTGGAACTATGTAATACCTATACGTGTTAATGGGACACCCCGGGGTTAGGTGGGTTGTCTCTAGAACGCTTCTGCCTTTCATTAACTTTAAATTACTTCTGAACTTGAAGTTCTTTTCCCCTTTTATTAAATTTTTGCTCCGGTGTTATTTTGCGAATTTCTTTTAAATGGTCTGGGCTACTTTTATCGGTCTGGGTCATGCCCGGCTGAATGCTAGGGACCTTTGCCTAACACCGAAAAGAGGGAACGCCAAATGAAAGACTGCGGGGAAAAACATGAAGGGTTGAGCTTGAGCTACCGTGTCTTGCGTTTTAACTTCATTTAATTATAGTAGTCAACCTGTCAGGCTGAAATTTTAATGAAATCCTTCGGTATCAGACCCATTGAACACGTGCAGTGGAGAAGATCTTTCGTTTACCCTTACACTAAAATTTGGAATTGTTCTGCTTGTAAATAAATTGGCTGAATACTTCGTTAATTCGTTAAATAAACTAGATGCTTTTGAATGAGCACACATAAGTATACGTATAGATTTCAATTACTAACCAATCCTTGAATGAATCGATTTATTTTACTCAGACTGTGGATATGATGAATCACGCTGACCATTTAGACATCGGTCAGTTCAGAGGATAATTCCTTACAGTCCTGCTATATTGTGTTTCTGTTATAGTGAGTAAGCATTTTGATATCGACGACGCTCAGTAATTTTGAAATGGTTAAATAGGTGCGAAAAATATAGCGACTTAAAAGAAAACAAAACTTAAAACTAACTATATTCTTCAAGATTTAATAGTTATAAAGTTACGGGACGGCAACTTTTCTTATTTTTGTACAATTTTTAATACATTTTTATAACAAGCTGTCGCTTTACGGTCTGCCCAACTTCCATGTAATAGCTACCTGTAAATAAGCAAAATTACTAAGTATTGCTATGAATAGAATATTGATAAGAACTTACATATACATATCTAAAGGTTGTTTCGTTCGTTTCACGAAAATTTCTAAATCTGTGCAATTCGCGAGATGAAGCGAACTACTTGGATTTTATCGCAGTTAAAATATAAGTACAAAGTAAATCAAATTTTTATCAGAACCTTTACCGGGAAATCCGTTTAATTTGGAAGTTTTCGCCATTGAATGCGCCATTTTATATTTAAAATTAGGATAATTTTAGATTTGCAATCAGCGACTCCAAAAGCATAATAGGGCCCGTTTTCATAGCAATCCTTTGAAGTTGAGAATAATCGGTCGCCGTATTGCAACCGTCACATATAATTTCTAAATTTCTGTACTAGATTCGAGATCAGCGACCCGCCGACCCTGAAAGCATGAAAGAGTCCGTTTTCATAGCAATCCTTTAGAGTTGAGAAATTTCGGTCGCCATATTGAAACCCTACAATAATTCTCATAGCCTAAAATATGGAGCGAGAACAATATATATTTATCTATAAACTACAAAAAATGCATGTAAATCGGATCACTGATGCTCAAGTTATGAAGTTCCGTATTAACGGAGAGTCGGCCAGAGAGACGTTGCATTTTATAAGATACGGAACGATAAGGAAAAGAGTTTTTAGCGCGCCTGTGAGGGCTCTTTGTTTTCAATGTGATTTTTTCAGTTTTTAATAACATGTATATATATACACCCATTTCGCAATTTCTTTCTTCACGGTTTTTTAAAAAACAATAAATCAAAAGTCATGACTTATATGGTTACTAAACCTTGCTTATACATATGTTGTTTGTTTATTGTTATATTTTTTACTGACTTCAAAGAATAGAGAAAAGCTGCGAAATCTGATTTTTGAAATTCAAAAGATATTCCTATGTTCTTATATTTTCAACAGCGCAAGATAAAAATTTCACAGATTGCATATACCATAATGCATAGAAACATAACCAAATATTGTAGAGTATTCCCAGCAGCGAATGGAAGACTTTTACCTTGCCCGTTGAAGGCCTTCTTAGGAGGAACCGAGGCTTTCCTTTTTCGTACTACCATCCATTTCCTTTTTGTACAGTTATGTCCGCAGAGATAAGGATTTATCTGGAAGGTGTCTATGTTATTAGACGGAAGACCTTCCGTGGAAGGTACCATTACAATTAGATAGAAGGCCGTACATAGGAGTTGCTTGTATAATTACCCTGAAGTAAATAACTTACATATATAATTTATATAAATTTATGGAGATATAATTTGTACTTAGTGCTTGTTTGTATCTATGTAAATACACTTTATTTTATACCGCATAAAGTTCAGTACACACCTGTAATTTACACTGGACAAAACTTTGATTTACTTTCTCGTTCGGTGCCCGTTATTTCCATTTTTTCTCCTCTCTGTGTTGCCTTTTCCCTATACATACTGATAAAAATATGCTAAAGACAAAAGTCCTTCATACGATCTTCTAGGGAAAGGTATTCGCCTTTACGCTACTGGGATCGTTACCTGGGAAACGGCTAGGGAATTTACCTCGCCATGCAATATTTTCTTGTCATGAATTTACTTACCTCCTTTTCCATCCTTAACTAAAGCATTAAAATATGCTACAAACAGTACAAAAGGTATGCATATACGAAAAATTGTTTCGACTTTAGACAAATTTTGGGAATTATGACCTGCGTAAAATTGAAAAAAAAAATGTTTATGTCCTGGCGCTATATTTGTAAAATATCGATTTTGTAGGTACTCCATTTTGCCAAGATGTCTACGCAAGTGTGTCTAGGTGGAAAACTTAAAATTTTTATTATAATTAGGAACATGTAAAACAAATCAAAAAGTCAGAACAGAGGTTCGCACATATTAACAATTCTGAAGGTTCAATCTGCTGGCGTTGTTATCAGTAGGTTAGTCGACGCTGCAAATATAAATAACTGCTGTTCCGCGGTATTGCACGCGCATCGACGATATGTAATATAATACACAAATCTGCACATTTAAAATTTTGAAATCACTGCGCCATTATTGTACATACATATAGTTTGAAAATTTATAAAATTAATTGTATCGCCACAAATTAATTGTTTCATGTTTTTGTTTGTTAAAGGATGAACCAATTTTCTCCTCCTGTAAGTTGGGCTGGGACTTATAAAAGTTTAAATGAAATAATCCTTTTTAATATTGTGAATAATTATTACACCACAGATTAAGTGTATAGATAAGACTCTCTATTTTGAGTTCCAAGTTCCAATATATTCTCAAACCTACTCAATTAATATTTTACATACACAACCACTACGCTCTCTCGAAAATAAATTTTGGATACAGTAGTTTTTGACACAAGTGTAAGCAATAAAAATATACGGTTGCCCTACCCAGTACAAAAATTAGCGAGGCATCGCTAAAGGAGGGATAGGAGATGTGAAGTTTTTAACACGTTCGCTATTGCTCACTGTTGTTTGGCCCGCACTTGTGCGTCGTGGGCAGAAAAAACAAACACAAAAATCCCTCGGGAGTAGACAGAGATGAACAAGGGAGTTTTACGAGTTTTATCGTTCCCTGAAAGGGGGAGAAATGACGGCATTTCTTTGTAATTCTTATTCTTTTGTGATAGTTCGGCTAGTGCGGATAATTTAAAAAGCAAGTAAATATAAAGCGTAATATTAATCGAATTTCAATCTAAAATCCACTGCTCATATTTAATAGCTGTGATATAATCGAATTTAAATCCAAAGTCCAATCCGATTTCCCCTCTCCAGATACATCCATATGAATGATCAAAAGAAGCGCAGCTGACCTCCTAATAGCATCCAGAATGCAATCCCAGAACAGTATAAATATAGCTCCCATTAATCTCTACATGGATGTTAGTGACTGACATCCCCTCTGCGGACATTTCAATGGATAAAAGAGCGGAAAAGATAAAAAAGAAGCACTCCTAAAGTAAATAGAGTATACTCGAAGATTGCTCAAAGTACGTTTCCTGGTTGCACGTTAACAATGAGTATAGAAATCCTAGCCTCTCAAAAGTTTACGTTCACCATGATGAACTCAAGAAATTTAACTTTACTTCAAAGGAAAGTGATTGATAAAAGATTTGAACCAGATCGCGATAGTACCCATGTCACTTTTTTCAATATTGATAAGAACGTCTGGTACAAAAGAAGATTTATAATTCGTTTGTTTCAGAATTATGTAACATGGAAAAAGTTGAAGCAAAAATGGAATATTTCAATTAATTTCATCTGCACTTCACTGAAATTACTTCGCATAATACTCTGGTATCTAATCTGGCGAAATATGCTTTTATATCAATTATTTCAATAAAATCCCTTCTTACTGCTGCTTTTTCCTTACATATTCACATAAAAGAGTCTTATTTTCTATACAAAACATGAAACTGTGGCAATGAGTTTTTTATTGCTTCAAGAAGAGGATTTCCCACGTATTTAGGTTCTACATTTAGAAGCATTTGCTCGTGCCCTGTTTTCCTTTCATCATTAAGATCGCATAAAGCTTATACATACATAATATAGTTATACATACTCCGTATCGTAGCTTAGATCGTTCATGCAGCCAATCGTCATGTAGATGATATGGACAAAGTCTGTTGGGTCGTTACACATACAATTGACAAGTTAATGTATAGAGTCATCAACCATTTTGAAAACATTCCGAATCACTTTTGTGTTTCGAACTTTAAGTAGTGTGTTTTCAGTCAATTTTGGGAGTTACTATACTTGGTCAAATTCATGAACTTTAAATATTGCTTACATTGAGCTTTGATAAGTCAACTCTAAATTATTACAATTAGCTTCTATACTGCAATATAATTTTTTCCGTGCCTTATATGACTTAGTTGTCGAGGTGAAAGATATACCACCAAAAAGCAGCATATGAACACACATAAGCGAGGGCGCATATGTTCATGCGAATTCCCATGCATAAATATCCACAAAACGATACACGTCAACGAATATACGCACCCACGCCTTCAAATAACCTAGTGTGTTCCTTGTTGCATAAAAGCCGTTCTACTTTGTGCGTGGGTATGTGCTGTGACTGCTTGTGAATAACTTTTTAGCTTTTGATCGCATGGGATTGTCCCATGCATCATATGCACGAAAAAGGTGCATTTTGCGACCGATAGAATTCATATTAAATTCGAAATGATATTTTTAGTTGTTGACTTTGACCAACTATGGCAGCCACTGCTAGAATCGAAATACACTAGTCATAAACCTAAATAATAAATTCATGTGCTTGCTCCGCGTATTGACTATAGTCGTTCCTCGAAGTGACCACCCAGCGGGCTTTGACTGTAATATGTTGCTAAATTGAATATTCCCACTAGCAGCTTGATGATCAATTCTATTAAATGTTGAACATTTTCCACAGAGAGGATCGAGGAGCGATTGAGTTTAACACCAAGGGGAAGAATTTATTTAAAAACAGACGACCAGGGTAAGCAAAGCAATTTGCTTGCGAACGTTTTTCTCTTTTTTTTAAATTTTATTTTACACGTTTGGTTTGTTTTAATTTTGCGTTTTATTAATTTCCACACTATTTTCAATATTTTGATAAAAGCTATATTTTTCGCGTGGAATGAACATGGAAATTGACTAACCAGTAAAATTGAGTGAATGAATGTCACACAGTTGGTAAATTTTTTGTGTTATTCTACGTCTGCGCTCTTAATTTAAGCGCATGTTAACCGAAGAAGAGCTTGTCGCAAACTTAATTACTTCATTTCCCCATTTACGACTCAGCCGCAATTCACACATTCTAACATCCCGGTATTGTCTTCTTATGTGACTAAATATTCCTCTGGGACCTCCTCTCTTCTGCTGTTTGAGTCAACCGTGATGTAAATATGCATATCTGTTAGACATTACGAAATTGCAAAAAAAGTTCATCTTGTTTATGAACTTTCCGTCTTCCACGAGTACAGCGCACATTTTATGAGCACTGTGGCTATGTTATGTCGCTCGACAACGACTTCCTTAAAATCGTCTCATTTTTACTTTTTTTTTTCTTATACAGCTCGCGAACAATTTGATTGAATTTTATTTTAAACGTGTCAGTCAAACGAGTGGAATATATTTCGTTGTTAAGGATTTTTATGGGCGGTAAAACAAATTCTGGAAGGAAAGTTTAAGTGAGGTGTCTCTGACAATGTTCGAAAACACATGTCCCAATAAAGAAGGAGCATGTTACTAAAATGTTAAATACGGGGGAATATATGATGAATTCTTTTTCCACTTAAACCGATGTATTTATGTTACTCCCAATTTATATTTTATCGGAATCATACGCGGCGTGAGATTCTTTTTTGGGTATTTTGTATTTTCTTTAGTCGCTATTAATGAAGCTCATAAGGTGAATGAGCTTTTAATTGACTTATTGGGCTTACAATTATCAGGAAATGCATATTACATATCTACCTTCAAATTTTGTTTGTGTTTGATAATATATGGAACAGTAGAAGGCATTAGCTACTAGTCCAGGCAACAGCTCTGCGAAGTGAGCACCTCACTTAGATTGGATTTAAGCGACACAAGTCTAAAACGCCAGTAAATGATCATGAAAGGCCAGGTAGTTCCGTTAATGGGTCAGCGATAGAACTTATGTTTTATTAAATTTTTGATTTTTTCAAGGTCATCCAACAGAAATTAGCACCTCATCCAAAAAGAATTAAAATGAAACAAGTGACATTTAAAAGGTCGCAGTTGGTCATAATTGGTCAGGTAGTTCCACTAATTGCTTAACGATAGAATATGTTTTTGTTTAAGCCCATTACTTTCCCATTCATGCTTCGGACAAGCTCAAGACTAAGTTCCTGGAAGCGCCAAAGAGCATTCACAAGTCCAAAGGGAATGTAATTAAACTCGAAATGGCCAAGATGAGTAACCAAAACGGCAAATCTCTACGATGACTCCTTAATAGGATACTTCCCAGACATCATATCGAGCACGTAAAATACCGACAAGGAAGACAACTAATCTTCAACAATGGGAAATGACTGCTTTTCCGTGACAGAATTCAACTCCCGATAGTCAATGCACATTCTGTCCTCTTCGTTTAATTGGGAAAGCATATTATTCCGAATCACTCCGACGTATAATGTCATTATCTAACAAGTTCCTAATAATCTTTTCAACCACCTCTCGTTTTGCAAAAGGTACCTATGTTATATGACTTTTTATTTATCGGATTGGAACTTTCATGTTTTGTACACATCTGAGCGATACTACACTTACCCAACTGAGCCAGTTCTTCGCCAAAACAGTCCCAGTCGCCTTCAGTCTTGCTTTCTCATAGTCCGTCAAAGCACTCCCACCTTTAATACCATCGTCCCCAATGGTCTCAACTCGACACGTACCCGATTCAATCACCAACCTTCTCTCTCTTCCGCACAACACGACTGATCCCAATAGGATAGGTTCAGGCAACAGCGTGTCATCTACCATAAGGAACTCTGCATTAAACACCCGTCGGTCCATTTCTAAGGATGTTAGTAGCCCGAAATTGGAGACTACCTCTCTCTCTCTCGGAAAGACCTATCAAACGTACGGTGGAAACAGGAATTATATCACCCACGATAACCGCAGTCTTCCGATATGTATTTAATATCTAAATTAAAAATGAGAATGGCACCGGATAATAATATAATATATAAGTGCTCTGTCTGTTACTTTTTGCTATTTCCGGGGAGAAAAAATCAAATTTACCTGAAGTATTTGTGCATCATATTGGATGTCCCATAACACCACTGCGTTTACAAATATTGATAAACAAAATAAAATTTGATAAATCTTACCAGCAAGGAATTCATAAGATCGTCGTCACTAGATTACATCATTAAAGACCAAGACCACATTGAAAGTTCAAGAAGGTTATTATTATATCGAACAGAAAGGCATGCATTGAATAATCCCTGTCTATTCAAAGAAAAACACGCAGATACAATAGTAAAATACGATACACACCGAAACGTTTTCAAATCAATCTCCAATTATTTTACTTAAAGGTTGGGCAATATTACCTAAGTTGTGAGCTTTCATGTTGCTTGAACTTGGGTAAAAGTCATTATGAATAGTTGCACAAATTGCTTTCATAAAGCTTAGGTGAACATTTTTTACCATGTATAAAAGTTGCTGTGACCTTCTTAACAGTGGCTGCGACGAAAAGGTCCAAGAAGAGGACTGCAGGAAGAAGGTATAATAATAATCTAAAAATACAAAATATTTAAACAACGGCGGGACTCAGTTGCCTTGGATTGCTGAAAATGTCAATTATCTAGACGTCTGGTGCTTAATCAGTTTGCTGACGGCAACTGCTTATGCAGTTTTTCGTTTTGCTCTAGGTGGAACATCACTGAATATTATTATTATTATTAGCTTCACTTGTAACTAACTATGTATGTAAGAAAATCTTGGAATCTTAATTTGACCCACTTCCCGGTCTTCGATTAGGATGAAATTTTGCACACGCTCTGAGTTCTGATGACAATACATGACTAGCTAAGAAACGTCATTACAAATCCAATATGGCGGCCTCCCCAAGATGGCGGACTGGCTGTTTGAAATCCACCCCCATGATATGGGTATCAAATGAAAGGGTTTGCTGTCAGGAACACGAAAAAAATAGTCACGTGACTTAAATACAATATGGCGGGCGTCCAATATGGCGGACAGGCTATTTGAAATGCACCCCCATGATATGGGTATCAAATGAAAGGGTTTGCTGTCAGGAATACGAAAAAAATAGTCACGTGACTTATATCCAACATGGCGGACATCCAAGATGGCGGATTGGCTACTTGAAATGCACCCCCATGATATGAGTATCAAATGAAAGGGTTTGCTGTCAGGAATACGAAACAAATAGTCACGTGACTTAAATCCAATATGGCGGACAGGCTATTTGAAATGCATCCCCATGATATGGGTATCAAATGAAAGGGTTTGCTGCCAGGAATACGAAAAAAATAGTCACGTGACTTAAATCCAACATGGCGGACATCCAAGATGGCGGATTGGCTATTTGAAATGCACCCCCATGATATGGGTATTAAATGAAAGAGTTTGCTGAATGGGATACGAAAAAAATAATCACGTAACCTAAATCCAACATGGCGGCCGTTCCAAGGTGGCGGATTGGCTATTTGAAATGCAGCGCTATGATTTAGGTATAAAATGAAAGGGTTTGCTGAAAATAATGCGAAATGACATTTTCTTACCTCATTTCCGCCGTGACCAAATCTATGACACAGACATTCCATCAATTCGAGTAAACTTTGGCAAGGACGGTGAACATGTAATAAGGCCCATAGCAAAACAATTCCCCGCAAAGTTTAGCTATGGCACTGTTGAAAGACGCATGTTACCTGTGATTCTGAGTTGGGCGTCGACAGTGCACAAAATGCAAAGTTGTACGGTGGATTGTGCTGTAGTATATTTGGGACCCCGTACTTTTGCATCCGGGCAAGCTTACGTTGTTCTAAGTCGCGTCAAGTCCATAGATGGCCTTCAAATAGAGGAACTAGACTGTTCAAAGCTCACGGGGAAAACTCCTTGCAACACTGACGCATTGGCGGAATTGGAAAGAATGCGTGCTAACGCCGTATTAAATTTGGATGCGTAAAACTGTGAATTTTGTTAAGTTTGTTAATAATAAATATCTTTAAATACCTATTAATATTTTAAATTAGTAAGTAGTAAATTAAGTTTGAATAATAAGAAGACTAAAACGTATAAAATAAAAATAATAGTTTAAAAAACTAAAAAACACGCTTTTAGCACGCACTAAAATATACAAAAGAATTCGGACATTTTGTTTGATGACTCAAGAGTTTTCCCTTTGCCAAATCTTCATTAGATCGCAGGTAAACATAAACAATTTCAGTTCGTGATGAACGATAAATAATTACCTATGCGAAATGGTTATAAGTAGGTAATCATCTTTATTAAATATTTACTATGATTTATTATGAAAGAAAGCGTGGAGCGTTTATGTAATCTTTACTCTTTTTGGACAAAACGCTCCACGTGGTAATCGCATAGGTAATTATTTATCGTTCATCACGAACTGAAATTGTTTATGTTTACCTGCGATCTAATGAAGATTTGGCAAAGGGAAAACTCTTGAGTCATCAAACTAAATGTCCGAATTATTTTGTAATTTTTAGTGCGTGCTAAAAGCGTGTTTTTCAGTTTTTTAAATTATTATTTTTGTAGTTAGCGAGCTCCTCGTATGAAGTCGAAAGAACTATCCAGAACGAATTTCACAATTTATCGCGAAAATTCTCACGTAAACGAAAGGAGAATGACTCTCTCTCTCAATAATCTACAAAGCCAGTAGAAAACAGATAAAGGATCACTAGAGGAGCAATAGGGGAGTTTTAAAAATTTTGAGAGGAGATTCAGTTCAGAAAAAGCATTGTAGGTACATACTTTTAGCTCTGAAATCATTTCTCGCTGGGTACGACTGAAATCCGCTAAATGCATGGCCTACTGACTAAATATTTCCCTTTTATAAAATATCTACGTAATGAAATTAATTCCGTGTACACATTCACATGGACACAAGTGGGATGAAAATTATAGGCACAGCCCTTTATTCAAATATCAAAACCAAATACAAAAAGCAAAGCTGACGGGCAAAGAGATTGAATGCAAACAAGGCAGAAATGTCTGAGTCGCTTTCAGTTTTCGTTCGATCTCTCGACAGATTTAATTATTTGAGATTAAAAATTTGTTCGAGATTTCTTGTGGCGGGAAGACAGAAATTTCGATTTTTTCGCAGCCAAGTGGAAAAGTGATCAAATTACCACCTGGTTGGTGTTTTGGTTTGATATATGCGGCAAAAGGATGCGCTGATAGAGTGCTTGCTCAGCATCCGATTTGTATGTAATACGTTGGGCTTTCATTTATATGGAAATACTGTCCCCCACTGGGCAATGTCTTAGCTTTTGCCCAGTTGTATATTCAGCTCCGTAGAAAGAGTAAAAATCAGTCATACAGTCTAGACAATGGGAGTGCTGATAGCAGCCCAGCGTCGCAAATTAACATGTTCATCATCGTAATGATGATGTACGCTGCTTATAGGTAATCCAAATAGGCACATCAGATGTGGTGTGTTCCGGCAATTAGCCTAAAAGGCTGTTGAGCGCTGTTGGAGTGATCCCGGGGATGGGGCATTCATTTCCAATGTTTTGTTACAGAAATCGGCCACTCCTGTAGACCGATCGATATGTTTGCTCTGTTCGCGCGACGTGAACTTTGAAGGAAGACATTTTTCTGAGGCATCCTTTAAAAAGAGCGACACTTGTCTGGCACTTTTGCGCAAACACTTAAAAAGTAATTAGAGCAAAAGTAACTTAAGCGAAGTCTTTTCTGGTGCATTAAAGGATTCCCACGGTAAATTCCAAATGGCATCCATCAAGACCATCTCTATGCCTCGTACCGTTGGGAATTTCTTGTAGTTGAAATGGCACGAAAAGTTCTTTGGCGTGTTCGTCCTCCGAGGCATTTTGCCGACACCTTGTTAGTCAGAAATTGTGCCACCTCCATCTCTCGTCATGTTGGAAATTAATTTTTCTTCTAGTCCTGACGTGAAGTAGCTTTAACGTACAACGGCTAGAAGGTACGTATACGAAAGTACGGCATGCCTATCCACTTATACGCGAAACGTGTCAGGCTCCTCTCCCGGCTGGCTTTGTTTTTTAAGAACGTTCCAGTGGATCACGAGAATACGTTTGCCCCAAAATTGCCGTAGGAGGTGAACGCGTACGATATGGGGTGGAGTTTGTTATCTTCTAACAAGGCAAGTCGACGGGTTCCTCTATTAGCATCCCCCCTTCACGCGTTCACACATACGTTACGTGGGGCTTTAATTAAGCGTAAAATATCAAATATTTTCTCATATATTTTTCCCAGTGGGAATTTGAACAATAAATTTAAGATTTGAACGTATCTATACTAAGAAATATTCTTTTTAATTTGAATGGATTTGTTATGCTTTTTGTGGAAAAGGAGGTTTTTTTGTGAAGAAATTGATAATAGCCAAGTAAAATCAGACTACGACTACGAAAAACATCTGATCGCGCTGGATTTTTGTTGAGATCTTTATTTCAATGTCCTAAACACCCTGAATTTAAGCCGTTGGTTTTATTTTTAAGGAGTTAAAGAGGCTTTTTGGGTTTTTTTTTGCAAATATTTTCTAAATTATCAATATTTCGAATGGATTAAAAGGTTTATTTATGCTATTTGTACAAAAGGAGGTTTTTTTGTGAAGAAATTGATAATAGCCAAGTAAAATCAGACTACGACTACGAAAAACATCTGATCGCGCTGGATTTTTGTTGAGATCTTTATTTCAATGTCCTAAACACCCTGAATTTAAGCCGTTGGTTTTATTTTTAAGGAGCTAAAGAGACTATTTGGGTTTTTGTTTGCAAATATTTTCTAAATTATCAATATTTCGAATGGATTAAAAGGATTATTTATGCTATTTGTGCAAAAGGAGGATTTTTTGTGAAGAAATTGATAATAGCCAAGTAAAATTAGACTACGACTAAGAAAAACGTCCGACCGCGCTGGATTTTTGTAGATATCTTTAATCTTTATTTCGATGTTCTAAGCATATTCTGAAATGCACCCTAAATGTAAGCCGATGGTTTTATTTTTAGGGAGTTAAAGAAACTCTCTTTGCAAATATCCCCCACTACTGAGTTTTGCATAGGGAACACATGATATTTTAATTGTTTAATGTTATTTAAGGCAAATAAAAAAAATGCTATTATTAAAAATTTAAATGGTGAATAAACAGAACCTAAAATTTTCCTGAAATTTGTTAAGCCCTCACTCACTTCTCCTAATGGTTTTCTGAAAATTATACTGTTAGTAACCATAATTAGTTAAGATTGGCATAGAATAATTGAAGATCACAAATAGAATAATTGGAGATCATAATTATGTAAAAAAATTTCGGAAATGGAAAGTAAAAGGAGGAAATTGAATAAATTTTGTTTTTAGTACAAAAAATATAAGAGTTTAAAAATCAGAACCCCGAATTTTTATGTGATTTTTAGGGACTATGCTAATCCTTTATTTAAAAAAAACCTTCTACATCAAGACCCGTGAAATAGGCTTTAGTGTTCTGGGGGAGATCTGGTTTGATTAACAACTCGAGGTTTGCTCGTGGGGTGCATTTGTCATAGATTTCGGCATATAAGATATACCAGGTCGTCAGCATATTCGACTTGATCCTTTCTCTATCTAAACTGGAGAGGATTTCTTTTATTCCCAAAAACCCAGAGTAGGAGGAAGATAAGACCTTCCTGAGGAGTTCCTCTGCTCACGGAATCTGCTACCTGGCTGTTTCCCATGTCCGACTGAATAATGTTTGAACGTAACTAACCAATAGTTAAGGTTTTCCTTTATCCCCTAAGGTAAGGAGAGCTTCTTGAATTGCTTCAAGGACAACAGAAGGCTGCCAGCGTATACTAGTTGTATTAATTTTTTTTAAAGTTAGGAAAAACAGCTATAAAATCAAGGAAAATCGTCATTGAATACGAGCTCGTGACGAAGAAATATGTTTATTAAATCAAATAGCTTTTCAGTCATTACGAAACGCTTAAGAAACACTATCTTTAAAATAAGCGCTCATTTCAATATTTTAGTAATGTAATTCTTAGATAAAAGATAGATGAACAAAAATTCATTGCTTTAAGGCAATCTTTTCTCGATTTATATGTAGCATGCGCGCATGTATATTGTATGTGTATTTGGCAGATTCATTGGCAAACATGACGCCGCGAAATGCAGAAACTATGGGATTTTAACTCAGGACGTCTGGCTTCTACACGCCCGCAGTCGTAAGGGCTAAGAGTTATTACAGCACTTTTATTTTTCAAGTCATCAAATAATAGTAATACCATAAAACAACATAAAGAGCATAACAACACAAAACGTTTTTGCTTAGGAAAAATGTTATATTCACATAAACTTCAAAAAATTTCACTGACAAATGTCGCTGCTTAACCCGGGTGAAAGAAACTATTTTATGAATCCAGACTTTATTCAAAAATATACTTTAATAACTATTATTTGATCACTTAAAAAATAAGAGATTTCCAATAACTTTTATTGGGTCAAATTAAAATTAAAGTCATTTAGGGACTTGTATTTTCGGACTTCAAAAATTGCAGTCTAACTCTTATTGGGTCAATCTCTTCTCACGAATTTTATTTGCGGTCTTAAAAAATAAAAGTTTCAGTGTTTAAGTGTTAAAAAATTATCTACAAAGAAACTTTGAATTTGAACTCTTATAATATATATAATAGTCCAAAAATAAGTGTCGATCTTTGCCTTAAAAGAAAAAACCTCTCTTTCTGCAAAACTGCAATATATCTATTATATTTATTCCTATTTAAAATTTATTTATTTATTACAATTTCATCAACAATCTGATTACTTAGTTTAAACATTAACGAAACCGACCTTTAATGTGGCTTTTCGATAAGTGGAAGTCAATATTAGGGTAATTTAAGTTGAACGAGCGCGACATTGAGGTCACAGGCTCATTAAAACCATAATTAGTACGATGGTATGAAAGGTGGAGGAAGTCTCCATTTCTCAAGGTGCGAGCCGGCACCGTTATATTAAAAAGAGCCAGCAGTTCAGCAGAATTGATAGCACCCTGCAAGCAATCGAAAGCTAAGACAGTCCTGGAGATGTTACGTCTACCCCTCAACGAGTCAAGAGAAATAAGCTTAAGTCTATCAAGATAGGGAGGCAGGGCAAGACTATTCTCCCAGGGAAGTCCACGAAGAGCAAACCGTAAGAATCTACGTTGAACGGCCTCAATACGGTTTATATGGTACTCATAAAATGGACTCCAGACCGGGCTGGCATATTCCAAAATAGGTCTCACGAAAGTGCAATACAACAGACGAGAGATGTAAGGATCATCGAACTCTTTAGACCATCTCTTAACGAAACCTAGGGTTGCATTAGCTTTAGTAGCAATTGATGCAATATGATCCTCAAAAGAAAACGATGAGTTGAGCATAACACCCAAGTCTTTCACCTTAGTCAGTCTGCAAAGAAAATGTCCATTTAGAGAGTACTCGAAAAGCTGCGTATTCCTCTTTCGGGAAAAAGACATGCACGTACACTTACTAACATTAAGTGGAAGATAATTAATAGAACACCATTTATTAAAGGCGTCTAAGTCGGAGTTTAAAGCATCACAGTCACGATCGTCAGATATTATGCGAAAGATTTTCGCATCGTCGGCATAGCAAAGAATTCTCGAGTGGGTAGGGATGAAAGATACGTCATTAATGTAAATAATAAATAGTAATGGTCCAAGATGACTACCTTGTGGCACGCCAGATGTGTTGTCAATTGAGTACGTTAGTGCACCGCGAAAACGAACACGTTGGGTGCGGCCAGACAAGTAGGATGCAATCCAGTCAACAAAACTAACGGGGAATCCCAACCTAGTCAACTTGTAAACAAGAATATGGTGATTAATCCTATCAAAAGCTTTACTGAAGTCCGTGAAAATGCAGTCAACCTGTTTGCCGGACTCAATAGCGGATAAACAGTAATTTGTAAATTCAAGCAGATTCGTTGTAGTCGATTTTCCCTTCATAAACCCATGTTGAAAGGGTGATAAAAAGGGTTTACAGTGAAAGTGGAAAACCTTACAGACAATAGCCTCAAACAGCTTGGCAATACAACTCAATAGGTCTATAGTTGGAAATATCGGATTTGTTGCCCTTTTTATGTAAAGGAATAATTTCTGAAAGCTTCCATGACACTGGGAACACACCAGAACAAAGGGATAAATTAAATAAATAACGAAGAACAGAAACCAAAGTAGATCCACATCTTTTCAAAACACACGAAGGAATACCATCCGGGCCACTCGAGAAGTTGTCAATTAAAGTAGAGATGTGTTCAAGAATAATATAATACTATCGTCAAGTATAAGGTCTTTAGGTTGGAGAGATGTTGGCGAGAGCCTCGTCAAGTGGGTAAAATCCGTAAAATTAATATCACAGGAACTATCACAAAAAGCGGTCTTAAAGAAATCCGCAAAAAGGTTGGATATTATATAAGGGTCACCACTCTGTAGAGGGCCATAAGAAAGCAGAGAGGGGTGGCCGTCAGAATTACGTTTGGAATTGACAAATCTCCAGAACCGTCTTGGATCCTCATGCAATAAAGATTTCACATTAGCAATGTAAGCATCATACGAAGAATTAACAGCACTTAGAAACCGATCACGAGCCTCTGTGTACGAATGGAAAGCGGCATCGCACCTTGAGGATAAAAAAGCCCTCCAAGCTTTGCTTTTAAGATTTTTTAAGTGTTTAACCGTACGGTTGATTATTAAAAGAGTTATTGGACCTTTTAATAGGAAGACATTGAGCGAAACATAAAGACAAAGTGTCGTAAAAGGACATCACCGCTTTATCAATGTCACGCTCGTTCAAAATCCTACTCCAATCACAAGCAAGGAACCACTGGTTTAAAAGAGAAAAGTCGGCTTTTTTAAAGTCGTAACAATAGGAAATAGGAACCGAACATTCAGCCACGACGGAATCAAATGAATACATCAGCAGAAGAGCCGGATGATGTGTGGACTCAGAAAGTAGAGGTGTCGCGCAGCGCCTCACTCTAGTCCCGTCGGGATCAGTAGAAAAAACAAGGTCCAGACATTTTCCTAGATCATTTGCAACAGAATTGCATTGCGATAGTCCGGAAGCTGATAGACTGTCAAGAAAAGAGACAGTGTGCAGCGGAGCAGTCGCTGTGGAAGGTGCCAAGCAGCATACGTCAGAGTGAGTCCAGTCGACAGAAGGGATGTTGAAATCGCCCGTTATAAGCTCGTCCGATAAAGAAATATCACCCGAAAGCTTATCAGTAAACATAGCGAGCTGCTCATACAACATAGAAGCTGAATTCGGTGGAATGTAGACGGTGACGATGTAAATGTTTTTCTTTGGTAGACGCAAGGCTACACACACCAGCTCCAAGTCCGCCAGGTGAGAAGTATCCACCTGCTCACAAGGTATGTCTCGTCGAACAGCACACAAAATTCCGCCGCCCACAGGAGCATCCAACCTCTCGTGGCGGTCTCGTCGAAAAATTGCAAATTCTGAGCTAAAAAGCTCTGCGTCCAAAATTCCTCCGCACAACCAAGTCTCGGTTAAGCAGACCACGTCAAGACAGGAACTGGTGGAGTTGATAAAAAGGCGACTCTTTTTTGAGCGTAAACCACTTACATTGGCATAGTAGATGGATATGTCCTTGGTAAGTTTTTTGATGTGCCAGATGAGGTGGGAGAGGGACGCATCCTAGGCGTGAACTCACGAACGATGCAACCAGTTGGCCAGATGTCGCAGGATATTATGTCATCAAACAGGCTGTCAGGTGCGAAAATTTTGAAAGAAGCAGTATTAGACCGTCTGTTTCGTCCCAGGGAATTGTTGAGCTTCTTACAGTCTACGGAGCCACGTGCCGTTGTCAAGCGCGAAGAGATCAAGTTAAGTATTTCGGCCTCTGTAGTCTAAGGATGAATTCGCGACACAAATATTGAACGGGAACATAGTGCAGGTCGCAGAGGAGAAACCTCCATCGTAAGGGAATTCATTGAATCCGCGTTCGATAGTCCCACGAGCTGCGGTACAACGTCAGCAGAGTCCACAATCACGGGGGCGGGTCGCGAAGCTCGATGACGTCTGCGATGAGGTGGTCGATTGGGTTTTGGACGAGACTGTTCACCAATGAATGCCTTATTAGCAGAATCGCACAGGGGGATGTCATGTGTGTCATGGAGATGATTCATGGGCTCACAGCTCATCGATGGTGGGACAGGCGGGAGCGGCTGCTCCTGTGACGGGTCGTCGCACGTCACGGGTGGAACAGCCTCAGCACCACGGGTGGCAATAGAGCCGATATCCTTGCGGGTCACACCTGAAACAATCTCGGCACCACGAGAAGCCATAGAGCGGACATCCGACGAAATAGTGTTCATAAGCTCCGATTGTTTCAAAACGTGTGAGTGACACGATCCAACGTCAGTTTTAAGCTGCTTAATTCCACGGCGGATATCATCAAGCGCGGGAAATACAGGGCCAGATCCGGCAGTAGTTGAATAATTTCCTTCCGCCAACAAGGAACGAAGGTCGTCAATAGAGGAAAAAGTGTCAGAAATCTTTCCGGAGATGGTATGAAATTTAGATAGCACTGTGGATGAATTAGTGTTCATAAGTGCAGTGGCATCCAATAATTTGTCCAACTTATTATGGAATGATACCACATCATCCGCAAACAGTTGAAGGCCAGCGCAATTGGCCGAAATAGCATTGACCTTCGAAGCTATCAGTGATTGCTCTGAATACATTTTGTCCGCGAAAGAGTTCATAAACCTTAACATATGGCAAGGTTTAATGTTGGCGCAATCTCCACAGGTGAAGTATCCATCAGAGTCGGTCCCATCGCTTAATCTAACACATGAAGCATGGAAAGACAAATTGCAAACACCCATGCAATCTACCTTGTCGTTGGTGATGGTAGTGGAACATAACCTGCAAACAGCCATGGCCCAAACAAGACAAATATTCGCAGTATTAAAGTTGTTGGCAGTGTTGAGAAACGCTGATCATCCGGGACAACAACACGGTGTGCGGCGGTTCAGATCCTGGGTGTTGAGAGGATTGTGCCGAAGCTTGGTCGTCAAGTTGCGAAAAAGGCGGGAAAGAACCCAACCTCAAACTCAGCAACACAAATAAAACGACGCAACAAAATTAAAATTAAAATTGGTAGATCAAAGCCTCGGCAGAGGCATATACTAATGAGATTACCCTTGGGGAAGTAAATAAGTCCAAAAATTATTATCAGTTCAGCCCACAAGATCCAGGGAGCACACAGCCGGCGAGACCAGGGGATAAGTCGCAAGTTCCACTCAGGGCAAGGCAGCTACAGATCCTCAAACGCTAAATGAACAAATAACATCAATCAGCAAAGAACGAAGCACAAAACCGCAATTACAAACAGCGAAAATAAATTAAAACAGAAAACAACACCCGAACGAAATCAAAACACAGCCGACCAGGTGTCACATAGTTTTCAAACAAGTCAACAAAGACTTGTATAAAAACAATTCCAACAGTTATTTTCGGTCTCTGCTTTAAATTCAGCATAATTTTCCTTAGTTTAAGAAACATTTCATCGAGTTAATAAATATTGTTATGAAAAATAGAGAAACCTAATCAATGATATATTTTCGTTATTTTAATGATAAGTATTTTTCTGAGTGTATGCGTGCTATGCTGTGCAATTTTGCTAAAATATCCCGAAAGTGGGCGTCCAGCGTTCATTCAAAGTATGAAAGATGTTAACATCGTTTGCTAATTCATGGCCACGTTTACTAGCCTTCTGTGTAAAGAAAACTCGTACTCGCTTCTACGAAACTGGAGTATGTTTAAGTTAATGCAACTTCTAAAAAGCACCACTAGCCAGGACACGACGATATGCTTTGCAATTTCTGTAGTATGAAAGGATACCATCCAGAAGGGAAGGTGATTTGTATGTAATTTGTAAGCTGTTGATTCGATACACATCGAAATATGCTGGATCCGAACTGAAATTTCTTGCATTTGCGATCATTAAAATATTTTCCCTAGCCACTAAAATTTTATAAAGTGCTTGACTAACAAATGGCCGAATTGCATCGACCTTCTCATGCCACAACAAAAAGTTTGTAAATTTATTAGCGTCAAATTAGTTTCAAGGACTGCTGTGAACTCTGGTAATTCGGACAAGCCCTTGGAGAGTTGTTCATAACTCATAACCCTTATAAAATCACTACAAAACGGCAACAAGGAAATTTCCTTTAAATGGATGTAATTTCCGGGCATACGCCTGATGTTCACATTTCAATTATAATTCGGGCAACTTTTTAATACCTCCAGTCATTCTCTCACCGGGTGGATGCTGCGAGGACTGGTTGAGTTTTCACATTGCAGCTCCAGAACAGCAACAGCAGCAAACGCCTGGCTGCTTGGCACTATCGCAGGAACGTTATAACCTTGTCATATTAATATTATTGAAACTTTCCAAATTAAAATAAAGAGGCCCTTATCCTTTAATGTGCAGTACAGAATCATAAAGTGAAACTCTGCCTATGCCAGCTATTACTTACTTGGAGCACGACAATTGCTTACCATGAACTAGTCAACTGATTAAATTAGTACTATTATTAGTATTTCGTATAAATTCGAAGAAAATTATATACTTGTTATCGCCGTGGTTGTGTTGTTTGGAATGTGCAGGTTTGTAAACTGAAACAGCGATCACAATTTGTGGTAATATAATGTCTACGATGTAATCCGGTTCGAGCGGTTCATGAGACTATTACTGCGCACATGCAGTGTACATATACAGTAGCGGACAAAAATACACTTTGAACGTAAATTTCGCAGCATACTTTTCGGAAATAAATGCACCTATATAAAATGCAATACATTTTTCACTCATTTATAATACCGTGTCTTTATCTTATGTGAAAGAGATAGCACCGCAAAGAGAGATAGGAATAAAAAGGAGTTTTGCTTGTGACATAAATGTGGAAGCATTTACTTAGTTTGAGAGCAATCAGTAAGAAGTCAAGTAATAATTAACAGTTTTTTCACATTTTTCATATTTTCTACTTCCTTGATAACACCGCATAAGAGAACAGCTTCTTCCGTTGAAAAAATTATTGTTCTACTCCGACGAAGAAAGTTTATCTTTTACCGAAATTGGTCGACAAGTTCAAATGGGCAGAATCGCTGTTTCAAAAGTTTATCACCGCGTGAAAAACCCACCAGTTCTGAAAAAACGTGGAAGACCTCGAAAAACGGATGAAAGGTAAATTTGTATTTCTTTGTCTTTATTTATTTATTTAAATGAGGAAAAACAGAGTGGATCGAAAAATCATATTTGAATCGAAAAAGGATCCATAGCTCACGTATCCGGAGGTTATGGTGGCTGCAGGTGTTGAAGGCGTTAGCACCCGAACTATGCAGCGCCGTTTAGCCGACAAAGGACTCCATGGGAGGATTGCTGCTGAGAAACCCTATGTTTCTTAAGCAGCCATGAAAAAACGCATTGCTTGCGCAAAAGACCATTTAAATTGGACTGTAGAGCAATGGGGAAAAGTGATATGGAGTGATGAGTTCAAGTTCAATTTGGTACATAGCCACGGAATCCGTTATGTTAGACGCCCTGTCAACACTCGATTTGATACTCGCTATACACACCGTAAAACACTCAGGAGGAAATATAATAGTGTGGGGAGCCTTTAGTCTTTCAAGGTAAGGCCTCTATTTCGTATCGTGGGTCACATGAATCAAATACAGTAACGGAAAATTATGGAAAACATCATGCTGCCTTACGCTAATGGAAATATGGCAGCATCATGGATCTTTCAACAGGATAACGATCCGAAGCATACGGCTAAATCGGTAAAAAATTTGTTTTCTGAGAACAATAGCCGAGTTATGGACTGTTCTTCTCAGTCGCCAGACCTTAACTCAATAAAAAACTTACAGGAAGAGGTCGATAGGAGGCTGAGGGGTAAAAACTTCAAAAAGCCGGATGAACTATTTAAAGGAAGAATAGAATCACCTTTCAGTGTCCTTATTGCAAACTTTAGTGGAATCAGTGCTACGCAGATGCAGAGCTGTTATTACCGCTAAAGGAGCTCCAACAAAAGAATAATAAAATACTTTTACATTATGAAAAAAAAGAGCAATCATATTATGTTTGCATAAAATATTTCATAACATTTAATTTTCTAAAATAAATGTTTCCAGAATTTTGTCGTCGTTAAAGTCTTTTATCTTCCTTATTTACTTTGAGCCAGTTTATCATAGCTAACAGAAAAGATTTCCATATTTTAATTGTGTGAGTAATGGTGTTACTAATTGTGGTCCATTTTGATCTGATGCTAGAAAGTAGGGACGAAATATGATGTTGACCTTTTCTGTGATTGAAATGTTTCCAGATTTTTGGCCGCTACAGTATGTGATTTTGTTAGATATAGTCATTATCACGTTTGTAATTTGACAAAACACTATTTGTGTTTATTTCCACAATTAAATTTGAACTGGTCGTTATGCCAACACGTTTCCTTCCTATGACATCATCTCTCTCGTTATACTAAACACGAATTATATAAGTCTCAACCTACTACTTGCAGGACATGCATACAATTATGAACTACATTAAATTCTGTAGTCAGAATTGGACTGTTATTTATCTTAAATTTAAGGATAGAGGAAGAATAACCGGGCTATCCCACTGAAAATTTATGAGAAAAAACTGGAAAGCCTTGATATTGGTTATACATATATAATTTTGATAATATAGAGACCACACTTGGCTCGCATATTTCAGAATAGGCCGAAGATGCGAAAAAAATAGTTGTTTGTAGAAAGTAACGTTAAAGAATTAACGTGACCATCCTTTTATAAAACCTAACATTGACAAGGACTTTCCAACTACTCGATTGATATGATAAACTCAGCAAAGTACAGTTTACAGTCTAATGTGATACCTAAGTAAAAAACAGAACATACTCTTCGAAGAGTGTAGATTGGAAGGTTTAATGGCGATGTATATCTTTCTGTAGGTATGCATAGGGTCGTATGAATAAAAATTTATTACTTTATAATGCTAATACAATCAGAAAAATCGTGGGGTGACCAGTTCAGTTTCCGCGTTTGTTGCGGCTAGAATAACCAGGTTTTTAAATCAAACCTAAAAATTCTTTAATCAATTGTACGACACTTTTACTAATCCACTTTTACTAATAGGACAATTTTACTAATACTTCTTTTTACTAAAACCCACTTTTACTAATACTTCTTTTTACTAAAACTCACTTTTCCTAATACTTCTTTGTACTAAAACTCACTTTTACTAATAAATTGTAAAAGGAAAACTAATGTTGATGTCCATTGGAAGTACATTAGTAAACTAATACTTCTTTTTACTAAAACTCACTTTTACTAATACCTCTTTGTACTAAAACTCACTTTTACTAATAAATTGTAAAAGGAAAACTAATGTTAATGTCCATTCAAAGTACATTAGTAAAAGTGTCCATTAGTAAAAAGGTCCATTAGTAAAAAAGTACATTAGTAAAATTGTCCTTTAGTAAAATCGGCTTAGTAAAAGTGGATTAGTAAAAATGGATTAGTAAAAGTGTCTCCCTACCTCTTTAATCAAATATAAGTATAGAATTACGACAAGTAAAATGTTTTTGATTTTAAGAATTTAATTCGTGGTTATAATTTTGCCTCAATGTTTTAAAATTCTTAATTTGACTCGAGAAAATTCTAAGCTGAAAATCATGCTTACTGTGCTTATTGTATTTATTTTTTGGAGTCTACTTGAGATTAATTTGACATCAACTTTTCTCCTAATTTTGTTGCCATAAATGAATACTACCGAGTTTTATAAAGCAAACATGAGTATTTTCTAGTATTTCCTAGAATTATAAAGTGCACGTGAGTATTATCGAGTATTTACAAAACAGTAACAATTTACAAATTTATTCATTCAAAGGTTGTTTTGTATTCTATCGTCAGTGAAGTTCGATGGAAGCACTGACTTCGGGCTTGGTACATTTTTTGGACGATCATAACATCACTACAATGTAGAGCACCGCTTAGTTACATAAGAAAGCATTAAAAAAACTAACCGCATTTTACATTGCATGCATTGCCAACGTTTCGGGCAAGCTCGGCAAACTGGCACATGGGATTTAGATGCATAAAATGCGGTAGATCATTGACTGGGTCAAAGAATATCTATCAATAAGAAGGGACACTCTAATACCCCTGAAAATGCGTAACTAGTATGCAATGTCTGGAAAATACATCCAGAATGAACGAGTACCATCCTGTTCCCGTAAGCAATTAAGAGAGAGAATCATAACCGGCAATAATTTCTCACGAAAAACATGTACAGTGTCAGATACAAAATGCAGCGTTTTTTTACTATGGAGTTTTCAGGCGATTTCTAATTCTCTCTATTACCATGCTATCTGAGTGCTACCCCTCCTCGTGATCATAAAGCATAAGAACAATGCGAATGAAGAAGGGGGAACGCAGGTAGCGCAAACGTGGTTAATATATATGTACGTACGCGGTTGCCCTCATTTTTCACTGTGCACTTTCAGGCGATTTCTACCGATTTTCAGTGGCTGTGTGCGGCGTCCGCGCGGCTAGACGCTAGAGAGCCAGTGTAGGGTTGTTTTATTTTATTGCGAGATTTGCCTTGACTTAAAAACTTCGGAACATTTTAAAATACAATTAAGTAAATAGCTGCTCTTTCGTTTTAAAAATGATGGGTTAACATCATATAAGGCGTTTGGTGTGTGGCTTTGCAAGGCATAATTATTACGAAATAAGTTTTGTGTCTTAATGGCAAATAGAAATTGTTCAAAATAAAATCATGCACGCTGTAGAAATGTTTCAATTTTCTTAGTACCTACCCTCAAATTTTTGTCTTGCTCTCACATATTACTTGCTTTTAACTATCTATTTCCAACAAAATGAAACGTGGGGTCCAGTTAACGGTACCAAAGGTCACTAAAAGATAAGGGAAAACGTCACAAATGTCCCTTCTTGTTGTTAGATATTCTTTGGCTGGGTTTCTCCCACTATCTCTTATGCCCAAATGCATGTAATGCGAACAAGCACATCCGCTAAATCCCCAAGTGGTATCAAGGCAGAAGACCTCGACTTAAAAGCAATGCTCTTGGGGCAGATTGCCCAGCTGAACAAGCGGCTGAGTGATCAAACTGAGAGGGTTGATTTGATTTACTCGGTGCTGTTCCCGAGCTCGAGCGCCCAGCCCCATAAACTATGTCAACTACCTCAAGTGAGGAACAGGCTCTTAAGTTCATATCCTTGAATGTAAATTGTATCATAAGAATAGAGAAAAAAAGGGAAAATTTACCATATTTATTGAAGCAAGATCCCGAGAAGAAACAAATGGATTACAAAGGATATAACATTATGTACATACATATGAGGCGCGACCGAATGTCATTCGTAGCGGAGGAGTGGCCATCATCATAAAAAAGGGTATAAATCACAAAGCAATATATTGCAGAGATCGTCAAATTTAAAGTTATAAAGGCGTGCATAACATACACATATACCTCTGCTCTATATGCGTTCTTTCATTCAAGCCCCATTCTTTGCAGAATTACAGATGCACTGTGAATGTGTTATTTCAACTCACTTACATAACATATATGTATTATGTAGTCACTTTTTACTTGTTTTCGTCCAAGTTTTTCCAGAACGCATTTAATATGTGTATGTGGGTAAAATATATGTTTTTAAACTTTTTATATGTTATATATTTTCTGTGTAACGCACACTACCCGAAGTACTGGAAAACGGTTGTGGTACACTCAATTAAAAAAAAAGGAAAAGATAAAAATAGACCTACAAATCTTCGTGCAATTAGTCTGCTTCCTAATATTAGCAAACTATTCGAGAAAGTAGTCTACAAATCGATATTCAGGTGGTGCTAGGAGAAGAAGATTATACCAGAGAATCAGGTATGCTTTAAAGCAAGGCACAACGTAATTCATGCCGCGTCGAAACTGGTCTCCGATATTCAGTGGAACAGCAGCAAGGGGCAATGTACTGGGGCCGCCGACTTCGAAAAAGCTTTCGATATCGTATGGTTATCTATAAATTAATTATGTACGGGATGAGAGGACCTTTGTTGTACTACAGACAATTTTATTGTTATTTGGCTTGGGTTGTACCATACATATATGTATATATATATATCGTTCACAACATGACCATGGGAAAAAAGTTTGTCGTGGGAGCGAGTTCTAGACAGCCCGGCTATGCTGTCCCTCTGAGGTTTGCGGCAGTGCGAGCTGGCTGCCTAGCTTCGCGATTGTGTGGGAGGGGGGATCTGCCTAAGCCGCACTTAACCTCGGAGACGAACTGCGCACAACATCGAAATTTCGCACAGACAAGAACCAAGCAAGGTATAGGGAACAGGTACCGTGCAGGAGGAACCCCTGTAATTGCCTGTGATCGACTCACCGAACGGAGGGTCCTGATGGAATGGATCATGGTCCTGGATGGATGGATGAGATGAGAGGAATTAGGAAGCAAGTAAAACTTGTTATTATCGTATCATTTTCTCATTTTTTTTGTTTTTTGTTTAAATGCTTATCGACACCAAATAATTCTAGCGGTTCTGCATAATTCACTCTTATCATACATGAAGTACCTGTAAATTATCATATTTTTTTTTTTCGATTTTCTTCCTTTATCCGTCCTTTAATAAATAAAGGACCCAAGTAAAATCCTTGCTTAGTGAATACTGTTGCTCACACAGCCTCGCCCGATTTTTCTTTTTTCTCTTTCTTTCGAAATCTGGAACAATTTATTCCTTTATTAGGAACCAAAATAAAAGCAATCATAAAAAGGACTCACGGGTTGCCTGGCCAACACTTTCTTCGCTTGCCCTCTCCCCAAGAATGCAGCTTCGCTAGTTTTTTCCTACACGTCTGCGAATTTTATTCCCATATTAGGAACCACAACAAAGGTATTAAAAGATTACTTACGTGTTGCCTAGCTGCCGAGCACTGTTGAAATGGCGGTAATTTTGACATTTGCTGCGCTCTCCGGAGTGTGATAGCCGACGGCTTAGGCTCAGGGCTTGCGCAGCAATTAGCCTTATTAGTTAGGCTATTCGAGAGTGGCAGGGTGTCAAGTTCAAAAAGTGACTATAACAAGTTCCTAGTCAAAAGTGGAACACTTCCAGTAGACCCTTTGATATTAAAAATTGACTACAACAAGGTGCAGTAATTTCCGAATTGCTTTTTAATATAAATTTAAATACCAGTAACCTCGTGGACAACCTTCAAAAGTCAATAGCTGACGATCTAGTGGCGTACAAGGCAGGTCCGAAGGCAAACATTATTCAATAACTGTTACAACAGGCCCTCGGTTCGATTGAAGGATACTGTGACACTTGGAATAAAAAACTTAAATATGATAAATTCGAAGTCATCCTGTTTAGAATGCTTATGAGAAACTCAAGGGATGTGTAAAAGAACTGTAGGAACCTCTGTCTGTCCTGAGCGATATCGGACAGCAAAAGACCGAAGTGAAGTACAGGTCGACAACTTACATACAAAAGCCTACGCGGCCTACCAGATTATAAAACGTCTATTACATAGTGAAACAACTTGACAATAGAGTCAAAGAGATATGCCACCAAACATAAGTCAGGCCTCTACTTATATACTCACTGTGGTTAAATATTGCACATCTTATATGTAGCGAATCCGAAAATTTGAGAGCAATGCATACTTGCATCCATCTCTAAATATCGCACACTAGATTCAGAGTTTCTGGAGATACACAGAATAGACAACTACATATATTATAAAATTGATTCAAGGTCGGATATTACGGATAATGAAACCAATCTCATCTCGGGAGCCTATTACTCAAATGAGTTATACCATGAAAAGACGGGAGTAAATGGCTTCATCCCATCAGAACCGCTGGGCCAGATTTTGCCTCCTTTCTAATGACTAATAGCATGTAAGGTGCGGGGAAACTTAAAAATTTACAAACAAAAGATATATAATTATTTTTGTACATTTTGAACCTTTATGTTGATTTTTAAATTTCGAGTTGTATTCTATGACAGACGTTATCCGTAAACACACTTCCACTGAATTTTGAGCTCGACTTTCTTACAGCAGGAAAAGAATTTGTAGTATTATATTATATATTTTTTTTATTATTATATTATATAAGTATTTAGATCAAAATATAATTAATATCATTTCTGTCTGTATAATACTCGTGGCCAGAAGCATAACAAAGATTCTTTCGTTAACGACTCCAATTGGCCAAACGCAATTTTCCTGAGTATAATACTTATAATGGTTAATGTCCAACAGCAAGGCCGAGTTGAATACTCACCCATTAAATATTGGATGGAAATCTCATTAACAAAAACGTGTCGTCCTTGACACGATGCCACACTGACTAAGTCACACTGATCTTTCTGAATTATGAATTATTTTGAAGGGCCCTTTCAAGGCCGGAATAAAAAACACCTTTACATTTATGCCTTAGCCGAAAAATTAATTTCCTCCCTCATAAATCATTTTCAGGGAGAGTCGGCTGCCCGCATTATATGGCACCAGAAGTTGTAGCAAGGCGTATATATGGGAAGGGATGCGACGTATGGGGGGCCGGCGTCATGCTTCATGTCCTACTGTCAGGCCGATTGCCGTTCCTGGGATCCGGAAAAAGATTACAAGACTCAATAGCACGTGGAAGAATTTCTGTAAGTCATGTTGTCTATAAAAATATAAAAATTTCCATCCAATAAGCATCTATATCATATGAGACTGAATGACACCTCTTGCAGCTTGATGCCCCTGAATGGAAGTCAATTTCAGCGAATGCCAAAGACTTAGTTATGAAAATGCTCTCCCAGAATCCCCACAGTAGACCAACGATATCGGAAGTGCTAGAACATCCCTGGATTCGGGTAAGTAGAATTATTATTGTCCCCGTCCATATTCATACTCTACGGGTGCTGGCTGCAGGATGAAAGCTTTGCATTCGATTTGATAACGACAATATGCAGTCTCTCGCCTAAATGCAGCATTACCGTTTAATATTTCAGAAACATGCACGCTCAGGTGTATTCATTTGGTTTTAAAGGATCACATATCTCTCCCCAGGATCGTGACAAGCTGCAGCGACATCACTTAGGCGACACTGTAGAAGAACTGAAGCGATATAACGCCAGAAGAAAATTGAAAGGAGCTGTGCAGGCAATAGCTGGTGGCATCGCAATGGATCCTCTCTACGGAACCGACACAGACACAAGTGAGTACTCCATTCAACACCCTTTTCCCAGAACACACGTAGTGAAACATATCTTAAATTGATATAAATGTCAACGACAAGTTTTTCCCTCCTCTCCCGAATGCTATGAAGCTGGTTTCCTTGCGAGGGGGAATTAAGATGAAAATTTACATATTGAGGAAGGTTTAATAATTTCATTTTGCGGAGCACTTCGGCTTTGTCGAAGACTGTTCTTCCGGAGCGTGTAACCAACCTGAACAAGAGAATCGAAGAGGTGAATGTTGGGGGTATGGTTGTAAGAAGGCCACTTGCAGATAAGTTTTATCCGATCCGAACGAAGGAATTTTTGCTGGAAACAATTATCCCGGTCTCTATGCAGAAAACCTGCAGAAAACGGATTGCGTGCTGCCTCCGGAGAGAAAGCGAGGTAATTACATTTCGCCTTATCTTCCCGCACACAGAAAGTTTATTCTGGGAATATTTCTACGGACAGACTAAAGGCGAAAATCTGGTGGCAGCTGCGGGTAATTCGATAGATGTTTGATGAAGAAACTCCAAATGACTTTCAAGTGAATTCCTTTTGGATTTAGGAATAAAAACTTGCATGTATAGGAGGGCTGGGTGCTTTTCTAAAATCTGAATACGGGTCGCTTAACGATCACTAGCTATTGTTCGGAGTTCTTCGATTGTCTCTAAAGATTTTGCTATTACACTTTGCCTACAATATTTTAATATTTTTTTTCACCCTTTATTATACTGCGTAGTGCCGGCATATCCGAGAATATTAATAATTACATTTTAGGAGAACGTATAATTATCTGTGGGTTAATCACACGCTGCTGTGATTACCTCAACTACTGGTGCCATAAAGCAAAATGCATCTCGACATATGTGCATATTGTAGAAAGCATTTGGAAGTGACAGACTTATCTTACATATCGTACAAATGAGAAATCTTTGCTTCGGAACCTTTGGCGAATCAAATTTTTTAAATTGGTGGGAACCTTAATGGTAAATCTTTGGTATGTCTTAATTCAACTTAAATCTTCATAATAGTATATTACGATACAAGGGCGGTAAGTAGCCGATTGCCCACGATGGCGGTGTTAGACGCACGAGCGAAGCGAGTGCGTTAAGAGCCATCATGGGCACTCGGCTACTTACCGTCCGAGTTACGTATGCTACTTTTCACCACGAGTGCGGAGTAAGTAGTAGGTACCTTACCGCACATTCGGTAACGCTTCGCTCGTGCGTCTAACACCGCCATCGTGGGCAATCGGCTACTTACCGTACCGTGGTTAATTGATGATTTACCGCATGGAAACCCGAGCGGTAAGGTACCACTTACCCCGCACGTGTGCTGAAAAAAACCTTTAAATGCACGAAGCTAAAAATATAACATGATCTCAAGTATGATAGAATTTTGATTTTGTATGACTAGAGACAACATATCTATACATATATATATATATAATATATATATTATATATATATATATGTTATATTTATATATAACAAGAAAAATATATATGTATATATATAAGAAAAAAAAATCTTAAGAAAAAGGAAAAAACCCAATTTTTCAAATTTCTCAAATTAAAATAAAAAAAATTCTTGAAGCCTACATTAGCTTCAATTTAAACTTTGTGATTTTAACCACGCGCTTCGCTTGCACTGTTATTTTTTTTATTTGAAACTCGATAATTCAGTTCGGTTCAAGCATAGTCCAAGGCGGTTTTAATGACGATTATATTAAAATAAAGCTTTAAACTCCCTTAAACATGCACTTAAAGTGAGGCCCTGTTTGCGCAAAAAGATCCAAAAATGTATAAAACTAATTTCCACTTTACAAGCGTATTTTATAAGCATCTATTCTGTAAAATAAAAAAAAAGGTTCACAATATTACATATTCCACTAGTTCGAAAAAAACATTCATAATTTTAGTTTGTTAAAAACTAGCCTAAAATTCTTTATATGCGTTAGAGAAAACAAATCCGAAAAACAGAAAAATCGGTTAAGAACTGCACTAAAAAAAATTGATTAATATGCAAAGAATTATACATCTGTATTTCCGAGCTTTCTTTTGGTACGGATCCTCATGAATGTTATTTTTATTTCGTACGCAGTTGATAGACAAAATAGCCATTCGTATTTGTGTGTTCATTTTTGACATAGCTATGCCTACGCTTATAGTTTTGATTATAATGTACTCCTGGCTTTTCAAATTTTGGCTGCGGAAACACGTCACTGTAAATATAAAAGTAAAAACTGGGGAATATTCGAATTCAGAATTATAAGCCCGTCGGGCACCTTCATAACAAAATGTATAACGTACAAACAGTTTTTCCTGGAATTTTACTATTGCAAAACGTCAGGGGAAATCACACATATTCGACTTAAAATTAAAGATATTGACCGGTACGACCACTTTAAAGAACTAAACAAATAAGTTATTTGAAAGTTTCTGCCCACGTGATGCAAAAGGTGAACCTGATTAATTACTCGCCCATCCCCTCAGCATGCAGCTCTCACACATAATTCCATTGGTCAGATGGACAACACAACCTGCTGCATATGTACTATCTCCACATATCAGGACATTTTCACTTCAGATTTAATGCAATAAACAGCGGTTGGTAGAGAAAACATATATGTGGGGCTAATGCTGTAGCTATGATTTTCTGGACAAACTCCAGGAGTTCTCAAGCCGGTTAAATGTTTGTGTCGATCCAAAATGCATACCTTAAATCACAATCTAACACCCTTTACTTCAGCAAACAACTTCTGGGGTCTATTGTCGTATTGTTATCTCGGTTGGGTTCTTCTTTAGCCGTCCGAACACTGCTTTTCTTGCCAGTTAATAAAGGCTTCCCTTTATTCGAGGAAAAACTGCTAGTCATGCCTTTACCTACATACATATGTATGTACATACGAAAACTACCTCCGACAATAGGCTTTAAGGGTTGATTGAAAAGAATTTGATTTGTGTCGTAATTAAGAAAGTATGCGTGGGTGGAATTTTATTCTTTCAGGAAGACATGGCGTGATATTACGCTGTGTGGGATGGCGTTTCTCATAATCAAATACTAGGAAGCTGTTTCTGACAGAATATTTAATAGTTTGCGTATACACAATCATTCTAATCTTAATTTTGAGAATACAATAATATGAAAGTGGGAAAAAAAAACTTTCCGATATCACTAAATTTACAATATTTGAAGCTTAACGAAACATCTGAGATGCATGAGGTAATATTAGAACTTCCTTAAACAGGTTTAAGAGAATTTCTACGAAATGTGGTATTCTACTTTATATTGATACACTCAAAAACTAAGCGCTGCACATTTTATAATTTTCTGTATTTATGTATTCCATTATGTCTTCATGTAAACTCTGCATATCATCATTATCGACGAAGTGGGTATTTGCGATGGAATCTGTGGTAATTCTTTCCATGCTGCATGTTTGAAACGGACTTTCTCCTCCGACCTGACATTGACTGGTGACAAAGTCTTCCATATCTCTAGTAATTGGGGCAGCATCCAACTTGTTAACGACGATTTGAACTTAATAAGCTCGCAGGAGAAACTCAACTCCAATTTGATCTGTTTTTAGAAAAAAAAACACATACTTTTTCCTTCAATGTGACGCTCCTGGCGAATTCGGATGATGACTTGCAGAACTCCCTCCTGTCATCGGTACCCGTCGATGTCAGTGTACTTCCCACCGTCGAGGATATCAGGGGAAGTGTTAGGTTGTTCCGTACTAAAATTGGATTTTGGACCACATCTGCCTCTGAGGACTCTAAATTGATCGGCTGTATTGCTTCAGATATCAAGGTTCTAACACAACGAACTGTCTCCCTGCCTCTTGCATCGGAGCCTGCATTTGGATCCTCGCTTGAGAACGGTGACATTTGTCCTTCGGATGCGTTTATGTCGGTTACTTCGAGAGCCTCTTCAACGAATCTGCCTACTATTCTGCCAGTCACTGTGGCAGTCCGGCCTGCCAATCGTAATAAAAAGTCACATCGTATGCGTCGGCGGTCGAGAGCCCAATGCAGTCCTACGACCTTCCTCCAGTATCGTCTCTTGCAAGTGGCTCTGTAAATTCTGGTGGCTTAGAGGTTATGTCTGAGCTTATTGAATCTGGCAAGCAAGTTGATTGTACTTTCACAGGCAGGATTTTTTGCTTAGTATCCGATCCCTCTGACTCTGACAGTTTAAATACTGACTTGGATGCCTTCGAAAAATGGTGCGCCATCAACTGTCTTCCACGAAATATGAATAAGTGTACCTCCATGTCTTTTTCAAGCAAAAACAACCCAGTGCACTTTAGGCACTCGATCGACGGCCATTCACTTGCCAGACTTGACAAGGTGAAAGATTTGGGTGACATTCTTAATTCGCGTTTTTCTTTTGAAGATCGCATCAAATCTATTGTTAACAAAACTAACGCGACTCTGGGGTTCGTTAAGAGATGGTATAAGGAATTTAATGACCTTTATATCTCTAGACTAATATATTGCGCTTTTGTGAGACCCATATTGTATGCTAGCCCCGTCTGGTCTCCAATTCAAAATTGCCACATCAACCGTATTGAGGATGTCCAGCGCAGGTGTTTACGGTTTGCTCTTCGTGACCATCCTTGGGAGGAGAACATTATTCTGCCGCCATATTTGGGCAGACTTAAACTTATTCCGATTAAGTACTCGGAAGTTAGGCGTTTCAACTCCGGAGCTGTCTTCGCGTTTGATGGTCTTCAGGGAATGGTTAGCTCTGCTGAATTGTTGAGTAAATTTAAAATTTCGGTACCTGTACGCTCTCTGAGGAAACATGATTTCTTCTAACCAGCTTATCACTGCACTAATTTTGGATGTAATGAGCCCATATCCACGATGACGCGCTTTTTTAATTCACGATAGCCCACCATCGATTTTCATTTATCGCGAAAAAATAAAATAAATAGTATATATATATTTACAACTATTTATATTATAATATGTACCATTTGTTGCATGCTGCACCTACTGTTTAATATAGTATATTATACAATTAGGTACTACTATTATTTGCAATTATTGTTATGTACAATTTCTTAGCATGATATTTATAAAAAATTAAATAAATATTATATTATTATAAATATATTTTATATATTTTCATTTCCCACAGCCGCGCTTAGTGATTACGAAATATTATGTACCGATACAAATGATTTCTAATTAACTAATATGATTCCAAATTTTTTCTTTTTACCATGTAGGACATTTTAATTTTCAAATATGCTTAAACTGTGCACTTCGTCAGCTTGTATACATATATGGTTATTATCGAATTCATAATTCTTTATGTGTTCATGTAATGCTGGAAAAAGTTTTCCAAAAAATTTATACTTCCAAGTACGTCCAAAGAAACTCTTTCCGTTTTCAAATTTTCTGAACTCTCCACATGACGTCTCAGAAATTTGTCTCAGTATAAAAAATATATGACTCATCTGCTGACGATATTATAAGACTTCCTCGGCTTTTTTGAAATATCAGATTATTTATTGATACCCCAGCATACTCAGCAAGTAATGCTTCATTCCATTCATCACACTTTATTATTTTTCTGACCATTTCCATTAATTATCCAGCTATATATCCAATAACATACATATTTTTTTAAATTCAGACAAGCCATCTGAAAGCAACGCTGATACATCTTCATCATCTTCTGTGCTTTCATTTTGAATTTATTCGTTGAAAATTTTCAAAATACAGGATGCATCAAGCATCATGGTAATATTATTTCTTCGCACTATTAGTGATTCGCTGAAATGTTTAGGATGCTGTATGCATCTAGTTCTTGTGCATTGCCATTACAGCTTTTTATTTCTGTATGCGCAAGAAGGCTTTTGAATGTTGCAATGAATTGCCTTGAAGTTGGTTTTTTTCCATCCAGATCTACTTCCTATCGCACAAAAGAAAAGCTCTAAATGATCTTGGCTTAACTTATAACTTAATACATAGTTAAGGAAGGCTTTTGAAACGCATTGCTCCATAAAATTTTTTTTTCAATATTTCTAGTCCTATAAACAAACCTTGAAATTCGGTACAAATATTCGTTTTATAAATTTCTACTCCTTCATAATTCTTCAACTGTATTATATATATAATCCTGAATTTCCGTTATTTTTTCCATGCGATCTCTGAAGTCTCTTTTTATAATTGAGGCTTTGGATGCGTGGGAAAAACATTTCTTGAATTTAGATAATCAAATGCAATGTTTACTAGACTAATAAATTGTACTATCCGTCGCCTCACTGCCTTCAAATTCCCAAAGCTTTAATTCCTTATTGCAAAATTCAAAATTAGAACTTCAGCTGCATGTCTCACTTTCATTATATTTTTCCTCCATTCCATGCGTACTTTTGACGGCTTTTTTGCAAGTTCTATGCCCTCAGTTTTTTGGAGCTTATAAAGTTCTTCTATATAACTCAATATTACTCAATCCAGTCTCGGATTTGAATACCTTTTTTGTGGCGAAATTATTTCTTATGAGCTTCAAATCATGGCAGGCATCAAGCTACAATCAATTACATTCTCTTAATTTCTACTGGTAAGCATTAGTAAGTAAGTCATTGTCATTTTCAGTAGACTCGCTCCCCATCGTTGCTTCCATCGTTCAATTTGCAGCACTGTCTGTCTCCATTTCTTCAACTTCTATTGTGCTTACCTCATTCACATTTTTATTATACACATACCTCATCGTTGCTTCCAGTTCCATGATATCATTTTCGGCATTCACCTCTTCTGTTTCCATTTTTTCAACTTGCGTTTCTTCCTAAACAATATTTTTTGATTAAACACAGGCTAAACATTGAATATAATTAAGGAGACAAAGAATGCAAATAAAAAATAATAAACTAAATCCAGTGACTTAAGGATGGAAGCATAACTATATACTTACTATACTTTAATAACACTATCTTAGAATATAGTTAAGAATACTTACTTGAACGAGATTGACCAAAAATACAGTTTATGAAAAGCCTGATTACGCATAACAATATTTGAAATCACAGCAAGATTCAAAAATCTCGCACTCGTGGCCAAATGTCGACTCGTATTCAAAATGGCTAGACGTTCAAGGGGTGAGCTCCACAAGTTCTTCAAACGCAATAAAATCTCTCCAGTCTCCGTCGTTAAATACAGTCGTGTATATCAGATCGAAATATAGTCATAAGTTGAATTACAAACTGTCTCTGATTTCAACCTACCCACGGACCGAAAAGGCATGTAGCGTGAAAAAACGAGCCGCAGACGTCATCGCACTCCAGTTTTCCGCTAACAATTTTATACGAGGAAACGCTGCAAATGGCCATGATTTCAAAAATTGCAAATGTCTAAATGTCTCTTAAGGGGGTATTGCGCTTTGAACGTCATTTTTGGAGCAAGATTTTAAGATTTTTTTCTCAGAAACCACAAAAGATATTTTGATTTTTGATTTTGTTATTTATTAATACAAGTCTCTGGTAGCAAAATATATTTTTGTCGTTGACAATACAGAAAAATTCCAGCTGTCAAAGCTGGTCAAAGTAGAGATGTTTTTCGCGAAGGGGTTAACGGCGCCCATTATTGCAGCCCTCAGAGACGTCTGAAACAAAAAATTCCAAATTATTGTTAATTTGTATCCTATTGGTTATTGCCTGAACCACGGAAAAGTCAAAATATAAAAATTTGCAAAAGTTATACAAATTTAAAAAATAGTTCGATTTTTGGGTTTTTTTTTCGAAGTAAATGTTGGATTAAAAAAAACTATTTATCGCATAAACAAAATCGTGGTTCCGGCGATAGCGGTATAAGGATGATTCTGTGAATTCTGTCTAAATTTGAAAAAAATCGGTCTAATAGAACTTGAGATATCGTGGACGCCGTTTTGAAAAATGCTGTTTCGAGAAAAACGTGGTTAAAGTTTCGGATTAAGATAACAACGTAAATGAATGAGCTCGCCGCTCCAACTTTGAGGCATCATAACTACGTCAATTTTATGAATTTTTGAAAATGTTTGGAATACAATCTTAAATACATTAACAATAGATATATAAAAAAAAAAAAATTTCGATTTTTTCAAAATTTCAAAGCGCAATACCCCCTTAATTGGCACTCTCCCGAATGTATGCAGGGGGGATGACATCTATGGGTGCGTGTGGAGAGTGGTTTAGTCAAACTTGAAAATAATGATTCACTGCCCGCGGTATGATTAGATAACCCATATCATAGATGATATAAGGAAACAACCAAATAAAAAAAAAACCGGGCAAGTGCATGTCGTACGCGCATCAGCTTAGGATTACGTAGCATGTGCTAATTGTAAGTAGCAAGAGTAGTTTTTTCTTTCGTCAGGATTGTAAAAGTTAAAACAACACACCCTCATTGAAGTTGACTATAGAGTATTATAAAATAATTTATAAGTAAATATTAGGTCTTGACCATGCCACTGCACATATTGGGCGTGCGACCGTCTTGCTACACGCTAGGAAATCAAGCCAATTTGAAATGTAGGTAAATAATGCAATTTCTTTGTTGAATATTTATTTATAGTAGATTGCTGCTATTGAAAACTGATAATTGTGCATATCTAAGAAACTTGTTAACGTATCTTGTTCAAGATACTTTTCGTTTTAAGTATTTATCAAATGCTACTATCTTATTTTTTCAGTTTTTTTAATCATATGGTTGGAAAATTAGAGGAGAAGGGGGGGTAAATTTTTAAGGCTTTTTTTAAACATGTAGGAATAAATGTTTTCGCTTGGTTCGCTGAGCGCGGGATATTTCAAGTCTGTGTCTTATTCTTCTCCGTAAAAGGGCCCCTAGAGCCCTGTAGTATTTGCTAGTCCTGCTATATCGGTCATTCCATAAAAGTTTGCACGCTTTCACCGATTTTCTTAATTTAATATGTTCAAGTATTTGTATTATGATAATTTTCAAGCGTATTTAGATTTCAAAAACACGATTTTAAAAAAAGTAGAAAGTGAAAAGTTGACGAATATATTTTTAACCGAAATATCTTAAAAATAGAAGAATAGAGAAGAAATATAAAATACCATTTCTGTGCCAAACTGGTTAGAATTTTTAAAGAAAATGGTGTTATGCACAAAATGTTTTCTTACACAATATTTTGTTGAAAATTTTCCAAATCTACATATTTTTTTATTCCATTGAAATATATATGTTATTCCTCAACTATGTATTTGCGAATTTCAATTTAATTTTTAAATTAATGAAGCTTTCAATTTCTCAATAGATATGAACTTCTAAGACGATAGTAACGTAAAAAAAGTCAGGAAATATCAATTTTTATCCGCAGAGTATTCTCAAAACCGCTTGATGCACAGTTCTGGGATGTTGCAGGTTTATGTTCTTCTGGATGTGATTATAATCAATTTTAATATCATACTCTGTTTTTTTAAATTAACTTTAAAAGTTTACGTTATAAAGGTAAAATATCTTAAATCCGATTTGATGTTTTCGGGTCATATCATGTAAAGTTCCGACCGATAACTGAGATATCCTGGGCAAACAGTTTTATGACTTTTAGGCTCTGGGACTAGCCCAGTTCAAAAAGTTGAGTCCATAATTTCCTTTCAGGAAAGGTTCCGTATGCTCGCAGAAACTTAAATAAAGTAGGTTGTCTTGTACCCCTCCCAGTCCGTTTACCCCTTCTCCCTTTTCCGGCGTTCTGAAAAGGGTTGTAAAATTAAACCAATTGGAACCAATATAATGCTTCTACTCGAATCGGTTTTGAAATCAAAAAAACAAACCATTATATGGTGGTCCCCTAATTCATCGTTCGTTTTTTATTATTTAAAAAAATCTAACCAGTTTGGTACATAACTGGTATCTTATTTAAACTATTCTTCATAGTTTTTTTTAATTTTGGGATAAAGAAGACTGTGCATAAAATTTTTGGAAACTCATAACTTTCTCCAAAATGATTCTAAATGCGCTTGAAATTATCTTAACACAAACACTTAAACATCTGGGCCCTATTTCACGAAGCGACAAGTGTGACTATTGACCAGTAAAAGAGAGATAAGAGCGACCAAGACAAATTTGCTCATTTTCAGTTTTACGAATAACTGGTCAGTCAAAACCTTCTCACTGATCAAACCTGAGCAGTAGAGCCCATACGAAACACAGTTAAAAACAGACTGAGTTGCTATTCACTTGTCTCAACTGCGCTGTATCGCTGGTCTAGTCTATTGCCTTAAAACGAAACGAAGGCAACTATAGTCAATTTGCGAGCCTTTTTACTGATGGACCAGACTTGTCTCCTTGTAAAATAGACCCTGTATGTAAAAATTAAAAGATCATTGAAAGTGTGCAATCTGTTATGAAATGATCGATATGGCTAATCCGACCCATTTAGGTGTGAAGAATTAACTGATTGATATTCGATGCATATGATTCCTAGAAAATTTCGGACGAACTTATAAACAAGTTAGAGAAGTTACAAAAGTCTTCATTTATTAGATAATGACGGAAGTCTCCTTTTATTAGATAATGACGGAAGTCTCCTTTTTACTGTCTACAATTTTGGTAGACTTCTCGTCGTCCAATTTATATGGTGACAGCGATTAAATTCCGAAACTGCGCTCTGTCGACATGCCATATAGACGTATTTTATATCTTGAAATAAACTTAATCGAGCATCGGCTTTTGTTCGGTTCTGTATTAATAACCGATTTGTCCACAGTGCCAATCGGAACCGCTTCAGAAACGCTAAACGAATGGGCTGACGAAGAGGCTGGTCTGGAAGCAGTCCAGAGGATCTTGGACTCCCTAGATGATATATACGCCCTTCAGGACGCCTTTGTTGACCCAGAAGTTCTTAGAGATATGCTCCGAGACATTAAGCTGCACGCTCTCTTGCAGGTAAGTGGACAGAGTTATGTAGTGCTCCCCCGAAAACCTTCCCTCTGCTGCTTTATGTGCGCGCTCGCTCCTTTGATGCTTGAACTCCTCAAGCTCCTAGGGGAAAGAAAACAAAGCTAGAAGCACTTTACGACATGCCGGCACTGTGCTCTAAGTATTTTATTGACACAATACTTCAAAGGTTTTCTTTGCTCAAAGGAGGGACAAAAATTGTTCCTGCTCGATAGTACCGACTCCTTTCATTTATCTCCGTTAAACCCTTCCTCCGCGTGCTACATTTATTCTAATGCCTTCTTCATCCTCTTTACATGGCACTTCATCAGCTCTATGATCGTATTAGTTGCACGGTTATGTCACCAGCCCGGACACCTCCGGGCGATGCAGTTTCCCGGTGCCGTGATGCCATTGATGCAATATCATCTTCGCTGGGGCACAAATTTGCGAAGGAGAAGACGGAATTGGTGCAGCTGCTATCTCTGCCACATTTACAGGTAAGTCGACCCATGTGAAACCCCACAGATGCTGAAGGTGCGCCGAGGCCCTGTGCATGTTTGCTTGCATATAAAAGGTGTTATTCCTAGTATTCCTACGATGAAACGTGTGCCGTCGGGGCCCAACGCAATAACTGAAAACAATATTCTACATGTGTTCTGGGGCGCCCTTCACTAGAACCAGATAAATTTTATTTCTAACACCTGGCACATTACAACGATTCGCCGAAAGGCTTTTAATTCTCGCATTTTATAAAATTTAACCAAACTTTCCGCTGGGACGTCTCACTTTGTAATTTAGTTCTCCGCGTAAAATGGTCCTGAACAATTTTCAAATCAATATTGCTTCACAAGGAGAAGTACCTACAAACGTTTTTTTTTGCCGATTATTGCACCAAAAACGTAGGTTCTTGTGTTCCCCGTTCCCCAACACATTGTTGCAGGTGTTTCTCTGTGCTCGTCTCCGGGCTCAGGTGAAGACGTAACATGGCACAATTTGCTTTCCTTTTAAAAGCCTTTAGGGCTGTAGAGGTTTGCTCGGAACTCAGGCAGAAGCAGCCAAAAAGTGAAGATTTAATTACAACATTGGAGGAGCACCGTGCTCGCAATAAATGGATGCTTTTTCGTTCTCCTCGGGTTATTTGATTTTGCTAAGGTTGCCGCTATTCGGTTCCATGATTGCAATGGGTTTTATCGAACAAGACACTACAACGCTACATCGGTTGATAGTCAAATACGGGAAGCAGTTTCAAAGGCTTTATATTTGTAAAAGTGATTCTGGAAAATCATTTTCTCGATGTATGTAGGTCAGACATCTAGAAAACCATACTTACGTAAATATGTAGGCTATTATATCAGCACTGAGAAGTGATAGTAGCTCTTTTGTTACGAATAGTTCATGGTCGATAGTACCTACCTGGCGCTTTTAAGTATTTTTCTATTTTGAAGTGATGCAATTAGTTGAACCAAGTACACTATTAGGTGAAGTCTTTGCTAATTACAATTTTTGCTTTCTTTTCTCCTTTTTCACATTTTTACGCTTTCGTGATTATCTGGTCTAATATGCTTTAGAAAAAATGCCACATCACACAATTTTGAAACTTCAAATAATTAGTTTTTAGACGACTTTCCTCTTTTGTCTTACCGCATTCATAAATTCGTTTTCAACCATAAATCATGAATAGATTTTTATTTTCCTTAAAAAAATACATGCTCCCCAGGGTGCGAGTGCACCGCAACCGACGACCTAGAACCACTATTGAATTTATAGACTAACTGTGCGGATTTTGCATCCATCGCTAGAGCGCTTGATTTATTGAAGCACATTGAACGTATACTCCCGTTTATACCTGGTCAATGCTTTCACCTGTACCTATAATATAACTGAATCCAACCTGATGCTGTATTTGAATCGTATCTACTGTAGTATCCGTAGGGATATCCACAAAACGGTCCAAGATAGACGATCGTATATCTCGTGAGCAAACAATCTGAATTTTTTTTATAAATATACTTAGGTACACTGAGTATGATTGTGGCTATTATCATGCCCGTTTTTTTCTATTTTTCATGTAATGACTGCCACAAACCGATTTTTTAACGCTTTTTAACGATTTCAATGTCGTAAAAAAATAAAACGGCTACGCTTTACAATAGCGGCCGCGATCATGAAATTTTTGTTAAAAGAATTTTTTAAATTAGACGATCAGTTTCAAAAATATCAGATCAGCGAACTTTGGAAATAGTCCAGTCAACGCACATATATTCCCACAGAGCTGAAAATGTATACAGACCTTAAATACATCATTACAAATGAAATGTCAAAAGTCCCCACTCATCCAGCTTGCGCCTAAAATTGTAATCAAGGTCAACGGTCAACGACATCGGTTTTCCGTATATTTCTCGTAAACGGCACTTACCGTATCGCAAAAATAGTTCATACAAAAGTTGTAGATCTTGCAGTTATCTATTCATATACTCTTTTTCCTATGAATCACCTTTCATGAGGTATCGCAATTTCAAACATCGAAAATACTAATATGCACTCATACGACGACCGGCGGCGGTCAACCGTGATAGTTACGACAAAAGTCATAAGCAAACTTGTAGTACTAGTAGCTGCAAAAACAGCAGAGAAAATGGAAAACTAGCGAAAAACCGATGTTGTTGTTGGCCTAACTTTCACGATTTATTTTGGGAGTGTGGAATCAGGAATAATATTCCCCTTCACAAGGTTTATTTAACACATATTGAAGTATACAAACAAATAATTTTATTGTCATTGTGATGCAACCTGGCGGCGACAGAGCCAATCTTAGAAATCGCATTTTTTCAAACTCCTAATTAACGGTGTTCTCGTAATGTATTAGACGTGGAACAAAAACAAAACGGTTTTATAATCTATATAATATTTCCTATGGTAGGTACTATGTAGGTTTTTTTAAAATTAAATTTTGTGGAAATGGCACACTTTCGAATAAAAAAGTCAATTTGTGGCCAAAAAATAAGCATTAAATTGTTAATAAAAAAAAAATCTCTATAGAGAAAGTAACACTACTGTCGAAATTTCAAACTGATCCATGCAGCGGTGTTCAAGTAATCTATCCTTCCAGTTTGAAAAAATTGGATTCGAGAAATCAAAGGAAGAAGCAAAACGAAGCGTGTGCTCGGCTTCGCTTGGTAGCTATCCTGACTCAGAAATACACGTCTATCACAACATTAGCTTACCCTCGTGGACTCCTGAGAAACCGTAACGACCTTTTGCTCTGTAAGTAACAGAACCACTTATTAATTCGACAGGTAAAAGTGATTCATCGTGCCCTCCCCGCGTTCTAAGGCACTGTGGCAAAATCAAGAATTGAAGCTTTTAAAAATGTTTTTCACTAACGTATACGAACAAATGGATATTGTTTTAAGGACCCTAAAGTATTTTTCAAGCAAAAGAAAGAAGGGAAAAAACCATTTTTTCAAAATCCCAGTGTGGTGTTACCCCTTAAATAAAATTTTTAGCGCAAGTCGGATCAGTGGGGACTTTTGACATTTCATTTATAATGATGTATTTAAGGTCTGTTAAAATGTTCAGCTCAGAGGAAATTTTGTCTTGGTTGAATATCTATTTTGACTGAACTAAAACGTAGTTTCGAGAAAAACGCGGTTCACGTCTTAATTCGATATTTTTCATATAAAGAATAGAAATATTAAAAATTACTCACTCATCAATAGCGTCATTGTCACGCTCGTTCAAATTAGTAAAACCCTTCTTCACTTAGTTTCTTATCTTCAAGGTTACACCTGTGTTTCATTCGGTCGGCAATGTACATGGATTTGATTGATTTTTTCAGTGATTATACATATTACATCGGTTGGCCCTATGAGCCGGTTTCCCATATTTAAAACAATTATCTACAAAAGCTGTTCCTGTAGTGTAGTAGCTATATGGAATTCGATCTCTCACAACAATTCGCCATTTAGGTACATGTCTACACCGCCTAAATCTAATTCCTTTTTGAATTTTTTCCACGTATCGTCGGACATCTGCCGGTTTTGCATCCAATATTGAGTCGCGTCTTTCAATCGAAGAGATGTATACAATAATGTTGTACGTTCCTCCCACTCGTATTTGATGCACAAGCTCTCTATTTCTCAACTCTTTCGGTGGAACTTAAAATACTTACGTAACCTACTCTGAATTCAGGAATTAAGCCACTTACTTCACCTAAACCAATCCGATAAGGTATCACGTTCTGAGGGAACTGTTGTGACACTCATACGTGGGAGACTGACGAGGGCTTGATTCGACGAACAAGCGGACCCATCGGACGCCCGGTTCATTCTTTTGGACGTTCGTGACCGACCCGTTCTCTTCATTTTGCTTGATCACAAATAAAACTCAATAAGAGGAAAGCGTTACTTTTAGGGCTAAGCACTACGTCGTATTTAAAAGGGAACAAGAATGCAAACACGTATAGATTGCATACTTTTTGTTGCGAAAATAAAATACTCTATTTATTGGCATATATTTATCTATTATATATGCAAAACTTAAATTCGAATTTATAAAATAATTGTGGAAAAAGAAAGCCAAAGAAAAGTTAAAATTAACTCTTATAAACTATAAACCAATTCAAGACTATCTGAAAAATAACTTAAAAACCAACATTTTTTGTTCTGCTTCAATTCTTTAAATATCCTTGAATTTCTATTGTACATACAATAAAATCCGTCCTGTGTTTTGTCGTCCTCTAATTACACGTTATATGTTCCTTAACTTTTCACAGCACCTCAATGTATATTTGGGAACTGAAAAACACTGCCTTCGTTCAACTCACAAAAGAGCTTGCCATAGAATGAAAATCTTTAGGATTTTTGCTCTTCAAAAAATAGCCGCTGTAGCTCTAATGCCCATTATTGGTAATATCATCAACAAAAAAGCCGGGAAATCAGCATGCGTAATCCTTTTCTTATTTGATTCGTTCTCAGCCACCGCTTTCTAAAATATCTTACCTACACACTGCTACCACCAAACGACTCCTATGCCTACATCCCCGCATGCAAGTGTATGTCGTATGGTATGTCATCATTCAGCGAAGCTGAAAAGAGAAAGAAACAACTGAGCACAGCTTTTCTGCACCAAAACGTAACGAGATGTTGAATAACAATTCACACATTTCCCGAAAACTCCAGTTGGATACATGTTATCCCACTTATGAAATTGTAACGCGCGTTCTTTTAATTTTAAAAAACTGAGAGCGCCGACTCAGCATCGCGCCCTGTATGTGAACTTACGGAACTTCGTCCTGAGGCATTGCCATTATCGTCTCTATCAAGATAACTGGATGAGATATCTAGCTGGGATTCAAAACGATTTCAGTAACAATGGTGGGCTGTCGTATCCTTTCCTTATGTGGAGAGTACCGACAGTACCTATTTGTCATTTTCTGTACAACGAACTTTTGTGTACAACTTCACTTCAACCGTTACAGTAGGTACCTACCAACTAAGAATTTTATTGAAATTTTAATATTACGAGTAAAGCAGACGGGACCCTCGACATCCCAGTTAAAATAGTGAATACAATAGATCCCGCTTGCTTTTATTGTAGTAGTAAAATTTACACCTGCCTACTTAAAATATTAAAGTGACCTAATTTTTTGTAGTCGGTTTTATTTTTATTTTTAATAATATTTTTTGTGCGTATTCCTCAGATATTTAGTTTAAAGAAAATGTCATACTGGTGGTCCCCCATATACATTGTGGGTCGGAAAAAATGGAGGGATTTTAATGATTTTTTGTAGCCAGGTCACAAAAATTTTATTACAATAAACAACCAAGTATCGACTAGTAGGTACAAGTTTCGATGTATTATATATTATAACCCTTTAAGTTCATTAGTTCGTAATCGTATATTTTATTTTTAATCAGCGACTCTGAAAACTGCCAAATATCAATTTATGTAAGTTGAGATTTTTCCGCTGACATACCTACATATTAAATCAGCCTTATTCAATCCGCCATCCTGAATTTCCGAATATCGATGGTATATTCGAAACCATCGACCCGGAAAACCCGTATATGTTCAATTGCACGAAAATCTAATGAAATTGAGAAGGAAATCCGTGGAAGTTCGAACTTTGCGGTCGCAACATTCGATCTGCCATTTTGCAACCCTAGAAAAAAGGGTAGCCTATATGTCAAGTTGATATATGTATGTACATATAAATTACTTTCGCGCAAGAAATCAAAAGAATCGAAGAAAGGGTTTTGGTGTGATTAAATGATGCAAACAGAAATCATTTGGAATTACGCCTAATTTTTCGGTTTGTATGCTACCGCATTTAATGGATGAGGGATGAAGCGTTAAAACTATTATATAACATATATGTAATTATAATAAATCAGCCCGACCCGCACAAGCTTTCAACTGGTGTTTGGTTAGTTGTTTTACGATTATTATTTTAGGATATATAAGACTTCGTAGTGTGACACATTTTCCGGGGTTACATAATGGCTATGAAAGACGTGGTTCTATGTCAAGTCAAAACAAAGGTATAGGTACATGAACACTTTTAACCCACCTTACATGTACGCACATTTCTTCACTTACGGTTGTAACAAAGTCGATCGCTTCCGTCTATTGACGAACGAAAAATTGACTCTCGTATGATGAATCAAAATATTAATTTTTTATTTCATTAATTATATAATTCTTAGTTAGTACCAACCTACTTAAAATACTCCAAATTAATTTAATAATAAATTAACTAGCTAACCATGCCGTCAGTGTAACGCCTGAGAGTGCTACCGTTGGCTTTACCCAAAATTTCTTTGTTTTTTGCATTTTGGTTAGGTAATTTTAGTGTTATCAGAGTCGGGTTTGTGTTTTGTAATACTAAATATATATTATTCGTATTTTATTTTTACGCTTCTTAGTCGCCGTGCTCCAGGTTTTTTAGCGCGTGTTAATTTTGTTAGCTAGCTAATTTTGATGTAGATATATTTTTTTGTTAGGTATATTTTAAGGTTTAGGTACGCTCCACTCTGTTTTACACATTGCTTTTTATTTTCTCAACCTTTCGAACCAGATGAAGTTATTCAATAGGATACTTCTATGAAAGTTCATAAAATTTGTTAAACAATTATCATTAAGTGCAGATGAGCAGAATATACGTGGGTTGAAACAACGATAGTTTAAGAATTAAAGTAAAGGTTGCGAACAAAGTTCATCCAAAATTAAGAATTTCACAGGACATGTCTCGGAAATTAAGCTCTTTGTTCTACCATATCATCGAAAAGCCAACCTAATTGGCCCAGCAATCAGTAGCCAATAAAAATTAATTAAAATTTCACGGGTTAACTCCCTCTGCATGAATTGCTTTTCTGTGGTCATTAGTTGATCAAATCACTCGAAACAAGCAACTTCTCGCCATGGCTCGGCGGTTTTTTTTCATCCGCCACACCTTTTCTCTTTACCCTTGGGAACAACGAATCGCTAAATAGGTAAGAAGTCAACATCGATTCTCATTTTTCTAGCTAACACTCAAACGCATCTGAGACAATGTCCTGTGAAAAAATCAGGTGCGACCTCCGTTGACGCTTCAAAAGTACTCAAAGTCAATTAGGAAACTCCTCGCCTTCATCAAGCTTATCACGTTTCATGCTACACTGAGTCGGTTATCAACCATAAAAATGTACAGCTGAACCTCGGTTCTACTTAGGTACTCCCAGGTCAGCGGAAGCTTTGCTTCGACTCTGGGCAGTTCCCCAATGCATGCAAGCGTACCTGCAATTTTTCAATTGTTGCGGATGGTTCACAATGGACATTTTCCAGAAAATCCCTCGTTTTATAGGGAAATCCAATATACATTGGAGACATTGGGGTGTTGGAGCTTTGGACATTTCCCCACGAGAGCATTGGGGGAAAATTACTGGTAGGTATTCGGAACATCTGTTTGGCGGAAATCGTGGCGCTGGCATCGCCTTTATTGTTGCTGAATATACTGGTGAAGCTTTTCATATGTTCGATGGATGGGAGAACATTAGTTTTCTTCTAATCCGCAAGGTGGCAACACGTCACTACCGCGAAAAGTCGCAGCTTTTTCTGAAGTTTTCCTAGAGCTCTAAAAAACGTGTTCAAGGCTACGATAACAGCGAGCTCAGGTATGCCGCGATGTCTGGCATGTGACTCCCTCTTGTCAGTGTTATATCCTCGTGCGCGCCTATTAAATGTATTTTTGTGCATCGCGTTCGGTTCCCGCTCTGGACCCAGTTCGGGATCCATTGAAGATGCTGTGGTGCACGGGAATTCGTCGGTGAATATGCACTAGCACCAGGAAAGCTCGCGTGCTTCCTCATACTGTTGGGATGTAAAATTCCATAGAAGAGTAGGACCTGTTTTGTGTTTTTGTTTTATAGTTTATAATATACATACCTCCACTGTGGCTAAGATCACGTCACTGCAAAATAAAGCAACTCAGCCTCCGTATACTGCTGCTGGATATCAAAGCGATCCCTCAGACTCTGTCTCACCGGAAAATATTCGGAAATTATGCGAAAAAACAAAACGATTTTCGTAAGGACTGGGGGATAAAATATTGCTTTGTTTCACCAGAACTACTTGTGGAACGCCAAGAAGTGAATTTCCCACTTGCTCGTCTTTGATGCATTTAGACATACATATACATATGTATGTACTTATTTATTATTATAAACAACTTCTCCATTCTGCCAGCTAGGTGAATTTTTTTCAATTTGCAATTTTACTCTAGCACCTAGCGACTGCACTTAACCCAGTTGGGTTAGGTGGGGTGAAACTAAATTTCGCTTTTGTTCTCTCCAAGTTTTCTTTTCAAAAGTGTACCGCTCTGAATAAAGACGTTAAATTTTCCAATACTTCTTCGAGAAATACCCCATAAAATCGCAGGTTAATCTACTGTAATTTAGGTTACTCGCCCGAAAGCGCGGGGAGCTATTTGAAAGGAAGCTAATGAATGCAGGGATCACTGCACTAAAATATAAATTAATTTCACCGTCCTATATCAATTATCGTTGCACTTACTTTTAAGTTCTTCTTCCGCTTGTTGGCCTTCTCGCGCGTGTTTCTTCCGAAGGCGCTCTTGTTTGCTTGTTTCGGCGGTGTAGTTCTCGTCTGGATCTCAAGCCTGCATTCAAAAGTTACGTAATATGTAAGACCGTTAAATATTTTATTGATGTCTGTTTTATGTTTTATTAGAACTTGTATCATATACTCGCATACATTTTCATAACTTTAAGAAAATTTTAAGTTTTCAAAACAAAAATATGAAAGTGCACATCAAATGTTTTTCCATTTATTATCGTGAACTAACCTATTGATAGCTGGCAAGAAAATTACGTGCTGCAATGAAAAACTATGATTATACCAATGTAAATTGTGAACAGTGAATTGATGCCTCAGAATAAACATATACAGGGTATTTCGTACAACACATGCAGAAATGAGAGGGTTGATAGATCTCACCTAGGCAAGCAGTAAATTTTATAGCGTGAAGGGCTTCTTACCGTTTTCGAGTAAACGGGGAATTAATAAATTTGGAATGAAATTTCCAAATTATGAATGTGACCACTTGAGCGCTGCCATCATCAAGCCAATACCCTCAGCAGTGCGACGAAATTTTTCTATGGGCTTTGCTATTTTTGGTTTGGTTTCAAACGACCTTGCTGTGTTCATTCCTAGCGTCGTCGTCAAGAATCCACTCTACAATGAGCAATTTTAATTGCATATCGCTCCACTTTGATAAAAATTTGGAAAGGCCAACGGACAAGCATGCGCGGAATATTTCACCTATTCACCATAGCTGATAATAATCCAAGTAGGCAAAATAGGATTGCCAGATAAATTCGTATATGAGACCATGCAAATGCAATGAGAAACCAAAACATTTCATGGTCTCAGTCCTAACGGACATATCAGAGTTCTAATCTGAATACTTGCAGAGTTCTGATCTGCACAATCAGAGTTCTAATTTGAAACCCACAGAGAATTAATCTGTAATATTGAGAGTTCTAATTTGAAAACACGCAGAGTTCTAATCTGCACAACCAGAGATCTAATCTGTAATACTCAGAGTTCTAATCAGAACACACGCAGAGTTCTAATCTGCACAACCAGAGATCTAATCTGAATCCTGCAAAGATATAATCTGGCCTTTTAACCAGAGGCATAACCCATTCGGTATCTAATGTGATTGTCTTGTTGAATAATAAATATGCACATTCTTCCTCGAATTAGACGGTTTGGGTAATCATTGAAAAATGATTGCCGAAACTGATAATTCAATTAAGTAAGAAAAACTTCAATAATCATTGAGAATTCCCTTTCAATGATTATTGAAACAAAAAGAAAAGATCCAACTAACAAAGAACTCGGGTTGCGCCACTTGAGACTTTTGTTTGTCCGAGAACTTAAGGGGTTATTATCAGCATATTGCCCAAAACTAAGGGTTGTTTTTAATGATTTTTCATAAATACATTTAAAATAAATTTTATAAGTATGATATACCATTTGGTTAAGTACTTCTTGAACTACAAAATAAAATTGTGTCATTGAAAAATATTCCAAAATGGCGATACAGTAGGTCGCGCAAGCTACCATTTAAAAAAGGTCCTTCCACGGCCGGCAGTAGAAGTCTCGTCCAAAGTAACTTAAAAAAAAACCAAAAATTTTCTCATTATCTACATGATTTTTGCTACCGAAATACACATGATTATATTTTTAGAATTTTTTTCTCGAAATGGCAGTTGTTTGAAAAAAAACCGTTTTTTTCAACGAAAAAAATCGAACTAAATGGCTTATAACTTTTTTTCCTGATCAATCGCTATAATCGTGTGTACTTCGTTAGATAATTTAATAATAAAGGTCAAGTTAAAATTTGAAGTCAATCAGATGAAAACTGTTTGAGTTCTACTGCCGGCCGATTTTTAAAACGTGGGTCTGAGAAAAATGCGTCAAAAAATAATTGAAAAGTGGCTTCGAAAAAAATGGTTTAGAGATATTTTAACATTAAAATACACCTTTCTACAAAGTATGATTTGATTCGAGGGATGTTTAGGCATTATTTAAGCCAATAAAAAAAAATTAAACTGGTAATAACCCCTTAAGGGCTGCGTTGACAAATTCTAACGTACACGTGTTACCACCTGAGCATGGGAAATGCAGCGATAGCATTTTGGATCACCGCTATGCGGCCACAAAGTAAGCCGTTTGCGCCGGCACGTGTGGAGAGCTATCGCATAGTAAAGCTCCCTTGGGATCTAACCGGGGGCAGCTAGACCTCTTGATCAGTGAGTCGTTAATTACCCGGAGAGTCGGCAAGTCGCTAATAAATGGTGAAATCAATATTTTTACAGTAAAAGCTGGTTATTAGGTTGTGAAATAAAAGGATTTTTACCAAGTGAAATAAGTCGTTAATAAATTGTGAAAGGGTCAGACCTTGCAAAAGAAATCAATAAAATATCATCAAATCAATATTTTCACAATAAAAACTGGTTTTAAGTTGTGAAATAAAAAGTAATTAAAACACAACAGTCTTATCAGACATCATACTTAGTGATCTGATCAGATTCCTAACAAAATCTTCCTAAAAAATCAACAACCATCAGATCTAGAATTCTAAAAAGGTTCTTACCAATCTCAACAACCGATCTAGCTCAACAGGTAATACAAACCAGCAAGCCGCAAAAAAAGAGCAGCAGCACCACAGCCCTCCGTTACAGTATCCAGAGCGACAGGGGTCTTTATTCCGGCAACTATATATATCTGTTCGTGCATAGACCGCACAGTATGTGGCCATTCAACTTGGCACACGTAAGATTTTTTGTAAATAATTTCCACGATTTTTTCAAGACCACGTACCTGTGTGAAATTGCACCTCTTTGAGGTATCATGGTTTCTTCCAGATATCAATTCATCGTACCAACTATGGTATGAACGAACCCATGCGATCTACCATATATCGGATTTTGTGTTTCTAGAGGCCAAGTAAAAGATCGGCTTAGTTAAGGTTAGTCTAAATTATTTAGCTTTGTTTTCGACTTGCTTGGTTCCTTGTTTTTAAGAAACTGTAATTGTATAATTCTATATAACCAGCTATTTGATGACCTTGAGATTCAATTACTAAGTGAATACGAATGGTTTGTTTTTTAACCATATTTTTTTCTAACATTTTCTGGAATAGCCATTGGATTAATTTGTGAGATGTCCACGTCAATGATTTCTCAAAAGAAAGAGCAACAACCAAGCATGTTTACAAACGGGTTTAAACAAAAGAAGCGCCCTCGGTATTTTTTAAATGCCGTCAAAAAACGATTTTCTAAATCTTTGAAAATATTTGTGAACTTAAAATGTCTGTCAAAAAATGTCTGATGACACAGATGCTTAGAACATGTTTTGTTACATTGCTCACACATTACTTATATACATAAAATAAAAAAATAAGTCACATATCATTCAAATTGGCCATTATTAGCTATTAAATGTAAAATTTTCGATTTTGGCACCAAAACCCATAAAAATTATGTAAAACAAATAGTCAGACTTCGTCTAACGCAACCTTGGCTCAAATGGTTCAAAATGATCAATGCTATCATACCTTCGTCTCAAAGCTTTGCGCCCATTTACTATTTTGATTTCGTCATATTGGGAGCGCCATCATAAAGTTGAAGAATTGAGCACCAGATTTTAAAGCAGTGACACCAATCCCATCATTTTGAAGCCGCTAATTTGAATTCGTGAAGTAATTTGGAGCCAAAACCTGCCTTGAAAATTTGGCAATGTTATACATATCCCGAAACTGCGTCAAAATCCGTTCAGTGGGACGTAAATATGCATAGATAGTTAGATATATAGATAAATAGATAGATAGATAGATAAATATATAGATAGATAGATAAATAGATAGATAGATAGAAGATTGATAAATGTATGAGAAGTTCGAAGAAGTGAAAAATAAACTGTTGGTTAGTGAGTAGTGCAATATTATGTGTGCAGTGAAGAGATCAACAAATATTGCAAGCAAGCATCTAACATTTCTTAGATTATCTAGTGTTCTTATTAACTCCTGATTTATGCCATGCCTAAAGGATTATTAAAATTGGAAACATTCGCAAACAATTCGTATCCTCCAATTATTGTAGTGAATGAGTTGTCACCGTAAACACCCGGAAAGAATTGCCGATTTACAACAACAAAGTATGATAAAACGTTGTAAGAAATAACAGCCAAGACATCGATCTGTATATGTATACATATACCGGGAAACAGGTGTCAATGGATAATTATCCCAGCACTTCAGCAGCATCACAATGGGTTGGTTTGGAGACCCTTCAGTCTATACCACCGTATGTTTATCGATATTACACCGCTGCACACCAGAAGGTACTTTGATTTCGAGATTACATAAATATTCACGCTCCCATATCAACCATCAGACATTCCAGTTTATTAAGAAGTATGCAAATAATTTCATCGATTCCCAGCCCAAGTTGCTCGCTGCACTTACTACTACAGTTCAAAGAGCGGAGGAAGACCGCGTAGGGTCCCTACTTACGGAAGCTTTAAGCGAAAACGCAGCGCCTAATAAGGGCCTTCTCCCGATGGAGTTTAAATATTCAGCGCATCACCCGGACTCAGTTAGGGCTCTTGAGGCCCTCGACCATCCATCATTACAGCATTTCCTGCCGCCGCGCCGTGGCACGCACAAATATAATACATAATTTGCGCGCCACATTTCCATAATGCTTCGTTTTGAGTTAATATCCTCAGTTTTTTCGCCATCGCTGCCAAAACTCTGCTGCTCCGGTGCTCTCAGGGGTGTCCTTTTTTTCAGCTGCCATTTGGAATCTCCTTTAAGATCTCCCACCGGCTTTTTAAAGTATGTATCCTATTTATCCCCATCTCATTTTCGTTGTTTCACTTTCACAGGAAGCATCCAGCGATGGTATGGCATGTCCCCGTTTTCTGTCCATGGCAGATATCACTGTTTTCCACCTTGTAACGCGGAATTTTTCTTAAAAGCGAAGTAAATGGTGCTTAAGAGCGTTCTGAATGGGCCCTATCTTGTTGACGTTTTTGAAACCTTTCTTGTGGCATCCGATGTATTTGCTGACATAATCCCGACTATATTGGAAAGTGAAATTATTTTCCCTTCTTCCGGAAACTCTTGCCTCCTTTTGTTTACTTAAATGAATGGTTGTGCCCTTGTCATACTTCTGCAGGATATCTTTCTGTCGCAACAGCTTTATGCGGCATTATTATCCTTGAAAGTGTCCCCGCCCCTGGCCATGTGCTGTCACTGTTATGAAATAAAACAGTACTCGTTTTAATTGGGATTCGGGCATGTGGCATAAAACTACTGTCGGTTTGCAGCTTTAAACTGCAGTGGCTACATAGCATAGTAGCCCCTATGTGGTGCATTAGTCTTAAAAAAGTTTCTTTGAAATTGAAGTTTCATTCTTTGATCTTTTGTATTTTCAATTTTTGTTTTCTAGTCAAAGGAAAGGATACTTCAAAGTCGTGAACTTGATTCTGACCTACTTTACACTGTTTGTATTTCGCTTAAACTCGAGTATTTTTTTTGTTTAAAGAGTTTTCTACATTCGTTGTGGGCAGTTAGTTTGAGTTTTATAAAGGATGCAAAACGCCTTACTGGTATAACAAAAGTATTAGATTTTCCTGTCTTGTTACACCTACAAATGTAGTTTGCTAACAAATTTACCTTAGTAGTGGCACAGCTAGTCTGATCCTTTTTTGTTTATTTGCAATTTTTTTAGACAAATCACAACCATCTGACACCTATTACTATTCTAAATACATAAGTTAGGTTAAAGTTAAGTTAAGATACTTAATTTCGTTTTTGTTTTTTTTTTGTGTTCCGAACTTAGAAGCTACAAAAACCCTTATGGTGAACATGAGGTCTGTCTGTCTGCATGTCAATCCCGTTTTTTTCAATAACTACTATCGCTACTAACTTTAAATTTGGCACAGTTGTAGAAGTCAGTCAATTAAAAGAATTGCAATAATATTTTTATAAATATTCAATCGAGAAGTCGAATTATTAGTTTTATATACATACATATATGGTGGTAGGTATCTTTTAAAAGAATTTGGTCTAAGAATTGCAAAAATAATTTGCTTTTTTTAAATTTTACGCTTCTTGACTTATGTACAAAATTGTACGCAAAAATACCATTCTTGCCCTTATATCCGATGTTTGCAATACAAACGGTTCAATATATATTACACGAAAAATAGATCGACCGTCCAGATATTTATGGTTTCCGAAAAAATAAGTCTGTTAATTGTTGGCCCCACCCTAACTCCTTAATTGATAGATAATATGGCATGAATAAAATGATTTGTGATATTGCACGTCTTATCCAATTGACATGAAGCTTTCACCATTCTTTTTCTGACGGTGTTATAATGGACATATTCTATAGGTTTACTTAGGTTCGCGTGGGTGTCTTAAAAAAAGGCCACACTTAGGCCATAATAGGTTCATAGGGATGACTCCCAGTAGTGGATTCTGTGAGTCGGATGAATGGGACACTATTTTGCATTCGAACGAACCTACCTCTCTCTCCCGTTTTCGAGGGTGCTGAGCTCGGTGGAGGTCTCAGACTTTCTCTTTAGGGTTGCGTTAACCCCTAATTAGCCACAGCTCATAAATTAGTTTCGGCCAGCCCGACCTTCCCTTTTGGGGGATGCTGAAGACCAAAGTAGTACTATAGGAATCCCTCTTGCACTAAACCCCCCAACCCTCATACAGACAAAACCACCCTCGAAAGAGATGAATTTTTTTCTATATAAAGGAGAAAATATATGTACCACCCGTTTTCGAGGGTGCTGAGCACAGTGGTGGCAGTGAAAATTTCTTTTGCACTCCACCAACCCCCTAAACGGACAAAAACCACCCTTGAAAGAGTGGACATTCTTTTTAGAGAAGATTTATGTACTACCCGTTTTCGAGGGTACTGATTTTTTCTCGTGTTTCACCCACTTTTTTTTCTAAACGTTCATCGTAATTTCCTCTTTAGCTGTAAAATGGATGTGTGACGTTAGCTAAACAATCTTAATAGTAAATTTTCCCATTGATATATAAAAAAGTCACCCTTTTAGAGGGTATTTCCCAGTGGTTGGGGGGGGGGGGGGGGGGGGGGTATGGGATGCGAGGGAAATTTTCACTGCCATCACTGTATTCATCACCCTGGAATGGGTTCATAAATGTTCTCCTAAAAAAATTTCACTCCTTCTCAGGGTGTGCTTTGTGCGTTCGGGGGTTGTGCAAGGGAAGTTTTCACGGCTCCGCTCCCTCGCAAACTTGTACCTAGTACATAAATTTTCTACTATAAAAAAAGAATTTCACCCCTTTCGAGGGTGGTTTTTGTCCGTTTGTGGGTCGGTGTGGTGCAAAAGAAGTTTTCACTGACAGTATTCAGCAGCCTCGAAAACGGATGGTGGATAAATTCTCTCCTATATAAAAAAAAAACTTCAGTCTTTTCGGGGGTGGTGTTTCTTCGTTGGGGGTGGTGTGCTAGGGGGATTTCTACTACTACTGTTGTCTTCGGCATCCCTCAAAATGGAAAATCCGGTAGGTCGGGTCGGTGGAAGCTATATTATGAGCGTTTTACCCCTCTCGAGGGTGGTTTATTGGGGGTTTACGCAGCCCTAAAAAAAATTTTGAGACCACTCTCGAAAATGGAGCGGGGGGAGGTTGTCTTGTTTTATTACGAAATAGTGTCCATTTTCGCGGTTTTTTCGACGCACACACTCCACTATAGGAGCCCAAGTCAAACCAGTTCGCGGCTGTGGCCGTTATCACAGGCCTCATTGGCAGACACGCTAATAGACTTGGAGCACCGTCGCGGGACTTCTGTAGAAGTTGCCAAAATGAAGAAGCTGAGGAATCCATCAGGCACTTTCTCCTTCACTGTCCGGCTCTCACCAAAACCAGAAGCCTGAACCAGACACCTGGATATATCCAACTTCAGAGTCGTGGTCGAACTGGGGTTTGTTGACATAAGGAACCTAGATCGGTTCATCAGGAGAACGAACATGTTATACTATATTAAAATATAATATAATAAAATATAGTAAATATAAGCAACTTTAGTAAGGCGGACTGGAAATACTAAATTTTTTAGTACATGAGATTTTTTTGGGTGAATGGGACACATTATAACGTACGCTGACGACTGCGTCTTCCGATTTAAGAGAAGTAACATTGATTTACCAATGAAATATGTTTGTTTTAGTTTTCCCCATCATTTTCTTCCCGGTGTAATGGGACACCTTGTATATGGGTGGGTGAAACGTGAACTAAGTATAATGTATACGCACGAATTTGTATTGAAATCCACATTTGCTATTATAGATACAAAAACATATATACAAACATATATAATTTTCCTTCTATTTTAGTTTAGGGATTCCTCTTAAGAATTTTATTTTAGTTCCACCATTTTGAATATTTTACAACTAATATCATTTTGAAGTAAGGGACCCAAAGAACCGCCATATACCATATATGTGGCTCTTTGAGGTATTTTAGACTTTGTGACGCTCTTAATCTGGTTTGCTCTCAATATAGTTCTTTTGCTTAAAACAAGGCAGACCAGTAGAGAACTGACTACACTTGTTCATGAATTCTTAACTAATTAAATTTCTTATTTGGCTAAGAATAACGAGTATAGTTAATATTTCTTATGTTCTACTCTAGTTGGTATTTTGCATCAACTTCAAACTTAATTAAATCTTTAACATCATATGATAGGAAGAAAGGTAAATAGAAGTAATACGTCCATGTTATTTTAACACTTTGTATCATTTAAAAGGACCCTTATATTTTGGGTGAGCAAATTGAATTATACATTTTCTATCTTGAAATACTCATCGACTTTCACCACAATATACAGAGGATTCTTCGGGGCATTATAAAGTAATATTTAGTCAATTTCAGATTTTCAAAAATGCATAATTTATGCAAACTCTCGTGGTGCAGTGCTAAAAGCAATATGGGAATTTAACTTAATATTAGACTAAACCAAGAGTGGGGGCTGTTTGTTAACAAACCATTTACGCGGGAGCAGATAGAGCTAGGGAAGTATTGGTAGCGAAATGTAAGTTACAAATCCGCCAAACTTCGTCCATTCCGTCCGTCCGCAAATTATCCGCCATCTCAAAAACATGAAATCAAATGAGCTCTGAACTTTCGTGGCCAGGTGTACCTACCCGCGGCGCCACGAACAAGACCAATTGAATTACTCCTACACACTCTGATTCCAAGTTCAACAATTCGACAATGGAAAATTCGTTTTGTTATTTAAATGAATTTTCAAGTTAAATTGTGTCAAGCTAATTGTTTTCAAGGAACTAATTGCCTGATACGACGAGGGTCCTTGGGTGTAATTTTCCCCATCATTGATTGCATTGAGAAGGGAATTTCATTGATCATATTTCACCAACAGAGCAAACTGCCAGCGAAAAATATTGGGCGGATTTCTTGCATAAATTGATTTACGATTTTCGACAATACTGATACCACTTAAGGCCAATCTCTAGGCCCCTTCTCCTCTCAACTTTGGCGGCTGGTATGGCATAAATAATTGCATAAGGCAAAGCTTACCACAAAGCGCTGCGAAGGTTGATTGCATTAGCCCTTCCGATTGAACGAACTTTAAATTTTTATCTGTATCCAATTTCGCCATCATCTGGAACTGCAAACCTACTTTTGTGAACACGATTAAGCTCCTTGCAGATGATCAGGGTATAGAGCGGCGGAGTTGTGTTGTTTGTTTACCAGATCCGCTCCTCCGGGGTAAGTACATAGACTTTACATCGATTCCAAGTCTGCTCTGTATGACAAAATTGGGGCAGAAGAAATATTAAAACAGGAACAGTGACTAATATATATACTAATAGTATAGTCGCAACGAAGTACAATGTACTGCAGGAGGACTTTTTATTGGATATACCCTTGGGTGGGTGTTCGAAACTGCTAATTTTTGTGCTCCATACCACATGCACGATGATAATTTGCAGTTCACAACATGGCTAATGTACAATATTCGAACACGTGGAAAATCATATGTACATATGATCATACCTATGCCTAAATGAATTTTTGGGTGCTCACAATTCATCTAAATGCTCCACAATACTCGAACATGACCGAGTAGACGACAGGAGGTGCGGCAATTTGCACATCTAGATATAAGGCTATTGGAAATAGTATCCACCTTGTAGTCACCATTTTATTCGCTTTGTCTTTTTCTAAAATGTTTCGATTTCGTGGCATAGTATATTGTATGCAACCAACAAGTATATTAATTTTTGCTTCTTCCTCGGAGTATACATGCATAGTTTTGCAATAAACTTTCATTTGATTTAAAGTTAATGAAACACGAAGGACTGAAATGTTACATGAACGGCAAGTAGATGTATGTCGCATTTTGGGAGCATACCTGTGCGCTTTTGACTTTGTTTGCTGGAACTATATTATTGAGTGAAAATCGTGCTTTGATGCTGTCTACCACAAACGTTAAGAGGGATAGAAGAAAAGTATTCCAGTGAATAAAACTCTATGTGAATTTCATGAAAATATAGTTAGCCTATGTAAATTTTAGTAAGAGGAATAAAAATTGAATAATACTTATAGGTACTTCAGATTTTTTCGAAACGCTAAATTTGTGCTCTATTTACACCTTTTCTTAGGGTGGCCCTTGTTTTAAATTAAAAATTCAATGAAAAAAACAGGAAGAGGAATAAAAAACAACATAAGTACACATTAACTGTAATGGAACTTGGTATCACGATAGTCTCACACGAGCAGTCAACCTATTCAAATGAGAAACTGTCAAATCTGTGATCTTTGACATTGCCAATTACCCAGGAGCAGAACGATCAAGGACACCAACAATCCAACCGACAGAAATTTAAAAACGCAGACAGTGTTTTCTTTACAGGAAAAATTAATGTGCACCGCGGAAAACTAAGAAAAAATTTGTTCGCGATAACGAAAGTGCAAGCCAAATAACATAAAAGTGACTGTGAAAATTATAGTGAAGAAAAGGAGCAAACAGAATCCAAAGCATGTCACCAGTTAAAAACAAGGCAGCGAATAGGAAATACAAGAAGCCTCATGTAGCAAAAAATAAGATTAATAAATAACATTTCATCACCTGTGAACACAGCACCAGTAAACACCGTAAGTTAACATTCACCGACAGCACTGAGATTTGCTCCACCAGCGGAGGCATCGACATATTCACTCGATATGGGAATTGGGAAACATTGGGTTTAATTTAAAGACACGTTACGTCTGTACACATTAACAATTTAGTTGGGAAAGGTCAGTTAGTCAGAAACGTACTAGATGCGCTGAATGGAATGTTGCAACACAAAACGGTCATTCTCAGATAGAGGAAAAAGCTACCGCATGATGACCAAAATGCGTGAGACAGATCACAAAAGTTGGATTACAAATAAAAGAACTGAAATTATGCTGATCGGTTTGGTTTTCTACGGAGACTAGACATTATGTTCCAAATCAATCTGTACAAGTATAATATATTCTCCGCTTTGTTTTTGTACGAAGCCTGGAGTGCTGAGAGATGTCGATAGTATTTTCTGTAACCGGCTAGTTTCAGAGTCTTCTTTCGCTCTGCTGCAAAAACCTATATAAGAGGCTTCCCTAGTTTTTTCAACTTCCTAAGGACAGCCTCATAGTTCATTATAGTTCCATACAGTTCATTCATTGGTCCTGTGGGGTCCGTGGTCATGGCGTTCCTTTAATAGCCGTTTGTCGACGTATACGACTAAAGGGCTGTGCAAGACGCCAGTCACTGTCCAACTTTGTGTTATGCTAGTGTCTAAATGTTTTAATATAAGTCACGAGAAACTCGCAACAGGATCAAAGAGCATCTCCTAGACATCGTCTTGATTCGATTGGTATCGTTCTTAAAGAAAACGGTCGCGACTACCTTGTATCCTGCGACTGTTTTCTGAAACGAGGATTGCTGGATTGGCTGAAAGGTAGCACCTAATTAAGAAACACTTTTGTCGAAATAAAATATTTAAAGTTAATTATTTAATATATTTAAGACTCTCGAACTACATGATGCTGTTGTGTCGACAGAAAAAGGGGAACTGAACTTCTAACTTTTGTTTTCTTTTGTTTTTTTTTAAATCAAAAGAAAAAGAACTCTTTGATGTTTCTAATCATTCTCACACATGGTAGAATTTTTGGATAAATGAGCATAACGGCACACTACCGCTACAGTCCTTTTGACCAAGTTGAATTCTCTGGCGCACTCGTTTCTTTGGATATGATCTTAGTGGGCTACCATGGAGGCCTCGATTTGCGCTTGGGCTTCCTAGTGGAACTCGTATAGAACTTCTCGTCTCACTGAGTTGATACAAGTGGGTTCGTTTCTGACATTATACATCCAGAGGTTAGCGCTAAGACTAAAATCTAAAAGAGACTCACCCTTTTCGTTAATGTCCGAGCTTCCCCAGACTGTATGATGTGCGTTGGTGTCCGCACCGACGATAACTGAGTTCTTCCGTTTACTCGCTTCCTGGATGATCCTTCGAAGAAGATCGTGCGGAGGGGGTTCCGCGTGGTCGTGAGTGATATATGGTAGCTTAATACCATCCATATTGACCTGGAGCTGAGCTACAGGGAAACTACTGCATTTTCCTTATCACTAAACTGTTCTAGGTGGAAGGCATTTTAGTTACTTTCGACCAGAATTCAGGATCTGGGTTTACCTGCTCCTCTTGAGTTGAGTTCAGGAACTAGGTCTTCCACAGTGCATGACTCTTGGCCCAGAATCCCGCCCTTACTCAAAGGCGAAGAACAACGCTGCTTTGGATTAGTGTAGATTAATCTGCACCACTCTCGTCATGACTGTTGCTAGGGGGGGATAACCTAGATGACCGTTCTGTCGGCGTCGGGCAGAAGGTCAATTAATTCGTCCTCCTTCAGGAGTTCTTCACTGTCCTGGTGGAGTATCATATCCTCCGGCATCTCAGATGCCGATAGGAAATTGTCATCCTTACTGGCAAGGCCAGGTGAGCCCGCAGTGCTAGATGTTGTATCTGCGGGCGAGGGAGATCCCTCAAGGTTGGCCTTCAGGTCCTTACAGTACACCATCAGAGTAATAGAGCCGAGGCCTTAGGTGATGACTACTTGTGTTTCCCTAAGAGATGGCAGAACTTCTACAATCAGAATCACTATGTAGCGCCTGTCTCACTTTGCTCTTAGCTTCATTTACCCGGGCAACCTTCCTACCGTGAGTGGGAAGAATGGAGTAGCATTCCCGGATCAGCGCTATGATATCGTCGGGGTCGGATATTTCCGCTGAAATCCCAAATCTAGACCGAGGTTTGTTCGGTATCCTTCGGAACAGTCTCGGGTCTGGCGCCCGGCCAGATCCCCTAGACTGGAGATTGCCTGTCTATAAAAATAAACGGAGCGCTGTGGCGCATTGACGATAACCTTAATGAGGCTGCGGTACCACCGAACATCTCGATAGACAGAAGCGGGTCCGGGATTCCTTTTGAGGATAGCCCTGTAGCCCTTCAGCAACTAAATGCGCACCGTCTTCCAGTTGTATTGGGTGATGGCGATATCTGGGTTGTTGAGGTTCAAAGCCGCCCATGTCAAGTATGCATTGGCTGGAAGAAGAATCTGGTGGTTCTGGACCATAGAAATGTTGCGGTATTTCGACTATGGATATTGAGCCTGCAATTATGTACACTGAAATGCGTGTAAAGGGAAAATACTTTGACTTAGATCTTAATATTTTAGTCACGCATTCTTAATGAGTGCAGTAGGTATATGTAATAATAGAATAACACTACAACAAAAAAAACCGATTTTTTTTACCCGAAACACTAGAAGGTGCCCTTAAACTAGTTATAAAGTTTTACAAATCCGTCTCACATTTTGTAGAATAATGTATCATAATTTATTCCTCTCTCAACACAAAGAAATTTGAACTTGTTTCAACATTCCCTATATAAAACGAAGAAAAATCATTAGTACCTATAAGGTGTACAGCTGAAATTGCTCCTCACTATGTTGCAATTTGAAACTAGAACGTTAAAAGTATGGCTAGACTAATGCAATTTAGAGCCGTGACCGCGCACATAAACACATCCACTTCTTGACCTGGCGATAAAGACAGTGTCCCAACTTTTCAACAAATTTTCCCAATCAAATTCAGAATTTATGGGCATCGACTAACTTTCTCCTCTCTTTCTTTTCAGGTATGTATTGCAACGGACAGCGGACGGAATCGTATGAGGTGACCGTCCCTTGTAATGCAAGTTTTTGAACATTTTTGCTGAGCTGACTGAACGTCATGTATGTATATGTGCTCTGCGGCGTTATTGTTCAAGTTTTCACTCCATATTACAAATTTAGCCCGCATATGTATGTATATAGCCGTTCGTAACGCTCGTCCGCGTGGCTTAGGTTGGGCAAATGAAAAATTCTTGAGCGGTGGAATGTAATTTGTAAAGTTGTTCTTATGCTGCTCGGCTGTATGTGGCACAAGAGTTGCCGAAGGTATTTCCTATTGAGGAATTTCATGTGATTGCTGCTGGCATTCTCTAAGTGAAACTGTGATTATCTTCGGTAAAAGTTTTCGTTTATTGGGGTCGCAAACTTTCCTAAAACTTATTCGTAATGGTTTCAGTAGATTGCTTTACTCATTTGGTACATCTATCCCATGTTAATGTGTTTTCATTCTTCATTCAGAACAAGTGCCACGACATTATATGAATTTTTTATTAACTGTTAATTGGGATCAGGAGGGATATTGAAACTTTTCGAAAGTTTCCATGTCCACAGTAATTGACGGAAATGTTAATTTTTTATTAGTGTCATTAATCCAATTATGGTGGTTTCATGGTAAGTGATAATGTAAGAAATATTTTCATTTTTCTTGGAACTTTGGAAACTAGGTACACATTTCCTTTTGTTATGACGCAATAGTTTAAACTTTCAAAAACGTTCCTAACTGAAACAAAAACTGGTGCATGTCGCCCGAAATTACTATTCATTACTTTCCATTTGCTGAAGGGCAGATTATACATGATATTATTAAGAATTCTCTTAAAGCCTGTAAATCATATTATGAAATGGTCTGCCTAATAAGTACTAAGCGAAAATCACGATGTCAAAAGTTGGTGACTGCTAAGCCTCTTATGAGCATTTGCTAATTATGGTAAAATGAGATTTAATTAGGCTTTTGTAAGCTTAAAACTTTTGGAAACCTGTTTATCTGTTTAATTATTTCGTCCTTATGTATGCCTATTTTTTACAGATTAAGTAAAAAGTTATTACGAGAACTTAAGCGTCTTTTTGAAATATTGTTAAATTTCTGATAATTATACATATACTACTTCTAAACAAATAGGAGCTCCCTAAGGTATCACTTTAAAAATATTAGGAAAGCTGCCTCTGACACCTGTCGCTATTATGCGGAAGCCTCAGAGACAGCGGGCATATTCTCTGTTAGTGTGCAACCCTAGCTAAACCTCCGACCGACACAGTTAGAGGACGACTTTCCAACACCGGAACAGTTTTGGAATACGGCTCCCAGGGGATTCACAATAGATCCTTGTGGTCGCGGTGATCGAAAGGCCTTATGCCTAAACACCTCCTTTCCAACTGAATTAAACTATACTACTTCTATGGTCCCATTCAATACGCCGAGTATTGGCAAGTTATCTACAAGCAAAACTAAAGATCTTCATGATCATATGTCAACTTAAACTGACATGAAATATATTTGCTATATTTAAGATAAAAAAATCTATAAAAAGTAAACATTTACCATATGGGTTGTTTTCCAAAGCCTTTTATTTATTCTTACAGTAATTATAATGAACGAATAAAGTAAAGATCAACTTGACTCTAGAAGTTTCATCTAGTTGAAGTTAACTCACATTAACCAACATCGACACATTGGTTCTTTCAATAAGAATGCTCGAAATTTAATTGTAAATAAAACAAGTTGTGTGTGAGATATCGACTCCATTTTTATTTTATTTGAAAGAATATTTTCTGGCATTAAGTATGGAATATAATGTCGTTCAAATGTTCGCCGCGGGGTTTGCTTGGTGGCACGTATTCGGAAGTTGAGCCAAATATCGCCGAACACGCCAAGCGCCAGAGATCGATGATAAGCAACTTCTTGTGGCCTAAACAGGATGATATGGATACCGACCGCACGTGGTTCCAACAAGACCACGGCCACACAGCGCATCTAACTATGGAAATTCTGCACGAGTGATTTCTAGGGCGACGTAAAATAGACTTCTTCCTTAGGGGCTTTCTTAAACCACAGGTCTATGCGAATAAACCGCAAACAATTGATGACCTCAAAGTCAACATAACAAATGACATGCAGCAAACTCAGCCAGATTCATGTCACCGAAAATTGGACCACCTGAATACGTGCCAACAAGTAAAGCCACGGCGGAATTTCGAACGACGTTTTATTCCACACCTCATACCATAAAATATATTTTCAAATAAAATATAAATGGAGTGGATACCTCTGACACAACTGGTTTTATTTACATTTAAGCGTCCTTATTGAAAGACCCTGTACATACTTTTTCGATATTGTCGTAGACATTAAAACCTCTGTTTAAAACTACATCCATGACATATTTACTTCTCTTGCCATCCTTGGATTATTGTATCTACTTGTTAAAAAATGAATGTAATCATCAACTCACTTTTGCTTGAAAAGTCAGACCATTAGTTTTTGTTTTATTAATAAAAGAGTCTTACCGAGGAATGCTGTTTTTCAAATTTACTCGCAAACATAAACATTTTTGGTTCTTTGAACCGGTAGAATAATAAGTCTTTGCTGTGCCGGGAATTCCTATTGAAGATAATTCAACGAGCTCTTAAAATATTTTGACACGTGGATTCAAAGGACACTAATTTTAATTGAGCAATTGAATTTCGGTAAGGTATCTCCAGTTTCTTCGAAGGGTTTTATTGATATAGAAATATCCGAACATTTCAACTGAAGGTGTGCTACCATGAACTTTATGAGACTTTTCCTAGCCTAGCCTAAATTATTGCTCATACCCGTGTAAAAAAATCCAGTGCTTAAGTGTAAGCGCGAACTTATGAATATAAAATCGGTGATTAAGACACACTGAGCAGACTCTATTGTACGGTATCTGAGTTAACGTACTTTTACAATTCAATATATCACTGAATACTCAACCATTTTTTGACTAAGCAATAATGAGCAATCGCAATTGTATAAAATTTTCATTTTCGGTGATTCATTTTTCACAGACATCCATTCGTCCATTGAGTGCTCATATACAGAAATAGTCGCTTGGTTATCTGATAAAATAGGCGAGTTTAATAATACTGAGATACCTGATGAAATGCCACTGCATTCAACTTGTGTTAGTACTTCCATTCAATCTATAAGATTGTCCAAAATTTATTTACCGATCTTTACTGTATCATATATTGAATGGCCGTCCTTCAGAGATACGTTAAGGGTTCCCCAATAAGGAAGGCCTGGTTTTGATAGCTCGTGGCGACCATATTTGTTTATGGTTTTAGTCTGTGCAGCTATGTTCAGTTAGGTTTGCGATTTCATCGTGACACGTTTCACTTTGATCCAACGCTTGAAAATTGTCCAAAATTATTACGCAAATTCGCATTCTCTAATCGGTACTGTAAGAGCACTTCGTGCAAAAAACGGTCATCCTAATCCTCCTTCTGAGCGCGCTATAAGACGCATAATAACAAAGTTTGAAAGTTAATTCACTTTATACAAAGGTGCCTGTAAGACAAAGAAATGCCCAAAGTGAACAAAATATTGCCGCCGTTCCAGCCAGTGTTCGTGAAAACTCAAAAGCGTCTGTTCCGCGTCGTTGTCAAGAGTTGGGGCTCTCCGGGATGACAACCTGGCGAATTTTGCGATTGGATTATCTAACCAGAAGAGCTAAAAGGAACGTGGGCTGATTATAAAGAAGACATGAAACAGCTAAACATTATTGATCTATTCTATTCTATCATCAACTCACTTTTGCTTGAAAAGTCAGATAACGTAATGGGTTTTGTTTTATTAATAAAAAGTGTCTTACCAAGGAATATAGTTTTTCATAATTACTCCTAAACATAAAAAACACTTAAAAACCCCCTACTACTACTTATGTTCGACATAACTTTACTTGGTGATGCAATTCATACACATTAACATAAACATATTTATATATTAAGAACAAGCTTTTTGATATTTTTGTTAATAAAAAAATACATGATTGATATCAACCGTTTATGGTTCAATCACCGTTTATGGTTCAATCACATCATTTTCTATTCTGTCTACGAGTAAATATGGTGATGGTCTACGAGTAAATATAATGACAGTATAGTATGTCCATAGCGGCCCGATAGCTCAGACGGTAGAGCGCTGGACTAACAATCCACGGGCCGTGGGCTCGATTCCCACCCAAGTCACCTCAAACTTGGTAAAAAGCTGTGGGAGGCGCTGTTCCCAGCAAGCGATATATGACAGTCCCATCAGCTGGGATAGCCACTGCGAGCTAATCACTCGGCATGGCGAAAAAGAAACGATTTAGAGTTACTGAAGCAGAGCCTCGGCTTTGTGGAAGCCCTATTCCCCCAAAGGGAGTAGTAAGGAAAAAAAATAGTATGTCCATTTTTAAAAGTTATTTTATTACTTCCTAGTAGACCTCCACACTTAACACGTGTAATGAAGTACACGTGCAAACGGAACGCGAGATCATGTCCTGATACTTCGGGATCACGTAAACACGTGAATATATAATTTCACATGAAAACATAACTAATTCATATGCAACATCACGCATAACAATTTGTTTTGTACCCTTGTTGTACGTGCCAAAACGATTCATTTATAAAAAGCAACTAATAGAGCTTATTTGCACTGGGCAATATTACCATTATTATAATTAATGTGATTTAACTAAAATACATACATATGTTTAGTTGTGTGTAGTGTAGTTCAGCCTTATTAGTACAGTAAATTAGATCGGGTCGCATATAACTAGTTAGCATTACATTTATTCACCAATGCTACATATTGGGCGCGGGAAATGGGTACTAATTTGTTTTCAAGCTTACTGAGTACGAATTTTCTGTTGTAATTTTGAATGTTCAAATATGGCGACCAAAATTTCAAAAATGCAAGGCATACATATTTCTATCTACCTAGATTGTGATCTTACATGTGAGTTTATTTCTACACTTGGATGAATAATTCCCACGAAAGCTTATCAGCTAAATATGGAACATTAGTAGTACATTTTTTGAAAAGAATAAGTTGGGGGTTCCAATATCGCGACCAAAAATTCTCAATATCAAGGTATTACTATGAAATTGGGTCCATTTATGTTTTCGGGGTCGCTCATTGCGAATCTACTATCCAATTGGTTATAAAAATGGCGGGGTGGAACCAATGTGGCGACGGGAAATTCTCAACTTCAAGGGATTGCTATGAAATTGGGTCCTTTCATGTTTTCGGGGTCACTCATCTCGAATCTACTGTCGAAATGGAAATCAATGATGCAATGATGGCGGATCCAATATGGCGACCAGAAATTCTCAACTTCAAGGGATTGCTATGAAATTGGATTCTCATATCTTTTGGAGGTCGCTGATCTCGAATCTACTATCAAAAGGAATTAAAAGATGACGGATCCAATATGGCGACGGAAAATTTCCACTTCAAAATAATATATTATATATTGATGTGAAATTGGGTTCCTTTATGTTTTCGGGGTCGCTCATCTCGAATCTACTCTCCACATAGAAATCAAAGATGGCGGATCCAATATTGTTCAATCAAAGGATGGCTAATCTCCTATCGCATTTTTTTCCTTGGAATATTTTGTGTCCCCGCTGGACAAGCTGAAACTAGGGTAGTAGAAAAATAAACCAAATATTTCTTATACAAAAAATTGAACTTTTTATTCAATTTGCCGGCTTTTTGGTGATGTTTTAATTATTATCGCTAATAATTTGTTTCAGTGTAGAAACGATGAAATTTAACACATTTACATATATATTGTTACATATGGTAAATAACAAATATCAGTGAAATTAGAAAATGTGTTCCATTATAGTAAAAAAATTAACATAAGTAGAGATCTGTTTTGGTACAGAAAAACTGACATTTCCATATTTTCAGGTAATAAACATCTCCTTTTTGAAGTCCCAATATTTCTAGCCGTTGAGAAACGACACTCTGAGTTGGTGGATGTAGCTGGAATAGCCAAATATTTCTTCGCCAGCTTTGCAATATCTGGATAATTAAGTCATTGTGATGATCACGTCAACACGTGAAATAAATCCGCGATTACGAGAACACGTGAAATAAACCCGTGATCGCGTGAATACGTACATACACGTGTACTTAATTTGACTTGTTTAGAACACGACTTTGACAAATACACGTGTTCACGTGAGCCCTTGATCACGTGAAATAGCAGGCTCTACTTACTGGCTTGTCCGGACCCGGCATTGCCTGGGATACGTAATCTACTTATAAATGTATATAAAATCATTGAAGCGTGTGAGGCCTCATCGCAGCCATCATACCTCTTGACCGAATGATTGCATATCCACAGCATTATATGTTAGTTAGGTTGCGAGAATGGTTTATGGTTAGGTTTGGACGGTTTGGTCCCAGTAGGTAGAACTGCAATCAAAATTCTATATCAATGAGCCGATTGAGCGCATATTCACACCACATATAAGTTCGAGCGAGAAAGCTTTATAGTTAGGTGCTATTCTCAAAATTCGACCCACAAGAGGATGAAAGGGTATGAATCTTTCTTTATATGGACTCTACAATACAAATAATGGAACACGTATTTCAGCATTTCTTAAAATTCAATTCCTAAGGAGGTATACCTTTGAATGTGGTAATATATTTATTTGATTCGATACATAAACACTCTACAACACAAATAGTGGAATACGTATTTCTTCACACTTTCAAAATTGAACTCCCAACGGCGTGTATTTTCATGAAATAAAGTTATGATTATTAATTGCTCGGTTCAATCGCCATTTTCAAGATCATTACACATAGTATGCAGCTCGTCTTTTTTGCTAGGTAATGCATAACACGAACGATGTGTACTTCGTCTCGAATGGTTCAAAGAGTTTAGAAATACAAGACAATTCAGCTATTAGTTCGACACATGACTTTTCTAGATCTTTTTATGAATATGGATCATGAATCGATGAATGAGTCTTCCAACAGAGAAGGAAAAACACCCTGAGAGATTGACAGTTAAAAAAGAGAGGTTATAGGTTTTGTCAGGTCCGGGGAAAAGTTGTCATAAAGTGCGTTAATAGAAGAAGCGACCTGCATGGAGTCGGTGTTAATCGAAGAGAGTTTGAGGGCGGGATTGCATAAATCGGGTCATACAAGTAACAAGGATTGGCTGAAATAGGTGGCAAAGTTGAAGAAACAGCAGCAAGATTGAGAATTGAAGTGTAGATACTGGATTTCCTATTTATGTTCATGAATTTGTAGTAGCATTTGGTGTCAAAAATTAGGTCAAATTGCACACGATTGAGATAATCATGATAAAGGGATTTGCTGCGTTGAGAGAAAACAAAGGCTGAAAAATAAGAGGAATAGTCTGTATAAGATCGGGACAAAAGACAGCTTTGCCATAATTTGTTTCTTCTATTACGCATTCTATGTCATACCAGGGGAGAGATGAGGAGTTGTTTTGCCGTGGTTGTAAGGGAACAGGGAACGGATTGGATTAGGCATGTAAATAATTTGGTATAGAAAACTTCAAGGGCATCAGTGATCAGATGGGTATCAACAGAGATGGAATCAAGAGACTAATGGCCGAGCAGGATATTGTATTTCACCAAGTATTAGTAGTATGTAGTATATGCAACAGTATTGAGGTACTAAGCCGGTGGAGGGAAACTTCAATGAAAAATTAACGAAAAAGTGTTCGGTAAAACTGGTCAAGCCAGAGGAGAGAAGAAGCTTGCTTTTAGTGACAGCTGAGTTACCAGGGTCGGTTGAAAAGATGAAATGAATTTGCCTGTCAAGATTGTTGGTAATTCCACTGATCTGGCAGAGGCCATGTTGTATCAACTTCAATCTTCCAACTACTCCTTCAACCAGGGGGCACCTCACAACACGCACGGCGGGAAAAGAACTTTCTTCGTCACGGAACTGCGGCCGGATTCGGGAAAATGAAAAAAAACGCGTGCTTTTACTTAAACCACTTCGTTTAATGTACTCGAGATCGCTCGTCGCATCATCACCGGAACGCCATAACTTTTCTTCTCCAGTTTCTTGCCTCGATAAACGTCTAGCTCCAACTCAACTTCCAGCTTCTTGCAGCGCTCACCTTGTCACCTAGGTCAGGGTTGCTGAATCGGCCAAAATCCATCCCGATTGCAGTCAGCGGCCCCGTTTAATTGTTCAACAGGTACGTTGTTGTGTAACGAGACCCAGTGCACAAACGAGGTGTTTGCGACATCGACGCGTGCGATGACTGATCGGATGACCGACTTCCAGCGGTGTTTTGTAAATCGTTCATATGTATGTTCTTCCGCTTAAGCGGAAGAAATTCTCCACCGCGTTCTGGGCCATCCGATCTTTCAGCAATCCTTAACAGCCAGAGTCTGAGAGGTGGTAAGCTAATAGGGCCTTTTTCAGTGCTCAGAGGTGGCATTCGAGTGGAAAAAATCGGTAAGGTCCTCACACTGTGCTACACTGTTGGCGGAAAGGGTAAAATCCGCGAGAAAAATGACTTCATCATTGGGTTCGTGGACATTAAATATGGATGATATGGGAATAATACGAATTTATAGCCTTCAGGCGGTAGGGAAGGATCAATGTAAGAACAGAGAATGTACAAGGAGCGCCGATTTAAAGTTAGTTAGAACGTTTAGGCCTTTCAATTACCGTGATCGCAAAAATCTATTGTGAGTCCCCATCCACATTTTATCGCAGGTATAGCTTCTTGCAGAAGCCCCGGATTTTCCTGGGAGCCATAATCCAAACCTGTTCCGGTGTTGGAAAGGCGTCCTCTAATGTGTCAGGGAAAATGCACTGCTGTCTCTGAGGCTTCGTACAGTAGCGACAGATGTCAGAGTCAGCTTTCCTAATTTTTTTAAGGTGATACCTTAAACCACAATGTCCAGTGAAGAGTCCAGTGATTTTTCTGAACTCCTGTTTGTTCAGACGGAGGAGTTTTCCTGCCTAATCATGCGGTGCAGCCATAAAGGTTTTGGATTGCCGACATCCTTGGGTGTTATTTCAATATCGGAGTCGGCTACTCTTCTCCCAGTTTTCAATGGCCCCTTTTAGTTGGCATTTAAAATGCCATAGAAGGGTTCCGGACCAATAAGAGGAGATTCCGCCCCTTGTTTTGCCAGACCGTCGCCGTCCGTTAGCTACTTTATTGCCTGAGTATTGCAAAGCCTTCGTTGCCTAGAACACACATGAGTGTAATTTTGTTACAGCTTGCTGAAAGTTTCAAAAAAAGAATTGGGTAAAACAATGCCAAGATCATGAAAATCTGCCAAGAGTACTTAAATCAAAAAGCTGAACAAACTGAAAACATTTATTGCAATTTGCATCATTTTCTTTCATATTTGTGTAATTTATTCAATTATTATACTTGAAATATGGCACTATTTGCTACGTTGTTTGATTTTTTGTTTATCTAAATTGAAAAAATTAAATATGTCGTACAAATGTAGAAAGTGAGAAAAGGCAAAAGCTACGTATCACTGACATTGTGCAATTATTTCAATATATCTTTATCTGTTTGACTTAAGTTTTTCCCTTGCCCTTTTATTCGTTTTAGCCGTTGTATTTTAGTTATTTTTTCTATTCCAATAAATCCAAATAGCATTTTCGAAATGCTGGTTTGTTTTCTAAATGTGGCTGTGTTTTGCTGTTTTTATTAAGCTATAAAACTTCCGAATCATTAAATTAGATCCTTTTTCCAGAATCAGATTTTACCAAACATATTTTTAAATTTATTTAACCCGGAATAGGTGCAGCGAAATTACTACTACAACTGTCCCGAATTTCAAGTCGATAGCTGTAGCAGGTACTGAGATAAATGGCGGTGACATACAGACGGACAGTCTCTGAAGTCTCACCAGAATATTTTGCTTTTCCTTTCAGGTAATGGAACCCTAAAGTAAGTGGGTACATTATCATTTATTCCACATTTATAATTGGAGTAGGTACTATTGGAAATAGATCAGGTGAAAAAGTTCACTAAAAATGCTAACTTCGTCGTCCCTTACTTCCGCCGTCCCACTCTCCTAGCCTAGAGCATTGTTATTCCCTTTTAGTGTGAATAATGCCAAATGACAAATAAGTTCTTGAGTGTTTTGTTTCATTGGAATTATTGCCCCCAAGGATTTTGGTACAATGTGCACTCACGCCACAGCAAAACTATATTCAAATATTTGGCATGATAGGGTACGATGGAATAAGTATGAATTTCTTGTGAAATAAAATCGTATTTGAAATTTTGCTACAGCTGTCAACAAAAACAGTTTGTTTCTTTAACGCTTCTATTGATGAGCAGCTTCTAAACTACTATGCGTTTGTTTGAAAATCGTATAATAACTGTGGGGAATATTAGCACTATAAATCGCGCAACCTTCCTCAAACTCGCCACTAAATCAGAGCTGTTATGAAAACATTCCCCACAAACTATACCGTAGGAATGGCGAAAAGCATTTATGAAATACACTGTCCGTCAGTTTTAAGAGCAAAACAATAGAAATTGATTACTTTTTTGTATCAAGCAATAAATCAAACATCAAATTTTGTCCGTGTCCTGCTGGAGTTTTTCCACCAAGGAAAAATGAATTTTACTCAAAATTCTGAGTTATTCCCCATCATCGCCTGCTTGGCTGTTTGCTTTATTTTTGTCGTCGCCTTTTTATTTTATTTTTTTTTGCACTGTTATTATCTTCAGGAGAGCCGAGGCATCGTCAGTTCTCTGTCTTAATGAAAAAAGCTTTTAATTAAAAGTAAGCCCGGGCGAGCGCTGCAACGATGAACAATAAGAATCTCATGGAATTGAGAATCAGCTGCGACAGTTGCCCTATTTTGCCGCTTTAGTACACGTAAAGTGTATGAAAGGGATATTGTGACGAGAGGAAAAAATAAAATCACGAGACTGCACACTATTTTAAATCCTTTCTAAGAACAACCGCTTTATGTTCCACCCAGAAGCTCTGTAGATTATGAAAAATTTAAAAGCCACCGTGAAACGTGTATTGGGCAACAATGACTAAATATCATTTAATTTGGGCTGGTTGTGTTGGTCGGTTGGTCGCGATTTATGTACCTTGAAATATCGCCTACCTCAAGAGAGCCTTTTCTACCCTCCTCGAAAGCTCTTTTATAAGTTTTTCATTGAGGGAATACCAACTTCAGCCCACATTCACTGAATGAACTTATTCGCGCAAAAATGTCGCGCATGCCATTCGAGGTAGGCCATGAGGCTTTCGGTACTTCGTTCATCCCATGTCCCATGCCAATGGTTTAAACTCCCGGAGCACCGGATGTATTCCACAGATATATCCAGCATCCCGGGAGTTTTATTATTCAACTGTTATCCAATTACCTATGCAGACCTTGCGGGTGTGTGGGTTTGAAATGCGTTGGCGAGAAAATCAGCACTGTGGAATGCGTCTACTGGGTTTATGATGGTACAGGGAATACGCTCTACGCAGGCATAGAGCTAAAATGGATGCTGCTCTGGTAGTGAGGAGGTATGCCAGCCTGTTAGCTTACATCCCACTTTGGAGCTAGAGATGAATTTTCCCTTTGGAGGACCTTGTTTTCAACTAGAGATTGTGTGCAAATCCCGCATTTTCCAAATCAAAAATGTGGAAAACCCCATAGAGGGGCTGTGTGAGATTTTTAGCATTTCTACGGAAAACTCTCAACGAGTCCTCTCAATGCTGTTCATATACGGACCAGTATTCATTCCACATCCATCCGGTGCTCGTTCACTTAATACCATACATTGAAAATTTTCAACTCGTACCCTGAATTTGTGATTTAACACCTATATGGACCAGCTTTCCCCAGTACATCGCGAGCCCTTGGTCCGAAAGGGTGGAAATTCAGCGCACCAATAACTCACCATCTTCTAGCCATTTGAAACATTTGCTAAAAACCCATTGCAGTAAATAAGTGATGCAGTTCAGTTACTTTTGGTTATTCTATAGTTCCAGTGCCATTCTACGAATCGCTTTAATCAAACCCATCCTATGATTACAACCTATATTGCCCAATGAAGTGAGAGAAAGAAATTAGTGCTAAGTGCGTGCATGCAATTATCCTAAGTCCTGGGAAATTTAAGTTTACGCAGTTTCGTTGTTTCCCTTATTAATGGTGCGTGAATATTTTATTCTGTGTTAATGGTTTTGTCCTAACTGTCGTTGTGTTACTGGCCCCGTGTTTTTCTCTCTCTAACCCCCGAGATACACACGAATCGAATAACTGCGACTATTTCGTTACAAAAAAAAGTGCTTAATTTTTCTTATTGCTAAAGTCGCTGCGATGTGCCGTTGTTACGAGTAACAGAAAAAATGCCGTGTCCACTGATCAAAGAATCCCAGTGATAAGAGAAATACAAAATTTGGTTTCAGTATTGTAAGTGAAGTGTAAACGGCAAAGGGCAACCTTTTTCTGACTACACCATATTTCTTCATATGGGCTACGTTTAACGTACTTCTGCTGGAATAAACAGGAAATTTTATATTTTAAGCTCGAAAATTCAGAAATATATTTTGTTTTCAGATATTTACTGCGAAGTTTGTATTAAATGTATGAGAGAAAAGGGTAAACAGATGGCCTAACTTCTAAGCTGTATCTTAGCAAATGCGTGGAATTTTTCTTTGCCATTTGTTGCATGCCGCAAGTCGGCCTAAGTGACGAGAGAAGGTATTCAGTCTGAGAGCTTACAAGGCTTCACAGTTCGTATAAGAGGCGTGTAAAATAAAAATAAGTAAACTGTTGTATTGCTTCTAGCTCACAATGAAAGCAAGAATTAAATCTAAGAAAATAAGTTCAACAAAGCTAGAACTATTCAACTATAATTTGATATTGCATTTAAATATAATATATAATAACAAAATTGAAACATAATCTTAGACGTAAGACAATTTTTTCAAGCTATAACTTCCCACCACATGTATACTCATCATGTCTGTCATTTTAATCCCGCATTTTGCCAACATCACGATGAATGCAATATTATTAATTACTTGTTATCTTATTAAATGCTTTAGCGCACCACTTTCAATTCTGATTTTTGAAAGAAAACCTTTTATAGTGAAAATAATCCTTTTATTGAAGACTTTATTAAAATTATTATTCAAATGTAACTTATATTTTCATTTCTTGCGATACTACAAAGAAACTTCGAAATTAAATAATATAGAAATAAATATCTTAAAAAGAAAGCATTTTAAATTGTAAAAGATCAAAAATATCATCAAACACCTTTAGTCGGCTTAGTTCTAATAAGGATTCCAAAATGCTGACTTGACAATGCCTTCTGGTGTACTAACAACTTTCTGTGGAGGATTGAATATTATAAAACTTTTACTTTTAATCACAGTTGTAAATGCTATCTAATAAAATTTTTACACCGACATCAGTAATAATAAGTTTTTCTGTCCTAGATGTTGATTTCAGAAAGTGGCAATTATATATAATATTTCAAAGAAACTTTTCATATGAAGAAAATTTTAACCCAAAAACACTTTCTTTAAATAATCTCAAATTATTAAAGGTTCAAGATCCAGATTATAAAACAATTATCCATAACTCCTAGCGCGTAAAATATTAGCTACAGCATTTTCGTTTCGTAGAGAAAACTCAAAAAAATTAACGCGGAGTCAAACTTATCGCAGTATGTATTATATATTTTGCATACCTACTGAATACATTTTTTTTGCGAACCTTAATCAAGCAATTAAATCATTGAGATAACTAAATAATAAGGAAGTTAATGGTTTCTCTCAATATAAAATACCCTGTGCTATAAATAAGTTAAAGCCAATGATGATTTGTAGAGATATGTCACCAATGACGAGATTGATGTAATTCGTCAAATCCTTTTTGTAATTTAATTTCATTTACTTCAAAAGTTCAGGTTCAGAGTGACTCATTATATTGTATTGTGCATTTGAGCAATTTTCACCTTTAAATGGTTCTTTGCCTGACAGATCTGAAAAAAAATGCTGAAAATATTCTTCATAATAAAAGGTTAGGCGTGTTGTTAGATCTTAAAGTTGATGAGTGAAACGCACTAAAAAGTGTGGCGCCAGGTTATCTCAAGTATTCATATTCCTTTAGTGTATTGGAGTGATTTAGTGGCGTCACTTAATTTGACACGGTTTTATTATATTGTCATATTAGTTTTTTACGCACTTATTAATACGAGCAACTGTGTGAATTAAGTGTGCTGCAAAACAGAAATATTTTTTGAAAATAATACCAAGCTATAAAACTAAACTGCGTCAAACCTTAGTTTTGTTCAAAACTTTCAGTTAAAAATCCCTTGACTTCAATTTAACGCCAGATAAGTGGTGGAATTATAAACAGATGGAGAGACAGTGCATTGTGCAAAGCGTAAACAATTTTATTAATTCAATTCAATTTAGTATATTTACATATCTCATCATTTACAATGTATATACAATAGGACTCTTATATTTAATGCGGAATATATAAATTCATTCATCTATATTATTACTTCATTGGTGACCAAAATGTAAGTTATATAATTATAAATTTTGGGAAATAACATTTAGAAAATCCGATTACAAATTGTGTTATAACAAGCGTTAAATATTATTTCTTATAATTCCTTCTTTATACCTTCATATCAGGCTTATGAACAATTTTGTATAGTGTAAAGTACTTCAGTTTACTAGGATAACTTTGCTTAATTTTTTCCAGAAAATAATTATAATTAAAATCACCATATCTATTAACAATTTTATAAAGGTGTGACTTGATTACGTACATATGTTAACAGAAGTGTATCGTTACTTGTGTAAAGTCAGAAGTGAACATCGCGTCAGAACCAACATCTTACAGTGAAGAATATATTTCGAAAAGTCGATTCTATTTAAGTTTCTTAATTGGCGAGAAATATTTCAAAGAAGTCTAAAAGTGAAACTTGTTATCTATTGAGTTCGCATTATTTTATATATTATTAGCGTAAAGTAGCACTGTGCGTGGAGGATCGTTTGAAAACATTGTGTGTCATCTACTATGGACCGATTCATAATCAACTTTAAAAGGCTTCTGTTTATTCTTAGTGATTAAAAAATAATTACATAGATCTGATTAAAATTGCTGTGAAGGATTTCATGTACAATTTTTTTCAAACCTAAAATCTGGCAACAAACTGCTATTTGGAAAGTGTATCTTGTCAGAATTGAACATATTGCTATTAAAGCATCCAAGTGTAAACATACCACCGAGAAAGCTTCATACTTTACGAAGTGAATTCCTGCGTTTTTAAACCTTAACTGGCCATTTTTACATAAAAACGGAAACGTGGAGTGTCATTATAGAAAGAATTTATTGTCAAAAATAATGGACGGAAGATAACAGAACGTGTAAACATCAAATGAAGCATGTTTCCACGGTGTAGATAGAAAAAGAAATAATCAATATATCATCCGAGAGAAAACGCGTCTATAATGGTTTGGACAGGAATGCAAAAGCTTACAAATGCATTTCTGTTGACCCTGGTGCGAAAATAATCAAACACGCTTTGTACCAAGATAAAATTTTAAAAACAATGGGGAAGACATTATACCCGGATCGAAATTTTTTTTTATCAGCATTCTGCCCTCAGTCTTACAGCTAAAGCACTTTTGAATGGTTACACAAAAAAAAAACTTCTCTGTGCCATGTGACTATTCATATGGGGATATTTAAAAAGCCAAATAAAGAAGAGGAAGGTCTCAAAAATGTTATGGCCGGGCGTTGCAGTCCTGGCCGAAACATTACAGGAAAAAATACAAGGCAAAGGATTCCGACATTGAAAATGGCTAAGACCTGTAAATCCGTTAGTCTTTCTGTTCGTACTTTTATACGCAAGCTGATAACTCTGTTTTACCCTTGCAACTCAAGGTTAGCGCGCGGCTCGATTTGTTATTACGTGATATTAAATTTTTTTCCCACATAAGTTGTAAATAGGAAAGTCGATTTTTGTATTCTACATTTGTTATTGATGAAATCTGAAAGACGCCTAGCCACATTTTCATTAAAAATCAGATATGTTAGTATAACAAGCTGTTGTTGTAAAAGAGAGGCTTCATTATGAAACTCAACTCATTGGTTCATTCACAAATTTGTTTCGTTGTAATGATAAAGATAAGTGGGGTAGAAAGCTCAGAATCTATTGAACTGCAATTTAGAGTTGAGGTTGCTAAACTCTTTACTTTAGTGCGCTTAGATTAAAATTAAAGAGTACCTAATAGAAAGAGATCATGGTTCGGGATTTCTGATAATGCAAACTTAATCAACCCAGCGTCCATCTTGCACGAATTCCTTCTACATATGTAGTTATTAGGTTCATTTTAATTATGCATATTAATTATTATAATAGCCAATAATACATCTAAATATAGGAAATGAAAAAGTGTCAGCATCAAAAGTTACTCTAATATATAAATAAACTATTAAAATCTACAGAATTTTGACCATTTTAATGTGTAGTGTCTTTCTCCATTGGGTTTCAAATTACCTCATGGGCGTGGAATTTCGCAATTTGTACAATTTCTCCCACTTTTCGTCTCTAACTAATGTTTCAAAGATATTTGTGTACACTTTTTAAAATTATTCCAATAAATAATATGCGTATGATAACCTGTATGCCCATATAAAAAAATAATATCTTTAAAGCACGGAAAATAATGATCTTTTAACATTAATTCCTATTTGTCCAAGAATGCGTAGACAATTTTACAGATTCACGCGAAATTTCAGACCAATCGGTTCAAACTGCAGTACTGCGGATGAACAGACAAGGAGCTTCATCAATTAAGTTTCAATTTTCAAGACATTGTATTACTACGTCAGCCCACAGAAAAAGTCCATTTAAAGACTACCCTTACATTTTATAAATTTAAAAAAAAGTTACATAAATCTAATGGAGAAAAAATAAGAACAGAAAACAAACAAAAAACAATGAAAACTAATATTCACTCATTTAAAAAGAAAAATCCTCTAAGAAATCAACAAAACATGAAAAGGAAAAAAAAGTGAACGACTTCTTATTTACTGCAAAGTAACGAATTCGATTTGATAAACCATTAGTGGAATTATCTCTGATATAATTTTTAAAGGCATAGAAACTATGATCGAGATATTTGAGCTGCAATGAATAGCTCGTTATGTTATTTCTAAATTCTATACAAAGGAGATTTAATGCGAATAACAGTTATAGTAATAAATAGTTGAAAAGTCAAGGGACATCGTGAAATTCTGAGTGGAACAATAAAATTAATACTACACAGTGTGGCGGGCATACTCAAACAGATTTGAACTACTTTTTAGAACCGCAATTTTTCAAAAAATCAAATCTTTTAAAATTAGGGCTCGTCAACTCTTGCCTTCTTACAACATATTTTTTAATTTTTTTTCCGATAAAACAATAGATTACCGTCGAAGCCATCATCACCAAACGCTGCCCGGGGAATGTTCTCCGCAGGCACCACAATTATTAATATCTTTTAATAAACTTTTAATTAATTGTGCTTAAAGGTTCACACTTCAAGATGTATTTATTGGATTTTATATAAACAATTTTTTGGATGAGGTGATCCATGTGAAATTGAAAGTGTGATTATTTATTGGTCAAAAATTACCCCGAAATCTTATATTTCAGTAACTCGTTCAAGTGGAAAACCAAAAATTGTATATTCATATTAGATGGTATTCTTCTAGAGAACGTTCTAACTTTACATTTAGAAATATTGCGAGGTAGAAAATTATCATTACTACAACTTTTATAAGCCACCATATCCTTTTGTAATAACTCAAAACCAGACTCTGATTCGATAATATTACAAATTCTTGCATCATCAGCGTATAATAAACAATCGGTGTTAATGTGAAGGGATATATCGTCAATACAGATAAGAAAAACGAAAGGACCAAGAATACTTGAAGAATACCCTAGGAAGAATAGATGTCTGTATAAAAAGGAAGGACCATTCATTACCACAACCTGAGACCGATCGCCTAAGTATGATGCAAAACATGATGCTATATGTACGTTATCCTTGGAGCCAAATTTAGTCAACTTTCGGAGAATAGAAGATTGTGAGATCTTATCAAATTCTTTAACTAAATCTGTCTATACCAAGCGCCGTCGCTATCTTATCTCTATATGTATTATATTTATAATATCAGGTTCGTGATCGATCGTTCGATTTAGCTGGGAAGAAACCGTGTAGTTTTGTACTCAAGAAGGAAAGAGATTGAGGAATAATTGGATTATAGATGAACCTTAATATATGTATATTATAAGATATTTGTCTATGCATATTTTATAACAAGTCTGGAATTGCAAAATTTAAGAATGGGCATAACAAATTTTTTGTTAAAGATTGAAGGATACACGCTATTCAGAGAGAAATTGACGTACATAACATACATAGGATCACGGAGGCACAATATATGAAATATTAGAAATATTGTCAAGGCCGGCTTTCAAGCTCAGATTGAACTTTAGGGATTTATGGTAGTTAGCGGAAAGCAGACAAACACAGCAGGGGATTCAGTCATTTTAGCATTTATATATTGTTACTAATGTTTGCGTCATTGGAGTAGATCGATTTAATATAGGATTCAAAACTGTTACATACAAACATTCACGGGATTGTGAGATTGAGCATAATAATAGCGCATTACGTTAAGAAGGGAATTAGTGCATTTAGGGGTTTTGGAGTGAACCAAAAATGTCTTGGATTTATTTTTGAAAGAATTCTTGGTCACATTCAAATATATCTTATAGCACTTATTATTAGCAACAAATTTCTATGATAATTTTCGGAAAAAGGAAAGACTTTTATAGATTTATGGGTTTTTAAAGCGCTTGTATACACGATGATACTTTACTTTAATTTATTGGTGCCATTAATAAATGATAAAAGTAATAGGAAAGATGGACCCAATACAACAAACATTGAGCATGAGAAGAGGGTTTCAAATAATTCATTAACGTCACTGGAGAATTGAGACTAATTGTGCTAAGATGCTCATTATTAACATTATATAGTTATTGCGGGTCAGAACGCGCTTTGTAAAATTAATTAAACACAACGATTTATGATTAAAGAACTGCTTTATTTCCTGCTTTAGTTCCTCCACCTCGGCTTCTCGCTACAGACTGAACTTAGGATTATCATTTAAGCTAAACAATAGTGCGCTTCTTCACGACACATGCTACAGTCGCGTGACTTACTTGAGAACGTTGCTTCCCGTGGAATGCAACGGTGCATTTTTGTGGCGCATAAGATAATTGTAATTTGATGATTCCTAGACGATTCTAGGAAGTTATGAGAATGCTGTCTGCATGGGACGTAATAAGATGATTCTGTTTAGGAAAATGGAGAAGTGCTGTCTCCATGGGTCGTAACAATATTTAACCTTGTGGAAGGACAGTTTACGATTTTCGCTCGATTTAGTAATACAGTTTGATCAATTGATCATAAACACTACAGTTAGATAGTTTGACAGATAATAATACAGATAGTTTTGGTCAGATAATAATTAGTTTAAATTCATCAGGTCTAATATCCTTCATTCAAATTTTAATTACAGGGTCTTTCAATAAGAATGCTCAAATTTAAATGTGAATAAAACAAGTTGTGTTTGAGGTATCCACTCCATTTAAATTTTATTTAAAAGAATTCTTTATGGCATTAGGTACAGAATATAACGTCGTTCAAATGTCCGCCGCGGCTTTGCTTGGTGGCACGTATTCGGGAGGTCCGATTTCTGATGACTTTGTCGCATAAATTTGGCTGAATTTCCTGGATGGCGTTCGTTATGTTGATTTAAAGGGCATCAGTTGTTTTCGGTTTATTCGCGTAGACCTGTGATTTAAGATTGCACGATCCCCGTGACCAGTTCACGTCGCCGCCGCGCGACATTACCATACCCTGAAATCGTTCCTGCAGAATGTTGATCGTCGCATTCGATGTGTGGCTCGTAGCACCTTCCTGTTGGAACCACATGTCATCGGTATCCATATCATCCTGTTTAGGTGACAAGAAGTTGGTTATCATCAGATATCCGGTACAGATCACCGGTCGCCGTTGCCGGTTATGGCAATGCCACTTTCGTTTTGGAAGAAGTACGGGCCGTTGTTTCCGCCAGACCAAAATCCGCTCGGAACAGTGACTTTTTCAGGATGCATTTAGTGGTCTTATATCTCGGGTGGCTCTGTAGGTTCACATACATATTCATCGAAAAACAGGTTTCGTCGTTAAATACGATTTTTTTTGCGAACTTCCAACTGCTGCAGATCCCAATCAGCGAACACACGGCGTTGTCTATGGTCATTTACTTTGAGTGCAAGGGTCAGTTGAATTTTATACGGATGCAGACCCAAGTCCCGCCACAAAATTCGCATCTCCTCAAATTTGTTGTTATTATTATAAAGTGTTTTTTTTTAAATGTAGTAAACTATTATAATACGACTATAGAAATATAAGCTAATGCGAAACCCCTGCATCATGTAAAAGCCCTGTACATGAGGGACCACCTAAAAGTACCTTACTAGAGGAATACAGCATAACAGCGTGGAAGAGGTACGCTGAATCTCCCATCAAAGAATGATAGCTTGTCGAGTGAATGGCAGCGTGTAAATTGAATATAAGGGGGGCACAGACGTTATGGCAGGAGCTTCGGAAATTTTTGTTTTAAAAAGCCCCCTTGATTGGGGCTGCATATTTACACTTGCACTGAACGACTACAACAAACACGGCCAATTCCAAAACATCAGGTAATGTGGTACGCTAAATCTAGCTAAAAGCTGTTCCATTTTAGATTATATTTCTATGGTTACGACAACAGAGAACCCATATATGAGTCGAGTATTTTGAGAGTGAATCCAAAGTGTAAACTTGTGCTTGTAATTTCAGTAAATAGCAAAAAATAAATGTTCATAATAATATTAAAACAAATGGACTTGTCCTACTTTCAAAATAAATGATTTATGTAGGTATATTCGAGATTGTTTCTGTAAAAATCCTCTAAATTAAAATACTAGCACATTTTATGAAGCAAATGTAAAGCAAGCGACTGTCGTTCGATCATTCCTAATTTTTTGTTCATAACGTATCCTATTTGGTCTGAGACCTATGCCTATAAAGATTATATGAACACTGCAAATCCAAGTGGGTTATTTCAACTGACTTATGTGTGTTATTTTGATGTAGTCACTTTTTTAGTTAGTAGTCGTTTTCGTCCGATTTTTTTCAGGACGCGTGGATGTGTGTAAACTATTTTAATGTGCGTAAAATACATGATTTGTTTTTTGGATAAGAAGAGTACTAGCGCCTCCTACTCACCCTAGTTATAGGTACCCACTACCCATGCGAAAAGGGAACCTTTTCGGAATCCGTAGTCCGTGAAACTTCAATGTATTTAATTGACACCTTACCTTTTGAGTACTTCAGCGGTCTAATGAATCCGTCAACTCATCTGTGGACGCACAGCTGATGTTCTTGTCCGAAATGAATATTTCCATTTAAAGAATAAATTATAACAACCATGCCAACGTTAAAGTTATTTCGATTTCAATTCACTTAAACTCACGCACAAAATTCACACATTTTGAATCTGTTTAAATTCAAGATTTTTCATTTTGACAGTTTACCCGTTTTTAATTAATTAAATTAACAACTGATAACGCAGTTGTCAAAGTTCTCTCACTACGGATGAAATTTGAACATTTTTTAACTTTTCTCTCTGCCAATACGTCCGCCGTCGGGTTCGTCGGGTATGCGTCACGGCCCATATTAAAGCACGCTGTTCAATCGCGCCGTCAGTTTTGGACGCGGTCCTCGACTCCACCTTTGCGGTCGCCTTTTGTCATAATAATACCCGAGTACTTATTCTATTTAATATGATTCCATGCGTGAATTATATTGAAGGAAAGTAATTCAAAGGACTTAAAGTGAGTAGTTTTTAAACGTGTTAATTTTAATACATCAATATAGTGTTAGAACATAATGCAAATTATGCGCTTTAAATTAACTATACAATGTGTGTAACTTCAATACAACCCGTATTAGTGAGTTGTTTTAACTGACACTTTGCGTTTAATTGAAAATAACATATTTTTCGTGAGTTGAAATAACACACTTGGATTTGCAGTGATTATTTTTAAAATTTTATTTTCAAAAATTTCAATAAAGATGTACTAATTTAAATAATTACGTATACAATGAGTTATGATTTTTTTTATATGTAGTTCATGAGATGTCCTGATTTTGAGATATTTTTTTTTTTTTTTAATATTATATTATATATTTGGAAAAGACCCAGCCCGATCAGCATATTGGCATGAAAAACACTTGCGAGTAGGTACCCTAAACAAGCATACGAAAAATATTTCATTTTGGCAAACGGCTTGTTTACTTGGATGGGAAGAACATCTAGCGATCCTGTAGCAGCAAAAAATTGTTTATCTTCGCTTTATTTTGTGAATTAAATTTTTAGTTTTATACATAGTAGGATTGGCAGCGATTTTTTTTTTGGATTCAGTTGGGGCATTAATGGTGAGTATAATACTCAGTTTTCACGATTCCAACCAAGAAGTTAATATTAATTTTCAGTTAACAAATTTAATCCAGGACGAACAGCTATGTACGGTCTCGTGGTTTATTTTTTTGCTGTTTTTCCTCTTTACAATAAAACTGCATTACGAATACCCTTTGCAGTTTTTTTCAATTAATAAAGCCTTGTCATAAAATAAAGGGAACAAATATAAATTACGCCTGAAGTGAATATTGCCAAATTATGGCTTTTAAATGGCTTAACGGTTTGTCGACAAAAACTAGCAAACCGTGAATAATTAATTGGAAATGGTAGCGACTATTAATTTGCCGCAATTAACAGTCATTTGTCGAAATAAACTAGTACAGGGGTTTGAAAGCAAATTAAATATTAAACACAATTAAAATGTAAAAGCTATTAAGCGCTTCGAATGGTACTACATTTCTATATATTAAATACCTTTTATAGAATTGTTGAGAAGGTTTGGGAGTGAAATGAAAGTCGCATTTAGATTATTCTTAGTGAGAAAAACTAACTGTTAATTTAAGCCAAATTGCTCAAAAAATGTTTGAACTGAACCAACCTCAATCCGGCGCATCCTAAAAACTATTGCTTTGTGCAGTTTCAAATGAAGTTAAAAAATCAATAATATTATATAAAAAAATCTGAATAATACCTTGGCACGTACAGTTGGGAGGTGATCTATTTAAATAAAAAATCTGCGCTGAGGAGAAATCCGCAAGGTACCAGTCTAGCAATTTAGGCGCCCGGATGCAATAAAGCTTTCTGACCGTATTTATTGCCTGTTATTTTTATCGCTATACCAAATTATTTCCGGTTTTTTTACATGTGGATAAAGTGAGTGCCAAACGAATCGCAACTATCCGTTATGGGGGGATTTACGAGCGGAAGAAGAATAGTCTTCAATAAAAAATTACTTTAAGCACCTTGCATTAAAGCGACTGAGAATCATTGCGGAAAATGTCTTCCTTTCGTTTTATCCCTTTAACTGTGCCGAAGCTTGAACAAACATAAATTAGTAAAGCCATCTTCGTACAACTACATATATTCATATTTTGCATTTTAGATTTTTTATTTACACGAAAGAACAAATATAAATATAGCGAAGCCATCTCTGCACAACTACTTACATAATATTTGCATTTTTCATGGTTTAGGCAAATCACAAACATTTGAACTATATAAAAGCTAATTCCCGTCCTTTGCAGAACGATTTCCCTGGCAAATTTGGATAACGTCGAATTTGTGCTAACTTGTTTGCCGGCAAACAACTCCCGGAGTTAAGTGTAATTATTTTCATGAAATTAGGTAGCATCAGCCAGGCATTACCAAGTTGGATAAAAGCGTCCAGCGCAAATAATCATAAATTTGTCTAGATCTCGCCGTAGGCAACTTGCGCAATACGAAGGCACAGAGCACTTGCAGTATATATTAGTTTTTGTGGGATAATCTGCGAATCGTATAGTTACTCATGAGCTTTATTCTACGGACTCTAATTGAAAGGGAACGGTTTACCCTAAGGTAAATATCTAAATATGCTCACTGTATTACTATCGTTGTGCAAATGTCGGAATGTTTTCTGAAATAATGTATAAATCATTACAGCCGGTGTTATTATAATTCCCCTTCTTGAAGTCTTTTCATAGGTATGCTCTCATTTCTTAGAAATATTATAGTTTTTAGTATTTTACATGTAACGAAAGCGTCTTTTAAAATATTATGCTATGTAAATAAATGACAAAATAACATGTGCAATAGAATTCGATAGTGCAAGTTATTGGATACCGGATCTGAATATTTGCATATTTCGTTTTAACTGAAAAATCAAAAATGCCATTTTACGAAAAATTATTAGTATGTTCAATTGATTGGTTACGATGAAAAACATGACCAAGGGATAAATGTATAATATTTGGGGGGATATACAATTGTGAGAAAAAACAAAAGTTGTAAAAAGTAAATCGGGTAGGTAATAGTCGGGCTCCTGGCAAAACCTTAATCAAAGTATGACCTAACTTAAAAGTATCTATATTGTATAACTATGGCACTCAGGAGATCTTGTACATCACGCCTGCAAAATGTCATAAGAACTTTTTGTGTGAATCTCTATAAACATCTCGTTCGACATTGACATTGGAATATAAAAAAAATAGTCAGACTTCGTCTAAGACAACCATGGCTCAAATGGTTCTAAATGGTCTATGCTAGCTTCGCCTTAAAGCTTTGCACCCATCTCCCAAACACCCTGTATCATAAGTTCTGACACTCTTATAATCTTGCTAGTGAATAAAAATTAAGTAAATAAACCCACTAGTATATGTACATATTTTATTCTTTAGGGTATAAGGAATATAAAAAAATTACAACATATTCAAAATGTTTTCCTTTAGCTTTTACCACATCTGTTTTTAACGGCCAGGACCCACCTATAAAAGTACGCACAACTTTTAAAGAAATCGAAGCTGCTGTTTTGACTAAATCTGCCTTCAATTTCGGTGGCGTTTTCATCACGCCTTCCCCTTTAACACATTCCAAAAGCGTTAGTCTAACAGATTCAGATCTGGGCTTCCAGGAGGCCAGTCTTCAGCTGATGTTAATTAGCGTGTATTGTGTTTTTGAGTGGTTTTCGCTTTACCGGAATTTATTCCGGATGAAAATTGACACGCTGCATCCAAAACTGTATTAGACTACCGCTTATGGAATGTTTTAAAGGAGAAGGTAGCGCACATCTCATGAAAATATGGAGTAATTATGGGCGGATCTAGTCAAAAAGCAGCTTCGATTTCTTTACAAGTCGTGCGTACTTTCACAGGTTTTTATAAAATCATTCAAAAACTATAGGAAGAAAGGACTAGGCAGAACGTTGCTCTTAATTAACCGACTGGATTTTCTCAAGTTGCGTTTTTTATTGCGATTCATTAAAGACAGATTTGGAGTTCAGCAAAATTTTCTAAATTTGCAAATGCTCCGGAGCGAGCCGCATTGCAAAATTATTGTGTAAAAATTTCTGTTAACTTAAATTTCTCTAGCTATATTTTCAAAGGCATCAAATGTTTCCTTCGGTTTCCATTGAGAATTTTCCAAATGACATTTTTTTTTCGCGAATTTTCACTCCAGTACCGAGAAAAGTTTTTTTTATCAAATTGTAACAACATATTCTATAGATAGGAAATTCTATTGCGAATAAAAACCACTTTTATTCACTTTCAACGTAGATACGATACTTACCGAGATATTCGGGCTTAAAAGTAAAAAAGAAGAGCGTAAGACGTCAATTGTTTCACTCTAAGATTTTTCCTGAGTGTAGCAATGGTACTATGCCTATGTGCATATCGAAATTCTTGTTCCAAAGAACCTTCCGGAGACATTCCAATAAAAAGTTATGTTTGGCACGAAACAACTAACCTAAACCCTTTTTAGCAGATCTCGACTGGACTATTATTGAAGTTATTGCACCGAAAACGATTGAAAAATAAACGATTAAAATCTCGTGAGATTTTAAGGTCGTATACTAATCATGTTTATAGTAAATATTTTATATAAATATTAGGACATGAGAAATCTGTCAGCGCGCAGTTAATATCAGTCCACTAATAACTCGCATGACTCATGACGGCGAAGTGGATGGAATTCTGAAACGAATTTTATGGATTAAAGATAGGTCATTGTGTTCTACCTTTCTTAGCCGCCATCTTTGGCCTGCTCACACCATTTTTTTTCCAAACTCTTATGATTTTCTTGTAGGTACGTAAACAATTTGTTTGCGTCATATTAAGAAGTGAACGTTTATTTTAAAGACATGTAAATCATATTTTATGGAGGTGCCTTAATTCAAGAGTGATTACAGAAAAGCCAAATATAGGCTGTTTTTTTTTATAAGGTACCATCTGTCTGTTTGTCCATGCCTGAATATTTCCGGATATATATATACTGAATATAAAAATGCAAAGAAATTGCACGCAGACTATATATTAAGTGTGCTAAACCCTCAACTGTAAGTAAAGAAAACCAGGGTATGGTCTTTTTTTATTTATTTGCAGTGTGTTCCCGCAACCTATATTCCAGGTTTTCGTTTAAATTTTGGTCTTATATTTTTACGTTTGTACCATTGAATTCCAACAACAGAATAAAGACTACTCACTTTTAACATATTTAATATAAAAAACTCTTATAGGGTTGAATGCGAAAATTCAAACTAGTCTTCAATTACCAAAATCGGGTAAAAAAAAATCTATAAAAATTTCAGTTCGCGGCAAGTCACAATTTCGAACATTTTCCAATTTAGGTAAAAAATATTGGTCGGGACTCACAGTCGGGGATCGTGTTGTGGACTTTTCGTGAAACCGTCAACGTTAAACGATGGAAAGATAGCTTGAAATTAAAGGCATGTTACAATATAATGCATTTTGTTTTATTTAAGCAATACATGTGCGTGTGGACGATGACTTGCACGATGATTTTCTTCGACCTGCCGATTCTCTCCGAGGATATTTTCAGCTATAGTTAACACAGTTTAAGTTTTGAAATCACCCGCCACACGCCAGTACGACTGCACCGCTCTATAGTCAACTGTGACTTCAGGCCCTCACAATAGCCTTTATTCACTATTATTATTTATCGTGCTAAATAACGACATCAAAATTTAGCGCATTATATGAAATAAAATAAATTAAACAAATCTATATTATGAGGACTCGAAACAACGGCAGTGCGCCAAGTTTACACAAATGCGATCTGGATAGCGTTCGTTAACAATAAAAATACACAAACAAAAATGGGACAAGCTAGCTAAAGTACTGATCCTAAAAAATCACACATTGCCTAAGTCTACACAAAAAAACCAAGGGAAAGCCCCTGTTTAAAATATCCAACTTATGCATTCCGTTCTTCACCTACCCGTGAGAAAAGGAACCGGAGGATGAGATTAGGCGAAAGTATCAGGGCGAAAGAGTTCAGACCGCGTCTATATAATTTAAATGTTTATCTTCGTTTCAGCCAGAAAATCTGCAGTAATTTAATTTTTTCCTTAGTCAGGGGGCCATAGAGCACTCCAGTGAAACAGCGGAAAGGGTATTTTCTTCTAACATTTTCATACTTTGTGTAATTATTAAGTGTTCTTCATTTTCTAACGCCCCGGAAGTTACGCACTGTTCATCCTCCGCTGCCTTCCACCTTACTAGGTGTCTCTTAGCAAAGGAATGACCCGTCAGGATACGGTTGATCATTCCCACTAATTTACTTGGTAGAGTAGGGCCCCAAACCAGGGTGAATTTTGACGAAACGTGTGCCGAGTGTCTGTGATAAGCGGTCGTACTCACGCCTCCATTCCTCGATAACCTTAGATCTCAAGTTAATAGTTGCATCTTCATATGATAAGTAATGCTCCAAGAAATCCCCCTCAAGTAGGCAGCACACTTGTAATACAACAGGAATACAAATAAAAAACCTGCATACAAAGAAGAAAATAGTTCCTCGATAAATTAAAATTTACAAACCAACAGTAATGTCGACACATTCTGGATTTATTAACACTAAGAGATCTTGTGTTTATATAAGTATATATTAGCTATTATAGATTTATTTCAGAATTATAATAAAACTAGCAGACCCGTCCTGTCGAAATCGATTCAACCATTCCTTAGATCAGCATCGAAAAATAGACAATATCTTTTGACACGTTTGTGTAGATTTTGCTATAGTCTAAGGCTCTAAGTAAACATATGAGCTTAGAAAAAGGCAGTTATTTCAAAATAATAGATCCTAAAGAACCAAATTTCATGAGAATTCGTTTACGTTAACAAATTACGGAAATCCGTTCAAGTTGAAAAGCTTCGGTCATCATATTTGATCCGTCAATTACCGATTGCAAATTCAAGATCAGAGTCCCCGAAAACCTCTATATGTATATACATATACATCACTCTCTCGGGTAATTTATTTTATTCGGCACTAAAAGCACGGGGTTAACTAGAGACGAAATTTATTTAAGTCTAATGTTACCAAATATTTCTACCCAGATGACTTTTTATACAAAGAATGATTTTGATATGATAACAAAATGACCTTACTATTATATTTATTTTAAGTTTCAGCCGGTAATATATTCTATAACTACCTAAGCTATGTTTTTATGTAAAAAAATCAAATAGATCTTGAGATACGAAGTATATTATACCTTATTCCGTAATTTCAACAACAACTCAAGATCTATAATTAGAAACACATCTTGGATTTGGATCTTTAAGGTTTGAAATTTAATACCAATTGGTCGTCAAACTTAAAAAATTCACTTATGCTAGAATCTGAGAGCACCCATGAATTAATATACAACGCCACTTTCTTCACATCATAAGTTCGCTAAATTAGCGAAAATTTTATACAAGTAAAATATTTTAGAGAAATTCCAAATAAGTTCCCACATATCCCAATCGTATTCTTGCATATATAACCGGATTCCCTGCAAAAAACACAGCTGTACATGGAAGCAGTGAGTGCTTTTAGTTACCACTTCATCATCATAAATAAGCAAAATGAAACAAAAATAAACTGAAACTTTTGCTCCTGGCAGTTAACAATTAGAAGGAAAGTAAAGTACACGTAAATAAAGTGTTAATGTGACAAAAGTGTTACTACTATCATTTTTACCATACCTTAAGTCAGCAAGAAGAAACGAGCTAGAACTGAGATACGGAAGGTTCATTTAATTGAATCTCTTTATATTTTACATTTGTACTAATTTGTATTTTCTGAAAATGTTTTGTGATATTAGTTTTCAGATAATCCAACAAATTCAACATTTTCTGCGTTATGAACGAATTAAAGCCCCCATTAGATCACTCTCAGATACTCAATACGGACTGGAGTGCAAAACTAAATTTTCGCGTATTGACAATTAATCAACCTTAGGGTAAATTGCACTCACGAACTCATCATAAATTTATAGTCTACAAAGACTCGGCAGCAATTTGCAGATTAGAATAGGTGGATAGCTCTGAAAGGCTTATATAAATTGCACCTGCATACATTTACCAGATCTGGCAGTTCATTTAAATTTCAAATGAAAAAGATATTTTCGATCGAAAACAGACAGAGGTGAAAGTATTCAAGGATATTTCAGATCGATTCACTCCAATAGCATTCCGCTGCTGAAGGCCTGATTAGAATAAAAAAATATAATAATAAATAATGTAATACTGCAACGATTTTATGACTTTTGATTGGCGTTAAAGTTTTTTCTCATTTTATTTGGGATATGGAAAATTGGGGAGGACGAAATTAGCGAGGAGTATTCGAAAAGTTTTTTTTTTTAACTGGCGTCGATCCACAATGCAATGTGGCAAAAGTTCCTCAAAAATACTTGGATCGAAAGTCTTTAACCTAAAATAGGACTGAACTATATTTATAAAATTTATTCTATTCTTTGAGAAGTTGCCGAGTTATGTTATAACACGTTCCTCGAAAAGCTGACAAAACAAGACAGGACGTGAAAACAAAGTGAACGGAAATCTTATTGTTATGGCAATGAATTCGACAGCAGTCATAGCATATAGAGAAAGATATCCCTGTGGAAGACGAGTCATAGAAAATATGTATTTTCATCACCCTAAAAGCAAATTGCGGATATTTGGGAAACTGCAGAAAATTGAATTGCTCCACTCCTGATGCCAAAATAGTGCGGGTAAGGGGTGTGACTTGCGGCATTGCATGGAAACAGCAGGAAGAAGAAGGTGCGCTATAGAAGTTACAGTGAGGATAGTCACATCCCGATTACGTGACATATACTGCTCCAAATTGCTTTAACATCAACTGAGATAATTAACTTCTGAATGGATTTTACGATTCTGCCCCGTGCGGAAAACGTGACCGTTTTCGCTTGGACGTTGAGAAATAAACATCATTTGGTAACATTTATTTGTTTGAAATATTAGCCTCATAAAGTGTTGACAAAACGTTTTCCCTGAATAAAAAATGTTCATAGCGACGCACCATATCTGTCGTGGCACGATTCCTGGAACTGCGGACTGAATACCACAATATTTTCTAATAACTTCGGCATGACTCCTTGAATAAAATTTTTATGAGTTTAGCAATATTTTAGCTGAGTTTGTGGACAGTAAGTACCGCAATCTGGTATTTTACTGCAATTCGTATTACTCCACTTTGTTCCAAATTCAATTTATGTTTTAGAATTTATTCTTGAGCTAGCTTTCGGTCCCGTGTTCATTCGCGTGGACTACTAGTAGGTATGCACCTATAATATACATACATAACTTCTTAAAAACGTTATTTGGTTGATTGTAAATGGTATTTTAAGCATTGCTTGAATCATAAAACTAAATGAATTTATTATATTATAATATAATATATTCGTAAAGATAAAAGGAAATAAAGAGTTTCAAAAGCACAATTGCTGTCATAGTAATTTATAACAAATATGTCTGTGAACTGACACTTTTAAGGGTTCCTCAAAAGGCAAAAAAAGGTTAAGTTTAACCTAATTATTATTTAAGCAATCCACATACATTGCAACCGTCAGGAAAACTTTTCTGTGTCTGAATTCTAGGCACTGACATATAACCTACTGGACTGATAATGTTGCGTTCTCATATGCGTCAAGTCAAATACCTGGGAATGCATCTTGACAAGAAATTAACTTGGAAAACGCACTTACTGAAAAAGAAAGAAAAAACTTAAAATAGGTTTCAGAAATCTGTCATGGCTTCTCCATAGAAAATCAAAACTGAACTTGAGCACAAAAATAATAATCTATAAGTCCATACTCAAGCCAATATAGGCATACGGATTGCAGCTGTGGGGCTCTGCTAAAGCGTCAAATATCGAAATAATGCAACGAATGCAGAGCAAAATAATAAGGTCTATACTCGGTGCCCCTCACTACGTAAACAATAAAATCATACAGGGCGACACTAAAATAAGTCCAGTGCAAATTGAAGCAAAAAAACTCTGCATGAAATACATGAGTAGAATACGCAAACACCCCAATAAGTCAGCGAGAAACATCTTGACCACAGGAAAATTTAATCGACTAAAGCGAATCGAACCCCTACAGCTGGCCTCATAACTGGTATAAATTGCACCCCAAAAGACAAAGCCCAAACATAGCCATGGGAACCACCCAGATGAAGCAAGTTGACAACACGGGCGAGGTAATTAACTCAATCATTATCAGCCCAGTAGATGTGGTGTTAACGAGAATAGAGACCATTCTACTAGTACTGATATTACTTGAGGGATTGTCCTTACTCTACCAGTTCTACAAGGATTTCAAGCGCGGCCTAAAGAAGAAATAAAACGTCTCCAGCAGCTGTTGACCACATCGGGACCGAGATAACCCAGCCAACTGGCTCATACCGGGACCCCAGAAAATAAGGATGCCGCAACCCATAATCTTCCGGAAGCACTGGCCTCAGGAGAAGAAATTTAACTACCTAGAATGAGAAGTCGCAATAGCATAAGCTAGAGGTCAATCATTGACCTAATCCTTATGTAAATAAACCTATATGTGCTAATAAAAAAAAAATGGATCAAGTTTTCTGTGCCTTCTTCTTAGTAAATTATACTTATTTTTATATCAACATTATAAATTAATCTTGAAGTGATAATTTTATTTTACGTTTTATTTGAAAAATTTCTGAAATCTCAAAGCAGCTGCGTTTTATTTGCACTGCTCGTACTTTGAAATTTTTCGTTTCATGTGTACAATAAAATTAGTTGGTCAGTTCAGTGGAAAATAATGCTTAATTAAAGACAGACACAGTGGTGGTCCCACTTTTTTCATCGCCATTTGATTGTCATGATCAGTCCATTTATATATGTATGTTAATGATTCTAGGGAACCAAAGTTTGTACCTCAAAAAACAAAATTTTTTTTTTATCTTATGTCAGCATCATTTGAAAGGCTTTATTCAAGGATCTCAACATTATTTTTATTCAGATACAGAGAAAAGATCTAACTTTGCGGGGGTGAGTCTTAAGGGAAATACGGTGTAGAAACTCGGGATAGGCAATTGAGCCAGTTAGGACTTGATGGATGAAGATAATATCCGCGAAATCGCGACTGAAGGTTAATCTGTTTTAAATGGCTTTCATATGGAGGAAGGTTGAAGTGGTCACATGGTGGGAAGGTCACGTAACGCGAAGCGAATGAGTTTACGCTGAACTGATTCGATCCTGTTGGTGAGAATGAATTGGGAGGGGAACCAAATTTGAGTGATCTAACGTAGAATATCTAGAATGATTTGGTGGCATAAGGGTCAGAGAATTCCTAGACCAGGGGTCCCTAACCTTTATGAACATAAGAGCGTATACTAGAATTACGATCGGGCGGTGATCAGCATTTATATTTTCAAGGTAAATTTATTGTTAGACATAGTTAAAACTAGGTACAGTAGACACAATAAAAAATACCTAGTTCCAAAAAGAAGAGGATATGTGGTCGCCAGGAGCATTAGAAGTGAAACTCCTTTAAAACCCCCACTTCCAACTTTCAAGATAATCTAAGCAACTTTATTATTTTGTCGCCTATTTTAGTCCGCCGTATTGAAACAGTGATATTGAATAAAATTGTGCACCATATTCGGAACCAGTGACTCCAAAACACAAAAAACCCCAACGCTTCAATTTTCATGAAAATTTTTCTTGGTGGAGCGTTAAACGCTATCGATACGCTCCCATTTCGAACTTACAGTACATCAATGCCATAAGAAGTTTTACTTCAATATAAGTTTATAATATGTATAAAAATTATTTTTATAAGCTTTCTATATAATACGTACAAACGCTTACATACTTAGTACAAAAATTCTTCATAAAAAATAAAAATGTGAAGTTAATATGTTCTTCAACATCGCATTTCATTGGCCGTTGTTTCATAATTAGGAGAATATAATGATTTTCCTGTTCGTAAGCAATTTTCAAAATGTTCATCTATAAGTCGTGATCTGTACTTTCAGTTTATGATATTTGTTGTTAAAAAAACGATTTCGTCTTTTATAATGTTCTTTTCAAGAATGAAAATTTGTTTCTGACAACTATATTTCGAAAGTTATCATCTAATACACTGAATTTTTAGTCCAGTAAGAAGAGAAGCTCGAAATAATTTGTGACAGATTAAATTTTTGCTTAAACATTGGGTATTGGGTTCTTAATAATATGCAAGAGTTCCCTATCCATATGACTGTCGCTGTCTGAACTATGCAGGGCGAAAGGGTGCAAACAATTTTTTTTGGTGATGTGCCGAAATTGGTGAACTTTTCGACATAAATATGTATTGTCAAATTTTCGCTGAGACATAATATCCAATGTTTAAGAATAAATGTAGCTTGTCACAAATTATTTTGAAGTTGAAATCTATTCTTGCTGAACTATGTAGGATAATGTCGTTCTGAAGATCCAGTTCTTCTGCCTCACTTGAAAAATGTCTGCAATGTATGCAGCTATTTCGGTTCCATTTGTTTGGCAATAAATTTTTACATAACATAGTTTTATTATCTTTATTGCACAGAGGCGGGCATACGTAAAACGGTCAGCGGGCGCCATGGTTGGGGACCCTTGCCTTAGATCAACAAACCCAAGAACTGAGTTGGCTCTCTTAACCATATGGTCAATGTGGAAACGAAAGCTGCGCTCACTGTCGTAGATAACACCCAGGTCACGAAGGATGCAACGCAGACGGAATTGATTCGCCTGAGAGATCATAATATTTAGAAGAGGTGGAGGCACATTTGCGGAAGTACCATATGTGATCGCTCGGCATTTGGATACATTGAGATCAAGGAAGTTTTTCAAGCACCAAGTGGAGAAACAGTTCAAGTCATTTTGAAGGAGGGTAGAGTCAGATAACGTTGGTAATTTGTTTAAAGATTTTCATGCCATCAGCATAAATTAAAATTTCGGAATGATTCATAACCTTCTCAACGTCGTTTATGGTTAGTATGATAATTATTGAACCAAGGTGACTATTCTGTAGGACGCCAAAATGGGGTATAAAAGGGTTAGAAATCGAGGAGTGAAAACGGACACTCTAATGCCGGTTGCTAAGGTATGATTTAATCCACGAAATGAGGCGGGAAAGTGAAGATAATTTAGTTTGAGAGCGATAATTTGATAGGAGATCGGCCGAGCTTCTTACTTTTCAGCCCAGTCAAATAGTAGCTTACTTACCTCTCCGTGCTCTCATACCGATTTCGGTCTGTCTCTTATGACCCTGTTTCCACTCTTGCACCAACAGGTCGATAAGCGTGACACCCTCAACCACTAACCGCTGGTTCTGACACCGATTGGTTGGCTGAAGAAACTCTGAGGGCTCCTCTTCTCTGTGCGGCTGCCATCCGCTTGCTATGCTTGTCGACCTTTAGAAAACCGGTCCAGACCTCGCAGCTGTACAGCAGAATTGCGTGTGTAATCGCCATGAGCAACCTTCTCTTGCGAGGGCCCTCCTACATTAGTCATGACATGAGTCTGCTCAACTATGTTGTGAACTGGTTTGCCGCGTGGTTTATACATTTTTAGAAAGCGAGCTTTGAGTTCAGCCTCACTACTAGGTATCTAAAAATTTGGCTTGTCCATATATGCTCAGTCTCAACACACTCTTTCTTGATCGTCGGGATCCACCTAGACAAGACAATATCTATCTTCTGAGTTGCTAAACTTAAACTGTGTTCCTCCATCATCCGTCGCATCACCTAGTTCAGCCTTAGTTGCGCGGCTTTAGTATCTCGTGCCACGATCACCGCGGCTGTGTTATCCGCATACCTAGCCAAACAGGTGTCTTCTGGAATATTCATGCGCAGTATCCCATTATGGTATATATTTCACAGTTATGGGCCTAGGATCAACCTCTGCTGAAACTTTTCCCGGGCCCCCGGTCCTTTTGTGGTGTCGTATAATAGAAGAACCGTATGGTCCAGGCGTTGTCAGCAAAGCAATCTTCCTTGAGCGCGGATTCGGACCGACGAAAATAATTAATTTGAGTGATAAAATACTTGTTTTTTGGCGATTTTCTATCAAATTGCGCAAGTCTCCAAAATGGGGAGTTCATATATGCTCTACTAAAATACGTAGTCGTTTATTCAAATATGTCAGAATAAAGGGGCCGCATATTCTATATGACTTGACCAGATGTCATTCATTTCGAGAATGTCATTTGACATGTTATGCCGTGTAAATGCAGCAAAATAGCCGGGAATATTATAGAAATTTAATTTGTAAGTTGTTAGTTCCTATATGTGCTCACAATGTAGTCCAGTCAAAATAAACGAAAGTCCAAATCTAAAAAGAATTCCCACAGAGCTGAACATTTTTACAGACCTTAAATATATCATTACAAATGAACTGCCAAAAGGCCCCACCGTTCCGACTTGCACTAAAAATTTTATTCAAGGTCAAAAATCAACTACATCGGGTTTTCGCATATTTCTCGTAAACCGTAGCACTCGAAGCGCCCTCTACGCTGGTATCATCACTTTCGTCGTAGCTGAAAAAAACATTGGAGAAAATGGAAAAACATTGTTTGCGCCTGTTGCCCCTCCTCCGGACTCCCGTGACAGTTACGACAGTTGTGATCAAGGCAAATATTCTTCGATTTCATAGAAATCTTTCACTTCAAGGGAAGTTTTCTTGAAATCAAAGGATGCCGTAATATTTTAACTATGGCGATTTTTTGAATTTCTGAGTGCGGGTGGTCTAGAACCCGTGAATTTTATGCATTTTCAGACTTTTTTTTGACCTGGACGGCGGCGAAAATTTGGCGCTTTCACTAATCGGAAAAGTAAAAAATTAAATAATTATCAATCCACATATATGAGTGTAGCTATCGCCGGAAGTAGAAAAAAAGAAAAACAACTTTTTTACCAAATAACGCGTTCTTGAAATTTGAATACCGAAAACTGTCTATTTTTCATTAGTTTTTTACGTAAAAAATAAGAAGTTATTCAAATAAACATTTTTTTGGTGGTCCGGGCTATAGCTACTGGTGTACTAAAAAACACATTAAAATTTGAGATGATTCGGATGAATAGTTTTATTGTTTTGTGTTCCGCCGTGCAGAAGGTAGTTTCGAGATAAATGAGCTTAAAGTTTTAAGTATGTGTCCATTCATGAGGTGGACTAACCGTGAACTACCTGATAATAAAGCTTTGGATCCTGAAATACCGGCAATATCATAACAAAATTTATTAACCCGAAAGACTATACTTTCGAAATATTAAAAAGACAAAAAATCGAGTTTTTGAAAATTCTAGACCACCTAAATAGAGTGATCAGACTGTAGATTAGACAAAGAATATAATCGACTAACTGTCATAATCTGAGAAAAGAAAGAATTGAATTTTTGGTTGAATAATGAACATATTGCCTTGTTGATAAAATTTCTAAATAACCCTTAAATACACATCTCAGTCGAAACAAAATATCCTCGCATTTTCGAGGATATTCATTCATTTAGAAAATTCGTACTTTTCCTTAATTGTGAGCAAAGCAGCAAATTACCGTCATTTTAGTCCAACACAGTGCCTAAAGCCAAATTAAATCCCCATTGGGAATTTTGCTTTTCATTTGATGGAATTTAAGAAATAAAAATATCTTCTATCGGTCGTCTATCGTTGCGACGAGCGCTGGAAGCGTATCACTAAATTTCGCTGGGTTCTGGTAGGTACATAGTATAAGGCATAATGAAAACAATTTCCGCTCTGTCAGCGCGCCTGATAAGTTTAGATGGCATTTACCACAGCTAGTTGCAGGGAGCAGATTACATCAAAAGGGATAAAGAGGGCGGTAAACGCAGGGATGGGACAAAAAATAAAAATTTCCTTTTCCACCTTTTTTCCGAAATTATTTTTTCTTGAAATCATTTTTTCTTGACAACTAATCGAAGATGACAGGATGAAATTTCCCTGGTATATCTCGAGCTATTTAACTGGAAAATCAATGGGGCTACGGACATTTCGATAAGGAGCGAGAGACTGTCGATACGTGGGCAACTTTCATTTATCAACAAAAAAAGTAGAAGAAGAAAGTTTCCTTTTTTATTGTCAGAGGTTTCTTCGGAACTTCCTTTGAATACTTGATGGTATTGTATGCGGCAGTCGATTTAATCGAAACCATGGAGAAAATATTCAATTTGGGAAATTCTAAAGCTGCCTGCCCCAAATCTAAATTATCTCGGCCATTTCAATTTTCAAGGTTCCCCACAAAATTTATCTTGGGAACATTCATCACTGGTCTCACGGAAAATCTTGCTCCTTTTATGCCGCTGACCCAAAGATCTCTGAAGGTTGCCGCTAATAAGATAAGATGCCTAACAGTTTGACTGCTGCCTGTATCTATTTTTAATTAGAGTAATAAACATGTTACCTTAGCTTTTTGCCCATCCTCCCGGAAACAGGATTAGCACGACTCTAAAATTACTTTACTTTGGGTGCACTTCACTCATGTGTTTGCAAAACTTTGAACTACGTTGAAACCAAGAAGCTGCATTGCAATAATCAAGAAAACACATGATTATTCTGATGACTCCGAAGTTCACTGCATTGTGGCGTACCAACAGCGTACCCACCGAGCATCAGTTTAGAGTGCTATGCTTTTGTATACAATTATGAAGTAGCGTAATGTCTGCCAAAAGGCTTGGCTTGGCGGCTTGGTGTTGGCATTCAAGAAATTATGGAGCTGCCGTAAATATCTACCAAATTATTTTGAGAGTTGGAAAGTGGATCTCATGCAAATGAACACGGTAAAGTGCGTTAAATGCATCGTAAATGAGCAGAAAGCCAATAAAATAATTTCACTTTTTTACTACCCACTCCAAGCCAGGTTCCAGTAGGGCGCTCTTCTGTTTTATTATACCCAATGCCAGCTAGAGGTCAGGTTCAGGTGGTTGTGGTGCCTGGTAAAACATATGGTTTATGTATCTTTTACGGTGTATGTGAAACATTTGGCCAGCCATTAATAAGCACTTGCCGGGAAGTCCTGAAAATTCTAAATTTTAAGGAATGCTTGAGACATTGCTTTGTTCGGGTAGGTACTCTTGAGTTAAGCTTGGGAATAAAATGAAGTTTTAGGGTGAAACTTTATGCGAAGTTTCTGGTTACAAATAACGTGGTGGGAAATTTACTTAAAATTAAATGAAAAATCATATTGAAGTTACCTATATACTATATAGTACCAGTTTAAAAATTACCTATAAAATATTGGCCAACAACCTTTATCGACTTCCCTGACTTGTGCCATAAAGCATACGACGAGTACTTCAATGACACTTTCGATAAATTGTGAATGTACATATTATGTATATACCTCGAATATTACTTTTTACCCAACTACGCATGCATCGGTACGAAGATAAGGGCTTTAAGATGCCTGTGCAGTATTATGGAAAATATAGGCAATTATATTCATAGAAAATTGTTTAATTTAACTTATTATTGCAAAATGATATAACGTACCTACAGGGTCATTCAATAAGGACGCTCGAATTTTAAATGCAAATAAATAAGTTTTGCGTGAAATATTCACCTGTTTTTATTTTATTTGATAGAATATTTTATGGCATTAAGTATGGAATATAACGTCGTTCACATGTCCACCGCGGCTTTGCTTGGTGGCTCGTATTGGAGAGGCTCAATCCGGATTATTTGCATGATTTATGAAAGCCCCAAAGAAAGAAGTCCAAAGGCATTAAAACGCACGATCTTGGTGGCCAGTTCACGTCGTCTTCAAATTGTTCGTACAGAAAGTCCATCGTGGGATGCGCTGTGTGGCACGCAGCGCCGCAATGTTGGAGACACATGTTGCCTGTATCCATATCATCCAGTTCATAAATCATAGATCTATGCTAATAAACCGTTAACAATTGATGCCCTCAAAGCTAAGATACAAAGTGGACCAAGTCATTGAAAATTGGACTTCCCGAATACGGGCCACTAAGTAAACCCTTTGCGGACATTTGAACGACGTTATATTCCACACTTAATGCCATAAAATATTTCTTTAAATAAAATAAAAATGGAGTCGATATCTCACACAATTTATATTCTTTACATTTAAAAGTCTAGCGTCCTTATTAAGAGACCCTGTAACTTTTATGCCCGGCGCACAGTGGGACTAAATGCCCGAGCACGATCAAAAATCCATAACTTTTGAACCCTTAAAGACATCGCAACAAAATTTTGGCAAACAAATCTCTACATTATACAGACTTTCAATCCATGTAAGCTAAAGTTGGATCAAATACAGAGTGGCGAGATATTAGTTTATAAACTGTAGGGTAATCATTTTTTTCATTGTTTAGGAAGTTTTAACACGTTTCTCCTTTGAAATGTTAATAATTTTATATATCTAACAATTACTTAGAAACATCTAATTAAGAAAAGAATTTTTAAAAAAACCAATTAATAAACTAATAAAAAAATATGTTTTTTTCCAAATTCATAGTTTTCATTTATTTATTTAATTACAAGACATTTATACAAATACTGTCTATGTCTTCAACGTTTAATAAATGAGCCATTTTTTGGGGTATAATTCAATAGTATAACACCTTTGTTTCTTACCCTTCTATTTGATGAAATATAGGAATCGGAAGATACATACATAAAAGAATATTCATATTATCTTAATTTTTTCTTTTCAAGAATTTTTTCTTGTATTATAATATCTATACCTAGTACTTATAATGCTTATTTTTAGCTTCCTATGCTTCTTCTGACAACTCTCCAATTGGCAGTAGATGGTGAAGCATGATGTTGTTACCGTGACGTAAAACTTATGCACTGTACTTAATGTGAAGAAGAACACTTGTTAACTTCCACAATGAATGACTAGAGATGTTTTCAGGATTTTGATGGCTTGACGAAGTAAATCGAGGAAAAAATTTGAGTGTTTCGATCGAGTTAGTGAATCGATCTCGTCAGTGAAGCTAGACTCAGCAATTCCGCCACAGACACTTGGGCGAAATTAGCACAGAGTTCTCTAGTCATTAGATTGGTTCAAAAACCAAGTACGAGTTATATTGAAGGAAAGCTTTTACGCTTCGATAAAAGGTCGATCAGCCTAAGTCAAAATCCAAAATTTTGTTCATTAAACGCTTCACGCTAAATGTACTGTAGCCGATAATTATCTCCATGGACAACTCCTAATTTAACAACTTTTCTGTTTCTTGTGCATGCATACCAAATTTTTTCAGCATTAACCGGAAGCCCAGAAGAGAGAACATTTAGTATTTTTTCAACTTCTTAATAATTTCGATGCCTTTTTAGAATCGTCTGAAATTTTGGTTACAGCTTCTTAACATAAAATTAATCGACACGTATTTCAGGATTTTGCTCAAAACAATTTTGTTTCGAAAATATCCACATGTGAATTTTTCATAATTTGCTAGATTTTCTCCAATCATCTCATATTCGAAATTCTAACTATATATGTAAGTTATATAAGAAACTGTGTCGTACAAAATCAGATGTTCCATTAATAACGTTGTCCAGCACATGGTCGAACATCGTCAGAAATATTCTCATTCTGTGAGAAAATCCAATTCTGCTTTTTGCACGAAATAAAAATAGGAAAGCTCTTCAACAGCCACTCAAAGAAGGAAAAAATTTCAAAACTCGTGCATTTACATGTCAACGGCAAAGACCTTACAGAACGGGCGCTATTCAAAGTCAAGTGGCCTCTTGAAGTGCAAATAAGATGTTGCCGCTTTAGATGGGATAGCGTGGGCGATAAGCATTAGAGAATTCCAATCCTCTTCTTAGAACTAGAAGGTGGGAACGAAAAAAAGGAAAACCTTAAAGGAACACGTACGGGCAATTCAGTTCGCAGACGTAGAGGGATAAACACACCGCAAAGTAGCAAACTTCTATGCAGATAAGAGATATCCGTAAAGCCCCCGATAACGGAAACTCCAAGTGAAAAATAGTTGACGACAATGCCAAAAACACACCAGCTAGGTAATCTGCAATCCGCGAGGAAGCGGGGAGCGGCGGGGTTTTATGTACAGCTCTCCTTTAATCCTCGGGAAGCTGGGATGGCTGAATAAAGATATGTAATGTAAAAGCTCACGTTCAAATATCCGACATGAATGCTCCAATTGCGGATATGTACCAGCAAGCATCACTTTAGTAGCACGGCGACCCTACCGCCTCTTTCGCGCCATCGCGCTTTCTCGACCGTCCTATTCGCGCCCATTACGTTATTCGCGTAGGCTGTATTTAATATGATTCGCACATAGAGAGTGTCCTTGCTAGGAGTCTTTTTTGCTTCAAATCAGGTCCAGAAACTCGAGTTATTATAGAACTGGAACATTCAAAGGCAACAGAGCAGCAAGTAATTTGCATATAGGGTGCTTAGCCTTCTTTTTTTAAACGAGCCCTACAAATCGATTGGTAGTCAGTTACTATGGACGCCATCCCGCACGAGTTTATGTGACCACAGCCATATGGATGGGAATGTGGCCCGGATAACGAAAAATGAATAATTTACGGCTGAATGAAGCTCGACAAAACATTGTGCGCTGCCGCAAGCACATGAAATTATTCAAAATTGTTGCCAATAGGCGATATGCTCACCTCAACACGTCACACAATGGTACATTTTGAAGCGAAGCAACAGAATGCTCTCAGTGGAGATTGGGTGGTACCCTTCTGCTCTCTTGTCTTAAGCCCCTCGGTTGATGGAAGTAAAAAAGTACCCACCTCCTACTGGCAACTAGGCTGATTTTCTTGTAATGCGTTTTAAAGTGGTTCGCCACTTAATTTGTATTCTGCAAGGCAACAACCGAACCGAACTGGAGATCCCCTAAAATTTACATATTATGTATATAACTAACTACTAACTAATTAATGATAGCGGCTTTCTCAGGAAACATAATTTCCTCGCAGAAATTAAAGGACAATTAAAATCAAATAATGCGGCGAAATCATCGTCTAGTTTCAATTAGGCGTAAACTTTGCCGAATGGCCCACAATAAGCGATAAGCTCCACTTGACGAACTCAGTCTAAATGCTTATGTGTTTGGCTTTGGGTTTTATTTTAGGCAGTGTCCATTCGCACCCGATTTTCCCGTGTAAATACATGTAAATGGCAGTGCGAAAACATTTCAGTGCGCAGATATTTTGAAGAAGGCAAATATTCACTCAGTAGGCCATGCATTTCGCGGATTTCGGTCGTACGGATACGGTACACATAGACATAGTTGGGTGCAAATAGACACTTCCTTTATTTTACTATCTCTTTATGATGTTATTCTCAACAACAATTCAGAACTCTATCAGCGAAATTGCTTTAGTTCCACTGATGAAAAAACTAATGGTATTTATAAATGGAAACGTGGATAATTTTTAATAACTGGTTGCCCCTTGTTTCCTTATTGATTCGAATATTCGATATTAAAAGGCAGTATTAAAAGTTCTCAAGGCTGGCGTACCACATCCATTCCATAACGCTTCACGAATTCCAATTTTGAGTTCTTCCGTGCTGTGGTACTGTTGTCCATCAAACTTTTCCTGTTAGCGATCCCTAAAGGTTCTGTCTCAATAGATTTGGGATAGCTCCATTTTCGCTTGATGGAGCCAAAAGTTTGTGTGCACCTCGTGAACTATAAATAGCCGCGCTGTCATGTCGGAATTCCCAATTTAATGATGACATTTTTATCAGCATATTCAACAACGAGCTCTACCAGAAGTTGAACGCACGTTTCCTATTTTATTCAAATTGGTGGTCAATCTGGTCTCCCTATACTGCAGTATCAACGTTGTGTTGTTTTATTTGAAACATCTACAATTCTATAAAATTTGCTGGATGCCGTCCTTCGAAAATAGGAACATTTTATTATTTATTATTTTGACCTGTAGTAATGTCACTAGAGGACTTATGTATCTTTAGACTTCCACATTGGCGCTGATTTTGTCCGTACTTATTAGATAATTAATCAGATAGATTTCCGCTGTAGACCAACGAAATTGGCCGCTGTTTTCGTAAAGCTTTTTCTGCCTATGCACACACAACTACACAGGAGAAAAAGACAGCGCTTCGATCTGTGAATTTGAAAAAGAAAGGCCATTTTATGTATATATACATATATGTGTCAGTTATCTACCGTATTTGCTGGTGTGTGCCTGTTAAGCATGTAAATAAAATTAGAATTTTTGAGTATTCGAATTCGAATATACGATACTATTCCATTTCAGATTTGAAATTTGAATATTCGAATTATTCGAATGGTTCAATAATTTTTTGGGTCAACTTTTCGGATAAATTTCTTATTAATGTAACGACAGTAACGGCTCAATTTCAGAAGCAAACAACTTGATTTTTATTTTAATAAACCCAAAAAGGGGCCTCGGTTGCCCACTGCCTAAGTGAGTGAGCCAAGCTACCACGGACCAGAGGCTGTGGGTTCGATTCCCATCTGGTCACCTTGTTTGGAACTTATGTATATCTCGGTATACTATCATGTGTGCCAGCCGGACTGCCGAAATCACGGGTTCGAATCCCACTCGAGTGAATTGACCACTCTGGCCCTTTATCTCCACATCTAGTTTTCCTTTCCTCCGGCGGCGTTGTTGGCACAAAATATCTATTAGGTCGCTGTGTGCACCTCATAATGGGGTCGCCGGCTGAAGTTTTTTATATATACATATGGGAGATTCTACAAAAGTTGGGTAACTTTTAGGGATATTTTGTTTACGATACTTTTTAAATAAAATTCCTACAAATGCGGGTTTATAAGATAGCTAGTCTAATAATTATATTGCCCGTGTTCGGGCCAGTCACTTTTTCGAGTAGATTCCGAGATATTTCGATTTTTCTGAATTTGACTGTCGTAGTACTGACAAAAAACACAATTTCATAAGATATATAAATGTAACTTATTAAGATTTAGAAGAAATCTCTTAGATCCTTATAATGGCACATATTTTGAGTCTTAATTCATTTAAGGGGCAAGGTGTAGTCAGAGAAATGAAAAAATTACAATTTTAAATAATTTTTTATTGCCAGTAAATTATTTTATTTTATGAAAGTAAAAACATAGCATCATTAAATAAGGTGTCGACTTGACTTGACAGAAATTTTAGAAAAAAAATTAATAATTTTAAAAGTAATGGCTCTTTTTCCAAACCATGTGTTTTGAACTGGTGACCACTGTAGCTCGATAACCACTCGATAGATTTTAATGAAATTTATACAGCTTTTTGAAAACATGAAAAGCTAGTGCCTGAACGAAGCTTTTTGTTTTTGTTTTTAATTTCGATTTTCTTGCAATGGTGGAAATTCACCGTTGCCGTAGCTTTTTTCCAGAACCCCTGATCTGAAACACATAAACAAGACATTTTCTGTTAGATAATACTTGACTGCACAGAATGAATTAATTAGTTTTGCTTTCCTGCAATTATTTTTGATTTTGTGTAGTTTAGAGTTCAATTTTTGAAATTTTTCATTACTTACAGAACTAATAAATATTTTAAAAAATAATTATGATCTAAATATACAAATATTTTTTAATTCATTCCATGACCAGATGTATAATAAACCAGCCCACCAAATTTCAAACAATTTGAGCAAACGGTTTTTGAAATTTTCTACGGCAACGGTCAAAACACAGAATTCCGAGCAAAATCGAATTAAAGTTTGACTTTACAAAAGAAACACAAAGTTTATCAACGAAAATGCTACTTAGAAACGCACTGATTAAGGTTCGTTTACACAACAAACACAACAGAGAATCACAGGGAACGTAGTTGCTCTGCTGTGAACCAGAAATAGCGCGTATTTAGCGCGTCAATTAGGCTTCCGTTATTACAGAGTATTTGAAGTACTTTTTTTAACGACTAAAGTCTAAAAGTAAAAAAAGGCATAACTTCGTTATTTTCTTACATATTTGGGTTTAGTTTGCAGCGTTTTACTCGGAAATAGTTGAACAAAAAGAAAAGCCAATAAAAAAAAATCGAAAATTAAGCTTATAGGTCCCCTTAAGTAACTATTAAAAAACTATTATATTAATATGTAATACTGTAAGAAAAAACATCTCCACCTTTAAAACAGCTTTTAAGCATTTTTAATAACTTTATATTACTTAACTTACACTACTTTGAGGTAGTTTATCTTAATATTATACATTTTCTAAGTAATCAACTAACAATTCAAACAAAAATATGGGTCTTTCAGCCGACTTACACAGAGGACTGACGCCAGCGAACTGACGAAAAAGACATGAATTTGAGGTTATTATTAGAACCAACGTTTGTTTTGATATTTTCGAAGATCAACAAGCTACATTTTAAATAATCAAAGCTAACTATGTATAAATTAAAAATATAACACAGGTTTACAAGGAAATAATAACTCACCATAGGGCTGACTTTTTGACTGGATCCGCACGTATTTACATGACAAACATAACGCTAGCACTGGCAAACTAATGGCGGCCGTAAAATGGCGTGGACTACAGCTAACTTCACTACCAAGGGATAAATTTAACATGGATTTGAATTTGTGTCGACAATATTTAACGGGAAATTCAAATTCGAACAACACACAGCGGACTGACGAATAAAACTGAACACAAAGTTTCTTATTACTTTTACAACAACGGTAACAATATTATATTATAAAAGTTGTGAAATACATTGCTAACTACATCATAGATTGTAGTGAAACAGTAAGTTTGCTTGAATTAAAAGTAATATTTAATACACAACCACTTTATTGCGTGGTTTTGGGATTGTGACATGCCAGAGTACTGACGTTTTGAGCATAAATTGTGGAAATTCACAAACTTGTCTTTAAAATGAATAGCTGAAATTGAGTGACCATATAAAGGGCATTTAATTTAAAATAAAATTCAAAATATATACAAAATATAATAACACATCGTTCCTTTGTCTTGTGACAGTGAGTTACCCAACTTTTGTAGAATCACCCATATGTATAAGTTCATAAATTTTATCTCAAATTTTCCAAAACATAAAATTACAATTTCTGAGTTCTTGAAGAGAATTTTATTCCTTTGTGGTTTTACAGAAACTAACAAACTAAAGACTAATTCTCCTTAAAACTAGAATTGCTCAATGCAGTCGTTCTAGACCACCTAAAGATAGCTACGCAGAGCAGTACAGCAACAGCGTGTATGAGGGAAGCTAAATAAGAATTATAGCTATTAGTGAATGGCATCGTGTAAATAGATGTTAAGGGGGGCATAGACATTATGGCAGGAACTTCGGAAAATTTTGAATTGTAAGCCCCCTTCTAATTATGTCTTCATATTTACGCCTACACTGAGCGCCCATACGAACACAGCCAATTCTAACAAATCAGGGAATGTGGTGCGCTAAATCTGGCTTACAGCCGTTCCGTGCTTAGTTCATATTTCCATGTTTACGCGTAACTCGCTGGTGTGTTTCGTGCAATATATGGATTGTGTCTGTTGAATTCGTTGTCTTCCCCTCTTAGGTGCAAATATCCGCATTCGTCACATTTCAAAAAACGTTGGCCTGTTTGCTGAATAATGTTGGGCTAGGTGGAAATTGCTGTTGTCGTCAAGGCCGGATTGATTTCTCCTCTCACTTCAGGGCCACTATATTTTTGGATGCTGTCTACCTGTTTTGTATTGATATTTATTTTTGTTCCCCTCATGTTCGACGGCTATTGTGGTAAGTGATCCATAACTGCTCCATTGAAGAAAGTTTGGGCTCTAGAATTTCTAATTTATTGGTATTGTTTATATGCAGGTCTTTCATCATCTAGAGAGACAGCAAGGTCCGAAATTATTTTTCCTTTGGGGTGGTCTGTGCAGGTAAGGCGTAGAAGGTTGATTCTTCTTTGGAGATGAAAGTTCTGTCGAATGAACAGTAAAATTATATTCGTTGACTGGTCGCTCTAGCAGTGCTTCGAACAAGCGTTCAACCCCATAACCTCTAAGCCAACACGTTGTTTCGGATAGCGTGGAGTGAAAGCGTTCGACCTGTCCATTCACTTCGCTTTTGGAGAATGATGTTCTGTTAATTGTTATGTTTAATCCATCTTCCATCATAGAAATTATTGAAACAGAGTTCAGCGCTTTTTCATTATCGATTATTTTCAGAAACACAGAAGGACAAATAGAATATCTCGGAGGGAACGTTTTATGTCTTCTGTGGAACGGGAATTTATTATTCTTGTTCGCGAAAACTTTGTAAATTTATCACGAGCAACACAATACAGCACAACACTTGCACAATCCAACACAACTTTGTTTTTCTTATTTTTCAAACCTGGCGGGGCCAACTACAACCCCTAAAATTTAAATATGCCACCAAATTTTTTCTATTGGTTATAAAAAATTTTGCGAAGCAGCACAATACAGTATAATACTAGCACAATTCAGCACAACCTTGTTTTTTTAATTTGTTTTTTCAAAAATGGCTGGGCTAAGTTGCTGGACATAATAATTTTCTAGTAATTGCATCCTGTTTTCTTCGGCATTTCGATGGGATGGGCACTTAAAATTGCTTCTTCTTGTTCAGTTTCGTTGGCTATCTCTATCAAACTATCCTGTACGATAGTTTGTATAAATCTTATTGTATAATCTCGATTATATATAATATAGTTTCGTCGTTTTGGTTTGCGAAATCCCGCAAGCCCGGCGCCCCTCAATCACAAACTGCATCCCACCATCGTCTTACTACATCGTCCGTGCAGGAGAATATACGACCGTCTCTTTGCCAGGTGATGTTGAAAACTCCTTGGGGGCCAGTGGGGTACCCCAGGTCGTACAGACCGCTATGTATGCTCAACACAGCCGGCAAGTTCCTGCAGAAGTTGCTAAAGCCTCGCCTCCAGGAGGCTGTTGTGGCTGCTGGGGACCTTTCGGAAAGGGAGGTCGACGGTGCATGCTATCCAGGAGGTGTTCGAAGCGGCTCGGGCCACCGAATCTGGAAATCATTATTCCCGCCCGGTGTGCCTGCTTGTCACTCTGGATGTGCGCAACGCCTTTAACTGCGTGAGGGGGGGGGGGGGTGCGCTCAATGCGCTAGAGCGCGACTTTGGGGTCCGCCGATATCTCTAACAGATTATGGAGGACTACCTCAAGGATCGTATCCTTACCTATGAAACGGAGAGTGGTCCGGAAATGAAGGTCCTCTCGGCAAGGGCGGCCAGGGTTCCATATTGAGACCCGACTGGGATCCGACATATAGCGGTCATTACCGCCAGAGATATCGAGAAGGCCCAATGAAAGCAAATGAAGTGAAAAGCCGGGCGGACAAAGCGGCCGCCGCACAGTGTTTCTTTTTCCCGATTTTGTGGCAAAAATACTTTTTATGGTTTTTTAGGTCGCAGGTACCATGTTATAGGTATCGTTGGAAAGGGGAGGGAGTGTAGAATGCGTTGGTGAAAGAATGGTTGGTTAAAAGTGTGAAATGAGGGAATTATTGGTGAAAACGTGTTTTTGTTGTGGGGGAGGGGAGGGGGTGATAACCCTCAGAGGTGTATGTCAGGGGTAGGAAGAAGAATCACTATGGTAAAATGGTCCGTGTTGGTGAAAGTTGGTGAAAATCATTGAATATCGTCAAAACGTAGTTTTTTCGGTCGGCACCGACAAAATTAAACGGCTGTGGAAGAAAAGTGTATGCATGAATTGGAATGATTTTTTCACCAATCGATAGCTAGGGAAGCAGAGTAGTTAATGGTAGAAGAAACATTGCAAAAACTATGTACATAAGAAGTGTATAATATGAAAATGGGGTGATGGGGAAATTTAGTGTGAAAATTGTGCGATTTTTTGGGGGGAAAGTAAAAGAAATGTGAAAGTCTCTATAGTGTTCTGTAATAGGGGGAGTGAATAGCTATTGTTTGAGATATGAATGAAAGTTGTGTTGCCATATTGCCACAACTAAGGTTGGAGGTTGAGAAAACTGCTCCGACAAAATGTGAAAAAAAAAATTTATTTGTACGAAAAAGTAAGAAAAATGTAAAGTCGAAATATTTAAAGAACATAAGTGTGCATCTAAGAAAAATAGTCGCAAAGTGCTAACAATACTCGAAAAAGATGAGAAAATTTGGGGTGGTTGAAAATGTTCAAAAATCGATAAAAAAAAAGAAGAAGAAGAAGAGCGAAATGGTGTGACTTTTTTGATAGTCCTCCGCACCACCTTTCAAATGAGACCAAAAACTCATAAATCGGATAAATAAATTGTCAACGGCCTTGAGCGCCGAAATTCCTATGTCCGCGCGAGCTAACTCTAATGGCGCCCTACAGCGCTAGAGCACCTAAGAGCAGCTGGAAATTGCACAAATCGCAAGTATAGACTTCCCTTTAAACTTTCTATATGGTGTCAATCCTGAACACGGCGGTTCATGTAACCATAACTCTACTTGAAAATCAGTTATTGGAAAAAAACACCGATTTTACAGGACTATATACTAATGCACATATACTAGTGAAAAATCATATATTTCCATGATTCAAGCGTCAGTATTTAATATACTTATACCAATAAACAAAATCCAAAAGGAATTGTTGATATAGAGTCACTGAGTTTGGAAATATACTAGGTTAAAGATCGTATTGTCAGCAGAGCGGCAAGTGCGCGAAACGTGCAGCTGTTTTAACGTACACTTCACAGTGCCCCTGTGCCTCAGGGAATCGGTTTGGGGTCCTAATATTCAGGATTTTAATGTATCGAACCTTCCTCTACAAAACCCAAAAAAAAAAAATTCGATTTGAGAACCTTCGATTTTGGCATTTTTGGCCACAAAATCGGGAAAAAGAAACACTGTGCGCCGTGACGGCGGCGCTAAGCAGGGTCATTGGTGGACCCAGGCCCTGCAAAAGGCGTCTGCTGCTCCGTACTGCCGAAGCGATTATGCTGTGCGTAGCAAAAGTCTGGGCCGATGTGATGCGGTGGGAGAAGTACCGTAAACGCATGGCGGCAGTCCAACGACGGGCGGCGCTCCGCATCGCGTGCTCCAACCGTACGGTCTCGGAACCAATGGTGTTAGTGGTCGCGGTAGTCCTTCCTACTAATATCTTAGCCAAGGAGTGCCCAATAGGGGCTGATAAATAGGACTCCACCCTTAAGTAATGTGTTTATAGGCGGTCCAAGGGTGGTGTTCCTGGTGGCAGTGAGCAGGGTTTTGGCCAGTAGGCCCAAGCAGACGAGAGAGCCCGGCACATGTGTGGCCTCGACCACTTATAGTGCCTAAAACATTTCCCCGTTCCCTAAAAAAAAAAAACTGAAGACACATGTATATGTTAGGAGTTGATGGTCTGTTTGAATTGTTATCTTTCTGGCTCCACAGACATAACTTCTTAGTGATTAGGAGCCCAAATAATCACCAAAATTTTTTTTTTCATAGGTGGCGTAGTTCTCTGCGGTTCTGTTTAATGTTCTGGATAATAATGCTTTGAGGCTTGACTGTACCTATGTCATACTTCGATGCGTCGGTCGTTAATTGAAATTATCTTTCGAATTCTGGGTGAAGACGAAGAACTTTGTCTGATATAAGTCTCGATTTAATTTTGTCCAATGTTTTCATTGCTTCTTCATCAAGGTGAATCAGATTGTTCTTAGAGAACCTGACATCCTAAGGAATGATCGTACGTCCTTGAGTGTACGTCCCCCCTAGGTGGTGGGAAGTTAATGATTGCTGACACTTTCTACGGATTGGTTTTAATACCCTCTCTACAGGCTCATTCATACTCAAGACTCTTGGTTGGTCTTCGTAGATCTCTAACAAAGGTGTCTTGGGCTTTGTTACGGAAGGTTTTGGTCATGTTTCTTAAGAATCCATTTCAATGCAGCTTAGTTTTGATAAAAATTCGGAAATTGTTTGATTGCCTTCACTAGGGTAATCATACTCTAATGTCCCTAGATTCCATCTATTCGCGTAATGTAGGGTAAGATATTTATAAATCTTTTCCCAATTTAGGGAAGTGTTGTAGGACTCTAAAGCAACGTCTGCTTGACCAGTGATTTTGTTTCGAATAACATTTACGATTCCATAATATTTCGGGGGCCCTTTTAAATGTTCGTAAATTGATATAATTCTTCCCACACTCTTTTCCGATGACGAAAATTCTCCAGGTTGAAATGAGAAATCGTGAAATATTTTTACCACGTCAAGTATTTTATCCATTTTGGATAAGTCACCCTCATATCCGGCGTGTATTCGTTGGTCCACATCGTTGTGGATATCGGCCCCAGGATTAAGGATTGATTGTAGAATGATTCTACCTTCTCGTTGGAGAGCATTTTTTACTAACCTATTTATAATAGTGGTTAACTGTGCTTCATTTGTAATACTTTGCATAGTTGGGTTTGGAAATTGGTTGGAACTTGAACTTGATGTGCAGGAGACCGGGCTTAAGGTAGTAGGTTTCAGGATAATATTGTCTGACATTTTTGCTCAATATTTATGTTTTTATTATGCGAAAAAGTAGTTCGGGGATTCCACGGTGCAACGATGCATCACTTCAAGTTCCACGAGACTATCAGATTTCGGGAGGCCAAGAAGAATGTTTTTTAAACGTGACTCGCTTTAATATTTCGAGCGGTTTCTTGAATTCATAATTTCTTTAAAATAAAAACACAAAGCAATGTCTTTAAGGGGGTATTCTAGTCTAGGAGTACAATTTTTAGGTGTTTTTTAAAATTCGATAGAAAAAAACTAGACTGGTAAAGTGAAAAATAAGGGTTGACATGATTCCAGCCCTTCTGGTGATCTTAAAAAGAAAAGAAAAAAAGATTCTTAATCAGTAAGAATGTCGTTATCGTCTGAACTAGGAAAATGAAAAAAAAAATTTTTCACAAAATGGCGGCTGTTTGAAAAAAAAATTGATTTTTCGCCTTTTTTTTCAAAGTTTTGAATTTTTTTAAAATAGTAAAAAACAAAATTTTTACATAACTCAAGTTCCAACGATAGAGGGATATATAGAGAAGTTCCACGCCAAATTTCAAGTTAATCGGTTCATTAGAACTTGAGAAATCAAGTCAACCGTGTTGGAAAAAGTAATTTTGAGAAAAACGCGTTTAAAGATTTCAACATAGTTGTAGGCAGTCTGTACTTACATTTCATTAATCAGCGATTCCTGCTCCATACATTGGGCCTACACGTACTCTACGATAGCTCAGAGCAAACTGGGCTGCACTGCACTGCACACGTGTGTATAAAAGACTTTCTGTAGGATGATTCATCCTCAGGTAGTCAGGGAACGTCTACCGCCTATTGTTCGATTCGCTGTGGCAGTTCCCGCTTTCGCGCTGTGTCAGTAAAATAGCTATAACTCCGTAAATATGATATTTGGAATTTTAAAAATTCCTTTGGAGGATATATTTTTGAAGGTCTGATATTTAAAAATATGCACAAAAAAATCGATTTGTTCAAAATTCTACACGAGAATAAAAATCAATAAAATGGCATTCGGCAATACTTCACAACATTATCACGTTACATGTTATGTGAATTGCGATATGACACCTGACGTAGCACCTGAAGTGATATGTGACATGACAATATAATATTTTAATTCCACCATTTCGTAGAGCTGGTTCGAGAACCCCCTTAGAAACCATGTAAGGATTAACAAAATCCTAGAAAGCCTGAAAATGGGTGAATAATGAATTTTAAGATGCTTGTTCCGATTTTTGGGAATACACTACAACGGTTACGTTACATGTTATGTGAAATGTGACATGACACGTGACTTAATGTTTCTTATTTCACCATGTAGTAGAGCAGTTTCTGGAACCCCCCTTAGAAACCCCGGAGGGGTAAAAAGAGCTCTAAAAAGCCGGTAAATGGGTAAAATTAGTGCAAAAGTTTATAAGTTACAATTTTTTTCATAACTATTTTCCTCGAAAAATTGATAATTAGTGATTTGCTAAAAACTGGAATTCAACCCACTTTAACCCATATAAAACAAAAACGCTTATAACCCACGTGTAAAATTCCAGTAATATTTATTATATTTAAGTATTGTTTTTTATTTTATATTATTAATTGAACAGTTACTTTTCACCGCTCTAAACTTTACATGACGGTATTTCTACGAACGAGGAACATGTAATTCATAAAGACATATAATAACAACGTACAAAATTACAATATTGTCGATTGGGAATTATCGTTTCATGAAAGACTCCCTTCCTTAATCGATGTCAATTCGCTTTCTCTTATGCGTCTTCCATTTAGTAGGTTACGCTATATTACCTATTATTATATATTATAATTGCCTTGTTAGCACTAAGAGTGCTTCAGCTGAGCACTTCACAACACGCGAACAAGAGAACGCATTGTGCCGCGTAAGGTAAACATTGTGTGCCTACTCTGGCCTACTCAAAATGCCAGTGATACTCAGCAAGCAGCCAAGTGACAAATATAAAATTCCGCAGGCAGGTAAATGATTATTTAAAAATTCTTCGTCAAGTCGTGATTGTTCGTTCCAATGCTACGTCGGCCGACGTCTAAAATAGGAATTGACCAATTTCTGGCGTGGACGTCATGGCAAGGGTGTGTGTGTGTGTACATGCATCATACAATTGGGCTGGACTGTTGGACGTCGACTTTACATTCTGGTTCGGGCCTACACAACGCATTCCTTTTTGGCGTTTCAATCACATTTTAAATTGAAAGTGACTAGGATTTGAGCAATTCAGCATTGCGGAATGGTAGAACTCTTTAGCAAAATAGGATTTAAGGAACAAGGGAAATTGACCAATGATAGCTCGCAGAATGATTTGTATAAGCCGATATAAGCCGGACTTAAGTAAATTTCAGCGAGTGCAGCTCACGGTGAATTTATCACAAGTCAGAAAAAACTTAGGAAATAAGAGCAAGGGCAGTTCACAGTGAATTTATCCACGTCAGGTGAATTGAGCAAGGAGCTCACGGTGAATTTATCAGAAGTCAGGACAAATCTTGGACTTGGAAATTTGAGCAAGTGCAGCTCACGGTGAATTTATCCAAGTCTGCCTGCCTGATTAAACACAATACATATATATATATCCCGGAAAAAGGTGATCTAAATGTTGAACAATAAAATACTCTATCTTCCAGTACAGGGTCCTTTTTCTCTATTAAAATGTTGGATTTAATTTTACTCGAAAGTATAACAATATGGTTAGAATTTAATTTGAAAGGTTATTTCTTGTCGAACGAACTAAAATATCTATGCAAAAATGGTTTACCTCCCTTTCGAAAATTTATTATAATAAATGTGTATATTTTGTAAATCGAGGGCCAAATCAAGAAGTTTGAAGCAATATGATGCAATGCAGAATTATATGGAAATTATATCAATATCGCAAGGGGCTATGTAAATACCGCAGACAGAATTTCAAAAACTTGTGCGAACAATTAATAAATCAAAATGCTTGCGTACCGTAACCCGCGATGTGGATGGCTGGAAAAAAGTCATTTTATAAATATATCCTCAATGGGTGCCTACATATTCCATAAATTCTCCCCTTGCATTTACATACCAATGAAGTGAGGCACAAAACTTGTTACATATGTATATACATTCAGGATTGGAGAAAGCTGGGAGCAATGGAGTTTTATAGGTACATATATGTCTTGGATTCAACAATCTTGGTTTTTCAACATAATGACGATGATATTCTGGAGGAACTTAATAGTTTTGAGGAAAACAAGGGCCTTAGGGTGTACGTTCTTTGTGTATTTTTAATCAGCTTCAAAAGATTAGGTTCTCAATTCGACCGATTTTTTTTTTCGCTTTTTTATATTTTAATGTTAAGTTTAATCAAAACTTGTTCATTATAAAATTTGTCCACCAATCAAAGTTGGCCAAAAATAAAAGGAAAAAAACATGTAGTTGGCGAGCATGAAAAACTGGACCTATAAATTTATACTGAAAAAGACTGGAAAACGGACTGGTGTGCTCCAATTTGTAATCTGCGATATTATTGTTTAATAATTGTCCATCGACTTGAATGTTCGTAAGGATCTTGTTTATCAAGATATGCTGAGTCTGTTGTGCAAAATAGAGTACCTTTTTATCAACCTTTTTGAACAAACAATTATTATCCACGACTCGACTGTGTTCTTTGGAGGTACCAAACCAGAAATTACGTTGGACAGGATTTGAACCGGTACGCCTTCAGGCGTACAGAATCGTTTCGAAGCAAGTCAGCAACGGCCCAACAAACAAGAAAGCAACTTCGCAGAGCATTTATACGCAATCGACAAGAAAATAAAAAACAGATAATTGTCCAAATTGTAAGTACAGTCACATTCAAAAGTCAAGTCATGTGATCAACATGGATACAGTCAAATCACAACTGGTGATGCTAAGTCAGGACTCTCATGGAGAGGTCAACTATGTACCATGGAGATTGAAGTTAGATGTTATGAAAACAAAGAAAATGTATAATATGATGTAGCTACAGGAGAAAAATCAAGACCGGTTGGAGCAGCTGATACCCCAGAAGTCAAGACATGGATCGAAAAGGATTTAGAGGTTCAGCAGCTCATTGTTTTGAATCTGAGCGACCAAATTGTGTACAAAATTGCAAACAAGTGCTGGAAAAATTAGTTAAACTTTATGGCCCAAAGACTGATATGACTATGGAAATTTTGCGAAGACAGTTTTTCACTTACACTTTTGATGATAGTAAATCGGTCATAGAAAACTGTATGGAGTTGTTGTCCATAGGTGAACAACTGTCAACGGGGAATGACCCAGTACGAGATTCATGGATGATGTCAAGAATTTTGAGCATGTTGCCCGCCAGACTGGCACACTTTGGTATATCGTGGGACAACGTGACTGGTGCAAACAAGAATTCCACAACAATGATCTAGCGGTTACGACTGGAGGATGAAAGACAGAATAGCCAAAAAAAAGGACAGGAATCAAGCTCAACGAATGCACGTATGGCAAAGAGATACAACAAGAAGCCGCAAGGAAAGTCAACAAACAAGAATGAGAAAGGTGGCTCTGTTTGTTACAAGTGTGGATTGATGGGTCATGTCAAAAAGGACTGCAAAAACAAACCATGTGCCAAGTATCTGGAATATTGCAAGAAGAATTATGCCTGCAACTCGTGTGGATAAAAAGGTCATTTTTCGAAAGAGTGTCTACAGCGAGGAAACAACAACAATGAATCAAGAGGGAAACCAAGCGTCTGGCTGACAGTGAGTTTGAAGACGCCGGACCTGGCCAGCAGCCATGATCATCTGGAGGATAAGTCGACAACATGGTTCCAAGACAGCGGTGCGAGCCAACATATGACTTCGCATCGTGATTGGTTCACCGAATTCAACGAATTGAGAAGGCCCATGTCAATCCTACTTGGTGATTCGACGGAGATAGATGACGTTGGTGTCGGCACGGTGGAACTCAAATGCCTCGATGGCAACGAGTGGCACCCGATCATCCTGAAGGACGTTTTGTATGTTCCAGAACTGAAGTTTAACCTGTTCTCAGTCAGCCATATGCTCGACCACGGGTATATGATGAGATCAGACAAGGACAGAGCAGAATTTTTGAAAGCAGACAAGATGACGACTGTTTGGCAACCTTTTTGCAATGATGTTGAGACGTGAGAAACGACCCTCTGGCATGGCAGCAATTTCGATTCGAACGTGGCACGAGAGGATGGCGCACCAGAATGTGAAGTATGTGAGAGACGTTCTGAAGAGAAGAGGCATCAAGTTCGACGACGACTGGAATAATTACTGCTGTGAAGGTTGAGATTATGGCAAGCACCATTGCGAATCTCACCCTGCGAATGAAAAGACTGCCAAGCAACCCCTAGATCTTGTAGATGTGGACATGGGCGAGATGAGAGAACCGTCGCCAGGTGGCGTCATGTACTACCTAGTATTCAAAGATGATTTTTCGCACTTCAGAACAGTTTACTTCATGAAGACAAAGATCGAAGCACCAGACAAACTGAAGTTGTTCGTGAAGATGCCGGAAAACCAACTTGGAAGGAAAATGAAATGTCTACGTTCTGATAATGGAAAGGAGATTAGAAATGCACCTACTGACAAGTTTCTGACCGACTTGGGGATTATTCACACATTTACAAATCCACACACGCCACAACAAAATGGAAGGATAGAACGAGAGATGAGAACCATCGTTGAATCTGCACGCTCAGCCTTAGCAACAGCCAACATGAGTATAAGACTGTGGGCGGCGGCAGTTTCATATACGGTTTTCACAATTAATTAGACTGGGAAAAGCACTGTGAAAGGGGAAACTCCAGCTGAGTTATGGTTTGGACGTCAGATGGATCTGAATAAGTTGAAGACATTTGGATGCGAGTGTTACGTTTTGCTATCAGAACACAAGAGAGGCAAGTTCGACCGGAAGTCAGAGAAGGGCTACCTGGTTGGATACGATTTGAACTCGCCAACTTATCGGGTCTACATTCCTGGACGTCGAGACATCGTCAGCGAAGCAAATGTAAATTTCAATGAAGAATATGAGAGAAGCAAGACTGAAGTTGTGACTGAGACAAATGAAGTTAAACCAAAAGAAGATAGTACCAAAGAAGAAAGTGAGACTGAAACGGAGGAATATGACACTGGTGAAGATGAAAATGAAGAAGAAGAAAGTGCTAACGAAGAAGAAGCCGAAACTCCAAATAGACCAATTCGCTCGAACAGAGGAGTATTGTCAAAGAGATATGGAGATTATGTAATGTGGTTCAGCAGAGGTGTTAGTCAAGAAGATGTAGCACTAATTGGAGACGCAGAGGACATCACAGTGTCTGAAGCATTGAAAGACCCAAATTGGCGACAAGCCATGGAAGAAGAGTACAAATTCCAAATTTATGGCCTCAAACAGGCGCCAAAACAGTGGAGCAAAGAGATAACCAGCTCATTCGAGGAAATTGGTTTGGAAGTTCGGACGACGATCCAAGTGTATTCTACAACAAGGACAAGACTATTATTGTGGCCTTATTTGTGGATGATGGATTGGTCGCCGGCAGGGACGAAAAGGAGATCTTCGACCTCTTGAAGATTGGCAAGAAGTTCGAGATAACCCACAGCAAAACTTTCCAAAACCAGTTTACGTACCTCGACATGGAACTGAAAATCTGAAAATTTTTAGGTATTATAGTTTTTTAATAGAGAATAAGGGCCCAGGTCTCATCAAAATAGTTATAGCTATTCCCGAGATTAGCCAGGATAAATAGACAGACAGATAAAAAGTATCCTAATCCATTCCAGGCGATATATTCTACCTTGCAGTCGAAATTAGTTCAGCCGTTCTCGATATTAGTCCGGATAAACAGACAGACAGACAAATTCCTTAATCATGTCCGAAAAAATAGTCCACCCAAATTGGTTACTGGAATCTGACATTCGAGGTGCTATTACAGTCCTGGCGATAATTAAATCAACTACGCTGCAGATTTTAAATATGAATGGGAAAGAGCAGCGCAAATTTCCACTACCCACTTACATTTTATTCCCCCAATTTTTTCCATCGCTCAATTTCTGGTTCTTTTATTACATATTTGTACATTTACTATCCAGGAGAAAAGAACATCCGGAAAAAGCTTCGACTTTATGAATCCACGGACACACCGCGTGCATAAAGTTGCTCCCTCCACGCTATTCAGTTTGAATTCCTGAAGGTGTCTTTGCAACCAATCAATTCATTCGGAATGGGGCTCAATCATTGCAGCATTGGCTCATGCCGATTTATTAAATACTGTGCCAGAAAAACGATAACGTAATTGCGGAATCAATTTTTATGACCAATAAAATCGCTTAATTCTGCATGGAAATCATTGCAAGGACTGTGACATCTTAGCCATAACTTAGCCATTAAACGGCCGAGTTGGAACGGCCATATCAAGGGATGTAAGAGGAGGTCGTTAGTATTTCGGAAGCGGTGAAGCCGTTTCGCATGTTCAACAAAATTTTACGACGTCATTGGGAAGCATTGTCACCACCAAACAGACAGTGTGTACGGGGGCGAAATCCAGACCTATTGACCCTTGTTAGATGGCAGTCTGTGGCTTGACCAATTCCGACTGCAACTCCAGCTGGGTTCGGATTTAGCCAAAAAAAGCTTGAATAGCCCATAATTAATTTAAAAGGCAAATAGCATACCACAAGAAGCCGAAACTTCTTTTCAAACTGGGGCCTTTAGCTTCACTGTGGTGCTATTAAAAAGTGTCCAGGCCTCCATAAAAACTATTTGGGTTGACTTCAGTGAATAACTCTTGGGAGACCCTATTGCCCCTAAATGGAATGACTTAACTCATAATCTTGCCCTATATAAAATAGGTTACGACTTAGATTTCCACATCTTCCTTCGGGGTATCTCCTTCTGATTAGTGGAACCATTCGGGGCCAGAGGAACGCATGAGAAAAAACCTTTATTTTATTTATCGCCTTTCCAGGATGTGATCACCGGCACATTATTTACAGTCAATCCCTTGTGTCTCCCATAACAGTGTTATCAAGTCTGGGGCATCTTTTCAAACAGCTTCTGAAAATAACTACTCCCAGCCCACTAAGTACCATACTTTTTCATGAGGAAGTGTCGGACAGTGGGTGGATTTTACGAGACTATTGGGTTTGTTTTTCTATAAACAATGACAAAAGGCCTTGATTTTGTTGCTATTCCTATACTACACACAAACAGTATTGGAAAGTCAACAAAATTCTCGTAATAATTGGTTCACTTTCCAGAATCTTTGATGGCGGAAAATCTTGCCAATCTGGTGTGATCGATGAAGACAAATACCTGCGATAACTTCGACGATGCAAGAAAGGAAAAACTTTTATTCCGATGAACTCTCGAAGACAGTAACATGGCAACTTACCAGACGCAGAAGAAGTAATACCAATGAAAAAAGGCACAATGGTTACCATTGGTCGAATCCGCAATAAGACATGCCAATTGATGATTGATTGCGTCCATAAAGTGCTTCCCAGGGTTGTTTTTCAATTTCGCTTGGTTATTAGATATTCTGCGAAGTGGATAAACATTTACTCGAGTTACGAAAGGAAAACCGCTGGGAAATATGAGAATGCACAAGTAAATTGCTCGTTTTCTCTTAAATAAGTTACTTCCCTTTCGCCGGTGTTTCTGTGAAATTCTCATATCACTTTTCCACAAGAAAATTGGTGTTATTGTACATTCTCTGGCATGTGGCTGACTGATATTGAATAATAATATAAGATATACGAGATTTTTTTCAATTATTTGACTCCAAAATCTTTTTGAAATGTAAATATTTTTTTGCTGCAAATTTGCAAGATGCTTTAAGTTTTTTAAGTACACTGAAAAAAATCAGTAGTTGCAATTACCATTTTCAAGGTTGAAGCCAACTCTTTCCGTTAATAGTTTTCAGTAAATCACGTTAGAACTCAGTAGAAGCCAGCAAACAGGGTTAAGTGATAAGTTGCTCATACAAACTACGAAAGGAGTGATTAGAAGGTTACGCGAAAGTTTATTTGAAGAAAAGCAAAAACCTCATTTCGATTTATGTATGCGCTGTGTGTATTGTATATGTATATGTCAGATTCAGTGGTAATCTTAACAACGGAAGTGTGAAAACGTACATCTCTAAATTACCTGCTGTTTTGTGTGGTTTTCGATGGATTTGAACTCAGACGCCTGATTTCAAAAGGTGAATACTCCGCAGTTCTCCATACTGACTTTTCATATCTCACAGTAGGAAAAGAAGCACTCTTGAATGTTGTTATTACTTATGGAAATTCTGCAGATTCTACAATAATTAGGTATAATACATTGCAAAAAAATGTAAAATTTAGTAGAATTTCGCACATATGTTGTTGAGCTGCTGAAGAAGTAGGTGGTAATAATGGAAATTTCACAGCTGTGCTTTGTCTTGTTAGTTTAGCAAAGCTACAGTATTTGTAATTATCTATCGAATGTTCTGATTTGGGAGCACCGCACATTGCTAGTAGAAAATGTATTCCAGCATTGACAATGACATCTCGAGAGCAATTTTCTTGTTGGAATATTTCTGCAGAATTGTTTAAAATCGGGTCTTTTTTCAATCATCTTCATCTCTTTCATTTTTCCTCTCCCAAAAAGTGCTAAAGTTGTATCACATCCGGTCATGGCATGTAGAAACAGAATATTTTTCGTGCAATGTGGATACTTGTTGAGGCTATCAGTCGAGTATATTTTTGTTTCAACATTGGTTTTTCCTGGTTTTTTAAAAAAAATTGATGTAGATTGATCAAGTATTTGTGTGCGTGCTATGAGAAGTACCAACAGATCTATGTATGTCTTCGCCAACGATAATTGTAGTATTATTTATTGATTTTTCAATCCCTGTTTCAGCATCATCACGTGATTGTCTTGTAGCAATACCAACTTCTTCGAACTTCTCAATAAGCATTTCAATTAATTTTCTTTTGTTAAATCGATTAGATAAGAATTTTTCTTGACTGATAGGAACTTCCATCGATTCATTGAAGTGCACTTCATAAGATGTAGAAACGGCAGCGGTTCGTCTTAGTTGTTCCATCGCTTTGATATTTTTACTGGTATCAGAGTAACCATCAAAAATGACAACAGTATTTGTACCGAAATTATATGATAAACAATTAATATATTTGTTAATAATAATATGCATTCTACGTCGAAGGTGGTGAGGAAACGAGTACATCATCATAATATAGTCGCTTTCTCAGCGCTCTACTCCGAAAACGGTTAATTTTACAGAGAAATGCAGGAGGTATTTTTTGTAGATAATTTCGCGACAAACAATTCTTATAATGACCTCTATTGACCTTCGAGCAATAGGTCGCGGGATATTTGCGAAAAACTGATTTTCGTGACCTTTTGACCTTCACAACTTTTTTAGACGGCACGATATCAATGTCGATTTTTCATATTTTCATTGCAACGCCGTAATAAAGGTGTATACAAAAATTCAGCTCACTAGGAATTTTTCCGCAGATTGAGGTTTAAAATGCCTAAAATGACTGGGCTAAAGGTGAAGTGACAATAAAAGCTCTTGCTTCGCTCTCAGATCTTGTATTTCACATAGTTGTAAGTGTTCCCATCGCATTCCCTCATTTATAACTTGAAGAAATTGGGTTTTTATTAAATATTATCCCTTTCCTTTTCTCCCTTTAAGTGCTTAATAAAAAACAATCGGAAATCTCCTCTGCTTCCTAACTTTATATTAAGGTGACCTTCTCCTAACTGGGGTACAAAAAAATCGATTTTTTTTTTTCACGGAAAAACATACCTTAATATGTCTATAATCGTGTCCCAAAATTTCACGAAAAAAAAAATATGGTTTTCGAGTTATAGTGCTATATATTTGGTGACCTCCTAACCGGGGCAAAAAAAAACGATTTTTTTTTTTCACGGAAAAATATACCTTAATATGTCTAGAATCATGTCCCAAAATTTCACGAAAAAAAAAAATATGGTTTTCGAGTTATAGTGATATATATTTGGTGACTTTCTCCTAACTGGGGTCAATAAGAATCGATTTTTTTTTTATTTTTTTTTACGGTAAAATGTTCCTTAATATGACTAGAATCATGTCCTAAAATTTCACGAAAAAAAAAATATGGTTTTCGAGTTAAAGTTCTATTAATTAATACTGTAAGTCTGCTCATTTCCTCGGTATTGTGCGAAATATTCCACTCAAAAACTCTTTTTTTCTTTAAACGCATTTTTCTCGACTTAATTTTTTCAATCGTAGTTCCACGATATCTCTTGAACCGCTCAACCGATTTCCATAAACCTGGGTTCAATTTGTGCTGAATTCAATTGTTCACAAATCTAACTAGGATATAAGACAAAACCCAAGTAGTTTTTTTTTTTACAGCACTTTTTGTAAAAAATTTGTCGAAAAATTCTCGATTTTTGACTTCAAAAGGCTGCAATTTTTTTTTTAGTCGAGCGATTCCTTAGATCCTAGTTAGATTTATACATTCTGATGTCTAATTTAAGTGGATTTTTGATTTTTCTGTGTCAGATGATTTGGCGAGCCGCAATCACAGAATTACGGAAAAAGGCCGATTTTTTTTGGCGCCCTCCGGCGGCGACGGGTGAGCGAGAAATGAAAAAATAAAAAAACAATTTCTAGTTTTTGTTAAAGACTTCCAAATAAAAAAAGATTCAAGGTCATATGTTGTTTGGTTTTCTTGTAAAAAAATCCCAAACTTTTGCTTTTTTTTTAATTCAGTTAGGAGAAGGTCACCTTAAGTTAATTTTAATACAAATCTTCTATCTGTGTTGGCGAATCGAGAAAACATCATCGTGTCAAGCCTCCCGGAGTATCAAGCCACCATAGTTCTTCCTACCTATATTATATTATATATATATCCCTATAAAGAAACCCGGGGCAGCACGGGTTCCTAAAAGAAAACCTCGAAAAAATTAATGTGAAAACACAGACCATAATTCTTAAGTTATCAAATTTTTATATCTTTAGTTTTAATGAATTAAAATAAAATTAAAAATAACTGCCTTAAGAATGTTAATGTTAGGCAATAATATGATTTTTTTCAAATTGATAATCTATTCATAATTCGGAGCAAAGATGGAGTATCCCGTTTTATAATGAATCGAAAATTTAAAATAGTATTATAGATTAAATTGTTTTCTGTAGAAAATTAATAATATGTATTAACCAAAAGATATAGACGAAATTGCAGATAGTATAAAGTATAAATTTATTTTTAAGAGTACAACCACTTAATATACCGCTTGTGACATCTTTGACGGTTGATTTTATCTTTTTGGTATCCTGCTCCACACGAATCGTTTCCTTTTTGTGAGTTTAGATTATTTAAAAAAAAAATTTTCGGAACTAAATTTTGAGGCAGAACCAGTAAAACCCCCTTATTATCTTGTTCGAAATGCTTCATTTGACATCAAACCTAATAACCAAGCTATAAAAAAACATCCAGTATTAAGCAAAATTTTGTAAACCAAAGCGTACTGAATAAATAACTTAACTTCATGTGTAACCCAATATCTACGCACCTGTCTAGAATATGCCAGGCTATCATAGATTACTGCGAGCGGTACTTATGGAATGCTGCTCATGGCCTTTTCATGTTGAAAGAATAACCATTTTTGGATTTCCATTCGTCTGCCCCCTGCAATATAATCTGAATGTTCCACATTACATATGCATCATTTTTCATTACCAATCTGTTAGTTTTTTCTTTACCTAACATATGTATATATGGTAACAGAAGGAAGCCTTCACACGAAGAATCATTGCTAAAATATCAGTTAGAAGTTTGGCCACTATTACCCCAATTATAATAATAAAATATTTTAATGAAATTAATCTTTTATATAAGAAATATGTTGAATGTTTTCCTGCAGAAGTACACACGTTCAGTGGCCCGTTTGCAGAAATATTGTCGATTTGCCCAACGAATCAAAATGCTTGCAGATTTCCGAACACAAAAGACATTTTTTTTGTAAAACGAGCCAAGGAGATGCGGTGTTGAACAACAATACAATAAAAGATGTTAACTGAGGAAATATGTATATCACAATTAAGTCATAACAAAACTACAAATATCACAACACAGCTTTCTTGCTGAGGCAAATAGAAAATCAATTACCATTAAGATAGTTAATTGTGACGAAGCAGATATTGAGGGATGTGTAGGGTTACTACTGACTCATAATGTTAATGATTCAATGCTCAAATAGAAATTGTTGTTGTTAACGTTATTTTTATAAAATCTAATAGCAAAACATATTAGGAGATTGTGCTTATATGACAAAGCAAATAACAATATATTTTACTTACCAGCTCTAAACGAAACTTGTATATAAATACCGACTAGTTAAGGGCAACAAATTAACAAATAAAAGTAAGCAGAGCTATTAAGAGCCTCACACTGTCGAGCTATTTTTTTACTCTTTTGTGATTGATTTATGGTACTGTGATGAAATACACCGAACTGTCGAATACTGTTGCAGCTAATAGCTACCCTCCAGTGTCAAACGAAAACGCGTGTGTCTAGTGATTGTGTGAACGAGACTTTAGCAAGGTTTGTGAATTTTCTCAAAACGTGTAATTTAAAAGTAATTAATGTGCGCGTCCAATCAGCGAGTGCAATTGTGACCCAAGCAGAGTGAAGTCGTTGCCGACTCTGTGAGTCCGCTTTAGTGAACAAAACTCATTAAAAATTTATTCAAGACAATCATCGCCGCCGCCACCACATAGACTGCAATGTTCTGGTAGCCAAGAAAGTTTTGCCGTGGAGCACTACTGCGGCAACTCAAGTCTAAACAACATCGGAGGTGGTCAATGGCCCACGATCCCGAACTGTGGGGGTCCCATGTGCCATCACGGTCCCGGTCCGGGGCCCCCTCCTCCGCCTCCACCACAGACATCTCTGCCCGGGGCTCATATAGGTTCACATATTGGTATTGGTGGTGGTGCTGGCCCCCTGCCGCACTGCGGCAGCGCGGGAGGAGGACATATCGGACCGCCACCGCCTCCATTACCTCCGCCATTATGTAATCCTTGTAGTTCAAATAGTTTCAATTCAGTGCCAATGCCAGGACCGTCATCAAGATGGGGTCCAAGGACATCATGCCCAGTCCATAGTCCTTTTCGTGTTCGAGTGCCTAATGGTTCCGTTTGTTCAGGACATCAGGTAAATCGCTTTGTTTTTCATTCACATCCACCCATTCCCTAAATCCTTCCTAAAATGTTATTTAAACTTGCAGCTAGCAAGTAGATTGCTCATCAAAATTATTTGTACGTATCAAATAATTTTCTTTTCTAACATATAATTTCCGAATATCCGAAGCATTCTATAGGTAGGGTATATAGTATACCCCGGTAAAATTTAATTTTACTATTATATAATAGAAGTTTTTCAAACATTTAGGAATCGATTTCAATTCTTCTCAAAACTCGACTCTTTTCGATTTAATATGTATTACTCATGTTTTGATGTGGTTTCTTTTTTCAGCAAGATTAAACTTAGTAAGGGAGAGCTTTCCAAATAATTTATTATAATAACTAGACATCGGATTATATGCACTATCAAAATGCCAAAATATGCATGCAAATATGCACTAAAAAAGGGCGAAATATGCACAAAATATGCACAATCAAAAAACCATTTATTATTAAAACTGCATTTAATTTGCCACGAACCTTTTGTGATAGTGAACTCGGAAGGGCGTTCCTCTGTTCAAGGGCGTTACTCTGTTCAATGATTTTTTCTAATATATCCAAGGACTTGCACAGAAGAAGGTTTTTAATTTCTAGTTTCTCAATTGCATCGGGCAATTTGCTGAAATGTGTTGCAATAAGAGCAATATTTTTTTTGATTGAAGAATCCTCAAATGCCAGCTGGCTTGAATTGATTGCAAGGGCGTCTGATCCGTCAAATTTGCCAATTACTCCTTTTATCGCTTCGAAATTCTCTGCATAAAACTAGCGATCCAGTAGATCGGATTCAGTGCGCTCGCTGAGCGTGTGCGAGGAAGATGTGTCGACAGCATAATACAACCCGCCTAACACGTATAACTACTGAAATATGCACTATCAATGAAAAAGTACCAAAATATGCAATAACGCTATAAAAATGGAATTATATGCATTTGCATATGCAAACATGCAAATGCATATAATCCGATGTCTAATAATAACTATGCATATTTTCAAACTCATTACTAAACATGACGAACGCGAAGAAAATTTAAATGTCAAAAATTGGTATTGCCCTTTTTGTACAACAACAAAAAACGGTATCTTCAAACAGTATGGCCGATATGGACAATCCAAATATTCTATTAACTATTCCATTCGCTTTTCTTACCATATATGAAAATACCTAAGTATTTTCAACTTCCAACAACATGTATTACAATAGATAGTGTAAAAGAATTGTTTAAGCGGAAAACCTAGTTTAATTTGAAAAGGATTTCTTGATATTCAAAGCGGCTTCATTTAATTGGAATGCAACTTACTTGATTTAAAAAGCGTCTAGATTTATCTTAGAAAAGTATATATACGTAATACATGTGTAAGTATTTCGTGAGAATCATTCAGTTTTTGTTTATTTCGTAAATTGATTAATCCAGAAATTCCAAATTATTATTCAGGCCTGTGATAATCAATGTAAAGAAATTTGTCCTCTGGTCAGGCGAAGACGCGAATTTATATTAAATAAGTCTTGTTTAGGGAGAGGCGTCAAATGTAAAAGCCTACAGGTACGGACACACCAAACGCGAACCAGGACTACTTAATATATGACGCGAATAAAGTGAATCATTTTCACTAGTCACACCAAATGCGAAGATCGTAACGCAATCTCGAGTTAACGTTTTACATAAATATATACATATTAATTGAAAAAACTATTTTTAAGTATAAACGACCATTACTTTATTGAATTATAATTTTGAACAAGTTAGAATTTTGGTTGAAGACGACTGTGCTAATGAAACTTGTGAATTACCTGAGTTTCTTGATTATGAATGACACAATAACATACGTTGTGCAATTGCACTGGTAAAACTAATGATTAAGTGCTGTACAATTGCACTGGTAAAATTGCTAATTATGTATTATATAATTTTTGGACTTTAAAATTTAAGAAAAAGAAATAATGAGAGCTGATGAATTGATAATATTATACATACATAACATATATGCAAAATTATACTATCGGGGTGTAGCTGATGTAGGTAACTCACGCGTCAGAAATGCTTCTGAACGAGACCAACTTTTATTCGTGTGCGGCAAAAGGGCTAATGTCGAATCTTTAACCGGGTACAATCATTTACTTGTTCGTAACGCATTATTCTGCGCGGTGGCGCCTCGCGTTTGGTGTGGGCAGGAGTATTTTATTCGCTCCGTTCGCAATTCTTCCATTGCCATTCGTGTCAGGGGAAAACCGGCACACTTGATTTGCATGGAAAATTGGCGCGAACGCGGGTGAAAATTAATTTTGTGTTTGCGAACACATTACTACACTAGACGCTTCGGTCGTGTCGCGTTTTATTCGAAATTAATTTGCACTTAAATCATGTCGCGTCACGTTAGGTGGGCTCCCACCTTTAGGCCGTAACCAGAATGCAGCGTCGTGTCGGTCGGCGGCGCTTAACGAAATTGACAAAATGCCGACCGGCGGCATCGAAATTAGAAGTGATTCCGGCGTCGACGTCGTCTGAGTAGTGCGTGTGCGTATAATGCACGCGCAACGAAGCTACGTACGCGTGCCCATATGCAACCTGCGCCATAGTGGGCTGGTGGCATAAAGGTAGAGATACAATATACGCGATGCGATTTTGTGGTGCGTGAGACATCTTAAAATATCAAGGAGCACGATATATTGAGAGCGACGCTTCATTTTTTCTATGACAAGCTCGGCGAGTTTTGTTCCGTCCCTAGAATCAAATTGAACTAGAACTATCAAGCTGTTTGCGTTTTCATTTATCGGCCATTCCACAAAAGATTGCACACTTTCTTTGATTTTCTTAATTATACACAGGGTGTTTCAGTTAACGCGGGCCAAAATTATTTCACTTAGACAAAAAAATCATATGACGGTGGGGGGGGGGGGGGGCGATCGGGAGGGGGAATCTCAACCGTTTTCGATTTATAGGATGATTCATACTTTCAGGATGCATATTATTATTATTTTTTTATCTTTTGATCCACTCAACGCAGTGACATCAAACTCACGCCATACAACTACTATTTAAATGTGCTTTTCAAAAATTCCAACAATATTGATCTGCCTCTTCTACCACTGCAGGTACAGTCACTTGCGAAAATGAAAAAAAACTGTAACATTTCGTAAAATTAACGTTTGTCTCAATTTTTCTCCGAAATTCATGTAATTAATGCACCTCTTCTTTACATTTATTGAATTACCAATCTTAGTGCCTTTCCAAGTAGGTAGAACACGTCTAGGTAGAGAAATGATATAATAAAATTAAATGTAGAAAACCGTTTGCGGAATATTAAAAAATCTCGATTGTCAATTTTTTTTCAGATTAAACGTTTCTAACGTACTAAAATTAATTGGAATTTATTTTGAATTAGTGAAAGGGTATTTTGGGGTTCTTTTAAATTGAATTTTATGTAAAATGTTGATTTTTTTAAAATTCCAATTTTTTACCTGGACATGTTGGACCTCTTTGTAAATGCAATAAGATGAGTAATTCAATAAAGATAAAAAAAAGAGGTGAATTAATTACATGAATTTTGGACCAAAATGGGGAAAATCGTGAATTTTGCGAATTTGTAGAGTTTCCTCACTTTCGTAAGTGACTTAAATTGCAGTGGCAGAAGCAGATCAATATAAGTGGAATTTTCGGAAAGCACATTAAGATAATAGTTGTTTGGCGTGAACTTTATGTCCCTGCGTTGAGAGGATCAAGAGAAAAAATAAAATAATAATATGCATCCCGAAATAATGAATCACCCTGTGACTCTAAAAGATTGAGATTCCTCCCTCCCCCATCTGCCCCCCGCTAAACAATTTTTTGTTTGCCTAGATGAGATCTATCATCTCTATCATTTTGGCTCACGTTAACTGAAATACCCTGTATATGGGACGTTCTTTTACAAACCGAACACCTTTCTGACCGACACATTTTTGATTTTGCTGAAACTTTTTTTACGAGTTCTATATTGAAAAAAAAGAGACACGTATTTTTTTATTTTTTTTTCCACAATATTTTGGACGCTAAAAAGTATTGAAATTCCGCGATTTCGGTGATTTTGTGCTTAAAGAGGAATTTTCAAAAATTCATAACTCCGGCTCTATTTAAGCTACAGACTGCATGTTTTTTGCATTTTAAAGGTAAAAGAACAAGCTTTAAGGAAAAAAATACCATTGAAAAAAATTATTAACAATTTAAGATTGTTATTAACAATTTAAATGTTTAAATTGATTTTTAACAATTGCCCCCCCCTCGTAGCGAGTTATTAGTATTACCATCGTATTCTACGTCAAATTTTCTATTAGAAACCACTTTTTTTTTTCTGGGGTATTAATTATTACTATTGAAAATAAATTAATTTATGTAGTGCGGCACGTCTTATCGGCGCGCGGATTCTACCGCACGGCCAAAATGCCAAAAAACACAGTCTGTAGCTTAAATAGAGCCGGAGTTATGAATTTTTGAAAATTCCTCTTTAAGCACAAAATCACCGAAATAGCGAAATTTCAATACTTTTTAGCGTCCAAAATATTGTAAAAAAAAAAAAATAAAAAAATACGTGTCTCTTTTTTTTAATATAGAACCCGTAAAAAAAGATTCAGCAAAATCAAAAATGTGTTGGTCAATTTTTGTCAAAATCTGTACGATTTGTAAAAGAACGTTCCATATACAAGTGATTGCGTTAAGATAATTTTCAACAAGTCAATCAAAATCACTCCGAAAAAATAAGTTTTATCGTTTTTGTACCAAAGTGGTTGAATGTTTTTAGAAAGATGATTTTGTTCACGAAATGTTTATTTGAACATTATATATTTTGCATATAAATGTTGTTCTGATCTGACATCTCTTTTATTCCATTGGTATTCCTCATTTATGAATATAACTTTTCTTTAAAATGTTTGTACTTTTATTTTTCTCAGGAGATATGAATTTTTAAGTGGGTATAACGTGGAAAATGTCACATTTTTATTCACAGGATACGTTCAAAACAATTTGGTGCACAGTACTGGGATCTTGCAGACGTTTTATGCTTATAGTAGTTCTTAAGAAAACATCATAGGTGTTTTTGATTATTGTAAATAGGTTTTGATTTATTTTGATTTTAATACCATACTTTATTTGTGTTTTTGTTTGTAAGCACTAACTGACAATTTCACGTTAAAAAAAGGAACATATCTTAAAATCCATATCTAATCCCAAATCTAATTTTGTGTGGTGTACAGTGATGTAAAGCTCAGGTCGATAACTCAAACTAATTTTGAGATGTTTTTCGCATAAGATAATCCTGCACTTTTACGACCCATACGAGACAAGCAACGTATGGAAAATAAAATTCATCATCTTCTGCTATGAGCATAAACTTGTAAAATCTCAGAACTGAACAGTCAAACAGTTTTGAACATATACTGGTATATACATATTCTTATTTTTAGATGAGAAGTTAGTGAGAAAGTGAAAAGTGCAGAAATTTTTACTACGATTTGTATTCATAAATAATAGAGGAATAACATACCTATAAAAAAATAAAAAGAACAAAAGATATATATTGGAAAATGTTTTCAGAAAAACATTTACAAATAAATAATATAATGTTCAAATAAACATTTCGTGAATAAAATCATTTCTCTAAAGAATTCAACCATTTTGACACAAAACTTATATCTCGAATTTTTTCGGTATTCTTCATAGTCTTTTATATATTCTGGTTAAAAAAATGCGCCTTGTTTTTGAAAGCTCGTGACATTTTTAAAATAATTTGTTGTGTAGTTTGATGCGATTGAAAAATATGTATCTTTACATAAACACTTGAACATATATAAAAATTAAGAAAATCCAAGAAAGTATGCAATCTTTTATGGAATGGCCGTACAAGCTATAACTCACCCAATTTTACAAGTTTCGACCTAATATAATTTTAAATCTTGAGCCTTTCCTAATATCAATAAACTTATTATTTTCAACCTAACAAAGTGAAAATTCTCCTTAATGGTAATATATTTTTTCATCCTTTTTTAACCGTCTTAAAATAAGGAGGTTATCAATTCGGCCCGTATACATATGTGTAATATTGTTGGAATTGCACAATATTCGTAAATGTTAGTCTATGTGGGCTTCGAAACAAGTGTGTCAAATTTCATAAGTGTAAGTATGTATGTTTGTATGCAGGTATGTTTGTCCACGTATATCTAAGAAACTAGAAATCGAATTGCAATAATTATTTTGTTTTTTGGATTAAGTACCTTTCAGCTTAGGGAACAATGCAAGTTTCATCAAAATCAGTTTTCAAGATATGGACTGTTAAGTATGTACCAATCACTACACACAATGTCTGTTTAACGCCGCAATTCTACGCAGAACTTGTTATTATCTATGATGGCGGGTGTAATTCTTGCATGTAGGTAGGTTATAGCTAGACTATAGTGATAGTTTCATCAACGTCGGTTTAGCAGTTAAAAAGCTATATATCGACTGTTAAGTGTGTATCAACCACTAGATGGGCGGGTCATGCAAATATAGAGTTAGAACTGGGCTCATTGCTTCATACTTCAATATAGGGAATCATAGAGATATAATAATAATATAATACTAGCTTTCGCCCGCGGCTTTGCTCGTAGTAAATAAGTATAGAATAGTATAATAGGAATCGAAGTCAGTTTCAGTCACATTTAATGAATTAGAAGGCAGAATCTTTCATATTAGGTGATATTGTAATGTTATTAATGAATAGGCTATATCTCGAGGGTATTTTAATAGAACTTAACACATACATAGTATGTAGGTGAGTTCCAAAGAAAATTAAATATTATGGTGATTGCACTAAGAAGTTAAAAACAAAACTTTAAAAAAAAAACCGACTTTAAAAATATGAACTAAAGCACTAAAAGGTTTAAAATAATTATTTTTGGAGTCGTTGCCAAACCGTATGATAAGCGTCTGTGCTATGGTGGAAAAATGACTATGAACGACGCCAGCCTGGTTTGCCCCTTTCACCACATTTGTCCCTCGCTTCGCGCATGCTACGCGTCGCATCACTGCACAGACTCGTATCATACGTTTTGGCAACGACTCTAAAATAATTATTTTAAATACTTTAGTGCTTAGTTTATATTTTTGTAGTCGGTTTATTTTTGTAAATTTTTTTATATTATTAAACAAATCAAATTACGTAAATACATACTTTTAAAATGGTGTTTTCTCCATTGTTCAATCTTAGTATATTTCAAAAGCAATATAGAAGCTTTTCTGCATATTTTTCAATAAAGATTGTCAAATCCATTCAAAACATAATTTTCGTTCATTTACAGTATACTGCCCCCGTTTGTGTTTTCTTTTTTTCTTTTTTAAACGCCACACTATTCTATATGTTGCAACTACGCTGTAAAACACAGAAATTACGCATTTTAAGAGTAAAGTAATCACACCGTCATATGAAAATTTTTATGAATAAAATTAATCATCGGTTGCTGGAACATATCCGGTTCGCCTCTATTCGCTGTTTTCGTTATTACTGCACAAAAACCACCGAAAGGAGACCTATACATCTAGATTTACCATACATGAAGTCGGCTACGGGCGCAAATACTTATTCTTAACAGGACAAACTACTTCCTGGGGAGCTGAAACTGAGGTATGTTCGTTAAAGCCAGCGTACGGCCCATTTCCATTCGCCCGACGCCCATCCGAGAACGCAGATTCTGTAACTTTTCTATTTGGTAACAAATTACTAGCCATTTGCAGAAATGCCTGATTTTGGTGGAGTACGCGATTTCGAAGAGCCCTACCACTGCCATCACTGCCAGTCGTGAAAAACAGTAGCACAAGCACTCGAGAGCATTTTTCAATTCTTGAGTGCTGTAAAAAGTCCGCTCCCGTACACACACCCCCCGGTCGGGGGTGCTTATAAAAAATTGCTCTCTGTTTAGTCCAAGAAGATTTATGATAAAAATAAGCGAAAGTACCAAAAAAGATTGCAATCCTCTTAAATTTATATTTAGGCCTTCAGCAGCGTGTGCATGAAAACACACATCCGCCCTAGCCCAAAAAGTGCAGGCAGCGTGGTGTGTGGAATCAAGAGGCCAGGGTTTGGAAGGTCAGGACCGGAGCATCTCACATGCAGCAGACCTTCGAACCTTTTTCCACATATAATAAGCGTCTGCAGTGGAAGTTCTCTGCAAATGTCATGTTCAGTTATTGGCTTGGAACCAGTCCAGAACTCTAGAATGCCAGCGGAATGGTAAATCTGGACGGGATTAACTTTCCGTGGCGGATGCCGGGATGTTGCTCTGCTCGCCCATGCTTGGTTGATTAGAAGGTTTTGAAAAATTGGAAGAAAGTGGCTAGGCGGAGGCGCTATCTTCTTGGCCTATTGAACGGAAAAGCAAAAACAAGGGCCAACTGCAACTGAACTTGCCTCTATCCTTGCCTGGCTCGAGCCCGACTCCTCCGGCACCAATGCCAATTTTACTCGTTGACTTCCCGTCTCCCCATCCCTATGCCATTGTGCATTCTCATCTGGCTCCACTTCCGTCATTTCGCTAATAACATTCTGAAATGGATCTGGAGTTACTGCCATGGGAATTCAATTGTTAATTGAACTGGCTGAAAGTTTGTTTTTACCCGTACATCAACTGGTTCCTATTTATCACCGGCTTGCGGTGGCTGGGTGTTAATTTATCGATCCATTTGTAGAGGACAATATTTTCAGTTGTTTGTTTTACTTCTTTTTAGAAGGCTTATTTCTATCATGTTTGTGCTAGCCACTATATGTATATGATAACTGTTGAGATGAATTTATCTAACTTTGCTATATTTGTCTTTTTGCAGGTATGTTCATTCGCAGTGCTATACAATTTTGGTCCGTAAGTACAAATTTTCCGTTCTTGTATATTTTACAAAACCTATAAATCATAATTTAAATAAGCATAGAGGAGCCCTGAATCAGTTAAAATATTTTGTTCAAACAAGCGTTGAGTAGCCGCCGTCGAGTCGACAACAATAATTCAAAACTTTCCGAAAAAATCTTGACATGTCAGTTTTATAATCGAAGGCATTTATCTTCTTAATAGTCCTAAGAAACATATTTTGTTTTTAAACGTTTGATTAAATAGTACTTTACCTTACACAACACACATGAGGGTCACTAAAGGTAATTTAACATTTTTTCGCTTCTTTGGTAGATGCAAGCTTACAAGGCATCTTTTACCTAAAACACTAAACTAACCCATTTGTATCGCATCTAATGTCGTCTTCGCACTTCACCCAGCTTCGACCTAGCTTTGCCCGGGCTCCGACCTAAGTTATGTCAAAGCATTCGCCATATGGCATTTAGGTCCGACCTAGGTTCAACCGAGTTCCAAATGAGGCCAGATTTGACCTAAAAAATTGCTCAGGAAAACGATTAGCTGTCACATCACTTTGCCAATATTTGTTGTTGATAAATAAAGACACGATCCCAATATATTCGCGCCGTCACGATCCGCCAAACTGTCAAAGCTAAAACGATTGCTGAAGAATTTATATGACAGCACGGAAAGATGGTTCCAATGGTACTTAGGGATTGGATCGGAACGGAAAAGTTGATAATCTTTCAAGGTTTTGAAATAGTACACTGAGAGACAGTGCCGGATTAAGCCAGCGCGGGGCCTGTAGCAAATTCTATCAAGGGGCCCTTGTTTTACTTTAGGTTATCAGGTTTATGGTATAATATAAAACAAAACTGTTACAAACAAACTTTTCCGGATTTAACTTGCGCAAATTTTGAAATAATACTATGTTATTCATATTGACTTCTCTGGAAAATCGTATTCAATATTCAGCAAAGTGAGGTGATAAAGACGTTCTTGGCTCATCGTGTTCCTTAAGGTATCGTCTCAGTGTCCCACAAATTAGCTTGTTTTAGCTTGTTTTAACATCAAAAATTGAAAATTTTGTAAAAGGAAAATATTCTGTCAGAATATATTTTTTAAGAAAGGCAAATTTTTCTTACGAATTATTTCGGGCCGATGTACGAATTATTTTAAAAATTATTTACCATGTTCATGAGCGCAAATTTCGATTGTACAAAGCAAGGACGATGCGAATAGCCACTCTGAATTATTTTATATCTCGAAAATTATATCTCGAAAACGAGACGAGATTGACTTTGATTTTTTCAATTTTTGGTGTTAAAACAAGCTAATTTTTGGGAAAGTATTGTTTGCGGGAACAATACTTTCCCTAATTCACTCCTTCCGACCATAAATGGAACATTTCCATAAAGTTTTAGGGCAATTCCAAAAAACCGGTATTGTACACTTAAGCCGAATTATTTAACAAAAGCTTGTTAAAAAAATTGTAGTTCCAGAGCCTCGTGCTTCCCTTGTCAGTTTTGCAATTTTGCCAATTTGCGTACAGTACGGTGCAAAACATAATTTTTGGTGTGATCAGCGCTCATTTTTAGAAATGTAGTAACATTTTAAATTATAGTTGAACATTTTGATACCAACTCTTTCGTGGTAAGTATTGTACCTACATTGAATTGAAAACAAAATATTCACGCTTCTATCTAAATTGACAATTTTTTATGGTTAGAAAGCGTTGGTGCGCGGGGCCCCCGAATTGCGCGGGCCCGTAGCATTTGCTACTCTTGCTACGTGGCTAATCCGCCACTGCTGAGAGAACTTTTTCATTGTGAGCGAAGTCATCGAAACTATTTAATATGTAATATAAGATATTCACGATAACAGAATATTAGTCGATATAACAGAATAAAGGTTATAGGAATCACTATTGTGCTAGGTATAGGTAACCAGAAAATAAAGTCGTAGAAACCGTATTTAACAATCAGCGTGCGATTGAGACCTGATCGGGCATGGCAGTCCTCAGCGCACCACGACAGGTCACTATGATTCTCGGAACGGTAGTATAATGTACGCAACAGAACGTATTGAAAGAGAGGTTGTGATAACTAATCTCTTGTTGTTGTTATACCAATAGATTGTGAAATATCCGTCGTTTCCTTTCCACTTGAGTAGAGCATCAGACGTACATATTTTGAAAGAAAATAAAATGTGTTTGAAACAGCATTGGCTTTGGCATATACATATGTATAAAACATTGTTCCGTATATAAGAATGAGCTGCTTATTAGCCACGGATTACCGGAAATGTGGGTTATCTGGACATTTGGTTGGTAACTTGAAAGAAATCTCTACTAAACCTGTTTTTATTAAAGAAATAATATGAACTACATATTCAGTGATGATCCATCCAGGGCAAAGCGAACTACTGCATAAGCAGGAGTCCTTCGCAAACAGGTTAAACACTAAAGATCTAAATAATTGACATTTCCAGCAATCCATAGCAACTGACTGAATCCATAGCGGTTGCTGCCACTATTTTTCAGGTTTTTATACCTTTCTTCTACAGTCTCTTTCTTGGATCTCTTCGTCATAGTAACTGTTGAGAAGGGCGTAACGACTGCCATTTAGGTCACAGTAACTGCTACTGAGGTCAGAACTACTGTCACTACGGTCTCTAAAACTTAATGTTTGGTCTTAGAACCGTCGCGTCAGTACCTACGTTGTTTTAACTTAATTTATCGGGCGCAGTAACTCTATTTAGAACCAAACTAACAGTCCCAAAAATGCGGTTCGGCAAGTTGCGGACTTGACAACGTAACCGTAACCTTTTGTGACATTAATTGAGCGAATCCACCCAGCGCCTCTTGCTTCCTGGGCTCTTTTTTTTGTTTTTGTTTTATATTCCTTGTATACTTTATAAAGTTCACAAAATAATTTAAATAGTCTTAAAACTTCATATATTTCCATTTTTAACGTCACTTACCTACTATTGTAAAATCACGGAAGCATTGACACCAGCTCCCAACAGAATGCTGGAAAATGGTTGGCTTCGAATGGTGCGGATATATTGGGATCGGATATGTAATTGAACTGCGCCGCCTGCTAACATGCGTCCAACAAGTGCAAACTTACCCATACACACTTATTCTTATCTATTAACCCAAAAGCAGTCACTTTGTACAGTACCTGATCAAGGTTAGAGGTAGGACCTGGGGGGGAAAACGACATTAATTTATGTATTCCAGCAATCACTCGTTGAATTTTCGCAATTGAGAAACAAAAAGCCATTTTTTGGAGTTATAATAGATGTTGGTGTCAGTTATTTTACAAAAATTGCAAGCTTGGAGATTTCACTCTTACGACATCCTGAATGTTAGATACAAACGTATGGCAGTCTTATTAGTCCCATATATTGTAGTTGTAAACTCATAAAAAATACTGCAAATATTACAGCCAACGTGCGTGTGTATTTTTTGCGAGAATTTCGAGTTAAGGTCCGTTAATTAAATTTGCAAAATAGAGATTATGCTACAAAACACATTTTAAACTTTTTTAAATAAGCGTGGTTTTTATCGTCGCCCTTCCCAACAATTTGTACGGACTTTGAAAATTATGAACAGTAGTCTCAATTTCTACGCTATCCTTTACTTCATTATTAATTGTTAATAAAAAAATAGTCCTATTTTAATAAATTTTTAACATCAATATGCACATGTAAAAGCTTAGCATATTTCATAACAATAAAATTATTTAAGCATATAAGGTTATTTTATTTAAGCTTTCTTTGAACAAGACAGTGAGGAATCTGTTCTCAAAAGTGGAGAACTTTCAAAAATGTTAACAAAAGATGTAGCATACTCCACCGCATTCGGGCAGAAATTACCAAGAACATTCTTTAAACGGTCATATCAGCGAAGACACTTCCCATACGGAAAAAAGTTATGTGGTAGAATTGTGCAGAACTATGTTCTCTAAAAAAAAGGTCTGAACGACTTACGTACATCAAAAAACTACCCCGAAGCAAGGTTAGGGTATACGGATTACCGCCAAAATGCCAAATGCATGACAAATGTAGAATTTCTTGGCGCAAATTTTGAATAAGTTTCGGTTAATTTGACTAGGTATTCATTAAACCCTTTGTATTGTAGGGTTAAGTTAGTTACATTAAGTTAATTTGCATATTATGGGGTTGAGAATGGTTTTTGTGGAATTAATTAATAAATTTTGGTTTTCAATTATAGTTAGTTAAACTAGATACTTTAAGAAGCTTTCAGGAAATTAGAACTGGTCCGTACACTAAAGTATATCGATACCTCGCTTTGGTTTAGTTTTTCGAGGTATGTCCTTAAAGCATTTTAGCACGGTAAGAGCACAATTATCCGCCGCTCTAAATTAAATTGCAAATAACTAATGTAATAATTTTTTCATCGGAGTTCTGGTTGCAGAAACCTTAAGAACTCTTGAGGAAATACCCAGAACTTATTTAGATTGAATTATTTTTAGTATTCATACTCAGAGCACAATTATCCGCCCTTGGATATCTCTAAATTAAATTGCAAATAACCAATGTACCTACTGATTTTTTCATCGGAATTCTGGTTTTTCAAAAAAGCTGGCGGGATCTTCCAAAAAAATTTCAATTTTCGAAAAATCGGTGCTAACTTCACACTGGTCTACATTGTCTTAACAAAAAGGAAATCTTTTTGAAATCGAAAAACATGAATTACGTCTAAACCCCGCAACGGAATTGATGGAAATTTATTTTCTGGAGATAATTTATTATCACGGATCGAATCCTTCATAGATTTATGTGAATAAGTCTTTGTTTATTTATGAAAAACTAAAATAACATGACGATATTTTCTCTCAACTTCGCGTTGGCTGTACGCACAAATAAAATTTGTTTTGTCTATCAAGACGGCAAGCGCCTTGATGTTTTTCATGCCGACGAGATATATACTGCAGGGCGCTTGAATATGTACACGATCACAATTGGCTAATATGCGTAAGACCACACGTGCAAGTAAATTTTTTAAATAGGTTTATTCTTCCAAGAATTGTAATTAATTACAACCACTTTCTCATTCCCTGAAAATTCTAGGAAAAAAAACTACCTGCATTGAAGAAAAATCCTTATAAAAAAGCGGTGCATTGAAGGAATAATAAGAATTATTATAAGTACTTTCAATAATGTATTGGACATCCATTCTTAGAAATTAATTCGATGACCTGTCGGAAAGGCTCCTGAAGAAGGCTAGTGGTATTTCGAACAAACTATGGTTATTATATGTCCGAATTCTTTACAACTTGACGTTGTGTCACGTATATTTATGGCTTTCTACATCGATTTACTATCGTACTTTATACATTTTTCAAACTGTTATACCTTCAGAGCCTTTAATAATATGAACTTTGATATCGACGTGCTTTTTGATAGATGTTACATGTTGCATTGGAATGAAATTTTCCCATCGCAGCCTATATACATATGTAAAATCCAAAGAAGACCTTTCCTAGCATTCTAATTCTCTCCCTCATTGACGGTTTCTTCTTTAATCACTAAACTGCACACAAGACTTGTCCATGATATTCTTCTGAGATTAAACTCCTTTTTTATAAATCTGAATAGTTTTAGCGCCGGGATAAGTTCTGAATTTGTTTAATAAGAAAAAGTTACCATATCGACAGAAGTATGCTTAAAGTTTTTTAATAAAATAAATATAACGTGAATATCGCATTTTTTAATCATCCTGTAACTTGACAGCTGTTGACATGGTCCCCCCCTCTCATACAATAAAATTTTGTTTTTTCTCAATGAGATCTATCATACCTCTCATTTCTGCATGCGATATCCGAAACACTCTGTAGTTGGGTCAATAAACCTAAAGTGAAGAAGAGCTATTGATAGTATGTATTTAAATAAATAAACCTTTAAACTTATAATTTAGCACATTTGGCACTAACCACACGTTGTAATGTGTTACATTATTTGCTACATATCTATCATCGGTAACCACGGGCATCAGACTATTATAATTTGATTGAGATTAAACTTATTAAATTAAGTCTAGTGTTAAGACAGACCTGGAAATGAAAAAAGCCTCACTTAAAACTGAATCTCTTAGGTGTAACCATAGTTTAAATCCAAGTAAATTAATTTCCCTGATTATTCAACGTGTGTGCTACTCCGCGTAATTTTCAATGAAGCGTTACTTTCGTCTCAGAACAACTTAAGTTAGCCAATGTGGTATCAAACTGGCCATACCATGGAGCAAATTCCAACTAATATTAATGCGTTACATTCCATTTCGGGATATCAAAGTATGAGGATGGACCTATCAGCTGTTCGTTTTAAGAAGACAGATGAATAATGCAAAAGTTTGGTAACGCACATTCAGGCGAGAATGCACGAGCAGTAAACCAACTTCAGAATTTTTTAATTTATTCCATCGCATTCAGCCTAGAAGTCCAAAAAGTTGTCCTCGTCTCTTCCATACCAATCAGAGCTCTCGCCGAATAAATTTATTTTCGCAGCGGTAATATCATTTGTCAGCGTTAAAAGTGTTTTGCTTTGAACAAACTGCAGTATGGTAAATGGGCGGAATTTTAAATTTATAGAAATTCAGGAGAACTCGTGGGACGATTGGACAGCCAGGACGAGCAACAAAAAAGGCAAGCAAAAATTCTACACAAGTCCTCCGTTTGAAGGAGAAGAAATAGCACTTGCTGGAAAAATGGTATTTGCTTCTTCGGTCGGCCTCTCAAGGCAAGCTCCGTCCTCTCGTTTTGGATGAATAGGAACTAAAGTGGCATCATCTTTTACAAATAGGGATAGCCCCTAAACATTTTTTTAACAGAGTAACAAGCGGGGGAGGAAACATCATTCTTAGGTACGGGCCTTGTATGTACAAACTTCAGTAATTACGTTTCCCTAACTTTTTAGCTTTGCTTTGAATTTCAAGTGGGTCTACTTGATTCAATAAAAAGGACGCACGATCCTCTTTTACCAGAACATCTTTAAGAAGTTTTTTTCAAAAGTTTATCATTGGGAATAATAAATTGGAGGATGTTTATAAAAAAGAAACCTATAATTTTGCGAATAAAGGACTCCAATCGATTTAGCTAACCATTTTGGATGCGACCTGATTTTTCCTCTAATAACTGTTTGCGCTTAGCTAAGTATACCATCAATCTCAACAAAACCAAACGTTGGTGCTAGGTTTGCGTACAATAAACGCTTCGAATTTACAACTTGAAACAAACCATATTACGCAATCTCTCTTAATTACCTCTTGAAAAAGTCATTTGAAAAAGTTATTTTCTCGCATTTGGTCTCATCTAATACTATTGTCATGTAAAGTATTTTTTGCACCAATTTTATGGTATAAACCGATGTACGAAGGTGACAACTTGTTTCACTAAGTTTTTCTGTTTTTTTTACATTCTGCGGTATCATAATATCCATAACGCGCGTTTATTACCCTCGTTGGTTCATATGTATGTATGAGTATGCTGGCATATGTGGAAATCGAACCAATTCTCATATGACGGAAGGCATAACTGTAAACGATAGAATCATGGCCTTCCTCCAAATAATCCCCTGCCAATACCCGATGCGTCTTAAATTTCCACACACACCCAGTGACGGCAATACCAGCAGTCGGGGCAACTATCCAATTCAGGAAACCATTTTAACCCTGCAACAGATTTTAGTGAGTCATTTAGAAAATAGGATCCCACACCGCAAGGCTTTTGATGTCGGCTGCTTTATTGACTCTTTATCACGCTGGTGGTCCTACGTTCGAGTAACGCAATCTCCAGTCATGTGAAAATCGACCTAGACTAGGTCATAGACTTTACCGCCTACGCACAAAAAAGATCTTGAGAGTGTGCTTGCTGGAAATGGCAAGATAATCATCGAAGCTTAAGTGAACTTAGCAGCCATACAGCAATTTGAAGGATATTTAATTACTCGCAGAACTGGCTCCGAGCTAGTCTCGCTAAAAGGATATGCTGACAAAGGCCTTCGGCTTTCCCTGCAGTGGACTCTTAAATGAAATCTCATTATGGAGTAATTTCTTATCGGGGGACTTAACTGAAGCTCCCGAATCGGCTCCATTGATAAATTATTCAGAATGGGCCGCAAAATTTTTTATGGCAGGGGGTAGTAGGAGTATCTGCTTAAAAATGATTTAAAGTATCCGGCGTAAATTAAATCCGTACAGAATAGACTTGGTGGGTCCAGGGTTTCCACGGCGCCACGTCATTAATAAATCATCCAGATTGTAACATGCTGAATGACCATTAATATACGTCCAGCAAATTTACGTTCGCACACATGGGAGCCGGTAGTAGGGGACCAATAGTGGCCAGATTTCGAGGGAAAAACCGAATGGAAGCATGTCCGCACTTTTTCTGCCATCCTGTGCATACAGTAACTTCTCTAGGAACATAGGGGCAGTCGTAATGAATAATTAATTGGCTTCGGGTTAACCATCACCCCCATCATTTTCGCCATGTCGAAGTGCGGCACTGTATTGCACACGAAATATTTGCATTACGTATATTCACGGCGGCATTGCGACCATGCTGCGTTCTTTCCAATTAATTTATTTTTAAGTAGTAATGCAAAAAACCAATGATGTTGTTTTGGCTCTGGGTGATTAATGTAAGAGACGCCAATTGAGTTCAGTGTTTGTGCACTCCTTTAAAATTTCCACTTCCCAAATTTTCTGAGAATGTGTTCATACTAGTATACGAATTTTATATATATATATTTAATCAATTTTTGGGCTTTCACACTGAAAATAAATAAAAACGCGGCTTCTACTACTTTCGGTTTCTAATGTAGGTATCTCTAATGCTAAGCAACATAGGGTTTTTCCATTGCTATTTCTAGGAACAATTCCCGATCGTTTTCATTTTGCAACTGCAGGTGGGCATCGTATGATTAACCAGTTTTAGGCACATTCGCAAAAGTAGTGGATGTAATTACACAAATAACAAGATAAGTGTCTTTTTCTTTAAATCCTATGTAAGTTGTGTACAGTGCAACTTCTTATTATTCAAGGACCAGCAGTTTGAAAGTTCTGAATTGTTTAGTAAGATATGGAACCGAGTCGTACACATCGCCATCTCACATCTAGCGGAATGCAAGATGTTTTAACGTCCATAGAAGTGTAATTTTCCGATTGTGGCGGAAATGTACTTCAGTGAGCCCACGCGGTTGTACACTCGTCAGGTCAAAAACTTCGACACAAGATCCCTACATCGTGCTTCAAGCTCGACGGGTCTGACATTGACCGCTCGTCAATTAGTTCCAAGCCTCTCTGGAACATGCGACGTCACGATTTATAACCAAACAATTAGGATTAGACTAGCGAAGTCTGACCTTCACTCTCGTTGTGTATTAAGTGTATTAACGTGGGAAGTTAGCCAGGCGGGTTCAGTGGTGTAAGCAACATAAAAATTGGCGTTGAGATCAATGGTTCAATGAACTGTTTATGGATAAATATCGAAGTAGATTTCACCCAGATTCAAGACGTTGCGAGCTTGAAGGTGATCCGGAAATTCAGAAAGGTTTAAAGCTGTTCAAGAAGTCACGAGCTACAAAGGAGGCACTGTTATCGTCTGGGCCAGGATAACGATTGGCATTGAACATCTCTCGTTTGTCCACAAGGCACTTTAAACGGTTCAGTTTATGTTAGTCAAATACTGGAACCTGTTGTTCTTCCACTTGCCCAGGAAGTTGAACCCCAATGCATCCTGATGCAATATAATGCAAAGATACATACTGCTCGGACCATTAGAAAATGGTCAGGTTCAAACTTAAATAGCGTTTTACCATGGCCAAGTTGATATGGAGAGAAGATTTTTCCCTAGAGCACCATCCGTGCGCACGTTCCGAACCACAGGAAGCTCCCTAGCCCGAAGAGAGGCATCCGAAAAATATTCGCACTCGTAGTGATTCATCCATTTTGCCTCGTTTGAATCTGCAAGCATTCAGAGCCACTGCAAGTCTTCTTTCTAGTCCGACGAGATTCTGTAGAAGCGCTATAAGAATCAGAAACGATAAGAACCAGGATTTTTTCTCTTTCGAACTTCTTAGTGTAAAGAAAACCGTAGCGAACGGCAGCGCAAACTGAAATCAAAGATCCAATAAGTCCTGCAAAATCACGGATCGAGCAGTGGGATTTTCCCTCAAAATCCAAAACCGATCAAGAACAGGCCTTAAAATTTTATGGGTCCTTTTAATAACAAGCGGCGATCTCCTCCTTTCATTGAGACACCTCAGTTGTGGAAAATTGAAATGAGAAAAGCGAATTCTACAGCCCCTGACCACATTAAGAACAATCGTGATCTTTTGCCATTTATGATAGAAAAAGGAAATTTGATCTGCAATTTATACCGAATCCAGCGGCGGCGATACTTACATCGGGACCTCTTGTTACTGCTCCTGAAGTTGTAATAGGCTCCCGAAGTTGTAATAGGCTCCTGTACGCTGAGCCGGCCGTGGAGGTTGACGGACAGGGGGCACTGGAACTTCCTGCCTGCTGACGGGGATTCGCCTGTTTTACATCTGGTTGGCACGCTGGCTGTGAGGGCTTCGCCACGAAAGGTGCTTTTTGTAAGTCTCGGGCTGCCTTTTCGCATACTTGCGCGTTTTAAGATCATCTGTAAAGTACGACCCAAAGAGCCATTCATACATCGGAGCGTTGTCCACTATGTTTTTTCCCAGCAAACTCAAGGATGGTTTGATGAAATTCCAATACACTAGGGAAAGTCTATGCTGGTGGTCCGCCGGGAGGTGAAGCTCTCCGCCAACTTTCTGATCTCTCAGCTCTGGTCCCAAAAGTTTTGAAATGTTTGAACCAAGAGGGTTAAGCGCCCTGCGACTGTGCTTGCAGCTGGTCTCTTTTTAAGACCAGAAAACATAGCTCTCCCTTCGGGATATTTTCTGACAGCAACCTTGAGCAAACTCGTCCCAGGTTATTGTATCCTGAAAAGCCACATTACGAGTTCCTTCTGTTGAGACTGTACCCTCAGATTGGACAAGCATGTATATCTTCACAGGATGTTTCCATCCTGGATTGTCGATGAACCTCCTGCAAGAAAGCAGGAGTTTGATAAGCAGGGCAAGAGAAAAAAGTCGGTTATGTCTCCTCTATGCCAAAATTTCAAACCTTTCGAAATAAAGGGTCGACAAGAAGCCATACCTGGTTCGCTACCCCGGTTCCGATGAACTGTCTCTTTCTCCGGCTGTTGATGCTGGGATTTGTTTAGAATGGTGTCACCGGCTGTACCGGGCACCATAACCTGAATTACTGAAAATCGCCTCACCTGTCAGCGAGGGTCTTGAGTACAGAATTCGAGTACGGCAACATAGTCTTGTGAGGAAGATGCGGCCTCACGCTCGAAGCTGTGGGGGATGTGATGACAGACGCTCCACATGGACTGTGGCGAGAATGGCGACGAGATGACTATCTCGAGCTGTTATCACAGGAATGCTTCGAAGTTCGTTGCTGTCGAGATTTCAAGCGATCTTTACGCTCTGATTTTCCCATTCTGCCTTAACTATGTATAATTGGGGTCTTTGGGGGATTTGGTCATGATATTAAGTAATTCTTGGCTTAAATCCATAGCACACAGTTTATTAAGAATGAGCGATAAATGTTAATAGACTTCCTGATAAAATTCAGGCACGGTGGACCTTCCTTGCACCAACGTCGTCATTTGGTACTCTAGGGTACCCAAATCACGATTGTCTGCGTAGTGCAGTGTGAGACATATTGATGTTTTCTCCCAGTTTAATGGTGTGTTATATGATTCTAACGCAATATCGGCATACCCTGCTATTTTGTTCCGGATAACGCTAAGAATACCGTAGTATTTTGCGGTGCCTTTTAATGGTTCGTAAATTGTTAAAATTCTATCTACACTTTTCTTCCACGACCCGAACTCTCCAAACCTACCAGAAAATTCCCTGAGGCTCTTAACTACATCTGGAATTTTATCCATATCTGCTACGTCTAAAGGGGCATTAATTATTTGGTCCGAATCATTGTTGGTCTCAGAATGTGGATTTATAAGGGAGCTTAGTATGAGTTTGCCTTCTCTTTTTAATACATTTGTTACAATAGATGTAACTTGTTCTGTGATTTGCTGTGATAGTGCGTTAGATAATTGATTTGTCCATGGCGGAGTAGAGGGACCTGGTTCTTCACTAATTGGGCGTAGTCTAGGTGGATTTATAATGTTACTGGGCTCCATTTTGAAAAGAAATTTGGCCCACACGTTTAAAGATAAAATTTATTTTTGGTGATGGAAATTATTGATTGATTTGTTTGGTTAATAAAAAGAGGTTGTTCAATAATACAAATTTTGGAATGAAATTTTTCACCTCTTTGATTTTACGATTAACCCTATTTTTCTCCGTTATATAAGCACTTATTCAGTCACTGATTAGCACTTTGACACCCAATTTGGCATCACTTTTCCCTTGGCTTTTCGACAACTTTTCACATTCGTATAATATTTTCTTTAACTTCGCTAATTAATTAATTTGATTTATCACACTGTTATTGTATTTTCGTTAAATATTTTCTTCCTTTCCTTTTAAGTTTATTTCTTAAAAGGGATTATTAATTAATGAATTGAACGATTGCTTTAATAAATTGTAACAATTTTCCTTCGCGAATTTTGGCTATAGCAAGTGCCGCTTTTCACTTCTTAATCTAAAGAAATTAATAATTATTAAGGCAGTTGGCTTACAGTACTACAAATGCCTGATGGAGGACGTTCATCTGGGCGGTGAGTCTTCGTCCTGTGGCTGCAATTGTTCCACACAATCCCGGTGATTGTTGTCCTCGCTGTGTGCGGGACTGCTTGTGGTCGTTCTCCGCAACGGATCAGGTGGCTGTCTGCGAATTTCCCTCGATGGCTTATCCGGCGACTCCGTTTTGTCCAACGACGAGTTTTTAGCTGCGTTAGTGACTCCGGGCCGGGGCCTCGTTTCCTAATCCTCTCAAGGAATGACTTCGAGGAATTTTAACTCCTTTACTTGCCACTAAGTCACTTCGATTTTATCGACCGGTACGCGATTGGTTAGCGCGTAATTCTATAAAAACGCGAATGGTTAACGCGCGATTATACTTCGATTTCTCGTGGTGGACTTTTTCAACGGTCCCTGCTCGGGCGCCAGTTATTCTGTGGATTGTTCCAAAGCGAGAAAAAAAATTAAAACCAAATTGAATTTTCGATACCAAATTCATTACTTTTCGCTACTGGGACTACTTGGAGACTAAATACTGAAATTTGCTTAAAATCTACCTATGCTACCTGACCCCACACGAAGCCGCTGGAGCAGACGCTGACGTTGCACCGATATTTGGGGTGAATATCTGAATTTTGCGTGAAAAAGCAATTCTTTCCCACAGGTGGTGTTAACTTATATGTATGTATAACTGAGAAGAATCTGGCCTGCCGTCTACTTAGTTGCGTTCAATCTCCTTTGATTGAGAAGGGTGTATGTATAGGCGAAGCATCTATGCACTATTACGATGGTTGTACTCAAGTGAAACACCTGTGCGCTAAGCGGGGTAGATCAATTTAAACACACAGTATCGCTGCTAGCCTGATTGTTATGCATGTACATTCCCCAAGGTGCAGGGATTATATATATGTAACTGTAGTTGTTCCGGATTCTTGGCGGTTTTACTTAATGGATCGGGTAAGCTACCGAGACTCTTAGTTCGGGGGAGCTTTGCTGAGAATCGTTTTGTTGGGACACGAGATGGTTTCCTGGCCCTTTTGTTCGTGGATATATCATGCAGACTCACAAAACGCTATCACTTGTTTTACTAGGCTATTCTTTATTTAGAAACTGTCTTAATAAGTTTCCATTTAGAGACTTCGCCTGCGACTTATTATTTCAAGACCTTTCTTGTTCACTTCCAGAATACAACTCAACTTCAAAGTTCTTGGCCGGTCTTAAGGTCTGCTGCCAAATTTAAGAATTGGGGCGGAACCAAATGTTGCCAAAAAATGCCCGCCGAATTTATTGGTCAAAATCAATCAAGTCTGCTTATTCGATTCTCCCTTAAATGCTTTCTTTGCCCACGCTGTATTACTTGCCCTTCGCGGCAACAAGCAAAGACGCGTGCCCCCTTTTGGGTCACTCGTTATGTTGTGAAATAATATCTGGGACGAATATGCGCTTGAGCAATAATTGACTATTTTTCAATTTACTGTTCTGGGCACTGAAGTGCACTTGAGCAATATTTTGTTCGTCTGAACAAATGATGCTTAAGCATTTTAATATTATCATGCTTCCTGATTTATTCTAAAATAAGTTACATACCGATATGGTATGTAACAACAAACACTATCCACATGTCCTGCACGGTCATCGCATAGTGTGCTGGACAACTGTCATATTGGGGCGATATTGTTACCCTCAAAGCAAGTGGAACTTCTTCCAGTAGCAGAGGGAGTTCATTTTGAAGGTATTCCAAATAGTAAGCCGCACTGTGTGTGAGGTAGCTCGAATGGGCCTATGATCTTTCCATTGAGGATTCCAGTCCACAGATTTATTTTAATCCTACCGGCTGCGCCGTGTGTTATATGTGTCAGTACAAGATGAATTGAAACAAATCGTGCTTTTATTATATCGCTTTATTGCTAGTGATCTATACGAGTACTGGTTACTGACTGACTTAATGGTCGAGACAGGCCTGTCCGCTATTGTCTATGCTCATCTGCAGCTAACTCCAATTACTGTGACATAGATTTAAGTGTTTGTACTTCCTTAGTTTAAGTGCTTATCTCTATATTTCATCTCCCTCCTTTGGGGCTTAATTTGATATCGAAATATAAAGTACAATTTACCACTACTTTGAATTTTTTGCCCTGTTTTTGATTCTACACGCATTTTCATTTCTGTTTGCTACTACTTCTTATTGTTAGTTAAACATGCAAATCATTTTTTAATATCTATCCTAGCATTTCACTTTATAAGTTCCTTATTTACCTATCTTAAATTTATATTCAAATCATCACAACTTCATATAATCTTATTTTTATCTAGAATTTATTTTAGTCCACCTCTTACGGAGAAAGGTGCAGCATATATAGCCAATCAGCATAGTTAAGATTTTCTAGGTCTTATGTCAATCAAGTTCCTTCGTAGAAGTATTCCGTCTTTTTCAATCTAATATGTGCGTGGAGTGCTATGTGCTGCCTTTATCTTCCCCTTTTTCCAATATATACCATCTTTAACCCATATCTTTTGATTTAAGTAAAGTTTAGTTCTTTTCTACAATCCCTATTATAGTAATATTCATTTTTCCTCTTATTTTTATCTATCGTTTTCTTAGCTTCTGTTCCCCGTTGGTTTCTGAAAATTTCTTGCCTTCCTGGGAGCAATGTTCTTTGTTTTCGGCCCATAAGTATTTCAGCAGGAGACTTGTTAGTATTTTTCAGAGGTGTGTTACAGTAGGGGAGAGCGGGGTTGAAAGTGCCGATTTTGACAAATCCTTATATGATTCGGACAAAACAAGTACTATGTCTGAAAGTAGTGGTTCATCCTAAGCCAAATTTAGTATAGAATACGAATTTACATACAGATTTTGCACATTTTTAATGGTTTTTAAGAAGAAGTGATTTTCTTATACAGCGGCGGCAAGGCACTACCAACCCCACTTTGGGGCAAGTTGTGCCGTAGCTGAGGTCGGTTGTGCTTGTGTTGATAATGCTACGTGTTTTACATGAATGCAAATTAATTGAGAATTTAAAAGACATCAATCTTATAATAATATAGTTATTCGTTATACTTTTTACTATAAATCAACAGTTTTTAAAATTTAGTTGTTTAAAATACTAAGTATTATAATAAAAAAAAATCACCTTTACTTACGTAATTATTTCAAACACAAAAGCATATTTTTAATCAATAGTTTGTACTTATTTTTATGCGAATGAGATCAGTTATTAAAAATATCAGTCTCTAAGGACTATATTACAAAAAATATTAAAGATTTCTCTTAAATTATAAAGTAGTAGAGTTCTTTCCAGAGTTATTATCTTATTGATCAGTCTCTTGAGTCTTTTTAAGAAATCAAAAAAATATATCAAAACTAGTTATTCTCTAGATTTAGATTAGGACATACAAATGCTAGGCTTTCTTCATCTTCAATACATTGCAAATGGGCCCAATTCTCACATTCTCTGCATTCAATCCATTTTTCTCCAGGGGAAGAGTTAGAATAGGCATCACAACATATATTACAGTAACATTGTTGTTCGTCATCAGAACTGTCGTCATCTTGCAAAACTCTTCTCTTAGAAGAGTTTAACTTTTTCCTTTGCTTTTCCCTTAACTTTCTTTTTAGTTTCACTTTCTTTCTTCTTCTTAGTTGCTTAGGGGTTGGTTGTGCCGCGGCACAAGCAGCCCCACATGAACGGCACATTTTACCCCGCTTATGAGAGCGTGATATTTTGTCCATCATATAAAAATCACTCTGCTCAAAGCATTAAAATTGCACGGCATAACAAACTAGGATAAATAACAAACATCTTACTAAAACTCTCATATTAAAAGCACGAAAAATACTAACTTGCGACCAAAAAGTATCGAAACGAAAATATTTACTTACGTGGCGCTGGAGAACCCTCACATGCACTACGACTCGATCCGCGTCGCTGCCGCAATTCAAATGACAGCCGTGTGTGCCCGACTGTTAGGCATTACGTGACACAATACGATCGTATATCTATCTCTTTCTGTTTTCGAGATATTCGCGTCGGCACAATTTACCCCCGGCACTTTCAGCCCCGCTCTCCCCTACTCTAATAATGAGAGCCATAGTTCTTCCCCTGACTCTTTCCTTTTTTTCATCAGACGCTTTGCAATTTGTACCGACTTTTCAGCTAACCCGTTAGCGTAAATGAGACCTATCTTTTCTCATGTTGTGTGGGTTTTCTAAAATCCAAATCTGTACATTCGTGAATCCGTCCCACTCCACGAAGACTCATCTGACAACATTATGTTATTTAAAAAAATTGGATCCTCCTTCTAATTTCCTTATCATTCGACAAAAAGCAAATTCAAATAAAAGCTTTTCCGTAATTTTAAATGTAGAGATTTATTTTGTGTTCATCATTTTGCTGATATATTGATATAATTTGACAAAAAGCATTGCTATTGCTAAAACAGCTTCGTTTGTCATTATAATAGCAATATCATTTTATTTCAGAAGAGTAATGTAAAGAATGATATCAGTTTAAAATCTTAATAGGACAATTTTGAAAACAGTTGGCATGTCTTGCTTGGTACAAAAATTTCACACCACCAACTGTCGCGCCATTAAAATTTGGTAGAGTCACATTTTGAGAAAAATAATAATTTTCTGAGAGAAATACAACTGATGCTTAAAATGTCTATCATTTATCAAATGGTGTAACTCCTAGAAAATATTATGCAAAAAAACCGAACGCAAAAATATTATCTTTATACAAATGGTATGTAAACAATCGATATAACGTAAGAATTTTTGCGAAAAAAAATTATAAACTTAAATATGTATCTCGAAAACCGTAAGACTTTTCATAAGGATACATTGCCCTTATTTGATAGCTAATAAGCTGTGCTGTCACGGGTTCTAGGTTATCCACCATCCTGTAGAAAAAGGCAATTATATCGAAACCACTGACCCTAAGAACCCAATTTCATGAAAATTCATTTACGTTAGGACATTTTGGCTGCTATATTGAAGAACGAAATATCGATAGCAGATTTTAAATCGGCGTCTCCAAAACCCCCAATATATTTATTTGTAGACAACCCATCTGGTAAGATTTCACCGAACATAAAGAACCTTTCCTAAAAATGAGTCTTCCGCCCCATTTTTGTATTATTTCGTATTAATTTCAGAAAGTGACCACATATACCAAACACAGTGGAATTATTTTGTGAATTCAATGACACTTCCATCCTTTGATATGTTTGCCGATATTTATTATTTTAATCGCGAGACGTCGAGAATTTCGGTTGAAAATCTAGTCCCTTATTGGACAGAAGAGAAAAGAAAATTTTGAGTGTATGCAGCACCACATTTTTCCGTCCAAGCGACATTAGTCTAAGCATCGACCAATCATCAATCTATCTAGTTGTAACTTACCACATAAATAAAGCGTGAAGTAGCGACTACATGCTCACAAAACGTGGTTTCAGAAGCGTAATTTTTTCTTATTTTCCAATATGTGGCGTCACAATTTTTTCACTGATTTACAGAGAAGTGATTTGCGAGCTATTGTTCACAGTGACATTTTCATGATTCAAATGTCACTATGAGAGTCCCAGCAACTGGCTACATTGCTTTGTGTAAATCAAGGAAAACGCCTATTTGGTTTCTTGGCCTAATTTAATAACACAAAAATTATCGTGCCTTTGAACATTTATGTACTCAATTAATTTTAAAATTTCACAATCTATGCATTATTTAAACTTAGGCAGTGCTTATTTGCCACCTCTGCATGTCCGAAATGCATCGCGTATCGACACAACACAATACGTAAGAGGAAAATTTACCGTTTACAAAATGTCTACTGACTGGATATTTTACTTTTTTAAAATATCTATAGACTGATATTTGCCTTTTTGTACCGATTATGCGATGCAATTCGTTGTATTCGGGACAGGGACACACACACACATGGACAACCGAACACAGAATTATTGAGTGGATAACCTGAAAGGTTACTTAAAAGATTTCATTGTGAATCCCGTCATAATATAAATCCTTGTTATCGCGCAAAAGATATCCCCCATTAATTGCGGGGAAGTCTTCAAAAAAAAATCGAAATCCTCTTCAAACAAAGGATATACCATCTTTTCCCTTGCGGAGGAAGTTTTGATCTGATGCTTAGATATGATATTCCGTATATATGCCCGGAAATGAAGTATATGGAAAGGGAATAAGACAATCGTACTCTGCCAACAAGGAGCACATTTATTTCTCCTTTACATATTACCGATACCGGCTGGGCCCACTGCGGGGAGAATCTACGAGATTTGTACATCTGAAAATGGGGTCTGCCTCAAGATGTGTATCATGATTGTTATATTCATCTTCATCCGGTATTCGCTCCTCCATAACGTTTTCCTCTCCACAAGCCTTGGTGGTACATAAAAAATTCTAACATTGCTCGCGCCGCAACATAAATTTCCAGGAGTCCCCGTTTCCGGAACAATTCCCTGATATACTGCACGGGGCCACATATTCATCACTTACAAACTGCGCCTGACTGAACATAAATTGAAAATGAAATCATTGTTAGGGCATGTCTCGCTGTTCTCATTTAGAACGTGCACAGAGCTGGGAAATTATCGCCCGCGTACCCAAATGCCACAGCTACAACCCACCCCACCGAGCCCCCCCTGATAAATACGCACCAAGATATGTATGTTTTCCTTGGTTGATTGGAAAACTGCTGCCCCAGCAGCGAGACAAGAAACATGTCAATGGGGTACTATATCCATGTGGAGGCACAATAAGTAATCCCAGTGATCGCCAATGAGCCCAGGTCCTTCGAATTCCTTACTTACCCCGCAATCGCGAGTTAATGGTATTTTTCTGCGTTTATGCTCCCCTCGCAATTGTTTAGTGGAACAAATGCTGAAATGTTGCTTCTACCCGCAGATGGGAAGTTCAATCAATTCCTTAATGCTGGTCGAGAGGCTCTCGTGGAACTGCTGGCTGCTTTTTAACCCACTCTTTTCTATCAACATGAATCCTGGGAATCCGTGTCCTTTTCAAGATTATTGTATCGATTGGCTTTTAAAGGGCTTTAGGGAAAAGTACTGAAACTTTCTGGACACGGGATGAAGTTCTTGTTGCTTGAGACATTTTTCGCAATATTTGTACCGCGAAAAATAAATTACATGTATTTGTGGTCATTGCGGTTGGTTGAAGTTGAAGTTGTGGTCAGGCTGATGGATTTTACCAGTTTAATTTTGTTTAATAGTACCATTCTAAATTTACACGATTTTTTTTTTAATTTTTATCAGCTGTGAAAGTATGAATGGTACAGCGGTGATTTCTGCCCTAAAACTAACCGTTAACGAAATATTCGCGAAAACTCGTTCTTTTATGGACCCACCCATCATACATAAAATACGACACACAACGGCTCTCGCCAATATTGGTTTTCCAACACAAAGTAGCTCTACATTTCTTTGGAAAAATGCTGTATGAGTTATTGTTCCGGGCGGTATTTAAACAAGAATTTTTAAAGCAGACTATAAATGCTAGAGAAGAAGCTTCTAAAATGAAAATAGCTTTAAGTTATTGCAATTAGTATTAAAGCAATAGTATCTCATGACTCACAATTTTTTCAAATCTCACAAATCGCTACCGCAAATATTTCTTTTCACATCATGATAATAATAATTTTATTTGAAGGAAAACCGAAGATTACAAATCTTACACAGCACAATTTCAATTCATTTAATTGCTTGGAGCAAGACTACTATTCTACGTAAATAATTAAGCTACTACTACTATTTATATGAATAAACAACGAAAGAGGTAAGAAAGAAAGAAATTAATAAGTCACACAATAATAAATTAATAAGTAATAAACAAATATAATGACGAAATGAAAATAAAGAAAAACTAAAAGAACACGACACCTGCACACATCTATAAAGCCAACCCGAGTATCAGCTTACGGAAGGAAGAAGATTCCATTAACGGATAGCCTGGACAAAGAAACAACACTCGCCAAAGTGTGAGGTGCACCTAGGTACAAGGAGCTGCAGTCCTGTGATCGAACGCAAGAACTTCAGCCTTTCAAACAAGTACAGTGTATGTTTGCTATATATTAACCTGTGGAGGAATAAAAGTTCTTGCCTCGTCAAGTATGTTTCAATGATGTGCCAAGAACTAACATAAGTTAGTATACTCTGATACATTCTTATTTCTGGGAATCCTGTAAAAGTTTCTGCCAACATCACTCAATGCCGTTTCAAGCATTCTCGCACACACTGAGTCCAAGCTGGTGAAAATATTGCTGCCGTACAAAAAATGCGGCAGTACAACAGCCTTCGTCAGCTTAAACCGTATCCGAAAGGGTACACTATCCGAGCTAATCCACAATTGACGTAGAGAGCCCTAGACTTTTCTCAATAATTGATTGAATATGTGAGCAGCAGCTTAACACAGAGTTCATATGAACATCCATACCGAACAATGTCATTTCCCAAACTTCACTCGTGGTAAATCACTGAGGTCAAGCGGTCTTCTGTAAACTATTAAGCAGTAGGGTTGAGATGGGTTAAGAGCGAGGTGATTTAGTTTAGACGACATATAAATACTATCAAGATCCTCGTTGATTCGGTCAATGCAGTCTTCACTAAGTCTTATCGGTCTACTCAAATATATTTGCATATCATCAACATAGAGATGAACAGACGTTTTCTTGATCACCTCAGGGAGGTCATTTATATATAAACTATATAAAAGCGGACCAAGTATAGATCCTTGAGGGACGCCACGAGAGAGATGTATCTGCGAAGACAGTCGATTACCCACTTTAACAACTTGGTTACGTTTTGCTCTCCACGAGTTTTATTGTTGACCACGAGAAGTTGAAGTCTCTGTTAAGTTTGTTTAATACATTTGTGTGAATGATAGAGTGGAAGGCCTTGCTTAAGTCTAGAAGAACTGAAGTCGTTAAGTAATCTTTGTCAAGTGCTTCGTGAATGTCAGATGTGATGTTTAATAATGCAGTGGCCGGGATAAAGCCCAGATTTCCATACTGACAGCAGATTCTTCTTCCCAACATATTTCATAATTTGACTGTACATAATTTTCTCCAGTATCTTTGCCAGAAAAAACAGCGAACTATCAGCAGACAGAAGTCTTTGGATTCAGTTGGTGACGCTTTTTTAGGTATTGGGGTGATTAAGGATTGTTTCCATTGAGATGGAAAATCAGATGTGGTTAGAGAGCGGTTGAAAATGTGCAGAGAGGACTAACAATATAAGGTCCAATTAGTTTGAGGAATTTTGGAGCAACGGTATCTGGCCCAACGGCACTTGATTTGATCGAATGCATTACCTCAAGATTTTCAGAGGCCAGAGGTGCATCGAAAGCTAAATCCCCCACCAAGATATTGAACTTCTCCATAACTTCATGAGTGAACGTCCGCAATAGAGCTGTTATTAGCAAAGAAGTCTTTCAGGGTATCTTGGTCTAAACTAGTCCTACTTGGTCCGTCGCCGTATAAACCCAAATTGCAAATATTTCTCCACAATTTTTTCGCTGGTGATTTTGTGTCCAATTTTGATTCGTAGTATGCTTGCTTAGGTTTGCGAGTCATTGTTGTAACCTTGTCACGAATGACCTTTGTACTGAAATTGTGTTGATGGATCACGATCAAAAAATACATACACTACCCAATAAGCTGCGCAAACTTCAGTTGTATCTACATGTGTTCATGTCGCGAAGACATGCGCGAAGCTGCGTGGTTCCGCAATTATAATATAAGGGGATGCTATTGTTATTGCGCCAACAACGTCATGTACGACGAAATTATTTTCGCAACGACGACCGAAATTTTCAAAAGCATTTGAATTTCTTTAACCAAATGAGCAAATATCAAACTGTATCATTCTCCGTAATTCGTGCAATTAATGCCCCTGTTTTTTATGTTTATTATATTGCCCATCTTATTCCCTTTCCAAAATAGTACAACATGTCCAAGTAGAGAAAGGACATACAAATTAGATCAAAAGACAAAAATAATATAATAATGTTCCAATTTACCATGAAAATATCGATTTAATGAATCATCCTGTAACTCGCAAACAGTTGAGATTTACCCCCTCATGTAGTGCTTTTTAGAGTACTATTACCCCACACACTTTTGCATGCGTTGTAAAGAAACACCCTGTATACTTTACTATACATATGTAATTAAACTTCCTGCTGTCGTACGTATTACATACTATCGACATACAATATCCTGCGGTGTGCTTCGTGCTAATACATAAATTTTTTCCATTATGCCGTATTCGAACCATTGCATTGGTGTATACCACAAAATCAATTTCATTATTTTATAGCTTATAAGGTGCCTAGGGTGAGACCGTACCGCAATCGCTTCAGTAGGAAGTAACATAGATAGTATTAAAACCATAAAAACCTTTTCGACAAATTACTCTTTTATTAATAAGAATTCTGACCATCATCCACACAAACAAACGCAAACACATTTTTCATTTTAGCGTTCACGAGAGGTTTAAATTCGATATTTGGGAAAATTTACACTCTACGCTTTTAAATATACCTAAATACTTTTAAGCAATGCATTGCTGAATTCTTTTGAAATATTATATTAACATGTCGTATTTTGTTGATGGTTTTCTTTGTGTTGAATGCATTTATGTGTCCGGCAAAATTATTTAAAATTTATATTCGTAAAAAAAATCCCTTCAAATAGATTTTAAGTACATATTACCTAATTAGTTATGTTACAACCATACTTAAGACTAATGAATGTTTAATTCGTTTTTTACAAACCGAGTAGATAAGAGCAAGAACTTATTTGAACTCCGTAAAAATATGATTGTGTGTTTCAATATTTCGCGAAAGAAACTAAGTTCAACTATTTATCAGAACCAAAATGTATTTCTGCGCAAATGTTTGAGTAGCCATATATCGGCCCCTGTTCTGATTCTAAATTTAAAAAATGCGTACCTAATATCTATTCCAAATATTTAAACATCTGTATTTCTGTTCTAATACAAAATTCTATGGCTGAAACTTTCGATTAATATGTTTGAAAGTACGAAAAATATGGAGTGTGTTTTTTGTTCCAAATAATTCGTAAGCACACAATTTCGTGTGCCCAAATATTCTGCGAATATACCCGAAAGCGTATGTTCATATGTCTCTAGATTCAAGATATGTATGTATGTATGTGGATACTATAACACAATGCAGACATGCTGCTTCAAGCCATTCCATTCTACCTAGTTAAGTAAATCTTGGATGCATGGGAATGGGGAATGCTTCTAAATAACCATCCAGGCCTCACTTTAATCAAATTTGACGAACAATTTATATACGTAGCGCCCAAAGGGGGTTCACTTAAAAGCAATGACACCAAATTTCTGACATATCACATTAGACCAGACGGGCACAGGGCCAAACAACCCTTGTTAAAATTCTGAGAGCGTTTGGTTCGAATTTGTAGATAAGTCGTTACGACCCGAGGATCGGCCGGGAGGCAATGAAAGTAAGGTAATCTATTCCACCTCTGGATGAAAACAATTTTACGTAATGGAATGAATAAAACGCCGAGGAATGCGACCTCGTCGCCCTTGCTATTATCCTGCTGTAACAGCTAGAAGCACCTATCAGAACTTCCTTAAATTTTTTCCTTTCCCCTTTATGCGTGGACGCGTTGTCACATTGGCATGAGTTTTCAAAGTGCCAGCTTTCAGATGCGAAATTAATCAAGAAAATCGAAATGGGATTAATGCTGCGCTATGCTTAAGAGTAGTCCCAGAACGGGAAGGTATGTAGGTGTATTATTGTTTTATGGAGGTTTTTTGCAAATGAGTAATTTAAATGTCGCTGGCACTCGGGCAGCATCTGTCACTGTGTAAGCGTTTTATGAGTTCTTACAATAAAAAAAATACAAGAAAAGTTTGCGTGACTTGAAACTGGAAAGGACTTTCGACTCAGTCTCATCTTCGGGTTTATGGTGCTAAAGTTGGAAGAAAATGGCAATATCCAGCACTTTTAAACGGATTTCGATTCCCAAAAGAAACTCAATAAAACTACGGTGCTTTCGAGACGTACAGTTTTGGGACTGGCAATTTGCCCTGCAGTAAAATTTAATTCTTTTTTTTTGTGGACCTCCACATGAACTGCTGTATCTTCTAATGGAGGAAAGTCTCTGTTGGCCATCCCACAATATATCTAATCTACATAATTTCAATTAAGTACAAATTTAGTGGCTTTGTGAACTTTTTAAAATTCTTCAAGACGACAGATTTCGTTAGTCGTTGTGCAGCTCCTTGATTCAATTTTCAATTTGAAAATAGTCTCAGTATCATACTGATGCTCTAATTTCTTTCAATTAAAGCATGCCTGAGGTAGAATAGTTGCCAAGTATTTCATTTGAACGAACGGTTATACAAAAACTTTTTCTCCACACATATTTTACCGAGTAATTCCTCAAGTCATAACCGTCAACCGTACTTAGATTTTCTCTCGTTTGAAAGAAGAAGTTACACTTTTCAGTTAAGTGGCACAATTGCAGAGTTTTATTCAAGGAGACGTACCAAAATTCAACAACTTTTTAATTCCAGAAGCCCCATAACTAGAGCTACGCGCAACTGAACGAGAAGATCTTTTAATTAAGTTGTTCAGGTTTCCATCGTACTACGATTTTCACAATATTTATATGCAGCCACATCTGCATCGTACTATAGCTGAAGGAGGATTTCAAGATTTGCAAGTCACTTTTCGTCGTGTGCAGGATTCAATAGTTTCCATTATTTCTGCATTCTTTCTCTAGCGCCACTCCTGCATCTTGACATTGAAATTAGTTCCAACTCTGTTGTTCCACGCGCTTTTATACTTTCGGCTTACTGTCGACTGTCGAGTTTCGTGGGAGTGTGTTGTATCTAATGTGTCACTGCTTCTCCTATGACATTCCTCTATAGCGCTATTTCTCTGACTTTCTTTCAAGATGGGAATAATCGCATTTGAGACGACAATAAAAGAAGCCTCCTAGCAGAAGTAGGAAAGCAAGGCAGATGGGTTTATCGGGAAAGCGCTCACGCAGAATGTTATGTTTAAAGAAAAACCACTTCATAAATTAATTGGTTTTGCTTTACGGAAAGAAATTGCTTCGTGGACATACACTGTCCGCGAATGAATTGAAACAAATTTTTAAATTTAAACATAAAGTTCTTAAGTTCGTCCCGAAATTTGTATTTACCTAATATTTCAGATTAAAAAAAACTTTGCTGTGCTATCGCTTCAACTTCAATGCTTCCAGTTTTCTATACCAGGGTGGGTCACTATTCAAAAATGATTGCAATTTCGCTACGATAGCTGTGTTCCTTTTGTACCCGCTATCTGAAGTGGAGGAAAAGCTCACTCGAAAAGAATTATATTATAAATAAATATTTTATTATATAGAAATGAAAGAAATGTTTGGTGGATAAGGCAATAAATGTCTAATTTTTTCCGCAGAGGAACTTAATTCATGCAAACCTTGTTTACATCTGCTAGCTGATACTTTTATCAAAACTGACATAAACTTTTTACAAATTGGGTTTGCCGTTACCTGGGGTATTATAGATAAACTAGATGAATGACTTATCCTGCTCAAATATCTGAGGTGATATGTTCTCTTTAATAAATGTTTGTTCCAGAATAAGGTACAAAAACTAACGCAGCTGACATTACTACGTATTTATAACGGTTCTCAGTGGGTGCCAAAGTGAAACACGTCTTGTTTCGAGTAAGGTTTATTACGAACTGTCTGTACATATTGAAATGAAGCCGCTAGGAACTGATATCTCTGAATGTCTAGTATCTTTTCATTAAACTAGAGTCACATGTACTAAACTTCATACAGATTCGTCCGTCCTAACGTATAATTCACCCGATTATAGAATTTGAATTTACATTCTAGCGTCAGTTGCCAACAGCTTTTACAAAACCAATATAAGAGAATGCAATGTAAATATCCGAGAGGCGGTAGAAACGTTTCGAGAAAATTCTCTCCCACGAACGGTTTTCAAGTCACACCAATGATTTTAAAGTTATGGTCCTGAGCAACATCTCAGCGGTGCCGACCATTAATCACCTAGCATAAACAAAGCGTATTCTGTAGTCTCACGATATTACATCGGCACATTCTTCAAAATTCTCCAACCACTTCCGAAAGCACAAATTGTCATTACCAGAAAAAGTCATGAGTGAATTTTCGACATCTCGAAAATTGAAAGTCCTTAAACTTAAGGTTTCTTCGAGATCGCTGAACTGCGATATTTGCTTTTTCAGTTTTGCTACATATTTCCTGTTTTGCTGCAGCTTCTTTCGCAAAATATCTATTTCTGCGTCCAATCCCTCGTCGGTATTATCTTCAACCGTGGTTTGGCTTAACTCCTCCGACTCAGCCTGTGCCGGTCCTGGTGTCTGTAACGTGGAAGATGATGCTCAATCTCCGATGGGGATAGTTTACGTACAGCTTCTTCAAGTCTCAAGGATAGGATCCATTTTACTCCTACAGTTGGTTGTCTCAGTAGTCCCAGTTTCTCTTTAAGCTGACTGCACGTGGCGTTCTGTAGGAATCGTTCTACGTGAGCTCCCATGCTGACAATGCCATATAAAATGATGCACCCATTGAATAGCCGAAAGTTTTTTATGGCGAATTAAACACTTCACATACAAATCGAACGAGAAAAAATTCAGGAATTATTGCCGTGGTACAGATCTTACTTTTGATAAACTGTAGTATTCATAACGGTTCTCATTGGGTGCCAAAGTGGAACACATCTTGTTTCGAGTAAGGTTTATTACGGACTGTCTGTAGGTACATATTGAAATGAAGACGCTAGGAACTGACATCTCTTACGATCTAGTACCTTTTCATTAAGCTAGGGTCACATGTACTAAACTTCTTAAACTACTACTAATGGGTTAGAAGACTATCGTCTAAAGATTTTCAGGTAAAGCATGATAGAAAATATCTTAATGGGTTAGAAATCCTCTAAAAGGTGGCAGTTTAAGACTGCTTTACATCTTTTATAGCTGATGTATTTTTTTTATTTTTACCCATAGTTCACAATACACTGAAGAATTCGTTAATATTTGCAATTAAAAAACGTTCTGTTTTTCGAAAGTTGAGGGTATTGTTGCGAAAATATTTTTATTATGTGGCGTCGATAGGATGCGTATCCTATAGTGGATAACCATATTGGATCCGCCATCATGAATTTCCGATTATCGATAAGATATTCGGGATCAGCGACCATGAAATCCCCTCTGTGTGTATTCATTAACGCGAAAATCAGTTCATTAACCGCACGTGCTTAGGTATGTCACTTTTCATCCCCGTTCTTTTGATTGGTTGACTGCAATAGGAACGGGCGATTTTTGCGTCGTATGTACAGCAAATAAAATCAGTTCTACACGAGTTAATCATAGAAAAGTCTGATAGATACGGATCAACTTGAAGCCGCACAAACGCTACCTTTTTTGTCTGTTTAAATTGTGATTGCTTCAATAAAGTGATATGTTGTCTTCGTATGACTCTTGGTAAAAATTGCTCAGGATTGTAACTATCTTGTAGTCTGTCATTATGGTCGATACTGTGTGACTAAAGACATTGTATCAGAAGATTTCAAAGTCACGCTTAAACCGACCGTGTTTAGTCTCTACAGCCCACTTAAACATGGTCATTAGTCTAGATTTGTAGGCTCTTCATTGGTAAGTCAATTCAAAATCTGCCCCTTCTGCGGGCAGGGGTGAAAACACTCCGTAATTAGCATATGAGGGGAGGGAGTATTTAGCTGCATAATGGTTTAAATATATTGCATGCATCACTTATAGTTTGCCAGAAAGTGCCGAGTAACATAATATTCGTAACGCAAACTTTCTGAACATCGCGAGATCTGAAAAAAATTTTTGGTGCACTTAGCTAAGATTTGTAATCCCCGAGTGTTCTTACCTATAGTAGTGAGAATACCCACACAATTTCAGCTTTATACATACATATTTGGAAGTATGTATGCCCGGCAGGCGCTAGCTCCTAGTCTATAAGCAATTCACATTCCAATGCCGTTGGATTTCCTTTCAACCTAACGACAAAGGACAATATGTCATAGGGTTTCCGGGATTTTCTGGCTACTTACTTATCTGCACACTGTTTTCACTGGTGTCTACACAAGAATTTATAAAAAGTTGGACAATGTCCGCTGTGAATGATTTATATATAGGTAAATAATTTTCTGCCAAAACGTGCGTTAGGTTCTAAGGCAGGATTAGCTTTTTTATTGCCTGTCCCGCCAATTAATAGAATAAGCTAAAAAAAACAAAAAACTATGGTAGTTTCAGAGATGATTACAAAAAGAAAATAATAGGTACAATTAGAGTTGCCTCTAAATTTTTAGAAAAATTCCAATTGAAATAGCCACTAGTCACTACAATTTCGCATGACTTGAGCATACTTGTCATAACAAAAAATATTGACATTTCTCCACTACTAATATACTCCTCAATCACAGTTAATTGGTTTTATTATCCGTTAATAGTTTTTTATAAGGGTAAGGACTCCTTTTTAATTGGCATCATTTTTAATTAAATTCCTTGTGACGGTAACGATGAAATTGTGCCCTCAACTATTCAGCGCCCTCCAGTGATTACCCTTGCGTTATTTCTTCTTATCACGAAAAGATGTTAAAAAGAAAGACCCGAAATAATTTTTTTAATTTGACATTTCACGAGGGAAAATAAAAAATACACATAATCATTTATACACAAGTTTTCGTTTAAGGTAAGACTCCTTTTATTTCCTTATTATGCAGATCATAGTATAGCTGTCTTCGCGCCTATAATACCTAAAGGCACACAGTCGAAAAAATTGTGCAAACTTTTTTCTCCAAAAAATACATGGTTAGTATATGCACAACGCAACGAATTGCTCAAATTTTAGTTGCATATATGTTCTCGTCACGAAAACATATATGAAGCTTTATCTTCTAAATACACGACGAAATTATTTGTCCAAGTCGTGCGTTGAGAGATTTCGGATTGTTTTCTATTAAGCACTTAAAGGGAGAAAAGGAAAGGGATAATATTTAATAAAAAAACAAAAAAACAAGTTCTCTCAGAAACTTTAAATTGTGAGAAACAAAAAACACTCTGCGGAAAGTTATAACGGACGGAATGCGATGGAAACACTTACAAATGCATATGTGAAATACAAGATCTGCGAGCGCAGGCTCTTATTCTTTTCACTTTCGCGGTTTTTGATTTCAACCAATCAGATAATCAGACATATATTTCCCATGTTGTTGCTGTTATTTCCCATTGTTGTTGTTGTAAATACCATTGAGCAGCAAATGTTTCAATGTACGAAAGCAAACACCATCCCAATATAAAAGTTTATAAAAAAATAATATTTCCCTGGCAACCCTAATTTGTGCACAACTTTTTGTCTTTCTTACTCATCTATAATTTTACTGATGTGTGGTATACTGGTACTTTTCTGATGCATATGAAAAAGATAAAATGATTTACCTATATTTCTTTATCATGTAAAACACAGATTTTAACATGATTTGTTCCTGTGCTTCCGAACTTTATATTAGGTTAACTTTGACCACACACTAGAAAAATATTGGTGTCAATGGCCAATTTTTCGCTCGTGTATGGGACCCTTAATGCGCGATTACATTAAAGCGCAAAACTTTACAGCACCACATTTTTCAAAATCAGTCTACAATTTCCAACTACAAACGTGGTAAATACCAAGAAATTTAGCATAAACTATCGTTCATTAGAAGTCCAAAAGCTGTCCGGCATGCCGTATACATTTCCACTTTTTGCTTTAAATTGATCTAATTAGGGCTAACAAGTCGTTCCTCAAAATGGATTGGAACCCTTTCGGAGTTAAGTCATCCCAGAAAGAAGAAGAAAGAGTTGCTCCTCCAAAAACTAAGCGCGGTTTTAAATAGCGCTTTCCCAATGCGAACTGCTTCTTAAACAGATCATGGCAAAGCTTTTAAAACACGTAGAGTTTCCTCAATCACTTTCAAACACTGCGGGTGCACGTGCTATGACTTGTAATTGAAGGCTAACTGCCCCTAAATGGAAAAAATTCGGAGGGACCACTGCAATGTGAACAATTTTGTTAATTGGAGGGAAAAGCACCTCCCAAAATAAGTATCTACGTTGGGTAATAGGACTTGAACTGGCTCTGAATTTCAGGAAACAATGTTGATTTCAAGGAAACAGGAAGTTGTAGCCTACAACTCAACCGTCAATTATTTTCAAAAGCTTATTAAGGCTCCCATAGACGATCGAACAAATTGTGCAAACTTTTGTTTCCCAAAAAATACATGATAAGCCATACACTACGCAAAGAATTGCGCAAACTTCTATGTTCTCGTCGCGAAAACTTGTGTTGCGAAAACAACGTACAATTCAACGCCTCCCGTTGCATAAAGGTTTTCAAACGCGTTTGAATTTCATCAACCTGATGTGCAACGCACCAAACTGAACCATACTCACGAAATATGATGGCACAGCGGCCTGCGGTGTGTAAATTGTTTGCCCGTGTATGGGGCCCTTTAAGCCCCGCATAGACGGTCGAACAACTTGTGCAAACTTTTGTTTGCCAAAAAATACATGACAAGCCATACACTACGCAACGCATTTCGCAAACTTCAGTTGCATCTACATGTATGCTTCGTCGCGAAAACATGTATGAAGGTGCGTGTTCCGCAACAACACTAGACAATTCAAAGACGATATTATTGTTGTTGCGCCAATATCGGCATACACGAAAAAATAACTTGTGCAACGCCGCCGCCCGCCCAGATCATGCAGACATCTCACAGGAAATGAAAGGGATTAAAACATGTACAACCTGTGCCTGTGCATATACATATATATTAACTAGCCGAGTTGCTTTCTCGTTATTGCATTACTCATAAAGGAAAGGTACACAAGTAAATTCCTATTAGCAAAGCCTCTCTCTGTGTAACTGTGGGCAATATACTCTGCGTGTGTCCTATCTTGGGATAGAGAATCTACTAAAAAGGTAATCATGTGCAGGTACCGATTCAGATGAATTAATGGTGATAATTCCCTAAAAGCTGCCCATTTGCAAGTTGTTGATTAACTGTTAATACTATAGTGAAGGAATGTAATTGTTAGTTCCAGTGCAGCGCAGCGTCTTGACAGTTGCAAATTGTGTACAATAACTGATAAATCTCGCCTTTATAATGGCTATTTAAGGCTTATGAAATATTTTACAGCTCAGAGACATTCATATTACAGAGCCCACAAATGCTGAACTACATTACCATTCTGACATCATCTTTATTTAAATTCTCTATAATTTTATTAAATTTTGTTAGAGGGCTGACGTAATTCGAAACAAAAGACGTGCATATGTATAGTACATATGGAAGGGTAGGTAAACATTTTGATTCACGTAAGTTGACAAAATGTATGTTTAAGCGCCGTAACACATGGTACTGCTTGTAATAACAAAGAACAACGTATTCAATTGTTCTAACTTATAAAAATACCAATATGAAGATTTCCGTACGGTTAGAAATCTTTAATAATTTATTTTGGATGGAATAAAGTCAGGTGTAACTTTACATTCTTTTTCTTGTTAATTATTTTTTCCAAAACATTTGATCACGCTAATTTTACAAGGTTTGTAATTTCATTTTCGCAAACTTATATTTTAATATACATACGCTAGCGGAAACCATTTCGATGGAAATGGATACAGGTACCCGTATATTCTCCTTTTAGCGAAATTCTTGGACTTCATGTACGCGTAAGGCAAACCACATGTTTACTGACATGCATAATTTATCCTAGTCCGTTAAGGGATCTACCATATTTATAATTTTAAAAAAATCGATTTTTTTTATTGCATTTTCGTAAAGTCTATATACACAGAAATATCACATTAAAATTTTATAAAGATCGGAGCAGTGTAACTGTATTTTTGTCTCAAAATTAGTCGAGTTTAAAATTTTGATATAACAACATCTCTGCGCGTTTGTTTATAATCGAGAAGTGTGGAGTGCGGCCGACGCAGCACTGATGCCTCCAAGGAAGCCAGAACATATCCCAGGAACGCTACTTTGGATGAAAATGTCTCTACTTTCGGAAAAAACTTAAACTTTTACAACCCTCATTAGAACGCCGAAGAGGGGTGGCGGGGAAGCAACCCATTCTATTTAGGTTTGTCAGAACATAATTAGCCTTTCCTAAAAATATTATGATATTATTTTTTAACTTGTTCTCGCTATAACTTAAAAAGTATTAACTTCACGAAAAAAGCTCTTTACATATAACTAAATAGAGAATTTCGGGATCTGACAGATTGTTTTTAACTTTTTCCTCTAGCATCTTTAAAAGATGAAATAATTACGAAAAACTATTTTCCGACTAATCCTAATATACTAACTATTGCAATCACGCCAATCCTGCCAGACGTCGAGTTTCCAAGTATTCACAAAATTGTAGCCTTGCAGGCACAGGCACGTAGGCTTTCTACACCCTGACCCTACGCAAGCGTAGGCAGTCATCCTGTACAAATTCTGCATGTCCTTCTAGTTTCTTGACCAATAATTTTCACAAAAAAAGTCGTCACAATCTACCTCTAAATTGGTGTTATCCGACGGAAAATTGCTGTTATCCGATTGTTCCGAAGATAGTGGGTTCACATTTCAATGATTACATTTATTATTGAAGTTTGTAACTACATATTTTTCTATATAATAAGTGAATATAAGTATAGGAGTATGCCTATTGTGGACTTAAGTTTACTTAAGATGGTGTAATTTAATAACTTTCGTGCTGCGTAATGACCAAGTCACAAATTTGTTTAAACTAATATTTAGAGACTTGGAGTGATCTGTGAATTAATGTTGCAGTTCGTAGGAGGGATAGACTTGGCTTTTGAAGAGATCTCACAACTTTGAACAATCACAACAATAACAAGGCTTGGCCACATTTTTACATGAAATGTTTTTGATGGGATCTCACTTCTTTTTGTAGATAGATTAACTATTTTTCCGCATCCTCTTATCCATTCTCACCATCATCATACTAATCAATAGCATTCGTGAGTTTTTGAGACAACATCAAAGTGATACATAATCGTGAAATATTCTCTCGACTGTCTGATTATTATAATATTAAGTAGAAAAACAGTTGGTTTACCACCTACAAATAAATTTTCTTGTAATAATTAAACTGTGGAAACAGTAAGACTAGCTGAATACCAGATTTGATGAAGTTTCTAGTTAATCTATTTTCACCTGTAGAATGTGCAGCCCCCCAACTGTGCATACCAGATTTCAAGATTTTAGGTCTGCTAGAAATATCTTGTGTTTTTGATGATCTGTCAGCGAGTCAGTGGGGAAATACGAAATATTAATGGTCTATATATTGTTAACGATATTAGTTAGAAGCTTGTAGTTTAGGAGGTTCCGATTTTTCCTCTAATCCGCAACAAAGAAACAGGGTCTTCAAAATGGCCTGAGTTGGTTCGGGAAAAATTAGTACGACAGTGCTTACTCGACCTTACGGGGTCACGGTACATTCCTTCATGTACCTACTAGTATACTTTTACTTACTCCAAGAGTTCTTTGCTTTTAAAAGAACTCGCCAATAACATCGGTACAAAAAAGGCCAGCCAAGTGCGTGTCCAACACGCATCAACTTAGCGTGTATAATATAATATATATGTATAATATTCACATGCATATTGTGGGAATTTTGTTAAATAAGTATATACGTATTATTAACAAATAATGCAGTTTTTTTACTGAATATCTCTACTCAGTAGATCACTGCTATTAAAAGCTGAAAATTGTAGATCACCAAAAAATTTTTGTTCACATATCTTGCTCAAAATAACTTTCGTTGAAAGTATTTATAAAGATTTTTTAATCACATGGTTCAAAAAAGTTTGGAACATATTTTTAACGAATTTAGGAGCTCTTATCTCACGACCTATACATTTAATGCAAAGAAGTCTCCGAAAAACCTCTATTGCATTTTTAAAGAACTGTCCGACAATACTCACAATGCAATAGGGTGCGCGAAAATAAAAAATTTCATCCCTCAGTTCTATATATGGAAATTAAATTTTTTTTGTGATCTAATTACACAATTAAAATAGTGTAAAATTTCATCCGAATTGATGGGAAGATGGCGCAGTTATAAGACTGTAACATATGACGAAATTATAAGGGATTAACCGCACTCAACACCGCTGATAGTGATTTTTGGAAGATCTTCAGGCCTGCAGGCACAGATTTCAGTTTATATTTTATAAAGTTTACACCCCACCAAAAAAACTGTGCCAAATACTGGTGCGAGTAACACTTTCGTAATTAAATTATAGGCGGCGGATGAATTTGCTAAAATTTGCGGTTTAAGCGGAGCCGATAGAATTCAGATTTAAGTTATTAAGATTTAAGTTATTAAGAAATTAGTTACCTTGTAATAGTAAGAAGAATTCTAGCTTGGAGTAATAAGTAAGTATTAGAAACAAGTCCTTTAGAATATCAATGAGAAGTCAAAGGGGAAAATGTTCAACATTTTCTTTACGATAAAAATCCGTCATGGAAATCAGATGTATTCTGGATAATTCTGACTTGGAAGATATACCAGAAAATCACGACCAAATGTCCTAAATCAATATACATATTTACCTACTTCAGAACTATTTCTCTACTTTTATACGAAGGAAATCCGCCCCAAATCGATTCATCCGTTAGTGGACTTCATGGTTTTCTTTAGTCGGGAGTTGAAAACTCAACAACGGGTGCACTTATAACAAATTCCATCACTAGAAGGTGCTTTTGGAGCTACTGTACAGAAGCAAATTGTTTTACATTTGAGCTGCGGTAAACAGTTTCCATAAGTATTAAAAACTATAGTTTTCGCAAAAACGGTTTTTAATATTCCAGGCATGTAATGAATTCACAAAATTGATTGAAAAAACACGTAAGTTTCCGTCCCGGAGGTTTTTGATGGCGTCCAGTTGCATCTGGAGAATGTGCAGTTTCTGGAAAGGAAGCATAGAACAACTGAAAGTTTGCTTCTGGTATTTTTTGCTTAGAGGAATTTAAGAATACGTATTGAAAGAATATACATATAAGGGTAAATCGAAATGACTTCCATCTTTCCAGGCTGTTGGTATAAAGTGTAATTTCTCAATAAGTTTTAATATTTTTCTTGAGCAGCTGTTTGCGACATTCACATGTTAAGAATAAAATGCAGAGGTCTTCTGCTTTGGGGATCAGAAGAATCAAAATTTTAGGTTTTAGGAATAACTAAAAGAGCAAGGGTACAGGAGAGACAATAATTTTACATTTTTCATACCGGAAATCCCAAAAACTTTGAAACAGATTGAAGAGGATCCGCGCCACTGTGTTTTTATCAAGTAGTCAATGTGAACTGATTTCAATAGAATCCATAAGACATGACAGCGGTACCAACACTGATGGTTGTATATGTTCATTAAAATTTGGTGTTCCCACCGAGGAGGCCAACGGCCAACGGGGGCCGCTAGTGAAACGGTGACTCGAGGCAAATGACACGATTTTACAATCTCTTTCTTAGCTACAGTTTGTATTTGAAAAGTTTTCCAATTTGCTGTAGATGTGTTTCGGGCAACCAACTTAATTGATTCCACGGGGGCACCGTCATGGTTCATGACGAAATCTTGCGCCGTGTCTTGGTCTCATGAATTCCGTGTTTCCCGGAAAATAAAATCTGGGTGAAATTTGTGGTCGGGTCTTCGAATAAATTGTGTAACACACACCGATAGACAAGAAGAATTCGCGTGTCACGGCTCCAAGGACGAGGAAAAGCACCATTAATGCCCGAAGAGAAGCCACTGCAAATATGAATGTAGGTAAGTATGTTGTTATCGGAGCAATGCAGTAGTCCACACAAACCGGGAATTTGCAACCGCGCCAGTATTACGCAACCGGCTTTCGGTCGGTTTCGAATAAAGGACGAGTAGGAGTCGCGGCTTAAGTAACATAATGGCGTTGTTAATTAAATGGAAAGTCATTGTAAGCAAAAATAAACCCCGTCCCGGCTGGCAAAATTCGCTTTGCAGGCAGGATCGATCCATTTTGCACTCCGAATCGGTGCAAAAAGGATAACGAAGGGACGAAATTTCCATGATGCTGAGTGGTGGAATTTTTCTGGGTTGAGCACTGTGCCACGACTGTCGCCTCTGCATGCATGTGTATGGGTGCTATTCAGGAACTTCCTAGTGCTGACAGGCCGGAACGACGAGGTACGGACGACTTGTGCGTTTTCTCTGCCGAGTGTCAAGGACGTGCACTCAGCGAGTAAGGAGCGCATAGAAGACACCTTGTAGCGGATTCATTTCGGAGGAGCCTTGGCTCCCACGCCCTTGTAGATTTTACTTCAGTGGCTCGTAATTTACTCTGGTAAATTTTGCCTGTATTTAAAGTGGCCCCGCATTAAAGCCCACACCACACGACTGAGGAGAGCCACAGGAACTGCAAAAGCGAGCCCCTTCTTTGTTTCGCCGCACATCACAACAATTGAGGCAGCCACTTTGTGGCAAATGGCAGCAGGATTTAATAAAATCGCATTTAACAGAGCAAACTCATTGGCCGCGGGAAAATTATAATTTCATTCCATATTATTTATTTTTAGCGACTGCTTTACCCGCCCAAATGATTAATGCGCGCGAAAACAATAGAAAGAGAATATTTCTAATGACGTTTTATACATTAACCAGTTCGGGGCTGGCAATATACATACATAGCGTAATTACTCCTATTTAATCAATTAATATTCGTGCTTTACTTTATTACTGAAATTTCCTTCCGACCACTTTCGATGAAAATTTGAAAGAAAATTATTGCACTTCCCCGCCCCTCATAGAAAGAGCTTGTGCGTGCACAAGGCGGCGGGGAATTGTCCATTTTCGAAAGCGAGCAATGCGCGAGGACTAATTACATTAATTATTCAGCGTGAGTTCATGTGATTCAGGAATTACTTATAACGAGGATATCCATTTAACTCGACTTTTGCTTATCCCACGCAAAAAAGGATCTCCACCATCCAGACAAATTGTGTGCGAATTCATTTTGACGGTTTAAATGACGACTAAGTGAAAATCGCAGCAGATTTAATTACTCCGGTCTTTTCTGGTTAACAAATAATTGCTCCTCGCACTCTCCAAAATGAGATGTCAGTTATAATTTTAAAATAAATTAAATTCGTAAAACGTGCTTCGTGCAGTTTTACATAATTAGTGTTTTCATGCGAATAACCGAACGCACAAGCTTGAAGGAATTGAATATTTCTCTTAATATTTTTATAATATTTCAAGGAATTAGTAAGAACAAGTTATTAGTAATTTCTTAAGTGATCCATGATAATACAACATAATAATAACGACATATTATGTAAATTTATATATGCAGGGTGTAACCGACACCCCGCCTTTTTTGTAGTGTGCAGGTTAAGACTGCGCTTATTGGAAAACTGACGGTATTCGAATTCACGAAACTTGACGCTTGAATCTAAATTTTTATCAGGCACACTGTAATTCAGCAGATAGTAATCAATAGTAATCTTAGCTACAATTTAGTGTTTAAAGACCACACTTCCCTTTCTTGTTGTGGAGCATAAGCCTTTTAGGCTTTTGAATGAATATTTCCAAATATCACTCTTTATATCACGCAAAAAAAACTTCTGGGTCAGTGGAACAAGACAAATTACCGTGTTACATATATAGAATTGCACTTGTTGTTGTTGAGTTTTTATCTTTGACTTTGGGAAAGACGTCACATATGTGACTTATATGGTCTCTGCGATGACCGACCGTTAACAATTTATTGTGATGATCTTGGGTAGGAGTTAACCCTGCCACAGTACTTTGTCTTTCCCAGCTTGAACTTAGCTCTCCTTTCCTTCAGTTCTTCGCCCAATGCCAGCTGTATTGAGTGGACATCACGTGTACAAGAGTAACATTGTAATCATTATAGGACAATGGAGATGTACTTTCGAAGATATATAATAACAAAAATTAACATGAAGTGAGCCAAGTTTTACAATTTGATTTTGGATGAATGAAAGTTTTATTTTAGCACAAAGAAAATAATAAAAAACACGGTTTTACGTTGGTTCTGTCTGCTGTGATGGATTGTGGATTTCATAAGACAGAAATTTTGAATGTTGCCCGAGGAATCGACAGACACCTTAGTGTTCCTGTATATTTGATAATTTATAAGGGTATGCAAGGTTCCGGGAATTTACTAAAAGCACAGCAAACATCAAAGTATCATATCCGTTATTGACAAAAAATGTGAATTCTTTCAAACGGGGTCAAGGCCTCCTCGATGGAGCCGGAGTCGCAAAATAGGGGGAAACCTACCATAACGCTGTCATATTTTTTTTACATTTTAGTATGAAGCCCGGCCCCCATAGAATCCTTCTCCGTCAACTTTGCAGCAGAGCTTTGATAGTTTAAAGCCTTTTCAGTGCAGCAAGAGCGACCCGAACCCATAGAATCCTTCGCCGCCACCGTTGCCGCTCAGCTGTTTATGACAATTCGAGACCAACCGTCAACTGGCGCAGTATGCTCCGAAGGTGAATTAACAAGAAATCTAGTAGCAATTCGTCAAGAAACTAGACTAATGAATTCGGGAAAAACTCGGCACCTTCCAGGAAATCCAAACGAAGAAACAGGAAACCGAATAATTACAAAATCACCAAAACAGTTCACAGATATCAAATTCAAACCTTTACTTGTCAAATAAACAGCTGATTCAACGAATCCCAACTGGCCAATCCCAACTTGTAAAAGCCCTCTCACCAAAGCTCCCTCACGACGCGACGGTCTGCTGCAACCAGATTATTGACTATTCCTTTAAATTTCCTCTCGCAACGGTCTGGCGGTGAGGCGGCTATGGATTAGCTCCCATATGAATGCAGTTGTGCAACGGCGGCGAAGGTGAAGTTTGACGGCGAAGGACTCTATGGGGGCCGGCCTTCAGATGTTCATCTTCTTCCGTCATACCACATACATATTTCACATTGATTACCGTCAACTATCTTCCACCTTGCAAGGTGTTTCCTTGCAAAGGAGTATACAACGATTACTCTCTTTATTTTGCTGACCAATTTGCCTGGGTGGTAACTTTTCAAGAACCAAGGTTTTGTGTCTATTCCCTGGTGTATTCTTGAGAATCTTACTCACTTTGTACGGGCTTTCTCCGAATACTCTCTCTTTCACAGAATCCAGAGAAATCCCCTCATTTCTCGCTTCTGTCGCTAGCATGTCAGCCCAACAGTTCTCGGCAATGCACAGTGGGGCCAAATCTCAAAAAGCTGGCCAAAACTAAAAAATTCAAGTTATCGATCTGAAATCTCTCACTCGGGGGTTTTTGGGGGCGCTGATTACGAATCTGAAATCGGATTTGTAAAAATCAAAATGGCGGACCGGAAGTGACGTAATGTTTTACGAAAAAATTGAGCTAGCGCTCTGACACTCAGTATAATATAGTTTTCTTGGGCGCTGATTACGAATCTGATATCGGATTTACAAAATTCAAAATGGCGGACCGGAAGTGACGTAATTTTTTACGAAAAACTAGAGTTAGCGCTTTGAAACTCGGTATTGTATGGTTTCCGGGGGCGCTGATTACGAATCTGATATCGGATTTATAAAATTAAAAATTGCAAAAATTTAAGTCACTTCCGGTTCGCCATTTTGAATTTTTATGTATATCATATCAGATTCGTAATCAGCGAGCCCGCAAACAATATTAAACCGAGTTTCAGAGCGCTAACTCAATTTTTTCGTAAAATATTACGTCACTTCCGGTCCGCCATTTTGAATTTTGTAAATCCGATATCAGATTCGAAATCAGTGCCCCCGAGAACCATATAATACCGACTTTAGAAATGATTCATCACTTTTTCGATTTTTGTCCAGCGAAACAGGTTATGCATACATTTGTTTCGAAAAAAATCGATTAAATCCAAAGGCAGTGATATGCCGCACTGATTTTTCTTAATTTTATTTCTTATTTATCTAATTTATCACCTCCAATCGTTTCAGAGCGGTACAATGCGGAACTTTTTATATATTTCCATTGTAACATGGCATCTTACATAGTTTTTGAGTTGTAAAATGTAAAAAACTCTATCTCTCTCTAAAATTAGTGTTTAATAATACAGTAATTAAATTAATTTTATAATATTCTACTAATCTTTAACTGACGATTCCATTTGGTTTTATTAAAAACTGTCAAATTTTAAATATTTTGTGCCTTCTTGAAAACGAGAACTTTTTCTCTCTTCAAACCCACAATCACTGCTACCCTTAGATGCCACTTTCACACTGGCATTCTACGGGTGAGCGTCCAGTTAGGGTCCTATTATCGCTTGATTCTATAGCACTAGGAAGTACTTTAGCCAATTTGAGATAGGAAAATCCCAACTTGAAAACTTTTTTTTTTAGGTTTTGGCCAGCTTTTTGAGATTTGGCCCCATAGTGCAATGCCCCTGTGGGAAGGAACCCAAAACACTTCAAGATGAAGACCTCGCTCCGAACAATCGCATGTATTTACTCTACGTATGGACTATATATCCGCAGCTACCCGTAATATAAATCTACTCTCACGTTAAATTCCTATTCTGGGGAATCATAAGTTAAGCACAAAATCAGCAGAAATTTAATCGCGACAGGACGCTCCCTCGCCGCGTTAAGACTTTGGTTCCCAGCAAAAATTCCAGAATGTTAACGTCTAAGATCTTTAGCTTTAAGAAATTCTAATTCAAGTCAGTCTCAGTGCAACCTCAGAGTAAAGTAAACGTTGAATTTGAAGGTTTTGTTTTTTTTTGCAATTCCTCCGCTACCAGGTAGAATTTTTACGGGTGAAGAGAAGATTTTTTCCTCAGCGCTCTGCAGCTTGGCTGTCAGCACGAACCATCAAACTCCCCCTGTTCAACTCCACTCCAATGGTAACAGCTTGCTTAGTTCGAGTAACTCAGCAGAGATTGTGGATAGTCCCCAACATGAACTAAATTAATATTCCAGATTTTCACTCGGAAAAACAACCCCCAAACCCACCCCACTCTCATCAATAGAAACATCCGTAGCCACCACTGTGGCTTCTCTCGGGAAACGATCCAACAACATTGTTGTTAGTTACAGCTTTACGAATTTTCGAACCCATAAAATTCATGTCAACCCTGACCTCAGTAGAGCCCCCAACTGCTTATTGGTTTCTACCTTAATCTTCTTTGCCAGCGTTATCGCCTCATCTACTGATAGGGATTTTGAGTATTCAATTTTTGCCCCAACTAAGGTTTTGAACAGAATAAGACTGTTCCTAGGGTTGACACCGCATCTGGTCCAACTTATCAGTCTTATCGCTCGCTCATTGTTTGTCGTAATTCACTGTTGTAGTGCTCTTAAAGCTCACTGCAAAATTCTTGCTCAGACATTTTATAAGGTTTACAGCCGGGACTTGGGTCTCCCCCAGGAAGAGTTAAGGTTTGTTTCTCGATTTAAAAGTATGTTCTTCGATTTGTACGTGCCTATTTCCAGATTCAAGGCCTTGGCCCTTTTCCAAAAACACTGAAGGACATTTTGCAAGACATGACTCACCATCCCTACAGATTTACATCCCCCACAAAATCGTCCGCGAACAAGAGATATTATGTTCTGCCTTATGACAATGTTTTTCTAACAACTTTAAATTTCTCGAGCCACATTTCTAGAAGCATCCAGAACTTTTTCTTCGGTTTCTGTTGAGGAATTTTCCAAATGACTTTTTTTTAATCTTTTTTTCGCGAATTTTCACTCTTGTGCCATGAAAAAATTGTTTTGCTAACTTGTAAAGACATATTCCGATAGGAAATATTATTGTGCATAAATTCACTTATATTCAATTTCAACGTAGGTAGATATGATACTTACCGATATACTATATTCGGGCAAAAAATAAAAAAAGAGGACCCAAGACATCAATTTTTTCACTCAAAGGTTTTTGCTGTGTCTAGCACAGGTTTTTGAACTGGTGCACAACATGTACGAGTCTATCGCTATCCCTTTCATTTAAAAGGACAAATAGAATGCGCACTATCTTTCTTTCAATGGACGAACTACACACAGCTGCAATGCTGTGTATTCTTCTATCGCATGGGATGGTTCGCTGAGACCTATCTGTCGCCCGTATTCACTCGCAGCAATATTTCACTTTTTAAAATTCGACAACCGGAATTTAGGACTGATTTTTCGCAGTTCCGTGTTCGTAATGAAATAATCTTTATTTTAGTTTAAATTTAATTCTTTAACCAGACCGGTGGAAGTTACTAGTATCGATTTACCTGTTTATACCTGCCTACCCAAGAGTTGTGACGGGAAAAAATAGTCAACCTAACGTTTGCATATTCTATGGGCTTCATACTTTCGATTGGTATGGAATTTGTCTATTAACCAAACCAGTGAAATGTTTAAAAAAAAACATTTTTTAAATTGTTAATTAATCATATTCTGGACTGAAATTTTTTAGATAACCTATTTGCAATATATTTACTGACATATTTAATTGAATATAAAATACTTTTCATCCATTAACCAGCTTGGTGAAGGTCGTTATATGCTGGTCTTAGACTATAATAGGAGCACTACTTGCGTGAGCACTAATTGTGCCTTCAGGGTCTTTGTGGTTATTCGAGTTCAAGAGCATTGCAACGTTAGCTAGAGATCGTGTTACTCCATGCACTTGCACGGGTGCACTGACCAATATATGTATGTATGTACTAGGGATGAGTAAATCACGTTTTTTAATACATAGCGTAACTCTTATTGTATGTATTACGTCTGAACCGGTTTGACATGTATTTGACAGGTCTAATGTCAGTGTCAGAATCCATTGTATCTCGATCAGTTAAAGTTTTTACAACAGAGCTTTTTTTGCGATTGAACATGAAGAGTTTTGTACCAAATAATCGACATTTGCGCGAAGTATTTTCATTCTTCTATAATTTAGAGAAATCCGCTGCTGAAAGTCATCTCTTGCTAGTAGAATCACACGATGATCATTATTTTTCGGATTGTGTTTGCAGAATATGGCTTAGATACTTTAAAGATTGCATTTACGATGCTCTGCATATGGTGGGATATGAAAAGTGTTATTTATCATGAGGTGCTGAAACCGTCTGAAACCATTACTGCCGATGTCTACAGGCGTTTAAAGCGAGCTATTGAAGAAAAACGACCTGAATGGGGCACTCGACAAGTTAAGATAATACTTTTACCCGACAACGTGAGACCTCATATAGCCACCTCAACCAGTGAAAAACTATTTAGATAGGTTGAAGTGAGAAGTTTTATACAACTCGTTGTACTCACCGGACATTACACCGTCCGATTACTATTTGCTCTGGTCAATGCTGTCAGCCCTTAGTGGAGAACGGTTTCATTATTTTGAAAGTATCCAAATTTGGCTCAATAATTGGATCGCCTCGAAGGACGAGCAGTTCTTTAGGGATGGAATCCGCAAGTTGCCAGAAATATGGGCAAACGTTGTATCTTCCGATGGAGCATACTTTCAATGATGGTCAAAAACGATATATTTTGTAAATAAAGCTTTGTTTTTACCGAAAAAACGGAACTTACTTTTTCTCATACCTAATATGATATATGTATGTATGTACCTATTTTATATGAGCTTGCACAGGTATATTGAGCGAAAAACGATGTGCACTGCACTTTTTTTTATTGTTTTTTTATTTTTTAGGAGTCTGACTATGTATAGCGGAAAAATTATTGTACTGCGGAGCACAGCGGAATTCGTCCGTTTGTTACCAATGCCGGGTGAGAACTAAATTATTAAGCCAGTTCAATTGAACGAAAACCGTTGCTTGAAAGGCATTGTTTCGAGAAATTTTTTCTCAATTGTTTTGTTCAGTGTGAACCAACATTTATTCTGACATGCTCCGTACAAACTTTGTAATGTGATGTAATGAAACAATTTTTGAAATTTCCCAACAGATAACCCATTAAGTTAAGAAGTCGCATGCAAAAACGCAAAGGAGATTTTAATCTTATTCGAATGACAAACATGAAGGAAACATGATTTATACAATAGCTAGTAATTATGCAAATGAAAAAAGCAATATGTAAATTACAACATAACATATATTGCAAAAAATTCAAGTAGAACACAGCAGTCCGAGTCTCAGTTCCGACTACGTTACGTTTCTGTACGCGAAAAGTAAAGAAAGTGCCTTTTTTTCCAGTATAATACACAAGAGTAAAATGGTGAAAATCCCAACGGAAAATAATGTCAAAAATGTTCCAAACGCAATTAGTCCACGCAAAAGTAAAATTTTAATTGACATTGTACAGAACTCAATCGTTTTAGGGGGCTTACAAATATCCCGGAAATCTCTACATGGAGCCATAGTTACTTGAAACCTTAAAAAAATTTTTATTGCTTCTTACTGGGTCACCATCTAACAAGTAGCATTAATTTCCTTCGCTAAACCATGATTTATTGAGCGTAAAATCCTTTGGCAGCTCCTTTTTAGCAGCCCAACTCCCCAGTGTTAAAATCGAAAGTCTCAAGGAAAGCTCGAGAATTTGGGCGCATTCAGGTAAAATTACAGCTCTTAATGCTCAGCGGAATAAAAACCTAAAACCAAGTTACCGGAGCATGCAAAATTCAAGGGATCGGAGATTTACGGAGACTCTGCAAGTTTTTCAAATCCGGAAATTTTCCAGCACTCAACGATGGCGTTCTCGGGGGATGGAGCGCGGATTTTTTGCGCTGCAAAATTAATGTTTAGTTAAAATTCCCAAAATGCGTTGCTGGGATTGCTCCGGTCGGGACGCGTAAAATTCAAATAAAATATTTACTCGGCCCCATGGAGCATCTGTGGAATGGTTCCTATCAAAATGACAAATAGGTAAGTGCCGCGTAAGGTATAATTTAGGTGTACAGACACAGTATACCTGTCCAGTCTTTCACAAGAAATAACTGTGAGCACAAAGATAAAATTAGGGTTATGTAAGCTATCCCAGTGGCTCCCATGTTTGCTTTCACTGCTGCCAGAAGTTATAATATTCCGAGCAAAGAACCAGACCAAGACATGGGTTCAGGGGATTTAGGACAGCCCTGCACAAGTGCTTCCTAGGCATTCCGTGAAAGGCGCTTGATTTTGCAGGGTGTTCATTGTTGTTTCATGTTTCATGTTCACTTTCGGGCTTATCTAGCTTCTAGGAAAAGCGTCAGAAAAGTCGCTCTATAAGGGGCCGAAATGGCGGTCGCTAGAGAGAATAAGAAAAACACTATCCAAATAAGTGGGCTCGGTCGCCACCACCTACCGACCTGCATCACCCGGTGTCTTATACAGGTCAGAGATAAATATGCCAACCCTTCGCTTATATCGCTGCCGCCTTTGATCAGGAGGAGACGGTGGAGCACCGAGTGCAATTTCCATTTAGCCTTTTCTTGTACTGGGAGAAAGTCATTTACTAGAGAAAGGTATGCTTCTCCCAGAAATTGGGTCACTCAGCTGGAGAGGTTAACTTGAAAGCAAATATTAAAATAAGGAAAAGTTTCCGACCGAAGCAAACTAGTTGGGATTATCCAGGACGAGCTGCATATCCAATTTGTGATGTTGTTGAGTGCACCCAGCGAAGAAGTGCCCTCCCTGACGGGCCACGGCTGCTGCCCGGGGAAAAGATTAACAAGTTCCTCGTTTCAGAGTGTTTGCTCTTGCCTCGGTAATGATAAAATAATGCAGGAAGATTGCAGAAAATTTAAACCGAAAAATCTCACCAGACCAGCACCAGGTGGGCCTCCCTTGGGGTTCTAGGGTTGCATACAAGTGCAACTACGAGTTCTCCTTAATAAAGGAGTCGTAATACAATTCCAGGGGTCTGCCATGCAAAGTGAATTTCATATTGGTTTCCATTCCACCTTTGAAATTCGTTTATGTACATGTGTAATGCGCTCTTTGCGAATTTCGTCGGTTGCGTAATTACCTTTTTCAACGAGCAACGAGAGTCAATTTAGGGGGTCATGAATTTTAAATGGCCACCGAAAAAACGAACCAGGGTGGTCTAACTAGCCTTAGTCTCATGTCCCACGTAATTTTGAGTTGTTTTGGTTTGGTAATATGAAGTCCTTTTCAAGGTATACTAAACAGCCCAACTGTGTTATAGGGATGTATTTACACTGTAGTGTAACTAATGTTTAAAAAGAATAATTAGCATGGAATTTATTCCGGAATAGCAGAAATATTTGGACGGGTTATCCGAAAATCCGACAAATCAAACGCAACTAGCTGATTCGTTATAGTGTTATAACAAAAAGGTGATTTACATGAGAAACAAAAAACTAATTATAATCGCACCGGCTTTAGATCAAATCCAAAATTTGTTATTAATATGTGTTTTTGTAATTTAGCAGAATTTTGAATAAAGTCGATTTGCCTTTGTGAGTAACACAATGCGTTTATGTCACCACACGAGTTCAATTGTACACAGATGTTTTTCCTAAACGATTCCGCATCTGGTTGCCTTTCCAAATTCAATTTCTTTCAGATCGCTTTGATTGAAAAACATACATAGATTAAGAGAACAGACCTTTCAACTGAGTTTTGCTAAGGTTAAAGTCTACGCAATCCTTATAGTAATAACTGAAAAGTCGCGACATAGAAGGGATTGGGATATTCATGCCGTAATTTGTGCGGCGATATGAAACTTGTAGAAAGTCCGAGCTTCCCAGTGAACGAGAAGGAACTGAGATACTGATGTAGGCTAGTAATTCAAGAGAATCAATGGGTCTATAAATTTTTTAATTGGTCTAAATAAATATATCCCTAAAAGTCAAAAGACCTTTTCATTACATCCCTTGTGGAGCGATATGGTTTTAATGTCTCGCTGTTTTGTGTATATTCAAGTGGGTAAAGCCTCCTCATACAGAGACATTGTGTATAGAAAAAATGAACTGAAGTATAATAAGCAAAAGGTCGATTTGCAGATAATGTGTGACGAGTGGGAGGAAGCAATTGCGTCAGCAAGAAATGATGTATGATTCTTGGTGCTGCGGTTGATTGATGCTAAGAAACTGTTTTCCGGTATTTGCGTACCAATTCATTCCAGATTTCTTCCAAATTAATATTTTCCTGAGAAACCTCAATGATTATTTTCACGAAGAATGCCAGCTGTAAATTCGCATCCTTCATTAAACCTTTTCAATATTACGAGTATAATATTTTATTGATGGTTTAATGACGGGAACGGCAATATTGAAAACCCTGTTATATTTGATATCTGTAATGGGAAAAGAAAGGAAATTATTATTATTATAAATAATTAATAAAATTGAATTACCTATTGTACTGTGCTGTCCCATTCAGTTTTTAAACTGCAAAAGGATTGTACGACACTTTTACTAATCCACTTTTAGTAATAGGACAATTTTACTAATACTTCTTTTTACTTTTTACTAAAACCCACCCTTACTAATACTTCTTTTTACTAACACCCACTTTTACTAATACTTCTTTTTACTAAAACTCACTTTTACTAATACTTCTTTGTATTTAAACTCACTTTTACTAATAAATTGTAAAAGTAAAAATAATGTTGATGTCCATTGGAAGTACATTAGTAAACTAATACTTCTTTTTACTAAAACTCAATTTTACTAATACTTCTTTGTACTAATAAATTGTAAAAGTAAAACTAATGTTGATGTCCATTGGAAATACATTAGTAAAAGTGTCCATTGGTAAAAAGGTCCATTAGTAAAAATGTCCATTAGTAAAAAAGTACATTACTAAAATTGTCCTTTAGTAAAATCGGCTTAGTAAAAGTGTAGAATAACAAAGAGAATTATTTGAACTACTTTAATACGTTAAATTGGAAAATGTACAGAAAAAGCAGCAACACGAGGAATTTACGTTTAACTCATAAATAGATGGATGAAGGGGTACTTATCTGATAATTTTGAATTCGGTATATAATCAAATAGGAAATTTAAGTACTTACCGCTCAAAACGCTTTTCCCTGGACACGAAACACCTCAACGTAACAAATCCTAGCCTTGAGAGACTTCGGTAGCTGATATGAGCCCGTACTCGATATTACGCACAACAAAACGATATTTATCTGGCTGATCATAATCCGTGGTAGGGTTGACTTAGACGAGGAGCATAATTGAGACTTCTAGGGCCAAATCATCTCACGTGCTGATAAATGCCTAAGTCATATGACTTATACCACTTTCAAAATAAACGGCTCAAATGTCAATTATAAACTTCATCAAGAAAATTCGGCGTTTCCCATATTTATTAAAATGTTTGGAAAACAATATCGGAATTGCCGTTAAAAGAGGAATATTATTCCATGACTAACAACAATTTTTAAGAAAATTATACCGATTCAATCGACTCGATACGAGCCGCTACTACGGAAAGCGAGGAAATAGGGGGTCATTTTTAATAAAGTCACCCACACTGGTAGGTGAAGTGACCAGTCCAGAACGTAAAATTGAGTAGGCCAAATCGCCGCAGAAATTACCCAAGATGAGAAGAAGAAACCGACAAGGAGAGGAGCAGACATTTTCCAAGTTTCATGGATTCGAAAACACGACGGAGAGAAACGAATGATTTTGTCAGGGAGGAAGTGAAGAAGAACCGTGGAAGGAGGTAGGAAGAGTGGAGAGAGAAAAGCGCTATCTATCCCCATTAAAAAAGAAAGGAAGGAATTTTATTAAGAAAATATAAGTACCCATATTGTCTCATTCAGGTAGGCTATTTTTTTTTAGTTTCCTTTTATTGTTTTATTATTTTTTTGGTGTGCTTGATCGCCTTCAGCGCAATATTATACCTTTTTTTAAATAGTTTTACATAAGATTCTAAAAAGAAATGGTGGTTCTTATCTTTGATGCGGTGCGGTGTTTCGTGTTCCGATTCTGTGGGTGGTCCTAAAAAAAACAAAATTATAATATCTATATTTGAGTTCGCGGTCTTAATCACCTAAAAGAGAAAAAAAACCACGTGGCGCCCAACTTTATTTAAATAAAATGGTATCCAGTACCCATCTCTTCTCCACTGAGCGCGATTTCATTCTCACTGGGAGCCTGTAACAGCCCGCCAACTGAAACAAAAATTATTCGCCAAAAGGACTCCGGATCAAGCTAGATATTACACTTATGCATAATCATCAACTTTAATGGCATGCGTTTGAAAAGAAGACCATAAAGTCAAAATAATTCGAAATGAAACCTTATCTCCGACTGTAATAATTTTCGAGCAATATATGCCTGCGTGGGTATCTACGTGCAGATTTCGCTGCAGAACTTTGAAATATTCCATCGACCGTACTTTAATATTTTATGTTAAAATGCCTATAAATCAAATTAACGCACAAATAATTCGTATGCCGTTGGAACCATCCCATAAATTGATACAAATGGAAATCTTCGTATCCAAAGTAGGATACCTTACCTTTCTCCTTCTATCTAAATCTTATAAATAAACTCACCCGAAAAATAACTACTTTCGCCCCATGCTAATCCTGACCGTAATCTTTCAACTTATTAGCAATGAGTTTTTAATAAAAAGCTTCCCACACCTAATCTAGCTGCCCAGATGCTATGCTTACTAGAAGAACGTACTTTTTATCACAACAAAAATTCCCGTAAAGGAATTTGAAATTTTAATTTCGTTCTTCCTCCGGTCCTGCCTCTTTGCTTTTGATTTCTTTTGATAAATGGCGGGCTTTTGTGTAATTAAAAAAAAAACAGTTTCAGTAAAGCTTTAAGAAAAATGACGTTCAAAGTAATTTTGTTTTAGATTAAAGCAGCCTTATTGATCAACAAAAATTTGGTTATCGCTATAGGACTTTGTTAGCTGGATGCTCCAAGCAGAAACCGTTTATTTCCTTAAAAGGAAGATAACTTTCTGGTTTCAGAGCAAAGGTCGGAAAAATGTTCATTATAGCTTATTGTAGGAATGAGCAGATTTTATGAATTTATATTATTTATTTATATTTTTTATTATACATTTATCGAAATGTGATATTTGAAATAGTTTCACAACCAGAAATGTGAAAAATCAGTTCTCATTTTTCTGATGCATACTTTAAGTCTTTTTGTTGCGTTTCTTAGTGATGCGTAAAATCGATGATTTTTTGATTCGGCTCATAATGGTCATTTGTTACATATGCATACATAAGTGACTCATAGAAATGAATCACTTACTAGTTGGGTAAGTTGTGTATACCATTCATATTTAAACTTGTAAGTTAAAACTGTTGCAGAATGAACGAAACTATTTCAATTTTTATTTAAATTCATCCGCGGTAAAACTGTTGCAGAATACGTTTACTAACAAATCATGTCAAGACTGTCAACCTGTCAACCTGGTCGGCTGTGTTTTGATTTTGTTCGGGTGATGTTTTCCGTTTTAACTTATTTTCGCTGTTTGTAATTGCGATTTTGTGCTTCGTTCTTTGCTGATTGATGTTGTTTGTTCATTTGGCGTTTGAGGATCTCTTGCTGCCTTGCCCTGAGTGGAACTTGTGACTCGCCGGCTGTATGCTCTGTGGAACTTGTGGGCTGAACTGATAGTTCATTTTTGGACCTATTTGCTTCCCCAAGGGTAATCTCATTAGTATATGCCTCTGCCGAGGCTTTGATCTACCAATTTTAATTTATTGCACCATTTTATTTTGTGTTGCTGAGTTTGAGGCTGGGTTCCTTCCCGCCTTTTTCGCAACTTGACGACCAAGCTTCGGCACAATCCTCTCAACACCCAGGATCTGAACCGCCGCACACCGTGTTGTTGTCCCGGATGATCAGCGTTTCTCAACACTGCCAACAACTTTTTTACCTCGTATATTTGTCTTGTTTTGGCCATGGCTGTTTGCAGGGTATGTTCCACTACCATCAGCAATGAAAAGGTAGATTGCATGGGTGTTTGAAATTTGTCTTTCCACGCTTCGTGTGTTAGATTAAGTGATGGGACTGACTCTAATGAATACTTCACCTGTGGAGATTGCGCCAACATCAAACCTTGCCATATGTGAAGGTTTATGAACTCTTTCGCGGACAAAATGTATTCGGAGCAATCACTGATAGCTGCGAAGGTCAATGCTATTTCGGCCAATTGCGTTTGCCTTCAACTGTTCGCGGATGATGTGGTATCATTCCATGATAAGCTGGACAAATTATTGGATGCCACTGCACTTATGAACACTAATACATCCACTGTGCTATCTAAATTTCATACCATCTCCGGAAAGATCTCTGACACTTTTTCCTCTATTGACGACCTTCGCTCCTTGTTTGCGTAATTATTCAACTACTGCCGGATCCGGTCCTGTATTTCCCGCGCTTGACGACATCCGCCGCGGAATTAAGCAGCTTGAAACTGATGTTGGATCGTGTCACTCACACGTTTTGAAGCAATCAGAGCTTATGAACACTATTTCGTCGGATGTCCGCTCTATTGCTTCCCGCGGTGCCGAGATTATTTCAGGTGTGACTTGCAAGGATATCGGCTCTGGTGCAGAGACTGTTCCACCCGTGACGTGCGACGACCCGTCACAGGAGCAGCCGCTCCCACCTGTCCCTCCATCGATGAGCTGTGAGCCCATGAATCATCTCCATGACACACGCAACATCCCCCTGAGTGATTCTGCTAATAAGGCAATCATTGGTGAACGGTCTCATCCAAAACCCAATCGACCACCTCATCGCAGACGTCATCGAGCTTCGCGACCCACCTCCACGATTGTGGACTCTGCCGACGTCGCGCCGCAGCTCGTAGGACTATCGAACGCGGATTCAATGAATTCACATACGATGGAGGTTTCTCCTCTGCGGCCTGCATTATGTTCCCGTTCAATATTTGTGTCGCGAATTCATCCTGAGACTACAGAGACCGAAATACTGAGCTTGATTTCTTCGCGCTTGACAACGGTACGTGGCTCCGTAGACTGCAAGAAGCTTAACACTTCCCTGGGACGAAACAGGCGGTCTAATACTGCTTCTTTTAAAATGTTTGCACCTGACAGCCTGTTTGATGATATAATATCCTCCGACATCTGGCCAACTGGTTGCATCGTTCGTGAGTTCACGCCTAGGATGCGTCCCTCTCCCACCTCATCTGGCACTTCAAAAAACTTACCAAGGACATATCCATCTACTATGCCAATGTAAGTGGGTTACGCTCAAAAACGAGTCGCCTTTTTATCAGCTGCACCAGTTCCTGTCTTGACGTGGTCTGCTTAACCGAGACTTGGTTGTGCGGAGGAATTTTGGACGCAGAGCTTTTTAGCTCGGAATTTCTAATTTTTCGACGAGACCGCCACGAGAGATTGGATGCTCCTGTAGGCGGCGGTATTTTGTGTGCTGTTCGGCGAGACATACCTTGTGAGCAGGTGGATACTTCTCACCTGGCGGACTTGGAGGTCGTGTGTGTAGCCTTGCGTCTACCAAAGAAAAACATTTACATCATCACCGTCTACATTCCATCGAATTCAGCCTCTATATTGTATGAGCAGCTCGCTTTGTTTACTGATAAGCTTTCGGGTGATATTTCTTTATCGGACGAGCTTTTTATAACGGGCGATTTCAACATCCCTTCTGTCGACTGGACTCACTCGTACGTATGCTGCTTGGCACCTTCCACAGCGACTGCTCCGCTGCACACTGTCTCTTTTCTTGACAGTCTATCACCTTCCGGACTATCGCAATGCAATTCAGTTGCAAACGATCTGGGAAAGTTTCTGGACCTTGTTTTTTCTACGGATTCCGACGGGACTAGAGTGCGGCGCTGCGCAACACCTCTGCTTCCTGAGTCCACACATCATCCGGCTCTTCTACTGATTTACTCATTTGATTCCGTTGTGTTCGGTTCCTTTTTCTTATTCTTACGACTTTAAAAAAGCCGACTTTTCCCTTTTAAACCAGTGGTTCTTGGCTTGTGATTGGAGTAGGGTTTTGAACGAGTGTGACATTGATAAAGCGGTAATGTCGTTTTACGACACTTTGTCTTTATATTTCGCTCAATGTCTTCCTATTAAAAGGTCCAATAACTCGTTTAATAATCAACCGTGGCTTAACGGTACGGTTAAACACCTAAAAAACCTTAAAAGCAAAGCTTGGAGGGCTTTTTTATCCTCAAGGTGCGATGCCGCTTTCCAATCGTACACTGAGGCTCTTGATCGGTACCTAAGTGCTGTTAATTCTTCGTATGATACTTACATTGCTAATGTGAAATCTTTATTGCATGATGATCCAAGACGGTTCTTGAGATTTGTCAATTCCAAACGTAATTCTGACGGCTACCCCTCTCTTCTTTCTTATGGCCCTCTACAGAGTGGTGACCCTAGGATAATATCCAACCTTTTTGCGGATTTCTTTAAGACCGCTTTTTGTGATAGTTCCTGTGATATTATTATAATTTTACGGATTTTACCCACTTGACGAGGCTCTCGCCAACATCTCTCCAACCTAAAGACCTTATACTTGACGATAGTATTATTCTTGAACATATCTCTACTTTAATTGACAACTTCTCGAGTGGACCTGACGGTATTCCTTCGTGTGTTTTGAAAAGATGTGGATCAACTTTGGTTTCTGTTCTTCGTTATTTATTTAATTTATCCCTTTGTTCTGGTGTGTTCCCATTGTCATGGAAGCTTTCAGAAATTATTCCTTTGCATAAAAAGGGCAGCAAATCCGATATTTCCAACTATAGACCTATTGCTAAATTGAGTTGTATTGCCAAGTTGTTTGAAGCTAGTGTCTGTAAGGTTTTCCACTTTCACCCTTTTTATCACCCTTTCAACACGGGTTTATGAAGGGAAAGTGGACTACAACGAATCTGCTTGAATTTACAAATTACTGTTTATCCGCTATTGAGTCAGGCAAACAGGTTGACTGCATTTTCACAGACTTCAGTAAAGCTTTTGATAGGATTAATCACAATATTCTTGTTTCAAGTTGATTAGGTTGGGATTCCCCGTTAGTTTTGTTGACTGGATTGCATTCTACTTGTCTGGCCGTACCCAACGTGTTCGTTTTCGCGGTTCACTATCGTACTCAATTGACAACACATCTGGCGTGCCACAAGGTAGTCATCTTGGACCATTACTATTTATTATTTACATTAATGACGTATCTTTCATCCCTACCCACCCGAGAATTCTGTGCTATGCCGACGATGCGAAAATCTTTCGCATAATATCTGACGATCGTGACTGTGACGCTTTAAACTCCGACTGAGACGCCTTTAATAAATGGTGTTCTATTAATTATCTTCCACTTAATGTTAAGTAAGTGTACGTGTATGTCTTTTTCCCGAGAGAGGAATACGCAGCTTTTCGAGTACTCTATAAATGGAAATTTTCTTTGCAGACTGACTAAGGTGAAAGACTTGGGTGTTGTGCTCAACTTATCGTTTTCTTTTGATGATCATATTGCATCAATTGCTACGAAAGCTAATGCAACCCTAGGTTTCGTCAAGAGATGGTCTAAAGAGTTCGATGATCCTTAAATCTCTCGTCTGTTGTATTGCACTTTCGTGAGACCTATTCTGGAATATGCCAGCCCGGTCTGGTGTCCATTTTATGAGTGCCATATAAACCGTATTGAGGCCGTTCAACGTAGATTCTTACGGTTTGGTCTTCGTGGACTTGCCTGGTAGAATAGTCTTGCCCTGCCTCCCTATCTTGATAGACTTAAGCTTATTTCTCTTGACTCGCTGAGGAGTAGACGAAACATCTCCAGAACTGTCTTGGCTTTCGATTGTTTGCAGGGTGCTATCAACTCTGCTGAACTGCTGGCTCTTTTTAATATAACGGTGCCGGCTCGCACCTTGAGAAATGGTGACTTCCTTCACCTTTCATACCATCGTACTAATTATGGTTTTAATGAGCCTGTGACCTCAATGTCGCGCTTGTTCAACATAAATTACCCTAATATTGACTTCCACTTATCGAAAAGCCACATTAAAGGTCGGCTTCGTTAATGTTTTAACTGAGTAATCAGATTGTTGATGAAATTGTAATAAATAAATAAACTGTTTCATGCATTTTTCCCGCGGGAAAACAAAATATTCTCGGTATAAACAATAGCCTAAATCATGCCCGATAAAGTAGGTACTCTAACTTCCAGTGAATTCCAATCGAAATTGGTTCCACCGGTCCCGAAATCAGCCCTGGAAAACAGACGGATAACACACAAATATTTATTTGGTACTAGGTTTGTTACCCTGCTTCGCATGGCGAGTTTGTCCTTACTTTAATGATCCTTTTTGTACATTTAATTTATAATAATCGATTATTTGTACAAAAGTTTTGTGTTCTGTGTACATTACTTATTCACCCCAAAATATTTTGATTCTGATCGAATCTCCTCAATCTTTCTACACTAAGAGAAAAAACCCGCTTCAAAATTAAAAGTCAATGCGTTTAATTGAAAAATATGAATTTTTATTCCTTCACGTATTTGATTCGAAAATAAATACTTTTTTCGTGTCGCTTTGATAGTAAAGTGGTTTTTTTGATTTAAAAGTAAACATTTAAATTCTAGAGAAGAATTAAAAGAATTTCTATAGGCACCATGCTATCTGTAGATCAATGGCTAGAGCATTGGACTAAGGGTCTAGAGGTTTTCCTTTCTAAAGAGTCAGATTATAAGTGTGGCAGATATCAAGTGTCCTTTTCAAAGCAAACGATACCTCAAATTAAAATTAAATAGAGTTAGAAATATACGATTTATTAGATTATCAAATGTATATTTTCAAGTGCTTGCATTTGATTACCTTATTTAAACAGTTCGGTTTTACATGAACTATTTTCAACCTCAGCTGATTATTATATTTAAAAATGTTTGATTTGAATACGTTTTCTATCGATTTTAGCGTGTTTTTCTCTCAGTGTAATTAATAATGTAATTTAATTTGTGATTTTAAAATTCTAAATTTTAACAGAATATCAATATCACCTATTATAGAAATTTGTACGTATAACATATGTATGTTATTTTTCACCGAAATCGAAAAGTTTCGTTCCCTCTTCTATGTCTGTCATACCATATTCAGAAATTGTGATAAAACCGCATTTCTGCGCCTTCTTGTATTTTGCTAAGTTTGAAATGCATTCTCCTTAGTCTTCTTCAAATTCATTTTCATTAAAATTGGTAAAAAGTGGAGGAGCTTTGGCTTTGGAAATTTTGATAGCTGATCCAAACCTCCTACTGCAGATTTTCAGGGCAATACCTTGAAGTTTAATTTTTGCGGTAACCATTTGGGGTCCACCATCTTGATTTTGGTGGTTTTGAGTTCTGTAGCCCCAAACACGTCTACATATTAAATTTTATGAAAATTGTTAAAATTAAAATATTTTGGTCGCCACCTAATGCGGACATTTAGGGCGATCCCTTGAAATTTAACTAATTTAATAATTAACTAATCTTTTGAAACAAGCCACTTTATAAAAATAAGAAATATCCTGTATGTTCAGTTGGAATATGTACTAGCTTGTATGATAAAATGAGGCCTTTCGAAGCGACTGCTTAGGCGTGATTGAGTAAGAAACAGACAAACAAACAAACACACTTCGATTTTTATATTATATACGAGTATATATCATAGATTGTATAAATAAACGTTTCAGCTTAGATTTCGAAATCATATGCGCTAAGAACTAAATTTGAAGTGTGAAACTTTGATAGAATTTTTAAAACAAGCGACTCGAAAACCCCTTCATATCAAGATTCACACGGAAATCCGTTCAAACTGAAAGATTAAGGTCGCCATATGGAATCTTAAGTTTACACATTTCGATAGTATATTCGAGATCAGCATCCGCAAAAACAGAAAAGGACCCGTTTTCATAACAATCCTTTGTAATTGAACCGTTTCGGTCGCCATATTGGGTCCGCCATGTCGAACCCTTGCAATTGCTTATAGCCTTAAAGCAAATACACCTTTCGAATCCGTTCAGTGGTTTTTTAGAAGAAGAGTAACAACGCGGAAAACAACTCTCATTTATAAGTAGTATAGTAATAAATGAAAATTGCTGCAGATTGAAAGAAAATGTTTAACTTTTTATCTGAATTCATGTGCGGTAAAACTGTTGCAGGGCTTATAATTTTTTCCGCTGGAACCCAAAATGTTCCTGGGATGAAAAAGTAGTTTAATCATGCCTGACAAAATAATCTACCTTACAAATTTTGATGTCTTGTAAAAAAACCTATGAGTTTAGAAAAACGCAATTATTTCCAAACTAGGCTAGAATAAAATTTCAATCTCATGAAAATTTATTTACTTTATCTTTTGACCGCCATCTTGAAGTTAGCACAAGCTAAGAATATGTGTTCAAATTAAATTTTTGTGATGTGCAATCATTAACTGTAATAAGTTTTCAATTAAATAAAAAGCATTTTGAGATTAATTAAGTTAATTTTACGGATATTAAGTGCGGATTTTTTTATTTTCCGTAAAAACTTTCCTACATATAAATTTCCGTACGTGTAATAGGATTTCCAAATGGCTTTCAAATGGATATGTTGTCTATTCTTTAGATTTCTGGATGGTGAGTTATTTCTGAAATTAGGTATATTTGCTCAGTATGTATTCAATATTCCATATGTAGGCGACATATGTCATTCAGATTATTTGTATTGTTATCTAAATAAGAACTGAAAATCCCTTTTATCCCTGTAACGGTTTTGAAGAAATAAATGGAAGTTACTTAATGCCGGATACATCTGCGTAATGGTAACACTGAAAAGGGAATGGAGCACTTGGGCACGCCCTTTTTTCGAAAAATGTTTTACACTGAAGAGATAAAAGCAATTTTTCTGTTCATTGGGCACATGTTAAACGATGCTATTCAGGGCCATAACAATCGCCCGTCTTTAATGGAATGCAATTTGAAGTACAATGGGAGCACCGCTGGACGCATTTGTGTTATACCAATTTCAGAAAAACTCTGCAGAGCCCTTAAACGCGTGCTCAGGGCAGTGATTAAAGAAAACATTTATTAAATTTTCAGCCATTATTTGGCCACTACTCTCCTCCTTTTGCACCTATTCCGCACCGTTTATTTCGCCATGTAATTTTATTGAATGGGCTTCATTCAGATGGGAGCAATATAGCGCTAAAGTTTTAAAGGCACTGCAAACCGTGGACCCCATGCAAATCCCAAAAATGCGAGATATTGCCGCTGCCTGAAAGCACCTCTATATCCTTCTTTATCCCCCTTTTCAATAGCGCCATGTTGGCCAAGTTAACGGCGAACTCTTATGGACATAAACCGCCCATCGTGTTAAGGCCTCGTGTCGGAGTTTCTTTATATATGCCGCCGCCCGCGCCGCTGACAACTTTTTTTTACTGCGAGTGAAGACGGTTGAGGTCATTCAATTTTTCTTCTAGCGAACTTTTTAATTTTTTAAACATGCTCCGGACGGGTACCTATTGATATCGCACCATTACGACGTTCCGGCAAATGTGTGCGCGTTTGTTGAGAAACATTACAAATGAAGGTTGAAGAAGCAAATAAGGGTGCAAACAGAGTACCTAGAGAAGTGGAAAGGCGCACAGCGAGATTCTTGAAAATTAAAATGGAGGAATGCGGCCGTCGAGCAATAACAATATCATCAACGACAATGTACGACACTATAGCCTCGCGCACAAGAGGATGGAAAGAAAACATTTTCTCTGAGCATTAGCCCCTAGGTCCGTGCTTTTCAGATATAATAAAAAAAGTTCAGGATAATTACAGACAACATAGTTTGTGTGGATATGAATGTGTAACAAAAGTGCCCCAAGGTCTCGAGGCTTCCCCCTAGTCTGCCTAACAATACCCGGAGACAAACGAGTACGCTCCTGCACAGTGCCAGATAGGCAACAATTAAGACGTTCCTGCGAGTTGTGAGTGCACTCATAAGAAGAAATTCAGTGACACCGTGTTGAAAAAATAAAGTCAAGAGTACCATACTCTTAAGACTCTGGCATCTAGTCCTACAATCGAATTACTTCTCCGTCAAATAAATATCCCGATTGTGCCGGCTTGCACAAGCATTTCTTCAGTTAATGCACTCTCCCAGGGATGAAAGAACCCCCAGTCGGCCAACTGAAGCGAAGTAAAAATCGAATTTTTACCTTCTTAGAAAGATGTCCATTTCAAAGGCCACTGGTTCTGTTGGTCCAATGAATTTTATGCATTAAATCAACTCAACTGGCGTTTTCAGAGACCAAGGGTGACATTTTTTTCACAATGAATCGCAGCAGTTAAAGCGACTGATCTCAATGAGCATAGCCACCACCACCAGGGTAGCTGCAGTAACAGAAATCAATTCCAGTTCAAATTTCACAATTTATTTCTGTAATATCCTTGACGGCTTGTACTTTACTCAAACTGCTGCAGCCATTGCCGGCCAACATTTTTTAGCACAACCGGCAACTTTTACCGCCTCCATTTCACTTTACGATGCGACTTCATTGGAATCATAAATTCATGAAGGAATCAAAAATGCTCCCAATTCCTTTAAAAAAAACTCTTGGAAAGATCACCAGTGAATCAGTACAGGGAGCGGCAGTGGGGAGTCTACCAATATTTCCGCTAGTAAATTTTTTCTGAGAAATTGCAAGAAAATTATCTCCAGGAGTAGCAGACGTCTTCCAGAACTGAAGGAATCACATTTAAATAATTTAACGTTTGCTGCAGCTTGGATATGGATCTACTTGTGATGATGTCTACGTACCTATTTATCGATTGGGAAGAAACTGCTGTTGATAATAATACTTGCGCTCTACAGTTACATTGGATAGGTTGAAATACGTTTATGTACGAGAAGATTAAAAAAAAGGCGTTTTTTCATATCTTTTTGCAAAATGTGAAATGTTTGTTACATATGTAAATAGTACATAAATTAAAAAAATTCAATTCAACGCAAAATTTCTAATTCAGAGCAGGATATGAAAAAAACCCCGCTATTAAAAAAGGCAGGGTCTATTCGCACACCATTTCCCGTGTAAGTACACGGGTACACGGGTACACGGGTACACGGTTACACGGGTACACGGGTTGCTCGGCAAACTTCGGGATTGTTTGAAATTTTTGCTTACACGGGTACACGAGTACACGGCTACACGGGTACACGGGTTTCCCGGCGAACTTCGGAATCGCCTGTCCATGTCCGAGTTTCTCGAATAAATAAAGAAATTGGGGTCCGTTTTGGCGCATTGAAATTGCTTAAATTTTCGCTGAATTTAGGAATGATCGATGTTAAGAAATGTCAGCATAATGTTAACATCTGTAGCTAAGTATCGATGTCCGATTATCATCGTACTTTTAACATCGATGTTGTACTGCAAAAGTACTAAATACTTTATTAAATATCTCGCAAATGGGACGAGCGCGAATTTTTTCAGTAATTTTCCGTCGATGAGCTAAAACTTTAAACGCGATTATCTCGGAATGCGTTTTTTTCAAAAGTACTGTTGCGGTGATCATGATATCTCAAAAACTTTTCAACTGATTCTCAAAATTCTTTTTTTCAAATATTCGTATTTAAGATCTCATGTACTTGTTCGATTAATTTTTCATCCGAAAATTTTTATTTTTTTGCAATGAATTTTTTTTTGAAATTTTTATCAACAAAAAAATTGATTTTTTCTGTCAACGTGGTTTTTTTTATTAAAAAAAATTTTTTTTGGGAAACCAATTCGAACAAGTACACCAGAATACATTTTTCTTGAAATATTTTTTTACTTTTTTGAATTCAGTTGATCGGTTTGCCTTGGGGATTGATCACCGCAAGCCTCTGCAAAAAAAAAGCGCTGCGGGGGAGGGGCCATAACTCCGACAATTTTCAAAATTTTTTCGAAATTTGATGTGTTTTTATTTCTTTGATAGTACTGCTAAAACATTGTGTTTGGCTTTTCCCAATAAAATTCGCATAAAACCCTCTTAAAAAATCACGAACTTAGCTCATTTTTTCGCCCCAACTTTGTATATAACCCCTTAATTGGATAGCTCATCGACGGAAAATTACTGAAAAAATTCGCGCTCGTCCCATTTGCGAGATATTTAATAAAGTATTTAGTACTTTTGCAGTACAACATCGATGTTAAAAGTAGGATGATAATCGGACATCGATACTCAGCTACAGATGTTAACATTATGCTGACATTTCTTAACATCGATCATTCCTAATTTCAGCGAAAATTTAAGCAATTTCATTGCGCCAAAACGGACCACAATTTCTTTATTTATTCGAGAAACTCGGACATGGACAGGCGATTCCGAAGTTCGCCGGGAAACCCGTGTACCCGTGTACCCGTGTACCCGTGTACTTACACGGGAAATGGTGTGCGAATAGACACTGCCATTAAAAAATCCTTCAGCTGTGCAAGGGTTCGAATCTGGGGTCACGGCCCCTTAGCTGAAGCGCCATACAAAGAAGGCTATGGACTGTTCTTGCCGAGTACTTCTTCAAAGCCACATTTAAATTAAGGGGTTAGGCCACTCTAGAGGCCGAAAAAGTAATCTTTTTTAGGATTTTTTTTTCAGAAGTACTACAAAATAAATCGAGATTCCAATAAAGAGCATTTATTATACATATCAGTGACTGTATATAAAAAATTTTTTAAAGCGATTAAGTTCAAAATGGCGGCTGTGCAGCGTGTATCTCAAAACCACATTTTTTAAGTTGGCCGGAAACATAAAGGTAGCTGCACACTTACCGGCACGGCATGGACCGGCACCGGCCGGCAACGGCAGGCACCAGCAAATTTCATGCACACTAGAACGGCACATGTTTAGCGCCGCGCGAGCCGAAGGAACCTCAGTTCAGTCGCAAATTATGAAAATTATGAAAAATATGGCAAAATTTAATAACAAACAATTAATTTTAATTGCAACTCTGTTAGACGAGGAAGACAAGAATCGAGAGCGAGAATACTGGGTTCACCCTTTCTTCTTGGTGACGGGACATAAGGGAGAGTTCGCGACTCTTTTTAAGAAACTTTCGCACAACGAGTCAAAGTTTTATATGTACTGTCGCATGAGTATCTCGCAGTTTAATTGGTTGCATGAAAAAATTTTATTTAAAATAGAAAAGAAAAACACCAGATTGAGAGCAGCTATTTCATCCAAAGAAAAACTTGCGGTTGTTTGCTGTTGATCCCCAATAACAATCCATACTCTCTCCTTGTAATTGTGGTCACTATATTTTTTATGTGCCATATTATATAGCACCACATTCTCTCTAACAAGTTCAAGTAATTTTTCGTGCATCATTTTCGATACCTTCAGCTTCCACCGGCAAACTGCAAATGCCGGTCAATATTCTCCTCGATGATATCCACCGGCAAACGCCGGTGCCGGTTCGTGTAGTTGCCTGCCGGTGCCGGTGTATGTGAATGAACACATTTGTTTTCAGGGTAGTATAATTTGCCGTGTCGTGTCGTTCCGTTCCGTGCCGGTAAGTGTGCAGCGACCTTAACTCAGACAATTTTCATCCGATTCACTTGAAATTTTGAATATATCTTGAAAAATACATTGTCTATAGAAGTACGTAGGTTTTTTTTATACATTGCATAGTTCATTTGTTATTAACAATTATCTGATGATTTTTTAGGCCAATTTTCCACTTTTCACTTTGGAAGTGCGGCATTTGGCCAAAAATTAATATATCGAAAAAAACCTACGTACTTCTATAGCAGTTATTATATAGTATAAAAAAAAAAATTGGCTTCTTATAATTCAAAAATTACAGGAGCTGTTTGTCCGGCCGTGGACCATGAAAAAAACGGAGACGTCATCGCAAAAATTTGAAATTAATCGCTTCAAAAAATATGATTGTTTACAGTCATTAATGTGCATAATAAATACTCTTTATTAGAATCTCGATATATTTTGTAGTACTTCTGAATAAAAAAATCTATATATGTATATATATATGGCCTAACCCCTTAAGTCAGTCCGCTACAGTATTTATGTATGTTTATTATTAATCTATACGAATTGATTTACGATGCGATTTGCATTTACGATCATAAGCAAATTCATATCATGGGGTATCATTGCATGTTAAACGTAGTAATGCCATACCAGCTAATGGCAGATTTTCCGTGAAGCGCTTCGTTTTAGGTGCGCGGTGATTCAAATTGGACATTTCTCAAAAAATACGGCAATATGCGGCTATTTAAATGATGATTATTAATTGAATCGATTGATGTTTTCACCCACTCATCTTTTAGAGAATTTAATAGCTCTTGTTTTAAAGAAAGTGTCCCTTGGCTAACCCATTCTCGATCGGGTTCAAATCCGGGGATTGTCAAACATTACAAAACACGAATATTTTTTTCTTCAGGCAACTCTTTAATGACTTTTGAAGTGTGTGTTGGGTCACTGTCGTGTTGGAAGACCCACTGCAAATATATTTCTATATTGAAAATGATCCATGATTCCTGGTACTTTTTATATTCCTCCATGCTTAACCGAAAGCATGTGCCTTTTTTCGCCTTACATGAACATTCCTATTCGAAAAAAACAAATTAAACTATTATTAAACTTATTAATTAGAGAATTCCAATCGAAATTCAAAAAATTTTCCAAAAATTAAAAACTAATGAATGACCGCAAAAGAATATCACCGCTTAGACCGATGCTTAGCAGTTAATAGGGGCTTTTCGCTGGCCGAAATGAGAATAAATCAACTTCCTTAGGACGTCTTCGTTCTGTACTTGGGCCTATTGAGAGGCTCAAGTCATGAGCAAGCGCTGTATAACTGGCCCTATTTTATGAGTTGGTTTTTTTTTGTTTTATATACTAACGTATTTATACAGATAATTGAAGAGCCGAAGATTGAAAAGATAATGAAGAATAAGTGAATTTTTAAAATAAATTTAAAAAAATTAAAAATTCCCACTCCACGGCTGTGAACCTTAGGTGGCCCGCCCGGTGTGCCCTACCAGCTCAGCCATTTGCTTCGTTGAGATTGGTTCGATAGAGAGCCTGATACATAAAGGACGTCTTTAAATAAAACATCTTAAAATCTTAAAGTGAATTTTTAAATCTAAAACCGTCAATTACGTCTAAACCCCGCAACGTAAATGATTTCAATTTTTTTAAGATAAGTTTTATTATGCTATCAAACCCTATCACTGATTTGTTAGCACAAGTTTTTGTTTATTTATGTAAAACTAAAATATGAAACATAACGATAATTTGTCGATACTTTCTGTAATAGGGCTTTTGTTTGGCACGAAAAAAAAAGATTTTTTCTATTAACACCGTCCAAGTGCGGGCGGCTTGACTCTGTAACACAAGATTCTGTAACACAAAAGATGTCTACATATTAAATTTAATGAAAGTTGCTTAAAATTGAAGAATTTCGATCGCCATATTGGATCCGCCATTTTAAATTTGGAAATTTTGATGGCGGTTACGAAATTAACGACCCCTAAAACCCTTTAGTGCGGATTTTCAGGGCAATTCCTTGCAGTTTACGAGTTTCGATGGCCATTTTGGGTCCACTGTTTTGAATTTGGAAATTTTGGTTGTAGTTTAGTCGTTGATTTCGACCCCGAAAACTCTCTAATGCGAATCTACAGGGAAATCTCTTGCAGTTTAACTTTTTCGGTCGCCGTATTGGATCCGCCAATTTGAATTTGAATGTGATATTAAGGGGACCTATATGGCTTAAATGGGGTTGTGCGGAGTCAAAGGATTATGTTTTTTTTAAGAAATAAACCACATAAAATCTAGAAAATGAGGAAACTAATTTATTACTGAATACTTTAAGGTTGTTTTTGGCCTGTAAAAATCACAAAAATACCCATGGGCTCTTATGGGTTGAGCGTCTCTTGCAATGGTGGAATTTGTGGAAATGTGGAAACACATAAACAAGACATTTTCTGTTGGATAATACTTGACTGCACAGAATGAATTAATTAGTTTTGCTTTCCTGTGATTTGAGTTTAGTTTGCAGTGTTTTACTCGGAAATAGTATTAAAAATCAATCAATTAAAAATAACTTAAATACCTACATATATATAAATATCTGTCATAGTTCTGATATTGAATATTCTGTTGAAATTTAGGATTTCAAAATTAAAAACTTAAGAGGGCTTCTAGAATTTCTTAACTTGGATTAATAAGAAAGATTGAGGAGATTCGATGCGAAAAATACAATATTTTCGGGTTAATAAGTAACACACACAGATCACAAGACTTCTATACCAATAATCGATTGCAATAGATTAACTGTGTAAATAGGAATATTGTAGTAAGGAAAAACTTGCCGTTCGAACTCAGCTAGTCAAAAGATAAATTGTTACTATAATTATAATGTGCATCCCGAGCTTATTATTCACCCTGTAAATCAAAAACGGTGGAGTTTTTGAGAACGAAATTCCCGAGGTTTAAATTCCATCTACAAGTTTTCGGCTACCCTAGACCGAAAGATCGTAATTAAAAAGTGTCATCCACGACCATTGCGTTTTTAAGGTTTTTTTTTTTAATATTTCAAAATAGTATTTGTGCCAGAGCCCTCTTCGTATAAAGGAGTGAGCGAATATGTAAATATTATTCGAATAGCAGTCTCCTGCTATGTTTACAAATTGCAATTTTAATACTATACCGCACACATTTTATAGCAAGTCAACAGCAGAGGAGCGAGGACGAGAATGGCGTATCCCCGGTGACAAGTTAATTAATTTTAAAATTGAAATTATCATAATCTCAGGTGATTGTCTCGACATAAATTACTGTCAAGTATGCACTGTAGAGTAATTATCAACTATAACCACACGGACCACACTCACCTAATTACCCTGGAGCCGTTGCCCCTCTGTCACAAGCGGTATTCAGTTGATTAATAGCTAGCTATATATCCCTACCTATATATCCGCCAGGACAGGGAATCGAGGGTATTATAACAGCTAATCCGACAATTTCTAAACAGGGCTGATAACACTTTGCCAAGGTTTAGTTTGCGCAGTAAACAAAGCCTTGGGATCCATCTAATTCCTAAGTGCGATCTTTCGAACTTCCGGCAGAAATTGTCAGGAGCCAAAAATTTGGCTGACCGGCGGCGGCGCATGGTGGAGGTGGTGTGGTGCTCGTCCATCTCGGTAAGTTTGTTTTTAATTTACTTGCAAATTTTCACTCCCAACACTGTGCATTCGAATTACTGTTACCAAGCAATTGGCACAGCCTGGACCAAGATCATCTTGCATGTAGGTAGGGAGGAGGTATAGGAGAATACGTCCATTGCGGACGTAGTCACGCTCGGCTAGACTTGCACTAGGATCAACACGTCAATGCTTCTTCTGGTACTGCCACACGTGACGAATTATAGTTAAAAAAGACCATAAATTCTCCGTGTAGTGCCAGGAAAAATTGGCGGGAGGACGAAATTCGGAAAAAGTAATTTCTCCTCGGGACCTTGATACATAGTCGCGGGGACCGCCTTCGGAACGAGTGTCGGGCTGAGAATCTTCATTTTTTTCCTTTCATCCTGTTGGCTTTATCGAGTCATTTTCGCCATCCTTCTCATCAAGACTTTCTAAATATGGTACATAATTGAGTCGGCCAACAATTTGTGTTAATTACGAGATGGTCCCCTTCTCCAGTAATTTCGGTCGAGGAATCAGCAATTAACGAAGCGGTCTACAAACCCGCTCAAAGGGCAGCGCCAACCTGCTTTGATGAAGTTTCAACAAAGCGGCAATAAAGAAGCCCCTGCCCTGTTTCTGTTGTGCTCAATGTGGGTCTCGAGCAGAGGAGTTTGTTCTTGTATGCAGCTAATTTCGGGATTAGTTCGTCAAACTCAAGTGAAGTTAATTGCTTGAAAGGGACCAATGTTCTAAAGGGCAGGTTGATTTAATATTACGGCTGGCTACAAATTATTCAACCAACTATTGCTATTCCAAAGTAACAAATCTAACTCGAACTTTAATTGAAAACGCACTTACTCTCATTCCAGATCAAGGATACCTACTTTCCCTTTTTTTGCGGGGTGAAATGGTTTATGCATGCAGTGTGCTCTTACCCAACCGTGTCGGGCTCCAATGGCACGGTTTACCGATTAAAGAACCTCCCCTTTTCTCTCCAGACGCTAGCCTGTCCGTTTTACACATAACTTCAGGCTAGGTCCTTTCTTTAACCGATTAGGATCTAATTCCTAGTATTTCAGACGGCCAGTTCGTCTAGGTCTCTCTCTTTGTTGCGAAGGACCTCCTGTGCGTATCTTTTTACGCTATTCCAAGCTGTTTCACGCGCGACCATTTCCTCTATGATCGTATCTGGAAGAACATCTGCCTAGCGTCTCTAGCTGTTGTCCATCTTCTGCATTGGAAGGAAGTGTGGTCTGCGTCGTCCTTCGTACCTGGGCAGTACAGGCAGTCCGCGGACGATGTCTTTCCCATCCGGTGGAGGTACGACCGAAAGTACCTATGGCCAGTTAGGATTTGGGTCAGGTAATACCCTATGGTCTCTTTCGATCCACGGTCCAACGTCTGCGATGAGCCTCGCGGTCCGTCGTTCCCTGCTTTCCTTGCTCCATGCTCTCTGCAATACCTCCATTGTGCGCATCCTTTCTTCACGGTAAGCTCGGATCTTCCTCGTTTAGATGGCTATTCTCTCTTTCGCCAGGACGTCAATGGGGATGGCTGGGGTGATCACGAAAGCGACTGGTTCCGAGACGATGAATACGCAGAGGCAACTTTGAACGCGGCCCGTCTTCGCACCTAGTCCAGTCTCTTGCTGTAAGACTCTTTCTTCAGGGCTTCTGCCAATACCTCTGCTCCGTACAGCAGGGTGGACTGTACCGCCGTCATTAACAGGCGCCACTTGCTGGATATTGGCCATCAACCTGCTCAGCTGCAATCAAGCAGCCAAAGCGAACGGACGCATTTTATCAAGTCGCGTAATCCAACTGCAAGTGCAAACAATAGTGACTAATCAGCAATAACCCAGAAAATAGTTGTGCAAACCAAATTGCATGCGAATACAGAAAAGTGCTAGGTTAACAGCCCATGCATGTTCACAACTGACGACAGAAGATGCAATACCGCTGACAAGCGGAAAAATCAAATTGATGTCAAAAGTAAAAGTTTCCCTAGTGGAAAATGCAAACGGTGACATGGACACTGACCTAATACCCTCAAATAGTGAAAACAAAAATGAGTCGGACGTTACTTTCAAATAGTAACCAGGAAACGCAAACGTGACCAAATAAATGCCGAAGATGCGGCACAAGCCAACCCCCAAAGCGCAGACTCCTCGGGCACCGGAACCAGCAATCGCTTCGAAGCCATAAATATTGAATCGGGCATGAGGACACCCAAAGAGAGAGGTCGCTGGCTGGCTGGTTCTGCTACTAGTCTGGTTCCGCTATTTGGCTGACTCCACTGCTTGGCTATCGGTCTGCTGCTTCGGTGGCCCTGGGTCGGAGTGTCGGCGCTGGAAGACGGTGTCAGGGGAAAAGCCAATTCGGTTTAGCTTCGCTTCAATCCTGTACAAAATACAAGAACTAAACCCAAAGAAAGCCCCAGACCACGACAGCATCACCGGGCAGCTAATAAAAGCCTTGCCGCTAAATGGGATAATCGGGATTCTACACATCTATCCTTCGGCTCAACTACTTCCCAGCCCAATGGAAGTTAGCAAAAATATTGACAAATTCATCCACAATCTGATTACTATACAATAAAGCTAGTTTGCATCGAAAAATATAAACTTTAACGAAGCAGATTCTTTATCTGGCCTCTCGAAAGATGAAAATCAATATTAGGGAAACAATAATAAGGGAAATTAAAGGAACGTGACATAGGAGCTCATTGTAGCCATAATGAGTCCGGTAATGTATTAACTGGAAGAAGTCGTGATTCCTCAAAGACCGCGCGGGGATGGAAATATTAAGTAGAGCCAAAAGTTCGGCCGAATTAATAACACCGTTCAGACAGTTGAAAACCAAAACAGTTCTGGAATTATTTCGTCTACTCTGCAAAGTGCTCAGCGAGATTAGCTTGAGTCTATCAGAATAAGGAGGTAATATGAGACTATTTTCCCAAGGCAGACCATGGAGGGCGAAACGCAAAAATCTACGTTGGATAGCCTCAATTCTATTAGTGTCTTTTTCGTAGAAAGCAGCAATATAGTAGACGAGAGATATATGGAAAAGAAGAGGGTTTGTTTTTGCGTGTATAAGACATACAAGTACACTTATTGATGATAAGAGGAAGAAGGTTACTAGAACACCATTGATGAAAGGCATCAAGATCCTATTGTTCAAAGTTTCGCAGTCATGATCATTAGACATTAAGCGAAAAATTTTCGCGTCTCCAGCATAGCAGATAATTCTCGAGTGGGTTGGCATGAAGGATACATCATTGTATCCATTGTATTATATATTGAGAACAACAGTGGACCAAGATGACTACCTTGGGATACACCTGATATATTCTCAATATAATCGGAAAGGAATCCACGGAAATGGACACATTGAGTACGCTCAGACAATTACGAGAAAATCCAATCAACAAAACGATTTGGGAACCCGAGAACAGACAATTTATGAATAAGAATATTGTGATTAATCCTGTCGAAAGCCTTTCTGAAGTCGGTGAAAATGCAATCCACTTGCTTGCCCGATTCAATGGCAGAAATGCAATAATCCGAGAACTCCAAAGGGTTAGTAGTGGTTGACTTTCCCTTGATGAACCCATGTTGAAAGGGCATTAGAAAAGGAAATAAAGGACATAACAGACGAGGGCTTCGTGGAGTTTAGCTATACAACTCAAATTGGCAACAACAAACAACAAGATTAAAAACTATTTTAGGGTCATTACTACTAGTAGATCCATAGAAAAGAGAAGATGGATAACCGTCAGATTTACGCTTAGAGTTGACGAACTTCCAGAACCGTTTCGGACAATCACGAAAGGAAGATTTTAAATTGTCAATATAAACGCGGTAAGACTCGTTGGCAACATTTACGAACTGATTTTGCATTTCAGAATAAGCGAGAAAATCAGAATCACTCCTAGAGGAACAGAATCTCTTCCAGGCTTTAGTTTTTTTATTTAAAAAAAAGCTCCTAGACAAACTTCAATACCAACAACCCAGCAACAATATCATCCCCTTCACCAATTCGGATTTAGGGGCCAACACATGATTGTGTTCAGCAAATCCAAAAAATTCATAACAAGATAAAATACACTATGGAAAGCAGATAATACTGTGTCGGCTTATTCCTGGACATTACTCAAGCATTCGTTAAGGTAAACCACAACGGCCTATTAAGGGGGGAATACCAATTGACCGGTTCAAAAAATCAATTTTTTTTTTACGGAAATGGATTCTATAGCTATTCGAAAATGTCACCACAAAATTTCAGGCCGAAATTCTGCGAATTGGGTATTTTTTTAAGCGATGGAGTATCGCGCGTTCATGGTACGCTCGAATCCCAGATTTCGTTCCACCGCGCCCGCAAGGCCGATAGAATGCTATTAGTCATTTCCGAGCCATAAAAAACTTTTCGTGAATTTTATAAAAGCTTTCTTTTTCATTTCATCGATTTTTGGGTGTGTTTTTCTAAGAATGAAAAACAGACATTTTTTTGAACTAAAACTTTATACTCGTTTTCCCAAATCTCATGTTTTTAAAACGGTGTGACAAGTTGCGAAGAAACGGCTGGACCGATTTTCATGAGTGTTCGCTGGTTACAAGATAATGCAATTCTCTTGCCCTTGACGAACGATTTTTTTGCAAAAACAGTGTTGTTTTCGCAAAAAAAATTCGCAAAACTGAAAAAAAAAAATTAAAAATCAATTTTTTTTAATTATAAAGAAAAAAAAATTTTTTTTTAAAAAACCGAAAACGTCAAGGGCAAGTAAATGACATTAGGAAACTTATTTGCGATCACTTTTTTGTTCTAGAAAAATTACCTGAGGTGCTATCGTGCACACCGCAAATTTGCAGACTCTTTTGTGCACGCTTCTAGCAACAAGCCAAATGCAGATTTCGCAATAATTTTTTTTTTGTATTTTTAGAAATACAACATACAACCTATGTACGAAATTTGATTTTTCTATCATTGATAGGTTTTTCCCAATCCACGCCGAAAATCAAGTGACCATTTCCTAAATCTAATTGGTATTCCCCCCTTAATAAAAATCAACAGTCTTCTCTCGGGTAAATTTAACAACATATTAGACAGCTACCTAACAAATAGAAAATTTTATGTATCCTACAACAACTACACCAGTAAGACGCAACAAATAGAACTAGAAGTCCCCCAAGGAAGTGTCCTGGGACCGGTCCTCTACCTATTATACACGGCAGATCTCCCGATGGACACGGAAGTTATGACCACGACGTTTCCAGACGACACAGCGCTAATATTAGGGTTATACAAGAACACAAGAACAAAAGTATAGACAGGACCAACAAGAGGGGAATCACCCTCAATGAAAACAAAACAGAGCAAAGAGACTTTACTCTTAGGAAAAAGACCTGCAAACCCGCCTTAATGAATGCCAAACATGTTAAACTTGTCAACACTGTTAAATATCTGGGCATGCACCTGGACCGCAGGCTAACTTGGAAAACGCACCTGCAAAACTAGAAAGAGCAAGTAAACCTGATCTTCAAGAAAATATACTGGCTGCTAAATAAAAAGTCAAAACTTAACCTAGATACGAAAATACCAGTATATAAGAACATCATCAGACCAATCTGGACCTACGGCATCCAACTCTGGGGGGCTGCGAAGTCATAAAATATCGACACCATCAAAAGAGCTCAATCAAAAATAATCAGGGCAATAACCGGCCCACCGCGCTATATACACAACAAACTTCTGCTGAGAGACGTAAAAGTGAATGAGGTTGAAGACCTAATAGCAAAGCTAAGCAATACATACCCAAGCAGGTTAAAAAAACACCCGAACAAAGCTGCCAGAGCCATTCTGCCAGCAAAAAGTTTTTCTCGGCTAAAGAAAAAAGACCCAATGAATTGCGCTAAATGCAACACATTAACAAAATCGTCCAATTATAAAACAAAGGCGGAAAACAAACTAGCAGTAATCATTTAGAGACAGCAAGCAACCACGATGACAATGCCACGTTCTCCTCCCTGTGTACCGCAGCCAAAGCGCATGGGGTGGACAACGTACTAGTACGTTGGATACAATCCATGCTGGCACAGAGCCTACTAATCGCGGACGGGGTGGACGATACCAGGGCTGAGGTAGGCAGAGGATGCCCCCATGTAGGCGTACTGTCGCCCCTGCTCTGCTGCTAGTAGAATCGTTGTTGGATGAGTTACAGACTCACAACGTACACGCGCAGGCCTATGCCGATGACGTGTGTGCACTGGTTTGTGGCTACTCACTAAAGATAATTTACCATAAAGTGCAGAGGACTTTAGATAGTATCCAGAACTGGTGCGAGAAGCACGGGTTATCAGTGAACCCTAGTAAAACGACACTAATATTGTTTACTAGGAAAAGAAAACTGAATAACCTTAAACTTCCAACATTAAAGGGTGTTACAATCCAACTCTCCACTGAGGTTAAGTATCTGGGAGTAATCCTAGACACCAAGCTCACGTGGAGACCACATGTCGAACAAAAATCCGCCCGAGCATTAAATGCCTTTTGGCAATGCAGACGGGCCTTTGGGAAGACATGGGGTCTGAGACCAACGGTGGTCTACTGGCTATAGACCGCCGTTATTAGACCCATTATAACTTATGCGTCTGTGGTCTGGTGGATCAGAACAGGAAAAACATCTACCTGTACGATCCTAAACAGAGTACAGAGAGAGGTATGCATAGGGATCACTGGGGCATTCAGCTCCACGCCTCGTGCAGCTCAACTTGCGACCACTGGACATCACAATCCAGGAAGAAGCGTATTTTTGAATAGGTTAAAGTAGGCGTAATTTCCTTCAAAGAGAGTGTTCAAAGCATCTTCTAGGTTTTCCGGATTTCTGCTAAACAAAACCAAGCGCATAGGCTCGGGAGCCTTTTCTTTAAATATTTCAAGCGCAATTAGATTATAGGCTTTATCATCAAACTCAGCCTCAGCATCGGGTTGGTCTTTCGATTTGTTATTTAGCCGTCTTAAAATGCTTTTAATCTGGCCGTATAGATCTACGCTATATGTATTAAAAGTTACCGCGCGTAATTCACCATTAATTGGAAACTTTGTTTTTCTGTCACCAAAACTATTCCCAAGCACTGATTTAATTTCTGACCAGGTTTTTACGTGATTATTTATTTCTGTGGTTTCCTTAGTTTTTCCACGTAATTTGTTCTTAATTCGATTTAATAATAAACTCTGACTACTTGTGTCTTATTTTAAAATTGCGGGATTAATATATCTTATATTAATTCTAAAAAGATGAAGAGGTACTCACGCTTTCTTTCGAAGTCTGGTAAGCGCTCGATGAACTTTAGGGGATCAATGCTCAGCTGTCACGGTGTCGCCATGACGTCGTCTAGTTGATTGATAGGGTCGTCCTCTTCTTAAATTGCCTGCGGATATCGTTGTATAAGCCTTTTCGCCGTTCTTGCTTTTTTTTTGATTTCACAGTTCGCCACTTTATCGACGAAACAATCCTTTTAAGTTTTCGCGCTCGGTAGAGATTGCGATTATATTGATTTAGCGTAACAGACTTTATTATTTTCCCTTTTAGCGAGACTAAGTCATTTTCGCGTTTAAAATGTTCGATATTTCGTGCTCTTTATCACTGGATCTCTCTGCTTGGGATCCTACCGACTGCGCCAGTTAAATTGGTGGAAATTATCGAAAAAAACAACAATAATAATCACGTTTTAACAATTTTATTAACTGCTGAAACTTTTACAACTTACCGGAATAACAACTCTTTTTGGCTTAGCTAAATGACAATCCTTTTAGGTTTTTTAAAATGACTGATCTGGAATGAATGTACCGAACGACCGGACTAGAACGACTGCACACTGATCTGCCTTGGGTACAGGGTTTAAAATGTCCACCTGCAAGAGTTTTGCATTCCTGCACATTCCCATCCACTAAAACTGCAACTAAGCGTCTGGCGACAAGAAGCCGCTTCGCCTATGTCTCACAGCGCCGGTGGTCTAACGGAACGTTATCCAAATGGGGTATGGGATTACTGTGACTTGACTATATATATGGGGAATTGTTTTAAAATTCACCCCCTTGTTGTCCAAAAATAGGACCAACTTAAAAAATTTTACCTCATTTCATATCTAAAAGCCTGTAGTTTACGATAGTAAGCTGCTCGTTTTGAAAACAGAAATGGGGTCCTACAGTATGATGCTAAGTGCAGTGAATTCATGAACGAAATTTTATATATATATGTATTTTAAACAAACTGAAAGTGTGAACGTATTTATTTTCGGTCGCTGAACTGAAATTGAGTATTGATTTTTGTTCATATAATGTCGCAATTTGTCCCTTACCGTCAAAAACAGCTAAAAAATCATGTTTTTTATGGTTAAACATTGATTGTGGCTACTAAGGCAAGTACGGAAATAGTTTTTTCATGTTTTTTCGTTATTGAACCCAAATTTGATAGTAGAATTATTCTACAAGGTAACAGTTCGTCCCTAACGTAATAATACCTGAAAATCATGATTCCCAAGGTTGAGACGTTATTTGCAACTAATCTAATTATAATATTTGCATGTGGTTTGGGTCGCTGATTGATTTGGGGTTTCGTTTAACCATTAAAGTTATTATTATATAAGTTAACAATAATATCACTAAAAGTTAGCTTTCACCCATTTTTGCGTTGTACTACAAGTTATGGAAACCACCTCAGTAATTATTGTAAAACAGAGTTTTGAGGAATTAATTCATTTTTGGACTTCAAGCAGTGCTTGACTAGTGTACACTCCCCAACTCTGTGCACATTTTGAAATTTAATCGCAACTCACCTATGGCAATTTTTGAAAGCTAACGATAACGTAGATAAACTAAGGGAAATTGTATAACGGTGTATTCGAAACATACAAGTATACTTTAAGTATTTCCCGACTGAGGTGCACATGGGTATGTCATACCCATGGTGTTTTAATCATTAATATCTCATATACTGTGTTTCCACGCAGAAATAACTCGGGGTTAACTCGAATTAGAGTCCATGAAAACTAGAGTTGAGTTCAGTTTCATTAAAACCAGAGTGGCTCAGCTAAACTCCACGAAAGTTCGGCTGAGTTAAGTAAAAGTGTTCATAAATTGTTTACTTTCGCATTCAAAATAACTTCTGGTCGAGCTTTTTAGACAGAGGAAGAACTTGAGTTGTTATTACATGTATAAATTTTCGTATATAACTCCATTTTTACTGCAAGATCTGTCAAATTAACCCAGGTACCTGCACACAGGGTTACCCTCATTTTCTTGAAACTCAACTCAAAATTAACCTTGCTCATGGAAACAGAGTAACTGTTGAAGTGATTTTAAACATTTTTCTTTTTTAAATTGATACCCCAGACGATGTAGAAGAAGAATATTTTTAGAAAAATAATTAAAATTCAGTAAACCGAATACTGGACTAAAACTATGACTCTTAGCTGATTTTTGGGGTTATTCATTAGTTGCAAATAACGTTTCATCCTTGGGACTCATGATTTTCAGCTATAATTTGAGGTAAGGGACAAATTGTTACCTTCTAGAACAATACTACCATCTTGTTTGGATTCAGTAAAGTCAGAAACATGCAAACAATATTTTCGTACTTATTTTAGTAGCAATAAAAAATGTTTAGCTGTTTCTTGAGGTTAGGGATCAACTGTTACCTTGCAAGAAAATTATACTATCAAATTTGAATTCACTAACGTAAAAAACATCGAAAAACTATTTCCGTACTTGCCTTAGTAGCCACAATCAAGGCTCAAACCTAAAAAAACATAATTTTTAGCTGGTTTGTAAAGTTAGGGAAATTTGCGACTTTGTATAAAAAAAATTATAGTTCGATTTCAGTTCAGCGACCGAAAATACATACATTTACCCTTTCAGTTTGTGTAAAATGTCATATATTATAGAACCAAGATATTAGCATATTTCAAAATTTTGTTCGTAACTTCACTGCATTTAGCATCTTACAGTTGGCCACCATTTTTGGTTTCAAAAAGAGCGACTCGCTATCGTAAACTACAGGATTTTAGATACGAAACTACAATAGGTAAATTATTTTTTTAGTTGTTCCTATTTGTGAACAAGACGGGGGTAAATCTTAAAAATAATTCCCCATATGTATATTGGTAATTCTACAAAAGTTGCGCAACTTTTTGGCGGATATTGCGCTGAACAATTTTTAGAGTTTCAAATTATATGTATTACTTAACATGAATTTAATACCAAGTATAGTCGTTATACTGTTCCAAAAAGGGAAGTCACGTTTTACTTATTATTCGGTTATTGGAGTCTTTTATAAAATTAGCTCAAGGGGATGAGTATATACATAAAGATCAGGAGAGTGATGAAATCATACGTTTTACTGAAAATAGGAATATCTATTATGAATTACATTTTACATTAACTTACAGTAACTTGCATTACTTTGCATTTTTAAACCATTCTTTCCTATTGTATAATTAAAAAAATTTCGATCTGTGTTCATTAATGTTCATAACTTCACCAAAACATAATTTTTTTATAACATTTTTCTTTAATTATTATTACAAATTATTTTCTACTTAGTTTATGTTTTTAACATCATTTAACTAAAAAAGTACATATATAAATCTTCCTTATTTAAAACCTTATTTTTCAATTTTACACAAGGGACTGACGATTTCATTTTACAAAATTTTGGGAATATTTAGTTATTTTTGGTCTCATTCAATAGAGCTCAGAAATGCAAACTCATACAAAACAATAGAAGATATTAAAATTGTAAATGATTGAGAAATTACTCGTCAAGGGACTGACGTACTGGCCGTCCCAGCCCATGTTCCAATCAATTCAGAATGAATGACTAGGAAATAAAGTATCATACTACTAGTACACATTTTAGGTTGGAGCAGTGTGTTATTGCAGGATTTTTTGGCCTTTTTTTGAAAAAAAGCTAAAAACAGGTATTTTGCTAATATCTCAAAAACGCTTCTTTGGAAAAACAAATGGAGGTCATCTTCGTTTTTAGCGACCCAAAATTAGTCTAAAAAACATATTTATTTTTGAGGCACTTTTTTCTTGTAAACTAGTGTTATGTATAAAATGACGCCCGAAAGTTACCAACATAAATAAATTTTCTTCAAATTAGGATCTTTGGGTCTGTGGTATCGAAATAACAGCTTCTATGCTCATATTTTTAATTAACAAACCAGTCGCGGCCTAGACCGGGTGTGTTCAATCTTGTAAACTTAAACTGTTGGAAAAATAATGAAATTGTTTCATGCGCAAAGATGGGTTTTCTTTTTACCGCGGGAACCTACAATAATCCCGGTATAAAATGCAGCCCTCTATTATGAACGATAAAATACTCTACCTCCCAGTAAAGGCCCCATCACAATCGGTTCCACCGTTCATTAACACAGAAATCTGTTCATTAGTCGCGTGTTCTTGAGTGACCTGCACAAAGCCCGCACCTTCGCACGGGCAGGGGTGAAGACACTCCGTGAATATAATATCGGGGCCATTTAGCTAAGGTCTTAAACAAGATAACGGTGTAAAGATATTGTATCTGTATGTATCACTTATATAATACTTTTCCAGAAATATCCATTGATAGACAGCTAATTTTCGTAAAGCAAACTTTTTGAACATGTAACATATGTATACCGGAGGAGTGCGGCGTTGCAGGTAAAATATTGATTTTCTCATACCAATATGTATACCCACTTTTACCTCCTTGTGGGTTGAATTTTTAGAAATGCTGAAATACTTTTTCTATAATTTGTGTGTTTTAGAATGTGTGTGCAAAGTTTTAAATAAATCGGATCAAAAAATAGTGTTCCCCATACAATGCCTTATTCCCCTTTTTACCATCGTTGGGACTGATATTGGAAAAACAATTTTTATTGCATCCACACTAAAACTATAAGAACCAACTAGTGATCATTAAATGCATGTTACAAAAAACTCGTTATAGCAAACAATAGGCAATAGTCACAAATCGCAAGTTATACATTAAAATACAGAAACTAAAAATATACGAGTATTGTTAAATAACTGCTATTGCAGTTTCGAGCTCACTCATCGAAAGTGGCCTAAAACGGGATATTTATTAACGCTTTCATCATCAAATGGCATTATAATAGTTTAAAAGTAATGAGAACGGTCCGTTGTACGTTTGCCCTCCGTTTCCATTTATTAATGTAGTGATAGTCTAATAATAATATATTCTCTTTCTATATTTCCATTTCTTTTGTGAATCAGTGGACAAATATTATTACAAACCCCTACTCAGTTATCCCTGCTAACATTCCTGATAACAAGTTCTCTCGCATAATTTTACAACCCAAAGCCTGTTATAAATGACCTTCCGTGATACAAAACACAACCCGGTCACATTCTACTTAAAAATATTAGGGCTAAGGCCTTCCTAGCTTAGGAAAGCTAGCTAGCTTGTCTGAAAACAATAATTTCAGAGCACTTGACATTTTGTTCTAATCGAGATAAAACAAGAAGGAAACATCCTAAAAGTACAGAAAGAAATTTAATACAACCTACGTGATGATGGATGTGCTTCTCTGAAGACGAATTTTGTAATTTTCTTATGTAATTGCTTCAGAGACCAACGAGACGTGGTGGTAGGCATCAAAGGACACTTTGTAATTTTACCTGGTCCACCATTTTACGAAGAGACTTTCTGGCGAAATGTCTGCATAAGAATATACATACATACGTATCCATAGATGAATTCGTTATATGGCTTTGTGCTGTGCTATTGCGATATATATGATATATGTTACATATAATTACCAAACATTTCCAAATTGTGGATTTTTGTTGGGAAAATTTGAAATACGTACAGAGTATATTTTACAAAGCTTTTCGATTAAAATTGTGTAAAACAAATAGTTAGCTGGAGAAAGGCAAATGCTACTCAGTGAGCATATCAAATAACTGCGAAAACTGCAATATAGCCGCAACAATCCAAAAAAACAATCAAAATGAAAAAGGGTAGTTGCCCTGTCAAAAGAGGAAAAATAAAAGTCAATCTTCGGACAAAATTCTAATGGAAATGTTTCCTTGGGATTTTGTTTATTTGTGGCAGTAGAAATATTTTCTCAAAAAGCGAAATCGTATTGTCGGCGTTGTACATATCATAAACTATTAATTTTACTTTACTTTTCGTTATTAAATTGAGAGATATATTATAATAAATTTTATTAAAATGGATGCCATTTCAATTAAAAATGCAATCGAAATTCAGCTTATTACTCGTAATAAATATTATTACATAAAATGTTACATTGTAACTATTTTTTGATTGCAGTGAGATTAATGTTATTAGACTTAAATAATAAAATGTGTTAAAACTGATTATGAGAAGTAAATTTTATTAAATATGTAACAAATCTTGTTGAGGAATTGTAAAAGTTATTGAAGATTTTAGTAAATAATACTACGATTATAAGTACAATTTAATGGAATTCACTAACAAATTGCAAACGCTATTATATCATTTAGTAAATTTTATTACATTTATATAAGAGGAATAGTAACATCTCTTATACACAAATAAATGAGACCTATAAAGATCTCAGGATTACATTATAAGATTCGATTTAAATTATATCGAAAATTCAGTCTAATTTGAAATTCAATAAATTGAATAAATTGAAAATTTACTGTGCTAACGGTTTGATTTAATTAAATTGAATTATTGTGTGTTCAGTAAAATAAATTAAAACACATGGAAGTTTATATACATAAGTATTTATATAAATTTTTTATTACATTTCCAACAAATTCAAAGGAAAATTCATCAAGTGTGGTTATCACGCTTAGAAAATGTTGACTCTAACGGGATTACTGACATTTGACATAGTATGCCCTAATGTTTAAAAAAAATTTGAAATACTCTATTAGTTTACAAAAGGAGCTCGCTACTTTTTCTTTTATAGAGTATAAGTTTTGATATATTTGTGTGGAGTGGTGGAGCACTCTTAAACATCTTCATTCAGAGCAAGTAAAGCCATTTTCACCAGTATTCACCTTTAACTGCACACTAAAAATTCACGTCTACTGCTCTACATATGTATATAGTCCACAACATAATTAGTAATGTCGCCTTGGCATTAACGACAAACAGGATAGTTTCTTTCAAATTTATTACAGGGATAGTAAAAATTATTACATTTTGTGCATTTTATTGGTGTGCATTTTATTGGTTTGTAGCGTTTATACTATTACATGGTAATGGAATGTATTAAAGTGCACATTTTGAAATTTAATCGCAAATCACCTATGGCAATTTTTGAAAGCTAACGATAACGTAGATAAACTAAGGGAAATTGTATAACGGTGTATTCGAAACATACAAGTATACTTTAAGTATTTCCCGACTGAGGTGCACATGGGTATGTCATACCCATGGTGTTTTAATCATTAATATCTCATATACTGTGTTTCCACGCAGAAATAACTCGGGGTTAACTCGAATTAGAGTCCATGAAAACTAGAGTTGAGTTCAGTTTCATTAAAACCAGAGTGGCTCAGCTAAACTCCACGAAAGTTCGGCTGAGTTAAGTAAAAGTGTTCATAAATTGTTTACTTTCGCATTCAAAATAACTTCTGGTCGAGCTTTTTAGACAGAGGAAGAACTTGAGTTGTTATTACATGTATAAATTTTCGTATATAACTCCATTTTTACTGCAAGATCTGTCAAATTAACCCAGGTACCTGCACACAGGGTTACCCTCATTTTCTTGAAACTCATCTCAAAATTAACCTTGCTCATGGAAACAGAGTAACTGTTGAAGTGATTTTAAACATTTTTCTTTTTTAAATTGATACCCCAGACGATGTAGAAGAAGAATATTTTTAGAAAAATAATTAAAATTCAGTAAACCGAATACTGGACTAAAACTATGACTCTTAGCTGATTTTTGGGGTTATTCATTAGTTGCAAATAACGTTTCATCCTTGGGACTCATGATTTTCAGCTATAATTTGAGGTAAGGAACAAATTGTTACCTTCTAGAACAATACTACCATCTTGTTTGGATTCAGTAAAGTCAGAAACATGCAAACAATATTTTCGTACTTATTTTAGTAGCAATAAAAAATGTTTAGCTGTTTCTTGAGGTTAGGGATCAACTGTTACCTTGCAAGAAAATTATACTATCAAATTTGAGTTCACTAACGTAAAAAACATCGAAAAACTATTTCCGTACTTGCCTTAGTAGCCACAATCAAGGCTCAAACCTAAAAAAACATAATTTTTAGCTGGTTTGTAAAGTTAGGGAAATTTGCGACTTTGTATAAAAAAAATTATAGTTCGATTTCAGTTCAGCGACCGAAAATACATACATTTACCCTTTCAGTTTGTGTAAAATGTCATATATTATAGAACCAAGATATTAGCATATTTCAAAATTTTATTCGTAACTTCACTGCATTTAGCATCTTACAGTTGGCCACCATTTTTGGTTTCAAAAAGAGCGACTCGCTATCGTAAACTACAGGATTTTAGATACGAAACTACAATAGGTAAATTATTTTTTTAGTTGTTCCTATTTGTGAACAAGACGGGGGTAAATCTTAAAAATAATTCCCCATATGTATATTGGTAATTCTACAAAAGTTGCGCAACTTTTTGGCGGATATTGCGCTGAACAATTTTTAGAGTTTCAAATTATATGTATTACTTAACATGAATTTAATACCAAGTATAGTCGTTATACTGTTCCAAAAAGGGAAGTCACGTTTTACTTATTATTCGGTTATTGGAGTCTTTTATAAAATTAGCTCAAGGGGATGAGTATATACATAAAGATCAGGAGAGTGATGAAATCATACGTTTTACTGAAAATAGGAATATCTATTATGAATTACATTTTACATTAACTTACAGTAACTTGCATTACTTTGCATTTTTAAACCATTCTTTTCTATTGTATAATTAAAAAAATTTCGATCTGTGTTCATTAATGTTCATAACTTCACCAAAACATAATGTTTTTATAACATTTTTCTTTAATTATTATTACAAATTATTTTCTACTTAGTTTATGTTTTTAACATCATTTAACTAAAAAAGTACATATATAAATCTTCCTTATTTAAAACCTTATTTTTCAATTTTACACAAGGGACTGACGATTTCATTTTACAAAATTTTGGGAATATTTAGTTATTTTTGGTCTCATTCAATAGAGCTCAGAAATGCAAACTCATACAAAACAATAGACACATTTTAGGTTGGAGCAGTGTGTTATTGCAGGATTTTTTGGCCTTTTTTTGAAAAAAAGCTAAAAACAGGTATTTTGCTAATATCTCAAAAACGCTTCTTTGGAAAAACAAATGGAGGTCATCTTCGTTTTTAGCGACCCAAAATTAGTCTAAAAAACATATTTATTTTTGAGGCACTTTTTTCTTGTAAACTAGTGTTATGTATAAAATGACGCCCGAAAGTTACCAACATAAATAAATTTTCTTCAAATTAGGATCTTTGGGTCTGTGGTATCGAAATAACAGCTTCTATGCTCATATTTTTAATTAACAAACCAGTCGCGGCCTAGACCGGGTGTGTTCAATCTTGTAAACTTAAACTGTTGGAAAAATAATGAAATTGTTTCATGCGCAAAGATGGGTTTTCTTTTTACCGCGGGAACCTACAATAATCCCGGTATAAAATGCAGCCCTCTATTATGAACGATAAAATACTCTACCTCCCAGTAAAGGCCCCATCACAATCGGTTCCACCGTTCATTAACACAGAAATCTGTTCATTAGTCGCGTGTTCTTGAGTGACCTGCACAAAGCCCGCACCTTCGCACGGGCAGGGGTGAAGACACTCCGTGAATATAATATCGGGGCCATTTAGCTAAGGTCTTAAACAAGATAACGGTGTAAAGATATTGTATCTGTATGTATCACTTATATAATACTTTTCCAGAAATATCCATTGATAGACAGCTAATTTTCGTAAAGCAAACTTTTTGAACATGTAACATATGTATACCGGAGGAGTGCGGCGTTGCAGGTCAAATATTGATTTTCTCATACCAATATGTATACCCACTTTTACCTCCTTGTGGGTTGAATTTTTAGAAATGCTGAAATACTTTTTCTATAATTTGTGTGTTTTAGAATGTGTGTGCAAAGTTTTAAATAAATCGGATCAAAAAATAGTGTTCCCCATACAATGCCTTATTCCCCTTTTTACCATCGTTGGGACTGATATTGGAAAAACAATTTTTATTGCATCCACACTAAAACTATAAGAACCAACTAGTGATCATTAAATGCATGTTACAAAAAACTCGTTATAGCAAACAATAGGCAATAGTCACAAATCGCAAGTTATACATTAAAATACAGAAACTAAAAATATACGAGTATTGTTAAATAACTGCTATTGCAGTTTCGAGCTCACTCATCGAAAGTGGCCTAAAACGGGATATTTATTAACGCTTTCATCATCAAATGGCATTATAATAGTTTAAAAGTAATGAGAACGGTCCGTTGTACGTTTGCCCTCCGTTTCCATTTATTAATGTAGTGATAGTCTAATAATAATATATTCTCTTTCTATATTTCCATTTCTTTTGTGAATCAGTGGACAAATATTATTACAAACCCCTACTCAGTTATCCCTGCTAACATTCCTGATAACAAGTTCTCTCGCATAATTTTACAACCCAAAGCCTGTTATAAATGACCTTCCGTGATACAAAACACAACCCGGTCACATTCTACTTAAAAATATTAGGGCTAAGGCCTTCCTAGCTTAGGAAAGCTAGCTAGCTTGTCTGAAAACAATAATTTCAGAGCACTTGACATTTTGTTCTAATCGAGATAAAACAAGAAGGAAACATCCTAAAAGTACAGAAAGAAATTTAATACAACCTACGTGATGATGGATGTGCTTCTCTGAAGACGAATTTTGTAATTTTCTTATGTAATTGCTTCAGAGACCAACGAGACGTGGTGGTAGGCATCAAAGGACACTTTGTAATTTTACCTGGTCCACCATTTTACGAAGAGACTTTCTGGCGAAATGTCTGCATAAGAATATACATACATACGTATCCATAGATGAATTCGTTATATGGCTTTGTGCTGTGCTATTGCGATATATATGATATATGTTACATATAATTACCAAACATTTCCAAATTGTGGATTTTTGTTGGGAAAATTTGAAATACGTACAGAGTATATTTTACAAAGCTTTTCGATTAAAATTGTGTAAAACAAATAGTTAGCTGGAGAAAGGCAAATGCTACTCAGTGAGCATATCAAATAACTGCGAAAACTGCAATATAGCCGCAACAATCCAAAAAAACAATCAAAATGAAAAAGGGTAGTTGCCCTGTCAAAAGAGGAAAAATAAAAGTCAATCTTCGGACAAAATTCTAATGGAAATGTTTCTTTGGGATTTTGTTTATTTGTGGCAGTAGAAATATTTTCTCAAAAAGCGAAATCGTATTGTCGGCGTTGTACATGTCATAAACTATTAATTTTACTTTACTTTTCGTTATTAAATTGAGAGATATATTATAATAAATTTTATTAAAATGGATGCCATTTCAATTAAAAATGCAATCGAAATTCAGCTTATTACTCGTAATAAATATTATTACATAAAATGTTACATTGTAACTATTTTTTGATTGCAGTGAGATTAATGTTATTAGACTTAAATAATAAAATGTGTTAAAACTGATTATGAGAAGTAAATTTTATTAAATATGTAACAAATCTTGTTGAGGAATTGTAAAAGTTATTGAAGATTTTAGTAAATAATACTACGATTATAAGTACAATTTAATGGAATTCACTAACAAATTGCAAACGCTATTATATCATTTAGTAAATTTTATTACATTTATATAAGAGGAATAGTAACATCTCTTATACACAAATAAATGAGACCTATAAAGATCTCAGGATTACATTATAAGATTCGATTTAAATTATATCGAAAATTCAGTCTAATTTGAAATTCAATAAATTGAATAAATTGAAAATTTACTGTGCTAACGGTTTGATTTAATTAAATTGAATTATTGTGTGTTCAGTAAAATAAATTAAAACACATGGAAGTTTATATACATAAGTATTTATATAAATTTTTTATTACATTTCCAACAAATTCAAAGGAAAATTCATCAAGTGTGGTTATCACGCTTAGAAAATGTTGACTCTAACGGGATTACTGACATTTGACATAGTATGCCCTAATGTTTAAAAAAAATTTGAAATACTCTATTAGTTTACAAAAGGAGCTCGCTACTTTTTCTTTTATAGAGTATAAGTTTTGATATATTTGTGTGGAGTGGTGGAGCACTCTTAAACATCTTCATTCAGAGCAAGTAAAGCCATTTTCACCAGTATTCACCTTTAACTGCACACTAAAAATTCACGTCTACTGCTCTACATATGTATATAGTCCACAACATAATTAGTAATGTCGCCTTGGCATTAACGACAAACAGGATAGTTTCTTTCAAATTTATTACAGGGATAGTAAAAATTATTACATTTTGTGCATTTTATTGGTGTGCATTTTATTGGTTTGTAGCGTTTATACTATTACATGGTAATGGAATGTATTAAAGTGGTTGCAATAAAAACAAACTTTTTACAAATAGTAAATGTTATTATTAATAAATATTATTGTTGAGAAAATAAAAGTTATTACACAATATGCCATTTTATTAATTTTGTACTAAACAAGCGAAAAGAAACACATATTACTGGTTTTTAAAATCTATGAGTATTACACCAGGGCGATGTAAAATTTGGTCCTCGTCAAAATCTGCATAGAAATATTCTTAAGCAAAATGTACGTAGGAGTAATAGTTCTCGAAATATCAGGCTGGAGATTAATATATCATTGAGATAGTAGTTCTTTGCCGTGAGTTTGGTGTCGCTGCTTTGATTATATCAGAAAATGATACTAAAATATTAATGTGCATCACGCATTTATTAATTACCCTGTAATTCGAAAAGGAATGATATCACCCCTTCCCTGCCACAGAATTTCTTGTTTGGCTAGGGAGATCTATCACTGCTCTTATGGCATGCGTTATACGCTTTGCTACTTTTATCAGCCTGATATATCCTTATAGAACTATAAATCCTACGTGAATTTAATATATGCCCATTTATATGCAGATCTTGGTAAAGAACAAATTTTATAATAACGAAAATTCACATAAAACTAATAGTTTATGAAATAATCGAGAAAAGCCATTTTCGCGACTTAGGACTTTTGAGAGACTATTTCTAGTGCCCAAATGAACAAAATCCCGAAGGAACATTTCCATTAGGAATTTGTCGGAAGTTAAACTCTATTTTGCCTGGGTTGAAGTTCCAAACACAAGTATCTGAATCGTTTGTTTTATTTTTTCCGGATCTGAAATTCCGTGTAACTACGTGACTATTTCCAAAGTATTTTATAAAATACAAGAAACTCTGCAAAGTTTTATGAACCCTACAAGTATTAGCAAAAATTCTATAATAGTATCACGAGTGAGCGAAACCTCTATTGTAGATAATAATATACCAAAGTAGAGGGTAATGTAGAATATTTGGGTAATGTGGGCTACCCCCTTATACGAACTTAACCGTCGGTAAGATCAACACTCATTTAAGCTTAATTGGAACACAAACCTATCTCAGATTTAAAAACCTTCGCAAGCTTTTCCTAGTTTTTGCAACCTAGTTTTGAGTGTGGAGATTTTCTTTACATAGGTACAGTTAAGTTGTGACTATTCGAGAGTTCTTTTGGCTGTTAATACGAGTACTTTTAGGTGTATTCCTTACATTTGTATTTAAGTTGTGTCGGTTCAACAAGCACATCGTCTGCAATAACAAAATAATACGTTACGCCCCTTCGTCGGGTAATGTCGGCTAACAAATTGCGGGTTATTTTAAGACTATTTTTATTGTAACCCTAATAGTTCAGTGGTAAGTAAGCTGGGCTATCCACCTCGGGGTCCCCGGTTGGAGGCTCGGAGCATAATTTAGGTCCCCTTTTGCTGATAGCGCTAGAAGGTAGACTCATCAGTCAGGATAGCTACTATGGGCTAATCACCCAGCATAGCAAAGATGAACGATTAAAAGAAACTGAAGCAGATCTCGAAATGGAGAGGGGAGGCTTTATGGAAGGCCTATGCTCATAACTGGAGTAAAACAAGTTTTTTTTTTTATATTATTAGCCGTGTTCTCCGCGCGAGGAGACACAGCGTTTCAAAAATGTTATTCGACATTTTGCTTTTGGCCCTTGCCCTTTGAGATGAAATTTTACAGTTTTTGCTTCCACAAAAGAATGACTTTTTAACAGAACCATCTCAAGATGTTGACAATATCCTGCTTATAGTTAAATCTCGTTGTTGATGCAGATCACAAAGAGTTAATTTATTGAGCTAGCATGCAGTGTTTCGGCACGAAACAAATCATCGACTTATTCCACATGCTATTTAATTTAATTTTTATATTAATTTTCAATTTTTTTTTCTCTCGTTTTACAAGTTTGATATAAATGTCCAACTTAAAAAAGATCTACATCTGCAGGTCACATGTTCTAGTTGCGTTTCAAAATTTCATGGGTTTTTTACGACATTGGACACTCTACTCAAAATTGTTACGCGTATTGTGTTTCCTTGTTAGTTCGTTTAATTAGGGATCGGATTTAGTATAAATTTATTCAGAAAATGTACCCAATACCCCAAATTGGGAAAAACCGAATGACGGATGTCGGGTCAGGAATGCCTACGCAAACAACCGAGAGGAAAAAGGAACCGACCTGCGACCCGTAGCCGCTGTCATGCAACCCTTTTTCCGTCATCAGGTCGCCGGCGCAGGGACGAACGTGCTGAAAATTTGACGTCCACATTTGGCTGTCATTGGTGGATTTTCCAGCTTTTCTACCCCCGCTCCACGTTTTCAAATAAGGCCCTCCTTTGTTGAGCCTCAGGACGAGTCGAATCTTGCGTGCGACCGGACGCCTAAGCCTGTCTTAGTCTGAGCGATCTCGGGAACTATTGTAATACCATTTGTGCAAAATAGACAATCTTTGTGATAAAAATAAACTTAACGGGGGTTTTGTCACCTTCGAGGTATTCCTCCCGGGCTTGGCCCAAATCAAAGTGTTTTAATTTTTCGCACCTTTGAGGGATATTTTATGCCCAACTGCAGAAAAAGGGAACGACCAGTTTTATGTTGTAACATGCAGTGCTCCTTCAATGAAAACACATTTTAAACTGCTTGAGCATCAACACACTAAATTTTACTAAAGTAAATCCTTTGTAGGTAATAGTTGTCACTGTTTACCTAAACCGAATAATTTTTCAAGCGTTCTTGGGTAAAACGACGATTGTCATTTACTTTCCTGCATTCTAAAAAGAAGAAAACAGAACATTTCCAAAAAACTCGCGGGACCGGTCTACCCGTGCAAGAATATTTTCCAAGGAAACAAGTATCTTAACGCATTTATTTTAAAATATCCTTCGAGGTTTTTATGTGTTCAACAGTTGAGACTCTTCTGAGTGTCTGACAGGTATCAGCTGACTTTTACTAATATACGGGAGAGACACTCTCAAATTTACCACGTATCGCCCCTATTTTACAGTAGACCAAGTATGTAAATTGTCCAGAATGAGAGATAGGTTCTGTTTAACCAACAGACCACGAGCAGAACAGCGAAATGTATGGTTGTGGCAGAACAAGGGTCACAAAAGAATGCGCCTACTATTACAGTAGATGTCGCTTATAACGACAATCAAGGGACCGTTATAAACAGTTGTCGTTAAATACGGCCGATTTTTATTTTAGTAATAAAGTAAAAATCATTGCTTTGGGTCACTGCAGGCTGCATAAGCATCTACACACAATGCGCATACAGATGCGAGTTGGAGGATGCGACTATCACACACCTTCTGGTGGTGCCCACTCTAAAAAAGCGCGAGAGCCACTCTACTCGGAGATTTTAATGTGGATCCTAAAGATCTGCATAAACTCAGGATGCCCATTATTATGAGCTTTGTTAGACGGGCCGGTCGTTTAACGGCTTATACAGGGCATCGACATTAACTCAGATGAAAGATTCTCTCCTCGAGGCATGTACAATGTACTTTAAGTCTAAATGCTGGCTATGTCTACCCACCTCATAACAGTCTTCATCTCCATCAAGCTTCAATGGTCTCACATACCCAGGGTCATCTTCATCGGCGTTGTATGCTCTTTTTTTATCTTTTAGTGAAATTTTGAAGTTGTCAACAAAATCTTCATCATTCAATTCTCATGAAGTTCTTAAGTTTTTATCGTTAGCAAAATCATCAAATGTTGCATTTAAATTGTTCACGACATTTGTTTCTCCGATTAATGGGGCCATTAGCATGTCAACTTCATTGTCAAAATTTATTTATATTATTGTGGTATTTTGATATTGGGAATTCTGAAATCCACATTAGTGGCAACACGGTTATAAAAGCACATCAATCGGTACACTCGATATACGCCGCCGAGTGACTTTTCTCGTCCGCAAATCTTTATATGATATAGAAATCCGACCAATTCTTTAGCGTTCGGTCGTTATAAGCGACATCGCTACAAATGAGCAAAAAATATTGCAGTATTCCACATTACTACCAGAAGTGGTCCACATTACCCGACTCAATTGAAAAGTTGAATTATTGGACTCTTGAAAATGTTCTCTTATTTTATTTCTTTACAAAAATAATAAATATTAGAGTTGTAAAATCATTAAAGGACATTTCGATATTTATTGCCCGAAAATCCGTGGAAGTATCAGGTTCACCTTAAAAGCTTTGGCGATAAAACAAAAGGGTGTCCCACATTACCCTAAGTTCCTTTACTAATTCTGTTATGTATTTACGTTTTCCTTGATAGAATAATTTTCCTTTTATGTCGTAAGGTAAGTGCGTGTAAAAACGCCCCCGGATAATAACGCACTCTTTTGAATTTGGTGGCTTATAAAGCTACGATGAATATTATTCCGTAGTAATTGAAGAACCATAAACTACGTTGGTTTATGAATAATAATAATAATAAGTGTATTAAAGTTATGAAATAAAATCTTTAAGGTGGGCGTTACTCGCCTTACCTACGTTATATCCTGTTAGTTAGACAAATGAAATTACCTAATTAACTATATTGTAAAAATTAACGTCACCGACCTTTCGTTAAAGTCATCGCAGACGTTGGGTGTATCTTATTAAGCTAACATCTGTCTACTGCTAACGTCTTTCGTTCGACACATACTTACTTAAATTCTCTAACAAACTTTTAATGATGTAATTGAAAGATGCTTTTTCTCTTCTTGGTGTTCTCCATTATTTCCAATTTTGACTTTTTACGTGTCATGAGTGGACAATGGACACATTTTCTTTTTTTGTCGTTCGCCACCCTGGTTGCCACCGCAAATAGTGTGAATGGCACCCACCGATAAATCTCATTGCAGCTCAAAGGGTCCTATCTTGCTCTCAAGAATTTTTCCGAATAAAAATTCGCTGTTTGGTATCACAGCTTTATCAACTTCCTATGCTTTCTTCACTTATCAATTTTTTCCTGTCATTCAAAGTTTACAAAGAAAAAAAATTTGAACGATATTCAAGCTCAGGGAATAATTCCCCGCTGGAATTACAAAAATCCGCATACCAAAGTCTTCGGATATTTTCCGTAAAATACAGTCCGGCAAGGCTATGATTATGTGTGCAAAAACCCTTTCTTAGCGCATGGAAATGGGAAGTCGTTGAGGCTATTGTATTCAGATATGGGCACACGTCCGGAAATTTACATTCGCCTAATATTATCCGTGGCATATAGGCTAGAAATAAACTTGGTCAGCTTTTTTGTTGCTCATAGTTAGGAAAATTTGGCTATCTCCACTTCACAGTTCGTTTACTAGGCAAGATCCTAATTTTATCTGACATAGCGATTCAAAAGGTTTCCAGCAGTGACTGGCCGTGGCACTTGTTTACAAAATGTCGTTTGTCAGTTGACGTACATCCTTTTCTTATTTTATGTCCCCTGCGGTTGTTGTAAATCATATATAGATATTTTGTGTATTAATATGTTATGTTCATTGTATTCTCCACCGAGCAGATTCTGAAAAGTTTTCAAAATTTTTATAAAATTTCTGCTGGCAGCAAATTTGTATAAACAGTTCGGATTATCGTTCTGTTGCATTTAGGTTCTACTTTTTGCAAAGTGCAGTATCGGGAGGCTTCTGGTATTTTGCTTGTGTCATATACATATGTTTCATATTTCACGGGCATCAAAAACTGCATATGCCGTAGTCACAAGCAAGAGCTCAAATGAAAGTGATTGTCAATACAACGAAATTCTGTACTTTAATTAATCATCATATTAGATACACTTGGGTCTTTCAAGTGAAAATAACCACACACCTGTTGAAATTCGATGAAAATCGGTTCACTATCTTCTAAGCTTTCGTTGGACAAACAGAGAGACAGGCAGACGTTGTGTACTGAAATTCTTAGGAGTCTTATTCCAATGTTCATGGTAGGCCAACTCATTTGCGGCAGGGTAGTGTAAAGAAAGTAGTAACAATTAGATGTTAATGAAGCAACTCTAGACGTTGCTGAAGTTTTGAGATAATAACCATTTCGAAAGCACCTATCCGCTGTTCTCATATTGACATACATATAATAAGAGAGGAAATGAGACGTTTAGCTAATCAAGTCTGAACGCTTTTTAAGCATCTGGAGCAGGGGAATTTGTTTACACAATGAACTCCAACTCCATCTAGAAAATTTAAAGCAACTAATGGGGAAGAATATATAGAGAGATATAAACTTGAAACGTTTGCAGGTTAAGCTTTCCTAGCAGGTTAATAAGAACATCGTAACTGTCAAAACTACGGTGGGTCGCAAGTAGGTATGCCTCAATGCCTCATGGCACATTTAGAATGGTTTTGATAACAGGACTCAAATTTCGAAATGTAGTCCTGTGTCGGATGGATGAGTAGATGCGACTCGGGAACGGGCAAATACGTACCGTGTATATTGACGCAGATACATCATTTGCGGAGCTCAACGTACCCTGAAGCTACCTCGGTTCGGTGCCTATATTATACATATACATATGTATGTTTTCTTATTTCCCCCGCTTGGTATATCGCTAGAAAGTTAAAACATAAATTTGGGGTGCTGCTCCATCAAGTGGAAAAAATTGGTGCCTTGTCCCAGAACTCCCTGAGAATACGAAATTATATGTTGCGGACAAATATATAGTTGCCACTGGCGTAGCTCCAGCGATTCTTGCTTAAAATTAATGTATTTTCGAGAAATTCCTATTTTCCTCAAATATAGTATTTTGATTTGGTGTTTGGTTTTTGAACTAATAAATTCTCACATTAGCCTCATTCACACGCCGTATTACGGCGCATTTTACGCAATGCAATGCAGCCTAAATGAAGTGGGGCTGAAGTTACGTCTAAAACTTCTGAGGAAAAGAACTACAAAACATGCCAGTTTCACTCCAGAGCCTTTATAACTTGGGAGGATTCCAGCAATTAATAACCTTTCAGCACTGTAGACTGCCGCACTGGGAGAGAAAAATCAAGAAGCATTTCATCGGACAACTTCCGTAGAGTAAAATGTGAAAAAGAGGAAGGAGGCTAGGGTTCATTTGGAAAATGACAGCATGACTAAATGGCTTGTAGTTATTTCTGGAAGAATTGGGAAAAAATAAAGGAGGGCGCGTTGCAAAAAGATGAAGATATTGAAAATATATCTCTGCATTGTTTGTGTAAGCACATTTCATAATTGCTGATCTACTCGTGCGAAATAATTAAAGGCCATCGCCAAATTTGATGATTACTGACGTAATGCTGCAGCACAGTCTACATTTTTTCTTTATCTTTTGAATTTTCAATCAATATAACTTCTACATTGGAAGTGGGGCACGGATATGGCATTAATTCACCAAGATGTAGATAATTAATTCAATTTACATCAAAATCATTCCGACCATCGGATTCGATTCGGAAATTATATGTAGGTTGATTTAATGCTTGAAATACTTATAATCTATTGTTACAATTTGGGCTAGTGAGCGGCTACCAACCAAAACGGGCGTGATTAAAACGAATAAATGAATTTAATTTATACCTAATGGTAAAAACCAAAACTGATTTTTCACACCCAATTCGGTCTCAAACCACTGACCCCTGAATTACAAGGCAGCCGTTCTACCACTAGACCCCGACGATCTTGGTCACCAGCTTTTTTCGAAGCACAGCTAAGCCTATATGAGGACGGAAGCTCCTTTAAGGAAAGCTAAAGCTCTCAAGTTTAGGTTAGCACATTTATTCACAGCACTTAAGTCCTATCAATTAAAATGTTCAATGCAAATGTTTGATTCCATTCAAATGTTTGATTCCATTCAAATGTTTGATTCCACTCACTTCTTTTTTGCTGTATTTTTTCCTCTCAACAATCTCTCAGCAATTCGTGCAAATGTTTTCTGCGAAGGCAACTTTTGTAACAATATAAATTTTCCATTCATAAAATTTTAGCAAGATAAAGAAATTGATTGGTTGTGGTGTTCAAAGAATGAACTTTCACAATATGTTTCCTCTTATGTTGATTGCTATTGAAGTATATTTGCTTGACCCGATCAAGTTGTTGTTATTAACGAACTACTAGCGACTACTAACATCGCAGTATACAATGAGTTGTCACATTAAATATATTTATCTAATTCGTGTAAACCTTGCATTAAGCTGGTGATACGGATTAAAACAATAGTAATAATAAGAATATTGCGTGCGCCATTGTCCCATTTTTCGTCGAATTGTGAGGAAAGGCCCTAATACTTAAAAGGGGGGAATACCAATTGACCGGTTCAAAAAATTCATTTTTTTTTTTTTACGCAAATGAATTCTATAACTATTCGAAAATGTCACCACAAAATTTCAGGCCGAAATTCTGCGAATTGGGTATTTTTTTAAGCGATGGAGTATCGCGCGTTCATGGTACGCTTGAATCCCAGATTTCGTTCCACCGCGCCCGCAATGCCGATAGAATGCTATTAGTCATTTCCGAGCCATAAAAAACTTTTCGTGAATTTTATAAAAGCTTTCTTTTTCATTTCATCGATTTTTGGGCGTGTTTTTCGAAGAATGAAAAACAGACATTTTTTTGAACTAAAACTTTATACTCGTTTTCCCAAATCTCATGTTTTTAAAACGGTGTGACAAGTTGCGAAGAAACGGCTGGACCGATTTTCATGACTTTTCGCTGGTTACAAGATAATGCAATTCTCTTGCCCTTGTTGAACGATTTTTTTGTAAAAACAGTGTTGTTTTCGCAAAAAAAATTCGCAAAACTGAAAAAAAAAATGAAAAATCGATTTTTTTTAATTATAAAGAAAAAAAAATTTTTTTTAAAAAAACCGAAAACGTCAAGGGCAAGTAAATGACATTAGGAAACTTATTTGTAATCACTTTTTTGTTCTAGAAAAATTACCTGAGGTGCTATCGTGCACACCGCAAATTTGCAGACTCTTTTGTGCACGCTTCTAACAACAAGCCAAATGCAGATTTCGCAATAATTTTTTTTTTGTATTTTTAGAAATACAACATACAACCTATGTACGAAATTTGATTTTTCTATCATTGATAGGTTTTTCCCAATCCACGCCGAAAATCAAGTGACCATTTCCTAAATCTAATTGGTATTCCCCCCTTAAGGAATCGTCTCAGTGTGAAATTTTTGAAAAATCGATTTCTTTTTTGCATTATCGGATAGTATACATTCTCTTAAATTTTCAAATCGAAATTCAAATTATTACAGTCGCTACAGCGTTTCTTGTAGAAAGGGAACGGAGCGTGACATTTGCCTCGTTCAGCGCTCCGCTCGTCCGTTATTCCTTTTATTTATTACTGGCCAAGCATTTCAGTTCGTTTTCGACATCAACCACGGATAGACATACGAGTGAAACCCCCAAGAAAATAATAAGCAGAAGGGATATTGTATGGACCTGGCATCGCCGATTGATCGTAAGTAAACGATTTATGTAAAATTGTCCAACTTCAATCTTTAAACGCGTTTTTCTCAAAATGGTGTTTTTCAAAACGGTGTCCACTCTCAAAGGAAGAGTTTTGAAGATATCTAGTTCCAATTTGGAGAGAACATTTCTAACGTCCTTCTTTATCGCGCTATGGAAGCTTTTTTTTTTTTTTGAAATCTTCCTATTCTTTTTTACGAAAAACTGTCAAAAAAAGGGCCAAATTCGATACTTTTTGTTCAAACCGCCGCCATTTTGTCAAATTAAAAAAAAAAACCCTCCATAGCGCCATAGCGACTTCCCTACAGATTACTAATCTTTTTGAAATTTTTGTTTCGGATCAAAATTGCGGCCGCAATCGTGGACATCGTACAGGACCTTTTTTTTTTACGTGTCATTTCAACAATTTATTCAACATACATACACCTAATAAATAAACATAAAAAAAATCATTTTGTATTCATCATGAATGTATTTATTTATAAAAAAAAACCGGACCAATTAGTTCATTTGAACGTTAAAAAAAAAATTCGCGAAAGTCAGTGATTTTTCGGAGGGTCACACTGAGACGATCCCTTAATGTAGTGTAATCATTAAATTTGGTTTCCTTTATTGTACTTGCAGTTAGTATATCATAAATGTATTTTTACGACATATTTTATAATTCTCCAACTTTGCTATTTTTATTATTTTTTCTTGCCCCCATTTTACTCTAAAAGGCCATTCATGCTCCAATTTGTAATTAATTTTTATTCCTTGATTTGAATTTTGTAGCACAGGCAATAATGTAGTGCTATTACATATTAAAATAAATTACTTCTTAAATGTACTTAACTATGTCGACCATATTCATTCTTGGGAAAGAAGATGTTTCAGCATAGCTATATCGTTACTTCGCGTACTTATGTACATACATATGTATTTTATTTTTACTCGATGCGAGTTTATACATATATTGCTGCGTTTTGCAAAAAAACATTTAAAAAAAAACCATTTAGAAAATTATATAAACCAATACTAATACATCATAGAAACTCGTTATGTATCTGAAATAAAACCATTAAATCTACAGTATATCCGAAAACACCAAAAAAAATATTAATAAAAAATATTAATCAAAAATGTGACAAGTTTTCGAAGCACTTTCCTAAGTGCAAAAATGAAGTGTAGGCTGTATGTAGTCCATACACATGCATCTGCATTATTTACATATGGACGCAATTGCCACATATTTAAAAAAATCGAGATTCTGTAGGTATATTTCGGAATATTTCTAGACACTTCGTCGTAGCACTTGGATATTTTTATTTGAGTCACGATACGAGTCTTTATGAAAGTTTATTATAGAAATTATAGAAATAATATCAAAAATGATCAAAATTTCTAACTTAGGTATCTATCAACGTAAGGCTGTAAAATGGAGTGGAAGGAAGACGAAGTAACACAATTCTTTGATATAGTCATTTACACAGACGAGACATCTTGAAATCTGATATGGGAGCGATGATAACCGTGATAAGAATTTGCCATAACCGCAAAAGAGGAATTTGTATGAGTGACAAAGAAAATATTTCAAATAATTGCAAAATTGTCTGTGCGGATTTTCAATATAGAAATCTAATCGGCTATATGCCGTCTGCTATCTCACACCTATATACTATGTGTAAAACGAAACGCTTTCAATCCGGGATATTGCACCAAAAAAACCTGAATGGGGTTTATTTATGGCTACGGTACGGTGGAGGGAATCGAATTTTCTCTTAATTAAAATGATTTAAAAATTAAATTGCTGCTCGACCGGTTTAAAACCCGAAAGTTGCTAAACCATTCGGTAGGGTTCATACATAACTACAAAACCATAACCAAAAAAGAACATCTGCTGGACGCTCCAGGAGGGTGGCTGGACGGGTAAGATTGAACTGAATTCTGCGGGTACTACCTCTACGCTTATCCGATAGCAACGTGGTGTATCCATTTTAACTCTTTCCCTCATGCAGTCGAGATTTTATCAATATCCTTGAATCCACCGCAGTCATCTCTTTATGACTTGAACTTCAATAAAATGGCTAGAGCAGTACCCATGCCCGCTAATCAAATAGGTACTAGACTCGCACCAAGTGCAAAATGGTCTGAGTCCTGGGGATAATCCCATCTACCTTAAACCACTACTCTCTCTCTTTTCAGGGATTTCAAATTGCCCTGATTATATTAGCAGCAAATTACGGAGTGGAGAACGTTATGGTGCGGTGTCTCATATGTCATATATAATATACTATATAATCTATAAAAAACAATTCGAGCATATAGTGCGTGGGACTTGAATTCTATACTTATAAAGTATTCAAAGCTTTTCAGTGCCATTAAAAAGTAGAAACTGTTAAATTTAAGTGATTTATTATATTCGAGCACCGTATAACAATTATGGGGTTTTCATAGTTTCACCCAATTTATGTACCATATATTTGAATCTTATATTTGTTTTCTCCTATCAAGTCCTGCTCGTTGACAAAGCCAGGGTCGAATAGATGTGGTTCGGTGACTTTAGAAATGTCCCTTTTCCACGATATCTCCTAAGCTTTAAAAGCCAACAAAATACAACGAAAAGACTCTCCTACCTGGTTGGAGGCTTTCTCAAGTGAAAAAATCGATTGAAGCTGGGACAGCGCACTTCTTTTGAATAATACCTTGAAATTAAAGCTATCAATCATTTCGCCTTACTTACACTTAGTCGAGTGGTGTCATTGATTGAACTGTTGAATTCTATACACTTGACGAAATCTTCAGAAGTTTAGCACAGGATGTACAAGGTGAAGGAAAAAGTTCGGTTCTTTGCAGGTGAGTGCTTGTAAACGTGGGACGTGGAATTGTTTTTTGGGGAAACCCTATTTGGAAATTTCCTTTTCAAGCTTTCAAGCTTTTCATGTCTTGTAAACCTTGTAGTGAGCATCTGATTCAAGGACTTGCATACAAGGCAGATCGTTGAACAAAAAAGCTTTTCATATTAGCCCACTAACAATTTAATGATTTTTTTTTATTTACTACATTTTAACAGCAATTACTTATATCTACCTACACTTGAACAATTTTTTTTTCGTTTTACTTTGAATTTCCAATATTGATCAATGAATAAACTAAAACAAAAATGTTCCGTGTATATTTTCATTGAAAAAAATTAAATTAAGTGACTATGAAATAACTTTTAAATTCAGTTCATAAAACTATTGTATTTTTTTTCATATAGAATACTTAAATAACCTTTGGCTCGAATCAATAAATTGTGCATCGTGATTTACCTACATCAACAGCACATGAAGGAGACTTTTCACTCCGACCTATATCTTGATTATCTTGCAATTTAATTCTTTTATCTGGCGGCTGTGCACTGTCTCGTTCTAATATTCTCGTTATATTTTTACTGTCACTTGCACTGTTACTGTCACTCACATTTAGTTTGTATTAAAAACCCACAATTTATATTTCGACGCTCCGCTCAAAAGAACACTCTGTACATCAATATACGCATGTAAAGCAGCGCGTGAGTACGCCAATATATACAAGTAAAGTAGCACGAGAACCAAGGGTTGGCCTTACTCCCGTACCGCGCCAATAGATGTTTCACATCAAAAAACTTATACAAATTGGTAATATTTCAGCTTTTAGACTAGAATGGCCTTTTAAATATGTATTTTGATGTATATATACATATATGTATGTATATATTATACATTAAATGATTTTATCCTTATTTTAGCCCTTTGCGATCTGCTTTGCTCCAGTTTCGCAGATATTTCACAGATTATTTCAGACACACACACATTATGGGTCCCAGTTTTTTTCCAAAATATGTTTGGTTTTACAAAATCGGTAATAGTTTTTCACCGTTTTTTTTTGACAAAAACATAATGTAACGAAAAATGTTAGGATAATTAACACAAGACTAAGAAGAAAGAGCACAATTATAATAAAATAAAGTACGAACAGATGATTAGCTATTAATTTATCTATAATAATATGCAGGGTGGCCGGGGAAGTGACGTCCAAAGGTAAAATTTAGGTGCCTCATTATGAGGGGTATCCGAATCACCTCCATGTAAGTTCCGCGATTTTGCGTAGTTTTCGATTATTTGTTTTTTGGGTTTTTGAAAATTTTCGACCGGATCGGTTATAATTTTTGTTTTTTAAATTTGTAGAATTTTTTCGGGTTTTTTTTATAACTCGTCTTTAATGAATGAGAGTGGTTTGGACTGTTTGGAGTATACTTGTTGGAATGGAAGCAAAACACCAAGATAAATAAGGTCTTGTCAAATGACATTACAGTGGATTTGGGTCTACGTCAGACATCAGCATTGATCACCTTTACTGGGTGCTTACCGGGCCGTTGGAGCAATCTCTCCTCAGTAGTCGACTGGGTCGGTTTATGCAAACCAATGCTCGGAACGACACATTATCAAGAACAATGATGTTCGAAGAGTCGCGGACAACGTTTTTGGTTGCCCATGCTCTTGCTTTTTCTGTTTTGCGTCTTTTTTTGTTTCTGTCTATACTCCCGGATATTTCGAACGATACTGACACGCTATGGTACTGGCGTAATAACGCATCTTCTGTACTTTCCTTTTAAAGAAAAGTAAACGAGAAAACTTGAATAGTTTTTGTAATATTAGGAACGTTTATTTGTGAACACACTGTACATTACGATCTCTGGAGTATATCCTTCTAATGTATGAAGTCGCTTTTAACTCTTATGATAAAAATAAAATAAAAAGTGGTTCTCCGAGCTTTTGAGTAAAAATGTAAGTAAAAGTGAAAATGATAATATCTAAACAAGTATAAAGCAAAAATAGCTCAACGCACCAAAAAAAAAAACAGAATGTGAAGGGTTTTTCCTTCATTACTTTTTACACTTGCCGGCCTGCAGCTCTACGCAATATTTTTGCGGAGATAATCAATGATTCCGATAAAACCTTTAGATTTGCACAATTTGTCATTGTGGTGAAAAAAGCACATATTTGTTTTGTATGGGAACCATTAACACAAATGTACATAAAAGAGCTATATGCAATTGGACTATTATGAAAAATAAATTAAAGAAAACTAGAAAAGAGGCTCAAAATACCTACAAATTATGATTATGCAATTATTCGAAATTTGCAAAAATTATGGAAAACAGCTTAAAAAACAATGGAAAAAAGGTTTGAGTAGAATTTAATGACAGGTGTTGCAAAAGAACTCGAGGACGCCGCTAACGCCCCGAGTAATGTTATTAATAGTTTTTTATATCTATGGATATAGCATTTTATTGTATGTGAAAAAACAAATGTTTAATTTGCAATTTTCGAATCTATAGTATTGTTAATATGTTACAGAACGTTTGGTGCCAGTCCTAATGCGTGATAATTATGACCTGAACTTACATCGTTACACCTTGCAATTAAGAGAGACATTGATAGTATAAAAAATTGTGTGCATTAGATTTGCAATTCTTCTCAGCTATCAAAGCTTCCCAATAAGAACGTCTGAGATTTAGATTTGAATAAAACACACAATTTTTCAGCAAAAATGGTTCTGATTCCTTTATTTGAAAGATAATTTTATGCGATTTATGATTTGAATAAAATATCGGCCAATGGCCACCGCGGCTGATCTTGCACACGTTTATCCGCTCACGCCAATTTTCGATGACTCTGTGCAACATTTCGGCCGGTATCTCAGCTATGGCTTGACGAATATTGGCTTCCAATGCCTCAAAAGTTGTAGGATGGTTGCTGTAAACTTTAGACTTAATGTGGCCCCAAACGAAATAATCCAACGGCGGCAATATTTTTTTCTCTTCGAGCATTTCTTTGTCTTACAGGCACCTTTGTATCGAGAAGAGTTAATTTACTTTCAAACTTTGTTATTATGCGTCTTATAGCGCGCTCAGAAAGAGCATTATGAAGACTGTTTTTTGCACGAACCGCTTTTACAGTACCGACAAGAGAATGCGAATTTGCGTAATAATTTAACAATTTCCAAGCGTTGGATCAAAGTGAAACGTGTCATGATGAAATCACAAACCTTACTGAACATAACTGCACCTGTCAAAAAACCAGAAACATATATGGCCGCCACGAGCTATCAAAACCTGGTCATCCCTATTGGGAATATTATATGGATATCAATATTTTAGTGTTTAATATTTTTATTCTCCTGCGTAGATTGCATAACTTGAACTTGTCACTCTATATTTATCTCTTTCTGCTGTGAAATTATAAGCATTGAAGCCTAAAGCTATCTTATTCTGTTCTTTTCCACGGCGGAATTCTTAATTTTGAAAAAACCATCAGTCAGTTATTTTTTAATAAAAATTAATGACGCGACTCCGTGAAAATATTGCGCAAATGTTTTAATCTGCATCCGTGTAAAATCCAGTCCAGGCGTTAGTTTGAATTGAATATATACAAAACGCCCTAGTTGGGTTGGTGGATTTTATTGCTTTCGCCGAATAATCGATGTAGCAATAATAAAAGTTAAATATTGTTTTACTCTTAGCTGCCATATTTTCGCAGAAACGCAAGGCTGGCAATATGGGGTCCGCGTGACACATAGTGCTGTTTTGATAGATAGTGAAGGAAATTCAGGAGATATCCAATTTAAAGATATGGAAAAGTAATTGGAGAATATTAAGAAACGCGGAAAAGTTATACTTTTTTGATTAAAAAATGGGGTCGGTCTGAACCCACAGTGCCAGCTAAGGGTTAAAACCCTAAATTTAAAGAAGCAATGAAACTGCTAAAAATCGCAGTGCATATCTGGGCTAAAACGGTGGTCATAGTAACCTATTTGAAAAGATTTGATTTATTTAGTGGCTCCAATTGCCTTGACTACTTTGTGTCCTTTTTATAAGACACTTTTGACTGTAATAAATATCAAGGATGGAAAATACTACCCAAAAGCCCCTCCTAAAAGCTTAAATTCAGTTACTTCTATCGTCGTCACAGATAAATGAGCGTCTATCAAAATAATGTCTGAAATCATGAAAAAAGGCGAAACTTCCTTGGAATTTTTTATGTAAAAGAAAAGAAACCTGTCCGCTCAAACACAGTGCATTTTGCGCCTTATACTCGTATTTTGTGCGTATATGTATATTCGACGACAGAATGGGGGAGAAGTCGGTTTTACATAACCGCCTTTTGGAATGTGAAATTTGTTTAATAAAACCACAAACTCAGGCGGCTGTGTATCGGTTGTACAGGTCGTATAATTTAATTCCGTGTACCACGCTTCTAAAGTATTCTTTTTGAATAAAAGAGAAATTGTTTAAATTCTGCCTGAAATAGTTTAATTTGGCCGAATTTTCTAACAGGAATACGGCTAAGCGAGTACGCGTACTTACATTCATACATTGTAATCACTTCGGCTGGTTTTTAAAGTAATTAATTTTTTTAATCATAATACTTGAATACTTCTATTTATCCGTAAGAGATATTTGCCAAGTAGATATTTTCCAACGGAAATCGCCGTAAAAAGACAACAACGAAATTCGCATTTGTCCAACCGTTCAATTTATTGGGTGATTACTTCCACACTTCACATTCGCCTTGTTAGTTTCGAGAAAATTGTTTTCGCGCAGTCGACCGACGACGACGGTGACCCAATTTTTGGGTGACTCTACACTTTCCTTTGAGCAATTGTCGCTGTCGAAATGAAGCTCAGACACTTCAGCACAGGATGGGTTCAAAGGAATGAAATTAAAAAGTTTTATTTGTGCCAGTCGACATCTGCCTGCATTCATTGATTTTAAGCGACGAAACAAAATTGAAGCTTTCCCTTTGACTATTATCCCCTTTCTCCCTGTATCATTCTGTCCTATAAGATCTCGTCCTCGTTCACTGCAAAATTCTTAAATTCCCTCTCAAATTTCGAGAAAATTAGGTACTGTCCAAACAAGCCTTGCCACTGCAACTCATTTTCGTTATTTCACTAGGCAATGATTTCCCCTTTTCTGAAATCCGGCGGATTCTATCTACTATCTGATATGGATTTCGCTTACGTTTGTCGAATAACGAAAATTATTTAGCTTGGTCCTACTAAGAACCATTTCGACACAGTTAGTGTATATTATTATTATTATTGAATTATTGCACGACGAATCATTTAATTCCGCCATTTTGTTGTAGTTGCCAAAGAATTCTGTAGGTCCGTAATAATAAAGGGATATATAAAAAACTATTCATACTTTTATTGTATTGGATATGTGGTGGCTTGTGAAGAGAACATATTGAAATTCTCAACTTTATAAATCCTTAACAGTGTTTCAGAAAGTGAATTTATAGTAACCATGTAGAAGGTCGTTATGGTTACTGTAAATTCCTGTTGTGAATTACTGTGAGGTATTCAAACCAGAGAGAGCGTAGTAGTTGTACATATTGAAATTTTAAAATGCGTATAAAATATATGTACATAATTGTGCGTCAGTTCACGAAAAGATTTAAAACAGTCAACACCGAATCGAATACTTAAAAGATGATTTAAGAGAATTTTATTAATTTAAGGAATGATATTAAATAAAACTTGATAAGAAAGCAAAACAATAAAAGACAACCCCCCTCCTCCAAACAAAAGATACTAGTATTCTAAGAAGTAAGGAACAAATCATACTTATTAATTTTATAACAAAAGACTTGAGCATACTCGTGAGCTTTGGTACGAGTATAAGAACAAAAGTCACCAGATCTGTGGACAATAGAATATGTAAATCCTTTCAATTGCTATATGTAGATATTGGTAAATTTAGATGTATAGTAGCTGCAGAGAATACATATATGTAAATAAATTGAAGAGGTATCCTCTAGCACACAAAGGTTGGGTATTGGTTTGTGTTGGGGCAAGAGTTATTGAATTTAATTAATCTTCAATATTCAGGATTGGCCAAAAATATAAAACAGTCCGAGGAAATTATATAAAATTTAGAAATAACGAAAATATGAAACAAAAGTCACTATTAATGATACTTCATTTCATTTGAATACGAATATTTTATCCCCTTTTGACTGTTATAACCGGCACAACCCTCGTCGGCATATTATCTACCATTTGTTCATATTCGGTAGGGCTACTGTTTTCCCATTCTTGACGTTAAACGGAAATTAAGTTGTGATCAGGGGATATGCTTTGCTCATCCATTCATCGCTTTAGTATTGCAACCGTTTTCGAGTTTCGGGATGTACATTATTATTTTATTTTTATCTTTTTATGTGCCAATAACATTGTAATAATAATTGCAAAAATAAACAGGTAAAATTACTTGTCTGAAGATGATCTAGGAAAAATCTCCAATTCGTTTTTTTTTTGCGGAAATTTAGAATGAAAAGTTGTAGTCTCGAAGATGTGTGATTTTTTGTTCAAATATTTTCGCCTTTTCCGGCCTCTAACTTGTTTATTATTAATTTTACGTGAAAGAGTTATTTAAAAAGAATTGTAGAGGATTTGATTCTCAACAAAATATCTTTGTTGAACATTTTCGTACGAGTAACGGTGAGCGAGATATGGATCTCTAACATTTTTCTTGTAAAGTAAATAACATATACATACATTGATTAATCATTAGGTGTTACATTAATTAATTTGTCTGCTAATCGCTCCAACGGAAGAGCTTTTGTAAATAGGTCAGCGATTCGATTCTTTGATGATATCTAGCGAATCTTGACTAAATCACGCTCAAAATACTCTTTAACATAATGCTATTGTATTTCTGTCATATGTCTAAGTTTATTTCCACCACTCGTTTATGCACTTGCTTCAGCAGCTTTAATGTCACACCATAATTGCAAAATTTTGTGTTGGAAATGTGTTCAACTAATTTTAACACGCTTCACTAATCGCCACATATTATTCCTGACATGTGGATAAAGCAACATAACTCTGTTTGTGCGTACTCATCATAGCATCATCATACAACTCGATAAGAAATCCACACGTCATTAAAGAATCTTTGCAGTCAGCCAAACTAGCGTCAGAGTATGCTTGCAAATACGAGTATTGTTTTGTTCAGCTAAATAAGTCAAACCTACATTCAAAGTAACCTTTAGGTATCGAAACATTCGTTTAATCATTATCCACTCGTTTTCTGTTGGATTAACCTGATGCCTACTCAGAACATTTACAGCGTATAAGATATCAGGGCGAGTTGCACCTGCTAAATTTAACAAAGTATCGACTGCTTTCCGATAGGGTATGTTTTCTTTCGTCTCAGTCGTTCGTAATAACTCAGCATCATAATTTTTTTTCTCTTAGCTTTCTTTCTCTGTTAGCAACTTGCTTTGTAACCATAGGGGTCCTTTGAGGATGAAATTCACTTAAATTAAATTCATTAAATATTTTCACAATAATATAATATATAATAATAGTAAATAAAATAAATATAATAAAAATAAGATATATGTAGTTTGGTTATTTCTATTTCTCTCGATAGAAATATACCTAGATATTCTTCTGATACGCCTAAATCAGTCATTTTAAATTCACTCTTTAGTTGACATTTCACTTGGTTTAATTTATTCTCAACATTACTTGCAATTAATATGTTATCAACACACAATAGTAAAATCAGAAATTTTCACCGTTATGCAAAGTAAACAAGCATGGTTCATCGTTAAAATTTTTCAAACCAATACTTAAAGCAACTGCCGTGAACTTGTTATTCCATCGTTCAGGACTTATTTTCAAACCATATTTCTCTTGTGTAAGTTTACAGACTTTCTTTTTCCTATCCTTTTCTCTAACATGAGTTCCCTCAGAAATCTCCATAAAAATCTCTTCATCAATCGTACCGTTAAGAAAAGCAGCCTTAACATCTAGGTGATGCACATTCAAATCATAGTTATTTATTATAGCTAATACAGCACGTGCACGCGGTAATCTACATATAAACTGGAGCATAGGTTTCTTTTAATTCGTAAACATTTTATCCTTGAATCCTCTAATTACTAATCTAGCTTTGAATCTTATTCTGTCGTTACTTTCTATCTTTTTCTTAAATATCCATCATTGAATCCTTAGCCGTTTCACTATTGCAGATCATTATTGGCTTATGAAAATTTTCCCAGGCATCATTTTCAGTCATAAAATTCAATTCGTTATGAACTGCTTCTTTCCAAAATACTACTACTTCATCAGGTGGCATCGCCTGATCATAAGAAATGGGATCTTGGTTTATTTCAGTTAGCAATGCGTGATACATTTCGTCCTCTACATGCTCTCTTTTCTTGTAGAACTCGTCGTTTAATCTAGCAGCAAATAAAATTTTACCTTAAATTTCAGTATGGTTGTTTCTTCTAATTGTCTTCGTTTTGTTTGGTATTCTCTATCTTCGTACACTTATGTACTCGTTTCATTCATTACATTCTTCCGCGGTCGTCCTTTCTTGCTTTTGTTTTTAATTTCTCTCTCCGTTTTAAACAACTCTTCGCTATTATTCTCATCGTTTCGAAATTTAACAAACCAACTCTCTTTATAAATCTTCTTTTCTTCAACCGGCCAATCTTTTATACTGTTACGCCCGTTTTACCTCCATAGACTCATTTCATTAAATCTTACATCTCTGCTCTCGTAGTCTTTTCCTTCTTCAGGCTTTAAGAATTGATAACCCATTTGTGTGCAGCCTACTAGAATTACATGTCGTAATTCTGTTCCTAGTTTATTTGTATCTCTGTTCCTAGTTTATTTATGTTATCGATGACAACTTTACCTGAAATAAATAGAAGAAAATTTATTAAAATGTGTCCATACAAAATACGAGTATAACAAATATGACTCACCCTGCATCGGAGATGATAAGCACTTTTCACGCTCATACGTTTACGTAATCGATACGATCAATATAGTTTTAAACTAGTACCGCTGTAAAAGTACAAGCCTGATGACCGCAGTCATAAATGCAGTTTACGCACAAATGTGCATTCTAACAATTTATGCATGTATTTATATGGTGCGTTCTAGCGGTCAACAGCCTTCTGCTGATTGCACCGAAAATTGTCAAGCTCTCTTGCAATAAAGCGTTCCTAACAATTGGACGTATTGTCTTTATTTCAATTACCCTCGCGTTGCGCCTACATTTAATACTTCACTCGTTTAAACACCCGTATATTCTGTTCCTTGATCTGAGCTTAAATAACAAACTTTAGAATTTCTGCCTAATAAATTTCGTGCACTTCGTACGAAGGCTTCAGAACACTGTGATATGCCATGGCAACTCCCGAAAAATCATCAATAAGTACAGATACATATTTATATCCCTTAGAAGGGCTAATCGGTGCCATCGTATCTGAATGAATGATTTGTAATGGTTCAATTGATCGTTTTGAAAGGTAATTTATTATTTTTTGAGATTATACGTACTTCGCAGTAAAAGAAAGATTCATCAAAGCCTGCTTTTGTAGTTCTTTGTTTCCTGGAAATTTCTTTTGATAACCTAAAATACCACAAGGATGAATGCCCTAATGTTACATGTCAAAGCATGGAATTATTGTTATTCTAAAATTTATTATATTTTTCGACAAATGGCTATTCAGAATCTGTTATATCAATTATTGGTAACTCATCTCTCATTAATTTCTCTATTGAGAAATTGGAATGTTCGTAAAGTACTGTTTTTCCTGCATTGGAACGTTCAATGATTTTACCGTCTTTAAATTAATTCGTCATTTTCAGTTATCTTTTTCTTACTTTCGTTTTCCATTTCGTATTCACCCGTCTCTGATTTTTCTATACATTTCAAGTAATTTCGTTCTTAATTTTCAATATCTTATTTTTAAACTTCCATTATCTAGTAAATTGCTTATGTCAGGGCCTAAACTTGAAATGAATCCGTCATCAGTAAACACCAGTAATAAATGATTCATTCGAAACCCGATCAAAAATGTCTATCTTATCTTTATCTAAATAAATAATGAGAGCCATTTCAGCAAATTTTCTCAATGACAATAAGTTGTCTGAGAGATCCTTTGCACAAATTACATTGTATATCTTTAAAATCTGATTGTTATAAAAAATTACTTCAATTTAATCTGCTTTCTCCGTTCTCACTGCTGAAGAATTTCTATTAGCGATTTTAATAGTTCCGTAGTCATTCCCGTCAAGTGTTTTAAATTTTATTTTCGAAATCGTGATATGTTCTGTTGCACCAGAGTCAGTCAAAAACTTAACAACTAATCAAATTGTTTGTCAGTGTTGATGTAATTCTCATTTGAACTGTATGCAGTAGTCTTTTTGTAAAAGATTAGCATCAGTGAAGAGAAGCTTACCCCTCTTCTTCTTTGTATCAGCTGACTTCGTATACCCATTTTTGGTTTGCTTGAACTTTGATTACTATTAAGATTTTTGTAGTTACCTCGACCTTTCTTAAAACCGAATCTGGGTTTCTTTGAGTCATTATCTCTCATGTTATCATTATTCTTTCGTTTACGGCCGTCTGTCGTTCTGTTGTTTATTGCAGCATTCAATTTTTACAATACATATCCGTACATGTTGTGTCCACTCGTAAAGCTTCGACCTCGTGACACACCTCGTTTTTTTTAATCGTTCTATTCTCTGTGGACATTTGTCTGCCTTGTGGGTTGTGAACTGGTTACAATCGAACCAGTCACCTTTTGAGGACAATCATAAATAAAGTGTCCAAAGTCAGCACACTCGTAGCATCTGTCCTTTTGATCACGTTTGGACACTAGAACTGCTCTCGTCTCAGCACTTTTCATTTACTTTCTGTTTGCTTCTGCCTGTATTAAGAACATCTTCAATTTATCGTAATTCAAACCTTTACCTGCCGTATTTTTTGTTACAAATTCAATTGCTTGAATTTCAGGTACAGTAGTCACGATTGCGTTATAAAGAGCATCTCATTACTCTTCTACAGAAAGAGCCATTGCACCAGAAATATTTTCATAATAACGTACAACTTCCTTAAATTTTGCACAGAAATCAGAAGAACTCTCTTTGTCTGGTATGTATTGTAAACTATATAATTGTTTTTTATCATAACTGTTGTCATATTCGTTTCACATCGTTTCAGTTCTTTGAATTTATCTAAGATCTCAATTGGATCCTTTAAATGAATTACCTTCAAATAATAGTTGGCATTAAGCCGAGTAATGTGAATACTTTGAATTCATGTTTTTCCGTCGTTCTTTTATCAAAGTCTCGATGCTTTTATACTTGGATCTATTACATACGACAATTCATTTGACCTTAATTCAGAAGAGAGATAATCATAAAAATGTTCAAACTTGGTTTGAGCAGTTAATTTATAATCCCGTCATGTGCCCGTGTCTTTACTAATTATTTCAAATTTAATCGCTTCTTTTACTTCGTTTGCAATGGGATTTTTCTCTGCACGTTCTGTCGTGCCTGATTATTTATCCCGAGACCACTAAGTTCTTGTCGCACTAGGCAAGCTATTCGTTTTTCAACTCCTCGTTAAAATTATCGTGACAATCATTATCGTTTACCTGAGACTCGTCATACTGATTGTTGAAATGGTCCAATTTTTGGTCTAGTTTGTCTATTCAATTTCATCCGATGTCTTTTTAATTCTTTGACTAATTCCTTTTGAACTTTTCCCATACTTTCAATGGTGGTCTCCACCCTAAATTATATTTGAGTATGTTGTTTCATAATCTTGTTTGTTGCTAGATAGTACTGTTTCATGTCGTTCATCATTTTGTGATTTGATCTCCGAGCTGAGTCGACTCAACATGAATGCATCTGAACAACAACATTGTACACATACAGACCCTAGTCCCTTGTACAACATTCAAGTGCACAGTATCGCACAAGTAACCCAACACAATATGATCTATTTACAATATTTTTTGAAAGAAACTTATAGGCCTTTTGAATTATTATGATTTTAAGATTTTCATAAAATTTGTAAATCAACTAAAATAAAATGACCGATAATATATTCAAATGAATATATGTATATAATAATATATTCAAAAAAATATATTAACAAACACCTTAACAATGTATTTTACTGGAACATTTATATCTGTGTGTCAGCACGTAGAAACTGGACTTAATGTCCATGTTTAACAAATCATACCAAAACACACCTGCCTTATACGCAATGTCAATTTGCGTCTTAAAATTGACGTTGTTTTCAGATATCGTCACATCTATCTCTTCGTATGGATGGTTTAAGTTCAACATGAAAATATTCTGGAGCTTGCTCATCAAATTCTCAAAGATTAAATTTACAAACATTTCATCCATCATTTCTACTTCCAGCAGTCTTTATAAAAGGAAACTTATTATTGTACTTATAAATATTATACATTTTTACTCATCAGTTTTATTAATTTGTTTTTTTTTCTTTTGTCAGTCGCCCAACTAAACCCCCGCTGCAGTATCGTGCCTCTTTGTTCCTCCTATTCGACTAATTCACTAGATTTCTGAATTTAGTCTTTTGTTTTCAAACTCGTTCGGTGCGTCATTAATTTTGCGATACATCACTTGCCTTAATCATTAATACATATAAGCATACTCGTTAATGTTGTAATATTCTAAATATCATACAACACAACATGCAATGAATAATAAATAACAACAATTTGAAATACTTCTCTTGCTCTGTAACTTTCATAATATTATGTTACAGCACGTCTGTTGAACTTTTCAACTCGCAATATTAATTTTACTTTGCATTTTTTGTTAAACACGCTCATTAAAATTTGTTTTTCTGTATTGATATTGTTCATTTCGTTAAATAATTTATACTCGCTTTCAGAATCTGCAGTGCGTAGCACGTCTTCTCTGATGAACATTGGTGTGGTCGTCTTGCTTTCCATTCTCTTGCTTTTTCTCTTTCTCCCGCTCGAAACTCGTCATCTTCACAAAATATAACCTTTACTTACACTAAATCTCTTACAAAATTGCGCTGTAGAAGCGTGGGCTGTGCTAATAACCTTTTAGAATATTTTATATTTAAAAAGCAGTTTTATTAACTCAAGATAATTTATTCCCACCCTAATGCGTACATTATGTACATCTACGAAATACATTTTTTTCCAAAAAGGTCCCGACTAACGATAACCATTTATTTAAAGAATATGTAGACAAATGTTCAGCTTAATCGGTCGGAGAAATTTTGGGAAAACGTAAGCACCGTTTTGAAAAGCATGATTTCAAGAAAAACGCGGTTTAAGTTTTGGAATCAAATTACTTGAAGACAGGTGACTGATTACTGTCAATCGTGTTAAAACACGAATTATAAAAAAATTCGATTTTTCAAACCAATCAAACAGAAAGATCCCTTTTCATCCCTATTCCCTCATGATATGGGTATCAAATGAAAGGAAGGGTTTGACGAGCAAAATACGATAAGCTATTACTATAGGATAACAAGGACAATTTGTGAACGTAGATATAATACTATCATCGTGGTATTATGCAAATTTATTAGTTATGAGTAGGAGCTATTTGAATCATGTCGTGACATTACTTACCTACTCTACATACATATTATTTGGCGTTAAAACGTTGCGAATAAAAAATAATTATTATTAAAAAATAAAAATAAAACCTGACTGTAAAAAATCAAAGATCATTTTAATATTTTAAGTAGGTAGGTAACAACTAAGAATTTTATTTAAGCTTTAATATTTCAGTCCACAGGCGGGCCCCTGTGATATCCCAGTTCTTAATCATGAATTATAAGATGTCAGCTGCTCTTTTTCAGATCCGTTTGCTTTTGCACTTCCATTTTTGAATCGTTTGAATTTGATTCTTGAATGACGGTTATTATGCTTCTCTACTTTTTGTTCTTTGTAATGGATAGCACAAAAGTAAAGTTCCAACTGGTATAGAAGTATAAAATCAGCTGAGTTCTAGCACATTTTTCCTCATTTATGGGAGGTACTCGTATAAATGATGAAAACAATTTTGTCATTTAGGAAATCGTAAGTTATTATAAACTTTTTCGTGATTTAGCGGCCGTGAAAGACAGCGCCTAAATTACTAATTACATAGTACAAATTATTAATTTGCGTGTCCTGTCTGTCTAGGGTATAGTACATACCTACTTAAAATACTAAAATGACCTTGTTTTATTCAGTCGGTTCTATTATTTATTTTACTTTTGAATAATATTTTAGTTGTATTATTTTCTATGAGAAGTAATAATTTTTATGAAAGTTCACAAACATATATTTTAAACTGCTACAGCAACAACTAAATGCACTTTTTTTTTCCAGGTATGTACATCTCGGGGAAGCACTCTTTGTTAATGAAGTTAATGGAAATTCAAATCCTTTGAGGTAATCCAAAAAAAAGGTAATCTGTGTCTATTTAGGTTTTATGATTCCGCATTGTCGGTTGGTTGTGCAACAAATATGCTTTTAGGTATAAAAAGGCTTAGCTCCTTGAAAAATTTGATTGAATGGGTTGAATTGATTTTCATTTTCTTTGTGAACCTCTGTGTACTGCCCAACTTAAATCCCGGGACCCCGAACGATTAGCCGTAGCATCCGAAGGTTCACTGCTGTATATTTCTGCTAAATAAATAAGGGTTTGTGTATTTTCCCCTGGTGGCGCACAAACCCTTTTGCGGTTGAAACAAAACACAGATTTTCATCCTGCCGGGCGGCGCGTGTGGAAAGTTTCAAACGAAAAGTACAGCTTCTACGTGTCCTAGACGTGTCTAACACAATCCCTTTTCCTCTTTCCCACAGCATCTAGTGACAAAAACATAAATATATTTACATATGTACGGGTAACAGCTGCTTAGTAGCTTTCTTTCTTTTATGTACCTAGACGGAGGACCTTGCAAATAAGCTTTGAAGCAAGTAGATAGTTGATGGTGATATCAGAAAACACCACGTTAGCAGGCGTGTGTAGGCATCAAACAACAAACCAAGGGAAGACGATAAAAACTTTGGTCGCCAGGGGTGGTTAGAGTGGTAGCCCCTAACCACCTTGATAAGAATTTGTCTGGTTCCGTTCATAAAGATACAGTCAGGAATATGTGACTGGAATAAACAAATAAGTGTGCCTCCTAAAAATTTTCCATCTGCAGGCAACATTAGCTGTGATGGACGACATTCACGATTTTGCTTGATTTTCATGGTTATACTGTAATTTTTATAGAACGTCTTGCAAGGAAGACGTTATTGATTATGCTTGATTTTTTGGCTGTACGAAACTATTATGTTTGTTGTTCTTTGATAGACGAAACAAACTTTTGTGGGTTATGTTGCAAAGGAATTTCAGAGTGGCTTTTAAGCTATTACATACATAGGCAAGTAATTCTTTATTCTTAAATTAAGGTAAATGGGACGGATTGTATTATATGTACTGGCTTAAAAACCCCTGCACAATTCGTATGGAAATATGTATGTGACTCTGTAAAATTAGATCTGTGTGATGCTGACCAAAATTGTCAATTTATTTATAGAGATATAGATTGTAGACATTCTAGCTACTCAATATAAGTGATTATTCGGAATGGATGAGCTTTGTTGACGCAGGACCTTTTCGCATTTCTATTACCATTATGACTAATTAGATACTATTTATTACGATTAATCAGGGTTAATCGGAGCTAATTACTGTTAATAAGAACTAACCTGCATCAATACTTATCTGTAGCAGTGGGTCACGCGATCGTCCTAATCGTATCGATTATATAAGGCAGTGTCTATTTGCACACCATTTCCCCGTGTAAGTACACGGGTACACGGGTACACGGGTACACGGGTTGCTCGGCAAACTTCGGGATTGTTTGAAATTTTTGCTTACACGGGTACACGGGTACACGGGTACACGGGTTTCCCGGCAAACTTCGGAATCGCCTGTCCATGTCCGAGTTTCTCGAATAAATAAAGAAATTGTGGTCCGTTTTGGCGCAATGAAATTGCTTAAATTTTCGCTGAAATTAGGAATGATCGATGTTAAGAAATGTCAGCATAATGTTAACATCTGTAGCTAAGTATCGATGTCCGATTATCATCGTACTTTTAACATCGATGTTGTACTGCAAAAGTACTAAATACTTTAAGAAATATCTCGCAAATGGAACAAGCACGAATTTTTTCAATAATTTTCCGTCGATGCGCTATCCAATTAAGGGGCACCGCTTATGGGCGAGCACCCGAATAACCTGCATACAGAGGTAAGTAAAAGAATTGCAAAGGCAAGTTTAATGTCATAAGTCGCTTCGATTATTTGCTCGTAGCATCGAAGTCACGATGTGTGATATCGCCATCGATCAACATTGATGTTTCGTGTCGCAACGGACTGGCGGCTTAATTACCAATATAAGATTGTTTTCCTTAGATTCCTTGCGCTAAGGATAATATTGAGTTTTTTTGATTTGAATCCCCTTAGTACAAAGAATCTCTTTGGGATATTGCAATGTCTCGAAAAAGTCACCCATTTCGGTAAGGTGTTGCGCAATATGATTACCCTTGCGTAACGGCACGGAATGCAGGCAGATATGGTGCGATTTTCTCAGAATTTTTGATGGATCGCTGCAGCAGAATTTTTGGCCCGCTTCTGAGAATTTTCGATGCTGGGTTCAATTGCGTACGGTCTAGCCGCACCTCACAAATTCCCCCTGTGCAATTCGCTCCCGTATATTGGATCGTCTGTTTGGAGTCGTCCTAAACCATCCCGATGTGCACACTTTCCCGTAGTCGTTATAGATTCCTAGTAAAACAACATTTTTCCTACGAATTTCGTGCCTCCTCCTTTATCTTTCAGACCTCTTAACAAAAAATACGAGGCCAGTTCATGCGCCCGACGTTATGAAACGTGGTCAGTGACGTCATTATTTTCATACAAAATGAAGCTAATTCCGCGTACTTGCTACACACGTGGACTGGCGTGGGAGGGTGAGAAGGTTTTGGCTAAGCATGCATTTAAGGAGACTGGATGGAAAACTAAAAAATTCTAAAAATATTTTGGCTACCGAATTACACATGATTATATTTTTAGAATTTTTTTTCGCGAAATGGCAATTGTTTGAAAAAAATCATTTTTATCGACGACAAAAATCGAACTAAATAACTTTATTCCTGATATACAATCACTATAATCGTATGTTAGATAATTTAATAATAAAGGTCCAGTTACCGTTAAAAGTCAATCGGATGAAAACTGTTCGAGTTAAGTTAAGCTGGTAATAACCCCTTAATAAACTTTCGTTTGATTTTTCTCTTCTATTTGGCCGGTGACATGCATTTTTTTTGTAATTGATTTATATGTTGCTAAAGTATCATCTAGCGAAATTTGAATTAATTCTACCGTTTTTTTAGTTTTCGATCCAGCCTCCTTCAATGCATGCTTAGCCAAAACCCTTATCACCCTCCCACGCCAGTCCACGTGTGTAGCAAGTACGCGGAATTAGCTTCGTTTTGTATGAAAATAGTGACGTCACTGACCACGTTTCATATCGTCGGGCGCATGAACTGGCCTCCTATTTTTTGGTTAAGAGGCCTGAAAGATGAAAGAGGAGGCACGAAATTCGTAGAAAAAATGTTGTTTTACTAGGAATCTACATATAACGGCTACGGGAAAGTGTGGAAATCGGGATGGTTCAGGACGACTCCAAACGGACGATCTAATATACGGGAGCGAATTGCTGGGCGGAATTTGAGGTGCGGCTAGACCGTGCGCAATTGAACCCAACATCGAAAATTCTCAGAAGCGGCCTAAAATTCTGCTGCAGCGATTAAAAATTCTTAGAAAAGCGCACTATAACTGCCTGTATTCTGTGCCATTGCGCAATGGTAATCACATTCCTCTGTATGCAGGTTTATTCGGGTGCTCACCCATAAGCGGTGCCCCTTAATTGGATAGCGCATCGACGGAAAATTATTGAAAAAATTCGTGCTCGTTCCCTTTGCGAGATATTTCTTAAAGTATTTAGTACTTTTGCAGTACAACATCGATGTTAAAAGTACGATGATAATCGGACATCGATACTTAGCTACAGATGTTAACATTATGCTGTCATTTCTTAACATCGATCATTCCTAATTTCAGCGAAAATTTAAGCAATTTCATTGCGCCAAAACGGACCACAATTTCTTTATTTATTCGAGAAACTCGGACATGGACAGGCGATTCCGAAGTTTGCCGGGAAACCCGTGTACCTGTGTACCCGTGTAAGCAAAAATTTCAAACAATCCCGAAGTTTGCCGAGCAACCCGTGTACCCGTGTACTTACACGGGAAAATGGTGTGCAAATAGACACTGCCATTATATAAACGCAGCTCGATGAAGCGATTTTTGGCCTCTTTTTGACCGTAGGATCCATGAGTGGGTATTTGGGATTTTGCGCCCATTGACACTTTTGATCAGCATCACTAAATGAACAACATATGTTATGTCAGTTCCAGCCAATTTTACGAAGAGAAATATTTCCATACGAATTATCCGGGGTACTTAGTCACAACAACAATCTCTGTTCCACTTTCTCGACATTAACATATTTAAAATTATAGAGGAATTGAGCGCCCCATTGTGTGGAGTCGTTGGACAGATCTCTAAAAATGCAATAAAGGTTTTAAAGGGAGTTTTTCTTTGCGTGAATAGTTTCCAAGATGGAGGCTCCTAAAGTCATTAATAATATATTTCGCTTCCCTCACCTTTCCAACTATGTGATTAAAAAATCTGAACAAAATTAAGATGGTGTATAAAGTTCCACTATTTAAACGAAAAGATTTTTTAACAAGACTTTTTAGATTTTAAAAATTTTCATTCAAAAGCTTAGTCGCCCACTATGTGCACTGCATGATCAAGACCTAATATACTATATACTTATAAATTATTGTGTAGTTTCTACAAAAAGTTAAATTTCAATGAGGGTGAATATTTTTTAAGTGTACAATTTTGACTTAGTACATGCTACGAAACACTAAGCTGATGCATTTTTGGAATGGAATTTTTGGGAATAATTAATTCTAGCCGATTTTATAACGATTCTGTATATATAGATATACATGCAATGTATTTGGGAGCACTTGAGTGCTCCGAGCTTTCCTTAAAAAAAAAAAATCGGTTAGAATTAGTTTTTCCCAAAAATTCCAGCGGGATACTAAAGTTGAATGGATTTGTGATTTATCTGGCTTGGTCCGACCAGCGAAACCCGTTTGTGAAAAAAATGGCGCAAGTTGCAATTAAGGAAAGAAAAAAAGTGATCGTTAATTACTCGAGAAGTAATTGACCGATGACGCTAAAATTATTCATGGATGTTTGGGTCCACATACACATCATTTTTGAGAATTTTCACCCATCTGTGTACGGTCATTTTTTACTAAAAAAGTAGTGAAGAAAACGTGTTTTTTTAACTTTCGGGGCTATTTGCAAGTTAACAATTGCACTTACCGACCTCTGTCAGGGCTCATATTTTAGGAAATTTCATAAGGAACAACTTTCTCAATGCATATGCTATACTAAAAGTCAATAGGAACGGAGATATTGAAGGAAATAGAGAAAAAAACACTATTTTCGTCACTAATAGTTAATTATAAAATCAAGCACACCAACAATTTGTAAGCAAACTTTGGGGGTTGAACTACACCCTAAAACGAAGCGATTCCAACAATAATCTCGCCTGTGCCCGAATAATACACTTTTTAATCTTTTTACCTCCTCGCCGTCTAGCCTACATGTACAACATGCACTTCGCCGGATTTTGCTAGCTAGCCATTCGAAACAGTATTTTATCAACTGCAGTTTTAACTAAAATATCGGTGAAAGAACCGCGTACAGCATGTGTACCGTACCGAAACTGAAGGTTACGGTTAGTTTGTTGTTCCAGGAATATTTTTTATGTTTCTGATTGAATAAAATCATTTTGCGGTTAATTTTATTTTGATTTCTTTAAAATGCACATTTTTATAATATTCCGCAAACAGATATTACTTACAAATTTGTCTTCTACCTAGACTTGATGTACCTTGTTGAGAAGGTATTAAGATGGAAACTTGTTTATAGATAATTTTCCGGCAAACAATTTTTTCTATCACTAAAATTAGCTTACAACCAATAGAAAACGAGATATTGCCAAACCTGATTTTTGATGTGTATTAATTTTGATGGCTATTTAATGTTTTGACCGGGAGATTCAATGTACAACGGTGTGCCCACACTAGGGTTCGAGAAAGCACTTCCCACCTAGCACTACCAATCGAACATGCTCAATATTTAAACGGTATCGGAAACATATACGACTCAGACCTAAAATCTGGCAATTCAAAGTAAGCTTCTAGAAAATTTGGAAAAGTCAGTACGACCACGCAGTATTTATATACCATTCTTCTTGCTCCAGTTGTGTCACTTCACAGAATATTACGTAAAATCAATGCATTATGGCAAAAAGTTTCGCCTTTCATTATCTCAAATATCTACATACATATACCAATATACATATATGCATGAATAGCAATTGTGTATTGACACGTGCTCCGTGTAATTCCGTGGCGTTCCGTGTGCCTGTGTGCAATTCGTGTCCGAGGCCCATGTACCGTGTGGCTCAGTCACGCACGAAAACCACACGAACGCACGGACCTGGCGAATAATCACTTCTGCCATTGTAGGTGTATCATAAAGTCAAAAATAAAAAATGGTTTACGGATTTTACCCATGAGTACTCCGGTTATCTACGATCGATTATTTACAGAAGAGTTAACAATTCCACTGTCGTGAACGTCTCTACTGTCTTCATTTAACGGATATTAAGGATATTTTTTTTAAATATTAGTGTTGATTTCATACCGACGTAGTTCAGTTAAAATTGAGACGTTTCCAGAAAACCTGTTCGGTTTTTTATCTTTGCATTCATTGCTGCGTATTATATTCGTTAACTCTATACTCGTATGTCCAATTATAGGAGATACTGTGCATTATATTGTAGCCGGTAACGTAATGGTATGTATTTATTTTTCCATTACGATGCAAAAAAGATCAAACAGGAACAGAAAAAGCACACAAACTATGTATGTCAAAGCGTCCTTTCAAGTTTATAATTGCCCCAAATGGAAGAAGGCTGTAGTAGACAATGGAGAATGCCTTTATTAATTCGGAGATTTGCTATTTCCGTTTAATCCCCTGTGACAGAGGAAATGAAATCTTGGTCAGTATAATTAATCAGGGAATCCCTTTTCATTTGGTGATCTCTTTGTTTGGATTTCATTACCGTTAGCCCCAAAAAGGCCTCTCCACGCTCCTTATGAAATGCCAACTCATTCAGACACATATCTGCGATGAACGACAGAACTCGGAACGAGATTTGAACTAAATTCCTCAATGACTCCAAAGAAGTGGCATAGGCACCGAGTCAGTGCGACTTATTACTTAGCTGGACTAATAGGATTGCTTCTTAGTACTGAGCTAAGCCGTTTGCAAAACGAAATTACATTTACAGCAAATGCCAATTTGCCTACTTTTTCCAGTCGCAGTGTTAGCCGTAGTTCACTTTAATGGTCACAGATGCCAGCGGCCAACCAGAACCCGGAGAATTACAAAGTTTTTAGTCAACTTCTATGAAAAAGGGAAAGTTTCTAAAAGGAATTTCGGTTTTAGGTTGGCATACAGAGTTTCTCCCCGGCTTTGCTTTTGTTTTATTTCATTTCCGAGCCCATTCAGAGTGGAAAAAAATTATTGTAAATAAGGATGCCAGTGAAAAACTACCGAAACTCTAAAGCTATCCGAGCTCCGAGCAAAGCCCTTTCAGAATTGTTCGATATTTGAAAAGTAAATAAAACTTACTCCCTCATTTAGTTTTCGATCTTCCAATGGCTGCATCGAACTTCTACCTCGACTTTCTGAATGAATATCAAACATTTTTGTTTTCTTGAGGACCTTCGAAAAACGAGATATGCATTTCAGGAACTCTTTTAAATTGTTGTGATCATATATGTATTCATATCGTACTCGTTCAATTATTGACATTGTTGGTACTTCAGGAAGATTCTAATATACAATTTAGCTCTGCGTACTTACCACATTTATTTAAATGCAATACTACATTCACCACCAGTTATTCTGGTGTCCTCTTCATGCGAGTGAAAGTGGTTGCGATTCTGTAGTTCAGTTAATATATCTTCAAATAAGAAATTCGACGAATAAGTAGCTAAATGCGAGTGGCCATAGCCTCTCCATGACTATTTGATAACCTTCATTTATTTTATTAATGACCAAACCTGTGAGATTTTGCTTTCTGGTATGAAAATATTCATTGGATGTCAGAAAAAAGTACGTTCTGTCTTTTAGTTTTAAGTTCGATGATCTCGGATATAAAGGCGGAGTCTCCGCAATGATCGATGCGGAAGCAGTTTTACCCTTTAGGATTATAATAAAGAATTTTCGAAACCTGCGAATGACTGAGAAGGGTCCTTCATAAAGTTGTTTGAGACTTCCTTTGTTCTGTTTCAATCCTACGAAAACATTGTCACATGGTGTGAGGTCTTTACGTGCATTAAGTTGTCGTATTGGACCTTCTGGTATCGGTCGATCTTAACCGGCGCCGCCTCTCTTTTTCGATGGGTGTGCCTCATCGGAACTGTCAAATAAGGCAAATAAAGTCGGAATCATTAATGGCTGGCCGAAGACGAGCTCTGTTAGTGAACACTTGAAATCCGTTTTGTGAGCCACCCTAGTTCCTAACAACACAAATGGAGGTCCAGTCGGATGAGTAGCCATGGCAATTCAAAGACGTCTTAAACTGAATATGAAAACGTTCCACCGCTCACCATTCACTTGCGGGTTATAGGCTGAGGTTTTAATTCTACGTGCGCTCTAAAATTTTTCACACGTTCCGGTAATTTTTTCTTGAATGGAGTCACCATCTACAGTATACGCAACAAATACTTAAAGTGCCATTGCTTGTGTCCATTAATCTCTCGAAAACCTGACGTAATGGAACAATTTTGAGGTCGAATTCGGATTCAGCGAAGAAAAATATCAATTCAAAATTCATGTCGAAGTTTGGTGGACATATTGTTTGTTGTAATAATGTTAAAGAGGTAGTTGATGAGTTTCAATTGGTGGCTATCTTAGTCTTAATATCTTTAGTGGAAGAGTTTCCATTGTGCTATGATTTTGAAAGAAGTAGAATCAAAAAGTAAAAAAAGGCTTTTCGACGTTTTTGTATTTCGATGAATGCTATATCTTGGAATCTTTATGAAATCATTTTATTAAACGATCGTTAACTGAAGATTCCACAGTGCAAGGCCTTACTTTTTAATACAATTGAGAGATTTAACTTTAAAGGCGATGTCAAACTGATCATTTATTTTATTTAAGCATGGGATTCAAATAGGAGTAAAGATATCTTCGACGTAGCTTGAAATAATGAAATATTATGAATAATTTAAATCATAACAAAAAATTCTACTTTATAGGACTAAGCCTTACAATTTAAGGCCTTGAGGTTTTGAGGTGCGTTGCTACATGCCTCAATGTTGTTGCGTTAATTCTAGAAAGTTGCTGAATATTGTACCGATCGATACCTGTATACATCGATTTTTTTTGCTCTTAACATATCTGCAGAGCAAACGGGCGAAGAATGCTGGGCCGTACCGTGGAGCTCAAAAATGCAACGAAATCCTAGCAGAGTGCCATTTAAAAATGTGTCTCTGATAGAAAAACGTTTCGTTTTCGAGTTCCACGATAGGGGCCCTGGTGTAGCGCTTCGAAACATCGGTGACATGGGTGACATCGACAGTGGGAAATACATGCAATTTTTGGACGGGACAACCCTAATTGACTACTTAGAAAAGGGTTAACAATAGAAGAAAATTTTTAGGAAAAATAGCAAAGGTTAGTGTAAAAAAAGCTTAGCACCCGAATACCCTAGGTCCTGACAAACTGCCGGTAAGATTTATTAAACCTATATATCCATATATGACTCAACCGCTCTTACATGACTATAACATATGCCTTTGATCATCGATCTATTCTTTCGTTTGGAAGCAAGGACTCATTATTCCTATTCCAAAAAAATCTTCACCAGCATCCCTGTGACTTTCGTCCAATTAGCCAATAATGTACCTGCAATTTTAGTACTACTAGATTTTAGTAAGGCGTTTGATTCTGTAAATCATGATAAATTACTGTATAAACTTACGAGACATCTTAACTTTTCGTCATCGATAGTTTATAAGAAATGTTTTGTCAAATCGAACGCAAGTAGTTAAGGTACAAGACAAACTATCCAGACCTGTTCTCTTAAGCAAGGGCGTTCCACAAGGCTTAATTATGGGGCCCTAGTTGTTTAACTTGTACATTAACGATGTGATGGCTATAATGCAAGTTGCTTCTTTACATCTCTACGGCGATGACATACAGATTTACCCCAGCAGGCCTATAGGTCTGATTAAGGATTATACATATGTGTCGTATTAATAATGATTTGCGGATCGGTGTTGAACCCTTCCAAATCAAATTGTCTGGCTGTCCTGTTATCTTAAATACCAAAAATAAAAAAAAATCCTAAGTATGAGTATTGATAGGAAAACCGGCTCTGGCAAAACATTTTACGTAAACAAGAGCATAAATATAATTGGAAATGCAGCAGCAAAAAGAACTGGTATGTGCTAATATTACAAGAAAATAAGATTGTGGGATAGAAAGGGAGGATGCATTACACGCCAACACGAGAACAACCGCAAAAGAAACCATAGATTCTCTTCAAAACTATCAACAACCCGCTTTTGCGTACGTATATGTACTTGTTACAAAATAAATTCTGAGATATATGTAATAATATAAATATGTTTCTTAATTATACTACTTTTGTCACATCCCCGTTAGCCTCAAATCTAAAACCTTCAACTCTGACATCATATATGATCCTGCCTTCTTACCTACTGGCAGTACTGGAATACAGCGCAGTTACATGTTTTTTTTATCACATTTTCCATTTTCATAGCTACTATTTTATCAATTATTTCAATATAATTCTTCATTTTATCGCATCAAAATAAGGTCAACAGCAAATAAAGTGTTGGTGTAAAAAATGTTGTTCTCTTATTTTCAACTTTTATTGTTATTTTATCTATTTATTTAATAAAATTCTCTATTTTATTGGGTCAATTAAAAGCTTTTTTGGCTGTACTTCCAGTAAGGGTTGCGAACACGCCTATTTTACTGTTAGATGGTCGCGCTTGAAACACTACAAAATATATGCTTACCTCTCGCGGTATCATTCTATGCCTTTGTGAGCTCCGTCAGCGCACGTGTTGTGGGTGGGCTCCTTCAGATAAACGTATTCTGGGTACGATCTAAGTTTTTAAATTTCGCTAAAAGCGAAAAGTTGATAGCCTTGAACAGAATAGTGGGTTTCTTTTATTGTCTCTCTCGCGTTGCATCCTCCCTCTCCATTCCACTTATGAGAGAAAATTTAAATTTGTAATATTCGCACATATAAGTTCTTTTCGTTGCTGGATTTCGAAATTATATTTATGGTCTCGTTTACGTGAAATGTTTCCAGAACCATTTTTTTTCTTTCAACACTTCTTCTTGCAAATTATTTTTTTTTGATATCTGTTTTTTTTTTGTCGATTTATTTATTTATTTGATGGCTTTATCAACATACTGATTTATTAGTACATATATGAAATAACAATGAAAAAGTGGATATCAGGTATAATATCTCTACTGACAAAGCCGGTTTTTCAGCTGGTTTCGAGGAATATGAAAGTCAATAAAGAGGAAAGAAGCATTAAAGGAACGGAACATAGACGATACTATATATAACATATTTAAGCCACAATTTTTGCTATGGTGGGCTAAATAAAGAAAATCATTGTTCCTCAGAGAGCTGGTTGGAACCGAAATTTTGAAGGCGGAATGCAACTCCGAAGAGTATCAACTCTTCAACAATCAAAAGTTAGAACACCTCTGGAGGCCTGCCGTCCGTGTTACAGAGTATTACTACAATTAATTATTTCAGGACGATTTTAAGAAGAGGTCATATTTTCTTATAAACGTATATATGCCGGACGCGTACGCTGGGGTGGTTTCCAGGTTTGAACTCCCCTCCGAAATATCTACAATGTTGTTATACGCTAATATGCGGCAATTAAAGAGACAAAACCTAAAACTCATTTGGGCCAGGGAAGATTTCTCGGCTTCAGGGAATCAGGCGCACAAGAAAAGAAAAAGAACAGATCTCGGATGAATTGCATCAACCAAACAGTGTTAACCCTTCTCCGCGCAACACCCGTCAAACAACGAGCAACGAGCCCCCAAATGTTATCTTCAGTCGCCCTGCTTTTGCCTTCATCGTACAATCAAAATCAGCCGCCAAAAGATAACGACAGCAGCAACAAGAGAGCCCAGAGAGCAAGAAAACCAGCAAAGCCAGCAAAATACGTCCCATTTCGATATACCGAAATCAGTGAATTTTTTCTGAGCATTCGGCTGTGAGACGTCTTCATATATTAAAGGTCTTTAGTATTGAGGATTAAAAAAAGCTTATTTTTCAACAGAAACAACGGTTTCTTATAGAACACAGAATACAGATTTTTTTTTACGCGTGTGAAGTAGCGCCCTCTCCCCTAGAGAAAATATGGAACTCAATTCGTTAACTCATTTTATGGAAAAAAGTGAATCGCAATGAATAAACAAATTACAAATAAGAAAATCGTATTATCCTGACTTATAAATGAGGGACCCAAGCACTCAGTCGTTACTTTTTCTCTGACTTATACAACTTGTTCTGAATCTAGTCTGAAGAAGAGATCAAACATCTTATATGCACACGGCGATTTTCCCAGAAGTGTCACGATACTGTGCACCTGTTGCTTCGGGAAAGGAATATCGAACAAAAATGTGTGTACAAAAACAAATTCTGTCATTATGTTTCCTGAATTTTTGTGAATGTGTTGCATTTGAAAATAACAAAACTACTTTCGCCTACTAAAAGCAAGCAAGGCAATCAGAATTTTGGAAAAAAGAGCGTAAGGAAGAAGAAGAACGACTGCTCTTCGACACACCGATTCAGACCGGGTATTACCAAATTACGGCGATGTGTCCCACTGCTTGCTCGCGTCGTTCATTTCTTACGAGGCGAAGCCACTACCACTCCTACCGTAGCGATCGTGGCATATTTCACTGCCAGGCAAGGCTATGCTAAAAAGGGAAGCATAACGTGGATTATGGGGCTTCGCATCTTTTTTTTACCTCGTTTATCCAATTTTAAGCTAAAGATACAAAGGCAAGAAACCCTCCAGTGCAAGTAGGATAGGATAAATAAATTTTCCTGCGCTGCAGGGTCCTTTCATTCATAAATATATACTGCGCTGCCTGATACCACCAAGCATACAGTATATAGAGAACTCATCTCTAACAAAAATTTGTCCGCCGTGCTTATGAACATTTTGTCTTCGATTGGCTCCCACCGCGTTCATTTCGCCAGAAATGAATCCAAGAATTCATCCGACTTCAGAGCTCGGCACCGAGACTACACTGGCCCGTGATCTGCGGCCTGGCTGCTGTTGTGACTTAACTGTATGCGTTGGAATATTTACGTCTGAGCAAGCAGGTGTTTGTGCCTATTGCGCTCGTTCTTAATTGATGAATGCAATTTCGGTTGTGCGGGGCATAAAGGGCGATCGACGGGTTGGGTTGGTTTTTCACCCGACCTCAGAGCTCGGCACCGAGACTACGCTGGCCCGTGATCTGCGGCCTGAGAGCTGTTGTGACTCATCTGTATTTGAATGTAACTACCTCAGGACTATGCCCGTCGTTCTCTGTTGCCCTTTATGCCCCGCACACCCGAAATTGCATTCATCAATTAAGAACGAGCGCAATGGGCACAAACACCTGCTTGCTCAGATGTAAATATTCCAACGCATACAGATAAGTCACAATAGCAGCGAGGCCGCAGATCACGGGCCAGCGTAGGCTCGGTGCCGAGCTCTGAAGTCGAATGAATTCTTGGATTCATTTCTGGGGAAATGAACGCGGTGGGAGCCAATCGAAGACAAAATGTTCATAAGCACGGCGGACAAATTTTTGTTAGAGATGAGTTCTCTATATACTGTGTGCTTGGTGCTGTTACCTACTTGGGTTTCGCTTTGGCAAGAACGCAGAAGAAGGCACATTCAGCTGTAAAAGCAGTAAGGGAATATGAGAGTCTCGCTTTTATAAACGTAAGCTGGGTGTTGATTATCTTGTACTGTCTGCTCTTGGGATTTCGGCTAGGCAAGAGCGGCGAACTCAGCTGTAAAAATATCAAGCTAAGTATCTCTTTCATGTACATACGCCGCAATTCGAACAAAATAATTCGAAACTAACAGGTGCTTGGTGTCGTGATACCTCTAGAAAAGCGCCGCCGTCTGCCAGCGCATGACACCAGCAGGCAAGGTATTCAGTTATTCCTTTGCACCTGTTCCAAACAAACTTGGGTAATTTAAAGTTTACTACGACCATGGTTATCTGCATCACCACTTTATTTATATGCAAAATGTAATTACATCGAGTGCCCAACGCCACTTGCACCACGTTAAAGTTTAAGGTGCCAAGGATTCTAGCTAAGACACTTTCAGTTGATAACTTTTATGAACTGCTAACAGGGCTTAAGTGCTCCGGAGATGTGATAATGGATTCCTACCCTACGAAATCAAGAAGTGAAAACTTTCATACGTCACAGCCTATCGAACATACGTTTTGTTTTAAGATCTTTCCGGTCCAAAAATCGCAGCACGTGTCAGCAAGGTTGAACCCATTTTGAACGATAGTTACACTGCTGCTGAGCTTAAAATCAATTTAACCCTCTTAAGGGTGCTATACATTAGATTTCGCACTTTTTGGGAAATCCATTCTCATCTCAACTTTCCACTTTTTAATGTGCCTAATACTTATCTCCTCGCAGGCCGGTCTGCCTTCAACTTTGACCAATAGAACGCTGGGAAAAACATCACAGTGACCCGTTTAAAAGGATGTCTGCTGAAACTGCTGACCGTAGGTTTAGCGAAAAGGGTTGCTTTTGCTTGTCATGCGAATTGTTTGCGGCAGAAGCAAATCAAGAGACGAGTGAAAACTGAAAATGATGGGCTTAAAATCGAAAGGAAGGGCGTTGTTTTCTCCTTGAAGATTCGAATGATTAAACAACTTGCTGATGGTGAGGTACGTGCTGTAACAAATAAAAGTTAAGCCTATTGTGTGTGAGATTAAAAATTATACAGCAATATCTGTGATAATGTATAGAGTTGGTAGCTATGACATTACAACATTGTTCATTCCACTACTTAATCATACCGATGCATCGCGAAGGTCGGGGACTAAGTAATGAAGATGAGATGAGATGAGTCGAGTACGCTTACCACTAGTGAGGACGTAACTCAGTCTCGAAGTGAAAAGCATTGTGACTTTGATATGATTCCATCAGGTAGTGTTGTGCTCTTGGATTGGGAAAGGATTCGGAGCCAGCCAAAAGGTAGAACTCCTATTAGGTGCCAGCTTCAAGAGCAGAACGCCTAGGGAAAGTTAAACCCACCCTAGCATAATGTTGTGCTGTACCGTAACAATATGTTTGCGACAGTTATTGGACAAGTGGGAAGTGCCCTCATTACGCTTGTTGTTTCACTGCGCTGCCCCAATAACCATGACATTGCCCATTGGTCGGCAGTGCATAATATTTCTCTGGTTTTATGTTTATTGCGTAAACAAACATATTTCTTGGAAGGTGCCTTCGTAAGAAGTTGATAAATGAGAATAATATTTGATTTCGATGGAATGTAGCAGAATATCTCTCAGAAAAAATAGACAAAATAAGAGTTGGATCTTCGGATAAAATTCTAGTAGAAGTTTTCCTTCGGGATTTTGTTTATTTGGGCATTAGAAATATTTTCTCAAAATTCCTAAGCGAAATCATGTCGTTTGGTATTGTAAGATCATTTAAGCGCCATTAATCCCTGCAGGAACACCACTCACCTGATTTTTTGGGTGATAAGTGCAGTGGGGATGACCATGGGCAGTCTGAACAAGGCGTTATTTTTTCAAACTGATGCTTCGCTATTTTAACAAGTTTTTATTAAACTTACTTTATTACTTGTCTGCTACAAATCCTACATTCGTAATTTCGACATGTTCTGATTAAGCTAGAGATTTGAAATTTTGCACATGTGTATAAGTCCGGTGGAAATGCAATATAGTAGGTATATTCAATAGCCTTCTAAATTTGTAGGTTGATTAAAAATAAAAACACTTGTATATACTGGGTGGCCAGAGAAGTGACGTCCAAAGGCAAAATTTAGGTGCCTCATATTGAGGGGTGTCCGAATCAACCGCATAGTTGTTCCGCGATTTTACGCAGTTTTCAAGTTACAGGGTGATTTATAAATTCCGGTTGCACATTATTATTTTATTTTCATCTTTTGATCTACTCCACGCAGCGACATCAAACTAACGCCAAAGAACTACTATACGTATCTTAATTTACTTTCCAAAAATCCCACCAATGTTGATCTACCTCTATCACTGCACATACAGTCACTTGGGAAAGTGAAAAGAAGTTCTAAGATTTCCTAAATCTCACGTTTTTGTTTAACCAGACTCTAAGATCTTTAGTTTTGTCAAGTCTGTGCAGCAGGCGTTCGTCTATGCTGTAATTAAAACTGATGATGCTTTTTTGACGTGAGAAGCAAATACACCTATCCCCCGATTTGCACTAAAGATAGGTCCCTGAAAAAACCGTGTAAATCGAAATCGTAGATTTTTATATTTAAAACCGTGTAAATCGAAAACAAATTAAAATGTGCATAATTCAGTCATTTATTTCAACGTAAAACGAAACTAAATATGTCTCAAAAAATATAAAAATAACGGTCTATTCATAAAATAACAAAAATAAAGAGGAATACATATGTATGTAATTTAAATATTTAATTACTGTTATCACTTTCATTACTCAATAGTACTTGATGCAATTCAATTTCGATATTAGATGAATTAGAAACAATTTCAGATCGGCGATCCCTGGTAATGAAATCCGTAATTAACAATTGTGTTTGTTTTCTTATCAAATCTTTATAGACCACTTCATATTGAATTAAGCGTTTATTAATATCTTGCTGAAATAGGAGAGCTCGTTCAAGATTCGGATCATTTTGCAGAAAATGATTACCTCATTTTCGCCCTAATTCAAATCCTTCACGGATGACTTTAGCTGTGAACGCAACTGGTTCAGACTCCTCTTCATCAGGATCACTGTCACGATTATTTGTTTCATTAACCATGCCAACTAAATCATCCTCATCTAATTCTTTGTTCGTCATTAGTTAAACATTCAAGTAAATCCGTAAAACTAATTTGTTTCCTATTACAAATATTTCACACCGCTCTTCACCCTTTACCGTTCGAATTTTGAGCAATGCTGAAACACGTGTTGCATTATTTATGTCGTAGAGTGATTATACAAAGCTTCAAGTAAATCCGTGCAAAAAAATGTGCCCATACAAACTTTGTATACCCAATTTCACCCCTGAGAAATACTGAAACACGCGTTCCAGACTTAAGTTTCAAGAAAATTCGATAAAACAAAATATTTTCCCATGGCACATGATTGCCACATGAATAAATGCACTGCACTTCCTTTGTGATCCTATAAAACCCTCAAAAGTTATTATAATTGAAAAAGTAAACAGATAAAATTAATTCCAAAAGATTCTCTAGCAAAAAACCTCAGAAGCATTTTTTTTCTAAAATTGAACATACAAAAGTTATAGCTTCTCAAAGAATTTTTGATGAAATGTTTTCGTCTTTTCCGGCTTCTAAAATGTTTCTTATTAATTTAATGTGAACAAGTTATGTGATAAGAATTGTAGAGAGTTTGATTCTCTGTAAAAAATGAGTTGAGAATTTTCGTACGAGTGACGGTTAGCGAGAAAGTGCTGAAAAACCACTCGCACCCTTATTTTCATGATGGCGGAGAAATGTGAGAGGGTAGAATCCCGAAAACGCAGTTTTGCTCACTATCAATCCCTTAAAGATGAACAATAAATCGCTGCCTACCCAAAATGCACAGATGGCCCCTTCTTTGATAATTTGACTGGACTAATAACGAGACGATAGAAGCTTCGCTTCAGCATTCTCGCTCGGATTCGTCGTCACACAAACTTATCACAATGGTTATAAAAGAAAGGGCCTTCGAAAGTGTAAATTGTTTTTTTTTTGCGGACTATTCTTTTATATCGTGTTGCAGTTTCGCAGTTCTTACGTTTCTTTCTTTTATTTTTTATCTTAAACTTTAATACTTAAAGCAAATCAAGGGCCTCTGGTTCGCATTTGCTACAAGCCCCGCTCAGGCTTAATCCGGCACTGTGCTTTGTACGACACTTAGATGGCCAAAGATTGAATCCACGAAACTATCGCAAATCAGTGAAACACTGTAAAGGGAATGTAATGGTAGGAGGATAGTTTTCGGCGCATGGTGTAAGATAGAACATTGCATCGTATTGTTCATCCGTCACCTCAACATGTTTTCTTAGATAACGGTACACCTACTCCAACATTCACAAAATTCTAAAATTGCAAAAAAATGAGTATCACCTCACTTATGGGTTTCGATAAATTTCAGGCAACCTCAATTATACATTTCACTCTTATCAACAAAGGCATAAAAGTATCAATTAAAAGTTTAAATACACAGTAACATCAATTCCTTCCTTATCCGTCTTATTCTATTGCAAATCCTCTTTCAATGGCTAAACACGTTTTACGATTCTTGTCGAAAACAAACAGTTTCGTGTCGAAAGCCTTCGGAACAATACCTTAGAGGTAATTTAATTAAATACTTACTAAGCTTTCATCTCCTCCAGAACAAGGAAGTTTAAAAAGGGAACACAAAGCCAGAGTTCTAGGAAAGAATCGGAACACGAAATGTTGGCAAAGATGCGGTGGAAACATTTTCGCTAATACTGTGCCATTTTGTGACAACTCTCAGCGTGCTGATATCGAACCGGATGGAGCCCTATCTTTACGAAAACATCCATCTCCCATTCCCGACCTTAGGAAAGAAGGAAAACTTTAAGTATGCGGTATACATCATGTTTATGATTGATGAAAAAACTTGGTGAAAAGGACACTTATGTGCGTCAGGACCTCGTGTGCCATGCCGCTGCCATCGTCCGTAGACGATACTACATTAAGAAAATTGAAATTCCCGCAATGTACCTAAATCATATACCTATATGTATGTATGTTCCGTGAGTTCACGAATCCGAAAAGAAAAAACTTTTGTCCTCCTCCATTCTGTTGACATTCTGCAGGAATCCCAGCCGCTCCATGGCGCTCCGCCGAAAGAACGGCTTTTTCTTCACATATGGTTAAATTTAATTTTGCGATACAATCTGGTACGTATAGTAGCCGAGCAGGGCCAAACATTGTGCCCCCTTTAGTGCAAAGGTATGCATGTGCTCCAACAATATCCTCCACATAAAGGACCTTGGCAAATTACTGCTAAAGATGTTTATTTAGGCTGTCGATACATAATATCAACGAAATTTCCCATTGTTTACGATTCACTTTCACTTCTCTGTACACCCAGCATTCTGTATGGATTTAAAGCGAACACCGATGCCCCGACTTTCGCCCGTTTTTCACTTAACTTGATGTTTTCAATTTATTTGGATGCTTGCCTTAGCAACAAAAGGAGCAAACAAATAAAAGCTGCCACTGAGAGTGGGGTTAAGAGGTTGAGGAGACCTTGGGGTTTCGTGCAGATGAAATAACATTTTTCTTGCGTAATGTAACATTTCAGAAAGAACCGTCTCAATTTACGTTCCGATGATTTAAGAGTTCCTTGTGACTTTTGCTTTTGGTACTTTTCAATTGAGTTGTCTAAGGACGAGCGTAAATTGTATTGTAAATGGCAGACTTGAGATAATTCTGGCTTGGGAATTTTTCTCGCATCACAAACAATTCCGCAATTTTCTGTTAGCATATACTTATTATATTAATGCCCCGGCTGTTGGTTTAGTAAAGGAAACCTTATTCGCGATTTTTTTGTTAGTTACATACATACTTCAAATTGCTCGAGAGTTTGACATTGTGAAAGCAGAGGATAGTTTAATAATAATAATAATGTTTGTTATTTATTTGTGTTCCTGCGAGAGCCTCACGCTCTCGCTATGCGCTATACTATGGCTTTTGTTGGTGCACTGCTAGCACACATTCTCGGCTGTTAACAGCCAACAATGACTACGTAACATATACACGATATCCAAAGTCGCGACTTTGGCCTGGCGTAGCCCAAAGTCGCGATTATCTTTGTCGTGTAAATGGGCAAGTCCCAAATCTGGCCTAGCCCCGATTTATTTGGGCCTAGGCCTGATATATGTGTATGTGTGTGCTCGATCCCCCAAACGTCACAAAAGCTTACTCGCAAACAGATAGCACACAAGGGCAAATTTCCTAGTCCACTTTTGTGTCGTTTACACGAGCAGCCGTGATTTTGGCCTACAACCGGTTTCTAGGCCTGATTTGGGACTGTCGTGTATATGCTCAATGAGAGTACCATGTCGCATTAAAGGTACTTATTTCCACCAACAGATATTTGAGGCGCATGCGCTCTGCAACCTAGCGACGAGATGCCTCTTCAGCGCACCCCGGGATTCATGGTATCCCGTCGTGGCTGGTTTCGCTGGCCCGTGCACGTGTAGTATAAGTGAACCGTCGACGGTGCTAAGCACGAAACTAAGCAGACAGTTCACGCCATATAATGGTCAGCTATAATGGTCAGAACTAGAGCTTATTATCACGTTTGAATATATGGTCTCATATTAGCTGGAGAGCAAACCCCGTTATAAGGAATAAGGGTCAACTGTAAACCCTCGACATCCTTGACACAGACACAGTTATCCTTACACAATCCGCCATGTTCTTTTCTTTCTTTGTGCCTAATACCGCCCACCACTGACAACGTACATTTCTGTCGTGGGCCATCTTTTTTATTATTTATTTATTTTTATATTTCAGTCCGTTTTCAGTTTGAATTCAGTGCTCAATTTCCAATCGGATTTCAGTTTATTTGTATATTTTCAGATTGTTTTCAGTTTTTTTGCGCTCGCGATTTTCCGATTCTTGTTCATTACCTCAGTTTTCTTTAAGTTTATTTCCCGAGAGAAATTAGTCGAATTTTCAGTTTTATTTTTTCGCTCGGGAAAGTTGATCTGGCTCTACTGAAACAAAAAATAAATACTGACCGATTGAGGTAAATTTATATTCTAGTCGAAACCAATTTTTGCATTGGAACGTTTAAATCAAATATATGTTATAGTAAAATATAAGGAATAATAAAATATTTAATTAAGTTTAAGTTTACTTGTATGTGCAGCATCTAATAATAAAATCCAACAATTTTTATTGCGGCTAACATAATAATGAGTTCGATCAGAACTCACATATGATGAGAGGTAGTAATTTTAGCCTTTTACAATCCTTATGAAAATACCACAATGGCGAAATTGAGCACATTCGACCCTACCTTCTTTAAAACGTCCAATATGTCTGTAGGGCTAATTAATTATATATTAATGAACTGGACGTTACTAGTGACAAATACTCCATTTCTCCATCACCATCACCGAAGAGACAACATTAAAAATAACTGCACCCAACATAATTCTTCCTTCATATTGTTAGCAATAATTAAATGACATCATCTTTCCCAATTATGGTGCAGTTGCGAATTTATTGAGTTACATTCAAAGAAAACTTTTAACGACATAACTTGGTGCAGTGCGCAAATCCACACATAAATTATGTACAAGTAGATCCATATAAATATATGTACATATACTCTGAAAGGCCTCTAGACAAACGAAAATTAATACTTTACCGAGCGTGAGGAGACTCGTATATTTTATGCAACAGCGTACTCTGAGATTTCCTTGATTCGCTAAAGACAAACATTTCACTCCATTTCATTTAGGAACGTCTCAAAACATGCAAATTAGGGTGACATAACAGGGTATGTACTAAAATTTCCTCGTACTCTGCCGCGATGATGTTTCAAGCGAATGAGACAGAGATGAAGAGCAGACGGGAAGTTGTAATTTTTGGTTACAGAGGAGGATGGGCAGAAATTTATGGACCCAAGCCTTGGAACCAATACCGATACGCGATATGGAAAGGTTTATTTCGTGATCTACAACTTTTACTTTGGCGGGATATTTTGAATCGCTGCGGGGAAAATGTTACGCCTAATTAAATTGAGACTTCATTAATAAGCAAATAACATTTTTATTACCTTTTAGTGGCCATTCAATATGACAATGTATTTTAAATCTCTTATTATATAAATACACAAAAGAGAGAAACTAAATCTCGACAACTTCCTACTTTTCAAACTTCAGGTTCATCAATATTTAGATCTATTAAGTGTGTGGCTGAAGGATTGAATGGCTCGTGTCTTCCTACACCAAGAAACTAAACTATAGAAGAAATGTGTTCACAGCTCCCCATTGTCCGTCGCCTTGTTATGCAAGTGCCATAATATTGCGATATTGCATCAATGCCAAATTCCGGTTGATATCATAAACATATATAAATATAACAGAAATATGTTTTTGCCCGTACATGACGTGATTGTCCCCTTAACAAACAAATATTTTAAGTCTTATTATATAATGGCAATTCCCCGAATACATTATCTCTAAACCCTTCAATAGTGTACAGGGCATTTTGTAAATTTTCGGCAGAGTATGATTTTTCTAATTTTATTTGATATGATCCTAATGTAAATAACTTCAACCCCATTTCGATGGTTTGTTATGTCGAGACAAGCCTGCAAGCCTATTTGCTGTTTACCAAGCTAACATATCGATTTTTCATCGATTTTAAGCTGAACTCAGTAGTCTAATCATGGCACATGAAATACTGAAAACATGTTTTCAGGAAACTCCCGCTGCCGAAGTAGTCTTTTAAAACTGGATGCAGTTTGTTTACTGTGTTTACGCTAATTTTTTAAGGCACCAAACGGTGAACTTTTATATTATTAATACTAGAATAATTGAATAATTTGTGGTCCAAGGGGTAGGCTGCGAATTCACTTAAACGTATTTCTGGTACCAAAATGCTGATGTGGAATCCATACCAATGGACCGCAGACTAGCCACTATGTCGAAATTCCCTATGTTGACAATGGAAATGGTACGATGTTGGCAATATTTGGGGGAGTTGTAACTCGGCACTCATTTGAGCTAGACTAAAAATACACTGAAGAAGCATTATAGGAAAATTCGTCATAAATATAAGCGATTTTGGGATGGCAATATTTTATGCTAATATCTGGTATATATTTACTCTTTGTAACACAAGTATCTTATAAGTTGCTTCAACAAAGAGGAATTTCTTAATACTTATATCGCTTATATTTGTGACGAATTCTCCCATAATATTTTTTCAGTATAAATTAAACTCGTTTATAAGAAAAAAATACACAAAAGACAAAAAAATAAACCAGTCTCGGAGCAGAAATAAATTTGCAACTCGAAATAACTCAAAAAGCATTCATCGTATGACAAAAGTGCTCATAACCAAAGTTTCAGTACTTTTTGAACCTTTAAAACGCTTTTTTTGTTTAATTTTAATTTTTCCAGCTCAAACGAGTGCCAAGATACAGTGACTCACAGTAAACGTCGGGTAACCACCTCTAATGTTTTTTTAAATTAATTTGTGCTGTTGAAACAAAGATGCAAGTTCAAAAAGGTCATGGTACATTACAGCAGAAAATATTTATACAAAAACTAGAATTTTTCAAAATTTAATAAGAAAGGAAACAGGAAAAAAATTTAATGTGATCGAAAAATCACCCCACAGTTAAAGTCGGACAAGCCGTTTTAAGAAGTGGAATTGTACAACTTATGTACACTTTAACATTTTTTTTCAAGACGTCCAAATACACCATTTTGTTATAATGGTTTTAATAAAGTGTAAATTACCCGCTCCTGTGGCCGACATACAGCCCCAAACCATTATGGACCCTCCGCCGTGTTTTACCGTCTTCCTGACATTCATGTTTTCAAATTCTTCGCCAGGTTTCCGCCATACATATCACCTTCCATCGGAGCCAAGGAGATTAAACTTACTCTTATCGGTGAACAAAACCTGGATTATAAAGCGTAAACCAACATTTAGCATTAGATTTCCCTCAAAATAAATTTTTCATCTCTTTCGGATGATATTTTGTCGCACTGTCTTTTTTGCTTGTTATTCTTCCATCTTTTTTATAGCATGTTACTATTGCTTTACTTTTATTTATAATTTGAGCAATAGCTCGTTCGGTTTTACCTTTTTCAAAATCTGCAATTATTATATTTCGTTCATCCAAAGAAGTCCAATATTTTGCGCCATTATAAACTTTTATACATGTGATCTCTTCCAAAAACTAAACGGAAATAACGCAGTAGTTTTGCGCCCTAAAATCTCGACTTTGAGTGACGGTTTGTCATTTCCATTAACATGTTTAGGGATGTCCGACGTTTACTGTGAGGTGATATTCCTGATCGAATCGGCTTGCCCGACTTTAAGTGTGAACTGATTTTTCAATCACATTGAATTTTTCTTTCTGTTTTCTTTCTTACTAATTTTTGAAAAGTTGGCACAAATTAATTTCAAAAATATTAGAAGTGGTTGCCCGACTTTCACTGTCAGTCACTGTACATATTTTAGTATAACCGCCTCCGACACATTTTTCAATATGGCGGTTGACGCGGCCAGTCAAAATTCTCAACAAATCGGCATTACACCTCACAATAGCCCCCCAAAACACCGCCAACAGCGTACCATTTGAATGGTCAAACGACGGTAACTATTGCAATAAATTTAGAATTGTTGACATACATATATAAAACGTTAATAATTTTATTACTCAAAAAATTAGTTTTAATTTAATGGCATAATATTAATTAATATGCTTTAATTGTTATGTTATGTTAAATTTACAAATTTCATTAATTTTGATTAAAAAGCGAGAATCATAGTTATTCCAAAGCCAGGGAAGGATAAAACCAGATTGGACTCATACAGGCCTATCAGCCTTCTGCCTATCCTCTCTAAGGTTTTTGAGAGACTATTATTAGACAAAATACAACCGCTCCTCTCAAGCAAGGGAGTGATACCTGAGCACCAATTCGGATTTAGAAAAAGCCATAGTACGATTGAGCAAGTCCACAAAATAGTGAACAAAATCAATAACACCCTGGACCAAAAAAAATTCTGTGTAGGCGTCTTTTTGGACGTGGCTCAGGCATTTGATAGAGTCTGGCACCAAGGACTAAAATATAAGATTTCTATTAATCTCCCACCCCAATTTCACGAAATACTCTTCAGTTACCTACAAAATCGCACTTTCCAAGTGAAATACAAGGACTGCTTAAGCAAGTGTCATCCAATAAGCGCTGGTGTGCCTCATCTACACCTCGGACCTTCCAACCAGTAATCATATTACAACTACAACCTTCGCAGATGATACTGCCATCTTATTTACACACGTCAACCCACCAACTGCGACAAGGGAGCTCCAAGATCAAACTAACCAAGTCATCGAATGGGCTAATAAGTGGAAAATAAAAATCAATGAATCAAAAACGGAACAAATCACATTTTCGCTAAGAAACATTATCTGCAGACCAATAACCATCAATGGTCGAAAGATTGCTTTAGTGAGATCGAGTGACCTTGATAAAAAATTAACATCGAAAGTCCATATTCAAAAAAAGAAAGAACAATTAAAACTAGGATTCCGTAACCTTTACTGGCTAGGCTTCTTCATAGTAAGTCCAAATTAAACATCAGCACGAAAATCGTAGTCTATAAATCTATCTTAAAACCAATCTGGACATACCGCTTGCAGTTATGGGGCGCCGCAAAAGTATCAAATATTGCCCCGCGCTATGTTAACAATAACATCATTCAGCGCGATACAAACTTAAACACAGTGCAAGACGAAGCCAAAAAACTCTGCAAACGTTATCATCAGAGAAATGCGAAAACACCCTAACAAGTCAGCCAAAAACATCCTGAGTAAGGAAAAACTTCAACGCTTAAAAAGAAGAGACCTGCTGCAGCTGGCTTCATAAACAGCTCACCATAGGACAAAATAACCGCAGCCATGGGGACTACGCAGACCAAACAAGTCGACAACACGGGGGAGGTAATAAACTCCGTAATCATCAGCCCGGTGGACGTCGTATCTACACAAGTCGAGACAATCCTCATAATACTTACATCGCTAGTAGGAATCTCCCTGTTGTACCAGATCTTCAAGGACTACCAACGCAGCCTGAAGAAGAAGTACAACAACAACAACAGCAACTGCTAAGCCCACCATCCGGCCCCGGATAGCGCTACTGACAAACCCTAGGCAGCACTGGCGGCAGGGGGTATAGCCCTGCATTTAGTTTAAGAGTTGCAATAAATTAGGCTAGAGATCGTTAAACGATCTAATTCCTATGTAATTTTGTAAAACAAAACTTTAATAAAAAAAACAAAAAAAATTTTGATAAGTCGCTTAACCTTCAGTTAGTTATATGTATATATTTTTCTAAAGCAAAATTTTGTGAAGTAATTTTTTTATAGCTTTTAACATTAAAAGTTATTTTTTTTAAATTTTGTGTAATTTATTTATTTAGGAAAATTAGGTAAAGATGCTAAAAATTGGTGGAGGTAGTCTTTGGATAGGCTGGAACCAAATACCAAATGTTCTAAAATATCCTCCTTGGTGAACATGTCACCATCTTGGAATAAGGGGCGCTATGTTGGACTTTCACCTGATGTTCTTTTAAATGGGATTACTCGGTACCTATAGGTTATGTACGAACGTGGTTTCCTCAGAAGTACTTGTATTAACGTAAGCCACAGATTTGAAAGCCTTTTATGCGTTTTCGGATAAGATAAAATCAATTTTAAATTCAAACAAGTAATTATAGGGTAAAGTTACCATTTAACCAGAGTTCAATGTCGATTTTCAAGTTTTTTTAGATATCGGATTGGGAAAAGTATGTAAATAAAGGTTGTAGAATGCATCTACACGTATACGAATACGTTAGAATTTTTGTCAGCCTAATAATCAGGCGCCGAACGTGCGGGAACGCAACGGCAAACAAATGCCGTAAACAATTTCCACGCGTAGAGGAAAGAGGAAGAGTTACTCGACGAAGATCCATACCAAACTCAAGCAGAAATGGCAGCGGTATCAAATGTTGGCCGATCAACTGTGGAAAAGTGTTTGTAAGCAATGGGACTCATCCCAAGAAGAAAACCGAAAAACCATTTGTGAAATACTGCTCTAAAGCAATCAAGAAAAGATTAAAAGTTGGTTCATTATGACAATTCTAAAGGTAAAAAAGCTTGGGTTAAGCCTGGTGAACCTGGTCGATCGCAGCCAAAGCGGGATGTTCATAGTGACAAAGTGATGCTCTGCGTATGGTGTGATATGAAAGGTGTTATTTATCATGAGTAGCTGAAACCTTCTGAAACCATTATCAGTGAAAAACTATTTAGAAAGTGAAGTGTGAAGTGTTACACTACCCGCCGTACTCAGTGGATATGGCGCCTTCCGATTACTATTTGTTCGGGTCGATGCAGTGAGCCCTTAGTGGAGAACGCTTTCATTCTTTTGAAAGTATCCATATTTGGCTCAATAATTGGATCGCCTCGAAGGACGAGCAATTCTTTAGGGACAAACGTTGTATCTTCCGATGAAGCATACTTTCAATGATGTTCAAAAACGATATATATTTTATAAATAAAGATTTGTTCTCACCAAAAAAAACGGAACTTACACTTTCTCATACCTAATAACTTAGGTATTACATACGCAACGCTAAGAATCGATGCTTTAGCAGCTGGACTTCACTTATATTTCCTCATATACATATAGTATAGTAATGTCAGGATCTACGTCTTGTCTATGTATCTACACTGAGAGAAAAGAGAATTGTAATAACAACAGTTTATTACTCTCAATTGAAATTTTCGACAATTAATAGAAAAACTTTCACATTGACAGAATATCTGTGAAAATAACCCACCAAAAACATATATGTGAAAAAGGGACCAAGTTCGATAAGTTCCTTGAACAAATGGGTTTATCGATTTGGCCGATAAAAGAATTGAGATCCAACTGCGTGCCAAGTTATATTACAGTTCCTTCAAACGCACCTTCAGAAATATATAACGTTGTTTAAGTAACATTATTGCTTGCATACTACTAAATCTTGGACTTGGCTAGTTTTTACACAAGAGTTATTTACATATTATAAATAAAACTCACCAAGCCAAAGATTTAGTAGTAAGCAAGCAATAATTTTTCCTTTTTAAACAATACAAATAACGTTATATATTTCTGAAGGTGGAACTTTAATATAACTTGGCACCAACTTGGATCTCAATTCTTTTATCGGCATAGCCGATAAAATCAATTTTTCTTTGTACTTGTCTTGGCCCCTTTTACACATTTATGTTTTTGGTGGGATATCAATATTTTATGTAAAGTTTTTTGTGCATTTAAGAGATACTCTCTCTTACCGTTATCATGCACAATTGGCTCGCTTTCTTTATATGAGTAATGTTGCGCAATGAGTAATGTCATAATGCCACACTCGGAAGTCAATATCTTGGGAACTATACGAGCTTTTTTTTAAAGTTTGCGATTCCGGATACTGGGAGGTCAAAATAGATAAACAAAATTACAAGTGTGCTGGTTAAATAGGATTTTAGTTTTAGGGGGTCAAGAGTAGCTCAAATTCGAAATTGGTTCATGTAATATGTATTTTACTGTTATCATACAAAATTGGCTGTTTTCTGATTGTGTATCAACCGTTCCGTCGTACCATCATTTGAACAGAATTACCGTATTTCTAACAGTTCAAATTGTTAATTTAAAATTATCTACACCCCGACTGTTGAAATAAACGTTGGACCAAAATTGTCAGTACATTTTGTAGATTTAATATGCGATTCTGTCGGTGTTACAGTACTTTTTCTCTGAGTTTATGAGAACACAGAGTGAAGCCATGGAAGGAGATGAAATCGAACACTAATTGAATAAAAATTTCATCTCTCACAAATCTGCCTTGAGGCCTATCCAATTGTAGAGGATTAAGGATTCATGGGCACTTAAGAGGTTCAGAGCAATAAAATTAAGTCACGCCAGCGGTTATATTAATAATGCGAATCCCCCAAAGAAGGAAGCAGACCATACCGGTGTTCGGGGCTTAAAATTTAATTCAATCAGAGTCTTAATGTAATTTACTAATTGATTCCGCAATTATCACAATCAGTACGGTATCATCTGTGATTCTCTCAAACCTGTCACGGGGAACAATCCATTAGATGTATCAGTTTTAATTCATTAATCATCAAACTCTGTCATCCTGCGAATTTTTATTCCGGTCTTTCGTACCCGAAGCATCCCGAAATGATGTATCTTCCAGGGTAGTATTTAAGTGGATGGTGTGAATCATTAATCCCCGAACGTTTAGGCTTAAAAGCACCACTCTGATGGAAGATTGTCCTTGAAGAGATTCTCCTGAGAATCATTTCAACGCCAAATTACTTTGAGTAGCATCACGTTCTTATCCCTGAATTATCTCGAACGCATATACCTTGGCTGTGATTAATGGAAAACAAAAGAGATATATCTGGGTACATTATTGGGCCCTAGTCAGATACAAATCCGGCACGTACTCGGGCTGGACATGAAAATATGGCGGAATTATTGCCAAGCATAAACCATGAAAAGCAGAATGGAAACTCCCCGAAGAATGTATGGTTCGCAGTGGGAGAAAAATCATTTTCTTAATCTGTAATTTTCTCAGAAAACAACAGATGCCATTAATCAAAGTTTGAAGAGTCCCGGCTATGGCAAGCAATGCTGGGATAAGTTTGGGTGTCACAGCATAATTCCTAAGCCTATGTGATTTCTCTAGAGAAACCAGCTCTAGTTAGTTGGCATACGTAAGTTGCTACTTAAATCTTGAGATATGGCAACACCAGTGTGAATATGTCAAATCTGACATTGTCATCGTAACATTTGCCATTTTTAATGGTGAACGTACTCAGAACGTTTTGTCATACGAGTGATATTTGTGTTGTTGAAATATTACTTTTTTTTTATGGTTTCAAATTCTATAACGGGCATAGGTAGCAACAATTTTTGTGTTTTATATATATCCAGCACAGATCCATGATTCGTCGCCTGTCACAATCTTATAGTCGTCTTTTGAAGCACTGCGATTGAATTTTTTTAACATTTGTTTGCATCAATTTAATTTGATTTGAGCGATTGTCAAATTATGCGGTATCCAACGCGAACAAATCTTTTTTACGAAAAATGTTCATGCAATATTGAATGTATGCGATAGGAACTAATGCCCAAGCATGCCTCAGTCTCATTGTATATCACATGACGATCTTTCAATATCAGTTCACGCAAAGCATCGATTTTTTCTGGTACAACAGCCGATTTTGGACGACCTTCACGGTATTCGTCCTGCAACGAAGTGCGACTACGATAGAATTCAGAAAACCAGCGAAACACGGTGGCTCGAGATGGTGCTTCATCACCAAAAGTTACAGCGAGTTGATCGGCACACTGTTGTAGGTTTAATCCACGTCGAAAGTCATAGAAAATCACAAATTTATAGGAGGAGAAGATTTTGCGGAATATTAATAAACAAGTTAATTTAAAAAGCCAAAAAACCCGCCTTCCTGTATACTTTGTCATACAGACAAATTTTGGGTTAATTTTGAATAAAACCAAGATTACATATCCCAATAACCCAATCTTTTTTTTATTAAATTTTAAGTTTCCCCAAATATTAGAATTTTTGATTTAATATTATGAATTATGATGTATTAAAACTAGTATTTGAGTAGAGTAAAAATTTGATTCAATTTTGGAATAAAATCGAAGCTTATAACGTGTACCTTTTACACATTTTAAATATAAAATTTAATAGGAAATCTTTTTAAATGTTGATCCATTTTCAGCATAAAATTAATTGTAAGTAATACTTTGATAATCAATTTAGGGGTAAAATTGAATGCGAATGAATTCAAATATATTCTGTTCAGAAGCTATTGGGAATAAGTGAATTTCTTTTAAACTTATATAATCAAACAAATAAAATTTACGAAATTTTGAAATTGTTACTTGGTAAACATAATCACATCAGGTTCTGAGCGTCTACTGCTTCACCCAGAGGCGAAAAAAATAATTCTGAGATATGCAGCATCTTTATTTGGTCTGCATTTTTAAAGGTAACATTTGTTTCAGATAATAAATATCGTTTATTTTTTTTTGCAATCCAATCAAATACATCTTGATTTAGCAGTGAATTCAAATTTATGTAGGAATAAAATCTTATTGGTTTTATTTAAAAACTTGTTTAACAGAAAGATAATTTAATGAAAAAATTTTTCACAATAGCTTTCAATAAAGATAAGGAAATGTTTTAGCGATTCCATACAATTTAAATCAATGTAATATAATATTATAATGTAATTTATAAAATATTTCGAACAACTCTCGGAAAGCGAAATGGGTTGCAATATTACCCTGGATGGCAAAATAAGACTGCTCAATTGCTCTTCGAGTTGATTCTCTGGCTATTATGAAAGAGTACGTATTTTGCGAATTAGTGTCATCTCTAACAAAATCCTACAAAATTTCACATTAGAATTATTTATAAAGTTTATTTTTTGCTACATTTTGCCACAGTAAAATAAATGAAATTTTTCACTTGTTGTGAAAATGCCCGCTTTTTAGAAAACTTTCCTGAAGGGGTTTCGGCTTTCCATTCACACTGATTCCATGGAAATGTGCATTTACATAAAATGCCTTCTGGAATATGAGAACCATCCTGGTATTCCAAGAAAATTCCTTTGTATGAAAATCAAACGATTTCATTTCTATAATTCGCAAAGAGGAATGAAAATGGCTTTTTATTAATCTTATTTCAATAGTGCAAAAATAGTCCCATTTTAACAGGAATGTGCGAAAAATGTTAATTGACTCCGATTCCTTGAAATTTTACAATCTTGAAAAGATTGATATTAAGTCATAAATAGCATCTTTTACGCGTTATGCTCTAAATCAGTGATTCGTTTATTTTGACCGTTAATCCATAAGTTAAGAAAGCCCAGTTAGGTACAACTCATTTAAGGGGTTTTTAGCCAATTTAAAAAAAGGACGAGGTTCTTAATTCCACTGTTTTTTGTGTGTATGTTACGCTATGCCTTCGCCAATTGTCCACCGATTTTAATGATTCTTTTTTATTAAGGGGGGACATCACAGTAAAATTTTCAATGTTTCGAAAAAAATTTTTTTCGCTTAAAAGGTGCTTTAGGGTCTTAACAATAATATACCAAATGATGGAATACGGCAAAAGTGCCCGAGTGCCCAAGTTTTTCATTCTGCGGTTAGAGGTATATGAAATTTTCATATGGTTTCTCAGTACTTGAAACTTTAAACGCGTTTTTCTCGTAACCACTTTTTTTGAGTTCGCCGAAGACATAACTCGAGCAAATCTTTACCGATCGACTTGAAATGTTGACAGTAGCTTCGAAATATCTTTCTCCACGGAGCTACGTAGGATTTTTATTTTATATGGCTTAGTTTTTTTTTTATCGACGATTTTATGGCGTTTTTTTTGTTAAAAATTAAATTTTTTTTTCAAACATGCACCATTTTGTTAAAAATCAATATATCGAAAAAATCCTACGTAGCTCGCTAGCTGTTGTTATGTGGAAACCAAAAAGTTTTGGTTTTTTCTTCCAGGTCAAAAATTAAGGAGTCTACGTCTTCGGCCATCGACACGGTTTCAAAAATAGGCGCCTTGGGGCATATGCTGCGCAGCCGCCATTTTTAAATATTTTTTATTGAAAAAATTACATTTTGTACTTTTTTAGTATTGCTATAAAACCTACTTTACAGATCTTCGATTGATACTTTTATTCAGCCAAAATTAATTCCCGAAAATATGCCTATTTTTTTGTGTGCTACTGTGATGTCCCCCCTTAAGTAGGCTATATCTCAAGAGTAGTCCAATTTAAATTTGAAGAAAATATACCACCTTTAAGGGTGGAAAATTAGGGGATGAATCCTGTTTATTAAATTTCACCCATTTCCCGTTCGCGATGTCTTCGGCGATTGCGAATTGATTTTAATGATTCTTCTTTTATTGAATAGGAATATGCTATATCTCGATGGTGGTCCCATTTAAATTAGAAGAAAATATTCCACCTTGTCCCTCGCGTCACGCAAGCTACTTCAAACAGCACTGCGCAGACGTGTATCGTACGGCTTGGCACCCACTCACAATTATTTTCAACTTTTTAGTACTTTGGTTTATATTTTTGAAGTCAGTGTATAAGAAAAACAAACATAATTTTTTTTTAAAGTCAAATACGCGAAACATTTATCGCCATTTGCCTTAGGCCTAGAGTATGTGGTCAGAGCCGGGGATACAAGTTGCCTTAGACCGCTTGACCTGCAACATAAATTTAAAAAACAACACGTGAGTTTAGCCACTCGCAACTCATTATATTAAATAAACAACCAATAAATGATATCGGCCAAACAAACACATAATCCCTCAGTGACTGTTACCTTAGTAAAACACTTTACTTCATTCATTAATCATATATATATTTTTTTCCTTAATTTCTTATACTGTGAGCAATATAAATCATCATCAAGGGAAGCCACGGGAGACAATGGGAGCCGATGTCAATATCATATAAAATGGGTGGAGAGGTACCCCTTACTCCAAATACCCGAGGAGAAAACAGCATCACTCGCGGTATCTACATCCGTAGAGGAAACCACATCACACGGAGTACACCCTGTTACATCTGAGGAGGAAAATGATCCTCAACTCAAGGTCAATGAGGAGGAAACCGCATCAGTCATTGCCTTTGCTCAAATAACGACTCACAGTATTAATTATCAGTTATTTCGAGACACAAAATGACTAGTACCAATATCAGTCACTGAGCGATATCCAAAGAAAGGAATTTCGCAACTACCAGTAGATAAATCAATTCAATACTTCACTCTTAAACAGTACTATGCATTAATTAATAATGACTACAACAAACCACACTCAGTGATAACTCACCTTTTAATACAATTACTTCAATGTATGTACGTCTCAAAATTCACTTTTCTTTCAAATTCAATTCCAACTAAATCATACAATACACGACACAATTTACTTCAAATGCAGCACTACTTGGCTGCCTTTGGGGGTAACTAAAAAGTCATCCCTTCTAAATTTTCAAAAAGTATACATGCAGCAACAAGTCTGGCGCCTGCCCATGCAATTTTATGACACCCTCATAAACTAAAAACTCAAATTTCTACGCATTCGCTAACGGCTAACCGCTACTAAAGAAATGGATGCACAGCATATCCATATCCATCAGGCGAACTACCTGATCTTGGCTCTCGGTATCGAGCATCGTCGCAACCAACGAGCGCATGCTCCGGTCAACCCAACCCAAGTTAGGGTTACATTACTCAGGTGCAGAGAACCCCGAACATATTTCTGCGCATTTGCCATGATTTCCTTCCCTTCAGGACGAAATATTGCCTACGCTACGCATTTATTTGTAAATTAGAAAAATCGTTCCTTACAAGTGTTTGTTTTTTTTTTAAATTTTATTTACAAAATCAGTACGTGATGGATGGCCTCAAAAAGTTTTGGAATGGGTGATAGCTTAGCTACAGGCCTATAGTTTAAAATTAAATTGATTTTATTCTTCTTAAAGATAGGGATCACATGAAACAATTTCAATGCACTAGGGAAAGCACAGGAACGTAGAGATAAGTTAAACAGACAACTCGGGGGTTCAGCAAGCGACAAGCTACATTTACGAAGGACAACACCAGGTATAGAAGCAGGGGAATCAAAGTAATCATCGTCAAGTTTGCTCAAATATTCCAAAATGGTGTGGGCGTCCAAGACAATTTTCGGAAATTGTGTGGGAAGACTTGTTAAGAAATTAAAATAATCTAAAGCTATATCACACAGAGTGCCTTTAGCGTATCGTTTAGTGGAGTTTAGTCTAGGGTGTCGCTAGAGTGGAGTGAAGTTCAATTTTAATATTAATATTTAGTGAAAGGAAAATATTTAGCCAATATATCTTTGTTCGAAATCAACCTGAAAGAGAAAAGATTCGAATTTTATATACTGAATTAGTACAAACATATTCTTCCCTATACCTGGGGACTCTACAGGTACTCCTATCACATGAATTACACCTGAAATACAAAAAAAATGAATCTAAAACACAAATCTTCTTTTAATTGCAAACCCCCAACGGCACAACAACAACAAACAAGGCGAGATTTTGCATGTTAATATTCGTATTAACTTCAATCTCCCCATGTAAGAACATGACTCATTTTATGCATTGAGATTGCAGCAATAATTACAAAAACACAGGGAAAAGCAAACTACAACTTAAATTCAACCGACAAACTCATATTTGACAGTTCGTAGAAGAAACGAATTTTCTACCAATTCATTGCCAATCAACGCAATTTAATCCATTAAATCATTATAAAAAATGAAAAGATTCTTACCTGGGGTCGAATAATCCGTATTTGCAGGCACAAATCATCACAGAGCACAAAACACCATTAGAAACACACAACTTTCCGATCAAAATTTTGACCGATAAAAAACTGTCATCCAGCACAGTCGGATGAGACAGTGGTCGGTGAATTTGGCGGTATTGCCCGATAGCGGATAAATTCGCCAATTAATTAAATAGATTCAAAAATTTAATTTTATAATAAGCACAATAAAAGGAAAAGAGACATCATTAATAATGCAGGCATTCTTATCGCACAATGTCGGTAATGCAGGTATACGGAAATGAACATAATACTGACAGAATAAAACTGCGGCGAATTTGAAAAATATCGATTTTATGCATAAATGCAAATGTGGTAATATATGTTCGTGTAATAACACAAAAGCTAATGACGACACTTACGCTTTAACCTGCACATTACAGAGTGTAGTGACGCGATGATTTAGCGAAGTGACGGAAACACAAAATCAGTTGGGTCAAAGTAATGCTCCTGAACATAGAGCCATTCAAGATTTGAAAACTGATTTTGTTGGGGTTTGGACAGTGTGATTAATATTTCATTTTAAGTTTTTCATTCTTTCCGCGGCAGAATACTTCTTAATGTTCTAATAGTTTTTTTTTAGTTTTTTTTCGCAATTTGTAATTTTCATATATATTTTTTTGATTTTACTAGGTTCAATTTATCATTTCGTAAATTAATTTTTTTTCAGTAGTTTGCCTTTCGATTTATTGCTTAAATAGCTTTAAGTGAATATTCTGTGTTATACAAAAAAACGACAAAATAAAGGAACCGTAAACCGAAAGTGCACGCGTTTTTCTTTAACAATTCACTGCACCGTTTGTTTTCAACTCTTCGGGGAGCATCGAACGCATCTGCGTGGATTTAAAACAATAATTTTTGTGAAATGTAAATATCCAGCCAGTAAATATTTTGTAAAAGCTAAATATCAGTAAGAAAAGCAATTATAGTAAACTAAGTTCATGCCTACGCTAACGGCTTTCCGCGTGTCAATAGACACTTTCATTTGAAATACATTTCATCCTGCAACCTGGTCGTCCAGCCTTTTGGCAGTCGGTTCTTGCTCTATAAATACATACCATTTTTTGACAAAATCTTGCTTACGGACAAGAGAGACGTGTTTTCGTTATTGTGCTCCTAGAGTTTTTCTACTAATTTATGAATTCTTCATATCCCATGGTCCTTTAAAGAGAAGGATACTTTCTTGCCAAAGTGTTCATTCCAGATCACTTCACAAAAACTTCTTTGATTTATCCATTTTCCCTGTCTCCGAAGATTGGTCAAGTAGCCCTAAAAAGTCACAATATATTCACGAAAAGCACCATCACCAATCAATCGAAAGATAGTACCTGTCAGAAGCAAATCTTTCCACTAATTTTCCTATCAGTAACGTCGGTCGTGCCAATTATTTGGCCACGACTATGAAGAAAAAAAGCCTAAGCGGTAATAATAGGTGTCCGAAATGCGAGACAAAAGTCAAACACTACATAAAGTCTGTGCTTATGGCTGGAAAATTCAATCAAAGCGGGATCCATTGGTGGATCTAAGAAGCCAGAGCCCAACAATCTGTCCATTTCAGGCCCAATCGAATTCCATTTCTGACCACGGTGGCATTTAATCATTAGGCGCTTTTTTTGCGATTCTCTCGCGAATTTGTTTTCATTTCTGGGGCCTTTATATGACTCTTGGTATATCTTATCGGCAGGCAGTGTGCACATAAATCGTCCCGCCTTCCTCGTTAACATTAGACCTCGAACTACTGCCATTATTGCCTTAAAAGTGGGTCGAGGGGACAAATCACTTCATCGATTTTTTTCCTACAATGGTAGAACATTCGTCCCAAAGCGGCAAATTTTCTCCATTTATATAATTGTTGTCCCGGCTTTCTAAGAGATTCCCTATGTATGTATGCGTGATGTTAGGTGGATCAATTCGAGGAACATCAAAAGTAAAAAAATTGAGAAATAGCTCCAATTTGGGTTTCTCTGAGACAGTTGTCCTCTGTCTCTTGACGGAACTCATCATCTTGGCAAAAAATATGAAGAGGGATAGCGAAGTGGAAAAAACTTCGACAAACCTGGAATCGACGGAAATGGGCAAGGAAATTATGACTTTAAATATTTACATAATGTTTAGGTTATCATAGAAGTTTTGTCTGCACCGCAGAGTGGTATATGTAGATAAAAGATCTGCCAGTTTTGGGGAAAGGACAACCTCGTATGGAAAGCATTTTTAGGTTCCTCCGAAAAAAGGAAAAAATCAAGCAATTTAGTAGGGTGGGGAAATTCGAAGACATTTTCGGTGAAAACCTTCATTAATTAATGACGATAATGAAAACTCGCACTAAATCAAGGTCCACTATCGTCTTCCGCCTCTGGCAGTTATCGCTTGAGAGGAAGGTGTTATTCCTTCTCTGCAGATGCGCATATAGCCAAGAGCTCGCTACGTCCCGAGGTAATTCGCCCGGCAGCTATACAAAGCACCCACGTACACATCTGCAACCGGTATTCACCCCCGTGCTTTGCTGTTTCTGGATTCCGAAATGACGGCTTCATCCGGATCCATCATCAAGCTCCCATCAACACCGCAGCAGCCTGCGGTTTTTCTATCATTCAGGTTTGGCAGCCCAGCGTTATATTCCCCTGTGCATAATTTGGGGCGGCATTCCGAAATATAATGAAGCTTCGGTACAGATCGTTTCATCCCAGATTAATGGAGTGGAGGCATCTTTCACCTACAATCTCTCTGGGAGCAGGAGGCGGCTGTGAAAAAGCACGTTATCAACACGCCTTCTTGTGCTTTACTTCATAAAAATTGTACTACCCATCATGCGATAATCGAATTTAGTATTGAAGTACCTTGTTTCGAAGTATATGCGTGTTTCCAGGTCTTCCTTTGTAGTTTGCTCCCATAGATCCAGGGATTTCTTCAGATGAAAAGCAGGTATGACGAAATGCGACTTTTCCAATGAACTCAGGGGAGGTTTTATTTACTTTCATATTACATGTACCTTTTCCGCCCATTTTAAGGATTTTCAGGAATGCCAACTTAAAATTTATATCAATAGAAAGAATCAAGCACTGGAGTGGAGTGACTTAGTAAAAGCAACAGTTTCAGCGACATGTTGTCATATACATAGACCGAAAGCTTGTAAAAGGAACTGCTGAGAATTTTACGGACTGCAACCGCATCCTTTCTATGTAAAATATATTCACCGTGCAGTTTCCATCATGGAAAAAGTACTTACACAGAATATATATGTATATGTATGTACGTCAAGCGGAAAATAGACATTGTTCGCTAAGATGATAATTTCGAAGCCATATTTCAGGCCAGCTGTAATTTATTAACAAACAAAATAAGTAAAATTTCAGTCAACAGTCGACACTGTTAAATTAAAAATTCTACAGATAATAGATGCGCTTCTTTCATCTAGCTATAAATTTAGATCCGCATTTTAGTTTTTAAAGCCTCTGTGTTAAAACGCCGACCCAATGCAACATTTCCTCTAGCCAAGTGATGTTCATGTTGCGAAGCAAACGAATGTTGCAAATCTTTGCTGGAGCCTCTGCATTTGGTCACATGCTCGAGCGTCAGGCCACGAGATCAGCGAAGAGTTTATTTGCACAAACGAAGGTGAGGCGTGAGGGAATTTCAATGTTTCAACCGGCACCAGCCATTGTGGGTTGGGGTTTCAAGATGCCGAGAGTCTAGGAATGAGCGAGGGTAAAAATGCGAGTTTTTGTATAAGGAAAATTCATAGAATTTGACGACGGCGACGGACGGGTTGATTTTGTAAGCAATATTTAAGAATTTTGTATGCTGTAATAATTCACTGATTTATCCAGGAAGATTTTTCAAAACTCTTCGCTGCTCTCGTGGCCTGACCCTCGACTAAGTGGCCAGGTACAGAGGCCCCAGCTAAGATTTATATTGTTTAAACATTTTCAGCTACGGATTTCGACAAAATTGTACATATATACATACATGTGCCCAAGTAAATGGCAATTCGGCAACTGCATTTTTTTTGCCTATTCGACTGGGTATCTGTATTACTTATTGCAGTGAATATTGTGTGACTACTCTGGCCTACTCAAACAGCCAACTCAGCAGGCAGTCAAGTGACAAACATAAAATTTCACAGGCAGGCAAATGTCAAAGTAAAAATTCTTCATCTAAACACGGTGGCTCGTGCCAATGCTACGTCGGCCTACGCATTAGGAATTGGCCAATTTCCGGCGTTTCAGTAGTGTGTGCGTGTTATGTGTACATGCAACATACAATCATGCTGGACTGCTGCACTTCGCCGTCGACGCTACATTCTGGCGGCCATAATTGTGTGTACCGACTGATAAGGTTATGCCGTGCCGCTCAGAACCCACTTGGTCGGTTCGGGTGCGGCTCTGCTTTTGGCCTGTGCGCAAGGCCAGGTGGCATATACAAGGCTTTGTTGCTCGGCATAGTGTGGACGCATCTTAAGGGTCTCTCTTTTTATACTTTTTATAGAAAAGCACTTCCTATATTGATTATAAAATTGGTGATGCTGCTATTAATACAAGGTCAGTTATTAAAGATTTAGGTATTTTGATGATACTAAATTATCCTTCATTCAAAACATCGAACACATAATTTTTAAAGCAAGGCACAATTCTTTGGTCTCTTTTGGCATATTCCTTTGTTGTTTGGCATCCTGTGTACTCGTATGAGAATTATAAGGACCGGTAAAAAGTACAAAAATCGTTTACGAATTTTGTTCTTGTTAGAAATTCATACTGGATGCAACAAAGTTCACTACGCATTACTAAAGTTATCTACACTTAATTATAGAAGAGATGTTGGGTGTACTATGTCTGTTTATAACAGGAATATTATGTTACAGAGTTAGACCCTCGGAATTATTTTTTTCAATTCACTTCTATGTATCGGAAAGAGTATTAAGACCTCTTTTGTGTACTTCTTAATGTGCCGCCACACAGAACGAACTACAGTTATCACAAGCCAGTTACTAACTGCATTATTAAATTTAATAAGATTTGTTCATTTGCTGACATATATACACAAGCTATGCCTCGGTAAATATTTAAATTTGCAATTAATGAAACACAATATTTATTTTGAGAGTAGATGAATTTGAATATGAAGTTGTAACAATTTAGCTTTTAATGGGGAAGAAATTAGTGTCTAAAGACTCATGAATGAATAAAGAATAGTGAATATCTTAATAAAGGGATTTAGAAGGACTGTGGTGAAAAACCTGGCGACAGTTTGCGAAGGACCATAAAAAAGCAACTTAAACTTAAATATAATGTACTGATATATTGATCCACACTAAAACACAATCTTCACAATATTTGCATTCAGCCCCTTAACCGAGCTTTTTCATTCTTAAATTCGAAATTATCAATTTTAAAAGTAGTGCATTTCTCTCCTCTTAACAAATTTATCTTTTTAATCCGCCATTTTGGATCTACAATCATAAAATTGACATTATATTTTAAAATTAAAGAGACGCCAAAAACCCCATGTGTCAATTTTATAAAAGTCTATAAAGTTCGGTATTGTATTAAACAGTGTTTTGAGCCCGCTTTAACCTAAATAATTATATATTTTGAGTGCGCCATCTTGAATTCGAATTGGGCACCATTATTGTAAACTCAAAGTCATGTGCCAACTTTTATAGGAAAATGAAGAAAGGCAAAAGTGTATTGGAGTTGATCTACGAGCTCCTATTTATGAGACTATTATTTATCGGGGTCTGAAACACAATCACGAGTGCGATGTAGCTTCTAATTTAATCCTAAAGTTTGCAAGTTTAGTCAAAGTTATAGTATCAAATTATCCAGATGGATAAAGGTATTACTTTCTGCATGGAAAAAGTAGCGTGGATGCTGTGCATACCAAGATATATTTTTCCACAAAATGATTATTATTAGTTGAGTTAAGATACAAAATACGAGTTATTACACGCAATTATTTACATGTTTTAAAATGTTTCACCTGTTTTGCGAATAAAACAAATGATTATATTATGATCTATTTTAAAAAGATGCAATAAAAATATGCTCGCCAGCTTTCAGCTATCTATTGATCCATTATCTTTTTAGTTAAGATTTTTTCTTTACGATACGCACTTTTAGTTCCCCTGTTTAAACTTGTAAAGTTCTGTGTATACCTTTCTTCTTAGCACATTGTAAAAGCTTCCTACCAACTAATTAATCCAAAAAATTTTTTTTCCAGGTAATTTCATTAATGAGTTTTTCGCATACGTATCAACGTAAGTACATATACTCTTAAGCATTTCTTACATTCCTTGACTTCCTTGAACAAAGGAATAATAATTCAAAAGCATTCACCCGTTTACGAGCAGATGTTTCCGTCCCGGATCATTAGTATCAATCAAGTTGGAATAGAAATCAATTAGTGCCGGGGGCCCCATCAGCTTGCTATCAGTTCGTCGCTCGGGGGCTTTACAGCTACCCTTCAAATCGCCCTTCCTCTCAAAGTCGACTTGATGCATTCGGGCAATAGCAGACAAGTCGAATGTTGAAGGATGACTCTTATCCCGGCGGGCCTGTGTGCACTATGCATATCGAATGCAAGGAGAATGTTGATGTACCCCATCATCAAAATTTAAATTGAAGACAAACTGAAATTTGCATTTTGAGCGTGTTATTGTTGACAATTGTGCATTGTTGTGTTGCTGATGTATCTCCGTATCGTTGCCTCTGGGATTCCTCTAGATCCACTACAGATAGCTGGGGTTATATTTATTCTCGTGGAGGGAGTCTTTTTACGCTGGTGTAATTTTACTACGCCGAAAAACGCTTCCTGGATAGCATTTTCCCACTCTTGGTGAACCTTATTGTTTTTTGGCCCGCCAAAGAAGGTGGAATAGCGAAATCAGCGCGATAGACGAATTATGAAATTCATCGTAGCACCCGCGTTGTTGTTCAGGAATAACCCCTTAGGGCTTTGTTCCTATTCGCATCACGGATATATGGTATCCATAAAATGCGGGATAGGGCATGTGTCATTCCTGTGAACGAAATTTGTTTGCGAACGCTTAGATTAGGTCACACCGAGGGAGCTATGGAGCCTGGAGGACATCGTTCCTTAAAGTTTGCACGAAGGCTTTTACGGCTAAGCAATGAGCTCTTTTTATTGTCTTCGGGTGTAGTTGTAACTTTCTATATTAAGCGTTCTGTTTAAGTTGGTGCACACTACGACGAAGAATTTAACGAATTTATTTTGGCGATTTTTTATTAAATTAATTCTACTTTTTTCTCCAAGAAGTTCTTTGATTACATTAAATGTGCTGGTATAAACATATCTCTGAGCCTTGATTGGTTATTCATCTTTATTGAAAAGCAGTAGAATGTCCCCTTAATAGTATGTATTTCTTCTTAACGCTTAACGGTCATGAAAAGGTGTATTCGAGCGGATATTTTTGGAACACTGTGAACGTTGTCACTAGCGCGTTTGTGATTGGCTGGCTCAGCGTACGTAAAGCCGGCCATACACGCTATGGTCCACCGGAGAGGTCTACCTGTGCAGGACCGTATGTCGTAGCGTGTGTGGGACGGTCCGGTATAACAGAGAAGTCATCAGTTCGCCGTACGGGCTCACTCTAAAGAATTGATTTTCGGTCTTGCGTCGGTCGCCTGCGCAAGTTCAAGAAACTGCCAAACACACTTCGGTCGACCTGCGCAGGCGAACCTACACAGATAGACGTTTCCGGTGGCCCGTAGCGTCTTAAGCGCGTTACTTCGCCAGCATCATCTGCATTTTCATCTAAAATTAATGCGAGTACATTTTGCACATGCTGTGCAACAGCAGCACTTATCTGTCGATCCATGACAAAAATAGGCACCGAAACAGGAGTGTTTTACGTAAACGACGCTGTGGGTGCCGCGCCGAAAACCGTGCAGCGGCTACAGTATATGTACATGCACATACTGTGGCTACTGAATTTTCACGCAAAGAAACGTGAACGCGCTTACGGACGCTGAGCAAGCCAATCACAAACGCGCTAGCGACAGCGTTCACAGTGTCCCCAGAAGATCCGCTCAAATACATCAAACAGTTAACCGATGACAAAACACCTAACCGACTACGGACGACATCCTTTTTTCTTTATTTTAAGGAATTTAACATCGCTCCTTCAACGTATTCACTGGAAATGGGAAATCGGAAATTCTGAAAAGGAAAATTATTGAGGATGCGCTTTTGCTTGATAGTGTACCATGACTTGATGGCATAAATATTATTGTATTATATTATATATATATTAATTTTAAATTATAAATTATACACATTTGGGAGACTGCTCAGCAGATCGTGACCTACATTATTTACATATATTATATATTGCTAGCTATTGCTAGCCTCTCGGCTGGCAAATTTTCAACAGACGGAAGAAATTATTCCGTCCTCAAAACGTCCGCTCGACCGATAAAAACCCGCTCAAAATTAAAACGCGTCAATTTTTTAACTGGACCATTTGTTAACCACGAAAGAATTACACACGTCCGTCCACCGCGATCGATCGATCCAACCTGCTCCTTTTTGAGGAGCTTTCTGTCTTGCCAAACGCCACCGATCTGTATTTCAGAAAAATACTGCAAATATCCAGGCCATTTTATGATATTGCTCCCCCTTCCAAGGCTCTAAGCTTCTGAAACCAATGTTACAAAATTTGGCTACCGAGCGGCTACCTACATCTTGCAAACGAATAACCGTTTAGTTTGTGGAGACTGAAGCGGAATGAAATTCTGAGTGAGTAAGAAACACAAAAATATATTCTCAGTTTAGAAACTTTTATATTAGGATGATTAATGCTTTCGTACCTGTATTGACAAATTTCGGAAATTTAAACTCTTTTATCCCCGAACTCACCGACCTTCAATTTTCCACAACACATTTCCAAGACACGACTGCTAACTTATTTTCACTCATTTCTGCTTTATTGGGGCGGAAAGGAAAGTGATTTCCGAAGGTGTCAAGCAGTTCTTTGAAAAGTTTGTTGACGCGCTCATCAAGGTCGGGATCTGGTGAAGAATAGAGGGCCGTGAGAGATTTTTCCAGGTTGACAATTTTGGATTTATGTGATTCGGCATGATGCACGGCTAACGAGATGAGGTCATCTATCCCTTTAGAGACACACTCTATCATGGATGCGTGCTGACTCAGGGTGTTGCAGATGGAATCATTATTGCATTTGATTGCAAGCAGCACATCCGCAATGGAAATTTTCTTGTATTCCGCGCAGTAGTAAACAAACGAGGCATTTCTGTATTCGTTGAGGTAGGTCCACGCGCGTCTGTTGGAGCCGGTGCAGGCCGCGTGAAACGAATTCGCGCAAAGTCCACTGCAGGTCACCCATTCGGAAGCCGGAAGAAGGGTAGTAATCGTGCAGTTGTTGTTGGCACAGCAATACTCCATTACGTTAGCACTATATAGGTGATGGCAAATACGGAAAAAAAAAAGATTGTCAGCAGCACAGGCACTGGTGGTAAGGTAAACAAATAAGAACAGATATGGGTAAAAGGTAAACAAAACTTGGTAATTTTGTCGGAGCACGATTAAAATGCGACCGGACTGGATGACTGACTGTACCTACTGTACGAGACAGAGAAAATATTAGAAGACTGTGACAGACTTGCTGACAATTAACGCAATATAGTTAGAGAGATGAGAGCAATAATGAACAATTGTTGTCCAAAATATTATTTTTTGTGCAGACCATGCCCCCTCTACAAATAACCCTTATCAATGCAGGCTCGATATCGCTCAATTGCACTCAACTCTCTAACAATAGGACTAAAAAGACGGAAGCCCCATGTTTGCTTTTTACGCTTTTAATGCTTCACTTCAAATGCGTGTTGTGCTTTGCCACTTATATGGAGTTCTATTATATATATGTATATATATCTAGAAATTTCTATAGAATACACATATATATATCATATCCATCATGGACAAATATACGTAATTAGAAGCGCTAACACGGTAACACTCAACGACGATTTTCTTATCTCCTATTTCTACCATTCTAAACAACTTATTATATAATCGACCGTTATTCTGGATTCAATCTGCTGTCAAGAGTGGACAATGTGTTTCAGTAACAATTAGGTAAACAAAAGTAGAGCTCGGATTCACCATTCAAATTACAATATTGTGCGTACAGCTAAAGGGTGGCCCATTTAAAAATTGGAATTTATTTTTGTTATAAAAAAAACGGCTCAATATTTTTCAATGGTTGAACATTTATTTAAAGGTTGTTTTATGTCATTTATGTACGAAAAACAATTTCGGTCAAATGACCACCACGGCTGACTTGGCAGAAACCCATTCGGTAAACCCAATTTTTGAGTACATTTTCGATTGTTTCGGGCCTCATGTCAGCAATAGCAGCTTGAATCTTGTACTTGAGGTCTTGAATTGTTTCTGGTTTGTTGGCGTAACATTTGTCTTTCACCGCTCCCTAAAGGTAATAGTCCAACTGCGTCAAATCGCAGCTTCTTGCCGGCCAAATCACATCACCATTTTTGCTGATTATGCGATTTCCGAAGATAGGGCGCAAAAGATCAATTGTGGCGTTCGCTGTATGGTTCGAATGGTCAACCGGATTTAGCTGCTGTACCAATTGAACTTTATATGGCTTCATGGCAAGGTCTTTACCCAAAATTCGCATCAAAGAAGTGCGTGCAATGTCCAATAATTGAGAACGATGATAAGTTGATGTTGATGGTTGCTCACGCACATTTTGAGCAACAGCAGCAATGTTTTCGATTGAGCGCAACGGACGAGTACGTACACGGGTTGGTTTATCCACCAACATTCCAGTTTCACGAGCTCGCTTCACGAATTGATCCACAAATTGGGTTTTTGGAAGTTTTTTTTCGTCAAATTTCTCACAGTTTGAGTAGAAGACTCACCACTTTGGAAATAAATTTTTAATATTTCCCAACTTTCTTCAAGCGAATACCGTCCCATTTCGTAAATGTCAGACCTTGATTTAAATTTTTGTCAACTGGAGCATAACATATAATCAACTATACTTCAAATTACCGGTAGTTCAAATTCCAAACACTAGAACACACACCCTTTAATTAGAAACATTAGCGTTTAAACATTAATATAACTAATATTTTATTAGGTATGAGAAAGAATAAGTTCCGTTTTTTTTTTGAGAACAAGTCTTTATTAATAAAATATGTCGTTTTTGAACATCATTGAAAGTATGCTCCATAGGAAGATACAACGTTTGCCCATCTTTCCGGCAACTTGCGGATTCCATCCGGGCCAAATTTGGATACTTTCAAAAGAATGAAACCGTTCTCCACTAAGGGCTGACTGCATCGACCGGAACAAATAGTAATCGTACGGTGCAATGTTCGTTCTGTCTCTATCCTTAAATCTGGGCACAATGCAACCTTCCTTTCAGGTAGTCAGGAAAGTCTCCCTCTTCGATGCAATTATTTATGATGTTCACCAGTGGATTAGGTATTATATCTTTTAACTCCCTTAAGGAGGCTGGAGCGTTGTAAGTTTTATTACACTTGAACGCTTCATGCAGCTTGAGCAGTGCACTACGCAACGTAGTGCGCATTTGCCAGAAGTAAACTCAATTTTATTTGTTTACATATATATATAATAGTAATATATATATTTATACCTTATAAATAGCGATCATAAGTGTACGTAATAATTATTGTAAAATAGACATTTCAATATATATCTTTAAAAGTGGTCGGCAACATCTAAATTTAATTACACCGTTTTGAAGCTTATGAAATTTACTTTTCCAATATATAAGTTTCATTATAATCTCCCGATTTTTAGTAACATAAATGACGAAAATGTTAATTTAATAAATTTTAGTTTGATTTTTCTCTTCTATTTTGTCGGTGATTTGAAATTTTTTTTTGTGATTGATTTATATGATGCTAAACTATCATCTACCGAAATTTGATTTAATTCTCCCGTGATTTTAGTTTTCGATCCAGCCTCCTTAAGTCTTTCACTGTAATATCATCCATTCCTGGTGCAGCATCCGGTCTTAATCCCAATATGGTGTTCTCGACTTCCTAGCGACTTACTGGTTCAACAAACATTTTGTTTTCCGTTACTCTATTTTTTGTAGTTGGTCGTTATCCGTTCGTCTTTCCCATCTGGGCGTCCAATAGCCTCGTACCTATGTTGGTAAAATATTGGTTAAGTTCCGATCCTATTTCCTTTTTGTCCGATATCTCTTTGTCCTTTATGATTCATTTCCCTATCTCTCCTTTGTTTTTTTGTTACAGTGTCATTCCTTAGTGTATCATTTATAATCTTCCAAGGTTTTTTAGAGTCATTACCTATTCTTTCCCTAACTCGCTTAACTAATATCGAAGTGACTCTACTCAAGGGAGAAAATGATCGTAGTCGAGTTCTACGAATTTTCGTGACATCGTGTGAGACGCGTAGACTACGCGAATTCAAAACTAAAATTATTAAAGTCACATTCTTTTTTTTATTAACGTCAATATGAATATTTTTTCAAATGCATAAAGGGGAAACACTTTTAAACTCCTGAGCGTTCATAAGGTTCACCTCAAATCTCTTCGATTCAATTACGAACAATTATTACTTTGTTTAACTTTAACAAGTGATGGCAGTCCTTTTAATTATGAAAGCTGTTTTAAAGGTATATTTCCTTGTGAGTGTTATATACACCCCGGGTATTAAAGGGTGCATTTAACAATTAATTTGAGGGAAAGGATTGTGTTTAATAAAAAGAACGGATTTGTACTGTAAGTACCCTGGGCCACAGGGCGGTAAAATGGGAAGGTTCAGATAGGAGGGTAATGTGGTGAAGGATATATGCAGTTCACAGGAACTGATGTAACGATTTGAAGAATGTTGAAGTTCACACACGAACTGATGTAGGATTTTAGAGATGTTGGGGGTCCACACGATCTGATGAAACGATTTGAAGAATGTTGAAGTTCACACACGAACTGATGTAACGATTTGAAGAATGTTGAAGCTCACACACGAACTGATGTAAGATTTGAAGAAAGTTGAAGTTCACACACGGTCAAGGGGAAGGTAATTACTTCGGTAATAATACGGAAACTGATGTATATAGTTAAAATTTAAAGGGGCCAACCGTGCTGGTTGCTGATCTGGATGCAACTGCCGTCGCGTTGCTGGTCTTGATGCAACTGCCAATTTGCTTCGTGCCAAATTGGCTTGCACTCAGAATGCACTTCTGCATTGCATTCCTCTTGGTGCATTTTTCCCATGGCTCAAGTTGCTACCTTCTAGCAGCTTTGCCTTGCGCTCAGCTTATCGCCGGCGGAACCGCTGACGTGGCGTCTGGGTCGCTGCATACCGGTGCACAGTGGGGCCAAATCCCAAAAAGCTGGCCAAAACTAAAAAATTCAAGTTATCGATCTGAAATCTCTCACTCGGGGGTTTTTGGGGGCGCTGATTACGAATCTGATATCGGATTTAGAAAAATCAAAATGGCGGACCGGAAGTGACGTAATGTTTTACGAAAAAATTGAGTTAGCGCTCTGAAACTCGGTATAATATAGTTTTCAGGGGCGCTGATTACGAATCTGATATCAGATTCATAAAAATCAAAATGGCGGACCGGAAGTGACGTAATGTTTTACGAAAAACTTGAGTTAGCGCTCTGAAACTCGGTATAATATAGTTTTCAGGGGCGCTGATTACGAATCTGATATCAGATTCATAAAATTCAAAATGGCGGACCGGAAGTGACGTAATGTTTTACGAAAAACTTGAGTTAGCGCTCTGAAACTCGGTTTTATATGGTTTGCGGGGTCGCTGATTACGAATCTGAAATGAGATTTATGAAATTCAAAATGGCGGACCGGAAGTGAAGTAATGTTTTACGAAATAATTGAGTTAGCGCTTTGAAACTCGGTATTGTATGGTTTCCGGGGGCGCTGATTACGAATCTGATATCGGATTTATAAAATTAAAAATTGCAAAAATTTAAGTCACTTCCGGTTCGCCATTTTGAATTTTTATGTATCTCATATCATATTCGTAATCAGCGACCCCGCAAACAATATTAAACCGAGTTTCAGAGCGCTAACTCAATTTTTTCGTAAAATATTACGTCACTTCCGGTCCGCCATTTTGAATTTTGTAAATCCGATATCAGATTCGAAATCAGTGCCCCCGAGAACCATATAATACCGACTTTTGAAACGATTTATCACTTTTTCGATTTTTGTCCAGCGAAACAGGTTATGCTTACATTTTTCGAAAAAAATCGATTAAAAACGCGGTCGGTGATATGCGGCGCTGATTTTTCTTAATTTTATTTCTTATTTATCTAATTTATCACCTCCAATCGTTTCAGAGCGGTACTCGGTGGAACTTTTTTTATATTTCCATTTTAACATGGCATCTTACATAGTTTTTGAGTATAAAATGTAAAAAAGTCTATCTCTCTCTAAAATTAGTGTTTAATAATACAGTAACTAAATTAATTTTATAATATTCTACTAATCTTTAACTGACGATTCCATTTTGTTTTATTAAAATCTGTCAAATTTTGAATATTTTGTGCCTTCTTGAAAACGAGAACTTTTTCTCTCTTCAAAACACACAATCACTGCTACCCTTGGATGCCACTTTCACGCTGGCATTCTACGGGTGAGCGTCCAGTTGGGGTCCTATTATCGCTTGATTCTATAGCACTGGGAAGTACTTTAGCCAATTTGAGATTAAAAAATCCCAATTTGAAAACTTTTTTTTTTAGGTTTTGGCCAGCTTTTTGGGATTTGGCCCCACTGTGCGGTGGTGTATGATGTCCGGCTGCCGTGGGTGCAAAATGCTGACGAGCATTTTGTTATCTCCTGGTCTGTCGCTGCCGGCTGGTATGCGGGAGGTTTTATATCGCTGATTTAGCGATATTGTTACAATTGAATTGAATTGTAACAATTTAATATTGTTACAATTTGAATTGTAACAATTCCTCCCCCGCAAAGAAATGGTGTTATTTTTCCGTGGAGAAATAACGCCTTCGTTGGTTTGGTTGTCGTCCCAGGATCAGGGAGGATTCTTTTGGATTGGTCCTGCCCAATGGGGGTGTTCTTCTTGCGGAGTCCAGATCGTGGTACGTGGAGCGTGGCAAGTGGATCGTGTAACGTAGATCGTGGATTGTAGAAAATGGATCGTGTAACGTGGATCATGGATCGTGGAATGTGGATCATGGCATGTGGATCATGGCATGTGGATCATGGCCCAGGTTAATATTTATTTAGATATAGGGTTGTATTATATATATTTTACAATTTGTGAATAGAGTTTTTAACTCTTAGCCTTAATATTAACAGCTAAAAATTGTTTTGATAAAAATTTGAATGTTATAAAGATAGTTTGTAGATATTGATAGAAATGTAAAATTTTCTTTTATAACTTATCGTATTTTAAACCTATATATAATATAATAAATCTATCAACTAAAAAGTTTTTTTTTTTTTTTTTGGTGATACGGTGCTTGGGAGGTGGTTTCTCTTCCAGATTTTTTTTTTTGTATGTTATCCGGTTATACCAGCTGTAGAGTTCTGGTGCGGGGCAAGGTGCGCGACCTTGCCAAGGGGTCGGGAGAGGTTTTGTTGGGTTTTTTCGGGGGCGTTGAGGTGTCAGTGGTCGTGGACACTTGCGCTAATTCGATGGTGTCACGATCGCTGGGTACTGTGCCCGCTGGGGGAATGTGTCGTCGTGCTAGTTTCCATGCGTTGAGGTATGGGGGCACGTGTCGAATTAGTAGGTAGATGATCGCTACGAACAGAATTGTTCCGGTTAGGGAGATTGAGGTAACTGGCAAGGTATTCCAGTGTTCCCTGACCTTATGTCTTCGCAGTTCTTCGAGTTTCTTTTGAATCTCGTCAAGCGATTGGGTATTTATATGTATTTGGGATCCTGGGTCTTCCTCTATCAGTACGATTGAGGTTGAGTTGTCTGGACCTGAGATATTTGATTTTGATTGTTGGGCCAGTTCGTAGATATCGGTATCTTCGAGGTTGGGGAAGTATGGCGGCTGTGATATCTTCAGCGGGTGGCCATTTTCGGCCTCATAATATAGGGTGTGTGGTCCTATTTGGAGATTACAGGGCTCATTGATTGTGAGTATGCCCTGATTTTGTAGGCGATGTGTTAGGAATTCTTGGGTGCAAGTTATGTGCACGACGATTGGGGTTATTAGTGAATACAGCCATGAATTAGGCTGATTCATTTTGATTACCACATTCTGGGGTGGTATTTGTATTCGTTGTTCGCATTTTGGATTTTCGCCTAAAGGATTGAACAGAAGCTTGATCACACACTCGTTGGACATGGCTGCCTTTGTGAGAGGCATATTTAGTCTTCCAACATAGGTGTGCTCGGTGATTTCTTTAGAAATCCTTTGGATATCTTTCATCTGTTCCTGTTTTAGTAGTAAGAAATCCTGTGTTTGAACCTGACTAGCGACATGTGTATACTTTACATTAGGTACCAGGTCATGATTTTCTAAATGTATCGGGTAGCAGTAGATTTTCTGAAGTTTCATTTTGGGTAAGTTAAAAATTGGTAGCTGTATTCGGACAACTAGTTTGTTTTGAAAAAGGTGGCTCCTGATGTGAGCTGTTTGATACAATAGAGAAAGACAATGCTGTTGGTTCGGACAAGGGGTGTGTGATTTATAATAGGTCTGTAATAAAATTTTCGGGGACACTAGGAGTGGGTGGATCTGATTGGTTCGGCTTGCGACTATAATGTCTAGCAAGGTTTGCTGCCGAAACTCAATCTCCACCAATTGGAGCAATAGGCTGGCGACTATCTCTTGCCTCAATTGCCGGTCCTGTAGTTCCTCTGTTACATTTTTTAGACGATTGAATTGGTGTACCATTTGTCGTTGCCGCTCAGTCAGCGATGAAAGTGGTTTTTGGATCTGTTCAAAGGTGTTCTTGACTATACTAATTTGTTGTTGTTCGAGCTTAGCTAAAGTTTGGCTGTTTGTTTCTAGTTCCTCTAGCCGGCTGTATACCTCCTGTTCGTTTCCACTGTCCATGGTTCCAAAGAGGTAGTGCATTGCATTGCCGATTCCATCGAAAATGGATCTTCGTAATCGGGTTTTTGGGACTGCTTCTCTAATGGTGTTTGTCCTTCTTTGAATGTTTTCCATTAGGGCGTGAATGTGCACCTTCTGGAGGTTGCAGATTTCGTTTTCATTGGATCGATTTCCACATAGTTGGTGCACGTAGTGCTCTGCACGTTCGGCCAATGACATTTGGAGGTCTAGTTCGCCTAGATTGAGCTCTGTAATGATACTCCACGTATTGTGGTAAATCATTAAACTGCCAAGTTCTTCGAACAGTAATCCCGTGTTATTGAGTCCCTTGATCGTGTACGGGGTGGCTCCGCTGTATCCTATTACGGTGGTTAGGAGTCCCGAGATCAGAAACGTCAGCATAGTTAGGTGCTGGAGGTAGAAAAGTAGGTATCGTTAGCCCTTTTCTCTTATCTGGTGGGATTATTGTGTTGATTTTTGTGTATTTATGTATTGGCGCTTGCCAGTAATAATGCATGCAGGCAAAACGCCGGAGCAGATAGGGATCACACCGACCGTATCTCCGATGTGTTAGGAATTCTTGGGTGCAGCGTTTGGGGCTGCAGAAACTCGCTGTAGTGCTACAGAAAAATGAACTGGTGGCAATTATATTCGCAGTCAAGCAATTTCGTCCATGTATTTCTGCGCGCATGCTTAAAATTAACTACGGACTAATGACCTCTGCAATGTCAAAGTTGCAGTTAATTGTAAGATTTCAAAAGGATACTTCCTATACGCAACTACTGATTATAACCGAAACTTCACTTGTACAAAGAATATGCATTGGATTGGATGGAAGTGTGATTCCTCAGTGTTATTGGATGTTTGCAATAGATAATTTGCGGTGAGTGTCGTTCCCTGTACGGGTCCGCATGTACCGGGGCAAGATCCTAATATAGTATTGTTTCGGAGAGTAGAAGTTCATCTGTAAACAGCGAGGTTCTTCAGGGGGTAAGGGAAACCCCTTCAGCATACAATAAATGGTTATCACTACCCCCCCTCAAGATGATGCCTACAGAAATGTTCTTTGGCCGTCAGGCAGTAATTAACTTATGTGTGTAGGACCCTATAATCGGTATAAAATACTTAATTAATAAAAATGGGATACCACGACCCACCTCTACTCATAATAACACACAAAACCAATATGGACCGTGGTAGTCCTTTTGGACGGTGGCCATCGGCCTGGGGCGTTGGCTAGTTCGTTAGGGAGGTTGGTCCTTTCTAGACAAGAGGAAACCAAAATTCTAATTTTGTAAATAATATAGGTACGCCCAGTTGTCGAGATTGTTATATACACTCCGGGTATTAGGGGGTGTATTTTGTGTTGGATGCTGCGCCAAATTTCTAAAAGAAAGTTAGTTGCGCCAAATTGTTAAGAAGAAAAGTAGTTGGTTGGTTTCGGGAGAAACAAAACCAAATAAAACAACAGCAATCATTGAATGCTGCTACGAATTGTTATGACACTGCGCCAAATTGTTATTGATGGGGGTTATTCGAAGTACGGCTTTAGGCGATTATTGTGGACCGTAACCGTACGTTTTCCTATCCTTATTGCCGTATTCGTAGGGCTGACGATGCCGGTTACCTGGTACGGTCCTACCCAAATTTGAGCAAGCTTATGTTTGCGTGCTTCGCTCTTAAGTAAGACCTTGTCCCCTATGTGAAAAGAGATGGGGCGGACACCTTGATCGTAATGAGCCTTCGATTTGTGTTTGCTGGTCAGCAAATTTTTCCGCGCAGTGGCGTAAGATTTTTGTAATTTGTACCGTAGAAGATGGTAGTAGCTATCCTGATTGTATACGGGGTCAGGTTCTCGTTTGAGATTAGATGGCACATCAGCTGTGAAACCGTATAAACAGTCCATAGGGGTAAGTTTTGTACCCTCGTGTACACTGTTATTATACACGAATGCAGCTGTGCGTAAATATTGATCCCATGATTGGGGATTTTCATCAATAGTGGTACGTAAATACTCAATCAGGGGACGATGGGCTCGTTCTAGAGCTCCATTGGATTGAGGGTGGTATGCTGAAGTTTGTAATTTTTTGACTCGTAATAATTTGCATACTTGTTTGAATAGGTCACTCAGGAAGTTAGTTCCTTGATCTGTGACTACTCGTTTTGGAATTCGGTAGCGTGTAACGATTTCGTTAAAGAATATGTCTGCTACCGTGACGGCTTCCGCGTTGGGGATGGCATACCAGTCGACAAACTTAGTGAGGTTATCCTGGAACGTGAGAATATATTTGTTTCCAGTGTTTGTTTCCTCAAGAGGGCCTACAATATCTAGGTAGACCTTGTCGAAGGGTTGCTGGGCTATATCAGTCAAGACCATTGGCATGCGAAACTGGGGAGAAGCTTTCATCTTCTGACACTTAGGACATTTTTTAATGTAAGCTTTAATGTCCTTGAGCATTCGTCTCCACCAGTATTTTCGCCTAATCCTTTTGTAGGTTTTGATGACACCTTGATGACCGCCGAAGAGCGAATCGTGATAATCTCGTAAGATTATTTTGATTTCCTCGGGGTCCGTTATCACCTCAGGGGTCTTTGTAGTCTTGACCTCCGGTGAATTAGGGACTTCAATAATGCCTTGCGGGGTAACCGTAGATTTATTTTGGGCCTGTTCCTTTACGAGTTCGTGATCAGCCTCGTCGGAGGGGGGTGTCTCCTGGGCTTTTCGTTTCTGCGCCCGTGTCATGGCGTGACACTTTAAAACTTTGTGGCGGTTTGTGTCAATATTCGAGGGAATATCCTCGGGGTCCGAATCCATTCGGTGATGGACGACCGCTTTTACCGTTAAGGTTTGGCATTGATCCTTTCCATTTTCTACTGGGGGTATTCGACTCAGAGCGTCAGCATTTGTGTTATACTTACCGGGTTTGTACTCGATAATATAGTCGAATTCCGACAATTTATGATGGAATCTTACTAGCCGGGAAGTCGGATCTTTCACATTGAAAACGCCTTTTAAAGGCTTGTGATCTGTATATACTGTAAATTTGCGGCCTTGTAAGTAACATCTGAAGTTACGTGTGGCCCACACTATGGCCAATAACTCCTTTTCGATGGTAGAGTAATTTTTTTCGGCCTTGTTAAGAGTGCGGCTAGCGTAGGCAATGGGCTGATCGTTACCGACCTCTCCTTGAGAGAGTACGGCTCCAATAGCCTCATTGCTAGCGTCCGTTGTAAGATTGAAGGGTTTATTAAAATCGGGATAAATTAGGAGTGGAGGTGAAATTAATGAATTTTTTATAGTTTGAAACGCCTCTTGGCATTTCTCCGTCCACGTAAAATTTACATTCTTGCGAAGCAAGTTTGTAAGTGGGCGAACTATTTTTGAAAATTGGGGTATAAATTTACGATAGTAATTGGCAAGCCCTAAGAATGACTGAACTTGCCTTATAGTTCGAGGAGGGGGAAAATTTTGGACGCAGGCCGTCTTACTTGGATCTGGGAGTGCTCCTTCACTTGAGCATTTATGTCCCAGATATACGACTTCCTTTTGTAAAAATTGACACTTTTCTGGCTGTAATTTAAGATTATTTTCTCTGAGTCGATCGAAGACCTTTCGTAGTTTGGAATTGTGGTCTTCTAGACTTTTGCCGTAGATGACAATGTCATCTAAATATACAAAACATTCTAAGCCTTGTAGCCCTGTTAGAACGTAGTTCATTAGGCGCTGGAACGTAGCGGGGGCTCCTTTGAGCCCGAATGGCATTCGTTTGAACTCGTAATGGCCGTAATTCGTGCTGAAAGCGGTTTTGGATCGATCTTTGGGATCGACTAAAACTTGATGATATCCGCTGGCCAGATCGAGGGTAGTAAAATATCGGCAGTGACCTAGTTGGTCCAATATGTCCTCGATTCTGGGCAGTGGGAATGCATCGCCGATTGTTTTGTCGTTGAGTTTGCGAAAATCGACGACCACTCGCCACCTTTTCTCACCTGTGGGTCCCGCTTTTTTGGGGACTACTAGGAGGGGTGAGTTCCAGGGACTCTTACTGGGCTGGACAATGTCGTTGTCCATCATTTCCTTCAGCTGCTCATTGATCACGTGTCGTTGTACCTCTGGTAACCGGTACATCTTTTGATTTATGGGTGCTTGGTCCTGCACCAGCGGAATTTTATGTTTGATGGCCTGGGTGAAGGAGAGTTTATCTCCTTGTAAGTGGAAGATATCGTGATACTCGTAGCAGAGTTCAGATATGGAGGCCTTTTCACTTGAATTTAAATTAGGGCTCAGGTTGAGCTCAGCGTCTAACCTGGCCAGACGAGGATTATCAGTGTGGGAATCATTATCCGTTTGATCCGAAAATAGAGTTCGGAGATGTAGTAGGGTTGCCGTGTTGTCTACGTCATTGCCTCTACTTTTGCGCGCTCGAGAAGGTTTTTTCGACGGAGGAGTTTCATTGCTATGGCTTTTGAGGGACTCACAAGCGTCTGGAGTGGGGTCTTGTGCCCGGAATATTGTTGTTGCATTCATTAGGAGTAGGATTAGATTTATTATTAATTGCAGTATTTTACTCTGCGTATGTGATGTGGGAGTTTTCTTGGCCGTTCTTGGCTCATTGAGGGACTCGCCAGCATCTGGAGTGGGGACTTGTGCCCGTGTATTATTCTTATAACTAATATTTAAGACGGACGATGGAGTTTTCTTGGCTGTTTCCAGCTCTTGTAGGGACTCACAAGCGTCGCTAAGTGGGGTCTTTGCCCGTGTATTATTCTTATAGCTAAGGTATGAGGCGGGCGATGGAGTTTTCTTGGCTGTTTCCAGCTCTTGTAGGGACTCGCAAGCGCCGCTAAGTGGGGTCTTTGCCCGTTTATTATTCTTATAACTATTACTCCTATTTTGGGCGGATGTACTATCATCGCTTAGTACCCTTTCTCGAGGCGAGTTTGTATGAGATGTTTCCCTTCGGAACAGACGGGTTATTGAGTAGTCTTTCGCTGGAGCCAATTGTAAATTTAAATTGGTCAGAACTACTGGGTTATTGCTTGCATTGAGAATTCCAATTGGGACCTCCTTATCTTTCGGGGGTAATAAACTGTTCGCCAGGAAGACTCCATCGCTTATTTGTTGAGATAAGCAGAGCGTTTCCTCCTGCAATCTCATCGGAACTTTGACCACTTTCCTAGCACGAGCAGGTATACACACGGGATCTTTTAGAGTGATCCTATGTATCCTGTATTCCCCGGCTGGGTGTATTTCTACTGGGTCTTTGCTTTCCCTGGATTCCGAAGAAGTCCCACAGCCCAAATTCTTACGAGCACTAAAGGCTAACAGTTGTACCTCTTCGGGTTCTGTCCTGTATTCTAGTGTCGTTTCCTTGGTTGTGTTTTGGGATTGCATGCGTTCTGATGAGAGAGTTAATGGAACAGAAAATTCCTCCTGATTGTTTTCCGTGCGAGGAAAACGGAGTTTACCATTTGGGCCCTCAATATTGCAATTTTTAGACAGGAAATCGTTTCCTATGAGCCCGTCATTGGAAAGTCCGGGCAGGTTTTTTGTGACTTGGAATTTGCAAGGAATCTTGCTGTTGTTTAATAAAAAATTTCCTTTGCAAGTCCCTAGTGTCTTTCCGGTTCCGAAGGGTGTCTGGAGGGTCACTTTTTCCTTCGAATTTATGGGTTTCTTGGGATCAAGTGCCTTGTTTTTTATTAAGCTAACCTCAGCGCCTGTGTCCACTATCAGTTCTGCTTGGCCGTTTAGGCCTATATCTAAAGGAAGTTTTACTGTAGGGACACTGGGTTCGGGCGACTGAGGGCACCCTTTGTTTGATGTGCTTGGTTTTAAAGTCGGGCCGGGGAATTCTGGGCCGACTTGCCGCAGTTTCCCTGGTCCCGCGATTCCCATTTACGTTTTTGGTGACACGATCGTAAATCGTGGCCACGCCTGCCGCAGAATTCGCACTTTAGATGCATATTGAATACTCTGGGCTTCTTATCACCATTATTATTGTGGGAATTGTTCGGATTATTACCGGGGAATCTATTGAACTGGCCCGGCTTGGTATCGTTCGAGTTAAGATTATTGGATGTCAATTGCCGTCGGCAATTTCGCGCTTCGTGCCCGTGTATTTTGCAGTTCTCACAGACGGGTGTGTTTTTTCTTTTAATGCAATCCGAGTAAGTATGTCCTCGTTTATTGCAAAAGCTACAGACTGTGGTAGCTGTAAGGTCCTTGACTCGGTCAAGAGGTTGTACCCAAGGTCCTGTTTTAGTAACCTTTCTCGAGGCGTTTATCGGTGAGAACTGCGAATTATTGTTGTTCGCTGAATATATTGGGGCTCCTTGAGTCGAAGCTGTATTTACAGGGAAGGCATTATATTCCCTTGGAAATGTTGGTGCTGAGGAGCCTACCGTGGAGCTCAGCTGGGGTTGTGTCCCCATGTGTTGATTGTAAGGAATTTGAGTTTGGGGTGAAAATGTGTAGGGATTGGATTGGCTAGGCATTGTATACGAGGATACTTGCGGCTGAATCTGAAAAGCGCTCTGTTGAAGCCTTTCCATGTCAAGTGCCTGTCTGATCAGAGTGTCTAGAGTTCCTTCCTTTTGTGTAAGGAGGAACTGGCACAAATGGGGGTTATTTACCCCACTCTGTAATGCACCCCTTGCGAAACGGTCCAATTGAACCTTCAAGGAACTTAGTTCAGAGGAACCGAATTCCGTTTCGCCTGCTTCTAGACACTGACCTAGCAATTGTTTCAACCTAGCCGTGAATGTTTGTAACGTTTCACCGGGAAATTGTCGGGTATTAAGGAGCCGGTTCATCAGGTCCTTGTAGGTTTCCCTGGGTAGATATGCCCGGTTTAGGCATTCCTCCAACGCACTTAAGGTGGTTGGGGTATCCGCAGAAAATAGTTGATAAGCGTTTCCTCGTAAACGCGTCAATAGGATAGGGATAAAGACTGCTTTATCTTCCTCTGTCGTAAGACAGGATTGGGCTTGCCTACTGCAGCCAATGAAGCTTTGGAGATCCTGGCCCAGATGTGGGCTGAATTCTCCCGAAAAAATGGGAACGATTTGGGACACGAGTTTCACTACATGTGCGTAATTAGCCATGTTTATTTGGGGATTCGAGATTTTAGATTTGGACAACCGCGGCGAATCAAAAGATTCGTGTAACCCGGAAGATTCGATTAAAGACTCTCCTAGCCAATTTAAGATCACCTCCGAAGCACTAGGTTCACTTTCACAATTTTCACTTATATTATTTATAACAGAAGTACTATGCTGAAGAGAGCGCGAGTATCCTTCGAAGTTCAGGAGTTCGTCCCTGAATTTCTCCGTCTCTTCCTTCAATTTTTTAATGCGAGCCTGTCTTTCGGCTCGTAGCAGATCTAATCTGTTATCGAGATCGTCGCATTGAAGGATGGAGATTTCTCCGGATACTTGCGCGTTCTTTAATAAATTATTTAAGTGAATATCTAGACTTACATTAGTTTGCTGTCGGTGGATAATGGTCCCGCTGCGGAGGCGAAGTCCTTCGGGGGAAGTGGTAGGTGGTGTTGAAGCTGCTGCAGGATGCTCGACGAGTTGCTCCCGCGATGAAAATTGTTGCTCCGCCTGTGGAATGGTAGGCGGCTGTAGAGATGATGATGGGGTTACAGTTGATATGTCCCTCGATGAAAATTGTTGATCCGCCTGTGGAATTGTAGGCGGCTGATGAGGTAAAGTTGGAGTTGAATCCGCAGGTAAAGCTGCGGGTGTTGTAGGGGTATCCCTCGCAGAGAGTTGGGGCTTCCTGGTTGTCCTTTGCCGGTCCGGCATTCAATCAAGGGCGGAAGTTGAGCCCAAATTCCAACGATGGTGCACTCTAGCACTAGAAAATGTTCGGGGGAACGCTTGCTCGCCTGGAGCAGCGGCGCCTATAGTTGTACTCCCCTAGGCCGGATATTTAATACCCGAGAGCTGGTTCTTGTACGATCAGGGCTCGTTTAAAGCTTTTTGATGAGGATCAGGCTACCCTGATCCTACCGGCTGCGCCAAATTGTTATATACACCCCGGGTATTAAAGGGTGCATTTAACAATTAATTTGAGGGAAAGGATTGTGTTTAATAAAAAGAACGGATTTGTACTGTAAGTACCCTGGGCCACAGGGCGGTAAAATGGGAAGGTTCAGATAGGAGGGTAATGTGGTGAAGGATATATGCAGTTCACAGGAACTGATGTAACGATTTGAAGAATGTTGAAGTTCACACACGAACTGATGTAGGATTTTAGAGATGTTGGGGGTCCACACGATCTGATGAAACGATTTGAAGAATGTTGAAGTTCACACACGAACTGATGTAACGATTTGAAGAATGTTGAAGCTCACACACGAACTGATGTAAGATTTGAAGAAAGTTGAAGTTCACACACGGTCAAGGGGAAGGTAATTACTTGGGTAATAATACGGAAACTGATGTATATAGTTAAAATTTAAAGGGGCCAACCGTGCTGGTTGCTGATCTGGATGCAACTGCCGTCGCGTTGCTGGTCTTGATGCAACTGCCAATTTGCTTCGTGCCAAATTGGCTTGCACTCAGAATGCACTTCTGCATTGCATTCCTCTTGGTGCATTTTTCCCATGGCTCAAGTTGCTACCTTCTAGCAGCTTTGCCTTGCGCTCAGCTTATCGCCGGCGGAACCGCTGACGTGGCGTCTGGGTCGCTGCATACCGGTGGTGTATGATGTCCGGCTGCCGTGGGTGCAAAATGCTGACGAGCATTTTGTTATCTCCTGGTCTGTCGCTGCCGGCTGGTATGCGGGAGGTTTTATATCGCTGATTTAGCGATATTGTTACAATTGAATTGAATTGTAACAATTTAATATTGTTACAATTTGAATTGTAACATGAGTATGTATTTGCTTGATATTTTCCTTCAATATTATTCACACTTTGAATTGGAACCAACCTGGCGCGAATACTCGCGATACTCCCCAACGAATGGTGGAATTCATCAGGATTCGCCCGGAAAACAAATAATTAGCTTTTTTTGTTAAATGAACGTAATACCTAAATAATAGCAAAGTAATAAAACATTTCATAAATTGATTTTGTGAAACTGGTTGGAAACAAAATTCGATTTTTGTTGATTTTTAAAGTTAATAAAAAAGAATGAAACATTCGATCAAAAAAAGCCTTTGCTACTTTTTATACAAAAATATAAAGAAGATATGGTGTAAATTTGAATAAAATCTACGGCGTTGTTCTTGAAATATGATGTGTGAAATGTGTAAGATGGTTTCGAAACAACGCAACAAAATATCGATGAGCCTGAACAAATGCGGCTCTATTCTCTGTCGCGCTTCACTCAAATTGCTATAAATTAGGTAATGTTTAGAATATTTACATGTTTGACGTCGTAAGTTGTTTTTAAACGTACAAGTAATAAATTCAAACAAAAAGATACAAATCGATTTTTTGAAAATTCGGGGTGGTGTAGCTACATTTCTTGTAAATCTTATGTAATATATATTATAATAATCTTGTGAATTTGTTTAAAAAATTAATAATCTTTATTTATTTTTCCAAATGAATTTCGTCGCCTTTAAAGAAATCTCACCCGATAAAATGCACGTATGCCAACGTTTTTTCAAATTCTCGAAACAGTCTGAAAAGTCCTTTTCCCGTATGGCCTTCAATGCTTTCGTCGATTTAGCTTTTATCCCCTCGATTGAGTCGAAACGGTATCCACGGAGTGGTCGTTTGAGTTTAGGCAATAGCCAGAAGTCACTCAGTGCTAAATCATGCGAATACGTTGGTTGCGGAACGATATGAGTCGAATTTTTTGCGAAATGGTCTCGAATTAACAATTTTATGTGAGCCGGTGCTTTCTTTGCTCAACAACATCAGACATAGTGAAAATCGATAAACTCACTTTCGTATGCCTACAAAAACACGAGAATCTCTGCAGCAGTTGATTATATTGACTTGAAACTGTACATAGATTTGATATCAGTGCGGTACTACCAATCTACAGAAAAAATTGTTTGCTTTCATTACACCCGAAAATTTTAAATAAATTAATGATCCACCTTATGTTTTGGACACAGTAGTATGTATGCACATATAGCAGCATAGACACACGTCACAACATATTTTTTAAATGAACTTAAAACAAAAATAAACATTTTTGAAAGATTACAATGTAAAAGCTGCTCAGGGTTTAAATAGGTGTTTTATTTGCAGTTCAAAACTGAAATTCATCTATGGAATACAGTGTGCCTGTAAGTATACATTAAGAGTTATTATTTCTATATATGTATGCAACTTCGATATGTTAAATTAAAAACAACTAACTAAATTAAACCTTCACTAAATAAAGAATTCAAGATGTGTTCCTCACTGGAAGGAAGGGAGTGAATTTTCAAAATTATAATGTGCAAACAGTCTACCTGAGAAGAATGTAAACGTATTTAATTAAAAATCAACAGCTGTCTCGTTCTACGTCTTCATTTTCATCAAATACGTTTTCTGTAATGGTAATGTTCCATGTGTGAAAGATAAAATCACGAACGGTTTTTATATATGCAAACATACATACAGCGAAGCTGAAGCGCAAATGCTTATGTTATCCGCTCCAGTTAGAAGGAGCCTTGGCGTATCCGTGCCACCTCTAACCTCTGGTAATCGTACCAGAGGGCGCCCTTTAATATTTTTACAATTAACATTATCTTAATGAAACACACTAAATATTAATGAGATTCTAATTGAAATCCAGTATCATTGCATACGTATCTCGTAAAATGCTTAAAGAGGTCACATAAAGCAGTCGTGTCGGTTAGTACGACTCTGGGAGGAATTTAAGATGCTAGTAAAGCAGATGTTGCCTGCCGGGCGCGATAGGCCTACTCATGTCCGTGCGTGCCTCTACGCAACAAGGCCACTTGGCACAGAGTCGAGGATTAACCATCCTGCCGGGCGCACTTTAACTTTGATCAACATATTCCTTATTACGACGTAAATTGCAATATAGAAGTTCCCGACCTGAGTGTGCTGGATTAAATGGCGTGTTCGCAGTACGAAACCTCTTAAGGCACATTGGCTCATTACACAATGTCGATGGAAAGGGAATCCCCTTTGAAGGAAATTACTTCTCCGAGTTCTCCGCGAAGCAAGAACCCCCTTTTCCATTGTTTTGGCAATACCTGCAACACCGACGTTTTAAGTCTTGCCGCAATTCATTTCGACACATTCAGTGTTTTCATCCACTTTGCCCTATTTATTGTATTTTACTTCTCGGTGAAATATGTATTGTCTGAGGAGAACTCGTGGTTCAGCAACGCATTCCGCCGAAACAGAAACCCCTTTACTTTTAAGAAGTTTTCTCGAAGCGGCAGTACTAGCTCAACTCCTTTGTTGCCGACTCGCGAATTGTTTTTACCTCAGGGTAGTTGGCAATTATCAATGGGGTGATGGATGCGTGGGCAAATAAATTGTACTTCTATAAGATGGTTTCGTTGCTGTTTGATGTTTAAAGGGCTTGTTTGAAGGTCTTACCCAGCACAAATAGCTCGAAAATGGTGTTTTGTTTGAATTAGCTGAGAAATTAGTTTTAATACTGGAAGGCACTGATGATATTACCAATTTGTTTATATTCTGTCAGTAAGTTAATTTTGTCTAAAGCCCGGAGGCGCTGGAAGTGGTGCAGAAAAAGCCGCTGGTTACATTCGCTGCTTACTGGGACATAGTCATACAGCAAATATTGTGTTATCACAAATGTTAACTGTAAGACTGTGTCTTGGTCTGTGACGCAATCAACGTGGGATTAAATGGTGGGACACAAGTAAGTTGATACAGATATTTTACGACACAATACAAGTATAATGTATGGATATGCTAAAGCCTACTCTATTGTTATAAATTAATAGGAGAAAGATTAAATACCTTATAATAAGCTGAAAAGTTTAGTGAGGAAAAAGTATATGTAAATTCATGTAAAAGCATATTCACCAAAAATTGACGCAATTGTTTTTATTCCTTTTGTTATTTGGTTCAGAAAATCTTAATGATTAATGAAGTACTTATTCCTTTTTATTTTAGTAATTAGATGGCATTGATTCAAACAACACTCTTAAATTCAAATATAAAAACAATAATTTTTCACAAAACAGATCTTCAATTTTCAAAATGTGTGTTCATTTATAAAAAGCCCGACATGGTTCCCTTAAATCGTGCTTGCAGGTAAAATTGCAGGGTGGACCCGGAAACTTCAAGCAATGTTAGCACATCTCTTTATGCTTAGTTTCCTCGTATACTCAGCACATACTCGCTACTTCGCCACCCTAGTGTCGGTGACCCCTGGCGAACTACTTGAAGTGGCGAAAACCTCAATATTATCTAAAATAAAGCAATAATACATCTCTTTTCCATATTTTATAGTTAAATTTGTAAATATATACATAATGATAGCATGTTTTCTTAGTAAGAGCTAAATAATACTATAGTAACGTTGGAAACAGGTTTGATTTATAAAAACAAAATGTAAAATTACATTGAAGCTTTATCGTTTCTTTCAAAGCAGTTAGTTAGTTTTCTTGAGGAAAGAAATTACTTATTTTTGTTTGTTTCCTTCCTCTGTACACTTTAACGAGAACATTTTTCCGAAGCAGATACGGTACTTACCGGCTTCCCGTTTTTTTCATCAACGGTTCGTTGGGCCAGGTTTACACTTTGGAAAACAGTGAATAAGGTGTAGAGATCGTTTCTCTATCGTCGTGAAGAAACGAAAAAAAAGGTGGAAAAATTATTTCTAGGGGTAGGGAAACGATTTCTAGGAGTGGAGAAATAATTTCTAGGTTTGGGTAAATAATTTTGAGGGATAGAGGAACGAACTCTATTCTTTATTCACTGTTTTTCAAAGTGTGAAGCTGGCCGACGAAACGTAAAAAAAAAAACGTGGAGAAACAAACAACAAGAAAAAACGATTTCTAGGGATGGAGAAACGATTTATAGTGGTGGAAAATGGTTTTGAGGGATGGAGAAATTAAACTAGAAACATAAAACTTTCAAAGCTGAGAGTAGATAGCCATGTGTAATTGTTGCAAAGTCACTTCCCTGCTAATATAAACGAATGCCTGCAGGCCGCTTGTGGGAAACACTAAAATCTAACACATTTATCTGTGAGTGAAAATTAAACCTTTATAGACATATTCACTCCTTTGCTTTAATTGAATTCTGTGCTTTGTTTTTTTGACACAAATTAATCTCCTGAGTTTTCCTAGCATGCACACCAAAAAGAGAACTATTTGCTGTAAGATGTAATTTGTCTTTAAGGACATTGGTCATTTTTGGGCCTGAAGGGAGCAGGGAGTTGCGATGTCGAAGATTTAAAAGTGTTTAGGTATCATTAATTAACTTATATACGTTACCCTATTAACATAGCTTATTCGTTAGTAGGCACTTTATGCCTTTAAAAAATATCCAAATAACAACTACAAGGTTTCTTGGCCAATTTTGATCATGTAAGGAAGTTAACTTTAAGTGTATCCGACTTTCCATTCACACGATGCCGACACAGGGTGTATAGGGTTCACATTGACTGTGTATCCAAAAAACTTTACCTTATAACTTCAATTCCACGATATAAACCAAAATTTTTAAAATATTGTGATTAGAAAATCTCAGGTTATCTACGTACCGATTGCCATTTATTTCAAATCATTTTCTGAAAGCCATTCTTAAAACCATAGCATCGCGCAGATATGAGGGAAACCTTTACCCTTGGACGTAGGCATGAGGCAAAGTATTAAAATTCCAATTTCTGTGAATGGCAACCTCTCTTCACGTAGCTATGCAATCCTTCTCCGAGAATTAAGGTTGAAGCATTAATCGTATGTGATAAAACTCGTTATTCAATCTTCACACCGATGAGCTGCTTCTAGCCATATAAATCTCCAAGAGAGTGTGTCATCCGATTTGTAACATGCAGTGGAATATGTGGTTCCCATGCTCTGTAAAGTGTTCTGGGCATTGCTAGCCACAAGCTATATTCTAGAAGTATGGGAGAAGGCTAAAATTGTTTTCATACCTAAAGCTGGGCGGACGGATAACTCGTATGCCAAGTCCTTTAGAGACCGATCAGGTTAGGCTTAGGTTCTTAAGCTAACGGAGAAGATTATCGATTTGGCAATCCCGCAGAAAAGTCGACCTCTACATCCAAGTGGGTGCATGTGGTTGTAAAAAAAAAGAAGTTTCTCCACCATATTGAGTTTAGAATGATGCCACATAGGTTATCGTATTTTACTTGTCAAACCCTTTTAGGGCTGTGAAGAAAAGAGAAATCTGATATCTTTGGGTGTTCGCTATACTGGTATTATATAGAAAGGTGTCATATAGCTAATCGTCACTGCATTTCCATTTATGTGATACCCATGCCGAGAAGTTGTAAAGAAAAAGAAAACCATCTTTTGCCCTTCGCCATATTGTGTTTGGATTGACATCACATAGTTTGTGGTTTACTTGTGAAACCCTCGGTATCAATACACGTCATAGGGGTTGTAAAGAATGAGGTAATCCGCCATCTTGGGGCGTCTGCCTTATTGGATTTAGAATGAATGGCGTTCGCCATATTGGATATAGAACTATATTGCATTGTCACCGGAATTGAACATGTGTATAAAATATCAAAGCTCTATTTTAATTAATGAATTTTAAAATGTCTATTTTCTTACATTTATAATACATGTTGATTTCTCTAAGATTTAAATGGCATATTCGGGAATGCCGTCTGATTAAATGAAAATTGAAGTATGACAAGTTTTATTCCCACCACAGAATTTTTCAGAGTTAAGAGTGGATAACTTTTAAGATATGTAGTCATTCTTATTAGCCCATATTATCGGAAGTTCATTTAAACTCACGTAGTCTCCCAACTTTAGCAAGAACCGTGCAAGAAATATCAAGTTCTAGTCTAGAATAATGACAAACTTGTCCTCATTGTCTCATAATGAATTTAACGTTCGTTCGATAAGAGCTTGTGCCAGCCAACTAAACGCAAGCAAAAAAATGATAAAAGAACACCAATGTTCCAACAGCTTGTTATCTGCTACCGAAAGTGATTTTTAAATATCCATTATGGCTTTGCGAGTGAGCGTACCTATATACGCGTGGGGGCGAATTTTAAAAGAAGCAGCCTTGCATAATATATGCCAAAACAATTCTCCCCGTCCCTCCTAACCCTCATAAGTTTTTTTCCTTCGCTTTAAGTTGTTGCAAAAGTGACTTTTCATAACTACAGACAACGTTAATATTTATAAGATAGGAACCTTAAAAGACTTTGACTTTCGTTGCCATGGAAAAGAATGATTTGTCTTCACGTTTCAAAATTCATAGTACGTCGAAATACGTCGCACCTTGACGAGACATCCACTCAGCACGATGAAGTTATCTTCTGTAGATAAGGGAATTATACTACTTTACTCTTGATTTAAATAAGGAACTTACTTCAAGGGATCTTCTGAAAGTGGTATTTAACAGAAAACAATATTTCGTCTACTCTTATGTTTGAAAGTTGTTGAACTGTAATTCGGCTGAAACGTAACATATAATGGCTCAGAAAAATTGTTTAAATATCCCTGAGTAGATTCCCTTTAAATACATTTTTTAGAAAAACAAATCTGCTCAAACTTTTTATTCGCATATTGTCGTAGTGTTCTTACTTTATAATCATAAAAATGGCATTATGAGTTTAATTAGCATCAATGTGCTCCTGAACTTGCACGTATACCTACTCCTCATATTAATATTTAACCCACTAGAATAATTTATGTCTACTTAAAACTTGAAATATTTTATCCTTTGAGACATTTATCCTACCCCCGTGCTTTCCTAATACTTAAATGACCGCAGAAACTTTTACTTGAAAGTCCATAATGTTCGGAAAAAACTTGAGTTGATGAGTTAGTTACCATCTCTTGAACACTGGGTAAACTTTCTGAATTTCTGTTTTGAAGTGTATTCAACTCTTTCTCTTTTTAATTGGAAAAGCCACTTCTCTAAATACATCTGCGGGAAAATATTTTTTACTTGAGCTTCATGGGTTTAACCACGAATATTCGCTTGGAGTTCATGTTTCATAATCATGTCAACGAATACGGGCGGAGCTTGCTAATTTTTTAATCATCACCGAGTTTTATCAAGACCCCATTTGCCATCTCATGCATGACTTGCTGTGCATAGCATACCAGGATGTTTTCTTTCATTCGACTTAATTAACTCAATTGCTATGCTCGTTAAAATTTCTTCAAAGTTAAGATAAGGAAGAGCTAATTAACAAATGTGTATCGATTTTATATTTCTTGTTCGTATGAGTAGTAATTACTGAACCTTACCATCACAAAGGATGTTGCTCGATGTTTTGATTCGAATTTCCAAATTCGAAATTTCTTGCTCCTACTAAATTCTCCTCGCTCCTATTAGATACTCCTTGAACTGCGTTAAGGGGGCCGATACATGTAAAATCAAAAAATTTTTTATTTTCTTTTTTCGTCGGGAATATATTCTATAAGGTGTTGAGAACGCGTGTCTAAGAGCGTTTCTCGATATCTCAATCCGGTCTCATGGAATCGCACATAGAAGCGGCGATGTCAGGTAGCGCGGCTTAGAAGCTGTCCATCGCTCCGTCTCCGGACCGCCCCGCTCCGCGCAGACCGGAACGCATTTCTCGATTCAAAAGAAGCAAGAACGGCTCGGAAACAAAAAACTTTTGCCGAAAATCAGCTGCTTGAACAAGAGGAAGGACAACTCTACGGCGCAGGCATAGCCGACTAATACGTCAGTAGAGAACTCGTCTTTTCACTTTCCCAAACTTTGAGTTCAAATTCCTCGAAACGACATTTTCGACTCCTCGCTGCACGATAACTTTATTAAAAAAGGTTCAATCACGCTGAAAATTTTACTGTGGTTTCAAAAGACCCTTGTCTACTGGATGAACCTAAATCCATAGCCGATTTAGCGAATCCCCGACCGTAGAGGTTGCGAATTCAGCCAAAAAAACAAGCAAAATTTTCATTCAAGTCGCATTTGGGGAAAAAAAATTTTTTTGTCTCAAAGTTAGGTTCACATTGAAGTCACAACTGTTTTTTAACAATTGTTTCTTCCTGCTTCGTTTCAGAGCAATACTACCGCCGGGAGAACGCAGCGACTGAAATAAGAGAGGGCTTTTGGGTCACGGGCTTCGCCGCCATTTTGAAACGCCGGCACACGAAAAAAAATGTTTTCCAATGTACAAGCTCTTGTGGTAAACTAATAAAAAAAATAACTCGATCCGCTTACTCCTTCCCTATCAAAAAAATTCTTTAAAAAAACACACTTTCAATGTATCGGCCCCCTCATAGGAAAGGATAATTTGCTGACTTGTTTTTCTTAATTTTTCGAACGATAACAAGAAGAGAGTATCGTTTCCTAGTAACACTGCTACACCCTACTTAATTAGGAACATAATTACAAGATATATGTGTTTTATTTCATAGAGAAAATTCAAGATTAAGCTATGTATTTTGTAAAATTCAGAGAGATACTTTGTAGTTTAGTCGAATTAAATTACATATTTAAAAAAAATATACTCTAGATATAATTTTCAAGATTTATTTAAATTGATAAATTGATTGATTGATAAAAATTACAGATCATACCTGCGCATTTATCCCTTAATAGTCCCTTTACTTTTGTGAGATTAAAGGGAAAATTACATAGCACCGTCACGTTCCGACCTGTTCCAAACCATGTTCTGCCGGTGTGGCAACGCACCGTCGTCGTCGCGTCAACGCCGCTCGTTTCGACGTTGCCGCAACGCCCTGTGGACGAAGGCATCCTCCGGTACCTGCCGAAACGGAAGTTCGAGGGGTTCAAAGTTGCCTGAAAATGTGTGCAATGAAAGATTACGAAGCATGGAAACTAAAATGTGAATAAAGTGACGAACGCCTATAGGTTAGGGCAAAGTAGGTGGCGGATGCAACTGAACCTGCCAAAGTTTGCTGAAAAAATCGTCATTGAAGACATGTCTGCCTTTTGCACTACTTAAGTACACAAGAGCTGTCAGGTGTCGGTTGAGTCACCGAGTTGTTCATGTTGTTTTTCTACGCTTTTGTGTTCTGCATGAACTGCTTTTGGAGGTTTTTTTACTTCTTGACGAGCGAGCTTAGACGCAACCCATCTCGCATCGAGGACACATACCGCAGTGACCATCTGTGCTGTCATTCCAGTTTTGCGACTACATATTTCTGCGCTGATCAATTTATAGATCTGAGTACACCCCTTAAGGCTGGTAATTCTAGTGTTCTGCCGATTGTGGAGGATCTTCGGAGAACAATGCAGCTGGTTAAAACTGAGATCGACTCCTGGACCGTGACTACTTCTTCTCATTCTGAATTCTGAGCTTATAAACTCCATAGCTTCTGATGTTAAGAGCCTTTCACATCATATGATCTCAACCGCATCCTTGTCTGGATCTTGCGATGTCCTGACTCCTGCTATGTCATCGCCTACGCATGAACAAACCGCGTTGGGTGAGTCTCCGGTTCTACTGCCCGCGCCCCCATCAGCTGAATCGTCAATGCCAAAATCTCATCGACAGGTCCAACCCCAGAAACGGTTGCCCCATCGTAGCCGTAAATCGCCCTCCCACTCTGTATCAGAGAATATGGTTTCGAGTATGGCTTCCGGGTCCACTGTTGAAGCTCTGGTCGAGTCTCCTTCGTCCTCCTACTCTACGTCAGTGAATACTACTGTGAGTACGGCTGCCGGGACCACTGATGGGGTTGCACCAGAGTCTTTTCCGCAGAATGGCGTTATCCGCTTCAGACCTGAAAAGCATACGTGATCGATTTTCATTTCTCGAATCCACCCGGATTCTACTGAGGTGCAAATTATTTGTCTTATATCAATGCGTATGGGAGCTGCGCCTGACTCAATATCCTGTAGAAAGTTATCTTCGGCGCATGGACAAAGGAATCTTTCAAAATTTTAATGCGTGAGGTATTATATCATACCGTCGTTTGATCAGATATCTGGCCTAATGGCTCCATTGTCTGGGAGTTTATTCCTAAGGAGACATCTAGGGCCGGATCCAGCACAAAAAAGTATTTGTCATATCTCACTCTACATACTATGCCAACATAACTGGACTACGCTCGAAGACGACACGCCTTTTTGATGGTTCGACGAAATCCATTTTTGACATTGGCTGTATATATATGTTATATTTTATATTGTCTAAATATACATATATATATGTGCGATCTATGCACTAACAAAAAGATATATATGCCGGAATAAGTAAATAGTTCAAATCTTCTTTGTTTTATATTCATATAATTCAGATATTACAATAAATTGAATAAATCATTAGTCTTCCTTTGGTTCCTCTTCTTAGGTCCCTTTAATGGAAGGTTATGTTGTTATTTCTCTTCTGGTGCTGCTTTCAGGTGGTGCTATCTGTTGAGCAATATTGGTTGTTTAAATCTGGTACGAATCTCTTGATTGTATTGTCAATAAGATTTAGGAATCTTATTAGATCACTAAATATGACGTCTGATAAGACAATCAACTTAGATTGTGAATGGGTTGTGCCTCTGGTTTAAAAAGGCAGATTATACCGTCGTGGATGTAGATATGGTCTTCGATAGTGCAAATTAAATCTTTGCTCGTTGCAGAATAACACTCTGCGAGATACAGATTAACTCTCTGCGAGTGCAAATTAGACCCTTGCTGGGTGAGACCATGAAATGTTCTGATTTTTCCTTGGAATTGCATGGCCCTATATACGTTTTTTCGGGCAATTCCACCTCGCCTATTTGGATGATTTTCAGCTATGGTGAATAGGTAAAGTATTCTGCTCATGCTTGTTAGTAGGCCTTGACAGTCCTATCTCGCCTACTTGGATTATTCTCAGCTATGGTGAATATGTGAACTATTCTGCGCATGCTTGTCAGTAGGCCTTGTCAAATTTTATGACAGTGGACCGATGTGAACTTGTTTACAATTGAAATCTGGATTCTTGACGTTAAGACTCAACACAGCTGTTCGATGGCTCGAACAATATATATATATATTATATTGTATATATATATTGTTTTCGAATCATAGAGCAACTTAACCTTTTCTGTTTAAAATCAAACAAAGTTTATATCCGAAATCTACGTGAACAAAGCCGCGGGTAAAAGCTAGTAAAACATATGAGAGAAGTGAAGTTGGGTCGATAGTCAGTAAAATTGTATTAGGTTGATTTGCGTGCATACACGAGCGTGCCAGTTAAAATAGAAATTGAGTCTCGGAATTATTCCGATTTGGCTGAAAATTGGTACATTGGTAAAACTAATATAATAATTCCAAGTAAAACATGAGAAGTCGCTTTAAATTGGACCAGAGAGTTTTTTTGATTCAAGGACAAAGTTAAAATTTTTCGTTTTTCTAAATATTTGCTAAACGGTAAGTCCCATCGCAAAAGTTGTTATAACAATATTACACATGAGGCAATTTTTATAAATATCTTTTTTACTTATTAATATGGTAGGTATACTTACGGCAGCTATATTCTCAGATGGTGAGGGACTATAGTGAAATGATAAATTCCATTCTCTCCTACTTTCACTGTGAATGACTGTATGTATGTATGTGCTCGTATGCGGCTGAATTATGACATTATATTTTTAGAAGTGTTATTAAAACTAAACTTCTGGATGGGGCACAGTTATTTCCTTCCAGAATAATAAGTAGAGAATTTAGGATGTTTGACCGAAGTCACAGATAAAATAACCAAGAGTGTATCGATCAGGAAACTAAGCCGTCTCGTAAGTACGGCACTGGTTGGCACTTGCTCTCGATTTTTTGATCAACGCTTACTACGGAAAGCTAAAAAATCCTTATTTCTCTTCTTATTATTGTGAAAGAAAAAAAATGCTTTTCATCCTGAAATAAACATTAACTACTACCAATCGTTATAGTAAGTTTTCATCAAAACCTAAAATGTTTATTTTCAAGAGAAGACAGCATTTTTTTTCTTATTTTGAAATTGAGGAATTAAAGGATTCACACAAAAGTTAGAAAAGATTTAAAAGAATGAGTTTAATTTCCCAACTCTCGGTTTCTTTATTTTTTGCAAAAATCATTTTGCTTGAAATTCTCTTCCTGCTACATTCAGATAGATAAGAACATCAGCTCTTATTTGTGCACTGTCAACATAAACCTTTGATATAGTAATCTTCTGGCTCTTTTACTTAAGCCTATAAAGTTGTTAATCTTACCTAAACTGTAAGTTACCAAACTACATCACTGAATTTCGTGTAAATTGTTACTCACATAACTATTAATTCCTTCACCTTCTCCAGACGGAAAAGTCTTTCCACTTCGAGAACATAAACAACGAAAAGGAGAGAAAGCTTTAAGAAATTTCTTCTTTTCGTAAAGGGGGCTTTATGTGACTATTTATTTACGTCTGTTTGTTTTACCAAGGCCGTCTTCTTAATTACATGTAATCCTCTGGTTCTCAGCAACTGTTAGTATAATAAACTCAAAGGCTTTTCTAGTTTAATCTAACATTTTCATTTGCAATAAGGAAAAATGTTGCATACCTTGTATGGACGTTATATATACATACTGGTATGTATAGGTATATATGTATGTAATTAGGAGCAGCATTTTAAAATAATACAACAAAAATTATATTTAAACCATAATTAATATATAAAGACGCAATCGTTAACCGGACCCCATATAATGCTTCCTGCGAGCGACTATATAAATTCTAGTTGTAAAGCTCACTGTATCCTTAAATCTATCCCAGGATCAGGATTTCTGACCATTTTTTGGTTGATGCCGTTAAAATGTAAAGACTTTAGACTATAAATAATAGGCCATTAAAATCATATGCATTATACTGCGACTAGGAAATGTAGTTGCTACAACTAGAATTAAGCGTACGGTTACTAGACAATCTTGACCTTTGACTTTGTAGCCTTGTCCAAACTTCTAAGGATACACTGACCATTTTATTGTCGCAATCATCAAGATAGCATTTCGCTTATTTTCATTGTGGGCTCTCTGAAATTTTAATAAATGAAAAGGTTTTAAGAAATGCCAATGCATATAAAGGGTGTTTTTTTAAGAGGTTGCCGATTTTTTTTTTGAATAAAACACATATAAAATTATGAAATGACCAAAATTTTTTTTTTATTTGGTAGATAATTTTTTGGCATTTAACATTTAAACACAATTTCTGGCATATGGCCACCACGACTATTTTTCACAAATGTCATTCTGGAGGTCCAATTTTCGACCACTTTTTCAAGCATTTATGTATGTCAGCAATGACACGTTGAATATTGGTTTCCAAAGCATCAATCGATTGAGGTTTATCCACATAAACCAATGACTTCACGTATCCCCACAAAAAGTAATCGAGTGGCGTCAAATCGCACGAACGCGGAGGCCAATTCACCGGACCATTTCTCGAAATAATGTTGTCGTTGAAAGTTTCTTTCAATAAGTCGATTGTTTCACGTGCTGTATGGCAAGTGGCACCATCTTGTTGAAACCACATTTCATCAATATCCATATCTTCAAGATTTGGCAACAAAAACTCATTGATCATGGTTCTGTATCGATTTCCATTCACGGTAACGCGTCGTCCTTCCTCATTTTTAAAGAAATATGGACCGATGATCCCACCAGCCCATAGACTGCACCAAACAGTACATTTATCAGGATGCATTGGTAATTCTTGAACGGCGTGTGGATTATCTTTGCTCCAAATGCGACAATTTTGCTTGTTGATTTAACCAAAAATGCGCCTCATCACTGAAGAGAATTTTACGGTAAAAAAATGGATCTTCGTTCAATTGATTTAACGACCAATCACTGAATTCACGGCGCAAACGATGGTCGTGTGGCTTTAATTCTTGCACCAATTGAATTTTGTATGGCACCAAACCCAAATCTTTACGTAAAATTTTCCATAAAGTCGATGGACAAAGTCCAATTTGCTGAGCACGACGACGAATCGATAAATTGTCGTTTTCTTCGACACTGGCCTCAACGACAGCAATATTTTCTTCTGTACGAACTCTTCTCATTCTTGTCGGTGGCTTGGCATCCAAAAGAGTGAATGTAGACCGAAATTTGGTAATTACGTTCTTTATGGTGGTCTCTGACGGACGATTATGTGCACCATAAAATTCACGAAGTGCTCTATAAACATTTTTAATTGAACACTGATTTTGAAAATAAATTTCCACGATTTGAAAACGTTGTTCTGGAGTTAACCTATTCATAATGATTTGCCAAACAATACTGAGTAGAAATGCCACTTTGAGCTGTCAAAACAACTGCCATAAAATAAAACGACATCTATCGGAAAAACAAACCTCCTAAAAAAACACCCCTTATTTATTTTAATCACTGTTAATTACCTACGTTCATATTCTAAATAGTTTAAGGCATATTAAAATTCGAATTCTGAATTAAATCGAAAAAAGCTTCCGACACCGAAAAACATGTCCGTCGTTTATTTATTTATCTCATCATCAACAGTAAACCATCTGACATTTAAAACTGTTATATAGGATTTCCCAATAAGAACATCAGAACTTTAAATTTGAATAAAACACACAATTTTCGAGCAAAAATGGTTCTGATTGCTTTATTTGAAAGATAATTTTGTGCGATTTATGATTTGAATAAAATATCGCCCAAATGACTACCGCGGCTCCTCTTGCATATGTACGTTCATCCTCTCACGCCAATTTTCGATGACTCGGTGCAACATTTCGGCCGGTATCTCAGCTATGGCTTGACGAATATTGGCTTCCAATGCCTCAAGAGTTGTAGGATGGTTGCTGTAAACTTTCGACTTAATGTGGCCCCAAAGGAAATAACCCAAAGGCGTTAGATCACAAGATCAAGGCGGCCAAGCGATGGAACCATTTCTGGAAATTAACGACTCAACGAACTTACCGCGTAATAAGTCCATGTTAAGTCGGTAAGGGTGAGCCGGTGCACCGTCTTGTTGAAAATAAGAGTAGACCGCATCAATTTCATCAAATTCCGGGAAAAAATCGGTCAATATCCTTTTATAGCGGTTGCTATTAAAGGTAACGGCATCTCCTGCCTCATTTCGAAAGAAATAAGTTCCGATGATTCCTCCATACCATAATCCACACCAAACAGTCAATTTTTGTGGATGCAATGGTGATTTATGAACCACTCGTAGATTTGACTCACTCCAATAGCAGCACTTTTGCTTGTTGACGAATCCATTGAGCAAGAAATGGGCCTCACCTGAGAAGATGATTTTGCGATGAAAATCGCAGTCGGCTTCCAATATTTCCAGTGACCAATCAGTGAACTGACGACGAATATGATGGTCGGTTGGCTTGAGTTCGTGTGCCAATACCACCTTATTACTCTTACAAGATTCAGACCCAAATCCAATCGCAAAAATCGCCAGGTTATCATCCTGGGTAGCCCCAACTTTTGATAACGGCGCGGAACAGACGTATTTGAGTTTTCACAAACATTGGCTTAAACGGTGGCAATATTTTCTTCACTTCGGGCATTTCTTTGTCTTACAGGCACATTTGTATCGTAAAGAGTGAATTCACTTTCAAACTTTGTTATTATGCGTCTAATAGCGCGCTCAGAAGGAGCATTATGACGACCGTTTTTTGCACGAAGCGCTCTTACAGTATCGACAAGAGAATGCGAATTTGCGTAATAATTTAACAATTTCCAAGCGTTGGAAATCTATCACTATGAAATCGCAAAGCTCAGAATATATTTATATACATACATATCTCAACCGTTTTCGAATTACCGAGTGATTCATAAATTCGGTATGCATATTATTATTTTATTTTTATCTTTTGATATAATTATTGCAGCGACAACAATCTCACGCCATACAACTACTAGCTCAATATACTTTCCAAAATGCCACCAATGTTGATCTACCTCTACCACTACAGGTGGGGGCTCACTTGCTAAAGTGAAAAAATGCTCTACATTTTCCTAAACTTTACACTTTACCCATAACATGTCCAGGTAGAGATAGGTTAAACGAATTTATACGTAGAAAAGCTTTCGCAGAATTTCACAGAAAACTGCGTTTTAAAAAAATTTAACTTACGTGATTGGAATTCATTGTTTTATCTAATTTAAAAATTATTACAGTTAATGTTAGTACGTTAAAAACATTAATTTGAAAGAAAAAGTTACTAATTAAATTCAGATTTTTTGATATTCCGCAAACAGTATTCTTCCTATAATTTTGTATATCCTTTTTCTACCTAGACGTGTTCTATCTCTTTGAAAAGACAACAAGATCTCAACTTAAACTCACTCCTGTTCATGGAAGCGTAGTATTTCCATATTAGGTATGTATTGCCTTAAATTCTTCCTAAATGGGAATCAGCGCAAAGTAATGTTCTATATGATGAGGTAACTCAATTTTCATTCTGCATAGCTAAACTAAAATGTTGTGTGTATTCGAGATATCGGCAGAGATAAATAAAACAATTTTCGTATTTCCCTATTCGCCATCGCTTTTGGATTGTTTTATGTCCCATTGTCATTAGACATATTTATAAATTATTCTATAATTATAATTAATAAATAATTGTTTATGTTGCTGTTTACATGGATCCAATTTTTAAATCTCGGAATAATATGAGGTGCCGCCTTGACTCTCCTTGCGGCAGAATCCTATATTAGCGAAGCTTTGGATATCATTCGAAGAAAACACCTTGCTGTGTAAGCGCCATTTATTACAACTTTCGTCACCCAGATAAACTTTTCAAAATCCTTTTTTTCTAAGTTGGTTCTAAAGCTTTCTAGTTTCGGTGTCTCCGATATAAGCTTGTATAAGATTTAGTATAAGGTTTATAAAAAGCGCGATTTTTTTTTAACTATAAAGTTTCCGAAAAGCATAAAAAGCTTTAAATGGAAATAGGCGAAAGCAACCAAAGCTTTCGAACACAAAATGGTGAAATGATTTGATATGCTTCGAATCCGAATGCATTTATATTTAAAGCTTTAGAGAAATTTTATATATGGAAATAGGGCGATCTAATAAATTGGAAGAAAATGGACATTAAAAAAAATTATTTGTTGTTATTCAATATTACAATAACAATATTTGGAGGTTCGTGCCAATTTAATATAAGTTTCTATTTACCTGCCAGTACGTAGGTACGTATTTGCTAAAACGTGTCTGAATTATATGAACGTTTATTATGTTTATTAATTGTTTTATGTATTGGTCGAAAATTTGAAAATTTTTTAAAGTCTGAAATATGTGGCGCATATCACCTATCGCACCTGGTGATATGGCCTAGAGGTAAGCTTTTGATGTATTGCAATTTATGTATACGGAAAAGAGTTCTTATATAGTCGGACATTTCTTTTACTGATAGCCAGATAACTGGATACAAAATAATCGCCAAACCTTAGGTGGGCCATAACATCCTCAGGTACTTTACTTTTTTATTATATATTTGATAAAGCAACCAGGACCCACTGTATTCACTATTTAAATTGGGATATCAAATGGGCTCCGATTGCTATATATAATATCAAAGTAGTATAATAGTACTACCGTTGATTTTAACTAAAATGACCTAATTTTTTTGCATTTTATTTAGGTAATTTAAGTGTTATGGCAGTTAAAAATTCCGCAGCAAAACTTCTGGATCTGGACGTATAAGGTTGGAGAGAATTTTCGCAGTCTATAATTGTTTTCTTAAACAAACAATTTTTGAAAATAAGGTTGTTTTCTATGGGTCAGTAGCTCTTTTTAGAAATGGGTACTACCAAAGAATATATAACATAAAGAAGTTGCACGAGCCTAATTTGCCACTCAAAAATATTTTCCGATCGATGGAAGAGAAGGAACGGTGTCAGGGCAGGGAAGTGATTCCTAGAAACCGCGGCTGTGAACACAAATGTGTACCAGCCAGCAACGCACAGAAGTTCGGGCGCAGGTTATTCATATGGGTTCATGCGTTGGGGTGAACCACGCTTGCGTTGTCGGACGATGTGCCTTCTAGCTGCAGGCAGACCGAATTCAATGAATGAATGATATGAGTAAAAAGGCGAGAACCCAAAAGAATTTCGTCTGCGCTTGTAATTCTCAACTTTCCTATTTCTTGATTGTTGTTAAGATTATATTAGGGGAAGCGAATACATTATTATTTATTCATTCACTCTTAAGAAGATGGTAACTATCATTAATTGATTAATTAATTAATTGCATATACACACATATTTCTTGTGAATTATAATAATGTTAAATTTATAAGATCGATAAGCAATTATTTGAAACAGCAAATTGTTTTTATTTTAAATAATTAATTAATAAATATCTGTGCTTCCAAAAGGTAAATGTGACACCAACGTTAGAAGTGAAAAGTATTGTACAAGGTTTTCTTATTTTAAAATAGCAGATCCGTCCGGTCCTTGCTCGTGCTTTTCCATACTTGTAAATAAAAACTTTTAATTTTTATAGGAATTCATGCGCGGTTAATTTATTGCATTTTTCCCGTAGGAACCCAAAATATTCTGAGCTCAGTTCAGAGTTCTCGTAATTTTCCCACACTTCCTAGAATTGGAACCGGCGAGCGCTCATACAGCCCTCAACGCGTGCTTGGAACACCTCATCGCAAAAGTCCATAAGAATAACATTGCGCGCCGGAATTTCTGTACGTTTGCTGCCTGGTCCCGCGTCGCATCAGAAATTTTTGGTCACACTTCCGATGTAAGAAGTGTCTGAATATGAATGGCCGCTTGTATTTATTGTACTACTACAGATATAGGGTTCGCACGGAAGAACCCTAGAGCAAATTTTTCAGTTCAAGTTATTTGTTCCGACTGCGACTTCTTTATGTTATATATTCTTTGGTACTACCCAGTATATATATACAGTATACTGTATGCTTGGTGGTACTACTCAGTGGTATTTTTTTTCCAATTTTTCATAACCTGTTTCCCCTGTACACATAATTATCCGAATTATTTACAAGTAACGTTTGGGGGATTTAAACCGACACAAAAATCATTTACTTTTGAGTCGCAATGTACGATTCACAAAATTCATCGCATTTAAAATTTTAGTTTTCTTACAGCGTCCCCTATTGGCTTAATCAGTTTTGAACGCATTTTAGTCCTTCACGGAAGTAAAATGGAAGTGAATGAAAAAACGCGTCGAAAACTTATACATATGTATATTCATACTGCGATTTACACCCATCAGCTAGTAAATCGGTCATTGTATAGTATTTTCAAGAAGTTGGTTTTTCAATAAAATCTGTTTACAGTACTTTGAAAAGACGAGAAGACAATATTTCGCATGAACGGCAAAAACCGCGGTCGGATAATCCTCTTTCTCAAAATGTAGTCAGACGCGAACTGAGGAGGCTCACGATAGGAAAAGTGGCCAAAATCTATCGATGTTTAGGGCAAACATTTAATAGTGATCCTAAGACAGTTAAGAGAGTGTTGGTTTCAGTGAACATAATACATAAGTGAAAGTTGTGATGGTCGATGAGTCTTATTACACTATTGATGGCAACGAGTGGCAAGGCCATCATAACTGTGATAATCCTCAATCAGTAATATCCGACAATGTCAAGATTTCTCTCACAACGAAATTCGCGGACAAAATTTTAGTGTGGCCATCAGCTCTGAGGGAATGTCATGCCCGAATTTTTTATCTTCAAATTTGGCCGTTATGCTGACCATTATTCTAAAATCTGTCTCACTTCATCACAAAATATCACAGAATAGGCGAAGTGATTTTTTGGCCCGATTTATCATCTGCGCACTTGGATCAAAGGTCAACTGACCAAATGTATCATGTATGCTGGCCATCCCATTCGCAGAAAAAGATCTTAATCCCCCGAATGTACAACAGCTTCGACCAATATTAGGTATACGCAAAGAGATTTCAGGAACAATAAAAAAAAATATCTCGAGAATAGGTTCAAGAACGTACTTAAAATCTAAACATAGACATTTTACTTAAGCCTATGAAAAAAGTGCCGTTAAAAATACGTAAGGCTAACAGGCTCGGTGTAAACATGTTTATTTATTAGCTTATCAAGTTTTTAAAGAACGTCAATGAAATAAATACAAATTTTTATGCTTGCTTTAATTTTAAATATCCAAACGTTATATAAACCACAGCATTATGCTATAACAGTGCTTTTCATAGAACGGTGGGCGAACGCCGGAGTGAGACCATGAAGTGTTCCGTTTTTCCAATTTTATTACGGTACACTAATAAATAAAATATAAATTTGATGTCGAAAGTGCTTGAAATGGCAGGGTTCAATTCTTCATCATCATCTCCCGAGTGAACAAGTAAAACTAAAAATAGACAATAAACTTAAAGAAAACTCAGGTGAACAAATTTCGGAAAATCGTAAACGGAAAAGAAACTGAAAACGATCTCAAAATACACATATAAGTTGAAATTCGATGGATGTGAACCGCCGAATTCAGACTGAAAACAGGCTGAAATTGTAAATAAATAATAAAAAAAATAACCTTCTACACAAATGTATGGTGTCAGTGGTGGGCGTTATTAGGCACAAAGAAAGAAACAAACGTGGTGGTGGTGGATTGTGTAAGAAGAACTGTGCTTATTTTCTAGAGAACTTAGATGGCTGAGTTAGAAACCTGTGCGATTTTAGGCACACTTCTACATTTTTTAAAATCAAGACATTTCCGTCTGTTTTCAGTCTCTTATCAGTTTCTCTTTACAAGTGAATCCTGAATCAGTTTGTCTTCAGATTAAGCTAGACTAATATACAATTTTCAATCTGACATCGGACTCTGTTTCGACCAAAAAATTTTTCCGTCTCATTTCAATCCTAATCCCGATTGGACTTTCGTAATGTAGGTACCTAATATATTTTTAGTTTACTTTCAGAGTTTTTAGTGCAAATAATTATTTCCGTCTTATTTCAGATTAGATTCCGTGTAAAATTCTATTTTCAGTCTCTTGTCAGTTCTACTTTTTCTTTTATTTTCCCTCCGGCTCTCAATGTTTTCTTCTCCATCATGTCTTAATATTTTACCCCGAAAACATTTGCTCATATTTCGAAATCATGACTATGTATAAGCACTGAGGACCAGGTCTAGACTATGAGGCGAATGATCAAGTTCCTGGAAACCTCGTGACGTTTTTGTTCAGTACTTAATCATCATGCTATGTGATGTTTCCGGATTGGCATTTTTAATGGATGACTGTAGGAGAACATTAAATAATCTACCAGAACGAAATTTACCAATATCATGCATGAGTCGCATTCTCGAAATAAGGAGACACCTTTGAAATAATTTATTTTTCACTCCTCCATTTCGCGAACTTACTTACTTATGTACGCCTATCGTACATTGTACTCTCTGAAATCTTACAAGAGAGTGAACAAATTATGTAAGTAATTGTGGTTCAGCGCTGTATGAACTGCGAGTTTTGTGTGAACATCTTTGCAATAGTTTCAGAAAAATTCGCAGCTTGGTTGTATCCCACAAACCAAACCGAAAGACAAGTCTTGTGTGCCGGAAATGTTCCGAGTATTTTCCTGTTTATGGGATTAGGGAAATAAAAAAAATCTTGTGCGTGGTTTCTCTTGGAAATCCAAAAATATTCTGTGAACGAGAAGATAGAGGAAATTAACCAGATCTTTCTTCTGGACTTTTAAACGAGGGAAAGTCAGCAAAGAAATTAAACCCGAAACTCTTTCCGAATTTCAGTAAAAATTTACATTGAATTTATTTCCGTTTTTCGCACATTGCAACGCAGTTAAGTTATTAACAGAAAATCATTAACTATTATTTAGTAGATCACTAAAAACATTTAATGTATGACGCGATATAAAAACTCCTGGAAGAACTTTTTGTAGTGTTGAAGCTTTACACATACATATGTACAGCAAAAATTTAATAGTGATCCTAAGACAGTTAAGAGAGTGTTGGTGTCAGTGAACATAATACATAAGTGAAAGTTGTGATGGTCGATGAGTCTTATTACACTATTGATGGCAACGAGTGGCAAGGCCATCATAACTGTGATAATCTTCAATCAGTTATATCCTACAATGTCAAGATTTCTCTCACAACGAAGTTCGCGGACAAAATTTTAGTATGGTCATCAGCTCTGAGGGAATGTCATGCCCGAATTTTTTATCTTCAAATTTGGCCATAAATGCTGCCCATTATTCTACAATCTGTCTCACTTCATCACAAAATAGCACGAAGTGATTTTTCGGCCCTATTTATCATCTGCGCACTGGGATCAAAGGTCAATGGACCAAATGTATAATTTGGGCATCCCATTCGCAGAAAAACATCATATTCCCCCGAATGTACCAGAGCTTCGACCAATTTATACCAATTTAAAGAAGATCTACGCAAATAGATTTCAGGAACAAAAAAAAAAAAATACCTCGAGAATAAGCGAATCGGTCCAGCCGTTCACGCGTAATGGCGTGACCAAGGGAAATAGGGATTCATTTTTATGTATATAGATTACCCTGTTTCCTTAGCTATCGATTGGTGAAAAAATTATTACAATTCATGCATACACTTTTCTTCCACAGCCGTTTCAATTTTGTCGGCACCCACCGAAAAAACCAAGTTTCACCAACCCAGCTCAATTTCCTATAGTGCCTCTTCTTCCTACCCCTGAGATAAACTTCTGAGGGGTGTCACCCCTCACCCCTCCCCCACAGCAAAAACACGTTTTCACCAATAATTCCCACATTTCACACTTTTCACTAACCTTTCTTTCACCAACACATTCTACAGTACCTCCCCTTTCTAACGATACCCATAACATGGCACACGCATTACAACAAATTTCCTCTTCTTCTTCGTGACAATGACGCCATCTGTCGAAAATTGGTCGTAACAACCCCCTTCGTGGGTTCACGCACAACAACTTTGCTAAAGATCATCACATTATCAAATGCATAGTTTACGATTCTATAAAGGACATAATATAAAGCACATTCATTTTTATATATATAGAAGATATTAAGATTAAATAAGGACCAGCAAACATTCTACTTATAAGTAAAATCATTCCTCTATGTTATAAAAATATTATGCTCCTAAAATCCAAATATTTGGCTATCGGTAGTTTCCATATGCTCTCAAAACTTCAATCAGGCAATCAATACGGCAGACTTTTACTTACTTACTTACGCCGCGCACATACTTACTATATTCATATTATATGTTTCTACATAGTACTCGTATGTATTTGAAATATCCACGGAAATAGGTTTGCAAGTTTACTGAATACAATTAATTTTAAATATGTAAGAAATCAGTATTCTGACATTTTGTGTATTTTGTATAATTGGTATTTAAGGATTAAATGGTGCTTTATTCCAAATTTTTAGAATGCAAAGAAAACATATTTCACTCACTCTATTCAATAAAAACACACTAATTATTCGAAAAGTTTAAAAAATCGAAGCAAAAGCGTATTTTGCAGCTCATTTAGGGAAAAACATCTAAATGTGACGTTAACTAGTTTAGGACAATGTCAATGGTTTTGCTAAAATTGTGTAACAATTTATTGTTAAGTTAAGACATTCCAAGAAGTATTTTATATCTTAATGACCTAATCAGCCGACAACCATACAAGACTGCGCCGTCAAGTACCTATGTATATACGTATACTTACTTATATCTGTATAATATTTAGATGTGGCAAGTAATCATAAATGTTAAATAAATCTATACGATAAGTAAACCGCATTAACCAGCAATTGTCGCGAATAATTGTTTTCGGGGGTTATATGGCAATATTCCAATTTACAGAGAGCATAAAGTTGATAAATTCTATTTCATTCAGCTGAAAGTACTAAATATTGCAAGCGGGAGAGCTCTCATGAATAAATGCCTATGAAAATCTCATAAATTTTAGATTTCTTTTATTTATTGTTCAAAGTATTAGGTACGTAAAATTGTACCTCCTTTAACATACATAAGTAGCAAACGTGCCGAGCAAAAACGATCCAGGAATGTTAAGGGCATAAACATAAATGCATTAAGTAAAACAAATGAATATTTCATCAGTGAAAGGGAAAATAAAATGAATTGCTGTTTCAAATTATATTTTAAAGGGAGTCGCAACGGGATGATTACTATGTAAATGAGGACATTTACTGTCGCCTTCAGCAGAAAAATATTCTTGTATCATTACTAGGCATAGAAATAGCACCCCCAAGTGAGCTCCTGTAGATGACGAAGCATTCAGCAATTAATTATGGCGAACATAAGATATGTTATTAAGATAAAATGTAAATGGAGGAATTTCTTTAATGGCCTTTCATGAAGAAAATGGGAACACGTCATATCGCGAATATCTGTATAGTTGCACTCTCACAATAACATTTTTTTCCCAATTAAGTTTTATGTGGTCATCAGTTTCAGTTACTGAATAAACGTATAAGTCATCTTCCTCCAATGAATTCAAAACTAAAATCCAGGACTAGACACTACAAACCCAGCCTGCCAGCAAAAATAAAGTCGTTTTGGAATTGAATATATTATCCGTAAATTTTCACACAATTTTAAAGATTAGACAAATAAAACTCCAGCAAGTGTGAACATTTCTGCATATACCTACATATTACAAAGATTTGTCGAACTGAATCTTGAATTCTGTCCAGGAACGAGCCCATAAAAAGTTTTATCGTTTCCTAAGTGTGCTGATGTTAATCTCTGTAGTTAGGATGCAAGAACATGTACATACGGTACATGCTTACGTCCATAGATTGTATGTATTCGGGTCACATCCAATCCCGAGTACCATACAGCAGGAAAAATATCCCCTTCGGACCATTGGGCGGCAAGTGAAGATGAAAAGCAATTTTTCAAATTTATTTCCGTCATGGGGTACCTTTATTCGGAATATTTGAAAAACAGCTGCAACAACGAAACTTAAGGCGTGATAACAGTAAAATAAAATTTATTGAGCAAGCGATAATTTTTCACTTGGTCTTCAGTCGGAAACCTTGCGCTTAAGGGTATTGAAAAATGATAGATATCGTCACATCGCTTTTCATGATTTTTTACTTTTTTTTGTGTTTCCGAAAAATGAACATATGATTGCAGTAGGATTATTTTTATTGATTACAGATCTGAAAACTAAAATTCTCAATTGGTTTAAAATGTAAGTAACCCGAATTTAGGAATACTAGTCTAGTGGAAGAATAATGCCACGTCACGATTGACAGAACAAACAAACAAAAAAGTTATAAAACATCAAAAATTTTGAGCAGCAAGCGACAGCTAGTTCCCGATCATGAAATATGTATTTATAATTTGTAATAAAAAGGTAATTAAGGCTCCAGCAAAGAATTGCAACACTCATTTGCTCCGCAACATCAATTGGCTAGAGAGCCGAAAACTTGGCTAGCGGAAATGTTGCATTGGGTCGGATTTTTAACAGTGGCTGGGCATCTGTATCACCTATCTATGATACAGCGTACTTTTCTACAGTACAATCAGTGATAGATTCAACGCTTCCCATCATTTAGTACAACAAAATTCTAACTTTTATCAAAATCTAGAACAACCAAGCTCGGTGGTTCTCAGCGCTTCACTAACCGTGCGAGTGAGCTACTACAAGTATGTAGTTGGTATGCTCTCTACTGAATTTCAGTACTTATGAGACAAGGTAGAGGGGTGTGAGATATTAGGAACCTGTGCGATATTAGGCACAGTCCCCTACATTTCCTAAAATCAAGACATTTCAGTCTGCTTTCAGTCTTTTCGCAGTTTCTCGTTAGCAGTAACACATATTTATTCATCAATCAGTCTGTCTTCCGATTAAGCCAGACTAATATGTATACAATTTTCAGTCTGACATCAGACTCTGATTCGACTAAAATATTTTCGTCTCATTTCCGTCCTAATCCCGATTGGACGTTTTTGATGTAATATATTTTCTGTTTACCAGTGAGCTTTTACTGCAAATCAGATTCCGTGTAAAATTCTATTTTCAGTCTTACAGGTTACTTTTTGTGTTCGAAATGATAACTGAGTTCAATTCTAAGAATAATTGTGTACATGCAAGAACCAAGTTGACCGGACTCTAAAGCCGTATCGTGCGGTGCGACGGAAAAAACTTGACCTGCCCAGGAAGCGCGCCCAGTAATAGAGGTGATATATTGGTTTATTTTACAGCAAAATCGACTTAGTTACTAAGGCAACAAGGTCGTCTCTCTTTAGTCAGGCTAAGTAAGTATCTGTGGTGAAACGACTTGTCACATCTTTTATTTATTCAAGTAACAACTGCCCTTGTGACTGGACGTTATTTTCTTATTCATGTTGATTTACAATTCACCGTGTCGAAGTTGTAGCCTTTAGCGCTCCTGCACGTGTTGATTTCGTTAAGATTGGACATTTTTGTTTCACCGTATCCAGTCGTTGCACCAGCCCTATGTTAGCTTGGTGCTCCTGCACGTGTTGATTTTGGACTATCGTATTTTTGATTGTGTTGAATTGACATTTAGGGCACTTCTACGTCGATTTTTTAATTCTAAAGTTACTATGGGGACTTTTTCCATAGAGGAATATATGGATATTGTCTCTATGCATAGAAGAGCAATGGATCTTTAACACGACAGATATAACAAGAGCGCTGTCCTAATCCCAGGGTACCGAATGTCAGTTTTTTACAACACATTTCGTCGTCTTGCTGAAGTTGGGATACACCGCGCGGAACCTGGAGTCAAACCAGGCAGACGCGATCCTAACGTCGAGGAAGACATTATGGCAGCATCGGGGCAATGAACTAGTATATATGTACATACAAGTGTAGAAATAAACACAAAAAGAGAATTGATAGAGAGGATTAATTCAACGTTTGAAACCATGAAGCTCGAGATGATGATAAACACAACAACAACGGAAGTGAGAAGATGAGCCCGTGCTTGTGTTAGGAATCGAGCCAGTCATTTTGAATATCAATAATAAATGATATGAATGTCAATTGGGTTTGTCGGTTTTTTTAATAATTTTTGAGATATCCGCGTAAATGATACCTCAAAAGAAAGAGCATGTAAAAAGGTTTTAGCAAAAAATGCGCTCTCCGTTTTTGTAAAAAATGCCGCTAAAAAACGGTTTTCTTAAATCTTTGACAAACTTACTAACTAAAAAAAGTAGTCACACTTCGTCTAAGATAACCATGGCTCAAATGGTTCCAAATGTTCCCTGCTAGCTTCGCCTTAAACCTTTTCACTCATCTCCTAAACACCCTGTAGATCCAATTGAATGGAATAGATTTACGGGCAAAATTGAATTTGGGATTAGTCGGCAAGCTTGATGTTCGGGATGAACGAAAAAGGTGATGTAAGCCATAAAATGCTTTCCTCGCACCTTCTAGAGATTAATTTCATTAAGCGAATTCGCCGGTCGAAGTATTGTTCGCAGTCAAATGACAAACAAGAATTGTTTCCATAATTTATACAAAGGTGGGAGTTTTGGTGGTCATAAAAAATACTTTTAATTTACCTGATGTTAACAAAAATCTTTTGGCTGAATATGAAGGACCTTATCAAATAGTAAAAACTTTTCCGAACGCCAGATATTTAATTCAGGTTCTCGAGAATGTTCAACTTTCCCGTATACCATACAAGGATATTGTCGCAGCTGGAAACTTGTATATACATAGATCGGCACAATCACACGCAGTGATATTCGAAATTAATGTTATTATTTTTAGGCAGGTGTGTTCAAACCGTTCGGTCAGATTTTAATATCAGTTGAATATTGTTCGAAGTTATATGTAGTGTATTTCTAAGTTGTGGTCGACTTATTTTCTCAGGTTGGTCGAGATATGCGAGATGTGAAATTTACTTAAATTAGTGTATTCTAATCTTTAAACACTGCTCTTTCTACTTGCTTGTTTATGCCCTTAGAGCACTCTCGATAGTTAGCCATAATAAGCAAGTTCGGTTACTCCCAATCGGACTTTCTTTACCTGGCCATGTTGCACCTTTTTAGAAAGGCAACAAGATGTGTAATTGAATAAAAATAAAAAGGAGTTGCATTAATTACATAAATTTCGAAGAAAAATTGGGAAAAACGTGAATATATGTATTGTATATGCTTTGAATATCTTCTAATCCATGGAAATCGTTTCAAGCTTTATTATTATATATTGTAACTAATTTCGCAACTATTGGGACTTCTTAAATTTTATGTACGCATATAGTTGAAAGATAAATCATATTTAATCAAAATACCTATAGCTAGTACGAATCTAGGACTTGGACTTAATGAAGTACTTAACCTACTCACAAATGAATATCCACGTAGGTATGCTGCAAAAGAGACAACTCATTACTTTCACAACACACATGAGAAAAAGAGTTGAAGGTAAAATGAATATGAGATCATATATGTACGTCGTACGTACATAAAACAACTTAAATATATGGCTACTGAAGTGCTCAACTCATTTCACAAAGTGGCTTATCATGACATGTATGCGACCAATATTTAACCTTCTCTGCTGCGCTTAACTCGAGGCGAAAATGTAACCCAGCGGGATGCTATATATTTACATATCAAGTTTCCTAAGTATGACTAAATTACAGAACCTCCTTCCGCTAAAAAAGCGACCGTAAAGCACCAAGCGGCCGCAGAAAGGACAAAGTTTAAGGACAGACTTAACAAGCTCAGTGATGTTTGATAAATGTGTAATGGATTGGAAAAAGACTGACATCATATAATATATTCTGCAGACGAGCACCTCCCTGAAATATTTCCATTGAATTTAAGTGCCAGTGGTAATTGTGGCTTTTATTGTTTTGTAAAATGCCACTTCGCGTAGATAAAATTTATGACAACATTGGAACTAAGTGCCAGAAGTAATTCGATTTGATGATCAAATTGTTAAAATTATGAAATTATTTTTGGGTGAGTACTTCTGAATATATGTTAAGAGCAAATCAAGTGACTATAAAACCCCAGTTGTTTCTGTACATACACGCATTACTTTGGAACTGACATGCTAATCTCACATAATTGTACTTTTTTAAATTCGCTTTTTCGCCACAAGGCACACAATTTTCATTTAACACTTGTTAGGGTTAACAAATAGAAATTAAAAAATATTGGTATATGACTAATATTTTGAATAATTAGCTTTAGAATTATCTTCAATCGATTTAAATAACCTTATGCTACATGACATCCCTTCGAATTATCATTCAAGTCATGTGAAAGGATGATAAACAGACTAATGAATGAACAAGATTTTCTAAAAGCATCTGAAAGCATACAAGAAGCAAATGTCATCAGAAAAGATTAATTGAGGGTGAAAGCTAGCGTAAAGAATAAAACAATTGACATACTTTCCAATCACTTTTACATAAAAGAAGCATTTGCACTGGACCGAGATTAAGTTTAAATGAATGGATTGTGTTTATAAAACTGTATGCGTACTTACCTTTCTGTGTACAATACCTTTTAATCCAGGATGTAACAAACTTCTGCACATTTGTTTATCTTATGTTGCAATATAACCGAGGGTACATTCATATTATTATAAGTATTTTCGTCCCGACAACAAGGCATTATCTGTGTTTCTAAAGTAAAGTAAAGTAAAGTAAAGCGATGTATATGACATGAAGACATCATAGAAATTAAAATGAATAAGATACTTGCATAAACAGCTGAATTTTCCTTGTGCATACAGAAATTTTTCTCATTTCAGTTATATGTTACATTCAGACTCAACCGTGCAGAAAAATAAAGTAAGTGTTCTTGCGAAAAACACAGGTCAACAATGATCGAACATGTTGTGGAATTGATTATTATCTCTCTATGGGATTTTCCTCACACATTACTAATCTTAAAATAAAAATGGTCAATTGGCTGCAGTTTTTAATAAAAATGAAAATAGTAGTCATTTGAAAATTCGTCAAATCATTGCGAAGCTCTACCATATACTATCAGAAACTCTTTAAACGCTGTCCTTTTGTCGTTTGCCGTTGCCAGGTTTTAGTACACATACATAAGTAATTGTAAGGTTTCATAATGACTGATCCAATATGTCGTCTGAAAAGGTTCGAAAGTTACGAGATCATAGTAAATAGTGCAAACTTTTCACTCAAAAATCGAAATTTTATGTAAAATGGTTGCCTGGCATACAAATTATTTATAAAACAATAACATTTGAAGTTAATAAAATTACTCGTGATATAAATTTTAAGCGAAATATCCTATCACCTTACATTCCCACCTCAAAAATATTTCAAATTTTTCTTTTCATCTTATAATATAAATTCATAGGAACGATAACTTGCTGAAAGCAATGCAAACATAAATTGAGGGCTCTCATATTTGGAAATAACGTTTGGAATATTCTCTGAGATGGCAATAATACTTTTGGCATTGGTAATTGTGAAATTTTTTTTGGACAAATTTTCATTTCCACAATATCACTAAAATTAGCACAGCGTTGCTTGCACTTAGAGGGTGTTCTTTGGGGGTCGCAAAACCTAAAACTGAATGAGTGCCTTATTTTGGAAAGATTTCGGATCCTAAATACCAAATCCTCAAATTTTCATGTGGGCTTCAGGAGTAGGTGTATTTCGTTTGCATATTCTATTATATTACTATAGGTCGAACAAACAATTAAAAAGTTTTTTATCTGTCTGTCTGCACGAACGGATTTAATTCGAAAAGTACAGAGCTATTAACATGAAAATTACATAGTTTATAGAAAGTAACCATGGAATCAATTTAGTTTTTGTTTCAACGTGAAACAACTATCGAAATAGAATTTCAAGATACTTAGGGTTCCCGCGAGAAAAGTCAAAATCGTCTCCGCATATGAAACAGTTTCATGTATTCTGCAACAGCTTTAAGCATAAGATGCAATGCTAAGCTTTTACAAAAGTTCGTTTGTAGAATCTTTTGTTGGATGTGATGTAAAAATGAAAGCTATTTAGTTGAAGCAAACTTAACATGCATTTGTTAAACCTCTAAAAAAGGGATGCCGAATCACAAAACTGCAATTTGCTCTAATAATTTATTTGACAAAACAAACAAAATAACAATTCAATGACAAAATAATAGACATTCATATTTCAAACACCATAAAAAATATGTCGGTGGTATTCAGGCCCTACTTGTTTCTCTGGAATTAAAGAAAAGATGGGTTGGCTATAAAGGGAAAGTACGCTCCAGGCCTCTTTGGAGGAAAGGAGGCTATTTCAGCACCCTAGCCAGTAGATGCGATGATTGAGAACAGCAAGTACTGGGGAAAGACTATTGGAAGGCACAGAAGATCCACACGTATAGGTACCTAAAGAATTTATTCGAGCTGGATATGGGTTATGATCGATATATATAGAGACATTGTCACTCAAGTCATATGTTGGTAACCTTTATTTGCTTTAATTTTTAATTCATAATGCATTTTAGATATATACTTAAAATATGACATTTGTAGTGTTTTGTGTAAATTTTTGATGTCGAAAACTGCGCGCATTCGTACTTCAATGATAAAAGGTCTTAGTTGAAGACCTCTACTGAACCTGTATATCAAATGTAACTTGCCTTTTCGGTAAAATTATTCAGTGCGCGAAAGCCATGAAAGATAAAGAACTACCGACAAAGATTTGGGCGGACATTAAACGTCTACTAAGAATCTTAGGATATCATATCGTAAGTAGAAATGTAAGAATCCATTGTTAATTTAAATTTATTTTAGAGACTGTTCTCTTTTCTTTAAAAAGTTTTGTTAGTATGATACAGATCATCCAACAGGATTTTATAGATACCTATTATTAAAATGCTTTTGATTTTCTGTCATTTAGAGAACCTATGCAACCAGCATCTTTTGAAGAATATTTAGTAAAATACCTATCTGTTTGTTACATTTTAATGGATAGTAGATGTTAAAAATAATATAACTTTAGTGAAAACGATCCACGTAACTACATAAAATAATAATTATTCAAATTGAAGGATTAAGGGGTAAAGTAAAACACCATATACTTTTGTAGAGCATTGTCGTCGAGTGTTACTGTTGATACTGCTGCCATAAAATTTACGAATTTTTGGTTGTTAGTTTGTTTAGTGTTCACGGCTATTATACATGCAAAATATTGACAAGGTAATGAAAAACCAAGTGAGCAACGTTGATCCGAGATTGTAAATATGAAGGTATATTTAAATTAGTAATTATGCACCTTCTGTTCTGTTATACCGTTCTCCCTTGTTTTGTGATTCACGAACAAGCTTCTCGTTTCGTTAATTCCCAGAGCAGCAATGTAATCAAACACTGAGCGCTGTAGACTGTAAATGTGAAATTAAGAAGTTTATTTTCCCAACGAACCAAAACAAGGTAATATTACTGGGAAATGATTAGCTCTAAAACTGAAGTTAGCCGTTCCTGTCATAGGAGTGGCATTCTGCTGAACCTTTATTCACAAGTTTTCCATTAAGATATGGGTTGAACCAGGAAGTGCTTTAAATCTATCATAAATGGCTTTATTAAATGGGCAGGGACAGCAAATTTTTAATTTCTTAATTTCTTTAATTTTCGCTGTTACCTGCTGTTAATTTGCTACCTATAAAGAGGATAGACTAAATACCCTGATACTTTACTTTTCGAAAGTGCACCGGGACGTTTTATAGTCGTCTAGATGAGCATAATTCAAGCTACCGAATAAACGAGATCCTAGTAAGTGTTCCCCCTTTTTCACAAAACTGGCGTGCTGTAGTGACTTCAGTCGGACGGAGAATGCTTCAAACTGTTGAAAAATTACCACTGGTTGACAATAATCTCGAAAAGCATTTGATTAAATTCCTTCTGCTTAAGACATTTTACAAACGATAAAACCGAAGAAAGTGCATTTAAATTCGAGTAGTTGCAGAAATAACTTTTGAAGTATGAAGGAAACTTGCTCTCAAAGTTCCGGTAAGGTAAAATAAGTCCATGAAAGCTCGGAGCAGTATCCCACACAGGACCTGCGCACGCCAGTGGTTAAAGCGTCTTTTGACCATTTCATTGATAACAGCTTTCCTGTGCAGCAGTACTCGTGCGGTATCAGAGATTTAAGGACGAGCCGACATCTCGCGCAAACTAGGACGAATTTGAATACCTGTCGCGCTCAGTGATAGGAATATGGCGAGATATTTTAAATTAAATCACTTTTCTCCAAAGCCCTGAAAATGTTGCGGAAGGTTGTGTGCAAAATGAAACTTGAGTGGTGCTAACTTAATTACAATTAGTGCACTTGTGATGATGTCAAAAGAAAATGTGTTTGCAGCACCACCGTCACCGCCGCTATTTTAGAAATCTAGAAGACCCATGAGCGAGAATGGGTTCGATTGGTGTATATTTCAAAATCAAGATGAAGTGTTGTCGACACTAAGTGCGAGACATGACTTCTGCTTTGTATCATTGAGAACCGGATGTGTGTACCTACATTGTTAGAAAGGATTCAAAATGAGCTTTTCGCATGTATTGATCTATTTTGTATGGAAAGAGCCAGTCGGTTGTTAGTTCTAGGATGAGCTTCGCCAATTAACATTCTGGTGCGCGATATTACCACACGAAAACTTGATGTTTACCATTCAGTTCTGTCAGACGTGCGAATGTCCTTACAATGTGCTTAAACCAAGTGCGCAAATGAATACACATCCAAATAATGAAAATACATATCTCGTAAAATGTGTAGGTAATTCTGCTCAGGTTTTGGTTGTAAAAGGTGAAATGGCTAACAGCATGTTTTATCAAGTAAGACTCAATGGGTCTAGGATACTTACACGTTTTAATTTATACATATATGCACATATGAATTTGATCAATTGTGAGTTTCATGCATTGAAACCATGCTATGGATACCAAACCCATCCCTGCAGAGCACACTGTTAGCATAATATTGAAGTAAAACTATTTTCCAAACCTCATTTTATTTGATTTGATGGTACTGGGACTGCTGCCAAATTGAAGGCGCTCAAAACTCCACTTTCCTTATTATTTTATTATTAGACTCACGGACATTATGCCTTCTGACTGCTGGCAGTCGAGTAGTGCATGGGTGTTCATGACCCTCTTTTGTACTGAATCTAACTATTACAATATTTTTGCTCTAATTCACCTTTCATATAAGTTAAAAATTTCCATAGCAAACTACTTTGTTCCGGAACATTTATCTCCTCTGAAACCTGCCAGTTGTTCTTGCCAAACTGGCTTGTATGGTAGTTTTGAATACCTATTTCTAATAACATTAACAGGAAACATCTAATAGAATTTATGTATGAGCGGTTTAGTTACATCTAAAAAGGTGGAATAATTGACATGAGATTCCTCCACCTTGACTTCATACGGATTCGAAAAACATACAACTTTGGATCCTTGGCACATCAATTGATGACGCTTTAACTGTTACTTACTGGTCTTAAAATGGGTAAAGCATACGTATGCTTGGTTTGTTCGTAGGATTTTAGAGTCAACACTACTCAACCAACTTTAAATATTGTAAGATTTGTTTCAACCACGCGAGGATTATTGGGCTCTACTCATCAATGGAGCACGCAAGATGGCATATTGTGAAAGTGGAAAAACCGCCTAAGTTCGCTCCCAGAGTTAATGATCAACAAAAGAAATATGGTTTTATATTATGTATTTAGAAATTGAAGCTGAACAATATTAGGTTTTTGTTTAAATGTTCGTGAGAACAAAAAAACGTTACCGTTGGGTATTTGGTTTGCGTGGCAACCGAGCCATACTAACCAAGCGTCAAATTAGCACTGTAACGTACCTACTGTTTTTACACCACAACTCTTAAGACCTAGTTATCAGAAATTTCAAACCATCCATATTGAACTACTTCTCCAATCTGTATTATGGATTCTCCATCAGATCATCTACATATGTATGTACATATATGTATATTTATAATGTATTTACCTAATGTTTGATATTTGATTATGATTTTCGCTGCAAATGTTGGACAACTCCAAAGGATGTGATGTGTTGTCATTTCAGTTTCTGCAGCTGCGGTGAAAAGTGTTGAAAGGATATCACTGTAACTCTAGCTCTCGAGCGATATCCGAGCAGGTCCTTTGTAAACTTGTTTTAGAAGACCCGCACATCTTCCGCATTCACGTCTGCATTTTCAATTTTCATGTCATTTTCTGCGTCAATCGCCTCCGCTCGTTTTATCAATGGTAAAAGATTGTATAAGTGCGTTTTAATACTTCATCTACCCCACAATACTTGGTCCCAATATTCCCCTATTGACGTCTGGTGAAAACATTCACTGCCGGTCTAGAAGGAGTTATTTTTAAAGAGAAGTACAACGCGCTTTTGGACAATTCAAAACTTTATTTCTTCAGTAAAAAATGACGGGTACAAGTTTAGGCGCAGAAATTCGGTCATCGAGAGAAATAGCTGCCTCCTTCCGGTCTTCTTTTAAAATAAAATTTTGTACTAAAATTACAACAGCACGTTCGGAATTCGGAAAGTTCAGGGTAGTGTTACAGCATAGGTATATCATATATGGGTTTGAATTATTAAAAATATTTATTAAAATGCACGAAATCTGTTTTAGGCCAATTAGCGTAAAAATATTGAACAGGAATAAAATTGAGGATGCGCCATCCACATAGGCAAAAGTATTTTAAATTAAATAGATTTTACAGAAGAACTTATTTGGAACAGCCTTTTCAACTTGATTACTAAGATAAGTTAATTTTTGTCCTTTTTTCCTTAGGTCACATTAATTCTAGGAAGCTGCCGGCACACTTAGGCCAATTATGGTAACCAATATGATGTGGTTCTAGACCTCAAGCTCCCCTTAAATAAATATAATAAAATTATTGTTTAAAACAAGAGGGTACTTAAGCAATTAATCTCACCGAAGTTAAATTCTTAAATTACGGTGTCCTTTAAGAAAGCTAATCTGCAAGAATTATCTTCGCAAACCACTCTGCCACCCAACGCATCTACAAATATTAGCTAAAGACTGGTAAGACTAGCTTTTTAGAGAAGACAAAACTCAAAGCGCAAAAGAGTAATATAAAAACGTAATTTTAGATCTAATCATATAACATGAATGGGGAATAAGAACCAAACTTCGGGAAAGACAAGTCCTTGACTTTGTTAGATAGAGCTATCGAGTTTCGGTTTAGTTATGCCTTACTAGACTATTTAACAGCTATAAATTCAGTTCAAGAATTAAATTTTATCCGACTCACAGTTTAAAATTAACCAATTAGTTTGAAACTTAGTATTGAAGGGTTTTGGGGTCGCTGTCCTTCTTTTCATAAACAAAATGGCAGAATCATAATGGCGACCGGAAGTAGTACAAAGTATTCCAATTTCCACGAAACTTGTTATCGAAGGATTTTTCAGTTCGCTGATTACGATTTTCATGTCATTTTTTTCATAAACAAATTGGCGGCTTCAAAATGGCGACCGGAAGTAGTGCAAAGTACTCCAATTCCAACGAAACTTGGTATCGATGGGTTTTCCGGGTCGGTGATTACGAAGTTTATAACATATTTTTTCATCAACAAAATGGCGGACGGAATTATTGCAATCCAATTTCCACGAAACTTGGCATCAGAGGTTTTTCAGGTAGCTGACTACGAATTGGAGATTTTTTTTTTCATGAACAATATGGTGGTTTCAACATGACGGCCCAAATTAGTGTAAAGTGCTCCAATTGCCACGAAATTTATCGGAAGAAAAACCTGCACCAACTGCAAGGTCGCAAACAGTCGCATGAAATGTTTTTATATTTAGTGTAGAAGTGTTTAACGAATTTCTTTAATAAACGAATTTTCAGCGTGAAATATAAGAAACGCACCTATTTTCAGAAATTAATAACTGCATAGAGATTTGCAATTAGAAAATATTGTCTTTTACACACAATTCTGCTTCCCTTGAGAAGAGTGTTTCATGTATGTTATATAAATCTTCACAAAACAAAGTTATAAGCAAAACAAGTAGCAACTTCGCCGAGCACTCAGAAACACACAGAAACGCTCGCTGAATGAAACGATCACTTCTGAAGTAGTGCTACGAAGGGAAAATGTTTGGCCACTGTAAACCAGTTTTATATATGGCAGGGACCTCCTACTAGTAAATCCTCCACTAAAAACTTCCAAAATCAAACTTCGATTTTTCGACTTTTGGCAAGCTTTTCGGTCTTTGCCCCACTGTGCGACTGTGCGTCATTCTCCAATCCTGAAGGGGTTTATTAACGTTTTCCAACCATTTTTCCATACTTAAAAAAAACAATTCGTTCAAAGTCGAGATAAACCTTAAATAAATGATTAAAATTGTTTTTTTTTATCCAATTATCATTAAATAATCTCAATCCATACGTGTCTTTCCTATTAAAATGTATGTAATTTAAATGCAGTATGTCCATATTTCTGGAAATGGACACTTTATATTGGCTGATCTAGCGCTAGGATTGACCACTTTGGCTGAAAATCGGTTTTTCATCTTATGGAGCTCCACAGACACAGTGGCACCATTTTCAGCCAGGATCAATACTTTTTTTGCAGAATTTATAATTTCCAATTTCGAAAAAATAAAACATCAAAATGGTTGCTCTTGGAGAACAGAGATTATTGTTCCATCGATCTTAAATATTAAATTTAACGTTTATTTTACATTTTTATCATTTTTTTCCTTAATTTTAATGCTGCAAAATCCACCAGGAGTGGTCGCATTGGCTAAAATTTGAACTGGGATTGTTGGTCGTTCAAATGCAGTGTTACAATTTCAATCTTGAACATTCAGTCAGTTTTTTTGTGACTTTACAACTCAGACGCGTTCTCCTGATCACCAAGATTGTAATGGACCCTGCATTTATAGTAATAATTTGTAAAGGGGGCATAACCTACACACAAAGAAATATTCCGTCGATGGACAACACGTTGCACATTATTGCAGTCATCTCTCTAACTATATGTGTTCCTCTTGATCCACATGCCAGGCGAATTTATTGGATTTCTCACGATTGTTATGTATATTTTTTCTCTGTAAGAAAATCATTCATTTTGGTATGCAAACAATGGTAAATTGTTAGCAACCGCGATACTTCCTTGACAACAATTTCTTATGCCCAGATGTTTTTATAAAATATTATGTACGTTGACTTTCAATCATACGTATTTAATTACCACAATACAGATATTTTTCTAAATTATTTCATGCATCCCTTGTGGACGTCGTAATTCTAAATGGATTTATTGACCTCTCATTTGGCTACCATCGCCGCTTTGTCTTGTCCTTATAAATTCTGGAATACCACAATTCATGTGCGAAATAAATAATATTTAAATAAGCTAATCACAATGGCCTTTTCAATCTATAAGTACCAAAATTATGAGAGTGCACCTTATAATATCATAAATTCCAATATGGCCCATTTAATATTGTAAACGAAACATTGCTTTACGCAGGAAAATTTATTGTTCTTCTTAATAGCGGTAGTATATTTATTTGTTTCATAGAAATAATTATACCCACATATTGAAAGTTACGCACAACTTACTGCTTAGTATCTACCCACAAAAGATTATCCGATAACGTAACAACATTTAGGTCTCGCCTCAGTAAGGACAACTTTTCCACGGCTTGAGCCTGTTAGTGTAAAACCGTACCTATGTAGTACACTCAAATAAAAGCAATAGAAAAGTGTTCTTTAGCTTAAGCTTCTTAAAGTTCAAAATGAAGTTTACGACTTGAATCGACGTAATTATAACAGCTTAATTCGTAATTACTGCGTTTGCAAGAATCGAAGTATTCGCTATACAATAAAATGCTGCTATAGCGTATCTCACGGAATATAATCGGTCTTATCCGAAGTTCTAAAGAATTAAAGAATATTAATGAACGGCCCATTTCCATTTCCCTCATCAGATTGATCTGATTCGAAACTTTTGCTTTTGCTCCTTGTTTTCCATTCAGAAGTTTTAATGAACATGAACGTGTCAAGACGCTGCTCCTTTATTTTAGTAAGTTATTTTGAATCCTTTCCATTTTTCAGATACACTAAAAGGTGTAATAAAGGTATCTATCACGCCTTTTGTGTAACATCCATGACCAGCACAAATATAATTCTATACTGAAAGAGTTTTTGACATCAAGCAACATGAAAACAATGTAAAATGTGAATTGTGAATTGTGTTGCTCGTATGTTCAAAATAATCAAGAAGGGACATTTAAGGTTTTGATTTTCTTACATTTACATTGCGTCTTAAATTTAATAAATAACGAAAACAACATATTATTCACTTATTTTGGAATGGATAAAAAGAAATTTTCCTTGTTAATTTTATATCCGCTGTCATTTAGCCGTAATGGAAAATTTATATATTAACTATATATTATATTACAATTGTATTTTCTTTTCTGTATACTTAACAAAAAGCCAAATTCGAGTAAAATGTTAGGGAAAACACTACAAGCCATCTCTCGATTAGTAAATCACCAAGGTACTGACTAAACCATTGTGATTTGAGGAGATGGGAACCAGTTTAGTCGATTTTTTGTACTGATAAAGCTGTTGTTTAGAAGAACTTTGTACTAGGTACCTAACTCATTACAAATTACATGAAATTTATTTTTATTTTTTATTTCTTAATATATCGATGGTATCAAGCTGAATGGTCGGGTCTACATATGAATGTCTTTCTAGACATTATTTTAAAATGTTGTACTCTGATATTTTGTGAAAAAATGAGGTGAATAAAGATTAGTTCTCCTTCACAGCAATTTGTAAATTAGCAAATTCATGTTGAAAAGGTATACAGTTTTTATTTACATGTATAGGTACATATATATTTTTAATTGGGCAAGATATTCTATGTAATTAGGCCTATTTGAATAATATATTATGCCTTTAAACGAAAATGCATACTGTAGCTCTAAAATCAAGTAAATATATTTAAGAATTGACAGAACTTTCATACTTTAAATATTTGATCTGATCGTATTGATGATACTGTAGCATTTTTAAATCAAATATAGTCATTGTAGGCACAAATTCAAACATAAATATATGTATTTGATTTGATGCGCGTTTTTCTCAATTTATCTCAATTTGACCCATTTATTTCTTTGAGTGTAAAGTGTCGATGAGATTTAGCGAAAGATAATCTCGCCTTTTTTATTTTAGGCGTTTGTCTCGGCTTTTTTTGGTCGCTGGCATTTTAAATTTTCTTCTTCGCTCTCTCTCTCTCTCGCTCCAGGATCCACACTAATAACTGTACCATCAGGTCGTGTAGTTCCTTGTCGCCAAAAGGTCGTTGACCGACGACATACTACTTCGGTATTTCTTCGTCAAATTTACGACGCTTTAATGAATGACGCCCTCGAATCAGTGTTGGTATTGTTGTATTGACGATTATTTCCTTCTGCAAGTTGTTTGAAAGCATGTATGAATTTATAATTCAGAGTTCGGCAACAATTATATTTTAAGAACATTTTTGAGAATTATTTTCAGATACTGGGAAATATAATAGCTTTCTGTGATATTTTATTTTCACTTTCCAGATTTTTATTTAAAAAACAAAAATTAAAAATTCTAAAATAATGTTTATCTTTAAAATGGACATCAGCAAATGATTTTCAGGAACACTCACAACACAACCACAATATGGTCATGTTACATTGATTATCGGGAATACTCACTTCACAACCAAAAATATGGTTACATACATGTTACATGAGAGGTGATATGACATGTAATGTGTGTGTGATGTGACACGTGGCGTATTTTTGTTATTACACCATGTTGTAGAGCAGGTCCGATAACCCCCTCTTAATAACCCCGCAAGGGTGATCAGAGCCAAAGGAAGCTGACGGATGAACAATAAATTTTAAGAATATGCATGTTCCAATTTGTGGGAATACTGCGCATTATGACGCGTTATATTTTATGTGACACGTATTGTTACACATGACATATAATTATTTATTGCACTATGTTGTAGAGCAGGTCCGAATAATAAATTCGTAATCGAATTATTCTAATAGTTCGACTATTCGAATTTTTTCAGCTCTAGAACATACATATGTATGTAGCTATTATCAAAAAAATGTAAATTGGACTATAACCTCGAGTTATGAGGTTAACGGATGAAATACCCATGCAAACTTTCATCCCTTATTTCTTTCCTTTAAGGGTTGAATTTTTAAAATTCCTTCAACGTCATTTAAGAAACCTATTTTAGCTCACTAATCTCTTCAATGTTAATCTTTCTCATGCAAGTCACACGTAGCAGCACATTTAATTCTTAGTATTTTAATTGTGACAGCAATAAACAATTAGACAATTGTAAGAACTCACATTTGTGAGGTCTTATAATTACAATTGATTAATTGTTAATTGTCAATTGTTAATCACAATAAAATTTTGCCCAACACTACTAATTTCCCGAAAATAATAGTCTCCGCACTTAATAAATACACTGAGAAAAAAATAACTAGATTAATTTTTAATTCACGTAAAACTAGATATGATTTGGTACCAAAATGATTTTTGTTTGTTTTAGATCTAAATCTGTTTGATTATCCTGCTATTGAAAATTTTATTCCTATTGAAACGCGAACGAAAACTGCCTTCCTTTTCTTATGTTGTTTCCGATGGGATTCAAATTCGTGTCGCCTGCACTGAAAATATTTACAATGAAAATTTCAAATATAAATTTATTTGCAACATTTTTAAAGTGAAATGCGTTTTATTAAATAGATTTATATTCAAAAACTTGAATAAGTTTTCAACAAACACGATCCTGTATAAAGGTCTTCACAAACCACAGAATGGTAGACCTTCACTCTGAGAAATTTCTCTCTTTCAAATCAAACCCGGCTATCTGTAGATCAATGGCTAGAGCGGTGGCCTTATGTACCAGTTCGGGACGCTCAGCCGCTATCCATTAGACGCTTCATATTTGCTTCATTTATAATATGACTCTTTAGCAAGGAAAACAATCTGAATCATGTGAAATTCGAATTCGGGTCCTCTGGAACATAAGGCCACCTCTTTAGCCATTGATCTACAGATAGCCAGGGTTGGTTTCAAAGAGGGATATTTCTCTGAGTGAATGTCTGCCGTTCCACGGTTTGTGAAGACCTTTAAACAGAATTGTGTTTGATGCAAACTTATTCATGTTTTTCAACATAAGTCTATTTAATTAAACGTATTTCTCTTTAAGAATGCTGCAAACAGATTTACATTTGAACTTTTCATTTTCAGTGTGCGTGAAAACATATAACATATTGAAAGCAATATTTATGTGGCGCAACTACTGTAAATCCATTCAGCAAAAATATTCGTGAACATTTCCTGAAAACAACAAAAGAGGAATATAAAATTACGCTGATAATTGAGTTTCCTACTTTCCGCCTCTCACTTAATTTTCTAATCCCTGCTTAAAATGCCACAGATGCCTCTGTAAGATTTATTTTACTGCGGAACTGATGCAATTCGTCTGCCATTATCGTGAATTATTTTTACTATCCGCTCTTTAGCCTCATAAGTGTAACTAAAAAACATTATGGTAGCTACTCGTACTAACCGAGTAATTGTTACCAGGCGTTTAATTTTCTTTCCTCTTAATTTTCTTTTAGGGGCAGTGGAAGGGCATGAAAGCCTGGTGTGAATTAGGGAATCTATTGCTAGGCTCGGCCTTAAGTGCTTTCTCACAAATTAACGCATACGGACAGAAAATCTATTTAGCTAGAATTTTTCTTCTGCTTCCCTGGTTTAAGAGTTGTGGGAGTTTTTGCGTTTGTGTAAATGAAAAGTTAGCAAGTTAAGCAATGTGATGAGCCAAAAGTGTATTTAGTCGTATTCCCTTGTCAGTCCTTTTAATAATCTACCCCTTCTGATGAATTCTATGAAGTTTTCATGGAGCCTTTTTGCAAAATTTTTGTCATTTATCCTGAACCAATGCTAAAAGATCCCTTTTACGAGAATCTCGGGCGAACAATAACTCAATTATGGAGAACATGGAATAGGGCTCAGCAGACTCATTTGAAAATGTTTGCCTTCATCATGCCACAAAAATGAGTTTACTCACCAAAGCAAATAAGGGAATTTAATGTTTTAAATTTTTAATTATGGTTTTAATTAATTGCTATTTTTATTTCAGGAATCAAGCGAAAGCTATTGTGTAATCAATATTAAAATAATAAACAAAATGTTGAAGCGTCATAAATTTACAATTTTACTTCTATTTAAAAATCCTTGAAAAATATGTTGAACTGCTTAATTTCAATTCATTTTCAGCTTTTACAGTACAAATACTGTAAGTTATAAGCTTTTGCTCCCTAATTTAGACAAATAAGCTTCCGGATCTGAAAGTTTTCATAATAAAATGATAAATCCTAAATTGCACACAAGGTATCCTAAAGATCATAAAGAGCAACAGTACTATGTATATATATGCCTTTAGGTAGGGAGTCACTTTTTCCATTTTAAATTTTCCACTAATACATTTTTTCCATAGATTTTTTTTTCCATGGACATTTTTCCATTAATTCGTTTTTCCATAACTGAGGAAAGGCAAATATTTCGTAAAATGTTTGCTGACTGAATATTTGCCTTTTACGAAATATCTAAAGGAAAAAAGATTTAATGAATAAATGGAAAAAATGGAATGAAAAACATGTCCATGGAAAAAATGGTGTAGAAAAAACGTCCTACAGTCGTGCCTCTGTGTACAGTTATGATAATATTTTGCAGTTATTTACCTCCAAGGAAAGCTTAGATTTTGTACAGATAATTACATCATATTAGAGACGGCAAACTAGTTTTAATACAAGGGCGGAGATATAGTACTTACCTGTTATGGACCACCTGGGAGCGTTTATGCAAACTTATGTGCGCCCCAAAAATCATCAATGTTTACAAAACATTTATCTCCTCTTCCGTGATTCAGAACAGTTGTATTTTCATTATCCATTAAGTCAATAATAATGTTGGTATCGTTGAAATTGCATGAGTAATTTAAATAGCAATGGTTACACGAAAATGAAAATTATAGATTAAAAGAAGCTTCAGTTATTGCTATCATGGGACAGAATTTCATTCCCTCAGAATGAGCGTGTGGGTGATTTTCCTATATTTTCCTGTTAAGGCATAGCATAATTTGTTTGGAAATAGTTTATTGTAAATATTAAGCGTAAAGCATTTTCTATACGTAACAGTAAATTATTCAATTTTCTTCGATGTACTACAAACAAATATTACGCAACCTATTGGCGTTTTGACCAAATCTTGTCTGCTTGACGGAAGCTTTGCTGTACGGCGGTATTGAAGATGCTGACCATTTTAATGGTGAGTACGCTGTCTTTTACGCGATCGCCAAGCTACTTTTCATACCATTTGTTGGTGGAGTCTTGCACGCCGTTAGCCGAGAGATATGGGGGTAGTGGACACCTTAAACAGTAATTGGAAATTTGTTCTAAGCTATTATGTATCTACCATTGGGATGTCATAAAAAAAAATTAAAACAACTGATGGAAAAGAATATCAACGCCGCTCTTTCCGTTGGACTAAACATTAGATCGGTTATTTGCGAACAAGGTTCGAACAACAGAAGCTGTGGAATAACAGAAATGTGGAATAACATTCGAATCCCCTTTTTTTTGCATGACGACCGAAAAATAAAAGAAATATATGATATTTGTCATTTAATTAAATCGTTAAGAAGTAGCTTGATGATATGAGATATAGAAACTCCTAATGGTAAAGTTGCATGGAGTGTTATAAAAAAATTATATGAAATTGATTCACAGAGTGGTTTAACGAAATTGTGCCCAGAATTGACTTTAAGATATATTACTTCTGGTATTTTTGATAAAATGAACGTTAAATATGCGATACAAATTTTTAGCCACACAGTTTCAGCAGCTATAAGAACCTTTGTGGAAACGACCCATTACAAGGATTATGAAAATCTTGCACTGTCTATGTACTGATTAATTTATCGAAAAAATTAACAAACTGTTCGATTATTTACATAGTCGTGTAGGTACTACATGACAAAAATCCTAATAGATCTGCTTTGCGTAACATTAATAATATAGAAATTTACTTAAAACAAATGAGCACAGTTTTTCGCATAAATGCTAGAGTTCTTACTTTTTCATCAATTTTGAATTTAGATATGGGAGCAAGAAAATGAAATATTTTTCCTTACACTTTTTCGAGTGCAACAGGACCCGCTAGAAAATTTGTTCTATTTAATAAGATCAATAGGTGTCACGAATTCGCACTCAACCCTTTTTGATTTCAACTTAATAATAGCGAAAGTTCTGTAAAAAAAAATTATAAACTCACAAATAAATTCAACAAATTTTAAGCCCGATGAAGTTGTAATTATAATAAGCTCTTTAGATGCTATGGAAATGATATTGGTGAATATTCGATGAATGAGAAGTTAATTGTTTCGGAAACAAATTTTGAATTTAGTCAGTCGGAACTGCCTTTTTGACAATTTCGATTTGAACGATTAGTTCCCTCTCTTAAGCAAGCCTTTTTGAAAAGAAAACTTTTTAAGATATTTTTGCAGATATGTAATGTTTAAATGTTTATTCATAATTAATTGTGAAGTCTGTCGAAGTGTGCTAAAAGACGAAATATTGGATAATAATAGAAGTGAAATATTTATATTTTATAAAAATTATGCATATCACAATAATCACCTTAAGGAGAGTTGAAAAAAAATTTATTTTTGCATTTTTTTAAAGCACATACATATTTTCAAAAATATGTAAAAAAAATTTCAATTCACAAAGCGTAGGGAGTGCAACCATCTAACGATAATGACCATTTTTTCCAGTCTTTATTCGGAAGTTTTTACAAAACATTTTGAGAAAAATATTTTATTTTTGTCTATACGGGCATATAAGCACTAAACAAGGACCGTAAAGTAACATTGTCCAGGCGAACAGGGGTTGAGTGAGATCTGTTTGCCGGACAAATACGGCTTTACGAATTTTCTGTGCGGCTGTATGACGCCCATATAAACGGTCACCGGAATCTTTACCTAAATTTTACCGCTGCATACCATAGTCACTGGTCTTACAAAATTTTTTAAAAGTGATATTGGTTCTTTTAGCCGTCATATACCTACCCGTAGAAATGCCATGCGGCCTTTGCCTGACCGCTGTAATGCTACCAATTGTTTTTACTCGGGAAGTGCTCATTTAATAAATATTAAAAAGAACCTCGCTGATTTCTTTGTGAAAGTAATAAATCAAGCAAAAGCGTTTAGGTCATGGTTTGAAAAGTGTGATCAATGTTATGGTCACCGCTTATATATATGTTAAATTTGTTCCTTCTGGGTCTGATAATAAAACACTGTTTGTGGTTAGCAGAAAAATTAAAATGTCATGGAAAAACTTTCTCCTGATGCAAATAAAGTATCATAAATGCTTAGGTGGCCGTATAATTAAAAATTCTAATTAGAAAATAAAAATTGTTTAGAAAATATATGGGTCCATCTTTTAGTAAATCCCAACATAGTATGTACGAATTATACATGTACCTTTGCTACCATGCAATTGATTACTTCGTCTAAGACAACCATGGCTTAAATGGTTCTAAATTGTCTCTACTAGCTGCGCCTTAAAGCTTTGCACCCATCTCCCAATCACCCTGTATATTTCTTTGAAAGGCAAGCTGATCAAAATTACTTCTACAAATTATTTATATATCAAGGAAACCCGCAGCATTAGCAATGCGCGCATATTTAATTGAGGGAGATGCGAGAAGACTCTTCACCTTGCCTCATCCCCCACCCAGTGATCAACCTAACGGCTAGCCTGCCGGTGCATCGCAGATCCCACTTAAATAGAAATGAACTTCCATCGTTCATTCTGCGCTCTTTTGAGAGAATTATCCTTTGTGGATACTCGATAATATAAAGAATAAGACAAATTTCGTCGACAAATTTTTGTTATGCTTAGTGATCTGACCTATACAGTAGATCGATGTTGTTAGGCTTTGTTTTATGATTATTTTCTTTTAAATGTTTTGATACCCCGATTGTGGTTTCATGTTTTTATCTCGTGCAATGTGTTTTGAAAGTCTTGTTTTTAATTTTCGTTTGGACAGACATTTCCAAACCTTAGAGTCGTTCTCCAAAACTGTGTTTTGTTACATGTATAACAAAAACGTTCAACTTTACTTCTCCGTACATGAACATTGCCATGGCTTTATTTTAGTCTTATCATCGGCTCATCAGTCCATAATATTTTTTTGTGGAAAAATAGGGGTTTTAGCACGTTTTCGTAGTAGGACTACAAGCGTTTTTTTACTATTTGGTTTACTTACGTATGGAAGCTTGCGTGATCTTCGTTCATGCTACCCTGACAATTTACGCCACATTTTATTATTTCCAGCGAAGGAGAACGTTTACCGTCAGAAATCAATTGATGCTAGATCTTTGGTGCAGAGATAAATAGATCTGAAGAAACTAGATTGATAATCATTTTGTCGGTCCTGTTGTTTGTTACTTTGGGTCGCCCTGCAGGTTTAAGTTCAACAAGTTATCCTACCTCTTTGTGGCCTTGATGACCTTATAAATGTATTGAAAATGCACTCTTTTCCAAAAATTCTTGTGATTTTTCGATATATTCTTCCTTCTTAAAGCATTTCTTTTATTGCTTTTTATTTTACCGAAGTAACGTGCATAAATCCTCCCATTTTAAATGGCTCAATTTCTACCTAAATACCTTGAAGTGTGGCAAAACTTAAATTTTGCGTTAATAAATGGAATAATTATTCAAAAATTAAATAAAAACCTCAACAATTCACCACGTAATCCTAAAGAAATGCTCGTGTTAACTTACTTTTGGTACATGTACGGTCAGAACTACTAGTGAACTTTTCGATGAAAATGATGTGGCAGATATAAATTATACAAAGAATATTGAGGTATATCCTGAACTTAAATTTCCTCGGTTATGATATGAAAAGAAGGATTAGGTTGATAACCAAGTTTAATAGACGTATTTACTTACTTACTTTTGAGACTAATTGTACATATTGTTGTTGTTTAGTTTATTTTCAACCGTATCAGTAATCAGTATTTTGATGAATCTGTACTTAAATAGTAGCCTTAGTAGCTTCTGGCACAGTAAACTTACATTCATTGTACATACCAACCTTAACTTGAGACGATTAAAACGTCATGAAAACTAAAATGTTTAGCATTGCTTCCTCAAAATTGTTTTCAACAATAAGCTGCTAAAATGGCTGCACATTTCCGCTCCGCTGCTAAAATTCCCACCGTAGTTTAGACTCATTGGAGTATTACCGAGCTAATTAATCTCGGTTGAATGAAAATGAAGCACCAGTTGTTGACCAGTTTATTCTGAAATATTTCAATTATATCCGGTTCACATTGTTTGCACTGGTTGGAATAAGAAAATTCGCTGCAATTCCGTCCACGAAGATTGTTTTTAGGTGCACCAGAAAATCGAGAACAAAAATAGAGTAGCAGCATTAATGGAAATTTGTTATCCGAGAAGTTTTCCATAATACATTAAGAGTTAAGTAATTTTACCTTCAATAAAGCACGTTATCTTTGATGCTCTCGAGAAAATTAGAAACTCAATTGCACATTAAATAAACGCTGGTTCTGGACTCTTAATTTGAACAACTTCAGACCTAGTCGCTCCTCGACCTTGGCAGAATTATACATAAATTAGTAGAGGGAATTTTCTGGATCGATAGCTGGAAGCAATGGACCACTCCACAAAAACTGTTATTTGCTTTGTGAAATTAAGCTCTCAGTGATGGAAACATATACCTAACAATATATTACACTTTAACTATATTAAATTAACAATTCTTACTACAGGTACAGTCACTTTTGAAACATGTGCAGGTAGAGAAAGGGTATGCAAATTTATACGGAGAGAATCTTTTGCGATATATTAAAGCAACTAAAATTTTGAAAAAATCTCAAATTGTTTGTAACATACTACCATTACCTTACTGTAAGAAGTTTTTAATTTGAGAAAATGGTGTTTATTCAATTTGAATTTTCTGTGAAATGCAGATTTTTTTTTAATTCCGTAAACAATTTTCTATGTATTTTGTACATCCTTCCTCTACCTGATCGTTTTGTATTGTACCTCTTTGGACAGAAAACATGATGGGCAATTTAATAAAGAAAAAAAGAGGTATATTAATTACATTAAATTCGGAGAATATGTAGAAGAAACGTGAATTTCAGGAAATTTAAGAGCACACATTTTCACTTTCGCAATTGACTGTAAATAAACATTGGTGGTATTTTTGGAAAGTACTTTGAGATAGTAGTTGTTTCAGGTGAGTTTGATTTCGCTGAGTTGAGTGAATCAAAAGATTATTGTGCGTCCTAAATTTATTAATCACTCATAAACGATTGAAATTGCTCACCTGCTGTACGATTTTTTGTGTGCCTAGGTGAAATCTATCACCCCATTCATTTTGGACCCCGATAGAGGAAATACCCTATATTGTAGTTGATGATTTAATTCAATTTTAGTTGTTGATGAACATATTGAAACAAACTTATACCTTAGTAAACTATATAAAAATATTAATATAACCACTTTTTTATATCAAAGCTACTTGAGTGCTCGTTTGTATTTGCCCGAAATTAGCAACCAAAAAACACTGTTGTGGCACTCAGCCCAAGACAAGACAGCTCGTTGATTTAAAGACGTATTCTCACACTGTGTTTCCCCCCAAATGTCTCTATTAAAACAATTCCGAACTAGGTCGGTTATTTTGTCTGCTACAACGAAGAAGGCGATATGTGACGCATCCCACTGAATGTTTCCTCTTAGATATCTAGACAATCGCTCCTTATGTCCCCCTCCCCTCGACTCCTCTTCTGTAACGACGCTTCAAGATTTAGCCCGCCCCGCACTTTAGTTCTAATAAGTCATTAACGTGTTAATGTTAATTAAAGTGTTTCAACTTGCAATGGCGTCTACAAGTAGCGGACTCAGTAAAGCTACTAGAAATCAAAATAAGGTTTGGCTTATCGGTCAATTATAATCCAAAAAAAATTTACAGATTTTGAGTATTTATTTAAAATTTAAACCTTCGTAGCGACACCTAAATGTCATTTAAAAAATTCAAAAAAAATATTGAAATAGTTTCTTATGGTATATAATCAAATTACGTGGTGAAATTAAAGAAAAAAATATTTTTCTTAGGAATAAGGACCACCCTAATGTATAGTATATACTGCATTATTACTTATCATTAAAATTTCAAGAAATTTAATCTTTCAACGTTTTGAATATGGTCAAATCTCGTCGTATGATAGGAATATAAATGAGAGCTATTCAGGAAAATATTAAGTACTTAGCTGCAAACATTAACTGCAGCAAAACGCTGCTCTAGTGCAGAAAAGTTTCCTTAGGAAAGCATCTGGGGCTGGACGGGCGCTTTGTAACGATTTTTTTTCCCATAAAGCTCTGAATTTTTCATTCAACTCCAGCAAAAAGTTACAACGAATTCAGCTCGGGTTCCTTCTATAAATCACAAAATTTTGGGCTAACTGTGCCATGGGATTTCCTGAAATGTTTACCAGGAGGGCAGTCATGCGAGAGATTTTATGTACCGTTAAAGTCGATTCAGCAGTTTCAACTGCACTAAAACTATCTTTAAACAAATATAACAATTAGCGACCACAAGGATACCTTCGAGAGGCTAATGTAATCCATTTAGCCAACAACCGAAAGTCGGTCCGGATGGTGGAGCCGAATCCCCTGTTGCGTTACGAAGAGTGATGTGTGCCGTGATTAATGCTACCTGACACGGAACGTTGCGAAAGTCACATAAATTTATCCATCAAATGCGATTTCACGGTGGCAAGGAACCGAGGAGCAGCGATCCCTGGTGACACTCCCTCGAATTCTGAGTACTTTATACCCTCATACTCAAGTTTTTGATCGATCAAAACATTTCGCGAAAGGTGAGATTCACTTGAATCCCCGAGCAAAACATTCTAAAAGTGCTACTTCAGCCCCAGGCCAGATATGTCAGGAGGAGCCTACACATTTAGAATGTCGCGGCAACGTGTCACGTTCCCGTTTTTACGTGCCTGTTAAACACGCATTATGCCTCCCTGCAAAAGCCTAAATAGCTCCGCTGATGCTGAAATTTGTAATAAATTCAGTGATAGGGCGCGCCACGACATTTCGCAGTGCTTTTATTGATTTTTATAAAAATATGCTGCACAACGTCCACTCGGCAGGCGAGTGATGGCAGCTATACGGCGGTGGTGCGAACTTGTTGATAGCACTTGTCGCATTTATCAGAACGTATTCGAATTTACCCCCGCGATAAAATACCTGTTTGCAAACCAATTGAATTTGTTTATGGCGTGACGGCGCTGTTGAGTAGTCTAGCTGGCGCAGATTTATTTTTATAAAAGTCCCTGCTACATGTCTGGAATGTGTTTACGACGTTTACGTTAATGTGCGAGTTCCGGAGGACTGTATTTTCTGGGTTTGAAATTTGTGGAAATAGTAGATATTAGATTTTTACGTGATAACGATTCAATGTTTATATGTTAGGCGGGAATGGCATTGTTCAATGCGTCAACAAAAATTTCTAACACGATTTACAGTTTTGTAAATGATTAATTGCTGGAAGCAACGGAGAACGATTTAGCCTTAAACAATCATATTCACCATTTTGGTTACAATATAACGAACAAGTTTATCCATGGTTGAAAAGTTGTAATGACATGAAAATCTCTCCTGTTGGTTTTATCTGATGATATAAAAATAAATGAATGAATGCAACTGTTCTTGTAATTTCCAATCGAAAGATATTCATTAAAATAATACAATTAATAATTAAAGTTCGAAGAATGATTTTGTCCACCCTCTATGTTTTGACTCCCACGCTGTAGGGCAAGTAACAGTACAAAATCCGGCTGCAAGATTACTACGTTCATCTAGTTTTTAATCAAAATCAAATTTTTACATATATTTATGAATGGGAGAATATATTTTGCCGGGGTGCCTATCAAACTGTGGCCGCTAGTATTTTTAATTAAAATAATGGGTAGGGGACCAGTTTTCGCAATTTTTTTTTCACAAAGCCTTTTTTACCAAAATCCATTTTTCTCACAACCTTTCATTTTTCCCAAAACTTTTTATAATAAAATTTTTTTTCCCAACTTAAAAAATACCTCCTGACAGATGATTTTCCTTTAACAAAATTTTCCTCGGAATTATGGTTTTAGGAAAATAGGTTTCTGGGAAAAATGGATTTTGGGAAAAAAGGCTTTGTGAAAAAAAAATTGTGAAAACTGGTACCCAATCAAAATAATGTCGATTGATTTTTCGGTAAAAATTTCATTCACTTGTTTTTTAAATAAAATATAATGAACTTCACAGCAATATTTGTAAAGAACTGGAAAAGTTATGGGTGCCATTGCGCGCTTGGCCGCAACCTCTTCGCAGCCAGGTGTAAACAGGTGTTATTATACGTTCATTACGTGTATTTATAATTTGTATATCAAATTAAAGCTATTTTTTTTCTGTTTATGATGGAATACGTCTGCCTATGTAAAGTGGATTAGAGTGAAAGAGATCTCGTCAGACGAGGCGATTGTCAGCTATACCAAAGTTAACCTAATATAAAGTTAGGAAGCAGAGGAGAAGTCCGATTGTTTTCCGACTTATATTCTACCGTGCTGGAAATCTTTAAAATAAAAATTGTTGCGGACGATCTTTGTTAATTCGATATGGTTAAATGCCACTGAGCCGAATTGTATTAAGTTTAGCGCGGAAAATAATGGCTGGATTTTAGGTGGTTTTCTAAACCCAACTTGGTTCCTAGGCGACTCAACGCCAATGCAAGTTGAGAGTGTGCTATGTAATTCCATGAACTAATGGATGATTCTGATATTTGCAGTGATGAAAGTGAGAGCAGTGATGAATCAGATTTTGAATAAATAGCACGAAAATGTATTATAGGTTTTATTAATTATTGAATAGTTTTTTCAATGTATTTTTTTTTATTTGTACACCTAAAAGAGTGTCGTTTTTTCTATATGAATATATAATTAATTTGTAACTCATTGTAGAAAACTCAAATAAAATAAAATATTTTTTCAAACATTACCTGCATAATATAATTATCTTTTACATAAATAACCGAGTTGTTTGAGAACACTAGCTTTCGACGCATGCGCAATGGCTTTAAAACTCGTACAGCCAAAGTTAACCTAAAATAAAGTTAGGAATCTCAGGAACAAAACATGCTAAAAACTGCGTTTTGTGTGAGAAAGAAACATAGGTAAATTATTCTTTCTTTGTCATATGCAGTATACCACACATTAAAGTCACAGTTAAATTTTGGATGAGTAAGAAAAACAAAAAGTGCTGCACAAATTGAGAGAATCAGGATTGCCAGGGCAAAATATTCTCGTTTCAGAAACTTTTATATTAGGATGATTAATGTTTTCGTACTTGTATTGAAAAAGTTCAGGAATTTAAATATTTTTACCTCCGGACTCACTGACCTTCATTTTTCCACAACACATTTCCAAGAAACTACTGCTAACTTTGGCTTCTTTTCTCAATGAAAGCTCACATAAGAATGATGATTGATCAATATAATTTTAAGTAAATATTAGGCAACCTTAAAATGTTCAATCAAACTGAGAATAATTGCAAGCAACCATGAGCTGCTCAAATATAATGCTTCTTACAACACAACAATGAGAAATAACAGCAACAACATGGGAAATATCTATTTGATTGCATAAAATAAAAAAGTGCGAAAGTGAAATGAGAATAAAAGCTCTTACTTCGCTCTCAGATCTTGTATTTCAAATATTTGTATGTGTTTCCATCGAATTCTGTTCTTTATAATATTCCGCAGGGCATTTTTTGTTTCTTACAATTTAAAGTTTCTGAGAGCATTTGGTTTTTTGTTTTTTATTAAATATTATCCCTTTCCTTTTCTCCCATTAAGTGCTTAATGAAAAACAATCGGAAATCTCCTCTGCTTCCTAACTTTACATATATTAGGTCAACTTTGGTACAGCTGACAATCGCCATCCTCGTCTGAAGAGCTTTCACTCTAATCCACTTTACATAGGCAGACGTATTCCATCATAAACAGAAAAAAAACAGCTTTAATTTAATATACAAATTATAAATATGTACACGTAATGAACGTATAATAACACCTGTTTACACCTGGCTGCGAAGAGGTTGCGGCCAAGTGCGCAATGGCACCCATAACTTTTCCAGTTCTTTACATATATTGCTGTGAAGTGGATTATATTTTATGTATTTAAAAAACAAGTGAATGAAATTTTTGCCGAAAAATCAATTAATATTATATTATTTTAATTAAAAATACTAGCGGCCACAGTTTGATAGGCACCCTGGCAAAATATATTCCCCCATTCATAAAAATATATAAAAATTAGATTTTGATTAAAAACTAGATGAACGTAGTAATCTTGCAGCAGGATCTTAGCGTATAACAAATTGTTTGCTTAGAATTACAAAACATATTCTTTCATTTATAACTACTTTTTTTGTTGAACGCGGGAAAAAGAATAAATAATAATAATGAGCATTCCTCTTTTAAAACAGTGCAGAGGAAAATTATGCACCTGTCCATTGAATTGTTATATTGACGTATAATTTTGTAATTTGTGGGACGTAAATTTGGAAGTTGAGTTTTCGGGCTTGGCCCCAATTTCACCGCCATCTGGAACAAAGGGATGTCTGGTGTTGTTGATATGATTTGATAAACGAATAAAATAATTAAAGGCCCTTATATTTTAACTTTGGTCATCCCTTTTCCTTGTTTTTGCAAACTCATACTTTTAATTTGGGTGTTTTTTTTTCTCTCTCACTTATCTTTTTTTTTATTATCTACATATCTATTTATATTTTCGGCTCTTTCGACTAGGTATAAGATAATAATCTTGTGTAGGTACTATCTTCCACTAAATAAATTATTTTTAATATTTATTATATTATATTATAATTGATTTTTAAAAAAATTGCCAATTTTCTTTAAAAGTTCTGTATTATCTTGTGCCATCTGTGCGAACATAAGGAAAAAATCGCTTTGATCACGCCAGAAAACACTGAACAACCAGCTTTCTCGGTTTGCGTTTTAAAATCAGCTTTGCTCTCGGTTCCGCTTGCCTTCTACTTTGACATGACTACTCGAATTTGTATGAAAATGTATGTGCATAGTTTTCTCGTGCGAGCTCTCGCACTGATCAGCTTTTAGTTTAGCTCCGCTTCTCGCGCGCACTCTGTTTGCAGCCAGGCTCCACAATATTTACATATATGTACATTCTCAGTATTTCAAAAATGTGTGGAAACGAAGTACTAAAATATTTGAATTCGTCTTGAATTAGGGCGCTCTCCAGAGACACGTTAAAAAATTCCTTGAATACCCTGGTAGCTGTTCCAATTTATTTAACCTACCTCAAAAGGGGTTTATTTTAAAGTTTCATACAACTCGCAATGGCTGCACCTACGAAGCGATCACACTTCTACGTCTCTGCATAAATGATTGAGGAGATGTGCCATTGGGTTGTTGACTGTTTTCTGGGTTGTGTGAGAAGACCTTTGTTTCTCTTAACATGTAGCACGTTGCAGCTGTGTACACATGTTAATAGCACAAGTAGGTTCCTTCCGGCCTAGAAACTTTTGAAGCTACTTTTACTTTGCTACCAATTTTTTGAAGGAATTCAAGCTTTGTTCCGATCTCTTGTAATTAAAACTTCATGGCTCGCGAGACGTATCCGTTCACACGGTTTCCTATATACATATAATCCTTTAGTTACGCCATGAATAATTTCTCCATTGAAGGCTATTGCTTCAGACAGAAACGAATTTTGAGTGCACAAAGTGAATTAGGTGTTTTATCCTAAAGTTACCATAAAGTCTTACAAATAGTTGATTAACGTAAATACGGTCTCTGTCGTTGAACAAGTGCGTCAGAATATTTGTCCAACTAAGTGCATCCAAAACAAACAAAATATGTAGATGGTGTCGGAAGCATCCTCATTCGGAGAAAGTTTCTCGCATTGAGCAATATTTTTAAGTAAAGAATAGCGTAAGAGGAACCAATTCGAAGCTCTATTACTGCAACCTTGCTATTACAATGGAATTTTTGCCTGTCATTCAGGATTTCGTGTCCTCATTCGGTAATAGTTGCAGCAATTTCACTCGATAGGTTTTCATTATGATACAATGGAATTCTTTAAATAGTAACCGCACACTGACCTCAATTAGGCGTCCAGGGCGTATTTCATTTTTGTTGGACGACCAATCGACCAGTTTAACTCAATTTATTCAGAATATTCTTTATATTTTACAAATTAGTTTTTTAATTGTGCATAAATTAATACCAGAAGGTATTCAGATTAATACATAGTAGGGGTATTCACGCTTTGTTGCATTTGATATTGTATTGTTCAAGGTGTTAATTAAGCTGTTAAGAAACAACTATGGAAATATACAATTTTAATTAAGGTCGAATCCCAATGTATCCGCCGATCCAATGCGCTAAGTTGTCAAAGTTAAATTCTTTGGTTGCTGAGAAACTTGACACCACGGAAAGATGGTTTGAATGTTACTTGCAGATCGGATCGGTAAGTTGATCAACTCTCAACTTTTCCGGAATAATACGAAAAACAATCCTCTTGTGACATTATTGGGAGCTCTTTTTTACCTTTTATATTCCCCACATAATTAATAAAGTTCACAAAGTAATTCAAATAGCTTAACAATCCATTTATTTCCATTGTAAACGTCGCTTACTCACATAGTGATTTGTAAAATCTCGGAAGCATTGGGCCTAGTTTCCCCAACGTAACGGTAGGGGAAGGTCGGATCGGAACGGCATGGACACATTGCCATCGGGCCTTTACACCCGATGCAGATTATGCAGTAAGGCTTATTTGCACCAAAGCGCGAATACCCACAACAGTGGCGTAGCGTGGCTTTACCGCCCTCTTATTTAGGTATTTAAATTTAAAAGACTGTAATATACAGTAATTCTAAAGAACTTTTCGGCAAGAACTTCCTTTACCTTGATCTTTGACTTAAAACGAAAATAATTCGGTGAAAAGATTCCACATGCATAAACATGTCATCCATTATAGATCATATTTCCATAGAAGCAAGCTGGGAGCAGTATGAACGAGATTCCATGTGCATTCCGGAGAAGCTAGGTGGAAGCAGTAAAAAAGCTTTTTTACTGCTTCCTCCTGCGGACATGCAATGTTAAAAAGAAATGGAGTGTCCAACGGAAGGGAATGGCATCCCAGGAGTTGCTTCCGTTTACATCTTGGACTGCTTCTTTTCCCGCTGGGAGTCATCATATTTGTGTATTGTACAATATAATAATCACATTTATTACAAAAATTCTAACACGTATGCCACTTACATTGATATGACAGATGTAGAACACTTATGATTATACCTTGACGATCGACAAGATTAAGTTACTAGCGAATTGAATATAAAACGCAAATCGACTTAAAATTACAACTAAAACGACACTGTTAATATTTATATTTTTATTGGAAAATAATATATCTACTTGTTAGAATTTTAAAAAAATATTGCTTTTTATTTTACTAGATTAAAGCTTGATCAACATGTCAGATAGTCAAACACACAATTTTCAATTGTATTTCTATTTAAAAAAAAATTGGCATCTGCTAAAAAAGGCAGGCCTTCCAATATTGCGGAATAAAAGTTATATTTTATGTTATTTATTTATTGCTATTTTACATAGGTACTTTATTATTTAGTGTCTAGAACACCGACGACCGTGTCGTGCCATTCTCAAGAAATTTATTATTTGGATTCCTCCTTATTGGGTCGGATTTTCAAAATTAAAATTAAAATTAGACTTCGTATTTAAAATAAGCGCTCCTAAAATCCCCTATGTTTCCACTTTTACGAAAATAGTATATAAATCTCATTAAAATAATTAGAGCAGCTTTTGAGAGGTGATTTCAAATGAATTTATAATAATGTAAGCAGGAAAACCGTCATTTGCTGCTGACTCAGTTAAACTGCTTTAATAAATAAAAATACAATGAAATGCTCCTATATAACCGACTTCCAAATTAGAAGATAAATGTTCGTTGCTACGCTGTCATAATATTTTTTTTTTAATAATAAGAACTTGGCAAATGTCTGAAAGTGAATATTTCCAAAATTGAGACTCTGACAGGTCAATTTTTATATTAAAAGGACTCCATGATTTTTATCAAAATCGTAGATCCGTTTTCAAGAAAGCCAGTAAATATACATATACCATATAGCATACAATATACATAATGTATGTATCAAGGCGCCCGCTCGAGCTGATGTGTGCTAATATTACAAGAAAATAAGATTTTCTCTGATAAGTGGGATGGAGGAGGAGGATGGCTTAAACGTCAACACGAGAGAGACAGCAAACGGGACGGGAATTATTTAGAATTTTACCCTCCATGTCTTTGAAATCAAATTCTAAGCATTTCCTAATTTATATAACAAAATTGGCCCATTCATGACCAATATTTTCTACCGGATATCTATAATTAATCTCCCCCTGCATACCAACTCCAAAATCAGAAATATAGTTGAAAACAGTGCAACCATTTATTCATAGTTTAACACCATGATGGTTCGATTATAAGTTGAATGCTTCATAAAGCTATCCTCAGGTGCCAGAAATAACGTGGAAGGCAACTATACAATTAAGCTAAAACATACCCGAGTAATCGAGTTCTAAAAATACGGTACACGGTAAAGTCACCTAAATAAATCTAAATCGTAATCCTGTTTGATACATGACTGCCAGAGTCTCCTAAAAGAAAACTTTTTGTATCTTGGGGGAATAAAATTATTGGTCTCACAATGTTTTAATTCTGGAATGTTCCCTTACCCAAAGTGTATTATATTATGCAGGGTCTTCATTTGGGAGCCTTAAAATAAATATATTGAAAAAGCCCCTTCAGTTTTAAATTTCCAGTATTTATTACTCCTTGGAACTACCCTAGTAAACTGATACTGCGGAAATGGGGTGAGAATGAATAAAGGTACAATATATTCATAAAACATTTATCCCAAGTTTAATTGAATACAAAGTTTGGAATGTTTGTCATACGTGTCGATTTTAGGGCCATTTGCTTATACCGTACTCCAACCAAATACGTCAAATTAATATAAAACTGGTGTTGAGCGTCATGAGTAACACGACACGCTCGACCCTTATTCATCCTTGCGAGCAGAATCAACAACGCCGACCATCCCATATTGGCGCGACGATTCGATGGAATACTCCCTTGCACATGATCTGCACATCATCATGCAATCAAGGTGGAGTGCTGTTAATTCTGCACGTCATTAGTATCACGTCCGAGAAGATACGTGCGGCTTCGATCAGTCAGCAATGAAAAGAATTCAAGCGGACAACAATGGGCTGCCGATCGAATCGAATAAAGAGTAAAGGATAAATTATTAATTTATGTCCCTCAAAGATTCCTGCTTCAAGGAGTCCGAAATTTCATCGGATGGTTCAAGCCTAATGATGCAGAAACACCAGTAATGGTGTATAATGGCTCGTCGTGAACGACGGGACCAAGAGGAAAGCTGTATCAAATATAATATTGACTCAAAGTAATTTGTTTTCCCCAGCGCAACACAGGTTTGGGTTTTCTCAAGGGATTTATTGGACCGAAAGAGCCAAATACAGCAGGTCAAATATTGAGGAGTGGAGCAATAAACTTTTCTTTATACCCTGGTCGAAAGTACGTACTTTCGGCTCCGATTTTAAGGCAGAAAGCCTAACATTTATGCTCTGCTTAATCGGAGCCGAAAGTACGTACTTTCGAGCAGGGTATAAAGAAAAATAGTAAACACCACACCGGCAGGAATTTTAACTTTCTGCCCCTGTAGTGTAACATACTATTCTTTTGTAATATAGTGGCGCGGTGCAATAATTTATTGCATGTCTTATACCATGTTCATCTCCCCAAATCTTTAAATTTAAAAAGATTTCAAAGCGTTTCCATATAGTAGTGAGATTACATTTGAATGGTCTTTGTAAAGCCTCCGAAATGTCATAAGTACTCGTAATGATAATTTTTATATGCGCCAGTTGACAAAGTTGCGGAAAAGTTATGGAAAATCAAATTATGAAAAAATCCTTTGGTGTGACCTTTCATTATAACCTTGGTGTGACGTTTTCCGTCCAAATATTCATATTAATAACGTGTATTCTAACGCATTTAAAATGATAGGATTTATGAGAAGAAATTCAACATGTTTTTGTGATCCTATGACACTAAAAACATTATATGTTTCTCTAGAACGATTGCTATTGAAGTATGCTTCCATTATATGGAATGGAATCCATATACGGGTATTCAAACTTCAGGAATTGAATCGTTCCAGAAGGCATTTACTCGTTTCGCGGTTCAAAAACTCCGGTGTCAAGAGATAATGCCATAGATCAAGATGTGTGTTTCTTGGTCTGTATACTCTTGAATCTCGTCGTACAGTATTCTATCCTATGTTAATTCGTGATAGGCTTTGTTTTCATTTTAAAGCGCAGTAGATTGTCACATTGATAAATATTTATGTCCCTGGTTTATGTTTAAGGTCTATACCTCTACTTCATGTCAGTAGTCACAGAACGATTTATGAACGGGATGATCAAATTACTCATTGCTCCCGCCTGTTTAATGGTGTACACAGTTATGTAGGCTTACCGTTGGACAGAGTTGCTTTTAAATCAGTGGCAGAGTTTCAATTGAATTGAAATATTCGAATTTATGGTTTTTAATTGTACATAGATATTATAATAATTATTGAATAGAAGCTTTCTAGTTCCAGTTTTTTGCTCTTTTTAAACGGGATATAGCTGAATTTAAGAAATAATAAAATTAATTGAATTGTAGCCTGTTGGAGTTCCTCTGTAGACTCTTTAAATAAATAAATTTAAAAAAACTCTGACATTGCAATATCCATTAGTATTGTCGTCAAATAGGAATTACCAATAAAAATATATTATAATAGAAAGAAAACCTTTTTGGATGAATTTTTTTACCATTAAATTGTACGCACGCTCATCAAATTCAGGCAAAAAGTACCACTTACAATGATAAAAGAACGTACTAAATTTCATTCAAGTCGGTTTAATACTTTTTCGTATTATTATGTGTTATTAATTCTTTTTAGTAATTTTATGTGTTGTCGTCACGACTGAACTAATCAATTGTTTTTAAAGCCAATTTTTTTTTGCACTCATGAAGATGTCCCATTGAAGAAAATTCAGATTTAACAATTGCAATTTTTTTAATGAGAAAATTTGTACATAATACAAATAGGACACATATGTACATCATAACTGAGGCAATTTTTCACACTAATGTCTCAAAATTTAAATAGCTCATGCTTAGCTTTATCGATTTAAAATAAAAGTCATTGATTTACTTATGTATCTGTACCAGAAGCCAAGAAAGGTCAATTTAAGATTGTGCGTTCATTTTGAACCGATCGGCATTTCTACCCTTCTACTCTCTTCAACTTTGAGTCTCGATTTCACGGGATTCATAAAAACTTTTAATATTTATTCCCTAACTCCACTATGAATAAAGTATGCATTACGGAGGTACAATAGTCTAAAAGTATGTTTTTTCGACTACTTTAGGGAATATTGGTATGCAAATTTCAACAAAACTTTTTCAATCTTCAGATAAAAATATCCCGGAGTACACAAAAATTCATAAAATTCCCAAGTCGTGTGCACTCTCAGTTAGCGAAATCAATTTCTTCATCGTACAATACTTCCTTTCGTCGACCAGCATGTTTTACGTGAAACAACAATATTGGTTCCTTTCGGTGAAGCTTGAAAGTTACTCTATTTTATATTCCTTTCATATTCCATTCACGAATTGTACACGTTGTGGGGAAAATATTAGATTCTCTTTTGAATTCAGACTCCATTCTTAATGTATCGTATACTGTACATTTCTGATTACCTGCCCATTGTAGGTATGTTTGTACTGGAAATCTGGGGTATACACATAAATATTCCGTTTGAGTGCCACAGGCGAAATTACATTAAAACAACCGTTCAGGCAACAAAAAATATTGCCTTGCCATACGCAACGTAATCACCTCGGAGTATAATAAACATTCTGTCGGCGAAACATAAATTAAAAAAAGATAAACAAAAATAAAAATAACTACGAAAAATCGAGGTTCAGCGAAAATGTTTTCATGAGCAAATCAATAGCCATTTATTTCATATTACATTGTATATTCCATTCCACGCTGAACATAAAATCTGTTATCATTTAGCAAGAGTGCGTGGAGGAAACGATCCTGTTCATTCGAAATAAGTTCGGCAGGTATTAATAAGCTGCTTCAATGATCACATTTCATCAACCCTGTAGTGTAGAATAATAAATGAAATCCACATGAAAGCTTCCACAGATGTTGTAACTAGAGGAATGATTAAAAATAGTGCAAGTAGTAATTAATTATAGAACAGCGTCTATTATTATTATTTATTGTGTTAGATGCATAATCTTTGTTGTACTAATTGCTTAGTATTGCCGCAATTATAAGGGCAATTCAAATATTTTAAATGCGTGTTATGCTATTAAAGAAACATCAAGTACCTGTACAGAAGTTACGCACCGGAATAAATCTCCCAAAAACTTAATTTTTTATTTATTCACTTTTCAAAATATTTAACTTTCTATCGGAATATTTCGTTGGTAGTCATATATTTGGAAACAAGAATTTCATCCCGTCTTTTCGAGATGTCCAAAATTAGAAGCAATATTATTCCTTTTCCGGTTTTTTGTGAGAATCTTTGTTTGGTCTCGCACCATTATTCCATTTGTTGACACAAAATGATGATCCACCCATAAATGTTACCTATTTCTTAAGAACTTCGTATGGGTTTTGGTCTTGATCATCGTTTCGCTTTAATTTTTAGAGGGTGTTTCCGTTTGCTCAAGCTCATCATTTGTTGCCAATAAAAGAAGCATGTTTTATACTGTACCGTCTTGTATCGTCATCGTGATCAACAAACCCCTCTTTGACAATTTATTTGTCAAGTTGGAATAAATTTGGCGCCTTCTACGATTTGTAAAGGTATGACATTTGGTAGGACCTTTTTCCGAAATGCTTTTAACGTTGCTCTATTTTTTCCCCTATGGTTGATAAATGCTCTTTAGAACATCCAAAACAGTATATTTCCTCCAGAATCGGTAAATAAAACTGGATTTACGAATGACGAATGGTAAGTAACGAAATGACAAAATTGTATACAGGGGGTAGTTCCGCTTTAAATTAAATACTCAACGATTGTTTATATATTTTATTGAAACAATTGTTGAAGAATTTTTTCCGCGATTTTTACACATACAACTTATTTTGGGAAGCGAAATTATCTATTAAAATAAAATCAATTTACAGTTAATGTTTTCAAAACTATTAATTGAGAGAAACCGACAAAAATATTCGGCTACATATAACTCCTTTAAACGCAAATCAATCAAAAAAGGATTTTTATGCTACATTCAAATCATAAAAGTTAAAAGATGACGTTTACTTTTCAGTTAAATAATAAAAGTCATTACTTTACTTTTATTGTTCAGTCGAATAATGAAAGTTTTTTTTATAAAGTTTATATTTTCGATTTAATAATGAAAGTCATTTGTAAAGCAATTTCCCATTATAGGATAGCATGTATTCAGTAAAGTTCAAGTGGAATAAAACTTTTTTTAAATGTATTAAAATAAGTTCGCCGGCCGACCCATATTCCCTACCCATTCGCCTCGTTGCAATGTGCATCGCGTCGCAGCAAATGTGGATATGTGCGTATGTCAATTTCTTTGGCGCATGCTGTAGTCTAAACGGCTTGATAAATTATCGTAAATGTGGTGTCGTTAGATTCGTTTTAACCGTGGGATAGCGATAGCGTGAGAAAAATAAATATGGGCGCCGCCGGCAGACATTTTTCTTTGTCTTCACAACTCCCAAATGAAAGGGTTTCACGATTAAACTCAGATAAACTATGTGACGTCATTCTAAACCCAATATGGCGAATCACCTCTTTCTTTTAAACCCCCTTGACAGAGTTTAAAATGAAAGAATGTAATGAGCAAAATGTGACAGGCGGGTGGGACCCATTATATTTACTATTTTAACTGGGATGTCGATTGGGTCCCGTCTGCTTTAATTGTAATATTAAAGCTTAAATAAAATTCTTAGTTGGTACCTAACTACTTAAAGTATTGAAATGACCTCGTTTCTTATAGCCGGGTTTTTTGTTTATTTTTTAACAATATTTTTTTAGTGATCGGCTGTAGCCATTTGATGCATGTCCGAAGTAGTCTAAAGAAGTTGGTTTTGTCGCCATTTCTCTATGCTATTGTCAATTGCCCTATGTCGCTTTGGAAAGTTAGAAATCTTCAAAATCTTCTAGAGAGTCCCATTCGAAGTTATGGGCAACACGTACCAGTAGTTAGAACAGTAATTAAAGGAATTTGAAAAGTCAAACGATCTTTGTTAAAGTGAAGTTTATCCATATAAAATTATTTAAAATTATTATAAGTCAAAATATCTACTCCAAATAAATGTACTTTGATCACGTCTGGTGTACCAGCATTAAGGCAGATCCGTTGACAGCATCGCACCATAACTTTACAGTCTTTTTTAATTTTATATTTACATAAATATGTATATCAAACGAGCATGCTTTGTATGATTGCGTTCAAATTCGTCGAGTAGAAGATTTATTTACGTTCCGCGTAAGGAAAATTAAGTAAAGCTGTAATTTTACGCTTAAGCAGTATAAAATTTGTAATTGCCACAAATGCTAATAGTTGAAGTGAAAAAGACTTTTCCATGCAGTTTTTTCTCTGTAATTTGAGCTGATTCCATCCACCCACTTAGCAAAGCCGCATAAATATATGTACGTTCCCGACATATTTGCCCTGTGCATCATTATATCCTCCGACGTCATTTAATTGGACTCTTGTGCGCTCATAAGCTGGAACTTAAATGCCATTAAACACTGTGCTTGTTGACATTTTAGAATGTGTGGAAAATAGCCCATCTTTAGGTCGTTCATCTGCAAATATTGTGTAAGAGGATACTTTCTTTATTTGCCCTTAAATGCGATGCCGTTAATGAGATTACTCTGAGAAACGCTCTGTCATAACTTTTGTGACAATGCCTCTAATTCCAAGTCTGAAGCAAATTCAGTTACGGAATGGGGAATCGAACAGTCCGACCTAATAAGTGAAATTTATCAAACACAAGTAAAATATGCGTGAGAAGGAAATGATCGGTGGAGATTTGTAGCCGGAATCCCAAAACACATCAAGGGGTAAAAATATTCAGGAATCGTCAGATAAATGTTTGAAAGTTAATGGCAGGTAATTTTCTGCTGTCAGGGTAATAAATTCAGTTCTGGCCTTGAAATACTTTGCTGAAAGTTTTCTAGAGAGGTGTGGGGTGGCAGTGATTCATATTTCAGCATAAATCCCAGGGCCAATATTCCATTACTAAAATGCCTGCTCATCACCCAGTTCTCTATATTTCTTCTCGTTAAGTATCTGCCTAAACTCCCCTGCCTCTAAAGGAAAACTTGAAATTGTTGAAGATAATCTGAAAGTAGTTGTCTAACTGCGTTTGTGAAGCAACCATTTCGTTCAAAGCGAAAATACGATTTAAGTACTGTAGGCTTAAACGCAGCTTAAATATGCTTGGTTACATAAGAATTGCAGCTTCGTGGAAATCAGGAGGATAAAGCATGTTCATCCTGGTGAACATAATTTTTCATCAATGCCGTCCTTCAGCCATCTCTGTGATTTGCGGCATATGGCGCTTCATGTACTGCGGCATACCCTTTTCTGCACAACGGAATAGCCTCTTTTGTAAAATTAATAACTTTTATTGAGAGCACTGTGATTTATTTGGATCGTAAACTGAAGGCAAATTTCACGCGCGTACTCTCACCTGATGCCTGTTCAAGTACGTACAAACACTAGCAGCAGCGAATAAATGGCTTTTTTATTGTGCTACCGACGACTGTACTTTAAAAGCAGGGAAATCTGTCACAACGAGCAACCGTTAAAGATAAAGTAAACAAGTATGCGGAGAAAATTCCATTCGATTAAAATGGTCAATATTACAAAAAGGAGGATTTACGTATTTATGATTTTGATGTATATTTGCGTTTTAAACACGTTAATCCGTTCATAAATTTTAATCCTTTTTTCAATGAGTTACAAATAAATACTATTGACTTTTTGTCAACAAACATACTACTAACGTGTTTCAAATGGGCGACTTTGCTTTGCATTCTATATGCACACTTATTATTTCATAGTTGGGTCTAGTCGCAAATCATCGCGACCCGATTCTCAACTATATATAGGCATATGTATGTATGTAACTCAATTAATTTCAATCACCTTGACATTTGATTGGCTAAGTTACGTGTTTTGTTAAAACTGTTAGCCTTTGATTCATTTACCTGGTTTTTATTGCAAAAGCCAGCACAGTACACAGTCTAAAAATTGTTCACATTTTTCTGGTTGAACAATTTTTCTGTGTTTACCGACATTTTGTTTATTTTGTAATACATATTTTTAAAACAATTTTAAAAATATTTTAAAAATTAAGTGGGCCACCTCGTACATACGAGTACAGTGATAGTAATTTCGAAGACATCACGGTGGCCGAATGCTGTACGGCACAAATAATGTTCGAAGGATATCAGACTGCACGAGCAGCAAAGTTATAGCCACAGGTCTTAGATTTATTGTTGCAAAGAAGAATATGCGAGTTTTATGTAGCTCTTATTAAATTATATAAAAATCCAGTTCATATTGCAATTATTCTGTGTGAAAAATCATATAAATTTCTTTATCCTAAAAATGCCACATTAAAGAAATTTGGTAGAGCCACACTTTGAGAAAAATTATATTTTTCTCAAAAAATACAATTGATGTTGAAAACCTCTATCGTTTATCTGATGGCACCACTACTAAAGAGTAAAAAACATAACACAAAAATGTTATCTTTTGTACAAATGGTATGCAAACAATTGATAAAGGGAAAGAATTTTCGAAAAAAAAAATTAAAACTTATATAACTCGAAAACCGTGAGACTCTGCACAATAAGCTAATAAGCTGCCCTATCACTTGTTTTCAGGTTATCCACTATTTACGGCACATAATCGACGTCCAACCAAAGTCTGTTTCACATTTACTTTATTTCAATCCTAAATTCGATTGAATAGATTGGATCGCCAGATACTCCAGTTTTTTCCTCCGCCAACGACGAATAGCAAATGCAATAAAATCGGCGAAATCAGAAAGCAAGCGCCTACTTAAGGGCAACTCTTGCACCACGCCTTTGGCAAGGAACATGACGCGTTTAAGTGCATCCAGGCAGCTTTTCTCTGACCTGAATATAAATGGTACGCCTTTAATGGAGCGTGAACTTAGGTACATGGTGGACTGAAAAGTCGCACACAACTGCAATGAATAGATTAAAGCCCCCATTAGTTCAATATAAGCCAGAATTTTCTCCTTCAACCTCAACTAGCCTAGTTTTCTTCGACATAGCCATCAGTGAAAAACTTTTCATATATTTTAAATTCTTCAGAGAAATCAAAGATTTTGCACCAGACTTTAAAATACTCTCGCAGCCATGGCTCTCGTTATGAGTCATATCTGTAACTTCCAAGCAAAGTGGATTAAATTGGATATACATATGTATATGTTTCTCTATCCGCTCCTATGGGAATTTCCTCCATTATTTGTGTGTCTCTTTGTTCCTAACAAATCCGTCGAACTAAGTAAAATTCAATCGGATCAAGTCACTCGAAAGGTTTGGGAGATTTAATTCAAATTTGTTTTTCTCTTTTTGGTATTATTAAAGACGATCTTTGACTGACTCTTCCTTTCACTTGTTATTCCCAGAAAGACTTTAGGGAATTACTGAGAAAAAGAGACTATCTGGGAGTTTTGATTAATAAAAATAAAATTGAAGTGATTTTGGTAAAGTAAACAAGTCTAACTAGGTCGACTCATCGAGAACAAAGAATTGAAACGGGCACGGGAGTATTTATTCTGTTTATCCTTAATCTAAAATTAATTCGAAGGAGCTTAAGGATATACCCTAGAGGGTGAAAAAAAGAGCACATTTCATGATTTTTTTTGTGTTGTAATTAATGGTGTTTTTTTTATTTGCTCATTTTTCTTTTACCTGAAACATTAATTTAAAATTGTTTGGTGAGAAAATATATGTATATAAATAACGGCTATAGCCCAGATGGTGCTGAAGCCTGCACGGTGGCATACTATACTGGTGGCCATCATTAGTCAACTACAATTCAAAATTAGCACAAAATAATTTTTGATATGAAATTACATTAAATTTGGTGGACCTTATACCCCCTTTTGTCCAAAAAAGTTGAAAATTGACTAAATTACAGGTTGTTGAAAAAATTTCCCGTTTTTGAATTTCCGCCGTTCTGATGAGGGTTGTAAAAGTCAATATTTGTATTTTTTCTGAAAGCAGAAGACTTTCATTTGAGCCTAATTCGATGCTTAAAAGAAGCCACCAGAGTCCAGCGCATTATCCATTCGACCAACCTTCTACTTGACAACCGGGGAAATTTAGAGCTACATAAAGGACATTGTATGAATAGAGCCCGTCTTAAGAAAATTGAAATCGTTGTAAACCGAAAAACATGAATCACGACTAAACCCCGCGACGGAATTGATTGAAATTTTTTTTGCTGTGGATAATTTTTTGTCACAGATCGAACCCTATCGATGATTTGTTTGAATAAGTCTTTGTTGGTTTCTTAAAAACTAAAATACGAAATATAATGATATTTGCTCTCAACTTCGAGGAATAAGGCTTTTGCTGTGCGCACAAAATTTTTTTCGTGGGCGGCTTGATAAGTACATATATTAGGGCAGCATTTACCAAAAGTGGGATTGCCAACGAAAATCTTATTTTGTTTGGCTAAATTAATCGCAAAGTCATATTTATCAACGAGCTAGCAAGTATTTTAATTGACAAACCTTAAATGAATTCCTCTCAATATTCTCAAATAATTCATTCCTCGTTTGTATTAAAAATTAAAATTAAACATCACTAATTTAATTCGCATGCGTAATGCAAGTATAGGTACAGGCGGCGTTTTTTTTGTCCAATTTGGTGAAAAATTTTACTGGGACAGTGTCGCAATAAGAATTAATGCAAGTGGAATATAGCAATGTTTATGACGGCAAGATTTCCCAACGGTTCCGAAGAAAACCATAGCGGAAAAAACAGAAAGAATAAGGAAAAATTCTCCTCCGCTTAGTTTAGAAAATAGTTGAAGTAATATGCAGATAAGATACTTACGCATAAAACATTATAGGTACTGTGTTATCGTTATCAATGAACCGCGCACTGGAAATCTTCAGTCAATGAAATATTTTGGAGAAGACAAATTTCAGTCTATAAGTAGAGGCATATGGGCCGATATTTGGCCCAAGTTAGGATAATTAACAAAACACCTGTAACAAAACAACAAAAGTCCCAAAAGATCCTCCTTGTTCAACAATGCCGCCATCTTGGATTTTCCCTTAGCATTCTTTTAAACGGGATTACTCGTTAAATATGGGTGATATACGAACGCGGTTTGATCAGAAGTAGTTGTATTAATATAAGCTACAGTTTTGTGTGATATAACAAAAGCAATTTAAAATTTAAATAAAATTAATTATAGGGTAAAGTAAAATGTTAAAACAGACTTTCTAGTTCTTTGGAAAAAGTATTTAAATAAAAGTGGGGGAACAAATGTAAACGCATAAGAATAAGAAATCACGATTTTTGTAAACCTAAAATTATGACTTATGTTATTAAGGCGCTGAATGTGCGCAAGCAACCAAGAGCGGGGTGCGGTGCGGAGCGGTAGGGATGGCACCGCCAAAAATCGTATTTAGCGCCGTAATCAATTTTCGCACGTAGAACGGACCTGTTTTATTGAAATTTTAAACATTTTAGTTGTTCCACATATGTACGTAAAAAATTAAAATAGAAGAGTTAAAGTATAAACATAGATAAATTCTTATTTAAGAATGATGTACATAGGAAAAAGGATTGTCCCATCCGTCAACTCGCATTTACATAGCGGTGACTCATAACTATTATTATATATAGTATATATTTGAATCATATATGTATAACAGGAAAATTACCGCTTTTTTCGTCAGTGTCGCTATTGCTGAAAAATTTGTTTTCATGTTAATTTCTAAGATCAATCTAGTAGTAATTAATATAGTCGCCATCCTATTGCTGTGCACACTGTTATTCAACCACAAAAAAAAAATTGAAATTTTTCTAAGAAGAAGTGTTGATAGAAAAAACGGCTCTGGCAAACATTTCTTGTACAAAAGACCTTAAATATAATCGTGAAACCCAGTAACAAAAAGAACTGATATATGCGAATATTACAAGAATATAAGATTTTCTCTGATAAGTGGGTTGGAGGAGGAGGATACATTACACGTCAACACGAGAGAGACAGCAAAAGAAGCCAACGATTCTCTTCAAGACTATCAACAGCCCGCTTTTGCGTATACATGCATACTTGTTACAGAATAAATTCGTAAATTAAAAATGAAGTCACATTTTCCTAGTTATGAATTATTAAGAACGGATTAAAATATTGAGCTAAATCTTCTTCTTTTTCAATGAGCCTTTAAATACATAACTTTTGAAAGCATATTCCATTTTGCTCCACCGCGTATTGAGGTATCATTTTACCTCATGTCCCCAATGTTCAATGTTCTTCTGTTCTAGAGTAAAATTAAAAAGGAATAATGTTCACAATAAGTACACAAATATTTGGTTCTATCACTTGTAGACTACAGTTTCCTCATTGATAAGTTATGAATTAATTCATACAAAAAGGATGTTTTTCGCTGTGCATGCTTATCATTTATGTTAAGTGTTTTTCTATATTTATCGAAGTTTAGATAAGCTCTATGAATTTTTTCGACTAAAAATACTTGCTTCATATGAGGGAGAGTATGTTCAACTGCACGCCGCGCATCTCCAATCGGGCGGTCAATTGTCTGCCGACTCAGTCATCTGAATAGTTCAATTCTGAATAACCATGATATTCTCTTTACATTATACCAACATTTAGTTTAAAAAGTTCATAACTAGGAAAATGGCATTCATTTTAAAACCGTTTACCTTTTAGGATTTTTTCAAGTTTAGCGCACTGTAAAAAATAGTTAAATATTAAAACTTGTATAAAGTTGGTGGTATACATAAGCCCCAGCAAAATGTATTAATTAAAAAGACAATGATAGGCTGAGTACTTCTAGAAAAAATTGACCGCCTAGATTGAATAAAAATTATATTGAGGGAATTGCATTTTACTTGTGAGAAAGAGTTTGAGTACCCATACTCGTAGATACGGCTAATTAATTTCTCATTTTTTAACTGTAACTATAAAGCGACTATTATTTGTGTGCGACCTTGTAAATAAAATATGAACTGACATGAAACGCATTAAAAATTTTTTAAGCGCTTCACAGTGGTCCCACTCGCTCGAAAAGCTGACCAGAAATCGAAAAATCGATTATCGATTTGGTTGTTTAGTTCAACTTAGTTTCACACAGAAGGCCTTGGCTGTGAAAGATATGTGTTAGAACCTAATATCAAGTCGTCAAGAAGTCGTGGAGCTACAACAAAATTACGACTTATTACCACTTTGAATGAAATTTATAATTGTTATTTATTGAGTTTTCTGATAAGAAAAGAAGAATAAATGAAGATAAAACAATTTTTGACAAAATCGGTCGGCCATTTTGTTATTGAAAATTTTGAGGCGTGATTTGGATTCCTTGGCCTCGAAAAGGCCACAAGTAGTGTTTTTTGAACAAGTATGCTCATAATTCAATTTTTGGCCAGTTTTTCAGGACTGTGCGCTGTAACTTTCAAATAGCGTTAATTCTTGTTACATTTACTTTTTTTCGGGGCGGTGGTGGGGCGGTTTCTGATACGTATATTTGCAATTCTAATATGTCAACTCTGCAACTGTTTATACTTGAAATATTAATTTCATATCGTTGCTGACATGTTAGCCACTTCCTAGGAATACAAAGTAGAACAAACAACTTTCCTCTTTCGGGTGGGTGGCAAGATGAAATGCACCCCACTTCTTACTATGTTGCAAGATGCACGTCTGCAAGTCTCTGCATACATTAGTATCAAACTAGAGAAGAAACAAGAAGCAGCTGTGTTTATGAAATTGCCTCCGAAAACATTTTTTTTAATTATAGGACATCTGGCTAAAATCCAATGAAGCGTAAACAATTTAAATATTGAATTTTGTTTATTCAGAACGGAAAATGTGCACTGAAATGTGAAATTCAATAAATTCTGGTTAGTGTGCACTTTAAGCAACACGAAAAGCACTAATTGCTTCACCAGCTATGCTATGCTTGCAATAACCGAGTGGATTAAATTGTTTCATTGTATATCGTTGACTTAAATTCGTACTAAATTCAGTGTCCATTGATTCAACAATGTTTAGAATAAAGAGGTGAAATTGAATTTTTACGCGAGGCAGGAAAATATATTTCTAATTAAATCCAAATAAATTCATCAAAGAAGCATTCCTTTTCACAGGTGACATCGGCAATCCCCAGATACAATTTCATTGCAAGAGTTTTTGTGTAAAATACAATACTTGTGCATCCAGTTGTTTTTCTAACCTAAAAAGTATCAAAGCCCATTTTCCATACAACCTTGGGCCTGGAACTTTTCTCGAGCCTTATTTGATTGAAACTTCGTCGTTAAGTTGGCCATGACAAAAATAATATAATGAAACCTTTAATCTAAAACTTGAGAATTCATAGTTTTGTTTGTTTGTGAACCTCTGGAATCTAACAGACTCAAACGATTTTAATAAATCAGATATCGAAAGATTCACTTCTGCCACGCAAGTGCCACCCAATGAATTTTACAACAGACAATGGCGATTGAAGCACAGTATGTTGTAAAAATGACAAGATCTAATTTTATTTAAAATTGCGCTGCTCGTACTTCAAAATTAGTCGTTTCATATGAACAACAAAATTAGTTGCCTATTTCCATTAAACCAACTTTACCTATAAAGTTGGCGGTTACAAAATCATCACTAAAATTTTTAAAGTTCAGTGGAAAATTATGCCTAATTGAAAAGAGAAAGATATACAAGGTGGTTCCACTTTTTTGATAGCCATTTGACTGTCATAAGCAGTCCATTAGTTTATATGTCAGTGGATCCATTCACAAAAACTCTGGAGTATAGGGGACACGTACAGATTAAAGAATATTATTATATGTATTACAGTTGGCACCCTTATACCAATACAAGTAAGTGTATAGGGAATCCCCTGAACGTGAATTCGACTAACCGCTTTTTATTGCATATTTAATAATATTATAAATATATAATAATATAAACAAATTATTCTTTTTTCACGATTACAGCTATACTTGACGTCACTGGCTCAGATAGACTAACTAATCATTTGCACGTTAAAGTAAAATGCAATAGACGCCATGCTATGTAGTTGGATTTTATGCTTCTTTTTGCCAGAAGACTGGTGGAGTGTTTTATGAAATACATTGGTCAACATCACGCTGTTTTACATACATAGATATTGATGGCTTTGATTTTTTACATGTGAGCAATGTCAGTTTAACACTACAAATTGCATACATTTTATCCTGGAATGTGATTTAAGTTCACTGAGTTTTGGTTGAGGGGTTACGTGTAGGTACTCAGAAAATTGGACAAATCAATTTTTGATTTTACTTTTTCCTCAAAGAGTACATTCCAAGAATATTCTCTGTGAGTTTCAAGTCAATTTGATTGAAAGGTAAGAAGGTTAGATCCGTAACGGTTGCTATTGTCCTTCGGAACACAGATAAAAACAGAACAGGTAGAAACTTTAAATGTGTTTTTCTTAAAACTTCATTTTCAAAGACGGTCACCGCGATATTTGAAAAACCACTCAACAGATCTTAGTGAAATTTTTACAACATATTTTAGATATTAGTTCGTGATCGAAAGATTTCGTATTCCAATCAATTTTTTTTTGTGAAAAGTAAAGAAGACTTTTGTCCTAAAAATGCGTAACTACACTTGTTTAATTTGAAAAATAAGAAAGCTTCAAACAGGCATGAGAAAAATTATTAAAGTAATAATTTTTTGTTGTTGTATTGATTATAGATAAACCATTATTAGTCCAGGCGGGACCTGTTTGGGGTTGGATGTTTCATATACGACCACTAGTTTTCTTTTTAAAACCTCCGAAAGGGCTTGGAATAATAATTTTGATATGCGCGAGTTCAAAAAATTGGGGAAAAGTTGTGAAAAATCGAAATGCAAAAAAATCCAAAAAATATATAATATAATAGTTTTTTTCAACTTTTTTTTCAACTCGAGAACTATTAATTTTAGGGAAAAGTTGAAAATGGAATGAAAATTTCACACTAAAATTTCCCAAAAGATAAGTTAACTTGAAAACTCCAGTATGCATTGTTGTTGTTGCAAAATAATACATCAAAAATATTTTTTTTTTGAATTTTGTTCCAGTATTTCGATTGTACGTACGACCTTGAAAGATGACAGATTATCTCCTACTATTATGAAACAACACACCAATTTCATCGAAATCGATTTTACAGTTTTGCGAATAATAATTTGTTAATAATCTGTTATTGCTAATTTTATAAGTGCTGTCACGACTGAACTCATGTATAGATTTTGCACCCAATTTATTTACGCACTCCTGGAGATGCCAACTATTGCCCCGCGTTAAAACAATTTCCATTTTAACAATTAAAAAATATTTTATATTTTGCGATAATATGAACATAATACTACTTGGACACATACATCGTAACTGAGACAATTTTTCATACTAACGTCTCCTTATTTAGATAGCTCTTGCTTTGCTTTATCGATTTAACCGAAAAATCATCAATTATATGTTCCAGAAACCGAGAAAGGTTGATCAAAGATTGCGCAGTCATTTTGAACCGGTTGCGGCCGAATTTGCGACGATGCTACTCTCTTCAACTTTGAATTTCGATTTCTCGCAATCCAATTTTCGTTTTTTTTAAAAGTTAAGCTTAAAATGAGGGCTTATTCATCCACCATGAGATCCTGCTGTTAAATTCAAGTTATCTAAAACCGGGTGACTATTTTATTTGTTTTTAAGGCAATTTTTGGCGACCATTTTGTAATAATTTCAAGTATTATTTAAATTGTTGCAATTAATATAAAATATTATCGATTGGGATCAGTAGTTCGCATCTCCAAGAGTGCGTTAAAAAAGTTGGCTGCAAAAACTATATATTATTTCAGACGTGACAACACTTATAAAATTAGCAACAACACAGTATTAACAAATTATTATAAGAAAAATTGTCAACGCGATTTCGATGGAATTTGGTGGTTTCATAAAAGTAAGAGGTACTCTGTACCTCAATTTCAAATTCATTCGTATATACAATCTAAATAGTCGGAAACATTTAAGGTGAAAAGAAAGAAACGTCTTAGGGGAGGGTGAGGTGACGATACCACAGTATCGCAACGCCGGGTCACCTTACCCTCCTCTAAGACGTTTCTTTCTTTGCTCCTTAAGCAATCTCGGTGTGAGATATAAAGCAGCAATTTTTCACTCTGCATTTCGCAAGCGATAATTAAAGACTGTGTACGGCGCTCTCTCCACGTACAGGGCGGTTCTGTTTTATCGGGAAATTTTAAAGACTTGAAAAGTTCTTGAATATTTTACAATTTCTTAATTGTTCCTTTCATTTCGACAAACTAGTGTATTATATATTGCTTTAGCCCATGTATTGTGCATTCGCCTTGCAGCACTATCGTACGAAGTTTCCAAGTATATAATCATGGTATTCATGTTAGGCGACCGCAAAGAGTGGAGTGAAGCACTGTGGGGATAGGCTGTAGGTATTTCCACCATAGCAGAGCTTTAAGATTGTTTGGCGCGTTAAGAGTGTTAAGAGAAATATAAATTATATGAAAACGTTTAAAGCCTTATTTTACCTTCTATCAATTAATTTCTTGAAAAAAACTTGGCTTTTTTCTCTTGGTGTCAATTTGCAAATAAGTTACAAGCTTGCATTGTTTCAAACTCATAAAGCATATTGTAACTTTACATTTTTAATTCGCACGTTTTGTTTTAAGATGAAACTTTCTACTTAACATAATATGAAATGCTCTCAATGTGATGTTTATATTTCGATATAACTTCGCTGGTGATTCTTAATCGTATTCTAAACTCAACTCTGTCCCTTTTTTGACACAAAATTATAATGATTATAAAATGAATTCGTATTCTATAAAAGGGGTGTTTATAAATTTTAATAAATATATAACGAAATAATTTGCAAACAAATACAGTAAAGTCGATTGTTTCAACAAAATGTGCGCTAAATGTGTTCACCCAAAAATATAAGATAATAAAAAGTAAACTTATGAGGATTTTTAAATAAACTCTTACTGACAAAATGTGCGCAGTGGCGAAATACGAACATAATTGATTTATACTGGGTGACAGAAAACAATTAGTCGCGCCTAATGAAATTGTTGCAAACGGTACATGTCTGCTTCTGATGCCGAGGTGAAAAGCGTTGATGGTGCGGAATGTTAATGAGGTAGTACATAGTGTTTGCAGTGATGAAGTGTGGGAAAATGGATTATTACCACAAGGACTACGGAAATATTTAAACAAATGTTGTGCTACGTAAGTTTAATTGGATTTATTTATATGCATGATGTTAATCTCTATTAAATCTTAATCATACTTTGCATCGATGCACACAAAATGCTTGTGCTACATACCATATAATTCATGAAATATAAAATTTAATCTTATTAATTTTTTCTCCGCTTTATAAATTCAATATGTCAATATTGTCTGATTTAAATTGGAAAAAGGTTTGTATTATATTATTAGTGGTAGCTGGAATATACATATGTAACAATTCAAACATTGGCGAGTAGTCCTATAGCCTTAACTTGTTATGTAAATTAGGTATAGACGAAGACTGTGAAAGTGTTTTAATTTTTTGTACACACAAATTTGTAAATCTGTAACTGTTGCGAAAGCATATGTCACTAAAATTCAGAATATTGTATTTGTTTTTATATATAGCAATATTAATATAAATATATATATAATATAAAGCAGTTATTCAAAAGATCAATCAAGAAAAATCACCGACCGATGTTGGCAATCCCATATCACTGAAAATAAAACAACAAAAAACACAAGACTACAAAATAAATTTTTTTAACCCTAGGTTCGAATAGACGACGCGGATTTAAGTAAAAGATTGTCTGACCGGTACCATAAAAATATATATATTTGTATATACATAAATATGTATATAATGTGTTCTCTTTCTTTAAAATGAAAAATTAATTGGTTCGTAATATATGTTGTGTAATTAAGGTTTGTGATCTCCAGTGTTAAAGGCTTGCTTATTAAAGCGAATGTCAATCAAATTATTGACATTCTGACACCTGCTATTAATTAGTTCAAAGAAACTATATCTTGTTGGTTATACAAAAGTTTGTGTGTAAAAGAAGCATTATCGTTAGATAATAATACATATGTATATTCACAAAACCCTATCATCTATTTAGCATACATACAGTATCTTCGCTTATCCACATACCATTAATTTTGTGGAAAAGCAAAATTTCTGGAGTGAACTGTTTTCCAAAAAGGTCCATAATTTATCTAGATTAATAAAAAAATAAATATGTAAATTGTTGTGGGAGCGAGCTCTGAGACTGCCCGGCTATTCTGTCTCCTCTGTGGTGTATGGCTGCGTGAGGTTGAAGGCTAGCTTGCGGTAGTGTTGCTTCAAGCCACTCTTAGTCACAGAGACGAACTGCCTGCAACGAATATCTCGCACTTGAAAGGAAAAAAAGTGTAGGGAAGGAGACAGTGGTAGGAGAAACCCCTGTTCCTGCCTCAACCACCCTTTGACCTCCCGCGGCCCATCATTTTGGAAGGTCCCTATAATAATCAAACCTAAAAACCCGAAAGAGGAGGCTAAAAGTGGGAGGAGGGAGCCATCATGAACTTCCCTTTTATGTTAAATCCTCTTACCCTCTTCATATAAGCCATACTTTTACAGTAAAAACCCTATCGGAAGCTTCCTAAAAACAATTCTCAACTACTTAATATGTATATAACTATACTCTTTCTTGAACGCAAAAAAAAAAACTTAGATCTTCCTACTTAGAGTATTTATTTATTTATTTTTATTGTTTATTATTCGCTAATCTATCATTAAAATTAGAGGTGTTTTTTTTAGATAATAGAATAGTCTAAGATGCGGCTACAAGATTACTACGTTCATCAAGTTTTTAATCAAAATCTAATTTTTACATATATTTATGAATGGGGGAATATATTTTGCCGAGATGCCTAACAAAATGTGGCCACTATTATTTTTAATTAAAATAATATTAATTGATTTTTCGGTAAAAATTTCATTCACTTATTTTTTAAACAAAATATAATCCACTTCACAGAAATATTTGTAAAGAACTGGAAAAGTTATGGGTGTATTTGCGCACTTGGCCGCAACCTCTTCGCAGTCAGGTGTAAACAGGTGTTATTTATGTATCAAATTAAAGCTAATTTTTCTCTGTTTATGATGGAATGCTGTTGCCTATGTGAAAGTGGCCGCAAATAGGGGTTGCCAGCTATTAAAGATAGATTAGAGTGAAAGAGAGCTCGCGCACAACACCGCTCGTCAGACAAGGATGGCGATTGCCAGCTGTACCAAAGTCAACCGTAGACAAGGGTTAATCTATTATATATACATATAAAAATGAATTGCTGTGCGTTAGTCTCGCTAAAACTCAAACACAGCTTGACCGATTTCAATAATTTTTTTTTTTTGTTCGCTATAATACAAGGGAGGGTTGAACAAAAAATTCGGGAAACCCCAAAGGAAAAACCGGAAAATCGAAAGAATCGAAATTTCCGTTTTTTGTAGGAAGCGAATTTTCCAACTTCAAGAAATCTTTATGAAAAAAGCAATTGGAGGTTTTTGGGGTCGCAGATCTCGAGCTAGCATTCAAAATTTTGGAATTCAAGATGTCGGATCCAATATGATACCGAAAAATTTAAACTTCAAGGTATTTCACTGAAAATCCGAACTTTTGTTTTTGGTTTGGGTTTTTGGGGTCACTGATTTTGCATCTGCCATCAAAATTTTGAAAATCAAGATGGTGGATCAATATGGCGACCGAAAAGTTAAACTTCAAGGGATTTCCCTGAAAATCCGCACTAGGAAATTTTCGGGATCACTGATTTCGAATCTGCTATTCAAATTTCCAAATATGAGACCACCCTCACCCCGCTGGGAGATATATGAGAGAGGGTGCAATAAGAAGGTGGTGTAAAATGAAGAAAACTAAAATTAATAATACTGTTGGAAAATATCTAAAACATGTGCAAAACGCAAATAGGAAAACGCTGGGTCACATAGGAGAGGCGGTGGTGCAGTAGGGAGGCATTGTTAAATTAAGGAATACAAATTTAATATAATAGTATTCCGGAAAACGCCGGGTCCGTATTTAATAAAAACAAAAAACCAAATTCTCTCAGAAACCTTAAATTGTAAGAAACAATAACTGCCCTGCGGAAAGGAATAAAGGACGGAATGCGAAGAAACACTTACAAATATGTGAAATACAAGATATGAGAGCGAAGTAAGAGATTTCGTTCTCATTTCACTTTCGCGCTTTATAATTTCAACCAATCAGATAGATATTTCCCATGTTGTTGCTGTTATTTCTCATTGTTGTCTTGTAAGAAGCGTGCTATTTGAGCAGCACGTGGTTACTTGCAATTATTCTCAGTTTGGTTGAAGATATTAGGATTGCCTAATGTATACTTAAAATTTTATATTGATCCCGAAAATCCGCCCAAATGTGTCTCGTTTACAATTTTGTGCTTAACATTTTCCGTCACTGCGGATAATTTATCTGCCTCTTTCATAGGACTTGCCGGCCGGGGATCTTTTGAATTGTCTGTACCAAAGTTTGAATCCCGCTAACTAGTGGTATTTCAAACGATGAAATTTCGCTTAGGTACAAGATTTCAAGCAATTTTCCCCAGCAGAGAAACAAATCCAAGCCAATGGACAATTGAATTTTACTTTCAATTTAATTGCTTTCGCTATGCTGGTCGCGGAAAGCTTTCAATGCATTGAGACAGCAGTTGATGAAATGCGTGAGTTTGTGCATAGTTTGATTACCGAGGCGGTAATTATAATTGATCTATGCGAGTTAGGATTTTCTGTGCAATTAGTGGGGCGATTCGCCAAGGGGTTAGTGACATTTTCATTTGGGGGAGATGCAGAGGTGTGCATTATTTATGCTCGCCCTTTCTTTGCGATAATTATCGCTATTTTTTCAGGTGTGTAGAACGCCGGCAATTGCGCAAGGAGTCATGGGTGCCTACATGGTCATGGTCATGTTTTGGAAAAACAGCTTCGTGCTGGCGACATCAAGAGTTAGGGACTTGATTCCTTAACTATTGATATGGGCTGCACGACTATTTAAAGGTGTATCATAACAAAATAAATACGTAAATACAATAGCTCGATGCTCTTGCATCAAAATTATATATTCCTTGTAGGCACTCCGAGAAATAGGTTCAAGCTATTAATGTGGACGAATAAGTATCTTAAAATATAATTCTCTTCCCGAGGATAATTAATTGTTCATCTAGCGGAATACTTCAAAAATGTGGACCGTATCCATACACTTTTCACTCAACGACTCTTCATTGCCTCTTTTTTATCATTATTTTTTATACAGGCATACATACCCATTGTGTTTCTAATATTAATTTTGTTGGAAATTTCAATGTATCATATGTATATTTACAAAGATACTATCTGCTTTAAATTTCATAGGTTATTTTCACAAAAAGATAAAATGCCTTCAGTATTTCAAAGCTTTGTACTTCCTCTTATACATATTTCTAATTATAGGTCAGCAACAGTGACCAATTCTGCTGGTATTTGGTTCGAGATGTTTTCCTGTCTCTTAAAGTTGTCGCTTTTGGTTAAATGAATCTTGGCTTCTCAGTTTTCAACGCAATGTTTGTTCTACTTTAATAGCTGAGTTATTTGACTTACTTGAGCAAGATTAATTTTCAATCATTTTGCATATTATTGGATATTTATACAATAGAAGATTAATTAGCGGAATTTGAATGGTGATGAAATATCTTTATATGTTTGATTTGAACTATTTATTTCTCTGAGAATACGGAAATCTCTAGATGCTCGTCTACCGTTGGTCCTAACAATTTTTTCAACTTTTTACGAAATTTTTTGGGATATGGGTGATTCTACAAAAGTTGGGTAACTTTTAGGGATATTTTGTTTACGATACTTTTTAAATAAAATTCCTACAAATTCGGGTTTATAAGATAGTTAATCTGATGAATAATATTGCCGTGTTCGGGCCAGTCACTTTTTCAAGTAGATTCCGAGATATTTCGATTTTTCTGAATTTGACTGCCAGGGTACTGACATAGTACTGACAAAAAACATAATCTCATAAGATATATGTATGAAACTTATAAAGATTTAGAAGAAATCTCTTAGAACCTAATAATGGCACATATTTTGAGTCTTAATTCACTTAAGTAACTATTAAAGGAAGAAGAAGAACTTGACAGCTGTGAACACTGCGTTTCGAACAATGAGTGAAAGTTTTGATAAAAACCCCGATAATTCGGGGCCCGACTCAGTGGGAGGCCCGTCCGGAGTTGTTGGGGGCTCAAGTGGTGGTGGTGCTGGTGGAGTGCGCGTGCCTGATGTGCCTGGAAGCTGTTCCGGAGGGATGGTCCAGTCGGTCGCTAGGAGCTCCAGCCTGCCGGTGGAATGTCAGCCAACTGCCTCGGAGAGGGAGGACGGACTGTGGAAAACTGCGCGCGGGAGAAGACGAAAGGGCGGCAGTAACAAGCCCGGAACTACACCTGCCGACGTACCTGGCAGGTTGCAGGTACGTGGGTCTGGAGGTGCTCCGCTCTCGATTGGCAAAGTGGCTGTCAAAGCAGTCCAGCCCGTCAGTAAAGGCACCCACCAATCGGGAGCGGCAGGGCCCAGTATTTTGCGTGAGCGAAGGTGCGCGCCTTCGTTGTCGCAAGCTTTCGCCGGCAAAGCTCTTGGTACAGGCCGGGCAAGTAGTGAGCTCCCTGTGCCAAGCAAAAATGCGCGTCGCCGTAGAAATGCGGCGATGCGAAAACACCGGCTTTCGCTCGAAGAGCAGAAAGGGGTGTTTGGGAGTGCTGCAGAACCCCTGGAAAAAGTTGTCAAGGGCTGTTCCGGTACGCCCAAACGCCCACTTTCGCCGGATAAAACTCCACCTGAGGCGAAGCGGGAGGTCAAGCGCTGCAAGGCTGCAGCTAAGGTTGGAGAAGGCGGTTCTGGTGCACCAAGGCCGACTTTTGCCGAGGTCGCTAGCGACCAAAGCATTCGTATGGCTTTTGGTCCCAAAACGGAAGACCTTCTCCTAACCAGCGAACAGGCTGCTTCGCTTAAGGATCTAATCTCAGAAGAGATTTTTAATGTGGAAGGTGATGGGCCCTCGCTTGCTTTCCGGGGTGCAAACTTCGTCGGTAGGGGACGCGATAACCGTGGCTACCTGGCGATAGTTTGCTTAGACGCGGAAACCAAGCGATGGCTTATAGAATTCGCAAAAAGCATGAAAGCGCCGTGGAACGGAGCCGAGATGGTTGCCTGCGAATTCTCTAGAATTCCCAGGCATACCAAAGTCACGCTCTGGATCCCGGAGTGCTGCAATGTTTCTGCAGAACAGCTTCATGCTAGGCTGCAGAAGCAAAACAAAGCGCTAGGGGTTGACAGATGGCGATTGTTCCACATGAAGGACGAGCCCCCAAAGGGAACCCTTCTGCTGTTGGGACTCGACCATCTGTCCCTCGAAACACTGATGGCGCGCGGAGGAAAGGTCTATTATGGGTTCCTTGAGCTCAAGGCGCGCATCAGGGGTAAATCAGATGAAGGCTCTGGGGAGAATGGTGACGACTCGGTGGACTCGGAGTCGGGGGAGGTGACGGCGACCAATGTCGACGTCGCCGCCTCCGGGCCTGAGGCGGCCGTGGAGTGTGCCGTCTCCACAGAGATCTCCGCGGGGCTACCCCCTGTCAAAGATGTTGAAATGAGCGCACTGTAAAATGGGTGACGACTCTTTCAATATCTTACAGATTAACTTGCAACATGGCAAGTCGGCCTCAGCAGAATTATGCAGAGTCCTGGCTATGGGGCACACAAAACTAGCCCTAGTTCAGGAACCCTGGTTGTTCCAAAATCAGGTTCGTGGACTGGGTCTAGGCAATGGCCGTGTGTTTGCGGCAGACGCCGCCTCTAAACCTAGGGCATGTATCTGGATCGCGAACGGTTTAAAGGCGGCGCAAATTCATGAGCACAGCTCCAGAGATCAGGCTACTATTCGAGTAACTCTGAACCTGGCAGGTGGCGCTCAGGATGTTATCATTGTTTCCTCATACCTGCCGTATGACTCTGCTGAACCTCCGCCGAGTTCTGAACTCGTAGAGGTCGTAGATTTCTGCCGCAGGAAAAACCTCCCTATGGTAATCGGCTGCGACGCTAACTCGCACCATACCTGTTGGGGTAGCTCCGATGTAAACAGTAGGGGTCAGTCGCTCCTCGAATACATAATTTCTACGGAGCTGACTGTCCTCAACAACGGCACCGGACCTACTTTCGTAAACTCCATCAGGTGCGAGACGATTGACATTACTTTATGCTCGATCAGTCTCGTCGACTTCATTTCTGATTGGAGAGTTACGGATGACATTCTTACATCCGATCACAGAGCCATCTCGCTGAAGATCTCGGCGGACTGTCCAGCTCCTCCCAGTTTCAGGAACCCCAGGAAAACTAACTGGGACCTTTACAGATCCGCTCTGGGTCTGAGACTGGAGGGATGGTTGCCATTGATCGTTAACGTCAGTGACCTGGATCTGTCGATTAGGGTAATAGAGAGGGCTATTTCCTCTAGTTTCGAAGAGGCATGCCCACTTACCACCCCCAGCTCCAAGGGCAAATGCCCCTGGTGGAATCGCAGGCTTATGTTGCTTAGAAAAGGAGTTAGAAAGCAACATAACCGAGCTAAAAACCTCAACTCTGTACCCGAATGGGAACTCTTCCGAGAGAAACAGAGGGCCTACAAGAAAGAGGTGAAATCTGCCAAGCTACTTTCTTGGAAAAAATTCTGCTCAGACCTTGAAGGGATGAGAGACACCGCGAGAATCCACAAGATTCTCAAAAAAGACAAGGCCGTCCAGCTGGGCTCACTCCAGCTACCCTGTGGTGATTTCATCGATGATGACCCTTCTGTTGCGTCTCATCTGTTGGAAACCCACTTTCCTGGTTGTGAGCCGGTACTAGAAGATAACATAGCGGCTGAACAGCACAATCCGGATGACTCGGACTGGGCTGTCGCCAGGTCTGTTATAGACAGGGATCTTCTTAAATGGGCAGTCTTTTCTTTCTCGCCTTTTAAGAGCCCTGGTAGAGATGGTATCTCCCCGGTCATGCTGCAAGAGGCATTCTCCTTGATTCAGGATCATCTGACCACAATCTTCAGAGCGGTCCTGGCTTTCGGGTATATTCCTTGTAGCTGGCGCATTTCCAGGGTAATATTCATACCAAAACCTGGGAGGTGTAACTACAAGGCTGCCAAATCCTTCCGACCGATTTCACTCACGAGCTTTCTGTTGAAATCGCTGGAGAAGATGCTGGACTCTTTCATTAGGTCGAACAATCTGAAGGCATTCCCGCTGCACGTAGCGCAGCACGCCTATCAGAGAGGGAGATCTACTGATTCGGCCCTCCATCATACAATCTCCTACATTGAAAGGGTTTTTCAAGATAAAGAAGCGGCCCTCGGTGTCTTTTTGGACATCGAGGGAGCGTTCGACAACACCAGCTTCTCTGCAATGGCCTGTGCCTTGCAGGAGCATGGTGTAAACCAAACCGTAACCAGGTGGATTATCAATATGCTGCAAAGCCGTATTGTATCCACTGAGGTAGGTTCCCACACAGCGGTCAGGAGGGTAGGTAGGGGCTGTCCGCAAGGTGGTATTCTGTCTCCTCTCCTGTGGTGCATGGTGGTTGATGGCCTCATCAGGTTACTGGACCGGAGGGGCCACTTCACAGTAGCCTATGCGGATGACATAGTGATACTGTGCAGAGGCAAATTCCTCAGTACTCTCTGTGATCTCCAGCAGCAGGCCTTGCGAATGGTGGAGAGGTGGTGCAGGGACAGGAACTTGTCAGTTAACGCTGACAAGACCTCTGCTCTACTCTTCTCTAATAGAAGGAAGCTGGAGGGTCTCAGACAAATGAGAATATTTGACAGAGAGATCATCTACGCAAAAAGCGTAAAATACCTAGGAGTGATCCTGGACATCAAGCTGGACTGGAAGCTACACCTGGGCTGCAAAACACAAAAGGCCATCTCGACCTTTTGGCAGTGCAGAAGAGCGTTCGGTCGTACTTGGGGCATTAGCCCAAAAATCATCCATTGGATGTATATTGCTGTCATCAGACCGAGTCTCTGTTACGGGGCGTTGGTCTGGTGGGAAAAGACAAATCTAAGCACCATCAAAGGTACATTATCTAAGGTACAAAGATTGGCCTGCTTAGCCATCACAGGGGCAATGAGATCTTCTCCAACTGCAGCTATTGAGTTGGCTCTCTCCCTGGCTCCGCTAGATATCATCGTGCACAAAGAAGCGATGAATTCGGCCCTGCGCCTCGTTCGAAATAATCTCTGGCGACCCAACCATCGGCCGATAGGGCACTCCAAGATCTGGGACAAACTGTTACATACCAACAGTTGCGTCCAAATGATCTCGGATTATGTAACGCCCCATCTCAGCCTATATAAAAGGTATGTTGTGTCCATTCCCTCCAGAACGGAGTGGGATGAGGACTATCTCGGCAACACAGTGCCGGACGCCAGCTCTGCGTGGTTCACGGACGGATCCCTCGCAGAGGGTCTGGCTGGAGTCGGAGTGTACGGTCTGAATGATGACGTGTGCATCTCCCGCTCGCTAGGCAGGTTCGTCTCCGTTTTCCAGGCGGAAGTTCTTGGCATCCTAATCTGTGCACAAGAGATTTTGAAGAGGAAACTGAGTGGGAAAAACATTTTTATTTTCTCCGACAGTCAAGCTGCTCTGAAAGCACTTGACTCGCACTTAGTTTTGTCTAAACTTCTCAGTGAGTGTCGTCACTCGCTTGATCTTATTGCGACCTCTAATCAAGTCTCAATAATCTGGGTCCCTGGCCACTGTAATATAGCAGGTAATGAGACTGCGGACAGGTTGGCGAAAGAAGGGGCCTGCTCTTCCTTCATAGGACCAGAACCCTATGTGGGTGTTGCACCATCTCTCATCAGTCGCTCGATGGAGGATTGGGTCCTCTCGGAGCACAATGAGAGGTGGGCCGCTAGATCGGATTGTAGACAGTCTAAGATGTTCTTGCATCGGGTCGACCTTGGCCTCAGTAGACGTCTACTCAATCTTAGTAGATGCCAGTTGAGCCTAGCAATGGCCATCATTACTGGCCATTGCAGGCTGAACAAGCATCTTCATACTTTACGAATAGCGGATTCGCCGCTTTGCGGATGCGAGTTGGAGGACGAGACTATTGCTCACTTTCTGTGTGCATGTCCGTTCTACAACAGAGCCAGAACCGCTCTATTCGGGAACTACCATGTAGATCCAAACGATCTACATAAACTCACGCTGCCCACCATCTTGAGCTTTGTTAGAAGAACTGGTCGTCTAACGGCTCAATCTGGGCACCGAGATTAACTCAGATGTCGGTCTCTCTTCTCGAGGTTTGTACAATGGACCTTTAGTCTAAGTGCAGGGTTTATCTACCCGCCTCATGACAATCTACATCTACATCTAACTATTAAAAAACTATTAATATGTAATACTGTAAGAAAAAACTATATCCACCTTTAAAACAGCTTTTGAACATTTTTAATAACTTTATATTACTTAACTTATACTACTTTGAGGTAGTTTACCTTAACATTATACATTTTCTAAGTAATCAACATACAATTCAAACAAAAATATGAGTCGTTGACAAAGGCCTGACGCCAACGGACTGACGAAAAAGACATGAATTTGAGGTTATCATTAGAACCAACGTTTGTTTTGATATTTTCGAAGATCAACAAGCTACATTTGAAATAATCAAAGCTCACTATGTATAAATTAGAATATAACACAGGCTTACAAGGAAATAATAACTCACCATAGGACTGACATTTTGACTGGATCCGCACGTATTTACATGACAAACACACCGCTAGCACTGGCACAGTACCTAATGGCGGCCGTAAAATGGCGCGGACCACAGCTAACTTTACTACCAACGGATAAATTTAACACGGATTTGAATTTGAGTCGACAATATTTAGCGGGAAATTCAAATTCGAACAACACACAGCGGACTGACGAATAAAACTGAATACAAAGTTTCTTATTATTTTTACAACAACGGTAACAATATTATATTATAAAAGTTCTGATATACATTGTTAACTACATCATAGATTGTAGTGAAACAGTAAGTTTGCTTGAATTAAAAGTAATATTTAATACACCACCACTTTATTGCGTGGTTTTGGGATTGTGACATGCCAAAGTACTGACGTTTTGAGCATACATTATGGAAATTCACAAACTTGTATTTAAAATGAATATCTGAAATTGAGTGACCAAATAGAGGGTATTTAATTGCTTTAAAATAAAATTAAAAATATATATAATACAAAATATAATAACACATCGTGAGTTCCCCAACTTTTGTAGAATCACCCATATACATAAGAAACTAGTTAGTGCTGTTATCTTAATTAACTCCAAGGCAATAACATCAATTCTGTAATAAGACTTCAGTTACATCAAAGGTGGATTCATTTCAAGTCTTTATTAGTCCTTTGCAATTGCATGGATTAATAAGTTTGCATCAAATTGTGAGCTAAAAAAAGAACCCGGTTATTGATTTTATTATACATACCTACCTACACTACATAACAAAATTAAAAAGTCTCAAATTTTAATTCTACACTCGGTGAAATAAATAGGTCAAATTGAGAACAAAGCGGGTCATTTTGCACATCCTTTCTAATAGGATTTTCCACCCTACAAAATTCCCAAAAATTTGTTGTGGAGGAGGTCTAGTCCTAGATTCTTATTGTTTGATTTGACAATGCTTATTTCTCTCAGTGTACAAACGCAGAAAAACTCAACAATCAAACGGTAAACTGACACATTGGAAATCGATTTCTGCAATTTAATGTAATTAAAATGTCGTGACGATTTGAATTTAAACTTTCCGAAAAATTCTAATTTTGAAGCCATCACTTTATTTTCGCAAAACTGTGATGTATAAGAAACGTAACTTTTCCAGACCCTTAAATTACTCAAATAGCCTCCTAGAAAAACAACACCTTACTAATGAAAGGAAAAAATTCCTTAAACCCGGAGTAGAAAACAAGTACATATTTCCGTGTCATGCCATGTAATTTTATACGAAAACTTTCAGTAAAATGCTGCAATAATTCCAAATTCAAATTTACATAATGCCTGAGATAAAATTAAAATTTCACCCTACCAGCAGTTTTGCTGTTTCTTTATGTCTTAACCCTTTAGCTATTCGCTGACCTTTTTCCATTATCCGTATAAAGCAAAGATTTCCCAAAGAGGGATTTTAATTAAATTTCATTATCGTCTTAATTGCCGGAATCAATCAATTCGTTGTTTTTCATGTTGCCCATATTAAAAAAAATCGTAGTCGTTGTAAACAAAGTTAAGCAAGGCGGAAGACTTCCCAAAAATATAAGAACTTGCCTAAACTCTCTTTGATAAACACATCTTCATTTTTCTTTGTGGAAAAATAGGCTTGAAGATTTAAGTCAGTCTAGATGCCGCAACAGCAGAGAGATAAATTTCTTGAGCCCTTTTTAATTAAATACTTGATTAGAATAAATGACTTCAGATTTTTCAACAATATTTTTTTTTCTTTTCAGGTAAGTGTATCGTCACTCTAGAGGAGGAAATTTCACATAAAAGTTTCACACAATTTACAAGTGGGTGAGACAAATTCTTTAAAGCCAAACTTAAATACAGAGAAAAATGAAATCCATCGACGGGTGTTTTATAATGATTGATTTGAGGAACATTCTTTTCAAGGTTTTTGATGCGTAACTTTGTATTTGGAAAGGCGAGTAACACAATATTCCCATCGGCCATCAATCAACATTTTAAGAAATAAATTTGTGCTACCCTCGAACGATAAGGCCAACACACTGTGGTGTATCACATGGAAAGATGTTTTTACTCCCCCACTGGTTAAATAAGGTTTTGGGAACGTCAGCCGGAAGGAAGACAATTTGCTCATGGGAAAATATCGCTCCTTCAGATCAATATATACACCTTCCATTTGGTTCTTTCTTTCTCTTTTTTAGAAAAAATAGTTCAATAACAATCGCATCACGTTTCTTTTGATCAATCAAATGCGGGCGCTCTTTTTTATTAAAGAATTGAATAGTTTTCCATTTGTCACGGAAGAAAGGGTTTAAAGTATTTTAAAGATAAATATGTAGATACTGTAGTGTGGGCTTTTCGTATAAAATTTGCATTAATTTATTTAACAATGGATATACCGTTTGCCTTTGATGCTATTTCGCTCATTTCTAGAGGTATTTTCTTCCCCTCAATATTTTATAACATTTGCTAAGCACTTTTTTTGACACCTTTAAATCCTAGTATACAGTTTTCAGGAATTTTTTTAGTCTAAGTAAGGAAACGTTCAAGATATGATCCGAAACAATTTTGTACGCAATTTTATTGGAAAGTAATTACAAGTGGAAAATCTAACGCCGGAAAGGTTGCGTAGGCAGATATATTTTTTTAATGATTATCAAACATTTATTTTTTGCATAAGGAGTTACCTAGTTATCTAGTTCTTAGGTTCTTGACCTAAAGTAATATTTTCCTTAGAGATTTTTTTGCTGTTTGGTTTTTCAGCACCCTTTTTTGACAGCTCACGCGTGATTCGTAGCACTTGTCAAAATCCAAGTTATTCAGTTTGCATTGCCATTTCATAATGGAAAGACTTACACCCGAACAATGCTTACAAATTATTGAATTTTATTATCAAAATTCGTACTCTGTGAAAAATGTGTTTCGCGCATTTCGACCATTATCGCCTTACTGAGCAGGCTATTCAAGCCATAGTGGTCAAATTTCGGACTAATTTCACGTTATTGGACATCAAGCTTGGCTGCTGTAGCCAGTGTTGGTAAAGATCGTGATGTGTCCATTCTTCACCGTTCGCAGCAACTGGGATTGTGTTATTCCACTATGGAGAAGATTTAACGCAAAGATCTTGGTTTGAAGGCAATTAAAGTACAACTCGTTCAAGAACTGAAGCCGGGCGATCTGCCACAGCGTCATGTTTTCGGTGAATGGGCCTTGGAAAAGCTGGATGAAGATCCGCTTTATCACCCCAAAATTGTCTTCAGCGATGAAGCACATTTCTGTTTAAAGGATACGTTAATAAACAAAATTGCCGTATTTTGTCCGATGAGCAGCCACAAGTAACACAAGAGCTGCCAATGCACTGTTTGGTGTGGTTTATGGGCTGGTGGAATCATTGGTCCGTACTTTTTCAAAGATGAAGATGAGAAGAACGTTACCTTCAATAGTGCTCGCTATCGTGCAATGACTTCCAACTGTTTATTGCCCAAAACACACGTGCTGAACCTGCTTGACATGTGGTTTCAAAAAGACGGTGCCATGTGCTACACAGCACGCGAAACGATGGACCTATTTCGAAATGAATTTGGTGAGCAATGAGCCATGGAATTGGCCGCCTTTTTGTGGCGGTGCGTCAAATCTCTTATTTATGCCGATAAACCAGCATCGATTCAAGAACTAGAAGTAGTCGTCGCCAACGATGAAATAATCTTTAAAAAGTAAATGGCAAGGATTGATTTTTAATCTCCGATAAAATTAGAAACCAAACGCTTAAAAAATCACACTTTCTATACATAGATTAGAGCCCGTGATAGTGATTTTGAATGTATCGAACACACTTTTTATTTATAATAAAATTAAATGGTAGCATACTAGATAATATCAAACCGGTGGCAAAATTTGGAAAATCCTGTGCAGGGTGTCCTAATTAAGCTAAATAAAAGCAAAAAATTGGTAAGTCCAGAATGTATCGAGAACAGTCACCAGTTTTAGGGTTCCGTACCCGAATGGTGCCGTACAGGACACTATTCCTAAGCCTCCGCACTCCGTCCGTCCGTCCGTATGTCTGTGAGCGGGCTGTATCTCACGAACCGTAAAATGTAGAGAGTTGAAATGTTCACAGAGTGTGTATTTCTATTGCCGCTATAACAACAAATAATGAAAAACCAAGACTGCAAATTTCAAAATTGCCGCCATGCAAATAAGAAAAAAAATTCCGATTATGTTATAGCGCCTCTCTTGATTCTTTTACAAAAGTATTTAAAATGTACATGATGTAGGTACATCAATGATCGAACCCCATCTCAGAAAAAAAATAAATAAAATTTCACAAAAAAAAACTTTACTAAAACAATTACGTACGTACGGGTTTTAGAAGTAATTAATGATTTTGAATTTGAAAAGGATTCATTTTATTTTTGTTCAGAAAATTTGTTATAAGAATCATTTTCTGTGCTCTCTATATAAATTTCTGCCGATTTACTTAGACAGAATGGGGAAAAGACTTGGACTCTGGTGTCAAGAGACGCGAGTTCGAAACCGGTATATAAAAAACTTTTAACGATTTTTGATTCACAATTCGGTAGCTAGAATATACCATTAACAATATGTATTGTCACAACATATGTTAGTGAAATTGCGAAAATGGTTTACAGTTCGGTTTAAGGGTTCTTTCCAAAGGCATGACCTCAGTTAAAAGCATTTTAAGAAAGTTTCAGTTTATTTCCTTATACAATTGTCATTTAAAGAGTCGCAAATTAGCGGATAACAGCTTTGCAGAAATTGGGAGGAGAGGGTCAGACTCCTAAACCCCTCTAGCCTGCTTACGCACCTGTCATACATATAATAAATCCCAGATATCCTTCTTATATTATTTCGCTAAGGGTCGATATCAGTGTGTTGCCCAAAATAAGGACACATTACACAAAACACCATATATGGCACACTTTTGGAGTCCTCAGAATACCGACCTTCACCGAAACGTGTAAAACTCACATTACATCGCTCCACAATTAAATAAAACTGAACTGAGTTATAAATATATGTACAATTGTGCCAGAGATAATTTCCGGGAGTCAGGCTTTTACGCACGAATCGGTAGTGAAGAAGGGAGGGGGTTTTGGGGGTCGCTGATTTCGAATCGGCTATCGAAACTTCAAAATTCAAGATGGCGGATCCAATATGACGACCGAAAATGTTAAACTTCAAGGGATTGCTCTGAAAATCTCCTTTAATGGTTGTTCAGGGCGCGCATCTGCCATCGAAAGTTCCAAATTCAAAACGGCGGATCCAATATGGCGACCGAAAAAGATAACTTCAAGGAATTGCCCTGAAACTCCGCACAGTAAAGTTTCCGGGCGCTTGTTTCGAATCAGCCATCAAAATTTCCAAATTCAAGACGGCGAATCCAATATGGCGATTGAAAAACTTAAACTTCACCAGCTACCGCGCCTCCGACCGATCGCACGGGTCAATTAGAATTCTATAATTCGACAAAAAAAAACTGATGTTCAAAAATATTAAATTTTTTAAAGAACACAAGTGTTAATAGGGAAAACAAGGCTCTGGCAAAAGTTTCATGTAAAAGATACCTTAAATATTAGGTATGAGAAAAAGTAAGCTCCGTTCTTTGGGTAAAAACAAATCTTTATTTATTAAATATATCTTTTTTCAACATCATTGAAAGTATGCTCCATCCACCATCCAACTTAAAGCCGTCGGTGTAAGCAAACTGGGTTTTCCACCCACTCCCTCTAGAGGGGATGGAAGTTGCTGATTTATTATAAAAATGGGGTTTGGGGTGACGTAGTCTATTTCCGCTGACACTTCCAATATTTTTGAGTGTCTATAGTCGATACGCAGCCATTTCTGCGTAGCGTTGAGCCTGATGGCGCTAAATATTGCACAATGTTTGCTGTCTAGTCTTTGAAACTTCTTCAATCATTTTATGTATGTGACCTGTTCTATCGGCCACCAAACTAACATTCCATGGACTAGAAGAGGTCGTATACCCGTGTGTAGATCCAATGGACCACCCTCGGTACCAATCCCCACTTCTTGCCGATGGATTTCTTACAAGAGTGAAGTGTCGCAAAGACTTTTTGTGATCTCTATATTAGATTGGGCTTCCAAGAGAGTTTCCTGTCGAATCTAATACCCAGGTACTTTACTTGAGCAGAAAGTTTCAAGCGTACCTCGTTGAGAGTCGGAGTGTTTAAAGTTGGGATATTGCGTTTCATAGTAAAAAGCATCAGTTCTGTTTTATTCGGGTTTACGGACAGTCCACAACCAATACACCAGGAAGCCATTTATGTTATTGCTTGTTGCAGCAATTCGGAAGTAGCCCAAATATTTGCCTACAACCGCTAAAACAACGTCGCCAGTATAGTGACTGTGAATTGTCTGGAGCAGTCCAGCTCCTTGAGAAGAAGACCGTTTAGGACTAGGCTCCACATAAGCGGTAAAATAACGCACCCTTGCGGGGTGCTTCTTATGTACCTCGTATGGAGAAATATTATGGTAATGATGTATCATATATTGAACATTTTCTGGTGGTCAGGTGAGACATCCTATATTATTTTTAACATATTTGTGTTTAGTAGTGTCATATTTGTGTATAAGCAAAATTTCAGATTGCTCAATCGCATTATATTCGTGCCTGAATGGGCTAAAAAAAATTAATTTTGACAAAATGACGGCTGTTCCAATGGAAAACGCGATTTCTCGAGGTCTAATTTTGTTTATATTCTTCAGTAAAAAAATGTTCATTTAAAAAGCCTTTCTTTCACTAACAAGCTCTTGATACACAGAATAAGTGCGAGATTTTCGAAAAATGTAATTTCGAAAAAAAAACGCGTTTGAAGATTGCGGCTCGTTAACTTTTTTACTAAGTGGTCCCTACGTTCAAACTTGCATAGCTTTGTCAGTTTTCCTCGGACTGACGTGACACTTTCAGAAAACATTCTTGGAACAGAATATTTCGCCGATATGTGCAAACCCAAAACCGATTTTTCGAACGTGACGTTTTTCATTTCTGACTAGGCACGCCCCCTAGAAAACTCTTTTGAAACTAATACGTACCTCGTAATGAATGTATAGTAGGAGTTGTTATGTATCAGCTGATACCTGGTCTGATTAATGTACGACAATACATACATACGTTGAATAACCAACCTTTCTTTTGTCAATGATCAAGAAAATGAGAATGGAAATTAAGAATCAGAATAGCAGTGATTTAAAATTGAGTTTTCCATCCAATTGGATCCGCCACCATGAATTACCGAATTTTAAAATCTCAATGACAAATTAGAACTCAGCAATCCTGAATTTCTAGGTACTCATTTGTATTGAAATGTCTGGTAATCGAATTTATTCGGGTAGCATGTTCAAAGCGAACTAAATACTATATTAGAAGAGGAAGGCTACATTTGTGTGTTGAAGTAGAACATTATTATTCCCAGATCCGTCGTACTTTCGATTTTGTTACGAATCTTGAAAATCGGGGTATACGATCCGAACGTGCGCATCGTAATTCGAAATTTTCTATGAATTCTGAAAACGGTATGCCATGTTCCGAATGAATCGAAAGTTTGTTACTTATTGTTACTAATTTAAATACCATTCGGAACTTGTACGCTCTTTGGGTAAAACACAAGAATAAGCATTTATTTCAGGATTCATAAACTATTATTTATAAACGACGAATAAAACCCGAAACTAAACTCTTCTTCATTACATGTACCCTCTGAAAAGCCCGGCGCTATTGCGCAAGTATTTTCGAGATCTCGAGGGAAGAAATTACCACGTTCTGGGGGAATTTACGAAAGGTTCGCAACTTATCGAGCCACCGTTTTAAGTTTTAAGCAATGCGTATATAACGCTTCGTACAAGTTCTTACTCCAATTCACTAAACTATCCTTGCGATTTTCACAAATTACATGCATTCCCAATTAGTTTGACATTAAACAGCTGATTTCGAATTGATTTTCATATGCCCAGCGTTAACAGTAATTCCGTTCAGATCGTATGATGCCCTTTGTTTCGTATTCGTAACATATGTAGGTTGCTCTTCATTGAATTGTTACGACGGCCTAATTTATTAACTTAGACTAAAACATGAAAATTATGGAGAGAGGTTTTTAGGAACCGGAAAAACACAAACGGACGAACAGATTATTATAGTACCTATCGCGAATCCTGGTCGTTCGTATTAACGTTATTTGTTCTCGGCACAAATCTATATAATATCTACGTAATATTTATCTAACAACACATATTTGGTCTGCGTCTGCGTAGGATCCTGTATCACTATTATGCCTAGCATTTAGTGACTAAGTAAACTTGGCTTATCGGCAAAATGATTTATTTCCACTACAAATAGGCTAGACGGCGAGGAGTTTTGGGTGTATTTTTGGGCACAGGCGAGATTATTGTTGGAATCGCTTCGTTTTAGGGTGTAGTTCAACCCCCTAAGTTTGCTTACAAATTGTTGGTGGGCTTGATTTTATAATTAACTATTAGTGACGAAAATAGTGTTTTTTTCTCTATTTCCTTTAATATCTCCGTTGCTCATGACTTTTAGTATAGCATATGCATTAAGAAAGTTGTTCCTTATGAAATTTCCGAAAAAATGAGCACTGACAGAGGTCGCTAAGTGCAATTGTTAACTTGCAAATAGCCCCGAAAGTTAAAACTCACGTTTTTTTCACTATTTTTTTACTGAAAAATTACCGCACATAGATGGCTTAAAATTCTCAAAAATGATGTCTATGTTGGCCCAAACATGCATAAATAATTTTAGCGTTATCGGTCAATTACTTCTCGAGTAATTAACGATCACTTTTTTTTTTTCTTTAATTGCAATTTGCGCCATTTTTTTCACAAACGGGTTTCGCTGGTCGGACCAAGCCAGAAAAATCACAAATCTATTCAACTTTAGTATTCCGTTGGAATTTTAGGAAAAAAATAATTCTAACCGATTTTATACATACAGTTTCTATTGCTATTTATCAAGCAAAATATTTCCGATATATTGATTACTGGCTTCTGCATAGCTGTAAATGTTTAAAAAAAATAATTATGCACTGATTCTTGTAACATTATAAGTTGCTAACACTAACTTTTTTAAATGTCCAAGTACCTCGCCGTCTAGCCTAAAATGAGAAATTCTTTGCGGTAAGAAATAAACATGCATACATATGTATGGCAAATGTTGCCACAATTGTGTTGCTGTATGTTAATTTCAGTATTAAACACGTTTAGTTTTCCTTCGAGAGGTCAAAGTCTCATTCCCTGCTGTATAGAATTTGCCTGAAGTCTAGCAGGCTGTATTAGGAGTGACATTACATGAGCTCATAAGTAACAGCAAATGCATATACGTAAGTATGTAACTTAAAATCAGTTAACCTTTTCTCAATTAATTAGAACAAGACCTTATTATCAAACGGTGGGCGCCTGGTGTGCTAATCGTAACCCATGAAATTATCGTGAAGTGAATTCAGATCTAATTTGGTGCATTGGTGGGAATAGAGCCAAGAGCAGTATGGTCGCTCCCCACCAACTCACGTCAATTATTCACAAAGTAGCGAAATCTTGTTGCGTAAATAATATAAGGGACATGGTCAGGGACGAGGAAATTTCGTGCGGAGTCCTAGGGGTATTATGCATTAATTATATGTATATAGTCTACCTACCGTTAGGATGGCAACAGATAATGGGTGTTCCCCTAACAGTTAGATTGAGATACTTGTGAGATGCATGAGAGTAAAGACCAGAAATCCCCTGATTATAATAAAGGCTCATAAGGATTCCTCAAGTAGCTCCTTTGTTAAGCTCTTGTCCATTGTACTGCTCTGATTTATAATTAGCAATTTGTACCAGACAGTAATGAGGAGCAGCAGCTGTAAGTAGATTAATTAAATGCAGTATGGAACTACTCTATACCCAAAGGCAAATGTAGTAAGCTCCTTTAGCCCATTTATCTCAATAAGAATCAGTTACAAAGCCCAATCAGCGATTAATTAGGAATTTTTGGATAACAATATTTCAACATTGTCGAAAAACTAATTTCAGGACCTTTTCCTAAATAGTTACTCCAGGTGACACCTGTGTTGTCCGAAGAATTTGGAAAAGGTCTTAAAGATTGCTTACCTGTCATAATAAATATTGTGAAATTAATGGGGGGCAAAAGCAATTAATCTTTACCCCTTGATGTCGTCGCCCCTGATCGTAAAAGAAATCTTCTCTGCAAGTGGTTTGATTCTGAATTTTACAGTAGGTACCATACACTAAAGATGTCCTTATGGCGTCGATAACATCCTTCAAGAATCACGAAAAGGAATCCAATTTAAATTTTTAAGGGCTGCATTTCTGTCAGACAATTCAATTTATTCAGATTATGGAAACACTTGCCGTGACAGCGTCTAAGAGCTGGTTTAAGATTTTGGTGATATGCCGCCCTCAACACAAATTCGTCTCATGTATAATTGCATTCGAAACGAACTTGAGCTTGCCAGAGGGTAGTTGAGTCTGATAACGATGTTTTTAGCAATTTATTCCATCTGCTCAACATTAGGGATGGAAAACGATTTAATTTGGGTTTTTTGCGCTTTTCCTGTAAACAATATCTTACATGCTAATTGAGTTGAAGAAAAGGAAGTCTTTACCAGATGTTCTGTTACGAGCGATATAATGCGATGACATTCATATTCTTCAGGCAACTTTTTCTTGAAATCTATTTTCTTTCGGCTAAAAAAATAAAAACTTTTTGTGCGTTTCACTTCATTTTCATTTGCTCTTTGTAGGGAATTATGGTAATCGTTTGAAATGAACTCGCAGCAGTTGAAACATGTGGCCAAGCTGATTTATTTGCACTCGGAAAAAAAATTATTACCTACATTCTCTACTTCCTCCTATATCCAACAAATATTTAGAAGAAAAATCACCAGGGCGATAAATGGATAATTTGTTACAGTTAACATCATAGGCATATTTAAGCAATAAAATATATTAAAATAGCTTTTTTGTTGTAAAGATGTTTTAACTGCGATACTACAAAATCGAATTACCAAAAATATATAATAGGAACATGAATTGCCCATAATTCTTCTAGAAGAAGAGAGGGCGGTTGCACCTTAAAAGGGATTTCACTTCGTTCTTTCTTCAGAAGTGAATGGGATGAAAAGCAACAGTTTTTCTTCATTCTTTCCCATAGGAAAAAGTGATGGGAATTCGTATGGCGAATACGATAAGAATGAAGAAGGATGTGTTCTTCTTAATTTCTTCTTGAAGAAAATGGGATGATAACATAGAACAACCGTTTCTCCTAATAATCTTCCATAGGAAACAGCTAAGAGAACCTTTTTTAGTTCTATCAACTAATTTAATAACTCTCATACAGGAACCATGGGTGTGCAGAAAACGCTATCACGATAGAAGTGACAACTCCCCAACTCAATCGAAGCCATGATGTTAAGGCAATACTGTAGCCAAAACGTCGCCGCGTCAAAGTATCATACAAAAAATCGGGGGTCAGGTGCGAAACAATTATGGTCTTTGCTTATCTGCCTACCTCCTGCTTGGGAGTTATGGGAAATTGTACGATAAGCTGAATCCAATAACTTAGGGCTGATCATCGGCTGCGACGCCAATGCGCCCTCTATGGGGAAGCAGTAAGTGCAACTCCCGTGTGGAGAAGCTATTGGATTTTTTTCTGGCGTACGACCTCGTGGTGAAAAACGTGGGCAAAGACCCAACCTTCATCACGAGGAGGCGGCAGGAAGTAATAGACTTGACACTATCCAATAGGAAAGCAGAAAGTCTGATTACCGAGTGGCGCGTTCTTAGAGAGGAATCTCTTTCGGACCACAGATACCTAGAGTTCCAGCTAGCTGGAGAGTCAAACTCGATACCGGCGGGCCGGAATCCTAGAAAGACTGACTGTGGTAGTACAAGCGGGTACTGAAGAATAAGCCAACCCCAGTGTCTAAATTGTACTCGAGGATGGAAATTGAGGATGAGACAAGGAAACTAGTCGGACCTTGATTGACTCCTTCGAGTCAGCTTGTCCGGTCAGGAAGAGCAGATGTGGCAATAATGTTCCGTGGTGGAACAATAAGTTACAAAGGCTTAGAAAAGAAACCAGGAAGCTTCTAAATAGAGCATTAAAAACTCAAAAAGAAGATGACTGCCGAGTCTATCGCACTTCGCAACAAAACTATAAGAAAGAGATTAGATTTTCTAAACTCGAGTCTTATAGGAAATACTGCGAAGAGCTAGAAGGGATGAAGGAGACATCACGGCTGCATAAGATATTCCCTCAGCCAAGCTCCATTCAAAAGTCTGATGATAGCTACACGGAGTCCAGACAGGAGGAGTTCGAAATTTTATTTGAAACACACTTCCCCGGTAGCAGAAATACCCTATCAGACGTAGGCCCAGCTGATGATCACTCGTTGAACATCACTAGGCATGACAGATATGTAACATCCAGGGTTGTCACGGAGGAGAGGAGAGAGTTCGCTTTATCCTCCTTTGAAAATTACAAAGCTCTCGGCCTTGATGGTATATATCCTGCAATGCTGAAGGTTGGAGGTAGGGACCTGGTGCAATCCCTGAAAGAAATATTTAGGGCCTGCATAACTTGGGGATACATACCGACCGTCTGGTGAAAGGTTAGAGTTTTTTTCATTCCCAAACCAGGGAAGGACGACTACACTCTAGGCAAAGGTTTCAGTCCCATCCGTCTAACCTCTTTTCTTCTGAAATGTCTGACACGCCTGGTTGAAAAGTACATTAGGGGAGGGGTGTTGAGAAGGTGTCCGCTCAGTGTTCGTCAGCACGCTTACCAGAGTGGCAATTCCTGCGAATCAGCACTACACGATTTAGTTCGAAGAATCGAGAGTGCGATGGAGCAGGTTGCTTTTGCTCTGGGCGTGTTCGTCGATATTGAGGGGGCCTTTGACAATGCTACTTTCTCTTCCCAGTGTATCGCAGCCAAAGCGCATGGCGTGGACAACGTACTTGTACGTTGGATACACTCCATGCTGGCTCAGAGACTACTAATCGCGGACGGTGCGGACGATACCAGGGCTGAGGTAGGCAGAGGATGCCTCCAAGGAGGCGTACTGTCGCCTCTGCTCTGGTGCTTTCTAGTAGACACGCTGTTGGATCAGTTACAGACTCACACGGTACACGCGCAGGCCTATGCCGATGACGCGTGTGCACTAGTTTGTGGATACTCACTAAAGATAATTTGCCATAAAGTGTAAAGGACTTTGGATAGTATCCAGAACTGGTGCGAGAAGCACGGGTTATCATTGAACCCTAGTAAAACGACGCTAATATTGTTTACTAGGAAAAGAAAACTGAATAACTTTAAACTTCCAATATTAAAGGGTGTCACAATCCAAATTTCCACTGAGGTTAAGTATCTGGCAGTAATCCTTGACAGCAAGCTCACGTGGAGATCACATGTCGCAAAAAATCCACCCGAGCATTAAATGCCTTTTGGCAATGCAGATGGGCCTTTGGGAAGACATGGGGTCTGAGACCAACGGTGGTCTACTGGCTATAGACCGCCGTTATTAGACCCACTATAACTTATGCGTCTGTGGTCTGGTGGATCAGAACAGGATTCTAAACAGACTACAGAGGGAGGTATGTGTAGGGATCACTAGGGCCTTCAGCTCTACGCCTACTGCAGCTCTTAACGCAATGCTCAACTTGCGACCACTGGACATCATTACCCAGGAAGAAGCAATGAAGGCAGTGTGACAGAAACGGTCATGGTGATCTATCACGAAGGCTCCAAGAAAACTGTGACTCGTACAGTATGCCAATGGATGATATTCCACCGGTAACACTGTTCGATAGGGGATATCACGTTGAAATCCCGAATAGAGAGGACTAGAAAAACCCACATCATCTACTAGAGAGTTTTTCCAATGCCTTCTATACACACGGCTCGAAAACCTCTACCGGTACGGGCGCTGGATGGCGTTTGAGCAACGAAATCAAACACTCATATCCTCTCGGAGATTTTGCGTCGGTTTTCCAAGCGGAAATTATCGCTATTCTTAGAGCGACAAACTGGATAATTGATCAGAGATGGCGTGAAAGGAAGATTCGTATGACAGCAAAGCTGCGCTCGCAGCACTACGAAATCCTATCAACCGCTCGAAAATTGTCCTGGAATGTAAGAAACGACTGGAGTCGGTAGCTTGCTACAATGCAGTCTCTCTTATATGGGTTCCTAGTCATGCATCGAGGGTAACGAAAACTGTGATAGCCTAGCAAAGGAAGGCCAGTGGACCGGAACCAGAGATTGGTGTAAGCTCTGCAATAGTGAAAAACTGGATAGCTCGGCACATGGAGAAAATCCATGCGCAGAGATGGTCCGTGTTACAAACTTGTAGACACACCAAACTCTTTATATTTAGAACGTCCCGATAAGTGCACTGCAGAAACTCTACTGAAATTGACCAGGAAAGAATGCAGGAATCTTGTAGGGATTGTAACAGGGCATAATCGTCAATGACCCGACATACGCGTCGTGCGGAGAGGTTGAGGATTGCGCAGAACACTTTCTCTGCGATTATCCAACGTTCTCCCAAGCGCGGCGCACTGTATTCGGTGCTGACATAATGAGGATGGAAGATATCAGTCCTCGACCCCTATCCGAAGATCTTCAGTTCATCAGAACAACGAAGAAGTTCGGCTAGGGTGGGGGCAGAGTACAATGGACTGTTTGTCTGAGTGTTCAGGGCTTCGCTCCTCCCCTTTCTTACTAATCAAAATTACAAAACAAATTTAATTAGTAAGGCTGAATATCAATGAAAATGTTAGTTGATATTTCCAATCGTTTCTTTCAGAATTTAAGGTGTGCTTGAAGTACGACACGACGACGCAGTGAAAAGTGATTGTTTATTCCTTTAAGGGGTTATATACAAAGTTGGGGCTCGAAAAATCGAAATTTTTTTTTTTGCATATTCTGGAAGTACATACTTTCGAAAATATCTGTGCAAAATTTCATCCAGATCGGATCACTGGTTTTTAAATTACAGCCGTTTGCAGCGCGCTGGTCCTATCCATAGGCACTTGGCGCGCGGCTTTACAAAACTTTAAACGCGATTATCTCGGGATGCGTTTTTTTCAAAAGTACTGTTGCGGTGATCATGATATCTCAAAAACTTTTCAACAGATTCTCAAAATTCTTTTTTTCAAATATTCGTATTTAAGATCTCGTGTACTTGTTCGATTCATTTTTCATCCGGAAATTTTTAATTTCTTGCAATACTTTTTTTAAAATTTTTATCAACAAAAAAATCGATTTTTTCTGTCAACGTGGTTTTTTTATTAAAAAAAAAAAATTTTTTGGGAAACCAATTCGAACAAGTACACCAGAATACATTTTTCTTGAATAATTTTTTTACTTTTTTGATTTCAGTTAAGCGGTTCGCCTTGGGGCTTGATCACCGCAAGCCTCTGCAAAAAAAAAGCGCTCCGGGGGAGGGGCCATAACTCCGACAATTTCCAAAATTTTTTCGAAATTCAAAGTGTTTTTATTTCTTTGATAGTACTGCTAAGATATTGTGTTTTGCTTTTCCCAATAAAATTCGCATAAAACCCTTTTAAAAAATCACGAACTTAGTTCACTTTTTCGCCCCAACTTTGTATATAACCCCTTAAGGCCAGGTCCTACTTCAGAAAAAAGTTGTTTCCAAAATTTTATTTTTTGATTTTTTGCGTGTAAAAAATCCTACAAAACGGTTTTTCAATATTCGTAGTGGAAATTTGATTACTTGCCCATTTAATGTAACGCTGCATCGACCAAAAATCGAGTCGCCCGAGAGGTACGACGTATACATTCATCTTATAAAGTTTTTAGAAATCCATTTCTATTGATCACTATTTCTATTATTACTATAGCCGACCACGATACAATATCCTATTATAATAGTAGGTAGCAGCGCTACTATTGTATGGACCTGGAATTGCTGATTAAGCATAACTTTCAACTGGCTGCTCTCCCAAAAAGACATCTTTAAGCGGTATTTCCTGAAAATCACTTTTATCAAACTGGTAACCATTCTACAGTCTGAATCGTTTATTGTATTCAAACAGTTTTTTTCACCTCAAAGTAAACTAATTTTATGGGGCCTTATACCACAAAAATCAATAATATTTTTAAAATAATATTATGTATTTTTTATGCTCATTGAAAGTTGTGAAATACAGGCAATTTTTTCCAAAAACCTGTAAGATATTCAATATTCAACTTTTTTGCACAGAAAGAGGTATGAAATGTAATGTACTCTAATTAAAAGTAATTTATTTAAAAATGTTAAATAGTAGTTGAGTTATGATGGTCACCAATATAGTGTGCAAACAGCGCAGGCTTTAACGCCATCTAGGTTACAGCCGTTATATGTATGCTATTGCGCACCAGACAATTGTACATTAATGTACAAGGTGTTAAGAATAATGAGCAATAATAAAGCTCCGGATATCTATTTTCTTTTACTATAAAAGAACGTCATGAATAATGCCCTTTTTTAGCTCTCTAGAGTAGTACCTGGCCTTAAAGTAAATGGAGTCATACGAAAAGGTAAAAGGAATGTCTTCAAGAGCTAAGAACTGCTAGTAAAAGGGAAGCGTAGACATTGGTGTAACATATTTAAAAAGGACTGATTTCTTAATTAGACTAAAAAACTTCATGGTTTATTATATTATTTCTATATATATTGTACAGTTTTATGTCAACAAATTCAACAAAGTGGAGAATAACCAAATAAATGCAATATTCCAAAAATATTTGCTCCACCCATGATCTCATAGAAAAACTATTGAAGACCTACTTTTCGTAAGCAAGTACGTGCCACCAAACAAAGCCGCGGTGGATATTTGAATGAAGTTATATACATATACAATTCATAATTTTTGTATTGGCTTACGTCGTTATCTACTTATTATTAAAGTTTACGAGTAGAGAAACTACGCTGGTTTTAAGTGAATATTTGTAAGCTAAATAACAAACATAAACTACAACTAGTGATGTTATTTTACCCCATAAAACCCATTCAATTAAGGTAAGTATATGTTATACCAATTCCCAAAATTTTGCATTGTGGGACATTAGCAATTATGTACAATGTGGTGGAGACAAGTTTGTTTTGTTGAGGTGTCACACATCAAACAAATTTTGCAATAAATTACATGAAAGCCCAACCCAGAGACAATAAGCCTTATGAAGCCAATGATTTCATTAGTTAATTACCTTTGGTGCTCACTACTCCCTTAAGCTATCGTAGGAGATAAATCGACTTAATGACTCTAGTTAGAACATTTTGGTCACATTAATGTAACCTTGGCACCAATTTAGACACAATCAAATTTGCCTATTTCTAAGGAGAATACTAAGTTTGGAGCCATTTACAAATTTTAAGTATTAGTATTAAATGTTGATTTTAGGACACCGGAAATCCTTCAGAATAAAAACAATTAATTAATAAAAGCGACTTATAATAGTATATTTCCGCACGCATGAGGGATAAGTACCACTAAAACGCACGCCTTTGCGTGCGGCAAGTTGCTTATTTCCCACTGCTTGCTTTCGACGGTCAAAAAAACACGCTGCAGAAAATAAAACACGCACCTCGGTACCCAAGACAAGAGATACGGAGATCCCTGTGTGCCGCACAAGTAATTTTTTACGTCAGGAGTATGCATTTCTCACTTGCACTTGCAGGAGCAATAAGGAGATGCAGAAATATTTCTCGCTTGCACTTGCAGTAGCGTAAAGGTTTCGTTACGACAAAATCTTTATTGCCAATGGTCCTTTTTATAAGTGTTTAGGATTGAAATATTTGTCCTCAACAATTTCCAGGTAATCAGCAACATTCTTGAAATATGCACGCAGAACCTTCCTCATTACTTTGCTGCAATATTTCTTTATTTTCACTAAGCAAAACTCGTTACAAGCGATAGTCTTGTTGTAATTATTTCTTAAATTATTATTTTTTCTGTTGTGGGGGGCTTTGCGCCCCACACCCCCTTTCCCTTTTCGCGCCCTTTCCTCAACCCCCCTCTTCCGTCGGTCGCATGCCTCACTAGTGCGGAAAAATAGAATGTGCAACTCGGGCGGTGCGTAGCCTGCTGCAGCGTAAGCAATCGGCTACGCACCGCCCGAGTTGCACATTCTATTTTTCCGCACTAGTGAGGCGTGCGACCCCCCCATGCGATGGAAGAGGGGGGTCGAGGAAAGGCGCGAAAAGGGAAAGGGGGGTGTGGGGTGCAGAGCCCCCCACAACAGAAATAATTATAATTTAAGAAATAATTACAACAAGACTATCGCTTGTAACGAGTTTTGCTTATATTAGTGAAAATAAAGAAATATTGCGCAAAGTAATGAGGAAGGTTCTGCGTGCATATTTCAAGAATGTTGCTGATTACCTGGAAATTGTTGAGGACAAAAATTTCAATCCTCTAAACACTTATAAAAAGGACCATTGGCAATAAAGATTTTGTCGTAACGAAACCTTTACGATACTGCAAGTGCAAGCGAGAAATATTTCTGCATCTCCTCATTGCTCCTGCAAGTGCAAGTGAGAAATGCATACTCCTGACGTGAAAAATTACTTGTGCGGCACACAGGGATCTCCGTATCTCTTGCCTTGGGTACCGAGGTGCGTGTTTTATTTTCTGCAGCGTGTTTTGTTGACCGTCGAAAGCAAGCAGTGGGAAATAAGCAACTTACCGCACGCAAAGGCGTGCGTTTTAGTGGTACTTATCCCTCATGCGTGCGGAAATAGTATATTACGATACAAGGGCGGTAAGTAGCCGATTGCCCACGATGGCGGTGTTGACGCACGAGCGAAGCGAGTGCGTTAACAGCCATCATGGGCACTCGGCTACTTACCGCCCGAGTTACGTATGCTATTTTTCAGCACGAGTGCGGGGTAAGCAGTAGGTACGTTACCGCACATGTTTCCATTCGGTGACTCATAAATTAACCACGGTGCGCTAAGGAGCCGATTGCCCACGATGGCGGTGTTAGACGCACGAGCGAAGCGAGTTCGTTTATAGCCATCGTGGGCAATCGGCTCCTTAGCGCACCGTGGTTAATTGATGACTTACCGCATGGAAACCCGTGCGGTAAGGTACCACTTACCCCGCACGTGTGCTGAAAACACATATGTAGGTCCTTCACAGAAACATGACATAAAAAAAGAGATTTCTATTTCTATATTTCTATGTTGCGAAAAATTGTAACTCGGTGAGTCCGGAAGTCTAAATGTTTAAATGTACGAAAGCATCAATCATCCCAATATAAAAGTTTCTAAAACAAGAATATTTTTCTCTGGGAACCCTAATTTGTCTCTCAATTTGTGCAGAACTTTTTGTATTTTTTACATCCAGAATTTTACTGATGTGTGGTATACTGGTACTTTTCTGATACATATGAAAATGATAGTTTGTTGTTTGTTTTCTTTTTCCAGAAGAATTCCTACAGTCCAAAGTTATGCGCATGTTTGGCTTTCGGTCGATGAGATATTGACTGAGAATTAAATATGTATGGATGAAAAGTTGGGAATATTATCAGAACTGCCAAATATTATGTTATTACAATATTACCAAGCATTTCCAACCATAACTTATTTACCATATACGGCAGGAATAACGGAAAATGTTTCCACTTTGTAAGCATATAAAAGAGCAACACTATGCAAATTTGTTTCGAATTTTAATTTGTATTCCTTCCTCTAAGTTCAAGCCACAGTCTACATGCATATACATATATTGTCGTTAAGCATCATATACATTAGTGGTTTTGAAATATTTAGGCTTCAATTAGTCCACAGAGAAATTGAGTCAAATCTTTGTTGCTAATTACTTCTCCCCCTAGCTTAGGTTATTTATGAGCAGCCTTGCAAATTACCATCTACCAATTTAACCCCCTCCTAAGCTTTTCATGAATAAGAAATCAGAAAACGGAACTAAACATTTATGGAAGTTAGGAAGTCGCTGAAGAATAAGTAGGAAAATAAAGGTTAAAACAATTTCTGAGTAAATATTGCAAAAATAAGTATCCGAGCTTGTTGATTGATTAATTTCTGTTAAGCGGTGGGATCAAACGATGTATGTATTATTATTGAAGAAAATTGTGTGATTTTAAAGCAATAAACTCTTAGGGAATGTTACGTGCAATATTTTTCAGGAAAGGAAACCAAATTAAGATGTATAAATTAAGAATAATGAATATGAAAATTTCACGGGATTCTCTACTAATTGGAAACTAGCGCATACAACGACGGGGGACTGTCATTTTTACAAAGAAAAATTCATAGTATAAAATCATTTGAAATCTTTTTAGATTTAACAGTTACAAGTGATAACCTACTTACTGAGTTAATGATGTATGAAATTAATCTAATCACTTACAACAATTTTTTAAATGAGCCAGGGGATTGTTTTAAAATTTTGAGGACAGCATTTGAGGATCAGTTTATTATATCAGAAATCTATTAGGTATGAGAATAATCAAGTTCCATTTTCTAAAGATGGCGTAACTCTTATTGTATGTATCACGTCTGAACCGGTTTTACATGTATTTGACAGCTCTACTATCAGTGGTACAGAGTCGTTATTTTCACTGAATTTACTGATAATGATTTCGGGGACCTCCAAATTTGTGGCTTGTTTTTTTAGATTTTAAAAAGCCGCATCGAATAGTAGCTTAAAATTGTTTCAACTGCAACATGAAATCCTCTACGTTAAAGCAAAAATAGGATGACTTTGACCCTCTTTCGATCGCCGGAAATTGTGGAGGGGTGAATGTACTAAGGGGGTGAAGCAACCAATTTTATTTAATTTCCTCCGAGCATAAGGAACGTTTCCTGAAAACATCTTGTTGCCCGACTATGGACTCCACTTTTTGCAGTAGGCTCTTGGACTATCAGTCGAAATTCAGTAAAGTTAGATACGGTCATCCAACTGGCCAAACACAAGATCCGTCAAGATCGATCCATATTGAACTCTAAGTCGTAACGATGTATACGAAAATTAAGAGTGATGATGAGAATGATTCTGTTCACTTCGGGGATTTCTTTGTCTTACAGGCACCTTTGTATCGTGAAGAGTGAATTCACTTTCAAACTTTGTTATTATGCGTCTTATAGCGCGCTCAGAAGGAGCATTATGACGACCGGTTTTTGCACGAAGCGCTCTTACAGTAACAACAAGAGAATGCGAATTTGCGTAAAAATTTTGGACAATTTCCAAGCGTTGGATCCAAGTTAAACGTGTCATGATGCAATCGGAAACCTTACTGAACATAACTGCACAGACCTGTCGAAAAACCATAAACAAATATGGCCGCTACGAGTTATCAAAACTAGGCCATCCCTATTGGGAACCCCTTTAGATATATGTACATATGTATGTAGATATATAAAATATAGGATTCTTTCAAATTGTAGATGTCATTTCTCCTGAATGTCATTGTCTCGTCGATAAAAAGAATTAATGAGAAATCCTCGATTACATTCGTAAACACCAACAACTCACCAAACCAATGCATATTTTTACACTATGCTAGTTCAATTACTTCGATCACTTTTTTCCATCAGCATAACAAAATTTGTAGAGAATTTCGAGATCTGAAAAAACGTTTTTAAAGTTTTTCTCTAGCATGTATATTGTACATACATATCTCTAGAAGATGAGATATTTACGAAAAACAATTTTCCTACTATGTATTTATAATATACTAACTATTTCAACCACGCCAAACGTGCGGATGATGATTTTCCTATTTGACTAGTATTGAATCAAATATAGGCAAAATTGTTGGTATGTATCTCGCACGTTAGTCGAGGTGGCTACCAGCTCTTCGACTAAAGAACGGAGTTCGTCTATAGCGACTGTAGCATCAGTTCCGCAAAACAACTACTATCTTAATGGGCTTTCCAAAAATTCCACCAATGTTTATCTACCTCGACTACTGCAGGTATAGTCACTTGCGAAATTGAAAAAAATGCTCTAAAATGTCCTAAATTTCAGATTCTCCGAAATTCATATAATTAATACACCTCGTTTTTATTTCTATTAAATTGCCCATCCTATTGCCTTTCCATAAATGTACAACATGTCCAGGTAGAGAAAGGATATACAAATTTATTCGTAGAAAAGCTTTTGTGTAATTTAAAAAAAATTTTACTTCAATGAACCCAAAAATGCTTTTCTCTAATTGCAAACTTATTACAGTTAATATTGTAGTACGTTACAAATGTTTAATTTTAAAAAAAATTCAGATTTGGAAAACTATCCAGTAAACGGTTTCTCTACCTAGTCGTGATAGCCATTCAATAAAAGGTGCATTAATTCAATAAAAGGTGCATTAGTTCAATAAAAAGTGCATTAATTACATGAATTTCAGAAAAAAATTGGGAAAGACGTGAAATTTAGGAAATTTTGGATAGGATAAGATACATAAAATAAAATTACATCACAAAATGTACAAATACAAGTGCAAGTATAGGTTACTTTTTAGAGGTATATAACTTTAAAATTCAATAAAATAATAAAAAATATATATATATATTGGAAGCTTTATTGGAAATATAGTTTGAAATATGATATCGGTCATGTGGACGCCACGAATGGTACGAATGAAGGCAATCTGGATATCCAATTTTCGACCACTTTTCCGAGAAGCTGGGGCAATACTTCCATGAAAGTTGACTTCCAAGAGGTTTATCGGCCGGCGTAGAATAGCGACTTCACATATCTCAATAGAAAATTATCCATGGGTGTGGTATCACGTGGAGGCCAATTCACAGGTTCATTACGCGGAATTATGCGCTCACCGAATGTTTCCCGCAATAGATTGATTTTGTCTCGCACTACGTAGCACGTTGCGCGGTCTGGTTGAAGCCAAAGCTCTTCTAACATAGATTAACTTGAACGGGAGGGAGCGAAAAAGGCACTAATCATGGATGTATAGCGCTGTCCATTGACTGTAACGTTCATGTAATTATATTTGAAGAAATATAGGCCAGTGATTCCACCAGCCCATAATGCACACCAAATAGTTACTATTAATGAATGTAACAGCGTCTCAAAAATTTCTTCTGAATTTTCTGCATTCGAAATCCGGCAAATGTGTATTGAAGTAGCCATTCCACCAAAAATGAGCGTTATCGCTGAACAAAATTTTGTGTTAAAAATAACCATGATTTTTAAAATAAAGTTGCACAATTTGCAAGCGTTGTTCAGCGTAAGTCTACTGATGGTAAAATACAAAATAAACAGTTTTGCCAATTCGAAAAACCAACCTCTAAAAAAACACCCTTTACAAGCATAAGTATACGTACCACAGCAGTCCTTTGAAGTTGAGAAATATTGGTCGCGCGTGATGACTCTGCCAAATTTAATTTCCATTTCGATGGTATTATAGATTCGAGATCAGCGATTCCGGAAACATAAAAGGCCATCTTATATTTCCAATTACCGTTGGCAGATTTGAGATCAGCGACCTTGAAAACCCCTATATATTAATTTCAACTGGGCTTCTTCAGTTTCACGATGCTATTTTTTATAAGAACGATACATCGTTTGGTTTCACTTTCAGTTGCTCTACCATACGTAAAGAAGTTCCTCTTTAAAAATTTTCATCATTAACAGGAATAGCGGGTTGCCAATTTCCATGCTCTAACGGCAGGTTGCCACGCTCTAACAGCGAATTATGAGATGAGTGTTCTTTCCTCTAAATGTTCTTTGCTTATAGTCAATCTACAATGCAATCAAGATCAAAAGTCCTACTTGTAAAAGCATTTATTAGTCTAAGATCAGAATACTTTGTTGACGGTAATGCACTCTAATGATGGTTTTTAATCCTTTCTTGTAAATGATAAATTTTTTAATATCATGTCTGGTTTTACAAATCTTTATGCTTTTTAATATGTTTCTTTTATTCATATATATTTAATTATACTAAATAGATTAGCCTTTTATTATATACTTATTACTATAAGCTTTCCTTAAAGGTATGTTTCTTTTCTTACGTTGGTGAAAAAGTTCCTGTTGTTTTTTTGTTAAAAAACCTTGAATACCTGTCCTGTACTTCAAAACAAAAATTTAAATTGTTTTTCATCTATTTCCTTTACCAGATATTTAAAATTAATAGACCAAAAACGTCTTAATGTTTTACAGTTCAAATTTAAAAGTTTGAATTAAAAATTCTTTACGGATAGTGCCTAAATATCAGGGAAAATGAATAAGGTTACCAGAGGGAAATTACGAGTATAAATACAAATTCAACTAAAATGGTTTTCCTATTAAATGAGTTGTTGCAGAAATATAAAAGAGAGATTGTTAATGCTTTATGTTTCAGCGTACACTTGTTATTTTTGTCATAGGCATAATTAACTGCGAATGTGGGTAATCCAAAAATTAATTGAAATTCTTCGGAGTTTCCCTATTTGCCATTTTTTGTTTGGATATTTATGTTATTGCTATCAACATAGAGAAACGAATTTGTGCTCGTATAATACATTATATTTCATACTATATGCAAACGTTGGGCCGTGTATATTGATTTCCTTAATACATGTGCCCGCTTTATACATATGTACATACCTTGCCATCATAAACACAGATGTCAAATTTAATGAGCTAACTCAACGAAAATTAATTAACCAGGCGAAAGTTTACAATGCCTCTGGAGGAACATAGACTTGATTCTAAATTAAGTCGCATCTCCATGCTATTTTATGTATGTTTCACATCCTTGCCGTTATGATGTACATACAAGTTTTAATAGGGGACAGGTGTCTTTTATGGGATGAGGTAAATGCAGGTTTGAATATGGCTCAATGGCTGTACGAAAAACTGCCAACGCGCCATGCAATTAGGGTATATTTCACTGAATTTGATGATATGGGTGAAGTTCCTCGAACTAAAAACGTGCATTTTATTATTATATAGAAAATGCAATAATGAAGAAAACTGTTCAACTCTCTCGAGTAAAAGTGGGAACTTTGAATAGGTACTTAGTGCTCGTTATTAACAATGGCGGATATTAGGGGAAAGTGTAACTCTCGGAAGTATTACTGAACTTAATTATTTGGGAAAGGAAATTGCGAGTCATTCCGGCCACACAGGATAGCCCGTATGGAATTTGTACTACGACAAGGCGTTTCAATCGTGAAGCAATTTCTGGGTGAATTCTCTCAGTTTCCTTTTCAAGAACCACTGGAATTTCTGGATAAAACTTAGCAATTGAGAACTTCCAACGAAGTTATAAATTAATTTTCTGTGGGGGGCAATTTACTGGCTGCTGCCGAAAGCTCTTAACAGGCTAAGCAAATGCTTTGTACAATACGTATAAACTTATTAAACCACCCAGAGTAACTTGCTAAGACCTACTACGTACTTCCTAGAATTGCTTCTTCGGAAACAAAAGTGGGGGCATCCTTCATACTTCATGAACTTGATAAAAAGTTTTCCGATCCATAAATTGTAAATCAGACACACAACTATATACATACTTCCGAAAATAAGTGCACCGATCATATTTATGAAATACTCGTTCTGTAAGTTGGGCTCGTTTTAAATCTCGAAATTTTATTATGGCCCGAAAAGTTTCTCAATGTAATTAGTTGGACAATGAATTTCACTTGTATTTGAGAAATCCTATTCATATCCTGTGGATTTCTGTGCGGTTAGCGTACTGACCCATCACTTAGTTTTCCACAGGCGACGCTCTTAATTCATTCGGTCTTAAATTTATTGAGATATTGCGCTGACAGTAAAGGCCTTGGTATAGGGCTATTGAAGCCGTCCAGCCCCAGCGGGAAATTTGGTCAGGCATTCCTAGGGAAGCGGGTTTGGAATCAGTAAATTTTATGAGAGAAAAATATGTTGCTTCCCTGTTGATTCTGGGGAATGCAGGTAGGCATCACCTAACTGAGCTTTTTGCGAGCGAAAAATATGTTGCTTCCCTGTTGATTCCGGGGAATGCAGGTAGGCATCAACCCAATTGATCGCTGGGACCGAACCTTCTCCCTTTGTTTTCAAGTTTGACAAGGAAAACAAAGCGAAATCTTGCTCATTCCTGTTTTATCTTTTGTGCAGTAAGGTGCGTTTCTTTGGGTTCTATTGTGTTTTTGTTGCGTTTTTATAATAAAATCAGTTTTGTGTTTTCATAAAAGAGAAGGTAAGTTGAACAAAATGTTCAGTAAGGTGATCAAAATGTTCAGTAAGTTGAACAAGCTGGGAGCAGTATGAACCTGATTCCACTTGCATTCCATAGCAGCAAGCTGGGAGCAGTATGAACCTGATTCCCCTTGCATTCCATAGCAGCAAGCTGGGAGCAGTATATGAACCTGATTCCACTTGCATTCCATAGCAGCAAGCTGGGAGCAGTAAAAAAAAGCTTTTATACTGCTTCCTCCTGCGGACATGTAATGTTAAAAAGACATGGAGTGTCCAACGGAAGGGAATCACTCCATAGCTTCCAAGGAGTTGCTTCCGTTTGCATCTTTGAGCGCTTCTTTTCCCGCTGGGGCGGCAGCCTACATATAGTGCATACACACACCCATATACCTACAGAAATTTTGAACAACAAAAACTGACAATGAGTGCTCGTTCAGTGGAAATTAAAGAAAACACAAAAGGACGGATATTGGCCAGCAGAGCAAAAATGCGGCTGTCACGGTTTTAGTTGGTTAGAACTGTTTTGTGAAGATTTACCACATTTAAGTAGTTTCGCAATTTATGTCCCATGGAAGACAAAAAGTTCATGTTTTTTATCCTGAGGAAGTTAAACTTATGTTATTGTCCGTTAATACCAGGCGGAGACTTTTAAAAAATGAACGGTGGTTAACAAATATACGCCTTTGCGTATGTACGGCAGGAATGTCCTTATATTTCGAAATCGAAGTAAAATTAAAATAACTACATAATCAAGGCTCAACCAAATTGAATAATTCGCTGGAGAAAAATTAAGATAAAAATGAATTAAATTAAATAATTGATTATCCAGTTAACTATGTTTCAAATGATAAGAATATGTTTTTTGAAGTAAAATTTCTATAGGCACGGTAGTATTATTAGTTCGAAATGGAATCGTAACAATAAAGTGTAATAACATTGACACAATATCCGCGAAATTTAGAATTTCAACCCTTTTCTCAATTTCGATCTACATTATAAGTTAATTTTGAAATGAAGCTGTTCGTAACTCAATTTCGCGAAATTGAGAAATTTTGCGTACAAACTGAAAAGCAAGCCTGCTACGATTTCCAACCGATTTGATTTTCCTACCTATCAACGAAATTAATTTCATTGCAACCTCTTAATTATCTTGTTCATCTCTTCTCAAACTTTTTTGAATTTATTTTGTGCCAGCAGTAAAGTCTCATATACACAAAAATCTGTTTGGTATTTTTATTAAATTTTAAATCTGGATTTTGGAATATATGTGCTCTGCTCTTAAAAATTTAACATTTGAAATTAAAACAGAAGTGTGTCTGGGGGTCGCGGAATTGGGATTGAAATTCGATATTTTAGCCAATGGTATAACGGTCTCCAAAACAAACCCGCTTTTGGAGTCTCTGATTCCGAATATAGTGCCCTATTTTAGAAATTCAAGATTGCCCAGTCAGTTTAATATTTATCTGCGAAAATATCCAACTCAGAAAATGTCTTCACACATTTCTTCATTTTGGTGTTATTAGTCAAAGTAAAAAGTCCACTGCGAAATTTAAAACGCAAAAAAAGTTAATCAAAGCGTGAATATCAGCCTTTCTTTAAAATATCTCGTGATATATGATGATGATAGGGGTGATAAACTTCACTTAGCCAAATAAAAAATCGTATGGCATTTGGGGGAAATCTCAACCGTTTTCGAATTACATTATTCATAGCTTCGGGATGCACATTGCTATTTTATTTATATGTTTTGATCTAATTAATGCAGCGACATCAAACGTATGCCAAACAACTACTATCATAATATGCTTTCCACAATTGACATCAATCAATCATAAAATGTGCAAACTGCCACGGTGAGCACAAATTGACCGATCCTAACTGCCCTACCTGGAAAAACTACATCGATTTCCGTGAAAAATTAGTTTCAAGTAAGTCGAAAAATGTTCCAAATAAAGGATACTCACCCCGCCAGGAAGAATTCCTCCCTTTGACTAGAGGATCTCGCACTCAACCTTCGACAAACACTACTTAGATTTAGCAATAATACTAACATAGCAAATATGGTCAATAACACCACCCCTAACCAAAATACTAACTTTTTTTCTGCCCATGAAATGCAAATGCTTACTAATGAATTAGTCCCCAAACTAAGACTCTGCAAGGACAAAATCGAACAGTTTGATGTTATCACAAGTCTAGTGTTGAAATACATAAGTAATGATCCGTGAACAAGTCAAAGTAATAACTTGGAACGCTAGAGGAATAAGATCCAAATCCATTCACTTCTTCAATTTTACAAAGGATCGATGTAGAATTTATTACAGAAACTGGTTTAAACCCTAGTGTCTCCCTTTCACATCCTAATTTTAATTGTTATAGGTTAGACAGGCAAAACTCAAGGGGTGGAGGAGTAACCATAATATCAAGTATGAAACTGAAAATCAAACAGTTACCTCTCCTAGGAACCCAGATAATAGAAACAATCGGTATTGAAATTACATCAAGTAAATATGATCCTATAAAAGTAATCTCTGCCTACTTCCCAGGGGGAAATCAACAAGCAGAAGTAAAAACATGTTAAGAACTGAGAGCTTATACGTATCCATGATTATTTTATCATAAGTGGCGACCTAAATTGTTGGCACCAACACTGTGGCTGTCTTAGAGCCAATTGTTGGGGAAATATTCTCCATGAGTTGGAAGCAAACTTCCCGTTCCCCTACTTTATCCACCTGATCCCACCTACATCCCAAGTCAAGCAAGATCAAACCCTTCAGTCTTAAACATCTCTTTAACGAACTGCTCTTCTCTATTATCACATCCTACAGTAATAAATGCCTTACCATCTGATCAGCTGCCCGTTTGCACAAAGTTGTCGACCGTTCCAGATATGCGTTATATTGGACGGTGCAATTTTAAAGCTGCCAACTGGTTACGTTACCAAAACCTAACAAAACGAAAATTCAATAACCTATCTAGATTATCACGTGCTGACATTCAAAATACTGCTAGCATCGACAACATGATAGAAAGTCTTAATAACTCTATCAACGAAAGCATTCAAGCATCAGTTCCACGTTTTCCCATTCTTTCCAAGCCAATTAAATTGCCCCAGTATATAATGAACGTAATAGCTCTAAGAAATATAGCACGTAGACATTGGGTGCGCTACAGATTACCATTCCACAAATATGAACTCCGCAGACCAAATCGCTATATAAAAGATCTAATACCGGAACACAGAAATAAAAAATCGGCCGTTCTCCTAAATAGCATGGAAAAATGCTCCAAGCCATTTTGGACGGTTGCAAAAATTATTACAAATAAACGTAAGGCCATTCCAGTTCAAAAACAACTCGATAATAGATATATTACTGCCGCTTAGAAAGTGGAGTTGTTTTTCAACCAATTCTCTAAAAATGTTTGCCCCTCATCGACCGTCCATAGAGACCCTTTGATAACTGATATGGTTGATGCATCTATATCGCAACTTGAATCACTAAACCCAAAAATTGCTTCAGACTGGTTTGTACAACCCAAAGGTATCGAAAACATAATCAGGTCCTCCCGACCTAACAAATCTCCAGATTTGGATGACAAATAAATACAAATAAATATCTAACAGCACTCCCAGAAGCAGGACTCGTATACCTCACATTTATAATTAACGCATGCTTAAAACTTCAATACTTTCCAACTGCTTGGAAGACTGGGAAACTCTTTCCTGTGCTTGAACCTGGCAAGCCTCCTTATGATCCGTCAAGTTACCGACCTATCAGCCTCCTTAGTAATATATCTAAAATACTTGAAAAAGTCATGAAGAGTAAAATCCTTGATTTTATTGAAGATAAAGAGATAATTCCAAACTAACTATTTGGGTTTAGAGTCAGCCGCAATACTTCTCACCCCACTTTAAGAAATGCTCGATTTATTAAACAAAACTTGCAGCAAAAGAGATCAACTGGTCTTGTGATATTGGATGTGCAGGCTGCCTTTGACTCGGTTTGGCACAATGCATTAATCCTCAAACTGATGAAATATGATTTCCCTATTCCCTTAATTTAGATAGTCCGCAATTTCCTAAACAATAGGTTTTTTCAGGTACATCTTGGTTCTACTTCTTCTGAAATAAAACAAATTCTAGTTGGAGCACCTCAAGGTTCTGTTTTAGGTCAAATACTCTACCATTTATACACTGCTGACTTTCCTAATATCCCTAATTGTCTCCCGTCTATTTTCGCCGATGATACCGCTATTTTTACATCACATGAAGAAGCAAGGTATATATCAAATAATTTACAGCATGGACTAAATATCCTTCAATAATATTTCAACTCTTCGAAGATCATAATAAATCCCAATAAAACGCAAGCCATGTTTTTTACTCGGAAAAGAAAGACGACGTCATTACCTGATACTAACCTGTGAATAATTTTCGGTGAAGTGTCTTGGAATGATAATATTAAATATTTAGGAATAATCTTGGATAAAACACTTACTTTCTCCAAGCAGATTATATCAGTTCTTAACAAAATGAGTCTTCAGATAAAAATTATGTATACTACATATATTAACAGAAGGTCCAGGTTAAGCACTGATAATAAAATTATTATGTATAAGTTAATATTCCAATCGCTTATGTTATATGGTGAGCCTGTTTGGTATCAGTGTGCACACACGCATATTAAAAAAATGCAAGTCATGCAAAACAAAATTCTTACAATTATTTTGAATTTGCCGTGGCATTTCTCCACCCTTGAACTGCATAGTCGAGCGAATGTTATGCCTGTCAGTGTTAAACTTAGTATTATAGCAATTAAATTTTTCGGAAAATGTCAGCTTCTCGGAACATTCTCTAATTAAAGAGCATGTGACATGAGTTTAATAGTTTATAAGTAGGATAAATTATATAATAGTTAGGTTAAATAAAATCACTGGGTTTTTTCTCTAAATTTTTTCTCAACGTACTTTGTAATTTCATATAACACTTTGGCTATGTCGACCTTGATATAATATAGATGAATGGATTGTTAAAATCTAGCACTAAAACGTAATTTCACAAATTGTAAACTAAATTCTTTGAAATGAATAAATAGATAAGAATATACCACAAAAAATCGGCAAAATTACGCAGCGTCTCACTTTGGCTTACACACTCACTCGATGGCATCTCAATATCGGCAAATAGTACCACATAATGGCATATGGAATCGTCAATGACCCGACATAGGCGTCGTGCGGGGAGGTTGAGGACTGCGCAGAACACTTTCTCTGCGATTATCCAACGTTCTCCCAAGCGCGGCGCACTGTATTCGGTGCTGACGTAATGAGGATGGAAGATATCTGTCCTCGACCACTATCCGAAGTTCTTCAGTTCATCAGAACAACGAAGAAGTTCGACTAGGGCGGAGGCAGAGTACAATGGACTCGATGTAGGCTGAGTGCCCTGGACAATTTCCTAATTATCAGTTATGTATACGTATATAGATACAATTTGATAGAGCATTAAATTTCCTTAAAAATGTGTGGAGGAGGCATGCATGTGATATTCATCATCGTGTGACACCGCCAAACGTGATGGGCCCTCATGAAGGGTTTAAAACACGTCGCTTGGGTGTATACAATACTTTATTTATTATTTGCTTTTTTTTGTAATTTATGTTTTAATTTTAATGACACATCTACTCGAGAATACCTTTCAAATGATGTACCATACATAATATTTTTATGTTAGGAAAGACACTAAAACAGTACCGAACTGATTTATGTAAGCGTATTAATATATAGATGTCTCTATATTTCTTATGCAACTAATTATGTATGTAGGAGTCCTCAAAATAAATAAATTAAAAATTACTGTGATCTGACATTTCACAAAATAAATTCCTGCTTTTCATCCCCACCGATAAGTCGGAAAATATGGTTTCCTTTAATTCCTTAATTTTAAGGTTTCAATCCAAAACAACTGAAACACCTAAAATCGTAATATCATTATTGCAAATCTAATGAATCTGAGTGTGGGGCCTTTGCCTTTCCCGTGAAGATTTCATTCATTTAGTTGAGCAGAACACGCAACTCAGAAGATTCCTAGAAATCCGAAAAATACAAATGTATACCCTTACGTTTCACCCTCATCAAAATCCAATAAGCAGAATAGTTTTCGCAGCACATAGGACATGGGCTGGAATACATAGAAGACTCCAAATTTCGCAGTTCATCTGGGCAGCGATACCATGATTTTCGCTTCGCTCAGGTTTTCGCCACGGCTAGAGTAGGCCCATGGGGTTTCTGGGGTCTCTGAGTCTTGAATATCTTGATATCGATACCCCTTGAGTGTCACAGGAATATATTTGTTGCCTAAAGTTTTCTAAACGGGATTTACTTACGGTGTAGATGAAACGTGGCGTGTTTAGGCGTGAGTTGGTTTTAAAACAGTGCCCAATTTTACTGTTTAGACGGTGACTCCAATGTGGCGGAATCAATACCTATAATGAAAAAGGATGAGCGTGAACTTCTCTCCGGGCGGGATCTGTTTCACATGTTGTTTTTACTTTCACTTCGAGAACTTTTGACTTTAGACAAAATTTAAAGAGAGAAAGAAGTTGAACGACAATTATTCCTATTTTACAACAATAGCAATGCATATTGAGTTATCCTATCTTATGTGAAATTTCAATTCGAGATTTTGTTCTCTGTTCAGCATTTCTCTAAAATCAATAATTGTTGTGTTATCTACCTTAAAGAAAAATTAAAAAATTGTTTTTCAAAGTAATCCAGAATCACATAATTCAATTTGACGCTATAAGCTGCATGATGTTGGCAAAATGCCTTGAATGGTTTCGAAACCAATTACATTTCCAAAAGCCCTTATTATTTGAATATACCTTTTCTGGTTATTTCCCTCTTGAATAGCCCTTTTTGTTAGGGAAAGCTGTACAGAGTCGCTGAAAGTACTCTCGTTAGTCTCCTCACAAACCAAGAAGTTTCAACATAAGACTTTTATAACATGCCCTCAACAAATTTTAATTTCATTTCATGTTCAAATATTTCAGTAAATTAAATTTCACTTGTGTGCAACACTTCACAAGAATTTCTAACTCATGTTAACCAGCTTAAACCGAGGGTTTTTAAATAAAATCGCTTGAGGTTGATTTAAAGATTTGCGCAAAATTAAAGGTGTGTCCCAACAACAAAGTACTATTGTACGTCCCCCTTAGTATCATTATGAAAATTTGCCTAGTTAGTAATAATATCAGAGCTAGTTTCTGTCATTTTCCCAATTCTAACCGCTGGATGCTTAAAAAAGGTCCTTCTTGGTGAAACTGCCTTTCGAATTCTAAGTCTGATTTGCATAAAATACATACTTCAACGGTTGAATCGATGGAAAAAGTCTCATACCTACTTATGTCTGGCAAGCATGGATTAAACTTTCTATCAAAAGCGGACGTCGTCCTCGAAGCCGGACGATTTAGCTAAATGGTCCATTGGGTTCCGCCATACTTCAGCCTTTCACTTCCTTCTTTCCGCCGTAAATATCTCCATATACGGAGGTTTGGAAAAGGAAAGTTCTAAAAACAAACGACGCAATGAAATGGTTTAAAAGGGCTGACTCACCTTACTGCCCCATCCCAAATGGGTTTACACCACCCACACCCACAATCATGTATCAATTATCCCACGGTCCGCTCAATCCCGCGAAAGGAAAATCATCAGCTTTGGTATTTTGTCAGTAGAAGCACTAGGTCCCCCGGGGGCAATTTCATCCTTAAGCCAGAAGAACGATGCACTAGATGAAATCACCCTAATAAGGGACTTGCTTTATGGCGACAGAATGAGTGAGAAATGTCCACTGCCCAAAAGGGAAAAAGTGAAAAGCTTTCTTGTTTCCTCTTCTGTAACTTTAACGTACGGGAATCTAATCCCACACCAAATAAAGTAAAAGTACAGCAAACTCCCAATCTGCAACAAAACTCACGTAAGACGTAAAATATTTATGGGAAAGAAAGGATGTGCTCATGAACAAAGGTTGCGGGTAGTAGGTACTGGCGAGCCGCCAGTCCTGTGGACCGGGTAAGCGCGGTATGAAGAATTTCCACTTCCGGCGAGGACAAAAATTCTGTTATCTTCCATTCAATTAACTTTAGACGTAGTGAACAATTTCTACTTGTATACTATTAGGGGATGGTAACAATTTTCCCACTTGCATCGCTTCGCCATGAATAGCTAAACGACAACGCTACCAGGCCATAAATCCTGAGCAGATGTCTCCTCACGAAGAACTCGTCTCAAACCAGTTAACACAAAAGGAAATTTTTATTCTTTTCAGGCTCTTTTGCACACGCATGACGTTGTTGCAAGAGAAGTATACGGTGAGGAGGCCCTGAGGGTAACACCACCTCCCATAGCGCCTTACTTAAATGGAGACGACATCGATAGCGCGGATAGTGGTGAACTTCAGCATGTGACCAGAGTACGGCTGGTACAGTTCCAGAAAAATACTGACGAACCGATGGTAAATATCTCGCTAATGACGTACCATTATGCTCTCTTCTTCACACTGTTGCTGTGTATCTAAGGTAACAGATGTGTGGATCCAGGGCAAGGACGATTTTGAGAAGTCCTTAAAATAATAGCATGCTGTGAGCCCTTAAAGCCTTACTGAAATTTTCTTTGTTTGTGTCCTTCCCAGGGTATTACGCTTAAGATGACTGAAGATGGACGATGCATCGTAGCTAGGATAATGCATGGCGGAATGATTCATCGACAAGCAACATTGCATGTTGGGGATGAAATCAGGGAAATAAATGGACAACCAGTGCAGCATCAGTCTGTTAGTCAGTTACAACGAATGTTGGTAAGCTCATGAGCAACACATTACTCTGTACTTTACACTCCTTTGCAATGTTGCCATTTTGAAATTTCCTTTGATCCATTTCCTTACATAAACACTATATAGCCTCTATCGGAAAATAAAATTAAAAACTCCGTCAAAGGACACCTTGAAAACTGCTACGGGACCGAGACTTAATAAAAAATTTAATAATGGAGCAAGAAAGATTAATGAATATTTATTTTTTAAATGCGTTGAAAGTTTTGCAAATCTATGTATTGTCCAAGAGGCTGTATTATTAAAGTGTCTACAATTTTATAACATCACATAAAAAGCACGGAACCTTGGAGCATTTGAAAAATAATTTCTTTGAACGTAAGTAGAATTTTTATGGTGTGTACACAACATTGACATGTATATAAAGTGAACTTCAAATGTTTTATCTTGTTTTAGTAGTCTTCTTTAAACAAGTTTAAACATCAAAAAGCCCAAAAAAATTGTGATTTTGCAAGTTAGTTGAGCTCGTTTTAATTTAGTGAGGTTGAAGGTATGTCAATTAGAAAAAATTTAAATCAGTGGCTAAATTATGAAGTTTGTTTGATTAATTTATTATTTATATTTATTAATACCCTTTCATACTTCCATTTGCTATATGGTTTGGTGATAATTCGTTTTTTTCATTTTCGGCATTGCGAAAAAAAAATTAAATTGGCTTAAAGCTGGCTAAATTTTGACGTTCACCATTTCCATTTATTCATTGCGGTAATATCATAATCTAGCTACTGAATAACATTTACCTCATCTTTACGAAATTGGCGGATGACCGAAATCGTTATTTGTGATTGGCAATATCACCAGGGCCCGAGATGAAGCCAGCCAAACTAAGTTAAAACACATTCAAAAACAAGGTAAAAGTTCGAAGTTGAAAATTTTAGTCAACGCGTGGTGCTCTTCTTAAAAGTTTATAAGAAAACCGCGTCGACATCGGTTAAGCTTTAAACCAGTTTAATATGGAACATCCAAGAATGGATTTTTTGTCAAACAACATTAAAAATTTTATTATTTTAAAAAGTTCATGACCTTGAATAATATATAATAATTTTAGATGGGTTAAGATGAGAAAAATAAAAAAAAAACCCGGAGGAAGAAATAAAATCGAAACTTTTCGGCGGTCAGTTCTAGTCTCCAAAATGTGGAATGACACGGCTAGGGAACTTGATTTGTAATAACATCATTATTTCGCATGCGGTGTTGCAGGTCGCGCTATCCTATTGAATTAACGTCCATCCATCCACTCGCGATCTGTCATTAACGTCCATACCATCCATTCGCGATGTACCACCAAAGTGAAAACATAACTTGAGAACTCTTACTGCAACATTTTCTCCATTTTTTTAATGTATTTTCACAAATAATAAAGGTTCTTCCGATATGTAACGCAGCATATTCGTATGTAGGTTTGTTGGTAACTGTCACCCCAATATGACTGACTGACGGTACAAATAGTATTACCTGAAAACGCGGCCTTTTAAACTATTGTGTCGTATCACTTTACAATTTACAATATTAAACTATGGTACTACGGGCACATGACAGAGTAGATTTTGTTCAAACTTTAAGAAGTCGATTTTGTTCAAATTTTAAAAATTCGTAGAAAAGTACTATACAGGTCGTTTTGCTTTTCTTACCAGTGTCTTTAAATTCTTTACAAACAATTTCACAAAAGGTGTTCACTGCGAAATGCTTCCACGAAACTAAATTAATTCTTTTAGACGTTTAGCAATAAGCATGGGATTTTTTTAAGGGTAGCACTTTTTTCTTAGTTCTTCAATTTGTGTTCATTATAAAATTTAAATTATTTGTGCGACATCTGCCAAAACTTGTGTTTCGAACTCAAAGTTAAACATTTGAAATTATCAACGTGAGATTAGAAATTGTTATAATTTGATGTTTTACCTGTACCTATTCTTTTGAAAGCAGGTAAATTGCCATTTAACGATTCTACTTTATTCTGTCATTATATATTAGGCCCGCAACTAAGTTCTCGCTGTTTTTTTTTATGAATATAAAACTTTATTATGAAAAAATGGTTACAAATGAGTTATTCAAAGTACTGCCCATCGCTAGCGACAACCTTTTCCCATCTTTCTGGCAGAGCTCGAATACCGTCACGGTAGGAGTGTTCGTCTTTTGAGGTTATCCATGAATCAAGCCAATTTACGATGTCGTCATATGAACGGAACTCCTGATTAGTCAGAGCATGTGCCATCGAACGGAATAAGTGATAATCGGACGGCGCAATATCTGGGGAATATAGCGGGTGGGGTAGGACTTCCCATTTGAGTGTTTCTAAGTAGGTTTTGACGGGTTTGGCAACGTGAGGCCGATCGTTGTCGTGCTGTAAAATCACTTTTTCGTGCCCTGATCGTATTGTGGCCGCTTTTCGCGCAGTGCTCGGCTCAATCGCATCAATTGAGTTCGATACCGTTCCCCAGTGATCGTTTCGTTCGGTTTCAACGTCTTTTCAGCGTTTTCGAAGATTTTCGGCCTTCCTTCACGCGAACGGTCGTCAACATCAAAATCACCGGCTTTGAAGCGACGGAACCAATCACGGCACGTTGTTTCACTTAGAGCAGCATCTCCGTAAACTTTTTGGAGTTCTCGATGCGCTTGAGCCGCCGTTTTCTTCGAATGAAAAACGAAAAGCAACACTTCCCCGCAAATGACGATTATTTGGCACATAATCAGACATTTTCACACAACCAAAAGTATATGTTCCAAAAACAAAATCACAAATGTATCAAAGCGGCTTGCTTACCATATGTCTAAGCTTGGTTCATGACGTTTTAGTAATGCTATAATCGACCAACTCTTACTACTGGAGCCATCTATTGAAAAACAGCGGGAACTTAGTTGCGGACCTAATATTATATAAACGCTCATTAAGAAAAAGTCACGTGCGTAACTGCTTCATCCAGATCAACTAATTTTAATATGGCCATTTTTTTAATAATTTTTATTTGTATTTGGTATTTTTATAAAACTTCAAGTTTTCTGATGAAAAATTCCCAAAAATATAATATTATCAGACGCCAAATTGTCAAATTAGCAAATCGAGGTTGGCTTAGAGGTCGGCTCAGGCGCTACTATAGGGTGGTCCATTTAAAAATTGGAATTGCTTTTTGTTATAAAAAAAACGGCTCAATATTTTTCAATGGTCGAACATTTATTTGAAAGGATGTTTTATCTCATTTATTTATGAAAAACAATTTCGGTCAAATGACCACCACGGCTGACTTGGCAGTAGCCCATTCGGTCCACCCAATTTTTGAGTACATTTTCGATTGTTTCGGGCCTTATGTCAGCAATGGCAGTTTGAATCTCGTACTTGAGGTCTTGAATTGTTTCTGGCTTGTTGGCGTAACATTTATCTTTCACCGCTCCTCAAAGATAATAATCCAACGGCGTCAAATCGCAGCTTCTGGCCGGCGAAATCACATCACCATTTTTGCTGATTATGCAATTTCCGAAGATAGGGCGCAAAAGATCGATTGTGGCGTTCGTTGTATGGTTCGAATGGTCAACCGGCTTTAGCTGCTGTACCAATTGAACTTTATATGGCTTCATGCCAAGGTCTTTACGCAAAATTCGCATCAAAGAAGTGCGTGCAATGTCCAATTGTTGAAAACGATGACGAGGTGATGTTGATGGTTGCTCACGCACACTTTGAGCAACAGCAGCAATGTTTTCGATTGAGCGCACCGGACGAGTACGTACACGGGTTGGTTTATCCACCAACTTAGAGTTTCGCGTGCTCGTTTCCCGAATTGATTCACAAATTGGGTTTTTGGAAGTTTTTTTTGTCAAATTTTTTTTTTCAAATTTCTCACAGTTTGAGTAGAAGACTCACCACTTTGGAAATAAGCTTTTAATATTTCCCAGTTTTGAGCTCTCATATGTTCTGCAATTTTTTCTTAGATTCCATGTTTAATAGCATAATATGTATATAACTCTTGATGTAGAATGTTATGTTTAAACAATTAAAAAAGTCGGCTTGAACTTATTAAACCAAACATTCAGTTAAAGAACTCTTACTTTAATAAGTTACTCACCCAATTAAGAAACTTATCCAATCCCCTTCCTTGCACTTAATGAAATTACGCTAATAACACCTTAAGTGAATCGACCTCATTTGTCTTAAGGAGATTTCATTGTGTGCTCCTTTCTACTCTGACGTGGCTTTAAGTCTGAAAACAAAAGATTTCAAATGTATAAATAACGTGAAATTTCCAGAACAACAGTAAACATGATCACATCCTAATTTAATGAAAATCCTCTTTAAGACCATCTCAATAGAGCCAGAATCATCCTCCTGGGTCCTCTTTCCACTCCGTTCTTCTCCGCTTCCTACAGACTTACAAGTTCCCACCTGAAATTCACCGATGAACATCATTAACAAAATTCTTTTCTCTTTTGCAGCGTGAAGCCCGAGGTTCGGTTACCTTTAAAATAGTTCCTTCGTACAGAAGTGCTCCGCCACCTTGCGAGGTAAATATAATTAAAGCAATAAATTGAATAAGTTTGAGCTGCATGCTTTCTGTGCCTCTATTTGTGTGCTTTTTTCCTGAAGATGCTGAGATAATTAAGCAATCCGTGTATATGTACATCAATATTCTTACCGGCTCGGCTGGTTAAGCCTTGGCTTAGGCACCAAGTCAGTGGCCAACGGAGAGCTTTGGTCCACCTTCGTAATCCTTATCGTCTACCTCCGGGGTGTACTGAGTTATTTTTCGGCAACAGATTTACTCAAGAAAGTTGTGGACTTGTGCACCCCCTTCCCATAGAAAGAGATGCAGTGTTCGCTTCTTCCATATAGGAGCTACATATATTTTTATGTGTATCCATCAACAGAAGAAGAGATGTCTGCTGGGCAACTGACCGCACTTAAATGTCGTCCAATCCATCAAATTAAAAAGTTCTCCAACAGTCTGGCCAGTCTACTTTGTCACAGATTGCTGCTTTTCACGAAAACTTTGGAAATCCCAATCGAATTAACTTTGTGAGGTGTGCTGAGTGGCACATTATTAAGTAATCGCGGCAAAGAGAGTTTCGGGAGTTTTTTTAATTAGGGAAAGTTGAAAAGCCCTGCAGTCACTTGTTTGCCATTATGCAACTTTAAGCAGTTCGAAATTTGATAATCTCTCATTGAGAACATTCCAATGGATTCTTAATTCAGTTAGGCTTCCATAACATCAATAACTTAACCAGAGGTTAAGAAAGCTTTTAAGTATGTATTATTTAAACACGTTTTTGCCGATTTAACTCTCCTGTCTCCATTGTAAAATATTAAGTGAGAATTAGAAAAATACCGAGAAGTGTATGTATGCTACTACATAGTTTCACATGCGACCTGCACTTTTCTGTAGAATTATGTTTAAATCAAATATCTCCGTTTTACTTTGGGCTAGTAAACGAGTCACTTCAAAGAATTGAAAATGGTTTTCGTATATGTTGAAATCAAACGTGTGATTATCGTGCACCTAAACTATTTCTTGTCTGCTTTTAGATAGATAATATAGGTTCACGTCTTGTTTGAAAAGGGTTTCTGATTTTCTGGCTATCAAATTCAGCATAAATGTTGACAATTCAAAGAATCCTACGTAAATATACATACATATCTTCCACTGGTATCAAGTGGCTCAAGTGGCAAGTAAAATCGTTTTAATCCACAAAAACAGATTTAGTAGTATGTGGCCTGGCGCCAGTTACTTTCTGACCAGTTTAATTTTTGAAGAGTAAGGACCGTTATGTGCACCCAGCACTCTCATTAGTTATTATTGAAAAAATGGAAATTGGTAAGGCTGCCTGCGACTTTTTATCTTCACACGTTAAGCCATTTAGATAAAACTCCGCCAGAACTCCAGAATTCCTACTACCTACTACTATCATACCACTTCAGTGCGCTTGCACTGCTTGTTTGTGTGCCTTATTCTTTTGGTTAATTGTTACAGATGCATTAACATTAAACAATTGAGTTTGAAGTCATCCTTTTACCTCCACTCTATATCTGAATCATTTATAAAGCAGCAGTGTTTTATTTGATCTGTGATTCCTCAAAAAGGTTTGTTTGAACTTCCAAAATTAATAGATTATATCCAATAGGCCTACCTACTTTATTCTTAAAAATAACCTAGACTGATCCCAAGTGATAATACAATAAATCGACTGTCATGGGTAGCCCCGTAGTGATGAAGGTAGTGCCCCCTTACATTGAGGGGAATACAGGAAAAGCTGAACCCCCAATTTCAAAGGTGCTGATATATGTAATACTTGAACGTTACTTCTCTAAAATGTTCTTCCTAATAACGACAGTTTTTCTCTTATGTATGACCATCTCTCCCGGACATTCCGTTATTATGAAACTTGACATCAAGGCTCTGCATACATAAATTACAATGTTTCTTAAAATAACATATTTATTAAAGATTTTGTTAACGGTATTCAGAAAAAAGGTCAGTACGTATATGACGTTGATAGATACCACTATAGAAAATTGATTTTTTTGACAGTACTTGTAATTTATTTAACATATTAAAAGTAAACACTTTTATAAGGATTTATTCTTTAAATAATTTTTAATACAGCGACGCGTTTCGCTCTTTTGAGGTATTCTTAAGAATGCGAAACGTCTAGCTATATTAAAAATTATTTAAAGAATATAATAAATCCTTATAAAAGTTCAACAAGTGTTTAAATATGTGAAACCACTATTGAACTTTAGTTTCTAGAAGTATTCTGTAAACAACCAATCTCTACGGTTGTTTATATACCGGAAAAGATATTGTGATACCTACATATCTTTATAATATTTTCCCATTATTATTTCCCTTTCTTTACACGCCGGTTAAGCATACATTCTACTTATCGATCGGCATAAATTCGATTTCAGTTTATTTAGGCCTTGACCCTGATGAGACATATATGTATTACCCAGGTTTACCCTCCTAAGTTAACTTTATTATTGTCTGTTAATGACGTACGCTTAAACATTTAATATTGGGGCGGATAAGAGGCTAATTACCATTGTGGTTTCTAATTCTATGCTAATTCTCACGAACTTATCCTGTAATAATATTAATAGGAACCATGCCTCATGACAGTATTAATAAATTGAATCCTTATGCTAAATCCCCATCTGATGAATCGCATGTCGTTTTGAAAGTATGACTCATTCTATTTTTGGTATATTTTGGAATTATGGAACTTTTGTAGTACTTTTAAATGCAACTTTCATCAAAATCGTTTGTACCACTATATCATTTCATTCCTAAATAACACGCAGCTATTCAGGATTAGACCTGCTCCAGTTCTAGTAAGTATTTTTTAGTGTATCCGACTTAATTTAAGACATCAGCAAAGACTCGTAAAGCAATTGCACCAATGTGATACTGCCAGCAATTCTATTACAAATTATATATTTAAGCTTTTGTTGATATTACAATTAGTTAAGAGTGATTTGGGTTCAAAATTAAAATAGTTACTTAATTGCTAGAAGCTTTTGAATCGTTTAAAAAATACAAATGCAGGACCAAATTGTATGAAATTTTTTGTTTTATTATTTTTTAATTTAATTAAATAAAAGTAATTTGAATGTAATATAATATTAGGTACCATTATTATGCGTCACTTAGTAAACGTAAGGGTTTATAGTCGCCTTCATATTAGCGCAGAGTTGAACGTATTGTACCTGCCGCAAAATATAAAAGTATGCGCCTATTTACTCCACAGTTATAATATTTGTATTGACACTGACGCTCAATTCTCCGTGGCCATAACAAGCGCAAATTTACGTTTCTGCCAAAAGAAGACTAATTGCTTCTGATTGAGATAGCGCCACGGACGAAAGTACAGAATTTAGAAGTAAAAATTCATCAAAGTGTGTTGTGGAAGTCATTATAAATTGTAATAAGGTACTTGATTGATGGCGATGACGATGATGGTGGCGATGACGGCGATGATTTTTGATATCATTAAGGAAATGCGCAGGGATATCGTCGGATTGATTTGATAGCCCTTCTAGTTCAAGGCAAAAAATATGTGCATACGTACAATCAAATCAAATTATGCAGCAGAATCAAAACTGTCGTGTATTTATTTAACCCTTTGCACTCGAAGGCTCCAAAGCGGTACCGTTGAAAATCACTATTCGAGCTCGAAGCATCCACTGCAGAGCTATTATATTATTATAATATTAAAATACTATTTGATTTTCAATTCATTATATTATAATAATACACCATATATAAATCCTAATAACTATATTTGTTCATTCTGTTCTATTGAAGTTGTTTATCGAGTAGATGGTGCTATGGAAAATAGCTTCGAGAATAATTGCACCAATATTTGATATACATATGTGAACAATATCATTATATCTTAATCTTATTAAAAAGATGTTTTTTCTATAAAGCTGTTGTTATCCCAGTAAAATTTGCCACAAAAAGGTCAATATCACGAGAAAAAGTTTGAACAAGCTGGATTTTTGTGGAGACTTTTCTTTCGATGGCTTAATCTTATCCTGAAAAGTTCCCTAAATTTGAGCCGTGCGTGGGTTTTAGTTTTAGGGGGTTAATTTTCGGTTTTTGCAAATATCTCGTTAATTATCAATTTTTCAAGGAAATTTATGACGTAGACTCGTTTTTGAGTAACATGTCGGTTAGTTAAGTAAACAGTTCCGATATTTGTTTTCTTTTCACACACAGACTATTTTTACCGATAAAACTCACGCCGAACAGCTACTTTTTAATGTCTGTCTTCATAAATGTCACCAATGTAAATCTACCTCTACCACTGAAGGTACAGTACTCGCGAAAGTTTAAAAAAGCTCTAAAATTTCCTAAATTTCACGTTTTGCCCAATTTTTCTCCGAAATTTTTTTTTTCTCCTTTTTATTTTTATTGAGTTACCCATCTTGTTATTATTATTCAGTGCCGAAAAAATAAATGGTTAAAATAGCAAGGGTATGACATACACACTGCACCTGGATCAGGAAGCTGCGATAGTGCACCTCATGAGGGATAATAATCTAAATTACATTAAATGGCAAAATAACAAGAAAAATTAAATTCGTTATTAAGCTAGGCTTAATATGCTACTAACCCCAGTTAGTTGCCACAAAGCCAACAGAACAAAAAATAATTGTGAGAAACTAGTTTTAATCAAAAAAACTATTAGTTGCTGGACATGTTTACACAATTCAAATTGGCAACACCTATACTTGGAATATTGCTTTACTAAATGACCTTTTCAGGAATTGCTTACTTTACCTTAGCACAGACTACTAAGATTTCCAGTTAATATGCAACAAGGGAAATGTTTCAACTTGGTACTCAATTTTGTAGTTGAGGCGGAATAAAATAAATACTAAATGTCCGGCAGTCATTAAATCCTGTTCCAATCGCCCCTATTCTTAATTCCGTCGGAATGGTAATCCGATCGTATTGAAGATTTCGAACGTAGTCCGAATCCTTATCCTTAATTCCGTTCGAAATGAGGTTTAGTACAGCCATATAGGAACAGTTTCCGAAATCAGTTGATTTATGTCAATTTGCTGAAATCAGTTTTGTTTATTTAAAATGGAAAGTGCATTTTTGGGAATTGCAAGTGAGGATGAGGACAAAATGCCATTAAAAAGACATAGGCAAAATCTACGGAATAAATTTGATCCACTGAATCTTCCCGACAACTTGTAATTGTTTAAGTTTAAACATGAAATTCAGGATGAGATTCCCTTCGTTGTAAAATGCGGCCTCTCTCCAAAGCAAAAGTTAGCAGCATGCTTACGCTTCTTTGCGGAAGGGAATTACCAACATGGAACTGGACAAGGCTTCGATGTAGCAATTGCTCAGTCAACTTTTTCAAAAGTTCTTTCGGAAATGGTAGCTCTGATGGAGAGGAAACTTTGCTCAAAGTGGATTTCTCTGCGTATGACCGACGAAGAGAAGCGTCAAGCAAAATTGAAATTTTATGAGAATAGCGGCTTTCCTGGGGTTATTATGTGTGTTGACGGCACTCATATTAATATTATAGGATATTTATTAGAGAAATACAAATAGATTATTCCTAATTCGGCGTTTAATCATACTTACATTCTTCCCAAATTTGCATTCCGTCACGCCAGTTTGTCGGAACATCCGTGAATGGTTTTCACGTTTCGAACGAAATGCAGGATAGCGTCCATTCCGAACGAAACCAATTTTCGGAAAAAATCGGAAATAGGAATGCCAAATAAGATTACGTTCGAAATGTTTCGATTCCGTCGGAATTAAGAATAGGGGCGAATATCTGCATAATGTGTAAATTAGTAAGACCGTAATTCATGCGAATCCCAAGCCTGAACAGAAAAACCACACTTCGAGTGATCCAAGTGACATGCTTATTTTCATTAATCGATTTTCTGATTTCATACCAATCTCACGGACCAAAGCACACTCGACTATATTTCCGAAAAGCTTTATTTTATGTGTTTCTCTTGTAATCCAATAGCCAATTAACTTCACTTCTGAATATCAGTATAGCAAATATGTAGGTACATTACAATTAAGCACTTCATGAACTCTAAAACTAAATATTTAGCTAGGCAAACATTTTTTCAAAAGAAAGAACCTTTGGAAATACGTGGTGAAATTCAGATGATCAGACTGAAAATGCACTTGTTATGCCATGTTATGTATTTTTTTAAATGGTACTCGTTCACTATTCCCAATGAAAAATATTGTTCCTACCACATAAAACAATTGATACTGCTTAAAACTGCTGCACGTTTTTACGACGCCGAACAAACATCCATTCATCCATATTAGATTGATGAACACATAATCCTTCCGTTGTCAGGTAAAAAGAAGCACCGCTCAGAGCCGCCTGTGTGCAATAAATCAGATTTTTTTAAAGCGGTGGTGTGTATGTGATTAAAGAGTATTTCGGGGATAAAAAGAAAAATGCATTAATAGTAAAGTGATGAATGGCGAGCCGATTCCACTATTTTTTCTCGATTTATTGCATTGATTTTTTAGGCCCCAATCAGCAAAATAATAAGGGAAATACAGTAACGTTCCGTCACACACTCAAGCACAGAAATGCTATAGAGAATTAAATTAACTGATAGATAGAGAAGAATCTAAAACCTATATAAACTAAACACGGAACGGCTGTAAGTAGATTTACGTACGTACCACATTGCCAGATGTGTTAGAATTGGCTGTGTTCGCATTGGTTGTGCAGTGCAGGTGTAAATATGATGAATTAATCAGAAGGGGCGCTTGGAACTCAAAATTTTCCGAAGTTTCCGAATTTACACGCTGCCATTCACTAACACGCTACAAGGCTTTTGCGAGATGTACTGTACACAAACCAGCGAAGTGAAAAATAAGACAATTTTTTTAATTTGCTGAAGTCAATGGATGAAATGGAATATTTATCTTGCATTTCCATCAATCCATTTACATAAAAAACGATTTCCCAGGCGAAATTGCGTGTTGTTGCGACAACCCACCACAGAACACTTCATTTCGTAAATTCACGTAAAGTTTAGTTTTTTCCGCACTCTTCACTGCAATTAAAAAATGCGTAAAATAGTCCTTTATACAATCCTCGCGGACTTTACCCACAATTATAGTTATATACTCAAAAACACTTTTCCGGTTCAACCTATCCAAACTTCGAAACAGCACAGATTTCAATTAACAGTGTGATGAGATGTTTTATTTAGTTTGCTTCATACACGCTGTTACTGTACTCCTCTACGGAGCTATCTTTAGGTGGTCACTCATGTGCAAGGTTTTTATACGATACAACCTTTGCGTGTTTAGTTTATGTTTCTATGCTCCTAGCATTACAGAAATACTTTCAGTTGCCAAATTATATATATATATACTGAGTAGAATTCGGTGGTAGAGACGATAGAGAGTGGAATAAGGTTTCATTGAAAAACACAGCGGTAGAGAATTGCGATGGAGATCATCTCTATTTGCAAGTAACAGAAACGGGTTGCAGATCGAATCGATCCGGTTGGAAATGAACGAAAGAGAAGTAACCAATTTACGGGCTTCGGGATGAAAAGACAATTAATTATGATTTCATTATGTTCATGTAGGTGGCGCTTTCAATAGTAGTATGTATGTATATCACATAGGGGTAAGACGCGACCATAATTGACATGATATAACATAAGAAATACACGAATCATAAAACATAAACCAACTATAATATAATAATATTATATTGGCATAAGCTTCGCGTCTTATTTCGAGTGAGCTTTCAATCGTACGACAATAAGTTTAACAAATGTTTAACGAAAAGGGCCATTTGGGTTTGAACAGTTAACTAAGATTGAACCACGTAGAGACCCACCCATTATTGTTATACATAACTTAACATAACACACTGAACGAATTCAAATGCAAGAGGGAACCATAATGGTACACTGACATGAAATTCTAGTCAAAGACAATTTATTTGCTCCTCATGTCGGGTATGGTTTCAATCGTACTTCATGTGATTAACTAATGTTTAACGAAAACTGCATGTTATGTCATGTCAAATATGGGTTGGTAAATAAGCTATAACAATCGTACAACTTAAGTGTCGTCACTTATATTAAGTTATGTTCATTATCGTTGGGCCTTTAGTGACGTAGCTTAATTTTGGGCCTTTAGTTAGCAAGTTATAACGTCTCACTTCCCACTAAAATTTATTATACTTATCTAACCACAACGTTTATTGCACACGGACACCCATTTTTATCTCATTTCTAAATTCATTCCTCATCGATCGATCTCCTAATATAATTGCTTCGTATTTTTGCAAATAAATTTTTCGTGGATTAAATTCATCTTAGGCATAATAACTGAATAACTTTGTGTTGCATGGATTATAACAATTGTACTTATTCAAAGTAAAACAAATTAGATCACAACCCAAAATATTTTCCATATCTTGTTTTGGTACATATGTAGCCATATTAAAACTCATGGACATCTACCTAAACATAAATTTTACTGGCAGAACTTCAGTGGCACTCCTCGTAAAATAAATTGCTCTCATAAAGGAAATATCTAATTACGCAAAAACTTTTCACATAATATGTATGTACATAGGTATGGACGTACATATATACATAAAATTGCCCGGAGCGATATGCACATGACCTTCCGAAACTGGAAGCTAAACTAAATTAAACTAAAATTCAATTCAGGAAATTTGGTCCAGAAGATTTTACATACTTCCTGGACCATAACGACCTGGAGAGTTAAGCACAGAATATAAAATTAACCATCTTAGGCGTCGCACGTGCCATGCCTAAACATTAAGTTAGTCTTTAGTTAAATTTAAAGGAGGGTGAATTTATTCGTAGCATATCTTAAAACGCCTTTGGGCTATTGGTGAGCTTTGTAGCTGGAAATTGCTTAGGAACTACAAACGAAAACTTTTCAATTTAGCGATACCAAACAATACAATACAATACCATTTATAATGTTTACTCAAGTTTTATTAAATGCTTCTTTTCTTCTCCTGGTTGAACAGATTTTTGTGCGAGCCCAGTTCGACTATAATCCCCTGGATGATGAGCTTATACCCTGTGCTCAGGCTGGGATCGCTTTTCAAACCGGTGATATATTGCAGGTAAAAAATCTGAAAAATGTTTGTCCGAAATATTATTTAAAGTTTTTTGAGTGATATAATTACATCTAGAATATGTTAATTGGTATATTTTAACGATTTTTCCTTTCACCATCGTACAAACAATAAACCTCCTCACTTTTTCAGGAGTTTTATGTCCTTTAATTCGTGGAAATTTATATTTACGTTATTTTTCCATTTTTTTTCTTTTTCAGATAATAAGTAAAGATGACCACCATTGGTGGCAAGCACGACATGATGCAGCTGGAGGATCTGCCGGGCTAATCCCTTCTCCAGAGCTTCAGGAATGGCGAATCGCTTGCCAAACTATGGACAAAACGAAACAGGAACAAGGCAAGTATCTAAATTTTCTTAACATAATGTAACTCCTCTTTGTCCTATGTATGGATTGTATATCATCATCATTCTTAATATTCATGGTCGCATTTAGTTTACCTTTCAAGTAGATGTTAGAGGATTTTTCGTTTTTACCACCTTATTAATGGAAAGCAAGACTTAAACCTGATATCGATTGCTTTCCATTAGTAAATGTGGCGTGTACAATACATCCGCAATTTATTATTTCCTTTCATAGTTGAACCAGACTTTAGTTTCTCTATTAATTAGGATTGCCATAACGACATTCACATAGCTATCTATTTACTACGTACAACTTTTGCCGTGTTTTTACTGCAAAAGTGTACATATTTTCTCAAAACATATGGAATTGCCACAGGATGAATCAAATATCTGAGACTCGTTCTTCCTCAAATATAACATAAAAAAAACAAATGGACACTAAACAATATTTCGGGCGCTTTTAAAGTTATCTTTTTTTGCCAATGTTCAATTTCCTTTGATTGAATGATCACGAAGGGTATATAGGCGAAGCACCTATGCACTGATTTCCTTAATAGCACTCAAGTGAAACACCTGTGCGCTAATAAAAGACTGATTTATTATCACTATTGAATCAATTTATAATAACCGTTTAACCTAATTAATTGTTTACAGATCTTACAGCTAAATGAAATAAGCAATTATTTACAAGTAGGTAATGCTTGCACAAAGGTGATTCAGTCTTGCGACAGATGGCCAGTTATTTACCTAGATAATATCACCAAGCATACAGTATATAGAGAACTCATCTCTAACAAAAATTTGTCGGCCGTGCTTCTGAACATTTTGTCTTCGATTGGGTCCCACTGCGTTCATTTCGCCAGAAATGAATCCAAGAATTCATCCGACTTCAGAGCTCAGCACCGATGTTACGCTGGGACTCGATCTGCGGCCTGGCTGCTGTTGTGACTCATCTGTATGCGTTGGAATATTTACATCTGAGCAAGCAAGTGTTTGTGCCCATTGCGCTCGTTCTTAATTGATGAATGCAATTTCGGGTGTGCGGGGCATGAAGGGCATGAAGGGTTGGGTTGGTTTTTCACCCGACTTCAGAGCTCGGCACCGTGCCTACGCTGGCCCGTGATCTGCGGCCTGGCTGCTGTTGTGACTTATCTGGAATATTTACATCTGAGCCCAAACAAATTCTTCGAATTGCGAGCCTGATGAAGATAATTTTATATTACCTCCTTTAAATGAATGAATCAATTCTAAATTATGCATCTATTTTTGAAAAATCAGTACCGTTTTCAAATGATGTTGAAGATGAGCTGAACCACAATTCTCTCAGATACTTTGCTGGATATATAATATTCAAAATATCACAAAAAAATAATTGCGAAAATTGTAAAAGGCTAGTTAAAGAGCACAATTTGACTGTTAACAGAAGCGAAGCATTTTTAATAAATAAAAACTATTCCTGTCAGAGACTGCAGCTTAAAGCACCAACTGATGATTTTTTTTCTGTTATTTTTTTTTATATGTTCACCGATATTTTCGTCAACTGTGGACCAATTTAAAAAAATCTATTATATATATTTTTTTAAAGGGTATAGTCCTGAGGTAGTCCCATTCAAATTTGAAGAAAATATTTCGGAAGGCGGTTAAAAACAATTACATCGGTCGATCAGTACGTCGTCGTTCATGCCCCGCACAACCGAAATTGCATTCATCAATTAAGAACGAGCGCAATGGGCACAAACACTTGCTTGCTCAGATGTAAATATTCCAACGCATACAGATGAGTCACAACAGCAGCCAGGCCGCAGATCGAGTCCCAGCGTAACATCGGTGCTGAGCTCTGAAGTCGGATGAATTCTTGGATTCATTTCTGGCGAAATGAACGCAGTGGGACCCAATCGAAGACAAAATGTTCATAAGCACGGCCGACAAATTTTTGTTAGAGATGAGTTCTCTATATACTGTATGCTTGGTGATAATATCGAACTGCTTTAAGTGCAGACTAGGGGATTTTCTTTCGGTGCAATACTTGTAGGCACGGTGTTTTGATTGCTGTTTATCTTATAAACTTGAACAGCCAGTACATAGCCGTAAATCTAAAAATACTGAATTTCATTAGATTTTAATGAAAGTTGGTAATTGGCACTGATTTAAATTAAATATCTTGGCCAATCTGAAAAATTCATGATGGTGGAATGGTTTTCCTCGCTCTATGCTCACTGTCACACCGGCAGTGTACACATCCTTTATTCGCAGTACGCTGCTGCTCTCCCTACTTGGGTCTTTCTCTTGTAGAGAGCTCTTCTTTCTTTCGCCAGCAGGCCAATGGGGATGACTCCGGCGATCACCAAGGTGACTGACTCCGAGACAGTACGATATGCAGAAGCAACTTTGAGCGCTAACCATCTTTGCACCTTGCCCAGTTTCTTGCGATACGACTACTTGTTCGGGGCTTGTGCCCATTCCTCTGTGCTGTACAGCAGAGTGGACTGTGCTGTCATCATTAACAGACGCCTCTTGCTAGACATTGGTCATCAACCTGCTCAGGGCTGCAAACCTCTCTGGTAACCTCTGGCAAGGCTATGCTGAAAAGCGAAACAACGGGAAAGTTGTTGGGCTTTGCATCTTTATTTTACCTCGTTTAACGATTTTTAAGCTAAAGATGCAAAGAATCCTCCAGTGCAAGTAGGATAGGATAAACAAATTTTCCTGCGAGGCACGGTCCTTTCATTCATGATCTTCATTCATAAATATATCCTGCGTTACCTGATACCTACTTGGGTTCCACTTTGGCAAGAACGCAGAAGAAGACACACTCGGCTGTAAAAACAGTAAGGGAATATGAAAATAAACGTACGTACGGTAGTTGGCTATCCTTCACTTTCTGTACTTGGTGTTTTGCCTAAGGAAGAACGGCGAAGACGTATTCAGTTCTAAAAACAGTAAGATATGTATCTCTTTAATTTACATGTGTCGAAATTCGAACAAAATAATTCGAAACTAATAGATGCTTGGTGTACCGTGTACGGAGGCCGATAGGATGCGTTCCACAGGTCGGGCCCCAGTATAGATCACTGAGCAGCTCGGTTGACAACTTTGCGCACCCCCAGGATTGTGCCGACTGTTGATCTCCCCTGCTTACAGCCGTAGTGTCTCGGGGATAAGTCTTCTGCTGCTTTAATCGCCGTATTGAGCCTCCCTTTGATTAGCCTCTCCAACAGCTTGTCCGCCGTGTCCAACATGCGCATGCGACTGTATTATGCTGGGATTCCGGTGTCTCCTTTCCCTTTGTTTAGGAGGACTAGGCGCGTCACTTTCCATTTGCTGTAAAATACCTCCTAGGTCAAACACGCGTTGAATATGTCTAACAGCAGCTGCGGGCTATGCTGGAGAGTCACCTTCAATATCTCACTGGGGTTTCCGTCTGGTCCGGGTGCTTTATTCCGCTTCATTGCCAGAACAGCCGCTTCTAGCTTGGCGAAGGAGAAAAGCAGGAATTCTCCGACCTCTGTGGTTATTCGTTCTCCCCGCTCCGAGTGAATGGGAAACAGAGCTGCCACCACTCTGTTCGTTGTCTCCTCGTCTAGGATCTTGCGGGCTTCAGGGATACAAATTTCCACGTGAATATTTTATAACCGAGTCCCCAGTGACATAGTAGCGGCCACGAGGCCTCCGTTCAGGCTCCCCCGCCCCCTTCCGGCTCACCTATATCTTCTAGTCCCTTTAACAGGACTTCATGGAACTTTTCTGGATCCATTTTCGATGGGTTCAATCTCCTCGTGTTGCCTCTTTTGTGCAACCTCCTGTTGTGGATTTCAAATTCTATGTACTGATGGTCACTGCCAGTGTAGTCCTCTAGTACTCTCCAATTATGTATCCGCGGCACTAGCGTTTCCGAGGTGAAGGAATGGTTTCTGTGTACTCTTGGCGCCGGAAAGTTTTTACGATTCCGACGTTTAGAATAAGAAGTCCTATTCTGGCGGCAATTTCCAGAATGAGCCCTCCTCGGGCATTCGGCAGGCAGGTCGGGGAGCCAATTGGAAGGGTCTCTGTCCAGGTACTGTTCACTAATTAGCAGCAAATTGACTGTCTCTCGCGGCACGGCTGCTCTTCGTATCCACCTTGCCCTGATCCAGGGACGTGTGCGACGCTTTCCAAGTCTATTCCTCTCTCTACGCAGAGTACGCATCTCTCCGGGGCAGTACACGTTTTGCCTCTATGTCCTGTGCCTCAGCATTTAAAGCACATGTTCGCCCTGTCTAGCCCTGTGTAGTTCCTGGATGAGTGGCCGTATTCCAGACACCTTTAGCACCTCACAGATACTCTTGACCGTACACACAGTAATGCTATATTCTCCCGTGGCTGAGGAGTTTGTCTGCCGTCCTCTCCACTAAGTCGACTACAGCCAGTTTCTGGCCACTGTTTAGCGCCTTCTTTTCAACTTCTGCAGTGATTTGCGAAGATCTGTAACTAACGATCATTTCGAGGGCATCCTCCAACTCTGATAGGCTGCTCCTCACCCCGTCGAGACGTTTTTTGTTTAGCCACAGCAAGTCTGATCTTCGAAAGGCTTTTCATGCACCTTCCGATTGTGTCGGCCTCGCTGTCGATCAAGTGTACAATGTCACTCCTTGATGACGAGCTTCGTAGCTGGGTCGGGCTTTTTACCGGCCCGTGGCCGCAGTGTACAGGGCACCATTGCACTTCCCAATTGAGTATCATTCTCGATCAGCTGTACACCGCTTTTGGCCAGCTATGAGCAACTTCTGGCCAGCTATGCATCGCTGCCAGCATCTCTTGTTGTCATTTCCCCTGGCCCCGACGGTGATCTTCGATCCAATGCGCTTCTGGGGAACAGATTTTCCGCAGCGGCCGTTGGAGTAAAGGCCGGCCCCCATAGAGTCCTTCAACGTCAAACTTCACCTTCGCCGCCGCTGAACAACTATTGAATACATGCATTCATATGGGAGCTAACCCATAGCCGCCTCACCGCCAGACCGTTGCGAGAGGAAATTTAAAGGAATAGTCAATAATCTGGTTGCAGCAGACCGTCGTGAAAGAGCTTTGCTGAGAGGGCTTTTACAAGTTGGGATTGGCCAGTTGGGATTCGTTGAATCAGCTGTTTATTTGACAAGTAAAGGTATGAATTTGATATCTGTGAACTGTTTTGGTGATTTTGTAATTATTGGGTTTGCTGTTTCTTCGTTTGGATTTCCTGGAAGGTGCAGAGTTTTTCCCAAATTCATTAGTCTAGTTTCTTGACGAATTGCTACTAGATTTCTTGTTAATTCACCTTCGGAGCATACTGCGCCAGTTGACGGTTGGTCTCGAATGGTCATAAACAGCTGAGCGAGAACGGTGGCGGCGAAGGATTCTATGGGTTCGGGTCGCTCTTGCTGCACTGACAAGGCTTTAAACTCTCAAAGCTCTGCTGCAAAGGTGACGGTGAAGGATTCTATGGGGGCCAGGCTTAACAGTCTCCGTCGATTTGGCCAATTGACTCATCCCGCTACCAGCTTTCCCGGCGGACTCTGGCATCCTGTCTGCTGTATTTGTTAAACACGCCCTCGTCACCTCTATTGTGAATGGCATTAGATTTTCAAGAAAGTGGACATAGAGGTTATGCATTTCAATTATATTGAGTCAGTTCCTAGTTTTGAAAATTCAACATTTCAAATTTTCACAAAATTTTGTTCATGGAGGCGTTATAGTCACTGACCTAAAATATGAGAGCCAACTATTTTAAACAGTGACTGGTATGTAAGGGTATGTTTACGCTTAGCGCTGCCAAGAGCGATGCTGCGAGCTGCTACCACTGCCTGCCAAATCAAACACATTGTTTTCATAGAACTGTTTGCGCTAAGCCCTGCCACCAAGCGATGTGACGCATCCTAGAGTGAGGGAACGCCTCGGTTTGTTTTTTGGGGCGGCTTTTGAGCGACCTTTCCAGCGAAATGGGTATTGAATGCGTTTAAAGATGCAAAATTGTATAGCACTTATCCGGAAGCATTAAACAAATGTCACACCCTTATGCGTTATAACATTTTGTTTCCTGATTAAATTATTATAATATTTGACACTACTACTTAGAGGTGACTCTTACTAGGCTTGCAGGCTACAATGATGTTGAAAAATTAATGAAAAAATGTTATTTCAAAAATTTGAGCCATTTTATTTTAAAAAACGTGTTCAAACATAAAAGGATAAAAAATTCTTAAATTCAAAACTAAATATTTTTAACATTTCACTGAAGTGAAAAACTGTCGATTGACTTTTCTCATACATATTATATTTGATTCCATAGTGAATATAACATACGCGAATGAAAATTGCCTTCTTATGTAAAGTTGGTGCGTGGTTTCCGATGAGATTCGAACTCGGGACGCCTGACTGTTATTGCAGATATTCGGCGTTCTTCCATCAGACTCCACATACACATATATATAAGCTGACTCTTTAGAAAGCAAAACAGTCTCAATCAAGTGGCATTCGAACCTCAGAACACTAAGCCACCGCTCTCATCACTGATAGACAGATAGCCTCCTGGTTATTAAAATTCTTGCATTGTTGATTCAAAAGTCAAAAGTATTAGAACATGGTTAGGCAATATTTAAATATACAACGAATACTTTTGGCCCAACAATAAATAAACCAACAATTTTTCTCAACAATGCACAATTTCAAATGGGTTTTGTGATATATTTCATTGAAACAAATAATTTTCGAAGTAAAAGAAAAATCGTTTGATTTACATATGTTCCTTGTTTATTTTTCTTTACACAATTGACTGTTTTTGGTTCAACCACTCTTATTTCTTTGAGTGTACGGTAGCGATGGATCTCCCCGAGAAGAGTGAGAACACTTTGCTGGCTGATTCTAGCTACTGCAGACTTACAGATTTAAACTGTCAGATTTACGGGGAAAAATTTAAAAACAACATATATATTATATATATATACATTGGTAATGCTGCTGTCGCCACTTTCCCTTTATCTTAATGTCGCATTTAGCACTCGGTGACTACTGTGGATCAAACGGTTGCTAGATCATTAAAATCGTTCCAGTCGTTAAAGCTCTGCGAAGGAACCAAGAAATAGCATATAAAATTCCGAAATAACTCTCGTTGCGTTGCTTAAAGGGCAAAATGGCTCTACAAATTAGGTATTTATTACGAATTAAAGAATCCAAATTCCCACGCTATAAATATTAAAACCTTAAACATTGTTATAAATCGTCGGTATATGGATTAATTTTAAAAAAACAGGTAAACACATTTGAATATAAAAAATTTTAAAAAAAAATATTAAATTAAACAATTAGGGAAAATTTGACATTGAGCATCTAAATGATTTTATCAGATTAGATTAGACTTCTAGAATAAAAGGCCACTATGGTTTTACAATTCCCGGAATATAAAACATAACAATGGCCTTAAAATGCCTGACATTCTCTACTCAAAGAACATGAATTGAGCATTCATTATATTTGTAATTAAAGGTAAATATGTATATAAAATGAAAGTATACTGAGAGGAAAGAGATTAAATATAGGAACCCGTGGTTTGGTTATCAAAACAATTTATATTTACGGTATTATTTACTATTAACAATACTTATTGTTCGTCTTGGAAAATTTGTGGATGGTAAAATTATTAAAATACAAAAAGGCAATCCCAATTAAAAGAGTATTAAATATCATCTACCTTTACCCCTACTATTTCCTCTACTTTTTTGTTGTTGTTATGTATAAGTGTTGACGTTGTTTTGTGTGTTGTGTGGCGGCATTCATATTCACTTATCAGGAGAGTCTGGACCAGGATGTTCAGCTCACGCTGACGGATGTGATGGATCAACAGGTACTACTCAATGGTTGCAAGAGACCAAAAAACCTTCATAATTTCCCAGAAATCGTTTTCTTTAATCCATAAAATGAACGAACCGATATTGATTGCACTGAGAAGAAGAATTGTTTTTTTTTATAGAAAGCTTCATATTTTCGTCCCCAAAGTATAAAATAAAAAGAATTTACAATTTCTCCGTACAATTATTTGGGCAAAAAGTAATTTATGGTTGCGAAAATTGCGTGACTCTGAAAAAAGAATTGTTTCCATCACACCTAGTGGATAAATTGGTTATTTTTTTAATTGAGTAGTTGCTTCACGTTTTACATTTTCCTCCATTGGTGTTTTTCTCGTTTTGATTTAATCGCAAAAATTACATATTTGTGCTGCCCAGTTTCAACCACTTTAATGAATGCACTTTCACGGGAATCAGTAGAATGCTTCAATTTGCTATCAATTCCGATAATGGAGTGTTTTTAATTATTTTGATGCTCTTGTTTGTTACTTCTTGCATGTTTTAATATATTTCTATCCCGCTTATATAGTACTATACATTTTTTTATTGAAAATAGAGTACCTTCACTTGGATGCTTTTTAAACAAACATTTAGGGGAAAACATGAGCACAGCTGGTGCAATCGGAGCAATCAGGTTAATGCCGAAATTGTTATGATACTCGTAGATGTTATTGTATCATGAATGTAGTGGTACTCCACATTCATTTAGCATTACTCATTTAATTTTCTTTTAATCAAATTTGTGTAAAAGTAAGTTTTTTAAAAATATGGTGTAGCTGACTGAAACCACAAATAAATGTGACGAAGAGATAGAAGGTACAAACAATTAATTTACGAAATTACCTAGGGCTCACCGGAACCAAGATATATTTTTGCCATATACATATGTACATATGCATATATGTATGTATAAAGTATTCGAGGCTAGAATAAAAATGAAGGGTGTTTGCATGGAAATATAAACTAAACACGGAACAGCTGTAAGCCAGATTTAGCGTACCACATTCTCTGATGTGTTAGAATCGGCTGTGTTCGTATTGGTCGCGCAATGCAAGGGTAAATATGAAGACATAATCAGAAGAGGGGCTTACAATTCAAAATTTTCCGAAGGTCCTGCCATAATGTCTATGCCCTCCTTATAATCTATTTGCACGCTGCCATTCACTGACAAGCTATAATGCTTATTTAGCTTCCCTCATACACGCTGTTGCTTTACTCCTCTGCGTAACTAACTTTAGGTGGTTGGTCAAGTACAGGGTTTATACACTATACAGCCGTTCCGTGCTTAGTTTATATTTCTATGGGTGTTTGAGAGAATAATACGATACTCCCTCCTTCTTGAGTGCTGTCAAAAATTTAATCAAAAGAATGGTATAGCGTTCAATTAAAATGCGAATTGAGATTACTGTACATATGTACCGATAGATCTACCGGTCTTCCTGGACCGAACACCCTAAGTGTGCCAAGTGTGCGACGAACCACTACAAAGTGGTTCGATATGTGACTAACTAAACATTTTTTTTCGCAACGCTCCTTACTGTTGCATAAAGCACTTTCTTGAGCTTATACCTTTGTATTTCATAAACGTATCAGGCAATCAGACGCATCCCTTCAATCCATTCACGTTGCTCTCCTATTCACTGTTCTGTTCTTTTTTTAATATTGCTAAAATTGCATAGGCTGTGTACAGAGTCTTCCTAGTGCGAGTACCAGGCTGCTGAAATGCTGCCCGAATAAGCCTTTCGCTTGATTTCTAGAGCTGAATAATAAAAGGGACGATGTATGAAATTTAAAATGTTCGGACTGTTTGCACAAACCTATAAAAAAAAGCCATTTTGTTACGCTTCGTCAACTGAATGAATTCCTTTCGATTTCCAAAAATTGAGAAACACGTACATATGTAGGTACCGCACAAAACAGCTTCACGCGATTGAGGCAGGAAATATGCGGTCGCCTCGGGATGATATCCTAAAATTTACTATTTCAGTTATGCTCGGAATTTGAGGATACTGCCCATTCCAAGGAATTCTCAAATGACGTCATTTACCCAAAGCACGTTCGGTGAAATATCTTTCGAAAATATACTGATTAATTACATCCATTAATCAAAGCTAATAACCGAATAAAATTTGTGCCTATTCATAAAATTGAGTTATCTCCCTTAGAACTCTTTGCAATTAATTTTTGTGGCATGACTTTTCACGAACGGTTTCTATTCAGATGATTCCAAAAATTAAATTTACGCAAAGCAAAGTGTATATGTATTTGTTTTATTTGACGCATTTATCGATATTCTTTGATATAATGACTATACCATAACACTTATTACCTACTGCTTTCTATATATTTTATAACTGCAATAGACAAACAAAGATCAAGAATACATTTAAGGCGTCTTCAATATAATATACTTATAAATATATGTAAATAATTAAAACGCCAACGTGAGTGCTTGTGATTTTTCCTGTGGGCTTATTTCTGCACCGATTTTAATGATTCCCACACTGATAGAAAGCTCATCTACTGAATATGGAACATCACTAATGAAACTTTAAGAAAAGTCAAAATGGCGGATCCACCATGGCGACCGAAAAGGTTCAACTTCAAAAGATTGCTATGAAAATGGGTCCCCTTATCTATGTTTTTTGGGACGCTAGTTACGAATATACTGTCGAAATGGAAATTAAAGATGGCGGATCCAATATGTCGACTGAAAATTCTCAACTTCAAGAACCGATTTCAATGGGCTGGAGGATCAACATTGGTAATTTATTTTAGACTGTGTGAAGACGGGCATAAAAACTAGTATTACTTTAAATTTAAAGTATATTTAAGGTTACACCGAATAAACTAAAAATGTTTGATACTCGTGTTATACTTAACCCTGGAAGTGCACATACGGTGTCCTACACTCCAGGTCATTTTCCAACTCAGAAATAAACAGAAAATAGCGTCTTCATTACGTGTGTTTTTCAAGGTTAAAACCAATTTTTTTTAAAAAACCAATAAATGGCCCTTCTATAGTTGAATGTTTATACTACAAATAGTGTCCATAGAGTTTTATTCAAAAATCCAATAGATAACGAGTTATCACGCATGTGTACATTCCCAGGGTTAAAATATAGAAATAAATTCAGTTCATTTTAGAGCTAATAGCAAAGCTCTTGTTGTTTTTCCACATTTTTTAAGGAACGCAATAATTTTTGTGGATGTTACTCGTTGTAAAAACGAGGTACAAAAATTGATGAATGTTTCAATCTGAGAAGCAGGCCGATCTCATCGGTATGGCGCTTGCTTCTCTGCCATGTACATTGAGGAATCGAAAATGATTCCCATTATTGATTTGGTTAAAATACCAAGTACGAATTATAATAAAGATAAATATTATTTCATACTGTCCTACCTGGCCGTTTAGGCTAATTATTTAAGTTTAACAAAGGAAACCCACTTGGTGGAAATACTTAGTAGAGCTGCAAAACTCAGGTCAACTAAAAATGCTACATAAAGGCATTGCCTCTTATCGTGGAAGATCGACAATTTAAAAAAAAAATTACCGCACCTTCCAGTCTGCATCGAAAAATTATCTCCACTGAATACTAGTCTGAGAGAGAGGGAGAATTTTTCTTCCCAATTCACTAAAGTTTTTAAGAACTAAATGTAAAATGTTTGAGTTGTAAGCCAAGAGATAAAAGTCTCTTCAGCCAGACCAGGCCACTGGTGAAATACGCTGAATTCTCTAATTGTCTAGTGCGAGAGATTTTGTTTCTAAAAAATCGCAAAATTTAATTTTTCTGAAAATTTTCTTATTCTACCGCAAGCGGTAATGTTAATTTATGGAAAGTTCGGACCGCTTACGTATGCAAATATGAGTTGAAACTAAAAAAAATGTTGGTACTAACTTTGACATAATTGTATCTATATGTACGAAAATGCGTATGGATTGTGTATAAAAACTCCAATAGTATATTGAATAAAATAATAAAATGAATCACAATAGCAATTAGTGCCAGTGTCCACTTTCCAGTACCTAAAAGTTAAAATTGCAGGTCGGACTAAAAGGTGTTGCGACACATATCCGGCTCACACCTTGGCATTGCTCATATGTGCTCTAAAACTTTACGTTTATATTGTAGGTACCTCTGAGAAACGAAAACAAAACGAGAGAGAATTATTTTTTAGTATTTTAAACCTTTGATTCACATGAAATTTAATATATATCAATTTAATATATATCTAAATTCCATTTTTTCAAGTATCTTGTTCAGGAGTCCCTTTATTCTGTATGTTAATAACGTTAAGTACATCATCAAATGCTCGGACTATTCAATTTAAGCCAATGATATGAAGGTCTCCAACGAAATTTCCTCCGTAAACGTCCTCTACAACAACAGGGTTTATCTATTGTCTGGCGAGCATATCCATTCAGTTGCCTCTCTTTGCGATCTTGGCGTCATCTGCTATAGCGTTCAACTCATCCTTCGTTCGCACATCGACAACACATTAGTTGAAGGTAACTCTGCCCTTAAAACGTTCTACACCCCGCTGCCTTAAATCAGTGTCCCTCTTCTACACACATCTCAAAAAAATACGTGGCTAAAACATTACGATCGAAATCGAAATAAGTATTTTTCCTTTTACACACATTTAAGTGAACATAAAAGGAGCCTCGAGTACAGCATTTGCATTTTCTCTTTATATTTAAACGTGTTTTCCTCATATCAGGTTATTTCAATGCGCGGGACAATGCTCCAAAACAAGTACTTGTCCGATCGTCCTAAAATGGTCAGCACATCTTCATAACTGCACCGATCACTATTATTTTGGATCGGATAAAAAAGGGGGATTTACCGCCTTTATAGCACACAAAATCGTAATTTGACAACTGTTTTGGTTAAATATGCACCATTTATTTGCTTTTGCAGTTAGAGTCTTAAAGTTTGGTCGGTGTAGTCCTTTTGGGTTAACTGAACGTATCAAACTTTAATATTTTGCTTTCACATCACCAGAAACGGAAATAAAATGTCTCGCGCAAAAAGAAAAAAAAACTTGAAAACCACTTTTCGCCAAGTTCTGCTGCACACTGAATTTTGGCCGAATACCAAACTTAAACTTGAATAAAGACCGCACAAAAAGAATTATTTTGTTTTAATTAATTTTCATCACAAAAAAATTATTACAAAAGTATAATTTAGGTCGAGACACTAGAAGGTACTCTTAATAAGTTCCAGTTTTCAAGTTTTTATTAACAGTAACTAATATAAAAATTATCTTGTATTAATTATATTATTATTATATAGTTATTATATATTACAAAACCTTATCATGTATTCTTAATAATATTATTATATTATGCTACACACAAGAGAAGTAAAAATTCTACACAAAATTCTCATTGTATCACAAAATGTACAAATATAAGAATCATAGCAGTCCTTTCAAGTTGAGACTTTTCAGTCGCATGAATCGAATTTGCTCTACTGTGCGTAAAGAAGTTTTACTTCAAAAATGACGGCAAGTTAAAGTTATACACCTCTTAGTGAAACACTCTGTATAATAAATACTTAAAATTTCCAACTAGTTGCCACTTCTAAATTTTCCTTGAGAGATTAACAAAACTAATGACCTAATCGCTTATAATCAAAATAGTTTTGCTGTGAGAGCGTCTTTATCACCATTATCATCACTATGAAACAATTCTAGCAGCGCTATCACATACAATCAATCTTGGCTTAGCTATAAAAATAAAGCATGGCGATGCAAACTCTCGCATTACTTCCACGTATGAATAAACCTCTGAAAAATCACCACGACAGAACATCTTACAAACTAAAAAAGTAATACGAGTACCTATCATAGTACCTAATTTGAAATATGAGTGTTAGTATTCCCATAAAGACGTATACTTGTTCAATCTCAAACAGCCATGGAAGAAATTCCTAAATTGAACTTTATTTTAAGATTCAACAAGGATCTCCAAAAGATTTGTATGTTTAATGCTTACATATATTTATATGACGTACATGTATATATAGCTGCAAGTATTTACATAAAAATAACTTTCTCGCCACAGTGGGCTTCTGGCAAACTGTCATGAATAATATTATTAGCAGATGGTGCCATTACAAAAAGGCAAAATACCAGAACCTTCGCTTTTATATATGTACATACGTACATCGCTTCCCAAGTTTTCCAGAGCAAGTGGCATTTCGCCGAAGACGATATATTTTATGTGCAATTTTACACTTGCTTTCTTTTATAACTATTTATACTTGCAGAGCAGCCCATTCTGTAACCACTTAAAAGTTTTTTTTAAACAGTCTTCGTGGCAATCCACTGGGAGCAAGAGGACGACCACAACTTCAACGCTTGAGAAAACTTCTTGAATCTTTTGATAACTTTCCTCACAACTTTTATATGTACGTCGTTCACATTTAAGCGGAATTCCCTAAAAAATTTAAGATGACTTTCCCTGAATAGTTAAAACAATATGTATTACCACATTTCATAGAAATCTAAGAAAATTCTGCTTTGATTTTTCACTTGCTAAATTCTATATTTTTCCTCTGGGGTCGTTCCAACTTTATGTAGGATGTACTTATAGGGGTAATCTGTGATAATATGTTAGAAACAAGTCAATTCTTTATTCAACTCTCTCTGGCTCTAAAAATCTATCAAATTTAGATATTTGTTGTCAACATGATTAGTAAACTCAAATCTCCCCGGTGGACAAGGAACAGAGAATAAGGTACTCTTACAATCAGCGATATTTAACCAACGTCGCCTTTGTTTACTTCTATCAACTGTAACAAAGTTACAAATTGTCTTGATAAACTTTGAAATTTGTACGTGATGTCGGAAACTGTTTCATATCTGCAGGGAAAATTCAGAGCGGAAAAAAACATGACTTCGTGCGTAAACACGATGAAAAAGTTTTGCTTTGGAAGTGCAAGTGTTGGCATTTGTTCCTTTTATTTCTTCGCGTATTTAAATTACAAAATTATAAAATTGCTTAAGCTTAAGTAATTTGAAAATGTCATCTAAGGAGAAATTATAGAAGATGATAGGGGATAGTCAATAGAAACAGTAAATAATTAAATTAGAAATTTAACAATGTATGGTAAAAAGCTCCATAATCGTACGCATAGCTTAATTGAGAGATATTTTTATAGAAAAAACCAATACCTCACAGACTATTAAAGTAAAAGACTATCATATTATTATGCATGAATTGCAATGTCATTTTACAATTATATTTCTATTAGTACGTAATCAGACCAAAAAATGCCACCAGGACTTCTTAAATATGCTGAATTCCTTTTTCTATTATTCACTTTAATACCCTGCAAGATATAGAGGTAACCTCATTGTTAACTTACCTTATGTGGATGTAATTTTGCATGGATTCCATTGTAAATAAATATCCAAATATATAATACTTCAATTTACAAAACTTATCAAAATCATGAAACAAATCGACACTTTATTTCAACTTTACCTATTTTAGTGAATTGCTCAATTTTTGGACGAAAGAAGAAGCAATGCCGCGACAAGTACTTGGCCAAACATAATGCTGTTTTCGATCAATTGGATTTGGTCACATACGAAGAGGTTGTTAAAGTGCCAGGTAAGGAATAATTTTATGGCAATAACACATAAAATCGTTATCATGTTCTTACTATTTTTCTTTTAATTAAGTTGGTGACCCCAACTTTCGACGGAAAACTTTGGTGCTACTTGGTGCACACGGAGTTGGTCGTCGTCATATCAAAAATACACTTATAGCTAAGTATCCAGATAAATATGCTTACCCAATACCACGTGAGTATACCATTCAATTAGTGGGATGCTCTTTACATTCATAAGTTTTGATTTTGATAGATACAACGAGACCTCCACGACCTGACGAGGAGAACGGTCGTAGTTATTATTTTGTCTCGCACGATGAAATGATGGCTGATATAGCTGCTAATGAGTATCTCGAATATGGTAAGTTTTATTTATAATTCAGGTGCAAGTAATCAAGCCTCGGAATCGATGGATTTCATGTGTTGGTGTGTAATTTTGAATGGCTCTTTTTGGTTCTTTATATAGTTTTCTCTGGTGAATTTTGCTTTTTAGAAACTATTATATTTAGCATAAAAAATCATTATCACTATTTTGGGTGTACATTGCTAAATAACTCATAAGAAAAATTAAAAAAAGTCTGTGTGCCGAGACTCATGGTTCAAATGTGTTAACAACCCCCAGAGCGCAGCGCATTCTCCCTGGGCTAGTATGTTAGTATACTTATAACTTTAATAAAATAAATAAATAAAAGAGCGCTATATAGTCTGAGTACTATGAGCTTGAGTACATACTATATATGTATGTAAGTATAAGTACAACTAACAACATAAATTTTCCTGATTTCATAGCAATCCTTTGTAGGGGAGAATTTTTGGTCACCATATTGGATCGGACATTTTTAATTCTCATTTCGATAACAGATTCGAGATCAGCGACACCGAAAACACAATAGGAGCCGATTTCATAACAATCCTTTGAAGTTTAGAATATTCTTTCGCCATATTGGATCCCACATCTTTATTTCCCAAATTTACTGCTTTACTGAGAGCTAAAATGTTTACACATCAAAAACATAAACATATTTTCTGCTTATTCAAACACGACCAATCCCTTTCTGCAACAAAACGTGAATGAACTTGAAAGAAACAAATTAACATTTACGATAAAACTGCATTACAGCTTAAATAGCACTGCATTCCTTCCACCAAGTTTCCTTCAAAATCAACCCCATTCGAGACGACGAATTTTTTCGAACACGATCCCCAGGAGCGATTTTTTTTTTCTTTATATTACATGTAAGAAAGACTTCAGATAATTTTTAGATTTTTTGGTACACAGTAAAACCAATGTATAATTTTTTAGTATTAGTTGTTTATTAATAAATAAACCAAAATGTAATGTGCGATATTTTTATCTTGTTAAAAAATATTTAGCTTTTTCTTTGTTTTTTATAATTTTTTCTACATTTATTTGTTATCATCATCGATCAACTGAGCAGTTTCTTCATCGAAATATAAATGTGAACTAATTGTAACAAGCGGTATATACATAATAACCAGTCGCATAGAGGTAACAGCTAACAGGCAAAGGCAAGTCGCCCGCGTGTAGAGGCGGATCCACCCTTCATATTTGACTTGCGGAGGGTCATATGTCATATGGAAGTTTGTTTAATACCTATTAATATTTGTTTTTCAAATTCAATAAAATAATAACACAGCCACCAAAAAAAAATTTTCGGGCCCGGGGATCAGCCTATGTGTATTATATGTTTTTTGGGTCGCTGAAACTGAATCTAATTTCAGTTCAACCCTATCACGTCAGATTTTTGACATAACCTAGGAAAACCTCAGCAAAAACGAGAAAAAATAAAAAAATTTCAATCTGGGGATCAGACCATGTCTTTTATATGAAAGCTGAAACCTGGCGTGATGGGGTTAAATCGACATCGGATTCGGTTTCAGCGACTCCTAAAACATATAAAAGACATGATCTGATCCCCAGATTTAAAATTTTTTATTTTTTCCCGTTTTTGCTGAGGTTTTTTGAGAGTATGTCAAAAACCTGACGTGATGGGTTTGAACTGACATCGGATTCAGTTTCAGCGACCCCAAAAACATATGATACACATAGTCTGATCCCCGGGCCCGAAAATTTTTTTTTTGTGGCTGTGTAATCAATCAATTAGATACGCCAGAAAGATGGAAATGAATATTAGAAATTTGGAAAAAACAATTTCTAAATTCAGATTTTTTAATATTTGCAAACGATTTTCTGGGTATAAATGCTTTCTCTATATGGACATGGTGTACCTCATTGGAAAGGCAGAAAGATGGGCAATTTAATAAAAAAAAAAAATAGTGGTTACATGAATTTCGAAGAAAATGCGGAGGAAACTTTAATTGTGATTATTCGCAAGTGAGTGTACCAGCAATAGTGGAGGTAGCTTATCATTGGTCACATTTTTGGAACGCATATAGTACATAGTAGTTCTGTGGAGTGAGTTTTATGTCGCTCCCTTAATTATATCAAAAGATAAAAATAAAATAATAATGTGATCCTCATAACCCACCCTTGGATCCGCCCTTGTTCGCATGGACGATAGCACGGTATAAAGAACACCTGCATACCAAGGGCAAGAGCTCTTGCCAAACGAAACAGCATACTGAGGTGCCACGAGAAACGAAATGTAGAGTTCTGATTCAGCTCAGAATATTTGTTTCTGGTGGATGTTCTTTATGTTGCATGTTCTTTAATACTACTCAAACAAACAAAACAGTCAATGTCATTCAGCAGGCCAATAAAATTCCGCAGGCAGGCAAATGACAATGTAATAATTCAATGCTCTGGCCGGTGTCAAAATTAAAATAGATCCTACTCGAGAATCGGCGTCATTTTATTAATTAGAAAATTTGAAAAATGGCGTAGGCAGAGCGTTATCAAAGTTCATTCGAAGTAAGAAATAAATAGAAATCAAATTATTGTTTTAAGTGATATATTCCTTTACTAAAAACTTTGTAAAAGTAATGATACGTTTGAACGAAATCACGATTACTTGAAGAATAATAAGTATTATAGATATATAAAAATCTTGCATATTCAATTCATGAATGAGTAACTCTGAGCCAAATTTACGTTATAATAATATATATAATATATAATTATAATAAGATTTAATTTCACTTTAATTCTTTTTATTTCATACAATACAAAAGCGAACGCTTATGATCCAGGTTTCACCAATCTCTCGTTTGGCTTTTAGATGTTCCCCATTTTTAAGGAATTTACAAGCGTTTGTTCAGCGCGTTCCAACTTTTTACTATACTTCAGTTTATTTATTTTTTAATATCATAAATTTTTTAAGCATTTTTACGTGAAGGGCCTTTTCATCTTTGGGGCTCATAATTCACAGAAAACAGTTTATACAAATCTCATATAACTTTTTTCGGAGTAAAGCCATTGATTTTGTAAAGAACTAGATGTGCCATCTAAGGCTTTACATTAGCAATATAGATAGCGATACTTGTATTGAGCCGTCATTTTAAGTGAAGACAAATTTGAACTTCGAAGTTCAACTGAACTGAAGTGTGAGAATGTTAATGACGGCGATATAATCTTCTCGTATGTTGACTTCATCAGAGATCTGGCATGGTTTTGAAAATTTATATGTGCGTAAGTTTTAAATTTTTCGAGCAAACATAAATCTTATTTAACGCTCCAAAAATATAATAGCAAATGCTTATTAAAATATGTTTCCTTAGGGTTCCATAGTAAAATAAAGAACCCTTATAGTTTCGCCATGTCCTTCTGTCCGTCCGTCTGCATGTCACAGTCATTTTACTCAAAAGCTATTAGGACTATAGCGCTGATATTTGGTACACATATAGATAATTATATCCGCTGCAAAGATGTTTATTAAGATTTAGGAAAAATAATTTGAAGCTTGCTCCCGTCCGCAATTCCGGAAAAATCTGAAAAAAATATCGAATACTACCGCATAGACGTAAATTGGGTAGGTACTTTTAATAATAATACGACTTACTAGAGTCAAATAGTTTACGAGATACGTATATTAGCCGACCACGTTACGTTTATTTGGACTCAACTGTTCGGGAAAAACCACAAAAAAGCTCTGTCTTTCAGTAATCACCTTATTTTATGTGCTCGATTTTAATGCTGAGTCCAATTAAAGACCCTCTTTGAATCGATTTTATCGTTTCTCTAAGTCATACTAAGAATAGAAATAATTAAACGATGATGTACGTTTCTCGAACGGAGCACTGTTTTTAATAATAAAAAATAAAACCTTCCACGGAGATTTGCCACATAATACTGAATAATTTACAATAAATTTTATAGCTGTTGCTTTAACAACATGTCCGCTATAACCTAAAAAATGTCGAGCGTCCATATTGAAGACCATTTACATTAAAGTAGTGGATTGAAATTTATTCATACTCATAGTTATTTCGACGTCTGAACCGTTTTCTTGTGATTCCTCATCTTTTTTTATTTATTCAAGTTTTATCAAAAGGATACAAAAGTGTAAATTGGCTGTAATAGATTTTTAGTAAAGTCAAAATCAAAACTATCATATTAACGCACCGGAACAAAGATGTAATTGGTTCATTATAACCATAATTAGAACACTTAAAAAAAGAGCAAGCAGGAACCGATAAACTAAGCAAAGAAACGAACTGAGGAGAATCAATGTTGCCTTGCGAGCATTCCACAGCGAAGACAGTTTTGGAAATGTTTCGTCGGTTTTCTGAGGTGTTCAAATTTAAAAGTTAAATTCTATTCGCGTATGATGATAATATAAGGAGATTACTCCATTACTCCAAGCACAAAACGAATAAATCTACATTGGACAGTTTCCACCCGGTTATTGCGAGAAGCGTAAAAAGGCGCGTGAAATTTATATCAACAGTTAACCGCTCATATCATTATAAATGCTATTGACGTATTTACTCAAATTACGCCACACCCCACGATTTTTTTTTTTGTCTGATTAATGCCCCAGATTGATGAGGGGAGTGGTGTAATGACTGGTACCTAGGACCTACTGAATTATTTTTTAGTTTTTCAGTTTACATTGTCTACATCATTATTATCTTTATTTTCAATAAAACCGTTTAACTTCAAAATTTGTTTTTACTTATTTTTTTTTATTAAATTAAATTAAATAATTGAAAACGAAAAAATAATTGGACATCATCAGGCTTATCATCCAATAGTTCATTCAGTGTTTCTTGAAAACTATCATGATCTTCATCTTTCTTTATTCGTTTCGGCAAACTGCATAGACGTTTCGTTTCTCTTAAATCCTCAATGGGGTTTTCGATTTCAATAGATAATGTTCTATATAAGTAATATTTTGTTGGAAGGGTACTTCCAACCTACTTCTATTAGTATTATTATTACCAGATTTACAAACAACTAGCTTATCTTCTGAAGAATCTTCGAAAAAAAAGTTCCTTTAGTGTTTCAAGACCAACTACAGTACAAGTAGAAACAGTTGTCTTTTTTGGAACACGGTTAGTGTTTTTTTATACCGGAAATGCACTTTATTATTAATGCGCATATCGGATCTGTAATAATCCGAGCAAGAACAAATCAATGGGGCCGCTTGTTTTGGAACAGCCGTTGGAGTTAATGTTTTTTTTAATGCTTGTATTAGTGCGTCCTTTGCATAAAAATGTTCTTCGCAGAAACGAATATACTCAGCCGACCGTATTGAAGATAAACGTCACCAGAATGTCTTAACCAAACAGACTTTCTAATGCCTTTTAGAATTGAAAAACACCTAAGTACAACATGAGTTTAGGCGTTCATGCACTGAAAAAAAAAATAATAGATTCATTTTAGTTCAAATAAAAACACATATGATTTGGCACCAAAATGATTTCAATTTGTTTGATATTCCTGTGATTGAAAATCTTAAATTAGAAAATGAACGAATTAACAGTCATTCATATTTGATTCCTACTGAATACGCGACCGAAAATTGCCTTCTTTTCTTATGTAAAGTCATCGAAAATTGGCGGGAGCGGATGAACGTGTGCAAGAGGAGCCTCGGTTGCCATTTGGACGATATTTTATTCAAATCATAAATCGCTTTAAATTATCTTGTGTGTATAAAATTGTGTGTTTTATTCAAATTTAAAGTTCCGACGTTCTTATTGGGAAACCCTATATATACATACATATATATGTTATTTTCAATGAAATCGAGGAGTTTCGTTTGCTCTTCTAGGTCTTTCATACCATATTTAGAAATTGTGATAATCCCCTATTTCGTGTATTTAATGAAAATCTATCATATAACAAATAGTAGATGCGAAAACGAAGAACTCCTGAAATTAAAAAAGATGGATTACCATTTTGAATCCGGCATTTTAAATTAACTCTTTGCACCCTAAGAGACCGTAAGTATGAATTTTCGTTTAAAATTTTGGGTTGTCATTATGTGGTCCGTCATCTTGAATTTTGAAATTGGATATTTTGATGGCAGATTCAAAATCAGTGACCTCGAAAATCCCCTGGCCCTGATTTACAGGGTAATCCCTTAAAGTTTAACTTTTTCGATAGCTATATTGGATCCGCCACTTTGAATTTGGAAATTTTGATAGCAGATTCGAATTTTCATGGCAATCCCTTGAAGTTAAACTAATTTAATGACGTAACTAACCGGTAGCCATCTTAGAACCGCCATTTGTATACCTTGCACTGTATCAAAATATCAAATAGCCCATATGTTAAGTAGGACTATGTACTACCTTGTATCTATCGAAGCAACCGTTTAGGCGTGATTGAGTAACAAACAAACACATAAACAGAAAAACGCATAAACGCACAGACACGCAAACAAACACACTTTCATTTGTTTATACATACTATATATCATAGATTGCTGGCTGTTCTTTTCTTTGAGAATTTGATTGTTTTATTAATTTTATTTGTGTTTTTGAAAGGTAACTGCTAAGGTCGATTGTGTAAATGAAGTAACTTTTAAGAAAACTATACTCTTACAATTTAAAATCATGTTTTAACCTTTGCTTAACCCTTGTTGTAGGTACTCACGAAGACGCAATGTACGGAACAAAACTGGATACAATCCGCCGCATTCATGCTGACGGCAAAATGGCCATATTGGATGTCGAGCCTCAGGCACTGAAAATTTTGCGCACAGCTGAATTTACGCCATATGTTGTTTTTATAGCGGCCCCATCACTACAAAATATCGCAGACGTAAGAGTAAATTCGAAAAGCGATTCGCATGCAAGCATAACTAACTTTTCTCTTTGTAGTACGATGGAAGCTTAGAACGCCTCGCTAAGGAATCAGAAATGTTACGCCAAGCGTATGGTCATTTCTTTGATTTAACAATTGTAAACAATGACATCGGCGAGACAATAGCAACATTGGAGGCTGCCATAGAAAAGGTTCACACAACACCACAGTGGGTTCCAGTGTCCTGGCTCTACTGACAAGATAGTGAACTCGAGTGTCCTGAATGTTTGGAGGGATGTGATTGTGATTGCGATTTAGACTCACACTGTGACCTTAAATAGAAGCAAAATCATCCAGGGTTTGGAACACAACTACTAAGCACGCATGAAGCAAGCACCACATTCGCTATTTGTCTACAATTTGATCCAAGGAAACCTACACTTTTAGATACTTTTTGTTCAGTTATCCGGGGGGACGAGTGGTACACTCCCTTATATTCAATAGAGAAATTGTATTTTGTACTCAAGGAAAAGACCTGCTTCCGATGTATATTTGTAACGTTTAACATATTTAGATATTTTGATAAGTTTAGAAGGTTTTACTTTTCTACAAAATTAGAGAGCGTAATAACTTAATCAAAGTACATCTGATAGGACTACAGCGTAACGTAACGTAAAGAAATAACAAAAAACATAGAGAATATTGATATTTTTTTTATGAATTTTAAAGTGCACTCAATAACGAATTTCTACCATTGAGTTCTCTTTTGTACTTGTGCTCAGGAAACTCATTTAGACGACAACTCGGAGATCCGAAGATTCAGGGTATTGCAGTAATGCCTCTCCACGGACAGCGAAAAATGCTAGCGGTTCTATCAACTTCTATGCGTGTTTCTGTTCAGTTCTCTTCTGTTCCGCTCTGTTCTGTTGTTATTCCTTTTAAAGTTGTTAGCGTTAGGCTAACCCGTAGGTGATTGCCAAGCAAGTATAATAATTATCGAAGCGGCAAAAGACATATATTACTTTAGTGGGTATTGTTCATGCAATTAAAGAACTAAGTGAGCAAACAGACGCGTTTTATATTAATTCTCAGGGCTTTTGATTTTGATGGTGCGTTTCATTGAGCAAATGTGCTGACTGCATCTTTGATTCATCCAACTGAACCTCTGCAAAATGAGCACTTTTTTGGAGAGATTTACTAAACACAATTAGTTTTATCGAAAGGTTTCTTTCAAGTACAATCCTAAGTCAAGCGAGCCGAACTGCTGAAGCACAAATTCCACTCGACCGTTGCAAGTCACACTTATTAAACATAAACATACACTGAATACAAAAATAAAAAATTAAAATACAACTAGGACTCAGATAAAAATGTTGGCAAAAATGTATTAATATTAGTAGAACACCAGAAACACCCAGCGTTAGTAATTTGATTCTTTTGCACGTAGGATGCTGGGGTTTGACTTTTGGGATATGGTAATAAGCTTAGTAAACTCCAAGAAAATGATCTATGTTGCCTGAATTCTTCATTTCAGTTTAATCTCGGGGAGAGGGTTAAACCTTAGTACATTTTGAAAATTATTGATCGATTGCAGGCGCATAAACTGGTTTCTCCAAGCCCTTAAGCCTATCATCACGTTGATTCTCGTATGCTGAAATTTGCTCAAAGAGTGGTTTTTAAAAAATACTCAAGAATTAGTTTTAAGAAATATGAAAAGTATGCAAGGGCGCTAGAAATGTGTGTAACAATTAATAACATCGAAAATGTGTTAATATAGCTGAGACCCATGGAAAACAAGACAGTTAAATTTGTAACCAAAAATAGATGAGATACCTGCATCCGTCAAACACTCTTCTCCCTCCCCCTCCACCCGTAGCGATATAAGTCATTCAAAAACTACTTATTCACCTTTCTTTCAAGAGAAGCATTCAGTTCTAACGAGGTGTTGCAAATACTTACTTCAGCGCCAAACAAATATTTGTTAAAACTTTTGCGATCTATTTCTGAAAACTACCTTAATCTAAAAAAAGAAGTTGCGCAATTAATATTAGTGTTCCCATTAGACTCATCAAACCACAGAAGAAGCGTAGTCCCATTTAAAAATATTCATTTCATAATAAAGTAGCATAAAATAACAAAAAATTAATAAAACAAAAGTACGCATTTTTAATTGAATTTTTTTCTGCTAGGAATAAAGTCAGACGTATTGTGATGGAACGAATTCACAGAGTGGTCGAACACCCACTAAAGCCTGCATTGCACACAAAAAAAACTAAAAACTCGACTTAAGTAAATTAAAGCGTAAAACCTAATAATAGTTAATGAAAATAAAGAATTTCAGTAGTGATTGTGCCTATGTTAACGCCATTGCGGTTGCCGAAAAATATGAGCAGAAGTACGTGTGTCACAAGAGCACTGGTTCGGCAGCTAATAATTTTTTAAGACATTTCGAAACATAACACCAAAATAATCAGGTAACCAGTTTTTAATTAGATATTGATCGCAGTGATATTGACATAAATTTAAAGGACTCTTAGTGACTATCATTTAACACACTCTCGACAATTAACCAGTTTACGAAAAGCAATATAGTCTCAAGTCATTTCGCAGCCAGTTCCAGCGAGATTAATTAGGCAAACATTATAAAAAGTTTTTACATTCCCTTTCATTCTTATTTGATATAGTGCAACTGTTACTAGCAATCGGCAGGAGATGAGTAGCAACATATGCGGCGTCGGCTAGAAACAATGAGCTTGCTTGACTCTATTTGCGCAACAGAAATAGATTCAAGTAGAATGAGAAATGTGTTAGTTCTCAAGATACGAAAACTTCAAAAGATAAGTTGTCAACCACATTTTCACAACCAACATTCACTTACCTACAAACTAAACACAACACACAAAGCTTCCTTTAAAATACGTAAAGTTTTCAAGAGAAATGTTCGCACACAACTACAGTACATATATAGGAAATTCACTAGAAACCAAACTACGTAAAGCGTAAAAAATGTTAAATAGTAGATACTACACGTAAAACAATAAAGAAATCATATTATGAACTTGTATACAAATTAAAGATTAAACAATGCAAATAGCAAGTTATTCCGCAGAGTAAGGCGAACATAAAGAATTTAATGCAAGACACACGATTAGTTCGGTATTGTTAAGACATTGATAGGCGAAATGAGGAGGAAACAACAAATGTTAACATTAATATTAATACTTAAGATAATAATTAATTTTTAAATAAAATGAATAAAAAATTCATTAAAAAAATATTACTGACAAAGATATATTTAAAATTTCATAATAAATAAGCAGACGAGTAAAGTAACTTGACGAACTGTTATTTAAAAAAAGATAATAAAGAAAATCTAAAAAAACCGCTTCTTTTAAACTAAAGGGTCCTCGAGGCTCGCCTAAATTCCCAATTTGAACTTGTACCCAAACTGTAGAGCTGTTATTTTCTCCTTTATCTCAATCACCCTTAAGATTTACAACACTTGAACATATTGGATTGTTAATATTAACTAGAGAGCTTAACCTAAAACAGTTGAAAAACTTCAGAGAAATTCTTCCCGACCCAGCATTTATCATGCGATATCTAAAATTGTATTAATGGTGCATAGTTCATGAAAGAAACATAATTTATTTCGTTACACTTCCCAATGCCTCTAGTTTGCCTACATTGCTCACAGTACCTAATAGTAGGTGAAGGAGCAAGGTTTCATTGAATTTGTTTTAGGTAAATAAATATGGTAACAAAATCTCAAGCTAATAATAAAATCATTCAGCATGTTGGTGGATGGGTTTAGTTTGCATCGTCCATTAACTTTTTTCCGTTTAATTTCAAGTAGTAAAAACCTAAGTTTTGTTGATTAACCTCCTATACGCACGCATATGAAAGGAACCTACATCGTTATTAACACATCTATAAAAACCTCTCAAGAATTTTTATAATATAACGCTAGTCAACATATTTAGTATCACCCTTACCTACTAATGTTTGTATTTTAGGGAATGCGATGTATGTTCATGGTCTTTCAGTCGTAGAGCTTTGCATTTTAAGTTATCCAATTGGCGAATTAAGTTTAGGGTCTCCGCACGAGGACCATTTGGCTGAAATTGCAGTATAATAGACGTAGTTGGCATTATTCCGATCAAAGGACAACCCTCGATTATGTCGAGTGGGACACAAAAGTTTAAAAGATTCATTAAATAGGGCTTTTGTTGAAGATGTTGCCAATTATATTTACCTATAGAGACGATATTTTATATAAAACTAAGATTCCAGAAGCTCATTAATGTTACAAATAAAGTTGACTCAAGGAGAGGTTATTTAAAAAATTTAATTTTTTTTTCAAAATTCATTTTGCCTGATCGGAGTCAGCAGAATCTGTTTTGGATTATATAGGAACTCTAATTTTATTGCAAAGCCTCGGGAATGTCATAAGAAATGATAAGTTGAAAAAGTGGTGGGAAAGTCATGAATATTCATCACGATAACTCGAGAACTATAGATTTTAGAACAACAGGGAAAAAAGTGTATGAAATTTCACACAAAGTAGGATAATTCAGAAATCCCAATGTGCATTAATATTGGAGCAAAAATAGGAATCATTAACGAAAATAGGTAAAAACAACCATGCATTTCTTTCGACCATTATAATTATGGGGTCTAACCTGAAATCCGATGTATGTGAAAAATATTTTTACGTAACTTTCACTTCGCTCATACTGAAAATATTCACTTCAAGCATATGTTAGAATAGGTTTTATCGAAAGTTCCGCATAAGAAACGGATATTATGAAAGATTCACACTAAACGATGTCAGAAAAGGAGAATAGGATATTTGAAATGTGAACTATTTTAAACGTGAATAGAATAGCCCCCTGCGCGTACGATTATAAAATTCTGGCACAGAGTACCTCTTATCTTACTATGATAAAATAACATACCAAATGTGATTGAAGTAGGTTTGACACATTTTCGCCACACAAAAAAAAAATTTCGGCCCCGGGGATCGGACTATGTGTTTCATATGTTTTTGGGGTCGCTGAAACTGAATCCGACGTCAGTTCAACCTCAAAAAACCTCAGCAAAAACGAGAGAAAAAATAAAAATTTTTCAATCTGGGGATCAGACCATGACTTTTATATGTTTCCGGGGTCGCCCATCACGTCAGGTTTCAGCGACCCCGAAAACATATGAAACACATAGTCCGATCCCCGGGCCCGGATCTGACCCCCAGACTGAAACGTTTATTTTTTTAGTTGTTTAGTATACCAATGGCGCAGTTTAACATAGCCCGGGTAATTAATGACTGATAATGAAAAGCTGGAATCCAAGACGATATGCAAAAGCTAGACGTTGTCAAAAGTCTGACGATAGTTCAGAAAAGTAAGAAGTGTCAGAGATGCAAAGATTGTCAGTAATATTGTCACTGGATAGATAGATTTGTCATGAAATAAAAGTGAGAAGTGTGCACCCAGTGCGAAATAAAAAGAAACTTTGGCCAAAGAGGTTGGAAAATTTTTGATATATTTTATAAATTAAGAATCGTTATCCTGAGTGTAATCAAATAGTAAAAACTTATTTTTAGCGTTCAAAATATTGAAAGGTTCGAGATTAATAAATGAGAAGAGCAATAAAAATAGGTCGCTTCTGATTGGCAGATTAGGATGTAATGTGTTGTATAGAAACAAGAGTATAAAAACCCTTATGTAGGAACAATGTAAGTAAATAATAGTTAGAATGATATAATATACGTTGGAAAGTTCCCACAACAAACAATAATAAACAAAACATAATATTATTACTCTTAACTTTCAACAGGGATAAAAGCGGAGCTCTTTAAGATATTTCCTAATGTTTCCCGCCAAAATCACACAAAGCAAATTCGACATTTTTTGCGCAGAACATGTTATGCGATGATTGTTTATGGGCAAGTTATTAGTTGAAAAATACGTTTTACATAAAAAATTAAGTGGACATTACTTCATTGTCCTTAGCTGCCCCTGGCCTAAAGTGCCTCCCTCTCCACTATTATGTACACATTATCTCAAAATATAGGAACTACTTCTTTAAATTGTTAATATTGAATTTTCTTCAATGGAGATCGATAGCTGGCATCCCCATGAATGCATTAAACAATTGGCTTCAAAAATAATTGATTTGTTCTGTCGTGACTAGTATTAAGAACAATTAGTAACAAATTATTATACGAAAAAGTATCCAACCGTTGTTGTATCACAGTAAAAGGTACTCTGTGCCCGAATTTCAAGATCGTACGTACAATCTAAATGGTCGAAATATATATATTATATATATACGAGTATATTTGGCAACAATAATAATACATATTAAAATTTCTGAGTTATCCTATTTTACAGGAAATTTCATTACGAAATCGTAATTGAATATTGCTTTTATAAAGTGAATAAAATATCATAAATAAATAAAATAAAAGCCAAAATCAAAGGCTTCTTTGCCTTCTGAAATATGCGATTGACGAAGTCGTCAGGGAAGAAATAATCGCACTCTGGAAGAAATTAAGGGAACCCTTCCCGTTTTGGGGATCGAAAATCGATTTATTTATAATTTTATTTTGATCCACAAGCGATTCTGGATCGAACTGTTAAAGAATTTTGAAATTCTGAATACTCATACCATAAGCGGCAAAATTTATTTGTGGCGTAAAAAGACCGATTTTGCACAGAAAATAGCCACTCTTGAATAGTTGTAATTTTCCACCCTCCGATAGACTTTACTCCATTTCTACCGATCGGATCATAATGAATTTTTGCTTTTAGGTTCACAATTGTATAAAGCACTAATAAACGTTGCTAAGGATTTTTTAAAATAGCATTTGGTTCACGCCAAACTTAACCCAAAGTTGAACAAAGCGTCATGAAATGTTTTCGAAAATTGCTAGAGCTGTGATTTTTTTATTAGTCATAATTTTTTAAATCCTAAGCTACATTTCTTTTAATAATATCAATATAAATACTCAAAAAATGTCAAAAAGATTTCGAGGTATGTGTTCCGAAAGACGGCCTCTTTTCCCATATAAATACAAAACGATCAGGGTTCCCTTAAGAATGGATTGCGACTAATCGAGCGATCGCTGTAAGCGTAATGCTCGGGCCAAGTTGAATATCAATCCATCCAAAATATTCGAATGTAACAGGAATTTTAAAATTATCCTGCATACAGTAAGCAGCTTAATATTTGAAATTATTTACACATCAAAAGTAATTTGGTTTAGACCGTAGGTTATTCGTAACATAACTTGCTCTTCGTAGCATTACTTAATGTTAATTGCTACGACGAACTTCGGAATAGCCCTGTATCTAATCCTCCCGATTCGGAACCACAAGGATGTGTGTCAACCTGTACTTTTAATCATATATATGTACATAAGTCTGCACTTAGATTAGTGATCTACATATATGCTTTTTTCAGTCGATACATTTAATTATTATTATAAGTGAAATGAATTGAAAATTATTTATATATAGTATAAAGATAACTACAGAAAAAAAACCAATTCAAAATAACTTCATTTGTTATTTAGTTATTTGTTCTTTTTGTAGCACAGTCTAATCCTCCTATCAATAAGACAAAATTACATGCTTTCCGGCCTTTCTGTAATACTGATCAAAATTGCGCTTGAAAACATGTACTTTTCTATATGTTTAAATGTTCTCAAAATTACGCTAAACGTCGTGATTTCGATGAAATTATAAATAAAATCTCATAAAAATCGCATATCTAACAACAGTCAATAACCCATTTGGATTCGTCCTAATATTATCAGTATCTATTTTGCAAAAAGGAACGCGATTAGTTTAGTGGTAAGCGTGTTAGACTGCCGATCCAAAAGTCCCTGGTCCCAGGTCCCAGGACCCACTCGGCCCCACGATACCACTCTTAAAGAGCACTTTTCCTAATAAGTGACAAATGGAAGCCCCATCAATTAGAATAGGTACTGCGGGCTAATCACTCAGCATAGTGAATATAAACGATTCAAGAAACGGAAGCAGAGCCTCGAATTGGAGAGGCCATATGTTCCTAACTGAAGTGAAATAGGAAATATATAAGGAAAAAGATCCTTGTTGTATAACATATATTCAGTTGACAGATACTTTTATAAAGGGGGTTTTATCTATAAGGGAAAAATATCTGGGGTGGTAGATCGCACCTAGGTGAGCAAAATATTTTATGAAAGAGGGGCAATCTCAACCGTTTGGGAGATGCAGGATGACTAATACGTTCGGGATGCACATTATAATTTTGTTTTATCTTTTGATTAAATTAACGCTATGACATCAAACAGAGGCCAAACAACTTACTATCATGTGAAAACCTTTTACGGAAATATTAAAATACATATCTGCATTTTACGCCAAATTTAACTTGAAAAAAAGAACTAAATGGGTTTTTTCAAATTAAAAACTTATTACAGTTTATGATGGTACATTAGAAATGTCTAATTTAAAATAATTTTTTTTTAATTTGGATTCGCAAAAGTTTTTTTACGTATAAATTTGTATACTCTTTTTTTTTACCTAGACAAGTTGTACTTTAGATTCAGCAACAAGTTGGTCAATTCAATAAAAATAAAATATAGGTGCATTAGTTACAATAATTTTGGTGAAATGGTAGGAGAGACATGAATTTCAGGAAATTTTTAAGCATATTTTCAATTTCGCAAGTGACTGTACCTGAAGTGGTAGAGGTAGATCAATATTAAGATATTAGATAGTTGATTGGCCTGAGTTTGATATCGCTGCGTTTAGATAAAAAGATAAAAATTAATTTATAATACGCATCCCGAATTTTTTAATCACAAGGTAACTCCAAAAGGGTTGAGATTAAACGGATAGATCCTGTTTTGAGCTTCCTTGCTCAATAGTACTATACATAGATTGAGAGTTCAATTCAAGGTACTTGTACCTTAGCTGTTTAATGTGAGTGTTTCTCAGCGTACATGCTGATACTTGGACTACTGACGCAGAGCTGAAGAAAAAGGTTAATGCTGTAAATAAAGAGGTGTGATTAGTGAAACGATGGTTGCGACTGACTACTAACGATTCCCTTTTATTTCTATTTAATTCTATTTATAACAATACACTTACAATTACAGTAACATAACAAAATATTTTACGACTGATAAATTAATCACATGCGGGGAAATACTCGCAAGCTTGCACTTTTCCCGCGATGCAGCAAGTTTCCAGGCGAGTAGTGCGAAAGCTTTTCTAAATTTAGGTGCCGTACGTCTGGAATGAGGAATTATTAAAATATGATCACCCTCATGGGTGCGCATTCTCTTGCTCATGGGAACATGCGACTGTGAAAAGTGCAAGCGTTGCTGAGCTTACATTTTGGGAATTTATGTTTGCTTAACGCTAGCATATCTAACTTAAAACACATACATATGTATGTATCAGGTGTAGAAATCCTCCACCGCGATGAATTAGTGATTCAAAATATTGTATAGCCACTTATGCTTCCATGTTGACAGTAAAATCGCTAGTCGTCCTTATCCGCGGACGAGGGGTAAGTTTCGGCCTTTTATTTGGGTAGCAGGGACTGATCTGTATCCTGATTGTAATACACCAAAATTTAATACGAGCATGGTGACTGTAAAAAACCACGGAAGAGAATTATTCTTTCCAAGTCAGGGTTGAGGCGTTGGGCACAATCATGTTCAATCACATCCGATTCTAAAAAAAGAAAAAAAAACCACTGTGAGTTCTGGGCAGAAGGGAAAAAATGTACTTTAAAATAAACACAATAAAACACATAGAATTAATGAACCGGTTTTTTTAAAATACTTTAACAACACAGTACAACAAGCTCTCATAAAGGCGGGAGTAAAACAGATACGAGTGGTACGCGGAGGCAGACACGTCACACGTACCGATTCACCAAAACGGGGTGTAAGGGCTCACTCACGAACACCCCTAGAAAATTAGGTGCTGGGCACCTTAAAAACCTAAGTGCAAGGGCTAACTCACGAGCACTTAGAATTCACCATTACTGGGGCAAGCAACGGCACAGTACAAGGGCGAACTCACGAGTACCGGCGTAGGCGCAAGGGCTAACTCACGAGCACCTATAATCCACAAACAGCAAAGCTCAGCCTTCAGTATGAGTCAAGGCCATCGTTTGACCTAACTCCGGCGAAAAGGTTCCCGATTTATGATATTCACTCAAATTATTAGTTAATTAATTCAATTCTATATTTCTCAGTTCATTAACTCCGACCATTCAAAATATTCCGAGTGCACACGCAATAAATGAAATAAGTTTAAAAATATACAAAGACGAAATAATAATAATAAGAAACAAGTTGACTAAAATAGCCATAAACTCAGTAAGTGAAATACACTCACCCAATAAAATTTACACCAGCTCCAATTATTAACTATTCAAAACTCCTTCGCACAACTTTTATTCTTTTTCCTTTTTCAAATTAAAACTCAGTATTCCCTTCTTGAAATCTATCACTAGACTGAGGAACAATTCCTTGCACAGCCAGGTTTTCGGTTAAAACTTATTACGTATTCTTTTTAAAAGAAATTACTCAAAAATACAAATTTGAAGGAAAGACAACCAATAACCTGACCCTCATAAAAATCTCCAGATTCTTGCTACCTCAAGTGTATGGATATCATGCGTAATTCCCAGCGCATCTGGGTAAAATTGTTCCCGATATGCATAGCCCGCAATGCGTTTCCTTAGAAATCGTACCTTCGCTGCGCAACACATAAGAGAAAAAGGTCGAGGTGTGAATGCGCACCCTCATTAAGAACAGCGACCATAGCAAAATTAAAACAAAGAAACGTGTACGCATATAGGAAAATAAGGTAACGAGTTTTGGGGAAGGATTTCTGACGAAAACAAAGACTTGGCTTCTTTTTCATTTTTTGATACAAGGATTTTATTTAAAAAAATTTTTCCGCCCTTACAATCGGCCATCCGACAAATAACTCGTCCCGAGTTAGGAATCCAGCTCTTCCGAAAATATTACATCATCTTCCCCACTTTCGCTTCCCGTTTCATCCGAGACTCCGCCAGGACTTCTCCACGGTTTCATTCTATCTACTGCTACTATCCGCTCGTAATTAGCTTTTCCCAATGTCCGATGAGTCCCTTTCATATCTTGGACTAAATACCTATCGTTTTCTAAAATTTTTTTAACAACGAATGGTCCGGTGTATGGTGAAAGTAGTTTTCTACTGGTGGAAGAAGCCATTTCAGCTTTTTCGATGACCACTAAGTCACCCTCTTTGTATTTTCTGGGCTCCTTTCTTTTTTTGTCGAAGTACTTCTTTTGCTTTTGCTGGGCACGCTCTATTTCTTTCCCAGCTAAGCTTCTCTCTGCAACAAGGTCTTCAATAATACACGAACTCTGGCATATCTCATCCCTCAACAAAACATCAGTGCCACCTCTAGGTTTGTACCCTAAAAGGAGTTCGCTCGGAGTCCTTCCGGTACTTTTATTGATAGTGTTGTTGATTGCAAATTGGACTTGCTTGACGTTCTCGTCCCATAATTCTTCCTCCAATGTAGTGGTCATTAAAGCAGATAAAATAGACCTATTTAGTCTTTCCACTTGTCCATTTGCCCGAGGAGTTGCAACCGCGTTTTTAATATGCCTTATGTCATTTTGTTCACAAAACCGTATGCCTTGGACGTAAATGAACTTCCTTGATCCGATATAATTTGTTTGGGTAAACCATAAATTGAAAATATATCCATGCAGAAAGCAACAACATATTTGGTGTGCGTAGTTTTAACTGCTCTAATAAATAAAAACTTGGTAAACGCATCTATTGCAGCAATTATGTACATATTTCCCCGTTTACTTTTGGGAAACGGTCCTAGGTGATCAATGTGCACCGTCCTCATAGGCTCGTTGGCTTTCGGAATAGGGTGAAGATATCCTTCTTTTTTCCCAGCTTTCTTCTTATTGTAAAGACATCTAATACAACAAGCAATATATTTCTCTACATATGGACGCATTCGGGGAAACCAATAATTCTCACACAATCGATGAAGTGTTTTTTCGACAGAGAAATGTCCCATATCATCGTGAGCTGCTTTCACCACTTGCTGCCTCATTCCTCGAGGAACTACCCATTGAATTCCCTTTGCTGTAATTCTATACACTCTTCCATCCCGAAGAGCATAGTCCCGATAGATCTTCTTGTCATATTCCGTCTCAGGAGATTTCGATAAAATATGGTGAATTTCTTTTATCTTCTCATCAGTAAGCTGCCCCGACAATATCCAGTCCGCTTGAGATATGTGCATTACGACTTCGTCTTCCGTAATATTGCGACTTAAAGCATCGACATGGCGGTCACAGGCGGTCTGTAGTCTCACGTTAAAGTGGTTGGTCGCTCCCATGATTGCGGCAGAAAAACACAAGAAAGTGAAACAATGATATAAACAGGACTGCTTAAATGCAAATCCGAATTTCAATGACATGCTTCATTCTATTTCCGGGTCTATAAACGATCTTGAAATTAAATTCCAGAATCTGTAACCACCACCTAGCTATCCGTGGAATTAGCTCCTTTTTCCCTTTTGTGGCCTTTAACGCATTGCAGTCAGTAACGACAGTAAACTCCATTCCCAGTAAATATGTCCGAAACTTCCTTAATGTCTCCACGACAGCAAGCGTTTCCAATTCATACGAATGAAATTTACTTTCCAGGTCGGTGGTCTGTCTACTAAAATAGGCTACAGGATGTAAACGCTCATCTTGTTGGTACTGTAACAGAATTCCAGCTATTCCCATTGAACTGGCATCCGTGTGAACTTCGGTAACTGCTGTTGGGTTAAAAAGTGCTAACACCGGCTTCTCTATCAACATGTTCTGGAGTTTCCGAAACGCCTCCTCCTCTTTTTGGGTCCATTTCCATACGACATTCTTTCTTGTCAGAGAAGTTAGTGGTCGAGCTATTGTCCCATAGTCTTTTAAAAAATGACGAAAATAACCAGTTAATCCTAGAAACTGACGAATATTGCGCACTTTTTTGGGAACTGGAAAATTTTTAACTGCCTCGATTTTTTCTGACCCAGGTTGAACTTTTCCGTTACCAATATTAAAACCTAAATAAGTAACTGATGTCATGAGAAAGGAACATTTCTTCAAATTTAAGGTAAGTCCTTCCTTCCGAAAAATTTCCAGCACTTTTCTAAGTCCATCTAAAGCTTTAGAAATAGAATCTGCATGAAGTAGAACATCATCGAGGTAGACTGAAGCAATATCTCCGACAGGTCCCAAAATCCTATTCATCAAACGTTGGAACACTCGGGGGGCATTTGTTAAACCAAAAGGCATACGATTAAATTCATATTGTCCCAGATTTCAAATCTAGACTGGTGAAATAAATTCCACCGTGTAGCCGATCAATTTGATCATCTATTCTTGGTAATGGATGGTTGTCTTTCACCGTTATGGAATTCAATTTCCTATAATCAACACATAGCCTCTGCTCTCCATTCTTTTTCTTTACTAAAACGATTGGGGATGAGTAATTAGAATTTGATGCCTTTATTATTCCACTGGATACCAGATCATCTACAATATTTTGAGCCGCATCCTGTTCCGTCCTTGCCATGCGATACGGTCGAAATGAAAACGGTTTTCCATGCTCTAACTGAATATTCATCGTGGCTGATTTCGCACACCCAAGTTCTTCGACGTTTGTCGCAATACAATCCCGATATTCTTTTAAAATGTCTATAACTTGATTTTTTTCTTCTATGCTCACGGGTCCAATTTTAACTGTTTCGAAATCTATTTCCTCCGGAGTCATGTCACTGATACTAAAATTTGTTTCAACTGTTTTTTCTGTGTTTGTAAATGGCCATCCTCTTGCGACGACATTCCCTTTTCTTATTACGAGATCCTGATCAGACAAATTGCAACACGGTACAAAAACAATATTTTCCTTATCAGCAGTTATTAACATACGAGGTATGTAGGATTCATTTCCTTCCTTTGGTCTCATACTTGCTTCGATGTAAATATCTCCGCTGTAATCATCATCAAAGTTAACTTTCACGAACGTCATATAATTCGGAGGGATAATTTGATTTTCAGATGCTCTCAGTACTAGTCTTGATGACCATTCATCCTCAGTAATTTGTGGTAGCTGTGTTAATTCCTCTAGGTTATTGTAGTTTGAAAATTTAAGTGTTTGACTATTTTTTGTAACTAGAATTCCAGGCTTCTCTGTAAATGTGCGTCCTACAAGTACAGGTATATTTTGTGCGTGATCTTCAACTATGATGATCCTGACAATCGCTTCTACATCGTCGACTGCTATTTTGCATGAAGTTGACCCTATACTATGTGCTTTGCCATTTCCGTATCCTCGTAATACAACTTGATCCGAACTGTCAATGTTTAAATTCAATCTATCTGCTTCGCTCTTGGTAATTATCGTACACGAACTTCCGAAATCAATGTAAGCAGTTGTTGTTATATCATTCACTTTTATTTCCTTAAAATATTTTGTGTTATCCGAATATTCAGGTGACACATCTAGTCAGGCTACTGATTTATTTGGTAAAGGCTTATTCTTGCAGTGCTTTTCTTCGTGTCCAACATTCCTACATAAGTTACACCTAATAACCCCAGTAGCCTCAGTACAGGTATTTGCGTAATGTCCCTTTTTACCACACCGAAAACAGGAAATACTTTTATCAGATTTCCTGGAATCCTTTATGCCATCATGACGCTGAAATTTTTTCTGGGAATTATTACGCGGACGATTATATTGATGGGATGTTGAAGGTACGTCATGGTTAAAAGTACTCAAGTATTGAAACACTGACTCAGGAGTTTTGTGTTGACCCGCTTTTGCGCCTGTTTTAACTATGTTGTCTTCAATCCCGCCTATAATGCACGAAACGGCATCCGTACCAGAAATTTTGCAAGCGTTAAGGAGAGCCATTTTTTCATAATAATATCTGGTATAGGATTCATCAATTTTTTTCTTTCTACGCATCATCTCCGTGAGGAGGTCATAGTATTCTTTTTTATATGGGAAAGCTTCTTGAAGCTTGACTTTCCACTCCTCCCAAGAATATCTAACTGAACCTAATCCCTTATACCAAATTTCAGCCATACCGCGCAATCTTGAAAAGGCAAAATAAATTGTCGCTTCTTCGGTCCAATTGTACACGCTTTTAAGTTCATCAATTTTTCTGCACCAAGTTTCAACAGATTGATTTCGGTCTTCAGGATCAAATCGAGGAATGTTTTCTCCATTAAAAGGGGCACTATGAGATGCAACTGTGTTTGATCTATCCAGTAGAGATTTTATCGCGTCGGTAAACCTTTCTAATGATTCGCTAGTTTGCGAACGGGATGATTTTCGTCGATCTCGGCGATCATGCTTGTCTTCCTCCGCCGAATACGAATGTTTACGCTTATGCGTAGAATGGCTAGGGGACTTCCTCCTTTTCGGCATTTTCCCAATTATATCCAGACTAAAGCGAACGCAAAACGAAAATACTAAATCAATATACCCCTCATCTATCAAATTTAAAAACAATTTTTTTCAATGGGTGAGCAACAATATATTTCACAACGGAAGCTGACTGATCATGATTGTGAATTATCCCACTTCTGATAAAATGTAATACACCAAAATTTAATACGAGCATGGTGACTGTAAAAAACCACGGAAGAGAATTATTCTTTCCAAGTCAGGGTTGAGGCGTTGGGCACAATCATGTTCAATCACATCCGATTCTAAAAAAAGAAAAAAAAACCACTGTGAGTTCTGGGCAGAAGGGAAAAAATGTACTTTAAAATAAACACAATAAAACACATAGAATTAATGAACCGGTTTTTTTAAAATACTTTAACAACACAGTACAACAAGCTCTCATAAAGGCGGGAGTAAAACAGATACGAGTGGTACGCGGAGGCAGACACGTCACACGTACCGATTCACCAAAACGGGGTGTAAGGGCTCACTCACGAACACCCCTAGAAAATTAGGTGCTGGGCACCTTAAAAACCTAAGTGCAAGGGCTAACTCACGAGCACTTAGAATTCACCATTACTGGGGCAAGCAACGGCACAGTACAAGGGCGAACTCACGAGTACCGGCGTAGGCGCAAGGGCTAACTCACGAGCACCTATAATCCACAAACAGCAAAGCTCAGCCTTCAGTATGAGTCAAGGCCATCGTTTGACCTAACTCCGGCGAAAAGGTTCCCGATTTATGATATTCACTCAAATTATTAGTTAATTAATTCAATTCTATATTTCTCAGTTCATTAACTCCGACCATTCAAAATATTCCGAGTGCACACGCAATAAATGAAATAAGTTTAAAAATATACAAAGACGAAATAATAATAATAAGAAACAAGTTGACTAAAATAGCCATAAACTCAGTAAGTGAAATACACTCACCCAATAAAATTTACACCAGCTCCAATTATTAACTATTCAAAACTCCTTCGCACAACTTTTATTCTTTTTCCTTTTTCAAATTAAAACTCAGTATTCCCTTCTTGAAATCTATCACTAGACTGAGGAACAATTCCTTGCACAGCCAGGTTTTCGGTTAAAACTTATTACGTATTCTTTTTAAAAGAAATTACTCAAAAATACAAATTTAAAGGAAAGACAACCAATAACCTGACCCTCATAAAAATCTCCAGATTCTTGCTACCTCAAGTGTATGGATATCATGCGTAATTCCCAGCGCATCTGGGTAAAATTGTTCCCGATATGCATAGCCCGCAATGCGTTTCCTTAGAAATCGTACCTTCGCTGCGCAACACATAAGAGAAAAAGGTCGAGGTGTGAATGCGCACCCTCATTAAGAACAGCGACCATAGCAAAATTAAAACAAAGAAACGTGTACGCATATAGGAAAATAAGGTAACGAGTTTTGGGGAAGGATTTCTGACGAAAACAAAGACTTGGCTTCTTTTTCATTTTTTGATACAAGGATTTTATTTAAAAAAATTTTTCCGCCCTTACATGATATATGCAGATATGCTGTTAGTTGATGTATGTGGTGAGCCTGGATGTTTGCCAATGTCATCATCGGCGAATTGATAGGGTTGAGCTGGATATACTGCGACGGCTAACTGCTCTGGTTTCACACTGTTCATGACAGAGCTTGCGAAGTTCTTAAAACCGTGGGCCGGATATTGTGGCCTTGTATTGTCACGCGAATGTGACATTGGAACCGCAGATTATTTTTATGGTAGTATTTCCCTTTACCACAAATATCCAGTGATTTTGATAACTCCTTTAAATCCATTATGACTCATTTTCAAAATTGTTGATGCGGCATGCCGGTAGTACTGGTGTGCCATTCATCAACCCAACTTCACACAAACTTATGCTGGAACCTCGCTTATACAATGGATGTGTTTGCTTCCAAATATGATGGTGCTGTTGAACTGATAGGCAGGAGTGCTATTCTGGTTCTGTAAGCGGATAGTAAAGGTCACGGTGAAGGTCCACAATCAAGAGCGATGATGACTGATTGATCCCGAAAAATGTATAATTGTACAGTACGGGTATCGGCCATATGCAAAATAGCTCAAACTTTTCTACTGCTAACAGTGGTATCATTATTTTGAATATTTTGTATTTTCTCTGTAGCTCGTGCCGCTACCTTCATTAAGCTGTATAGCTTCATAACATCGCTTGGTTCCACTGGAAGGATCAACGATGAGGCTGGCTTACCCTTGATTAGCAAAAGCTGTTGTCTTTACTGATTTGGTGTTATTATAATAGTTGCGGGATTACATGCTGTTGTGCGAATATACATATGTCTGGGGAATGTTAAATTGTTGAGTTCCCGCAGATTTTCCCGGAAATTTATCCACCTGGTGTATAGTTCGAATGTCAGGGATGCGTCCCAGTCTATTTTCAGCATCCATAGTTCTTACAGGAACATTTTTGCAATGATGATCACTGGTAACATGATTCCGAGAGTATCGAAAATACATGCTGTATCCGAGCAGACTGTTCTCTGGTTTCAGTCCACGACGTTTTGATACGAAATTGGTCTGTATTTGGCCACCAGGTCAAACCCAAAATGTTTAATTGCTCTTCATTGCAGCTGTCGAACGTGAATTGAAGTGCTCTAACGTGAGGAGATATTCTCTGCAGGAGCTGTGGGTGGTTAGCGCACCACTTTCTGCGTTTAACGCCTCCTTCGTATAGTAGGGATATTAACTGCCATTGTCCCTCTATGGCTGTAGTTAGGCTATTTGCTCCCGCCATTACGTCGCGTCGTCAACATAAAAGTCTTTGGCCAGGAATTCAGATCGTAGTGGATATTTACCCATCATGGGCCAGTTGTTGTGGGCACTTGGTGGCCAAATATGGGACTGACGTTGTTCCGTATATGGCGTTATTTAACTAATAACATTTGAGAGCATGACTTGGATCATCCCTCCAAAATATGAGCTGGAACCTTCTCTCATTTTCATCAATCAATATCTGCTCACTGCTGCTACATTTTCTCAATGTCGGTCGGCTGTGAAGACAAACCTTGGCAGCCTAAATATGTTAGCAGTAAGGTTGAAAATAGTTCGTCTTGTACCGTTAGGCCTGCGGCTAAGATGTCATTCAGCGGGACATTTGACACGAGGCATCAAACACTACTTGCAGTTTCGTAGTGGTGCTGTCTGGTTTGCTGACGCTATGCTGGGGTATAAAATAATGAGGAGACTTTGCCTTCTTGAGGTTGATTTCTTGCACATGCCCTAGGTTTCTGTGTTCTTGCATGAACTCAATGTATTGTGCGCGAAATTCATCATGCTTGGCTAACTCGCGTTCTATCACTAAGAACTTCAATAAGCAATGTCTCTTGATTCGCCGAGGTCGCTCACATGTGTTACGAATGGAAGTTTAACAATGAAACATCCTGATTGGCTTCTTTCAAAAGTGTGATTAAATTGTTCTTCGTATCTTCTCTTTACCGGAGTTAGTGCCTTTCCTTCTTCTGGGACCTCCTTTATTTGCAAAAAATTTCTCTAACTGTTGATTCACATCGGACTAAATACATTACCTACATATCACATTGTTTGATAGATTTCCGTCGATTTTACCAGCCAAAATCCATCCCAAAACTGTCTTTAATAATGCAATCCTTCACTTAGTTGTATTTGCTCCATTAACAGTAACTGATATAGTGCTCCGCACTGATCAATAATTATTATTATCTATGCGTTTCGGCTGATTAAAGCAAGGATCTGTTAGCTGGATGTTGTTTGGGGCAATTGGCTGACGGGGCTGTGGGGGCAATATCTGTTTTGCGATGAATGCTTCTATTCTTGATGAAAATCCATTTATTCTGAACTACATCCTCAAGTTCACTCTTTGATTGCCTTGTTGCTTGGCGTGACCAATGCCTTGTACCTCTTTCGTACCATTCTTTCTGTGATGAGATTCAACTGAGATCCTGAATACAAAATGGCTCTGCATTCAATTATATTATTTTTCCATCTGTTGCAGAAAGTTCAGCCGCTTAACGAGTGTGTGTTGTAGGAAGTTTTCGCAACTATATATGTAATTTATGAGGCTTCGTGCAGAATGGGCATTTAATTGAATCTCATCTGTGGACCTGCCCTTGGTTCCTAGCATCTCCAGCGAGTGGAATCTGGTTTCCAAGATTTCAAGAAACTTCTTAATGGTTTGCAAGTTTCTTAGTTGATCGAGTGATTGCTCATATGGACAGTGGGTTTGCCTGTCTAATTTTACCAACAAGATGTGTAGGAGCAGTGGACACTTATTTGTGGACACACATTTTTGGCAATCACATATTGCCTCCGTTAGTAGGGGAACCTTCATTTGTTGTTGATACTGAGTATTCCGCCATCTGAGTTCTTCCTTCAAACTCAGTATATTTCTCTGTATAGTTATCAATCATCTTCCAAATATTGCTATTATCTGCTTCCAATAGCAAACATTGACGCTCAATGGACTTAATACTATATTCGCAATATTGTTTTGATTGCTGGGCAATTGAACTTGCTCAATTGAGTCGAGGAAACGTTGTAGTGCCTGTAGCCCGGCTCATTTCTTCCTATCATTCTGCTGGGGAGGCTATTAACCTCCTTGGGCTGCTCCGTTTGGCCGAAATCCTGGTTTGGTCTGTTCTGGGCTTTGGATTCGCCTTCTTAGCTCAATTTTAGATGCTATCTCTGCGTGATTGCATTCGCACACTTTTTGTAATATATCTTCATGAAGCATGCGTGGTTAGTTCGATCGGCATTTCACACTCGAATCTCATTATCCGTTGACTCAAAGTTTGACAGACTTTTTTCGAGGGATTGTTAGTGTTAATATAAATCTTAGTTGTCGTTCATCTATATCTGCCCAGGAAGAACTGTTGCCTTGAATAAAGTGTTACCATAGACTAATAAATATCATAAAGACCGTGCATCTCATGGAAGAAACTTCGAACGCTTTTGCCTCAGCCTGATATTCGTATTGCCTCGAAAGTTCCCAAATCAAGTAAAACAGACACAGAATTGGGAAATTCTGTGAGGTTCTCTCTGAGCATACTACTGTTTCTGCGATTCTGAAAGGGAAGGCTAGGGATATTTGGCGCTGTGCGGTGCGGTACTTGTGCCTCAGCCCACCCCACAGCAGGCAGCGAGAGCATGTGCAACCAGAGCGACCTTATAAATTATTGTATAGTTTAGTAAAAACATTTAGTTTTAATGAAGGTGAATTGTTTTTATTTTTACAATCCTCACGAAAGAAAAATTACTCTTGCTACTTAGCACATGCTACGGAACCTTAAGTTGATGCATGTACAGTAGTGTACTTGCCCGATTTTTATACCTGGAAACACCGCACGTTTTTTGTTGTATGACAACTATTTTTCCAGTTATCGTGTTGGTGTTTTCATTCTCGCACTTTTTTCCAATTTATTTCAGTTTAATCTTATTGCACAAAGCTTAGGGCACATAAAAAGGCCTACATATTCATGTATAATACATATTTTATTTTGTATTTCGATTAATAATGCTTTTATGCTCCGAAAAATCGCCGATTCTTTAGTGTGTGGAATTTAACTCCTTCTTCGCCGTGTCTTGAATGGACTACATATAATTTTGGCTCAATGCGAGCATGATTTGATGCATAACATAGTTTGGCGGTATGGTTTTCGCATATGGCACAATCTCATACTCTTATTTGTTTGTGATTTCTCTCTTAAAAATGTGACGAAATTGATTTGATTCTACACCCATTTTGTATGTATACGCACAATTTCTTTATCTCGACAACTATATTCACCGGAGCACTTGTCTGCACAAATAAGTCTCCACATGCAAAGCTGCTGTCTTATCATCACATTATCGATGGCTATATTTGCCGTAATTTGTTTATATACTGTTTACTGTTATGTTAAGTCAGCGCGCAGTGCATCAAAAAGTGTTCAGAGGCAAATTTTGGCGGATATGCGCCTCTTGATGCTATTTTTCTATCATCCTATAAACATAAGGTGAATTTGATGGAACCATCCCACATGTTATAAATCTAGAAACAAATAAAATAGGTAAAAAAAACGTTTCAAGTTCAACGGTTTTATTGTTACTTATTTTATTTATTATGTGGAGGAGAAAATGCTTCACTCACGTACATGGCTTATACAATGTGATGACACATATATGTACATAGAGTTGATCTCCAATCAAATATATTGCTATTTCTTCATTCGATGATGTTTTCAAAAATTGCGTTCTGCGATAGTATCACTATCATATCTGTCAACAATTTATAGCATTCGGCGAAGATTTATTTATTTATTATATTTATTTATTCATTCGCTTAATACAAGCTACAAACAATCAAAAATATACAAAAGATTACTTAAATTAATCTAAACTATTGATCCCTGTAGCACTTTCAATCTATGGAGCAGTTGACTAAAAACTTGTGTCGTAACACTTTACTTTCCCCATATTTCAGAGAAGCTTTTGTTGGAAAAATTTGGCGAAAATTTTATACAATCCGACGGTTACAGGAAACAATTATGTTTTTGTCGGCTGATTATACGTCTGTACAAGCTTGCTCATTAGGAGAGACACACCTTAAATTGTAGTTCTGATTTTTGTTTAATAAAGTGTATTCTATTAATAACAAATTTGTTTCTTTTGCCAAAAGACTTGTCCCAAGATCCAAACTTATCCTTATATATACATACATATTTGCAAGTAGATAGAATGCATTTGACGAATTCACCAGCACTGTTTAGTGCACACGTTAAATATATGTCGAATATGGATTGTATTTTATTCCAGGCTGATCATAAACTCCTGATGTCATTCCTACTCTTTTCTACTTGGATTTTGTACTTGTATGCCGTTTTATATTATTCGATGTCTTATGTCCTTATAACCCTTGTAAGGTTGCAAACCCAAAGAATACAAAACCAATGCTGCAGGAGGGGAAGTTCCAATACACATACCTCAAATCCTCTACACCAGGTGTTCACAGACTTTTTTGACCACGGGCTACATGGACTCCTGTAAGACGAATTTTGACGGCCGCTCGCTATTGGATGATGGTAATCTTCCGGATTCTTGCGAATATTCTGGCTGTGATTATTCTATCTAATATACAAGGTGTCCAGCTCATGAGGCTTGATCTTAGCTTTTTTGCTATATTAGGCCAACACCACGCTGGCCGCTGTTGCTTTCGCCTCCGGAGTATATCAGCAAGTTTCCATTTATCGTGTGCATCTCCCCCGATCCGGGCCATCTCATTTCGCTGATGCCTAGGATGTGGATGTTGTATCTCAGCATTTCTTTCTCTAGTCTGGGATAGTCATAGTCTGGATGGTTCTTTAAGCGTGCGTGCGTTCCATTGTCCAATTCGAGTCCTTGATCGAGTGCCAAATGTCGTGATGATAGTGTCCGATAATGTCCGAGGCTCCGTTTCCGTTTCCTTAATCGTTTATTTTCGCTATGCCAGGTGATTAGCCCACAGTAGCTATCCCAGTTGGCGGAGTTGCCGCCTGTCGCTTGACTGGGCTATCGGGACTATTCCTCATTTATTAGAATGGATGAAATGACGGGGTCTATTGGTTGAATTATAAAATAGTAAAAAATCTTATCTGCAGTTAATTTACTTTGAGCTTCACAGTTGGCAAATAATTATGGAGCCAATTAGAGTGAAACCGCGTCTTACTATGTAAACTAGGACCCAACAGACTTTCGCCACAAAGTGATTCTCTGAGATGTTTATTATTAAGGCCGATCCAGACTCTCGTCGCGAAGTGAATGTGTATGGTTTTCTCGAACTTCACGGATTTCGCGTTTGTTTCACGATCAATGTCGGAATGGGCGCGACGCACAGTGGGACGAAATACCCGAGTACGATCAAATATCGAATTTCCTCGTGTCACGCATTTTAAAAATTTTGATGACTAAATGCAGTATAACATGTCACTTTCAGTTTTTTAATTTCTGCTTTCCTTTCCGCGTATCCGTCGATCAAAGTCAGATAATGATTTCATTTATATAAAAAATTACCGAATTCTTTAGTACGTATATTTCAAATAATTTATATTATTGCCCATATGTATAGGAGCATATTTTATTAAGCCAATAAATTATTGGAAAAACAGAACAGATTTTTTAATAATAGTATTTAACTTAAAAAGGAGACTGTTTTAATCAATGCTTTTATTTCTTGTTGAGTTTTAAAAAATGGACGCATTTGGCCGCCTTATTGCTGATATGACGAAAAACTACTTCCTCTTTAGTTAACAATAATAATTGGCTGGACCTACTCGCACATTTCGGAGAAAATGGCCATCGAATTATAACCTTCCTTAGGATATTAAGACATTATTTCCCATTTAAATAGGAAAATTTGGACATTTAGAGGATACACATTGTATTTTATTATACAATGACTTTACTGGATTTGTCACATAACTAATCGCCATTATCCTTAGACAATTAACGACTACAGTAAATTTAGCGTGCAGCATTTCATGAAAAAAATTTTGAATTTTTACTTATCCTAATTAGCCTTTTATCGAAGCGTAAAAATTTTCCTTCGAAGTTCGTAATTGGTTTTTGAACCAGTCTAATGACTAGAGAACTCTGTGCTAATTTCGCCCGAGTGTCTGCGGCGGAGTTGCTGAGCCTAGCTGCATTGACGTGATCGACTCAGTAACTCGATCGAAACACTCAAATTTTTTCCTCGGTTTACTTCGGTAACACATCAAAATGAAAAGTTCTCTAGTCATTCATTGTGGAAGTGAACAAGCGTTCTTCACAATTAATACAGTGCATAAGTTTTACGTCACGGTAACAGCATTGTGCTTCATCACTGCACTGCATTGGAGAGTTTTCAGACGAGGCATAGGAAGCTAAAAATAAGGATTATAAGTACTAGGATTAGGTATCATAATAAAAAGAAAAAATTAATAAATTAATGATCGTATGAACATGCATTACGTGTTCTAATATCTTCCGATCCCTATATTTCATCAAATAGAAGGGTAGGAAACAAACGCGGTGTATTATTGAATTACACCCCAAAAAATGACCCATTTATTAAATGTAGAAGACATAGATAGTATTTCTACAAATATTTTGTAATTAAATCAATAAATTTAAAAAAAAAATTTCTATTTTTTTTATTACATATTTTGTTTTGTTTTTTTTATTTTTTTTCATTTTTTCCCTAATTTGATGCTTCTATTTAATTATTAAACATATAAAGTTATTAACATTTCAAAGGAGAAACGTTTTAAAACTTCCTAAACAATGAGAAAAATGATTACCCTATAGTTTGTAAACTAATATCTCGCCAACCTGTATTTTAGTCCAACTTTTGCTTACATGCTAACTTTGCGATATCTTTAAGGGTTCAAAAATTATGGATTTTTGATCGTGATCGGGCATTTGGTCCCACTGTGCGACGTTCACGGCGCGAATTCTCGTCGCGACTTTCCGTCCGTGAGTCTAGATCGGCCTTTAAGTCTGTGAAGTTGGCACCCCCTTTTGTGCATTTTGCACATATTTGTACAAATTTTTGTGTACTTTCGTTTGTATCATCATCATCACAACACCCAAATTGCAAAAAAAAAATGTTGAACTCCATAGGTTTTTTGTCCATCGTTACACAACGTTTATCCAATGATTGGTTTATTTTTCCACCCAGTACCTAATTCATTGTAATTAATTTTTTAAACTTTCAAAAATTTTGAAATTGGCACACCCTGTTGCGAATTTGGTAATTTATGATGTGAAAACGTCTTTAAATTCGGAGAGTCATTGCAAAAGTATGAGCGACATCAAAAGTGTCTAATTACGACTAATACTTGAAGACTACTTAAGAATGAAGAACTGCGGACAATTTCATTAATAGAAAAACTATGACTACGTATACACGATATCCAAAGTCGCGGCTTTGGCCTAGCGTAGCCCAAAGTCGCGATTATCTTTGCCGTGTAAACGGGCAAGTCTCAAATCTGGCCTAGCCCCGACAAAGTGTAAAAATGGCGCATCTCAGTGGAAGGAAAATATGTTGGGAGTTCTGAGGAGATGGAAAAAATGCTGCATATTGTGCGTGACAGTAAGATAATTAATTTATCGTAAATATTATGTTATGTACATAGTAATGTTGTATTGTAGAAGGTATATTAAAATTACTCGATGGTAAAAAGTATCTTGGCATCGAAGTCTTCAAAAGCGTAGCAGAGGAAATGGCAGAACAAAATAACTTCCGGACAGCGGAACAAAACCGGGCAAAATTAAAACACTTGCGAAAGGAATTTGTTGACACGAAGAAGCATAACGCTGTTTCCGGAGCTGATAGGAGGGAATGAGCGTTCTTTAACGTATTAAATGAAATATACGGTGAAAGGCCAGTTGGTATAACACCACAGCACGGTGTTGAAAGTGGTCCTCCCCTCCTGGAAGAAGGAAGTGTAAAGGAATTTAATAATAACTGTGGTAATTAATGAGTAAGGAAACATATTCAGCACAATTATAATTTATTTTGCTTTTTAGAAAATGAGCCCAGGGTAGAAAACCCTCCAAAGAGAGCGAGAAACTCCATACAAAAAACAAATCATTGCCGCCGAAGAGGAAATTAAAAAAAAATCAGGAATGGAGCTTCAAAAACAAAGGGAGTACGAGAGAGCCATATTTAAGGAGTTCCAAGCCACCTTGAAGGAAACTGTGGAGAGTGTCATGGGTAGTCGAAAAATCGAAACACGCAAATCGTCGTCGCCATCCATAGCCTCATCATCATCCTCAGAGCTCCAAAATTTCTTAAGTATGTTTGATCCCGAGCAAGATTGCTAATTCAATCATTAGTTCTAAGTATAAGAAAAGTACTTGTGACGCTATGAAGGCTTTATATTTTTATATCAAGAAGACTGTTTATTTTTGGTCAAAAAGACTGTTTATTTTTGTATTTTTGTCATGTCAATTTTTTAAGTGAAATAAAAGAATTCATATTTTCAATTGGAATATTATATTTAGATATTTCCCATTCTTAAAGAAAATTAAAACTTCTTAATGGCTTTGTTCTAGAGAGTTTTGTTTTTAATCTACTTCGACCTGCAGCCAGTTGAAATTGGGGAAGTCGAATGAAGCCTGGCGGGTTGCGAAACTACTTGGTTTAATTGCGTCAAATCATCCTCCCAATGTGGAATATAAGTGTCCTTGTGTTTCTCCACTATGTTGTGCAGAATGCAGCAAGTTGCAACTATATTTGGGACGTACTTAAAATTTATGTCGATTTTTTGGACGGTATTCTCCGATTGCTTGTTCGCAGAACTTAAATATATATTGAAGGATTCTTCCTCCAAATTCCTAACCGGAGAAAATCCTTTAATAAGTCACGGTAAGAGTGGATAAGCCGGGTCTCCTACAAGGAAAGCTCGTGTTAGAATATTTTCCACGACTTCTACATAATTCAGCATTCTCTGATAAGAAAACCGAAAAAGGGTACAATCTTTAAAAACTGTAGCGTCGTGCACACTTCCTGGATGACGTACACTAATGTCGGGGAATAAATTGGATGCATCCACCACAACTTGCAGCACAATAGATGGCCACCGTTTCCTATTAATGTAGTACCCATGTTTTGATGGAGTAATAGGGATATGCGTGCCATCAATCGCACCTGTTATTGGACCAAATTTCGCAATTCTTTCAAATTTATCCGCGATTGCCTTGATTTCATCTGTGACAAAAGGCATGTATATTTCTGTTCTTAATATCACTTTGTTTTACAGTAGTTTTGTGAACCCCGAAAGCTATTCCAACTACACGATATTCCGCGCAACTAGCTAGCTTAAATATTGCTATTGCAACTATTGTTTTCACCGATATACACGGTCGAAAGGCCAATTCTGAAGGCTTCAAATCATCATAAAGTTTATGCACTATATATAAAAATGTTCTTTTTGTCATCCTCAAATTCGGAATAATGTCTTAATCAGGATAATCCTTTTCGATAATTTGTGACCAGCAATGGCTGCCAGAATTCTTCTTTGTCCTCCGTTTTATTTTTATGTGCTGTTGTAGTCTTCTTAATCTACGCATTGTCTCCCTAAAATTATATATTATAAATAAAACTTAACTAGTCTCAAACACATTAACTTACAACTCATTGAAATGAACAAGTTTTCTAATTAGCATCCTTCTAGATTCTAATATTTAAATATTTTGTCATAATGAAATTAATTAAGTGCGATATTAAACCAACTCCCATTTTCACAAATAAATAAATATCTCAAAACTCGATCCCTCAAACGTCACAAGAGCAAATTTCCTATTCCACTTTTGTGTCGTTTACACGAGCAGCCGTGCAGCCGTGATTTTGGCCTACAACCTACAACCAGTTTGTAGGCCTGATTTGGGACTGTCGTGTATACTGTATACGTACTCTATGACGCCTGGAAGTTGAATATGCCGTAGTACATGAGAAGAAACTGTAAGCAGATTCAGCATAACGCAAGTCGAAGTAAAGCGGGCCCAATGGAAAATGCGGAGAAGAGTCGCCGCTACCGATTGATGAAGAAAACCTAGAAAGAAAAGGTCAACTAGGCGAGAAAAGGCCAAATTCCATCGTCTATGAACGGCATTTAAATTTCGGCGCGTCGACTTCCAATGACTCCCGCACTGGGGAAGGCCTCTACAGGGTATTACAGCTTTCAATGGATAACGCCTAGGGGAAGGCAGGCATTTCATGCTGGTTAGGTTTTTCCAAGGAATATTTCCTGAAAATGTCATCTACCAACTCAGTAAACTCCACTGATTGCCTCGCCGCATTACATGAATATGGGCTAGTTCAAACTTGCAGTAATACTGCAGGCACAATTGGACTTCAGAGAATACTGCGCTTGATTATGCTGTACTGCGGTATCTCTGCGGAAATTTCGCACGATAGTGCTCCAAAGTTCTACCAAGTAATAGAATACATTGGAAAATAGTGTATTTCCTCATAAATGATTTTCATGTCCACCAAATTTTGACCTGAAAACGTAATACATTGACAGCGATTTTAGTTGCTATCACAAAGCGCCGCAATTGTGCCTAACATAAAGGTTTATAGACTATAGCATCAGAACATGCAATTTCCACAAAAATGAAAAAACTTATACGGAGATTGTACGTCTTATACTAGACCCCTTATGTGTATGCAAATATAATTGCCCGGCGTGTGTGTCTAAATAAATGTTAGCTTATAAAAAACATTTTTGGGTCCATTGGTCGAAACGACGTTTACACCTAAACCTCACATTAGTAGCCCCAACTGCTACCCACCAATTTTTCGATAGCCCGTTCGTTTGTTCATTATTACTCAACGTTTGTCCACACATTTGTTTCATTTGTCCAACCTGCTTTCAAAAATGGTGACGATTAATTTTTTTTTTTAAAGGAGTAGTGAGACAAAATTCAGCCTGGGCAAACTAGATTTTACTTTGGGCGATGAAAATCACGCCTGGAAAAATGTGAAAATAACGCCTGGATGGCTTTACGATGGACAAGCGACCTATGGAGTTCAAATAATTTGTTTAATATTTTTGTCCGGAATTTTGAAGAAGAGCTTGGATAAATAAAACTAATTGGTGTACAAACGTGGATTAACGACAACAACACAACAAAAAGTTGTGATATTCCCAAAAGGGAATACCAACTTCACAGACATTATTTTATTGCTTACCATTTTACTTTTTCGCCCTTTTACTTCTTCAGAAAAAAATTGTGAGTGAAGGAACCTAATATCCAGTTTACTGATGAAATACAATTCGTATATATTTCTACTTTTCACTAGCGGCTTTATTCCAGAACAGGATTTGATTGCGAACTTTATTCGAGGTGGTTTGTCGGTTCGCTTTCATTTTCGTGTTTGGAAGTTTGATCGACAATACTGTGCTTCATCAAATCATCTCGTCGTATTTCTGTTTTGTCGAATTCTTTGAACTAGAAATATTATATGTAGTTTAAAGGCTAACTGTTTGGTTTTTTAAGGACTTGAATACTTATATTTTCCCTTAATACATTAATACCTACTTAAATGGCATTTTGTTATGGAAAAAATTCTTTTTCAGTCAATTAGATCCATATCGCGTTCCGGAATACCAATTTGTTGTTATCGATGAAAAATGCGATCAAGTTGAGTCCTGAAATAGGTTGCCTGATTTGTCTTCTCGAAAGAATGACAGTAATTTATGAAATCCAAGATGAAATAAATTCAACCAAAATATTGCATTCATGCCTTCGATACAAAATGTTATGTTTATTAACGCTAAAATTTACAAGGGCTCATTTAAATTTAATATGTATAAATAAGATACTCAAATAGATATATCAAAAGAGTTTGTATTTATTTGCCATTTCCATGCCAATCAGTATAGAAAGACCATCTGACATTACATCGAGTTATGGACAAACAATATTGTTACCTTTACCCATTTGCGGCATTTCTGTCCAATGATAACTTTTATTCCTCGGCTTAATACATATACGCGAAAAACCAATTTACCCAACCAAGCTTATATAAAAATTACCATTACTACTTAATTTATAATGACCGACTATCGAAACAAATGATGATCGTAGGTATGTGCTTGAGAAAATGTATAGCATATTGCGAAATCGGATTGAAGACTAAAAATACAAATAAATTATACATATAAAGTGGAGGCTTAAACAGTGAGACATCAGTGCAATAATTTTTGCTGAAAAGCTGCAGCCACTTCTTTTACCTTAGAGATAAAAAGAAATTACATTTCCAAGTTTAACTTGCGCTCATCTAAAAATTTGACAAATTTTCCAATTTTGCTACCGAAATTATTATATAATAAGTGAATCTTCACTGCAATTGTCAAGGCAAAACTAAATCTTACCAGTAAAGTTAAAAATTGGGTCGATTATCAGATGCATTAACCTATACAGGTGGTTTAGTGAAACAAAGAATGTTTAGTGAAAGAATTTTATTACTTTTGTTATCCGAACAACCTGCTACGTGAAAAATGTTTGTTTCGTGCAAAAAACGAGGTTTTCAAATATGCAACAAAAGGAGAGTTCGAGAAATCTATTGCTTATCAGGTAAGTACGATTTCATTTATCTTTCAGTATTTCCCCATAAAACAGCGATAATGAGATAAAAGTTAACCGCAAAATCATGGTTCAAACTTACACAGCACAAAGCGTGTCATGTTATCTCCGTGAACGTAAGCTAATGACATCATTCAAATTAATGCATAAATGGCGAGTATACCGCGAGTAATGTTTTCTATATGTGCAACTGTTAAGGGAGTTTTTGTATGCGTTTTTCTCTTATTTGCGGTGATCATCTCATTCGACCTTGGAGCTGTTTCATAATAGCTCTGACAAAATGTCTATTTCTACGATAAGATTCCTGTCGTCCACATTGAGGGAAGGAAAAGCACTTTCAAGAACTTTTTTTGCTTAAAGTATTCGAATTAATTAGCATATTGAAGAATTGATACGTTAAAGTCGACCGGTTTTTATTGGCCCTGGCGGAAGTCAAAAGTCGTATGGCTTAAGGCCAATATAGTGAAAAGGTGGCTACTAAATCGGTCACCGGCAAGTTTTTTATCTCTGCTTTAATGACTTTGATGTTACTTAACAAATATTTCACGTAACACCTGTTCAGAGTTCTGGCGCAAATATTCATGGAAAGATCAGGTTGGAGGATTGAAGAGAATTAAGCATATTATATATATACAATGCAATATTTCTAGTCACTGCTGTCCTCCCGTGAAGATTTTACCCACCATGGTCATGGTGTCGTTTTTGATAGTTGCAGGGTTTATTTATTTCTAATTTCTCCAAAATACCAGTCCCAGTTATACGGGTTTATTTTCCGAATAATTATTGACAGTAGCCTTGCAGCTAACCAGATTCTAAAAAGTGAAGTGTAAGTGCGCGGAGAACTAAAAATTATGACAACCCTGTTTAAGAAACACATTTAAAGACTTTCCCGGTAAAATAGCGCTCTCTTCCTGGTGTGCCCATCATGAGTTCATGGCTATTTATGTTACGATAATCGCCACTCGTAACCCTGGAATCTCCAATTAGCTCTGCGTTCCCTTTGAAGACAGGAATTTCAATAGGTATTCTAGTCTGGACGAACTGCCTTGAACTTACTGCCACAAATTACAAAGCTAAAACGAGCGTTGTTGTTGATGCTAGTTAATTTAAATTGCCCTGATTTCTTGAAGAGACCCTATAAGGCGGCTGTTACAATTTAAATGCTTAGCATCCGCCATATGAGACGGCGGTTAATGGTGGTGCCGACCATCATTTCTCACGTTAATTCCTGTACAATGAGTCCGCTTTTGTTAGCCAATCAGTCATGATTTAAGTGCTACCCTGATGCCCAAACAAAGAACCAGTTGGTGTTCCGCTGATGTTCTTCGTTCTAAAGGTTCACTTTAATCTGTGGTATCCGCAAATGGAGGAAACTGGTTTTGCAATTGACGGGGCCTTAAATACACTACTTCATGCATGGGTCGGGACGGTAAGGGCGCTGGCCAATGAACTTTCATTTGAGTCATGAAACGCGAACTGGAAAATCGGCAAAAAGGTTATGAGGAGAGAAAGACACACTTTTAATTAACCACTTGGGTAATAAGAAACTAGCGGTATAATTCTCTGCTGTTTGAGCTTAACGCAGTTTTACTTAAATTTAAGTTTTGATTCACTAATAAGCATAGAGTAAAAGTAATGTATATATTTCTCAATTCAAAGGCCTTTATAATAAATGTAATATGTAGTAGGTGAAATATAAAAATTAGGTTCAAAATTTGTTTCATATTCATTTGTTTTAACATTGTATGGATATTCTAGGCTAATTAGCACAACTATATAAAATTTATCTTCGAGATCAAAACTCTATACTCTCAATCACCAGTTACTGAATTGAGTGGTGTATTTCTAGACATCTATTCTATTACGGTTATAAATAAAAGTACATTTTAGACATCTGATATTTATTATAACTCGCATTTCACGTTCCCCAAGTGTACAATTTATTGTCAATAGTGAAATATGTCTCGAAAGTGGTTCTTGCTAGTGTTCCTTATCATCTTTGAGTAAGTAAATGGCGCTTCTATAATGAATGATATATTATTATAATATTATATTGCACCTACATGACTTATTTTATATGGTATCCTTAATCTTAAATTTGGGAAGAGAGGTTTATTTTATTATAAGTATAATATTGTGGGGTTAAGGTGATTTGACAAAGTGAGGAGTAACTGTATGCTTCCTGGAATAAGTTTTTATTGCTAAAAGCTGAAGGTTGGAATCGACGCAGAATGGCATCCTTTAAGGCATATCCAAAATCCTCCAAATCTCCGCATAGCTCTTTAACCAAATTTAAAAAAATGGAGGCCTGTGTTTGCCCCGTATGTATGTTTGTTTGGGAATTTGTACGTGATTTTCTCAAAAACCACTGGACCCATTTTGATTATTCTTTCGCTGATATAAACTATATATTTCTGAGGAGGTTTTAGTATATAACAGTGTGTATATATTAAACAGCCATTTTTATTTTTATTTATAGCAACAGCAATTTTCAAATGTCGAGTGAGTGTGATGAGATTGAAGACTCGGGGGCTTTTGGGGTCGCTGAATTCGAATCTGCAAATTTGAAAATTTTAAATGGCAGATCCAATATGGCGGCCGAAATTTTTTTTTAATCAAGTGATTGCAGTGAAATCGAATACTTTGGTGTTTTTCAACTCGCCGATTGCGAATTTACTATAGAAAAATTTGGAAATTCAAATTGGCGGATCCAATATGGTGATCGAAATTTTCAAATGTCGAAAACCTGACTGATTTCAATGCAATCTGAATAACAACGTTAATGTCTTCATTATTAAGCATTGGATTTGATAGCAGTCAGATTTTCACACCAACTGAAAAAATCTAGGAAACCACGGAGGTAATCCCAGCACCCACATCCGGACCGATTTCGATTAAATTAAAATATGCCATAAAGGAGGTCTTTCTGTGAACTTTTGCCTTTGAACATATGCCATAGAAGGGCGGGCCGTGTACTGTATTGCATATTTGTTTTAAATAGATATAATAATACAAAAATTATATATCACAATCATTCCATTTATCCTTTTTAAGTTTTTGAATTTTGTTATTTTTTTTAATTGCGTTAAATTTTAAAGCCGATCGTGTTTAATAAATTTAGTGATTTGCTTTAACATCCAAGAACAGTTTTTGTGTAGAAAAACTAAAAGCATAAAATCAACTACTAACGGATGTTCTTAGAAATTTCATTATCCACTTCTATTATTATTTCAGCAAAATGTTCATTACTAGGAAGAAGACAAGATGTTGTTGCAGTAGAAATATTTGATTTCTTCTGATTTCAGCCTAATAGTAAGTCATTGTCGTCTTCGCAATTTTAGGCAAATGAGAACGTTATTAAATTCATTGGCATCACCCGTGCTGTAATACTGTTAAATGCATCTACTGAGGGATTTTTATTATTTCCTCCTTTAGACCGAACTTGCGCGAAAAGATTCTCAATAGGATCTTAATTTAATCTTCATGTCAATAAATACAAAATTTCTTCTTCGGAAGTAAAGAGATCATCGCTTAAAAGAAATATTGCATTCACGGAATGCATCAAGCCTTCAATTAAATAGTTTTTACTAAGGATAACTAACTTAAGACAATTTCAAAAGTTATTTCACTCACCAAAAATTTGTGTATTACAAAATTTTCTTTTTGCAGTGCAGATTTATACGTATTTTTATCAAATGCGTATCGACTATCATTACAATACATTTGACTAATTTAAAACAAGGTCGATTGTTTCCTGAAGTTTCTGTAAAAATTCTCCTGGAATCTTATTTAAATTTAGACAAGTTTTGATAGCAGACGCCACACTTTTACTAAACATTTGCATAGTGTACTTAGGGACTTCACTAAATGTGGTACATCATATATAACGGATGTTTTTTTTTGCTTCGATTGTAAAATATGGATTGCTCTTACAAATACCTAACACTCTAAGGCCCTTTTCACACACAGACGATTGCCGCATATACGGTGCCGTATGAAAAGTAGTGGGGAAACAGCTAACAAGGACGCTTTCACACAGCACGGCGACGGCACCGTTACCGTACGACAGTCGTCCACATCCACTGAACACACGGTTTATACACGACGACGGCGGACGCAGTGATGCATTGCTTAGCATATGTGTGTTCACATGATCAAGGTGTAAATTGAGAAAATAAGAAAAACCCTTTTGCCCTATCTGCACTTGTTCTCCGAAAATTTTTACTTTTTTTTTGTCTATCAACAAAAAGGGGCACTTTTAGACGCCTACAATTTCTGCAAATCCCTAACCAGTATGCAATGTCTGAAACATAAATATGTATGTACATCCAGAAAAATTTCTCATTAGCTATAACAGAAGCAAACGAGTACCACTGTATTCCTGTAAGCCATTAAAAGAGAGAGTCTTAGTCAACAAAAATTTCTGATGTACAGCGTGTACACTGTGAGACACAAAATGAAGTATTTTTTTACAGTGGAGTTTTCAGACAATGGCTAACTCTCTCTAATACCATGACTTCTCTCTTGACAATAGGCTACAATTTGTCGATACAATACTAGTAAAATAGGGAAATCAACATCTGGTAAGATTGGCATAGTTGCAGTAGTTGGTATATTAATAATAGTGGGAAAATATCGTAATTTGTAAATATCAAGCAAATGCAAGTGGCGGATCTGCAACACTAGAATCTGGGGTTGATAGAGCTGATATGTCAGTGGATCCACGTGAAGTAAATTTGGTTTCAAAGTTTCAAAGATTTATTGAAAGAGTTTGGGAAAGCACCATCAATGCTTAGCGTACATAGGGCTTTAGAAGCGCTTAAGAAGCAGTTACTCCATAATTGCAAAACCTTTAACCGATTTGATGCGAAAAGACTTTCCGTTCGTTTTCGGTGAAAAAAAATTATATTCCTTTAACGAACTCAAAGATAAATTGTGTCGCGAGCCCGTGTTGAAACTTTTTTATCCTGGGCTACCAAAAACGGATGCAAGCAGAGACGGCTAGAGGAGTGTTTTACTTCAGAAAAACAGCGAAGATAATCAGTGGCATCCTGGTTTCTATTTCAGCTTTAAAAACTTCGCGAACTATACAAGCAATGAGCAGGAATTTCTAGCTGTGTGAAATGCATCAAAAAGCTAAGGGTGTGTCTGGTTGGGCTAGAATTTGACGTATTTACGGATTATAAAGCGTTTGCTTACACTATGAAGAAAATAGTGATGCAGCTGATGACGTGGTCCAAAAGATGAGATTGTTAAGCGAAATTTTTGGAAATCCTCGAAGAATTATAACGGATAAAGGAGCGGCATTCACCTCGAACATATTCAAGGATTATTGCAAAGAACAAGACATTGCCTACCTTACCATAACAACGAGCGTACCACGGGGAAACGGCCAAGGTGAACGAATTAACCAGACTGTAATTTCGGTTCTCTTGAAAATGACTGTCTAGGATCCCTAGAAGAGGGGATCATCAACGCCACTAAGTCCCGAGCAACAAAAAGGACACCGTTAGAGTTGTTGTTAGGTGTGCCAATGCATTGTCCTGAAGATAAGAAGCTACGACAACTAATTGAAGAAGAGATTAAAACATTTTGATGAGGATAGGAGAGACATGCGAGCAGCAGAAAAACGCCAAATAGAGTCAATTCAAGCCGAAAATATCAGAGGATTCAACAAAATTTCCATAAAGCGTACCCAATTTGGTCCAGGACTTAAATTATATCCCAAATAAATGGGCCCATAAAGCAGATAAAAAGCTAGGATCGATATGCAGACTCTAAAGTTGGTAGCAATGAGGGTGCAGCAGTAGCGACATCTTCAGCAGACTTCATGAACCCTTGAGTGAATTTAGAAGACGACGAACTTTCATCTGAGTCAGATGCATCGCAGGATGGCCGAATGTAGGACCGACCCTGGAACTATAATACAACCAAACGATGAATGTTTTCGGCAATACCTCTCTTTAGTAGTACGAAGTATCATGCTTATCTCCCGCGGCAACCGAGGCCTCGGTCGCTGGGCAAAGTTGATCTGGTAAAAGCGCAGTCCAGTTGTTCGTCTAATTGCATATCAAACGTGTAGTCTGTGAACTCGTCCTGTAAAGTATCGAGAAGTTGAAATCGTTAAGCAGTGTAAAGCCGTGAATTCCTTTTGCCTGATCGCGACGCTGTTGTTTTTCTGAAAAGTACAATTATTTATTACCAGTTCATAGTGAAATTTGCGATACTTACCTGTGCTATTTTGTGATACATTTAAATTTGAAAATTAACTTACCACTTACTCACTTTAATCAATGAATTCCAATAAATCGAACTGAAGTTAAACGCGGCTTTCGATTATTCCCTCCCTCCCGCGTGCAACATCCCTACATTCATGCCTCAAAATTTACCCTTGTGGTACACTGATAAGAACAGTTAGAAAACTGGAGCTCACGCCATTAAGGCGTTTGCTAGCAATCTAACAAGTAGCTAAGGTACTGGTACGGAACCCTATTGACGTGTGCCAGACGTAGTCTTATAGAAAGTTTAGTATCTATTATAATTTGCTCGCATAAGGAGAATCATTTTATACACAGGTGTGTATGAAATGATCCTTTTGCTTTGTTCTATAAAAAAATTAGGGAAAACACAATATTTATAATAACAATGCAAATATATTTTAATAAGCAAAATAAATAATATATTATACATAATACATATTATTACAAATATGTGTTTCTAACAATTGCACACAAGGAAGAATAATAGAAAAATAAAACTATATTAATTCACTAGCAGACCCGTCCGGGCATTTCTACATTTGTAAATTTAAACTGTTGCAAAATGAAAAATTGTTGATAGAAGCGCAGTCTAGTTTTAGAGACACGTTTGAGACTGCCCTTCATTGGTCGATTTTTAAATGGAAAAAGCAGATTGATACTGGAATGTTGCTGTAACCTGTCTTCTCTAATTTTAAGCGCGCGATTGATCCCAATATAAATCCCGGAGCACTCCACCTCCATTTGATCTGATTTTTGCATTACCATATCTGCAGAAGAGAGACTTCCATATAAGTTTCTCAGAGAGTATCAAAAAATTGAGAGTTTTTAAGCTCATAAAAAGGTCCGCTTGACCTCTTCTGGAATATATTCAATCTAATGGAATTTTCTCTTTCCATGTAAACTTAACGAATAATCCTTTTCATTCATCAATTCATCTATTTGCATCCTTTAGAAGATATTTAATTCTCAATGCACCAGTTCAATGAAATATTTTCATTCTGTTTGTTTTTCATTTTCATATTGTCGAAAAAAAGCTTCTGCGCATCCGTTTGGCCTCCTCTGGAATATATTCAATAGCAAACCCGTCCCTTGCCGGATTTTTCATATTTCTAAATTAAAACTGTTGCAGACCTAATGAAACTATTTGCGCGAAGACGGTTTTTCATTTTTCCCACGGGAACCCAAAACAATCTTGGGATAAAATGTAGCCTGCACCATGAAGGATAAAATGCTGTACCATCCAGTAAAGGCCTCATCGAAATCGGTTAAACCTTTCTCGAGATTAGCCCCGACACATAGACAAAATTTGTTGACATGTTTGTGTAGATTTTGGTATAGTGTAAGTAAAGACATGAGCTTCGAAAAAGGCAGTTATTTCAAAACCACAGACCCTAAGAACCATTATATTCAATTTCACGGATTTTCGTTCCAGTTGAGTTCCCATATTTGATCCGCCATCTTGAATTATCAATTATCGACGGCAGAATTAAGATCAGCGACGCCAAAAACCCCGTATATGTATTCATTAAGTGGCGGGAGTGGTTTATGATGTTTGAAAATTATTAAAGTACATACTCATATCGTTATTAAAAAATAGAGGTTGGTGGTAGAAGGTTGAAAATTTAGGGTTTTATCTATTTTTTTATGCCGAATCATAAAAAAATTAAAACAAACAATTTTGTCCAACAAATAAAAAAAATGTTTTGGTGTGGACCACCCTTATCACTTAGGGATATGAAAAATAGTTTACGTCCTATTCTGAGACCTATTGAATATACACACCAAATTTCATAAGAATCGGTCAAGCCGTTTCGGAGGAGTTTTGTTACAAACACTGTGACACGAGAATTTTATATATTAGATACAAACACACCAACGGGGAACTGTTCTGTTCTGTTCAATCGCTCCCCTCTCAAATGTTGTTGAAATTCCTATGTAGCCAACTTTACGCCCGACGAAACTTATAAATCAAACTTAACACGCTTATGAAGTTAGAAATGACCAATGGTTTTATTTAATTAGTTAGTTTTTATTATTATATAATATAATTCACTAAAATCTAACATTTCAACAAAATCACGTTAAAAGTTAAAAGATTTGTATATGTAGTATAAGAAACTTTTGTTAAGTAACGTGGTTTTAAAGAGCACTTAAACCAAAGTTAAAAATGTTTTCAAAATGATTCACATATAAGGGATTGTCAGGGCCAGATTGAAAATTCTATATGTATGTAGGGACCTGCATTTGTGAAAAAGTAAGGGAAGTTATAGATTTACTTAAAGTCTTAACAGATTTTGAAAGACTCCCAGTTTCAACTATAACATCTTCAATGAGGACTATCACAAAGTATCACCTATCATCTAATACGATCCCACCTTACCCTAACACTGTTTTTCTTATTTCCTACACATGACAGCAACATTAGCTTACCGAAAGTTCATCCTGATTTGCAAAATTGCCCAAATCCACTACAAAAATCGGCAAGTTTGCTTACGAGATAAAAAAACGGCACACATGCCGCCTGCTTTATTTCCTATATAATGCAAAAACCGTTAATTTAAGGCCAACATAACAGCAGGAATTTCAGATAAAAGTGACTTGTTGCCAACCCAATAATTCTTTGTTGCCGATTATTGCTAAATCGACTCTGGACTTTTAATTTCCCCATTAAAATTAATCAACTGATTTGTAATTCTGTACCTTGTAAAAAAATAAACTTAAGCCGACTAAAAGCTCTCATTGAACTCTGTACCGTTTCTAATTAAAAAATCGCCGGTCAATCTTGCGTTGTGAAGCCAACTTATCCGCGTAGCCAGTAATCAAATCAAGTTCGATTATTGACCTGACATCGAAAGAGAACCATTTAGGACTTTACATAATATCGTCGTTCGTACTTCGATCGTTTTTTATAGCTGGCGAAACCCAGTTCCTTCCTTTAATGTTTGAAACTGTTAACATCAAGAGTTAGCCCACCTGGAACAGATGCAAGAAGTGCTCACATTGAATAACATTTAGGCACTTGAGACTTGAGAAAGGCTGAGAGGCTCCACCAAAGCAGCCTCGAATGCCCAGAGAGCACCGCGGCTTTTCCCCTTCTGATCATGTAATTCAGCGCTTATTCAGCGCGATGATTTGCGGCTGCGGTTTTAATGGTAAACTCGACCGGCTGCATTATGTTGAAATGCAGCTGATCGAAACGAGTATCTTATGCGATCACAACTAGAAACTCCAAACAAAATTTTTTCGACAGTCTCGCGACTGTGTCTGATCGAAGAAGTTGACAGTCGCGATAGTGCCCCGGTATACACATACATATTGTAGTTTGTGTGGCGTGTGAATAATTTAGACAATCGCGCTTATGCGTTTGTTCCAGAAGTAGCCATGAGTAAAAATTGCTGAGAAGTGTTCTAATTATTATTTCCACCTGCCCGCATCGGTGAATATCGTCAGCTGATAACAGTAATTTGTTCCACTCGGTTTTCAATTTCGGTGATTCCTCAACGATTTCGGATATGAAATGCATACCCAAGGTGGTTTAGTTAAATTCAAAACGTACGACAAAAAATTTCTTAAGGTCTGAGCTAGTCGATCAAGAAAAAGCCAGTTCACAGTGAATTGTAGTGTGATGCAGTGTCATAGCATCGAGGTCAATGTGGTGTTGTGCAATTAACTGCAAAATAGGAAAATAATCATCTATAGGCAGAAATAATCTGAGTAAAGCCCCAGTGCAGAACAAACAGGCGCACGTATTTATCTAGAGTAAGTGACCTTTCACTTTTGTTTATGTCGCCTGATAAATGAACTATTTTGCGATCTTGAATTCGTACAAACGATCTTAGTGGAAATTGATTTCAGTTTATAAATCGAATCACATTCTGGTATACCTGCGCAAATCAAATTCTGTTCGTGCGCCACAGAGAATTAATTAATGATTGTACAAAAGACGACACTTTCATTGCGATCTACCTACATCGTGCAATTATTTTATTCAATTGCTTCGTGAAATCTTACACGGAACTTACTACCTAAGTATTTTCACAAATCATCTTAGGTACGAAAAATATATGAAGTTCAAATTATTGTTGTATTTTCAAACTGGTTTAACTGAATTATAAATGGACAAGGAATACTACCACTAAAACGTACTACTTCTGAAGCAAATTTTTTGTTTCCATTTGTGAAAGAATGCACTTTGCACTTTATTATTAGAATTACACAGAACAATGATTCATTTATTGATTCTTTGGCAGAATTTTCTATAAACCTGAATCTCCACTTTAAGTTTAGTACTTATAATAGCAAAGATTTAAGAATTTCTGAAAGTTCATCTAATTACCATTTTTACAAATCAAAACTGCAGCAATCTGAAAAGTTTACGGATTAATTTATTGATGCGCAAATTGGCTTTAACTCAAGGCAATGCGATGATCTTTTCGAAAACTAAAACCAATTATGCTTTGGGAAAGAATTTATAAATTTCAAGTCAGTGCAAAATTTCCTGTTAAATCTAAACCGGATCTGATCATTAAAAAAAAACACAACTAATGTGCCCATGAGAACCATAATATTGAATTTCAATAACATGTGTTACCACATTTACAACTAGTTAGTAACAACAGTAAAATAAGTACAAAACTCCGAAGAATTAAAATTATTTTAATCTACAACTACATTGAAATTTCACGACATTTTAAAATCATTAGACGTTAATTAATTATACACCAACAATCACTAACGTAGTTTGTAAAGTCACACTTGATAAATGGAATATAACAGTAAAGTTTAACTCTTTCGGTCGCCAATATTGGATCCGGCATATTGAATTTGGAAATTTTATTGGCGGATTCGAAATCATCGCCCCAGAAACTCACTGTGCGGATTTGCACGGCAATTCCTTCAAGTTTAACTCTTTCGGTCGCCTTAATGGATTAACCATCTAGAATTTGGAAATATTTGATGGCAGGTTCGAAACCCCGTTTACTAAATACACACCTAATGATGTTATTCTAAGACATTGTTTCCCTAGAGCGGCACCGGTACATCGCGAATGTGAAAAATTTATTTTTTTAACTATTTTATTACACGTATTATTCCTTTTGTAATAAACGAAAATGTTATTAAAAAACATGTTAATTTCAATTTTAAAAATTATGGATTATCATAGAAATCATATTAAATTCAAAGTGTGTCGCGAACTTAAAATCATTGCGAAAGGGGGAAATCAGGCGACCTTGCTAATTAGGACTGGTTACCTTAACATACACATACTAAGAATTTTTCTAACGCATTGACGGCCAAAAGTAAATTATTGCGTAACCATGTTTAAACATGCACCGGTACACCTGCACAAAGAATTAGTTTAAACTTGCTCGATATTATGTTTTTGGGGATGTTCTTCCTCTTAGTGCCGAAAGAAATTCGGAAAAAATCTAAACTAAATATCTATTTGACCCATTTCTAATCACAATACATATTGTAGTTTGTGTGGCTTTATATATTTTTTTAAGCATTTTTCGGTAGGACGTATGCCTAAACACAATTGCATTAGAGCATAAAATGTTCAAATTTAAAGTAACATATCTACGGTGTTCTGATCATATTTTCGACACAATGATCCAAAGTGGCGACTGAAATGGACAATCGTGCAATCAGATCTTCAGGTTTTTGGCAATAACTCAGTTAGTTACGAGTGTCGTATCACTGTCGATAAGGTCTAACGAAATTAATTGATTTCTTTGAAATTTCTTTCATTTCAATTCCCAAATAGCAAATATCTTGAATCATAACAAAACTTAGTAGATTTCCACCAGTTGCACTCATAATAAAAAAATCTATTAATAGATTTCTGCACCTCTTCAATTCTGTTAATATGCAGTAAAAAACTTCGTATAATGTGATTTGTGAGACCAATTGTTGATTATGGTACTACTATACTATACGGAGTCCTACCTGTAGGTACAGTATAGTACAGCATACACAGCACTCCATATAGTAGCACCATATTCAACAATTAATCTCACGAAGGACATACATATACTACATAAAGCTTTAAGAAGATTTGTTTTATTGTACCTTGTGTATCAGGGTTTATCTAATAAATTATATTTATACATTTTTCTCAATTCCAGATGAGTTAGCTGTTTCTCTTAATAAAGCCAAGTACTTTGTATGCTTTAAAATCACCATGGGCAATGTGCTAAGATTGTTATTTCATTAACCTGTTCTAGCAACTGACCATTTATGAAGTAATTAAATGTAACGAAAGTTGTTCAACGTTAAGAACAAATGATTCGGTATTTAGAAATGTTTAGTTGCAAACTTTAACCTATTTAAGTCTTCCCATAGTATGATGCAACTATGAGAATCACGTGTGACCCAAAATAATTTCAAGTCATCTACATCTACATAAATAAGGCAATTTGTGCTTCAAAATTAATTGACGATATCATTGATAAATGGGCCAAGCAGACAGGTTCTCGAACATATTTTAAGTCTAAATTATAATTGCTAGACATCTCACGGATTATTTTGTTTAATATTTTGTGCTTTACAAAACAGATATAATTTTATCGTGCTTAGCCACTAAAGTTCCCGTATAGGTAAAAGAGACTTCTATGTATGTATGCATATACGCCGGGGTGGATTTGTCTCGGACGCTGATTGCCAAGCAAATGTAGAATTTTGTTCGAATTCGACCTGAATTTTAATTTGAGCAACTTCTTTACGAGCTGAGTCAAAATTTTAAAAGTAATAACTTGTAGGACCAATTTATCATAAAATTTGCCTTCATTATAATTCACACTTGGAATCTTAACCAATTTGGTAACTGGGACTGGTTTTCGATCCCTCCTCTTGAGATGTCTATGACAGAAAAGCAAGCAAGCCATACTGATGAGATCAGCTTGCTTCTCGATCGAAATATTCATTGATTTTTCAAATTAGTAGTGAACGGATATCATCTTGAAAAATATTTGTCCCTTGTGGTATTTACAAGTGATAATTTCACTGATAATAAATTTATTGTATATTGAAAAAGCGCCGAATATTAAAATCTTGAATAAGGAAAGAGTGTCATTCAACCAACAGGGCAGCAGCTTTGCATAGTTTTCCGCTAACATTGTGAAACCACCGTATTACATAAATCTTATTCGACCTGTTTAGGTCTCATAACTTAGCTCATTAATATACGTATTATGTAGTACCCAATAACAATAACTTGACACGTCTTTGCTAATTTATTAGTATTTATGTTATAAAATGCAGAGCAAAGATTTAACGAACCTTTTTTTACAAGCGTGCATTCACAAACACTTTTTACGAGCAATATAATATATATATATATTACAATCATTATATTACCATTATTTCATATCATAAAGATATTTACATATCATACAAAACTGGACGTATTTAGACAATTCGACATCGCCTATGGCCTATGCTGACTACGTGTTTGTTGCAATATTGGACAAATATCCAGACACCCTATTCGAGGTGTTGCAGCAAGCAAGCCCTCTCTAAACTGGCATCCTAGAGTGTGAGAAGCGAACGCTGAGAAAACCGAACTGATACTCGTCACCAGGAAATACAAAATTCCAACATACAACACCCCATCTCTCAATGCGATATGCCTAAAACTTTCTGAACAATTAAAGTACCTGGGCATTATTATCGATTTACCTGGAAGCCCAACCTTATCAAGAGATCCCAAAAGACCATTACGGCCTTGTGCTCCTATAAACAATCCATTGATACCAATGGAACCAAGAGTAGTTGACTGGATCTACCTCGCGGTTTTGAAACCCATTCTTGTTTCGGAGCCATAGTTTGGCGGCCGGTCGTGGAAAAGGTAACCCACTTTTAAATTCTGGAGAAAGTCCAGAGGACAGCAGGTTTTCTGATGACTGGTTCCTTGAGGATAACGCTGTCAAAGGCCCTTAACACTTATTTTTCAAGCAATGTGGAAAATTTCGTGCACATGGCTCAACGCTATGCAGAGTTGGATAATAAAGAATACTGGGCACGCCAACGCAAATTGATTATAAAATTACCAGGCCACACTTTGGCAACAAATTCACATTTTCTATTCCTCCTAAACAGGAATGGTAAGAGGGCTCCGTGCAGCGAACATGGTCGGCGTTTATTTAAAAATTTCAAATTTTTAAAACTGTGAGGGTAATTTAAAAATTTAACTTTTACCTATGTATTTCTAGGACTTCCGGAGCTACGTTCATCCCGATGACGTAATAAAAAAAATTACGTCACGTGGCATATCACATTTCAAATAGCGTGTAACATGACTATGTTGTGGAATATTGCCGAAAATAATTATAATTTTGTGTTTTTTTATTTTAAGACATTTAAATGCCATCACGTTCTGATTTTTTTCTTAAATTTTTTTTTATTAATTTTTAGAAAAAAATCAGAATGTGATGGCTCAATTCTGGTGACGGATTCGTGCTCAGCAGGTTTAAATTCATATGAATATAGGTTTAAATGTTAAAAATAAATTTTTTCCGAATTTTACTCCACGATTTTCTCTGTTTTTAACCCACTTTTTGGAGGTTAGAAAAAAATCTGGACGTCACGGCTCAATTCTGGTCGCGGATTCGTGATCAGCAGGCCAAATTACTACGGATATGACATATGGCATCAAAAGTAATCCCCACTTTTTTTTTTTGTGTGGCTGTGTTATTCATTAAGAAATAGTACTTTTGAAATGGATTCTTATACATTTGAAATGGGATAAGACACTCGAAATGGTATATTTAGTTTTGACGATTAATTGATCAGTACATAATAAACAGACCAAATATAAGAGGTGTAGTTGTTTATTTCGAATTTAATGGCGGATTTTCTAACAAAATAAACAGAATAATTGGTACCTTGCAATTGGATTTTTAACTTCGTTTTATCTTATATTACGCAAGCCGCTCTTATAAAATACCCCACGTAACAATGTCGTGTTTTGCACATTTTCTTTAGGAATCAGCATTCCATAACTCATAACGTCTTTTATTGCAATTCACAAACAGAAGATAAGTTATGTATGACTTTTTAAAAGCTCATAAAACTCAACAAACATCAATAAACAGTCGCCTATAGCTCATTCTTTGAAAAACTTGGCGACCTTGGCCTCTTTATAAACTGGTACTCTTCCCGATGTTTATTTATTGAACTACTTTTTCATTAAAATGATAGGTCAAATAATTAATTTCTTGATTGATCTATCGACTTAATTCTCAATGATTTCCAGTATGATAAATTGCAATATACTAAGGAATTGATAATCAGGCCGCATGCAGCACATTAAAAATAATTAATTATCGTAATAACTTTTGCCCAATTTCGTTATTAAACTTATGTTTCGGGTATACAAACAATTTTTTTTTTTCAATTGTAAACTTGATTATATTCATTTCCGGAAAGATATACGATTACTATCTAAGAAACGTTATGAACGCCTAACCGATAAAAATATTTCACATTGCACAAACCCACCTGCAACCATTGCTTAAACGAAAATCAACACTACCGTTTCGGAAGAAACAGTTCCGTCGAATCAATCGACATATAAGTGCTGAATAATTAAATGCTTCTTGCCCTAATTTCATTAATAGTAAAAAATGATTGACTAAATTCACAAATGGCGCCATTAAAACAGTATTCGCAGCAAATTATGCAGTTTTTTGTCCATGAAGAGATTTAAATTTTTTCTTAAACAGACGCAATATCAATTACATAATTTCATAGATACAAATTGAATTTTAATTATAAAGCTGTAAATTATGAAATATGTGTCTCGAAATTTCATGAAGTGATAACATCTCACTCAAATCATGATTTGAGGAAGAGTGTTGAATAAATTAATCACGCTAAATATCTATAACTTTAACCAGCAGTTACATTCCACTATACAATCAAAATATTAAATTGATTTTTCCGTAATCGGAGAATGAAGAGTGCAAGTGATATTATTATTTAAGTACTTTCTATGGAACTTGATAACCCTCGCTTCATCCGTTTCTTCCAACTTCAGAAACACCAATCAACAAACAAACAATTCAACATTTTTAAATTTCCACTTTTTCACTTGTTTAACTTTAGTTTTTGAATTATCAATTTCTAAACGATAAATGCAGTTATAATTTGTAAAACTTTTCAAAATATACAATGGATAGTTACAAAAATCGCTTGTTCTTCCAAAACATTTTTGGGCTTGGTATGAGACAGTGCTCAACATCTGGACTACCCCAGCTGCGTTTCCGAAAACGGCATGGAATTGCGTCTTGACAGGAGAGCGATGGATCGGATTTGTGCGGGTGACATCACTGACCGTATGGCTAAGTTATTTTTGACTCAATTTTGGATTCCTGCCTTCCGAATGAATAAAATGGAACTAAAAGTTGTAATCGTCATAATATGTATGCACACGTTTCCACGCCACCTATGAGGTAGTGGTCGTACGGTACTTTTACAACTTTTTGAATCGTTATATCTCAGAAACGGGGGCTTTTAGGATAAAAATAGATAGATTTATAGATAATTTTACGATCTACAATTTTTGTCTGGGGTAATTTTATGACAAAACTTACCGTTTTGCTGAAAATCGCGAAAAACTCATTTTTTTTACCTTTGACCTTGAGTAAAATTTTTTCCATACACGAGAAAGATGGGGAATTTTAAAATTTTATTTATAATTATGTTTTGAATAATTTTACTAACTTTCAACTTGTTGGGAATTTATGTACCTTCACTCTTGTTTTTGTGTCTAAATTGACCGGACTACAAGCCAGTGTGTTTTAATTTAAAGTGTTTGGAACTACGATCCTTTAGCAAGTTTTGCTCCTTTTCATCGGGCTTTTGCAAGAAACGTTCGGTAGTGCAACAGGAAACATACGGACTTCCAAGCTTAAGTTCGCGGTTCGTCCTTATTTGAACCTTTTTTTTGTCCTGAGGTAGCCGCTCGGCTGGCAAATTTCGTAACAGTATAATCACGTCATGCATTACTTTGATGTATCTTAAATGGCTTAGTCAACATAAACCAATAAAACGAGAGGACTACCTACTATTTTGTCTGTTTTTGTCATTGCTATGATGCTTTACTTTAAGCCGGAGATACAATGTACGCAATGCGATGCGTGGAACATCGCGAAATATCGCGCTGCACCCGCACACGATACTGTGTGATCGACGCTCCATTTTTTCCGACTGTCACTTCTTGTTATACTGTTGTATTGATGTGCAAGATGAACTCGTGAGCATGAGCGTTCTTGGCCACCCACTTTCACAACAGGAACCGGAAGATTACTGAAACTTTGAAGCACATTTTTGTCTAAACCGTTTGTTGTACGTAAGAAATGGAAGAGATCATTTTTTTGAGGAATTTCATTTTTTCTAATTTTCATAATAATCTTAATTGGCCTCAGAGCCATAGGAAGCGCAATATTCGAAAAAAAACACGTTTTTTGTGAATAATTTTTGATGCGATCGTGATCTCGTTCTCGATTTTTGTATTTTATTGAAAATACTAAAATAAACCGATAAATAAAAAAATTGAAGGATCCATGATTAGAAAAGTCTAATTTGATCACGAAAGTCTAATTTGATCAAAAATGTCTAATTTCACTGGACAAAAGTTCAAACTCCGCATTATCCGTAGTAATTGTTTAAACGAATTCCCTCTAGAAAGTACAAATTGCCCTGTTTTTGATTGGAAAAGTAGCACTGATGAAATTTTTCGACCACCGGGAAATTGGCACTTCAAGTTTAATGGAGCCAAACAATTTATCATTACAAAGCAAAACAGGATTCGAGGAGAAATAAATTATGAATCTGATGTCCTAGGCGCTGCTAAACCTGGTTATAAAAGAGGGAAACGATTGTCAGGAGTGAGCCCGGATTTGATAGGACAAGGTGTTCAAATCGAACAAGAAAAATTAAAATATTCATATGAACAATCTTTTATCAAAACACTATGGTGAAAATATGAGGGACTCTCTCTCTCTCTGTTACTTTTCAGAAACAAGATGCGATTCGCATTTAAATTGTGTACTTCGACAGATGTTTTTTAAACAAAGTATGGTTTTATTTATTTTATTATCATTATCAGCAAGTTAAGTTTATATTTATTAAAGTAAAGTTGTTTTAAATTAAAACAGCATTCTTTTGCTTCCAAAGAAAAGACAAAATGTAAATCAAAACCCTCTATATGTGATAGTAATTTCCAAAATGCCTTTTATCCAAACTATAAATACGCGTGGGAGACGTGTAGTAGGCGCTTCGATTATTTTTATGTTATTAAAATTACGTCTTTAAGGAATCTAAATTTTTCTGGAAGGAATGAAATAATTTCCACTCCAAAGTTAGCTGGTATGAGTTTTTTACATTTTATGCAAAATAGCTTAAGGTGGAGTTTGACTTTGAACGTCACATATAAAACTATTTGCGGAATTTTACACTTAATGGTGTTGTGTTACAAACGATTCATTTGAAAAAAAATCCAATATTCAGTTTTTTTGATATTCTGCTAATTTGTATACCTACCCTTTCTCTACCTGGACATATTGTGCCTCTTAGGAAAAGCAGCAAAATGTGCAATTTAATTAAAAAACAGTGGTGTATTATTTATACGAATTACGGAGAAAGTGTGGGAGCACCGTGAATTTTAGGAAATTTTAAAGTTTATCCCTCCTCTTGTCTAAGTAAATTTTGTTGACCTAAGTGAGATCTATCATTCCTCTCATTTCTACATTCATTATGCGAAACACTCTGTATAATAATTTAGACGGAGATTCATTCAAGTTGAGAATGTCTGTACCATCTTTATTTTTAATTTTATATAAATATATCAACGTACTTTCCATATGACTTATGCCACTTTCAAAATAAACGGCTCATATATGTATGTATAAAACGTAAAAGGACTCGTTTTCAGAGAAATCCTTTTCGGTCGCCATATTAGATCCGGCATTTCTAAAACTTCAATGAAAAGTTGCCTATATACCTATTAAGTTGAAATATAAAATACTCTTTGGATAAAATCAAAAGAAGCAGACGTGTAGACCGTGTAATAGACCCTGATTGAAAAGCAAACAAACAGATTTTCTCTTTATATAAATATGTGTAGTAATAATAAAAATAAAATTCAACTGGAAATCCTGAAATACGTTTTCATCATTTGGGTCTCTTCAAGCAGATCTTATCAAAATAATATTTTTTTTAAAAGGTAGGCAAAAAAACTTTTCTTAGTAGTTGCCATTATATGTAGCTAATGCCCTAATGTCACAGTTCTATCTCCAGCGACTTCAACTCGGCTGAGTCAGGATATGTTTCTTTACATGTATGTATATAGGGTTTCCCAATAAGAACGGCTGAACTTTAAATTTGAATAAAACACACAATTTTTGACCAAAAATGGCTCTGATGGCTTTATTTGAAAGATAATTTTATACGATTTACGATTTGAATAAAATATCGGCCAAATGGCCACCGCGGCTCCTCTTGCACACCTTCATCCGCTCACACAAATTTTCTATGACTCTGTGCAACATTTCAGCCGGTATCTTAGCTATGGCTTGACGAATATTGGCTTCCAATACCTCAAGAGTTGTAAAATGGTTGATGTAAGCCTTCGACTTAATGTGGCCCCAAAGGAAATAATCCAAAGGCGTTGGATGAGACGATCTAGGCGGTCAAGCGATGGGACCATTTCTGGAAATTAACGACTCACCGAACTTACCGCGCAATAAGTGCATGTAAAGTCAGGAAGTGTGAGGCGGTGCACCGTCTTGTTGGAAATAAAGGTCGTCCGCATCAATGTCATCAAATTCCGGAAAACAAATCGGTCAACATCATATTATAGCGGTTGCTATTAATGGTAACGGCATCTCCTGCCTCATTTCGAAATAAATAAGGTCCGATGATTCCGCCATGCCATAATGCACACCAAACGGTCAATTTTTGTGGATGCAATGGTGATTTATGAACCATTAGTGGATTTGATTCACTCCAATAGCTACATATATATATATATACCTAACACATTCCTTCCCTTAACTTTACTCATCAGACATGATTGATTGAAAACATCTGATCTTGATGAAATTGATCACATGCTGTCGCACAATACTCGCAAAAAGAAACAAACTTGCTGAAATTAGAAATCCCCAGTGAGTTAGCCAACCCTCTCGGCTCGGCCTCAGGGTCAGTTCAATTAAGTGAAACGTTCGGTATACAGCAGCATATAGTCAACAGTAAATACTCTCTTGGGTGATTTTGAGACGGGTAGACGATCTTAATTCGCCTTGTCGGAAGACATCCCCTCGGTTTCTTCTTATGTTTTTTACGGCGAGAGTAAAATTATATTTCCCTGAGATAGGCAGCGCCCATGAGTCAGAACTTTCGATCGAGCGCAGTTCAATGAAGCGCAGCCGAGTTCTGATTGCATTCCGGATGACTTAAGAATATGAAGAGTTGCCACTTTAGAGGTCGGGGAATGCAGTCGATTGAGTAATGTATGCGCCTCTTGGACACAAATAGATATTTAGAATTCGGTGGACCTTCTAAAGCAGGACAATTGTAGCAACACATTTTCGATAAATTCTATTTTAAGGTGACTTTTTTCCCTTGCCTAACTTGATAACAAAGCTGGCATCAATTACTGTCATATACGCCATTTCTATTTATATATATAAATAAGGAGTAGGGAACAGTAAACCAAATATTTGTGATGACACGGAAAAAATCAAGCCGGAGTAAGTGAGCATCTAGGTAATTAAATATTTTCAAATGTCCACTGCTTGGGCGCGACAGGTAATTTTTCACGAGTTAGAAAAAAAATGCATACATACTACATACATATATATATGGCTGTATAAACAAAAGTTCAGGCTAAGCTCAACCAGTGTTTACTTCACGCTCTGTTTCCTTTTGAAGAAGAATTAGTATAATAGTTTTTAAAACCTCGCCGAGACCCCCTTAATCACCTGTGAATGTAACTCATTCACCTTACAGTGACGTTTTACCTTAAGTTTGGTGAAAATTGCCCCTGTAAAGCAAGTCTTATTCTATTAATCCTAATAAGTCTACTGCGCCTGCGGTTGGCCCGCGAGAAATCTGAATTTTAAAATTGCCCAACTATAAGCACGAAAGAAGTAGGTTCGAAAATATAATAAAACTATTGTGACACAGAATACGCCAGCCATGACAAAAGTTTAGGTTCAGTTGCGGTAAGCAACACGTAAGGCGGCAAATGGAGTAGTCAGTATGCTAACAGCACGTCTGGAAAAATGAACGAACCACGATACCAAACGGTTGCGCTATTCTTAACTACAATACTCATACCCAAACACCTTTGGGAGAGGTTACGGCGCCGCCGGTGCACCAAACTAGTCTAGTCTTGAGGCGATTGCCTCTTATTGGAAATTGCAACCAGATGCTTTCACGAAGCCCAATACTCGGTGAAGCGAAACGTATGCATTTTTCGCGCTATTATGTGCGATGAAGGAAACCTGCTGGTTTAGTTATTGAAAAGTAAAATGATCTGCTGAACACCCAGCAGTTGACGGAAATAGAATTCATTCTGAGTGCAATACGAGAAATTATTTCGGACGTGTGGAACGACACTGTAGTATTTCTAGCGACGCTCGTAAAACTCCGTTGATAAAAGCATAAAAACAGCTCCAATTGCGCAACTAGCGCCGTCACAATAACTTGAAAGTCAGTGAACACAGCACGCTCGGAAATTAAGTCTAACTTATTTAATAATGCGGTGATTGCCTGTCCATGCAAGGTCAATGGTTAGATGGCATTTATGCTGGAATAGACACGTCTTGATAAGACTAAGTCTATTTTCGGAAACCCCTCAAAAATCATCTGAACGATATTGTCCCGAAAATGATTTTGGGAGTTCCCGAAATTTGCACTTCCCGCGCGTATTTAAATATTTGAGGAACTACGGTCTGTGACACTGTTATCTTATAAATGCTGTGTCACTTTGTTCGCGCTTCGCTCGGTTACGTAAAAGTATTTCTTTTTTATCTATATCTCGTCACAGCTTTACTACGTTTCGGAATTTCATTAAGTGAGCGACCGACTTTTAAAATTTTATGCAATAAACATAATCCGTGCAATTTTCCAATTTGCTACTAATTTCAATGGTAGCAAGTTTTTACTTGGATCAGCTTGCCAGTGCACTACGCTATTTATATTTTTACACTTTAGAGGGTTTGAAATTGCCGGGGAGTATGAAGTCTTCATTTTTAAATTTTTATTTCAATTCAATGATATCGGAATAATCCCAAAATATTAAACGGTTTGTGAACACTTTGTTTCATTTGCAATCAGTACACAGAAAAGAATTTATTACATATGTAGATGTTCTGGCTACTGTCATATAACTTTTGGTGAAAATAACCGCTGATGATGGAAATGCTGTAGTTTCCGAAGCCTATACATATATATAAATATATATAGCGACACTGTGTAAAAATAAAAATTTTGTTAAAACGTTAAAGGTGATGTTTTAATTTCCAAACCGACAACGCCCTAAATTAATTTTACCGCGCTCAAAAACAAATAAATATAATTAACGATTAATGTCTATGACTAATTTCAATAACCAATTAGAAAGTAAGGTTGGGTTATTACAGATAACCTACAAAAATGGGAACGGACAGGTAATGAATTTTAATCGAAAGAAATGAAGCATAGACATACATACATAGATAGTTCAGATAATTCAACTGGCTAGCATTTTCCTAGCGAAGCATTTTCCAAAAACAACAAGGCGCAGAATTTGCGCTATGTGAAAATTGTTCGGACAACTTTTTATTTAGCAATGTTTCAGATCGACATGGTTCACAAGATCCAAGGCAAGATTATTCACCCTTTGAATCTTAATACACTAGCCTTCAAAAATAAAATATGCATTGTTTGAAATTTTTTATACGCTCGAACCAATTATCGAATAATTTTTTCCATTCTGAGTTTGTAACCCGTGTTCAGGATGCTGCAATAGCGGCCTCTGGGTGAGACAAATAAATAATCAACGATTTGTCATGCTCAGATGCGATGATTTCGGATTTTTTTAAGCAATTTACTGATGAACTCTGTCGAACAAATTATTATATAATAATCATCGTTTACATCGTCCTCTAACGTCACGGTAGCTACATGTCCAGTATAACCGAAGAAGCAACCAATTATTTGTTTGTCAAAATATGGTAACTTATGTTGGCACAATACTTATAACTTGGGCCCCACAGCTCGAGTTCAGATTTGGAAACATTTTATCAACCTAAATAAGGAAAAATTATCAAACAAAATCTAGCTCGTCCCGTTTTCGAGATAAAATATAAAATAGCTAATACTTTTGTAGTATGGTATTAACTATACGTGAACGGGAAAATGCTTTGGAATCAGCTCCTACACTTAGAAATACCGCGAGATACATCGCACATCGGCACAAAATATTTTGCAAATTGACAATCTTCACTCGATGGACATTTTGTAAAAGGAAGATATTCAGTCAGTAGGAATATTATCAGTCGCACTTCTTTGATTTTGGTATCATTCTAATCGGCATATACATAGTTCCCCTTGAGTATGAAGCGCCCTGAGCGGCGAGGGGAGGATCAACATGCAGCGGCCATTTATGCGTTCACAAAATTTTACAATTAGTAACTATATGTAGCTGGACACTCAGAGCAGCTACCACGCTGATTTTGGTCTCAAATTGTTATAGATCTTAATTAAGCTTACGCGATACAAGTGCAAATCCAAATGATGACGGAACGCGATGGAAACTCTTACAAATATGTGAAATACAAGATCTGAAGGCGAAGCAGGAGCTTTCATTTCACTTTCGCGCTTTTTAATTTAAACCAATCAGATAGATATTTCCCATATTGTTGCTTTTCTATTGTTATTATTGGAAATAGAATGCTCTTTGAGCAGCACGTGGTTGCTTGCAATTATTCTCAGTTTGATTGAAGATATTGCCTAATGTTTACTTAAAACATCACATTGATCAATCATCATTCTTATGTCAGTGTTTATTGAGAAAGGAAGCAAAAATGTGAAATGTGAAATATGATAGCAATCGTTTGTTAGAAATGTGTTATGGAAAATCGGAGGTCGGTGAGTCCGGGGAAAAAATATTTAAATTTCCGAAGTTCGATAATATATGTACGAAAGCATTAATAATCCTAATATGAACTCATTGCGTTTACGTGACCAATTTTCTTAAGTATCAGAACTGCCAAGAAAAAGAAGAGTGGTTCTCCTCCGAAGCACTGTATATCCATGGCAAGTCCTTGTAATGTTTTCATAAAGTCCCCGATTATCACAGCCTCTTTCCAAACTACTTCTAGTTCTCCCAGATGCCAGAAGAGAATATTCCAAATTAGAGCAGTACATAAGCCAACAAAAAGCATCAGATGAAAAATATCATGACCTTTAGCGAAAGAAAAATTGTTCTTTGTAACGTCTTTAATGATATTGCTTGCAATGCAATTCATATAGTTAAGCATCCTTTCGATAATAACATCCGGCACTCCATTGTCGCAATGAAAATCTATCCTTGGGCTTTGCGGCGCTGTAGATATGGGAGGTATGAATCCAATCGAGATAAATGCAAACGCATTTATTAGTTGGAATATCAAAAACAGGATCTGTACCTGTGAAAGCTGTCAGCAATAGCACTGAACAGAGGTTTCGCCATCATACCTACAACAGACCAAATTGTTCCTGCATTCAAGAGGAAATAGTGCGTCTTCCTATGGCGTCTTCATAGGCAACAGCTTCTTCAACGGAACGGCTGTATCGTTTATAAACCTTGTACATGAGCGACCACCTAAAGATAGCTACGCAGAGGAGTACAGCAACAGCGTGTATGAGGGAAAGCTAAATAAGAATTATATTATAGCTATTAGTGAATGGCAGCGTGTAAATAGATGTTAAGAGGGGCATAGACATTATGGAAGGAACTTCGGAAAATTTTGAATTGTAAGCCCCCTTCTCATTATGTGTTCATATTTACGCCTGCACTGAGCGACCATACGAATACAGCCAATTCTAACACATCAGGGAATGTGGTACGCTAAATCTGGCTTACAGCCGTTCCGTGCTTAGTTCATATTTCCATGTTCTTGACTTGAACCGAAGAGGAGGAGTTATATAAGTATTCTCTGAGAAATTTAGCAAAAAAACACTCAAACTGACGTTCATTGCGTAACTGCGTGAAGTTTGCCACATTCTCGAAAGTAAGTGGAGATATCTCTTCAGTTAGTTGGATTAAGCACTTTCGTAAGGGGATTTAGCATTTGTTAGCAGAATTTGTTGTGGAGAGCTCTGAGTGGATCCTTAAAAAACGCGCCTTCCATTTTCAAATATTCAGCCCAATATCATATGTAGCAGAACAGCAGCTAAAAAACCGAAACTCGCCATGAATCCATATTTTATACATTCCATCACTGACAATTGCATCTCGTCGCCTTGATTCATAAAAACTTTTTTGCCTGCCTTTCTCTGTGCACCCCTATGTGCAGGTCGAGCAATGCTTTCTCGGGTCCCCCTGGCTTAATAGCTCATTGAGACACCTCAAGAATCTAAAAACTAAAGCCTGGAAAAGATTCTGTGCCTCGGAGAGTGGGGAGGATTTTCTGATTTATTCTGATTTGCGTGATCGGTTTATCGGGTATCGAGAATGCGTATTCGGAATACGTTGATAGCATGAGGAGTGTCTTATTGGCTGAACCTAGACGGTTTTGGAGATTTGTGAATTCCAAGTGGGGAACCGACGGGTACCCATCATTATTGAAGCTCGGGGAATCGGAGAGTGGCGATCCTGTGACAATTGCTAATCTTTTCGCCGATTCCTTTGTTGTTAATACCTGTGATATTAGCTCTATGAATTTTAATATGTTGACGACTTTCCCGGCGACGTCGCTGGAAATGAAGGATTTACTTATTGACAACAACGCAGTTACGCGACACTTGTCTGACAGTTTTTCATGTGGTCCTGATGGCATCCCTGTTTCTCTTTTTAAAAATTGTTCCACATCTCTTGTTAGTGTTTTGTGTTATTTATTTAATTTATCTATCTCTTGTGGCGTATTCCCTGTTTCATGGAAATCTTCGTTTATTATCCCTTTGCATAAGAAAGGTAACAAGACCGACATTTCTAATTATAGACCAGTTGCAAAATTGTGTACTGTTGCTAAAATATTCGAGGCACTTATTTACGACGCTCTATACTTTCATTGTAAGCCATTCTAAGTCTCCTTCCAGCACGGCTTTAGAAAGGCAAATTGACATCGACTAACCTTCTCGAATTCTCGAATTTCTGTTTGTCTGGCTTGGAAACTGGCAAACAGGTTGACTGTATTTTTACAGATTTTAGCAAAGCATTTGACCGAATTAGTCATGACATTTTAACCCTCAAGCTCACTGTACATGGATTTCCACAATTGTTTGTGAGCTGGGTTGGTTCTTACGTCACGGGCCGCACTCAAAGGGTATTATTGCGTGGATCCTTGTCTAATGAAATAGCAAACACATCTGGTATACCTCAAGGTAGCCATCTTGGTCCACTTTTATTCATTATTTATATAAATGACTTGTCTGGGTGCCTAAGGCACTCCAACATTTTATGTTACGCTGCCGATGCAAAGATTTTTCGTGTTGTTTCCTCCTTAAATGACTGCTTTCTTTTAAATTCTGACTTGGACACCTTCTATAAGTGGTGCTCTGCAAACTGTCTCCCTCTCAAAGTAAGCAAGTGTACGTCTATGACCTTTTCAAGGAAAAGGGTCTCTTTTGACTACGTTTACAGTATTAATAACTATAAGTTGTCACAACTTGATAAGACCAAGGATCTGGGTGTGTCGTTTTACATTTGACGATCATATTAGTGTGGTTACAAGCAAAGCTAATGCTACTTTGGGCTTCATCAAGAGATGGTCCAAGGAGTTCGACGACCCTTATATAACTCGGCTGCTATATTGCACTTTTGTGGGGCCCATTTTGGAATTCGCCAGTTGTATTTGGGCACCATTCTACTCCACCCATATAAACCGCATTGAAGCTGTCCAGCGTCGATTTGTCCGATTTGCTCTCCGTGCACTTCCGTGGAGTGATCCCTTTATTTTGCCTCCTTATTCACATCGCCTCAAACTATTATAATAAATCTTGATTCTTTGGAATCTCGTCGTGAAATCTCCAAAACTGTTTTTGTCTATGACTGCCTTCGGGGCAACATTGATTCCTCTGTCTTGTTGTCATCCTTTAATATTTCGGTTCCTTCTCACTCTCTGAGACATAAGGGTTTCCTCCGCGTTCCCCAACACCGCACTAATTACGGTTACAACGAGCCTATCACATCGATGTCCCGTTGCTTCAATGTTAATTTTGCTTGTTTCGACTTTGACATGTCAAAAAAATGTATTAAGACTAGACGTGGTTGACTTCCACGTCACTTAACTTTACTTAATTTTTTCTTTTGTAAATAGGTCACTGTATCTATAGGGTTTAGCAATATATACATATATGTATTTGTAAAGTAATCAGCCCTTTGATGAATTCCAATATATAAATAAATAAATAAATAAACGCATCGCTTTTCTTCTCGCGCTCACCATCACACTATAGCCATAGAATGTGTCGAAGCTTTTCTCCAAGAAAACAACTACGAATATATACATACACTACCTCGGCAGCTGTGTAGATGCACGTTCCCAAAACATTAAAATTCGAAATTAGTCGTATCCAATGCCAAGCACTGTTCGATAACTCACAGCTGGTCGTTACTACATAGTTCCTTAGTTCAGGGAAAATTATATTCGATGTCATAGCAAAGGCCAGTGTTTCCCAATTAAAAGTGATTCCCTCACCCAAGGACTATTAAACACTCAGCCGGCATGCTGCATTTGCATTCATAAGTCATACCGCCGAGTGCAGGAAATGGAGTGTGATAATCGTAACGACTTAAAGATGTTAATATTTCAGCGACCTTTATAGTGGAAGAAAGCTGCGTCAAGAATTTTACGCGGGGGAGCCTGCAATCGTAAATAACATAAAAGATTTATGAAGATCCAGATGCCTGGCACAAGCTGTATCCCTGACCTTTGCGATCACAAAATTGTTAAAGATGATGAAAATCGCTTGGATCTCTAAGAAGACACACAATGGCTCGCACTGATGAGTTGGGTAATGCCAGCGTAATGATTACGCTATATCAATCAAACCGCAAATAGTGCCATGCAAACCAAAGCCTTTTCTTAGTAGTTCAGATCCACTTTGGTCTCTTTTTACCCGACTGTGCTAGAAGGAGGGTTATGTTTTTCGAGTGTGTGCATTTATTTGAGTATTTGCGAAAGAGGTGCTCACGTGCCAGTCACCCATTCGAACGCCCTTTTCTGAAGACAAGTCGCTTAGCCCAAGAATTAGTGAACAAAATGATCAATAAAATTGTTGAAATCCGCTTAATAGAGTTGAATGTGATCATAATGAGCCACGTCTTGTGAGAGGGGATTTAGGCGCCTCACGCCGCGGAAATCGGTATGATCGCAGATGCAAACGATCGGCATGCTACTTGTTGTCTTTTTTCCATTGTGTTTTCATCCAGTTCCATGAGGCAGAAAATGAGGTTGACCCAGCATTCCGTTAAGGTCATATCCCATCATTCGTTAGTAACAAGGTGAAGCTGGAGTGTGGCTTTGTTTTTGCCCAAAATCATTAATCCGGTGATATGTATGTATAACATAGTTGAAAAATGGAACTACTTTTGCATAACTACAAGTGCAACCGGAAACACGTGGGATAAGCATTTCCAGCCTTTTCTAAGGTTATTCAACAGAATTTATTTTTAATACAAGGTCATCTGGTCAATCGACAGCTGATGCGTGGTTTAATAGCATTAATTATTTTAGTAAAAACATTCGGCCTTGATGATAATCAAGCTATATGAAATATTTTGGCGAGCTCTAGGTTCGCCTCACTGGCCTTGTCAAAGCTAAAGAAAGTCATAGTGGCTATCTCGAAAGATGGATGATGCCGCTCCGTAATAGCCCAAACAGTAAACGATCTGGCTCCGGTAGAAAAGGTTATGGATTCAGGGTCGTCGTCTAAGCTCGCAGATCACTCATTCGATTAGCTGAGCTCGTATGTGCAGCTTGTTCTGGAACAGCTATACATTGAACAGAACAATTTGTTCTGCTCGTTGAAGGGAACAAGTCGACGAAATAAGGTGTCTATGAAAACTCAGGTGACACTAAATTAAATTTCCAAAAAGCATTTTGTCAGTTTTCATAAAAGTATCAACTACTAGATGTAAACAAATTTTTATTCGTAATTTAGTTAATTGTGGGAATTCATTACTTTGCATGAATTAAGTTCGTCTGCGGAATAATTAAATATTTTTTTGTTCACCAAAGACTGCTACCATTTCTGTATTAAACGGTTCAATACATGGATAATTTACTTAATTGAGCTTTTGTATAACAACAAAGATTTGCCTTTGGTTTCAAAATATGCAAACTATTTTAGTTTTTCCTTGATTTATACACTAAACAATAATTGTATTCTAAATTTGAAGCTTCTATGTCTGCTAAAAGTGCCTTAGAGTTTTGATGATCGGTCAGTGAGTGACAAAATTAAGAAACTTTGATTAGTTATAATTCTTAAACTACTGGTTCAAATTGAATGAAATTTGAAATATACCGTGTTTATACAATGCCTGCTTGGTCACTGCAAATTTAGGCTTCTAGTTTTATCCACAACGAAGTTATAGGGGGGTCGAAAAAGGCCTGAACTGCTTCGAGAAAAGGATGATACGGCGGTGCTCGACTTGGCGGGGGTACTACCGTGCCCCCAGATTTTGGATCAGAATAAAGAGTCGCTAAACCAGACAAAATTTCTTTTGGTTAAATAGTTTTCGGTTCACCATAAAAACCGAGTGGCGCCCAGAAATTATTTTTCAGAATTCCCAAGAAACCCCGGCCCTACTCTAGTGCTGGTTGGGGCACTGTGCGTGAAGCATTTTTACACGTAACATGGAGCAGCTGACATATGTTATGTATGTACATAATTTCGAAAATAATGCATTGGTGCAATGTTTATAAACTCTACTTGCGCGTGTACTAGCATATGAATGTGTGTCATTCTGTGCGAGCACATACGAGTTTACCTAAATAGGAGTACAATATTTTAAAAAACACCATCAATCTTTTTGTAATGACAACTTTCAACGATACATGTTTAGAATTATGTAAGTACTCGAGTGCATTCGCAGAATAAACTAATCGCAGCCATTCCGTGTTTGTGTTACTTTGAGCGTGAACAGCCAGACGAATTGTAATAATCTATGCAAATACCACAAAATATAAAATTTAAGTCGCGTAAACAGCCAGTCATACGAAGAAAAAGTGCAACATACGCGCGCCGGCCGTTCGGAAAGCAGTGGCAGCTACAAATGCGTATACATAGATATGTACATATGTATGCCAGTACGTACGATTCACTTTTGTTAGCAGACATGCCTATAAGTTGTATGACGTGCATGGAGGGCTCCAGAGAGTTACATTAATTTACCTGGGCCAAAAAACTGAACCTGCTTACCTTGACTCCGTCTCGCTAATTTCATTCATACATTCATACATATAATCACCCTCGAGTGCAAGCTGCAAGAATTGTTGGGAAATGTGTAGGAATTCCATAGTGACGACTTTCCGCATGATTTTGCGTGCTTTTGTAAATAACGCAGCCACAATTTTTGCAGCAGCTTTGTTTTATGATTTTTTTTTTATGATTTTTTTGAAAAGTGGACTCTGGGCACTTGTTAGAAGGTTCACCGATCCAAGACTTTTGATCGTGCGATTTGCACGTATAAGAAGGAAATCTGTAGCAACACGCAGCGTGCTTTTAGGACATAGGCATCTGAAACACTTATGTATGATGTGTTTGGAAACATGTCGTCAGTTTTACTTTAGCGATTAAGCCTTATCCGAAAGAAATAAAAATGAAAGCGCGAAAGCAGCTACGCATAGACAGGCAATGGATCTTTTCATCTCATTATACAACGCAACCGGGACATGGGGCTGCACAAAGTAGAAGCAAAAAACATTGTTTTGTTTACATATCACGGACAGCATTTACGTTGGATTAACATTCAGAAGTGGTCCTGGCCTATGATTTAACGCCGACAAATTACAGCCCCATAGTCCACAGTTTTCACGGATGATGACAATCACCGTCTCAGTGGCGGCATGGCATTAGCTTTGCCGGGGTACACACCGCTACGTGATGAGCGATCGGGGCCCTGTTGGCATTTAAAAAGAGCAATGGGGCGACTTGTAATTTCAAAATTTTTGCCAGCACGAATATTCTTACTTATCAGAGAAACAGTAGTTATAATATAATGGCCCTCAATATAAGCTTGAAATCATTCAGGGGATCGATCATCGTTCGTGATCATGTGACAGTTAATTTACTACCAACTACAGGATGGCGTAAACGTAATTGATAATATATTATAGCTATAACTCCTCTTTCAATTTTATTGGTTTTATGTGGACCTTTATATTGTGTTAAACTACTCAATGATATCGTTCAAAAAGTGGTCTCCAGGAGCCAATTTTGTAGCATTTCCCATCGCATTTCTCAATACTTCTAGTGTTCCTCTATCGCTATTTCTTGGCGAATGTTGTCTTTCAGCGCTGCGAGAATAATTTCCTTGTTAAACCAATGTCTTTAAACAACCGTACAGAAAGATGTCTGAACTGGTCAGATCAGGACAACGCAACGACGCGACTGTAGGCTCGATGCCCTGTAAAAGCCGTTAAACAACCAGTCCGTCTACCAAAGCTCATGATAATGGGCAGCGTGGGTTTCCAATAAAATTTCCGAGCACTCACTGAGAGGGTGATATGAATGGCATCGGCTTTGGTTAAGTAGACGACTACTCGGGCCGTGAACGGCCCTATTTAGAAATTTAATAGCTCGACTGTATACAATCTTTCCTTGCGTTCCACCTCTCATTGTGCTCTCTTCCAGAGAACGGGTGATGAGAGATGGTGCTACACCCATATAAGGCTCTAGTCCTATAAATGGTAAGCAGGTCCCTTCTTTTGCCTGCCTATCAGCAGTCTCGTTGCCTGTGATGTTGCAGTGGCCATGGACCTAGATAATTGAGAATTTTTTAGAACTCGCAATCAGGTCAAGTGCGTTGCGACACTCGCTGAGAATTTTAGGCGAGACTACATTGAAGTCAAGCGCTTTGAGCGCAGCTAGGCTGCCTGCGAAAATTGATATGTTTTCTCGCGAATGTTTCTCTTCTGAATCACGTAGGCACAGATCAAGATGCCGAGAACTACTGCTTGGAATACAGAGACAAACTTGATTAGAGAGATGGTAATGTGTAGATCAGTAAGACCGTTCCACCCAACTCCAGCTAGACCGGCTGCCAGAGATCCATCGGTAAACCACACAGTGCTGGCATGAGATTGTTCTCATTCCACAGCATTCTGGAGGGGATGAAAATGTCATTTCTTCCGCGTTAGCGTCTGGGATCATCTGGACATCACCCTTGACACGATCAGTCTGTCCCAGATCTTAGAGTGCCCCATTTGCTAATTTTTAGATTGCTGAGTTTAGATGATGCCTGTCTATCACAGATTTGGCGATTGTCCAATCCGAGTCGTCAGGTGCGGTACAGCCATTAAACCAAGGGCTTTTCCAGTGTGGGCTCACAACTGAGGAAGTGGGTCTCCAAAAGATGACGCTACCGAAAGGTCATCATCAATAAACACGCCACTGGGAAGTTGAAGTGAGCCTAGCTGAGAGACTTAGTGAGTGACTTTGAGAATCGTGTGTCTTCTCGTCGAGACTCTCATACCTTCTTGGTTGGAGCAGAATTTTTTCCAAGAAAGTGAATCAGCTGTTTTAACCTCTTTCTTATATAAAAAAAAAAAACGTAATATTATTCTATGGCGTTCGCTAGTAACAGTCGTCCCCATGCCAGCAGCGTCTTCGAAAAGGGAGACCACTGTGTATGTTAACACCTTACACATACACCGCGCCAACCACCCTCGCCAACCCCTAATACCCTGTTAATCTAGTCAGGCCTTATAAATATTCGTGAAAACACGATTTTTTCTCTCTTAGGGGTTGAATTTCGAAAGATCCCTTGGGTGCTTATGCCATAAGGTTAAGGCGCCCTTACATTTTCACGTTTCTAAGTCGAGGCGTTTGGACTAGACACTTTTGTTACTATCTTGCGGAGACAACTTTATTTCGGGATAAAAATCATCCTATAACCTAACTGAGGACCAACTTACCAAGTTTCATTCAAATCTATCTAGTAGTTTCCGCAATATGCTTGCACAGACAGACAGACAGACAGGCAAAAATTATAAAAATTGCTGGTTTAGTCATATCGATAATAATGCCCACCGCGATAATAATTTGCATTTTCAGATTCGGACCGTTACCGTTTTATATATTATAGTTTTATATGAAAAAATATTTTCAATTCACATTAGTAGTAGTCGAACGCAGTCGCTGTCACAAAAACCATAAATTGTAAAATTTCAAATATTATTTATTGTCAACGTAGATAGATTTGTATTTGCTATTTGTATTTTATTTGAGCTGAATCAAATGTCACCCTTGAAATTTTCAGCATTTAATTATGGCGTTAAAAACAAGCACTCAAAGTTATTTACATCAGGAATCAATAACTTCTTTTTTCTACCGCTTATAATCAATCAGAGGAAAATTGTCAATTAGCACTCCTAATGTCTTCCCACCTCCACCCGCCAATAGTCGTAACAAATAGTAATCATTGCTCGATCGTGCTAATCGTGTCCAATAAAGCTGGGATAGTTACCACGATGATTTTTTACAGCTGTGGACAGATGCAAAGATGCATTGATGATGAGAATGCCTGAAATACTTTCGACATCGAAGTTCAAAGAATTTTCTCAACAAACCGTAAAAGGTTGTCCGTGGTAAGTTCGTTCATACTTACCCACATCGTGAAGAATAAACAATGTTTAACAAAATGTCTGCCATTTACCGACTCACGATGACGCTAGATGAATGGCAATTAGCCTTCACCGACTAAACTTTCATCGGCGGCGTGCTGGTTACGTGCCTGGAAGTTTGTTTTTATGGGTCGGTCTCACGATTACCATATACTCGTAGACCCACCTACATGATCTGTAATAGAATGATACTACTTTTGCTGGGAAGCAGTTGCATCTATAGAAAAGTCATAATCGTTTTCTAAGATCTTTGCAATCAATGTCAAGAGCAAGGACAACATGATTCAAAGTAGTGTAGGCCTTTAATTGAATTTTGTGATATTTCCGCGCTAGTAGCTACGCCCGACGAACGGAAGGAAGCACCCAAGAGAGAATATTAATTAGTCTTCACCGAGAAAGTCAACACACAGTGAAGATCGCACGTGGCCCAATATTTTCTTTTACCTGTACCAATGCGTTAGAAACAGAAATTTTAAGATTTCATGTAATTATGGCCTCATGCCAATGTAATATCGTTGCACGATGGTTAAGGTAAGCTGAAGGGCAAAAAGTTGCATATCGGATGATAGATTTTGCTGAGAATAGGGCCATATCAGATCCGACGGCTAATTTTATAATTACTCGTTAGAAATTTGTTTACTCCAGGAAAAAGTATAGATACGAAATAAACAAATCGTCGAGCATGAGCTGAACCCAATGATTCAAAGGTGTCGGAACAATGTTATTCCAAACAAATCTATATATTATCCAAGTGTCTATTCTGCCGTATGTTCAGAGTGAACGCTCGCTCACAACTCGCAAGGTCACAACTGAGAAAGAAGCGCACGCCAGCACAAAATTGGGTCACATTTATTGCACCGGTACCAATCTTTACATTTATATAATCACTTGTGCTAGTGACCGAATCAAACTACTTGAATAAATTCATGGCGACTGGCGAAAATTCTCTATTTAATAGGTTTACCATAAAAAAGACAACTGATTTTGCACGACTTGTTCCTGGATGCGAGCTTCTTGTTTAGATGTTTGTAATCATGCTCATACTTTTGCTTTTACTGAAATCAGTTCTTGGCTTACGAGCGGAAACGTTTGTTTGCATGCCATTCTGAAATCATAAGCGGCCTCGAGTGTGCATTTACGAACTATCGGATACAATTAATAGACACTTTAGAAAGGGTTGCAATTATTGTGATTCGAAAACAATAGCCCGAAAAATTCCTATATATTCATTTTCAATAGTATCCTAGCTAAAATGCTCATACATCCCTTAAATTTCCTGTGGTATCAACTTTCTCAGATTTACAACACAACATCTTAAACTTCGTAATTCTCAAATCCATTGTGATGAAATTATGGAAAGATACAAATGCCTTTGCATATACTGGCCGGAGGTACATAGCAATAGTATCAAGTGATCACAGTGATATTTAAGGGTAGACTTACACTTAATGTTAATAACGACTTATCGTGATTCGCTATGCTGGGTGATTAGCCCACAATAGCTATCCCAATTGATGGGGCTTCCATCTATCGCTTATTAGGAAAAGCGCACTCTGGAAGCCGTCCCAGTGGGATTCGACCCTGGGACTTTTGAATCGGCCGGCTAAGACTGTTACCACTAGACTACTCGCGTCCCTTAGTGTTAAGAAAAGATTTTCCACCTTGTGAAATACGGACAGCCAGACAGACATGACGAAATTTTAAGGATTGAATTCCTGTCTTTCGGTTTCGGAACCCTAAAAAACTAAATTTTAAATAATTTTAAAATTTAGAGTTTTAAAAGTAATGTAAAAATGAAATGAAACATACTTTCCATGAATTGTGTTATATAAGTTTCTAAACTTATAAAAATTAAGGTGGAAGGGAAATATGCTCCAACTTCGTCTAAATTAACAAAGAGTAGTTCGCAAATACGTACTAACGCATGTAGTCGCGTTTGCACACCATATGCGACTGTCTCAATTATTAGAAACTACATAACAAACTTACTTGGTACAGTAAAATAAAAAAAGCGTTACACAAATAACGCTGATTGTGGAAGTATGTAGGTATGTATTTCGTACGACGATCATTTTTTTACATTTCAAGCTTTTCCTTCGGTTTGGAGGTGAATAAGAGGGAAATTGTCCGAAATTTTTCCGTCGGTAGTGTATATATAAGTTAAAAACATACGATGCCTCCACGCAACATGCACTCACGTGTCCAAACAACGTGACTAGCTAGCTGCTTTCCCACGCCATAGACCTTCACGCGCCGCCTGAACTTAACACCTGTGCTGTCCACAAACTGTTAAAAGTTTGTTAACTTATATATAAAAATAGGCAAACAAACGCATGCAAATGATGTTGAACTTAGCCATCGTCTACCGTCAAACGTAATAAAAGAAGCGATAATATACGGGCTTTTTGATACAGTTAACTTATAGAAGTTTAATTTGTTATTAATATACTAAAATCGACTCATTCAATGAAATGGTACCAGATATCCCTGAATTTCCATAATAAAGGGTTGCATTTAATTTATAGCAATTCAAATAGCAAAAAAATATTTGCTCTAATTTTTAAAAATGGTAGATTTCTATAGCCAATATTAGGAAAAAAAATATTTATATTTGAAAAAGTTTTTCAAACTGATCTTACTTTTTGCACACCTACCTTCTCACGTCAATTAGGTCGTTATTCTAAAACAAGCTCCGACAGGTTTACAAAACACGAGGAAATGCTCAAAATGCTTCGTCATTTGTCATTCATGTATTTCCCGTTATATGCTCTATAAGTACATTCAACTTTGGTAAATAACATACTGTCCGCAATGAAGGCCATATGACTAGACTGCGATTACCTTAACCATAATTTGCAACACGTCTGTTCCACAAAATGCCTATAATTCCAAATATTTCGCAAACTCTTTTCTTTTTATCTCAATCGTAACATTCTTACCAAATTCAACTCTATTCCGTTTCTCATAAAAGTAAACCAAATGCCATTTGTGACTTTCCAAGGTCATCAGCGCAAATCTAACTAAACCAATCGTGGAGACCTGCTCGAGTAAAAGTGCTAAATAACTTTATGACCTGCACCAGAAACTGGGCCAAGCCAATAGTTTCAAGATCAATCAACGAGGCTTCGCTAACTTTATACATATTTTTTTAATTTTATTTTGGTCATTAATTGCTCAACAAAGCCCAGTTGCACAGCGCAGACACAATAATACGAGTCGCTAATTGTTTTACTTTATGCTCCACAGGTGTGCGACTGAATTTACTATTAAATGAGAGATGAGTAAAAACCCAAGTTCCTACTGGCTGGTGACGTTTATCGTATTCGCTGGACACTTCTTATGTTTTGGCAGCAGCAATGAGTCGCAGCTACGCATCGGAAAGGCCGTTAACATTTTTGTTCGGTATGGTTACCTGAGCATATCAATGAAGGTGATATCCAACAACGACACCGAGCGGTGGCTCTTCAAGGAGCCAACTAGAAACATTTATAAGGTAAGCGAATCAAATTAAAAATACTTTTGAACGATAAGTGCTGTAAACACTTCGAAAGTTAAATAAAAGTTGTTTCCACGATGAAATTCCGTTTTGCAATCACCTTTCGAGATATATATAGCTGGATTTAATGGCAACTGCAAGTACAGAGTATAGTAAAACTTAGGAACATTTTTGTAACTATACAATGCAGGCAATATTTATAAGGGAGCTTTCAATAGCATGGTGCACTCAATAACACTTTAATTAATGCATAATGAGGTATGGTCGGTTCAAGGCATAATGGTCAGCGCATGTTACAAAAGGCTTTATAGTTTTTACTTTTAAAGAAGTTGTGTTTGTAGTGCCATCATGTCCGTCCGTCCGTGTATCATAGTGTAATGGAATTTCACAGCAAGGCGCTTTTAACGAGCCCAAAGGTAAAACTGAACAGAAATTGTGAACAAATTGTTTCTCGGTTGCCTTCCCAAAGACGTAGAATGGGGAAGAACCACTTGTATTCGCGTATCCCATCGTGAGAGTCTTTTACACTTGAGAGGAAAAATTTTCGCCAAAAATTTGTTTAATGCTTTTCATGGACTTATGGAAACACTTCCTGGTAAATACTAAAGTAGAGTCCTTATACCTGAAGGTTTATCTCTTTTTTAATATGTTTATTCTTCTTATTACAGTTAATTGTTTTCAACTAGAAACTTTACTGTTTGAGTTATGTCTCCGAAATGTGAACATTGTGAGGTGGGCCGATTTTCCTGCTCCGAAATCCTTTTTTTTCGTTATGATATAGCCTCCGAACCCTAATTTCATGTATACACGGATGTATACGGAAGTAAATGGAGTTCGATGGAGGTAAACGGAAAGTACACGACAGTCAAGAATCCTTACAAATTTGTTTACTTTCGCACATTGGCACAAAACAATTCGTTAAAGGGAAATTTGCCTTTACAAAATGTCTACCGACTGAATATATTCCTTTTACAAAATATCTCTATAGATATCTATACTGAAAGAGCCCCTTGAAATCACGGACCCGGGGGAAATTCCCAGATTTACCCTCCTCCTTCCCCCAGTCTCGTCGGCCCTATGTAGTGTGTATTTATATATTCCGTTATGTTTCATACCAAATTTAATCTCAAGGAGTTTGATTTTGCATTTCTTCAATCAAATACACAAATAAACTCCAGCCGCTCTGTTGAGGTCGCTATGATAATATTAAATGATTGAATAATTCTATGTTATACACGGTGTATCAGTTAACGCATGTCAAAATGATAGGGGTGATAGATTTCACCTTGATAAACAAAAAATCATGTCGGTGGTGGAGGAAATCTCAACCGTTTTCGAGTTACAGGGTAATTCATAAATTCGGGATGCACTACACTATTTAATCTATTTATCTTACTACCTTATGATCTAATTAACGCAGCGACATCAAGCTTACGTCAAACAACTACTAGCTTAATGTGATTTAAAAAAATGGTACTAATATTGATTCACCTTTCCCACTGCAGGTACATTCACTTACGAAATTTAAAAAAACCCTCTAAAATTTCCTGCATTTTACGTTTTTCCACATTTGTCTCCGAAATTCAAGTAATTAAAACTCCTCCTTTTAATTTTTATTGCCTTTCCAAAGAGGTACAACACATCTAAATAGAGAAAGCATATACAAATTTGTACGTAGAAATGATTTTTCGAAATATTGCGATGGGATTTTTGGTTTGGCTAGGTGAGATCTATCACTCTTATTATTTTGGCATACGATAATTGATAATGTCTGTATAGCATGAAAAGTACTAGAGACAATTGTAAGTGCATTTCTGAGGATTAAAGCATTTGTATTGACCCCGTACATAAAACTGTACATAATTTAAGGATGTATGTCTAAGACGCTTACAACTTTGTTTTCAGATTTTTCGAGACTGGGAAATGAAAACCGCAACGCTTATTTTGGCTTGGGAATTAGGTGTCAAAATTCGTAATTTAATTTAAAATCGGACAGGCTCATATGTCAAGGTTACTGCTGCACCACTTCGCACACAGGGGCAATCGGTGCTAGCACCAGAGTCAAATGTGCTAAAAACAAACAATCGGAAGCACCGTTCAAGTTATGACTCCCTCAAATGGAACACGCATTTGCTTCTTTAGGAGACAAGGATTAACCCCGAAACAAAAACGAAAACACGGCATGTAAATGAAAACCTTACGAAACATTGCATCGCTCCCCTCTACTAACGAAGTCGAGGATCTCTATGAAATCACGACCCTTTATATTTTCGGGGTCGCTGATATTGAACCTACTATAAAATATTGGGCATTCAAGATGGCGGATCTAATATGGCGACCGATAATTCTCAACTTCAAAGCATTGGCGTGATTCTATTACTTGTGGATTTTGTAATACAATCAGAATAATTTTGTGTCATTTTTTTATGTCAAATATCAGCAATTACACTTTACAAATTACTAATACTAATTATTAGATGCACTAGATGCTAGTGTCCACTATTGTGATACACAGGGTCATTCAAAAAATACTTTCAACTTTTAAATATAGGACAAAGTGTGTGAGATATCCACTCCCATTTTATTTTATTTGAAAGAATATTTAATGGCATTAAGTACGTCGTTCAAATGTCCGCCGCGGTTTGGCTTGGTGGAACGTATTCAGGAGGTCTAACATGGGTTGCCTCTCCAACTTATTTTTTTCTATAAGTAGAAAAATTCAACATTTGAGCTTAATTTAATGCTCGTACCCGAAGTGGTTTTTTTAATCTAAAAAACAAAATCAGAAAACTGATTTGAGGTTCCCAAAATAATGGTTTCGTTAATTTCCAATAATATATATTAATATGTTTTATCACAACGCTGAGCGTCCAATGTTTTCTCTTTACAAATATTGAAAATTATTCTGATCATCTATCAGTGAAAATTATTTTCTGCTTTTGTTTTTTAAAAGGTTTTTTTTTTAATTTATTTATTATAGGTGAGATCTATCACCCCACTCATTTTTCCACGCTGCACAAAACAACTTGTAGAATAAAATATAATTAATAAGTACTTTACTTTACTTCGGCTTATCAATTTTCCTACATGTGCATAAATAAATAAATTATTAAAATGTTCGATGAAATGAATTTAAATAGCGTGTGTTTTTTTTAACTTTATAATTGCAGACCTTGTTGAGACACCGCTAATATTTTTACTGAGAAATAAGACCCGTAATATTAAATTCGAAAAAGTGACTTTAAAAAATTAAGGAAATTGTAACTCCAAAGTGGCAGTGATTAGGTCACTCTTCACTCACTTTCATAATAATGCTGCGACTCAAAGCTCACGTATCCAAGTCCATGGAAACCCTTCAAAATATCCATTTTTAAGTTCATCATATTTTTTTCTAAGTCGCAAAAACATCCATGCACCAGTGTATCATTTTAATTTTAGCGCATCATTGACGTCAGTGTAGTTTATTTATACTGACCTCTTAAATTGAAATAACCAGGTTTTTCATTCTGCAAAATTTTAAAAAAAAAGTTAGCTATGTAAGCTTGGGACTGGACAATGTCTGAGATTGTAAAAAAAATCAATATTTAAACACTTAATCACTCTTAAGCATTGATACGATATACATATATACATAGTAGCTTCAGTCTATTCAGTTTGGCTTTCTTTTAATTTTCAGGACTTGAGCACTCTAACAGAAACAAAGGAAGAGAACTCACCTGGAGTGTTTCACGGCGATTTCCATATGGAGTTTTGCGACAATCGCCGACAACTGTACCAAGCATACTTTCGTGACTTCACCATCGAACGACTGGACAAACCATGGGAAGCATTCACTGGAGGTTGGCATGCCGATTTGGCTGCCAAAAAGCTAGGCATAAGCACAGCGTTCATACGTGGTGAATATTCATATGTTCTAGTTAGAGTGGCAAGATTCCGGGAAACGGGGAAGCTCAAGAAGCCAATCCCACCAGCCCAAGTGCTTGAGAACGATGTTGTGGAACATATCCGAGAACTGAAAATGGGAAACAGTACAGCTGCTGTGCAGTTTATGAATGCCTATGGGACACACTACATAAATTCCTACACTACAGGAAATACACTGTATCAGGTCTATAAAGTAAACCCTTCCCATAACAAACTTTTAATGATTGACATTATTCCAGGTATTTGTGTACAACAAAATGAACTATCAGGTTATAAAGGACCGCCTAAAATCCCGGGGGATCTCGTCGACATCCAGACTGGACCTCTACAACTTCTTTGCACCATGGTACGCCGAGCATATGGGGCAAATCCGATCGGCCAGTGGAAACTCCACAGTGGAAAGATGGGCACGTCGGAAACTCCAGTATCAGTATTATGTGTTCAGATACGCTACACTGCTGAAGTTACACGGTAATGGAACGCTCCTCAGAGCGCTGGATGAGCTGCTAGGAAACGAAGCAATACTCCAGTTAGACTTGAAGGCACTAAATATAATTTTCAAAGAACCGGAAAAGAAGAAGTGGTTCCTTGAGGTATTGGACAACTACATGAAACTTTGGGAGGTCAATATGGGCCAAAATTGATATAAGAGAAGATCATCTTTCGACTACTTACCTACTTACTTGTGAAGTTCCTACGGAAGTGAGTGCACAATGGTTTGATTGCTACCTGTGCCTTAGTCAGAGATGCATCGCGTTTGTGCCAACTGCCAAGTGATGTTCATCACCGTTTGGCGACGATTTACAAACTTTTTTTATATAAAAAACCTGTGATAGCCGATTCAGCAGCAATTGCTCAATTTTAATTTAATTAACTTCTAGGCTAAGGGAATATTATTTTTAGTCAGGCTAAATGCTAAAATATGTATTTCCACCTTCCAGATGGATTTTAGTAAAACAAACAATTCCTGAAAGGCTTTTGAATTATTTCGCTTCACAGAAAATTCTTATTAATTTCTTCCATCACAAAAAATTGGTTAAGACCACGTCGCCCCTATGTAAATAGGATTCCGTGCCGGAACTATAGTCGTTACTAAGATATTGTGCAAGAGAGCTATAACGCAAACATTTCTTCAAATCTCAAAGAATGCAATCATCATTAGTAGTTAAGCTATGGGCGTCCGAGAACACTTTCCCCCTTTAAAATACACGGGGCAAAATCTCGCACCTTTTCGCCATCTTGGATTTCTGATTGTGACGTCACACGTATGAGAGAGAAAGAGACAGATAATGTGTGCGAGAGTGAGGGTGTATGCGCGTGTGTGTGTGTATGTGTGTTCATAAAGGCAATAATATTATTTGTTGCATTATGTTGTGCAATACATAATAGATAGCTGTTTGTATAATTATCAAAATCAAAAGTTTTATTAAGCGCAAATTATAAAGTATTCTTCACTGACAAACCACCTAAAGACTAAAACAGGCTACCAGGCGATCAGACGCTATCACAAGCAATAAGAACTCATTAGCGGAATCGTGATCTTCACAAGGCCAAGCAAATGACACATTCCCCGCATGAAACTTTTCTGCAGGCAGCAAGGCAAAACTTGTTTTGCAGGTTTTTGTGGCAGAAACTTTATTACCTCGTAGCGTACGCAGGCTGCATTCGAAGCAATTATTACTCAATCGACGTACTGCAAACTATGTGCTCCTGATATAAACCTTTTAGGTCGCCTTTGAAAACGTAGTTAAAGTATATAGTTAGCATAACTAAATTTATAAGTTTAAACTAGCTCAATTAACAAAAATGCAGGAGCAGAAAATATAATTTTCTCATATCAAACGCAAAATCTACTAAAGATTTTAATTTTGAAAGGTAGGACAATAAATGGGCATGTTCATTCTTTACATTGCATTCATAAAGACAAAACGTGCACGGTAATAAGTAATTCTTATAAAGTAAAATGTCATCTTTTATGGAGGATTTAAAAAGTATGGAAGATATATTAAAATCGTCTAACGAAAAAAACATTGAAGACGTGAAAAAGTGCATCAAAGAGTGTTCGAAAAATTTGCGATCTTTAGGGCCGATTTCACCAAACTATTTCTAATCGGTCATTACCAAATCGCCTGTTAAAATTAACATAGATGTTAAAGTGTTTCATGTTCCACCATGCAAAATTAACAACTGGTTAGTAGATCAAGCCTTAAGTGAATTCCTCTCAATATTCTCAAATAATTCATTCCTCGTTCATTTCAAAAATTAAGATTAAACGTCAGTAATTTTATTCACATGCGCAATGCAAGCACAGGGATGCGGCGACGTTTTAAACACAAACAGGTGCTCTGTGAATTTGTGGGTCCCTACTTCCAATCTTCCGGTTCTTTATGTTTTAGGACTTTGTAGTTTAAGTTCATACTATCCAGGACTGATTTTTTTGATAAACGAATTCTCGTGCAAAAATCAACATCGTCGTACTCCTCGAAATAAGAACGCCGTTCTTTGAAAATTCTTTGCCTTCGTACTATTCTGTCTAAGCCATCTAAACAATCTAAATTTTCTAAAATATCATTTTTAAAAATAAAATTGTATGCAGCAGCGTCCGTCCATCTTGATTTTGACCGTCTGTTAGCTGTCTAACGGACCTCTAAAGCAGTAATTAGATTTGATGCCTTGTTAAGAGAATTTAACATCCGTTAACCCGTGGTGGGACACTCGATAACTTTAACAACTCGTTAAGTGACTTAACAGTGCGTTAAATATTTAACAGAGTATGGTGAAATTGGCTCTTAAACAACGCTTTGAAAAGTACTAAAAATGTTGGCACTATTAACAATTTATTGAGCGTTATTAGTAAAATGATGGGATGTAGAACAATATTAAAAGCTGCTTTATTACGAGGAGGAGGTTATAAACCAGCACGTCTAAACCGAAAAGAATGGACAGCAAAAAGAATAAAATGGGAGGGCATGAAATCTGTTTTTGGTGGAAGAATTAGAACTTCATGTATAATAAACTTGAAACATAAAGATCCTATTGAATTTTTGGAGGATTGTGGTCCGCTCTTTGTTCGCCGTATTGCCAATATTTTAAAAAAAGAACGTTTATTCCTGTTTCTAAAATACGTCCGATATTATAATAAGTCGAAGACCTGTGCAGATTATTCGCAATATGCGATAACCGGACATCATGAGAAGCATTTTAACTTTTTCTTTATAATTAGGCGGTTTGCACTCATAAATTCCTAACAATATTCTACCTAAAACCAAGCAATTAAATTCTGTTGAAAAACCAGTTTGATTTGATCGCTATAAAACAACAACAATATTTTTGTTGTTAATTCTCAATTCTCAACATCAATAAAGTTTTTTTTAAGCTTCAGGATTTTTCTTACTCGTTATATCATTCACAACAAGAACATAAAGGTTGTGCATAAAAGTTAATCTCCCAAATTTCTGCGCGTCTAATTGAGAACTTTAAGTTCTTACAATTAATAATTTACATATTCATGTGCGCAGGTGTGGGCAATTAATATAAAACTTATAAATATGCTAATATAGCAATATGTGCAACATAACAATTACCTTCCAATTGATTTCCAAAAATTAAATTATGTGTTAAACAAATAAATGCATTAAATCTGATCTATGGTATAAAGCCAGCAAACATTTTTAAGTTGTTCTAAATGCTTGGAAAAATTATGTTTTATTTTATTTTGTGACCCAGTTTGTAGAAACTCGTAACAAGTATTCAGCATTTCCAAAATAATTTGAATATTTCGCTAAGACGGTTTAAAGTTTAGAAATAGCTATATGTATATTTTGTAATATTTTATAACTGCTGCTAGCAAAATTTTTATAATATCTATCAGTATATCTCCATAAATGTTTCACATTATTCTATTAATCTGCTTTATTTGTAAATGGCCCATTAATTATTAACAAACTGTCAATAGTTTTAAATGCTTTGCAAAATTTTTTACTTTGACGTTGCAATAAATAAAAAAATTTTTTGAGCTACTTGTTTCATTAAAGTTTGCAATTTGCCTTAATTTTTACAATATATTATTTAAAAGCTAAGGGCCAATTTCACCAAACTATTTTTAATCGGTCATTACCAAATCGCCTGTTAAAATTAACATAGATGTTAAAGTGTTTTATGTTTCACCATGCAAAATTAACGACTGGTTAGTAAATCAAGCGTTAAGTGAATTCCTCTCAATATTCTCAAATAATTCATTCCTCGTTCATTTCAAAAATTAAGATTAAACGTCACTAATTGTATTCACATGCGCAATGAAAGCACAGGGATGCAGCGACGTTTTCAAACACCAAACAGGTGTTGTGTGAATTTGTGGGTTGTGAGACTTCTTGTAAGGACTTCTTCCGGTTCTTTATGTTTTAGGACTTTGTATTATATCATATGAATAAATTATCTAACGTTCCCAAACCATCTTAATTTTCGAAAAGAAAGTGACATGCAGCTTCCATTTTGACTATAACAGGCCGTTGAGAGGTTACCGACTGCTCTGAGCGGCAAATAAATTTAACTCCTGATTAACGCACTTAAACGCCCCTTGGCACGTTGTGAAACACTCGCTAGCCTTAACTTAATGTCTCTTGTAACTTCAGGATTTCTTTCATTTCTTTATTCCTTTATGTGGCCTTGAGGGAACAGTTCTTCCCATGGTACAGTGAGCGAAGTTCAGGGTCATCTGGTGGTAATTCTTCTTTTGCCTTTCACTGCAATGTTGTGTAGTACTCCAGTGGCCACAATAACAGGAAGACATTTGTGTAATTGGATCTGCATTCCCAAGGCAAGTACAGGGAATCTACGTTTCCACACCCCAAACAAGCGTTCAATAGGATTCCTGCTCCTTATTTGAGACTCATTGTAGAGTTTCTCCTCTGGTGTTTGTGGATTATCCAGTGGTATCATGATATATGTCCGATTACTGTATCCACTAATCACTATCAGCCAATAGTACAGCATCACCATACCTGCCACTTTCAAACAAAGCATTTCTGTATGAAGCGTTCCAAATAGTCTGGTCTTGACTGCTGTCGGGCCATCTTGCCACCAAATCTAAAATTTCTAGGTCTGCACTACCGATTGCTTGTACATTTATGGACATCTAGCCTTTTCGATTTCTAAAATATTCTGCAGTTTCCCCACCAGGTGAACGAATACGTACATGTGTGCAGTCTTACGCACCCAAAGCCTTTGGAAATCTTGCAATATTATAAAAATTCAACTGGGCTGTTCTTAGTTCTTCTCCTGTATTAGGGAATTTGATAAAGTTGCGGCTTAAGGAATCTATTGCAGCAGTGACTCTGTGTATTATTCTATGCGATGTAGACTTGCTTATGAATTTGACCGTCTGTTAGCTGTCTAACGGACCTCTAAAGCAGTAATTAGATTTGATGCCTTGTTAAGAGAATTTAACATCCGTTAACCCGTGGTGGGACACTCGATAACTTTAACAGCTCGTTAAGTGACTTAACAGTGCGTTAAATATTTAACAGAGTATGGTGAAATTGGCTCTAAAGCTTTTAGCAAAGTCTCAATCGTTTTAAAACATTTTTTTTTGTGAAAGAACATGCTTTCTTCAGAAAGAACTTCACTTAAATCAACAGACCAATCCAAATAATTGGTGTCAATCTTAATGCACTAACATGTTCATATGCATATTAGCAAAGAATATATAACATAAAGAAGTTGCAGTCGGAACAAATAACTTGAACTGAAAAATTTGCTCTAGGGTCCTTCCGCGCGAACCCTATATCTGTAGTAGTACAATAAATACCATGGAAATATGAACTAAGCACGGAACGGCTGTAAGCCAGATTTAGCGTACCACATTCCCTGATGTGTTAGAATTGGCTGTGTTCGTATGGTCGCTCAGTGCAGGCGTAAATATGTAGACATAATCAGAAGGGGGCTTACAATTCAAAATTTTCTGAAGTTCTTTCCATAATGTCTATGCCCCCTTTAACATTTATTTACACGCTGCCATTCACCGCTTGCGCCCCGCTTGTGAGGATTCTTATTTAGCTCTCCCTCATAAACGCTTCATAAACGCTGTTGCTGTTCTCCTCTAGGAAGCACCCCTTAGGTGGTCGCTCACGTATAGGGTTCATACACGATACAGCCGTTCCGTGCTTAGTTAGTATTTCTATGGTTCATACACGATACAGCCGTTCCGTGCTTAGTTAGTATTTCTATGATAAATACAAGCGGCCATTCATATTCAGACACTTCTTACATCGGAAGTGTGACCAAATGCGACGCGGGACCAGGCAGCAAACGTACAGAAATTCCGGCGCGCAATGTTATTCTTATGGACTTTTGCGATGAGGTGTTCCAAGCACGCGTTGAGGGCTGTATGAGCGCTCGCCGGTTCCAATTCTAGGAAGTGTGGGAAAATTACGAGAACTCTGAACTGAGCTCAGAAGTTTGAAGAATTTTAGTTCTGGGATTCATGAGTAGTTTGTTGTTGATGAATATTTTGGGTTCCTATGGGAAAAATGCAATAAATTAACCGCGCATGAATTCCTATGAAAATTAAAAGTTTTTATTTACAAGTATGGAAAAGCACGAGCAAGGACCGGACGGATCTGCTATTTTAAAATAAGAAAACCTTGTACAATACTTTTCACTTCTAACGTTAGTGTCACATTTACCTTTTGGAAGCACAGATATTTATTAATTAATTATTTAAAATAAAAACAATTTGCTGTTTCAAATAATTGCTTATCGATCTTATAAATTTAACATTATTATAATTCACAAGAAATATGTGTGTATATGCAATTAATTAATTAATCAATTAATGATAGTTACCATCTTCTTAAGAGTGAATGAATAAATAATAATGTATTCGCTTCCCCTAATATAATCTTAACAACAATCAAGAAATAGGAAAGTTGAGAATTACAAGCGCAGACGAAATTCTTTTGGGTTCTCGCCTTTTTACTCATATCATTCATTCATAGAATTCGGTCTGCCTTCAGCTAGAAGGCACATCGTCCGACAACGCAAGCGTGGTTCACCCCAACGCATGAACCCATATGAATAACCTGCGCCCGAACTTCTGTGCGTTGCTGGCTGGTACACATATGTGTTCACAGCCGCGGTTTCTAGGAATCACTTACCTGCCCTGACACCGTTCCTTCTCTTCCATCGATCGAAAAATATTTTTGAGTGGCAAATTAGGCTCGTGCAACTTCTTTATGTTATATATTCTCTGATATTAGCGACTTTTCGTTAATTTTTAAAGGGAAAGGAAACTTAATTCAAAATACTCTTTGGGTTAAAACTTTTGTATTTATCTTTTCTTTTCAGAAACATAGTAATGATTAGTATGTAAATATGTTGTATTAGATACATATAATTTTTAAACAGTTAAGATAAAAAGTTGGGGTATTTCATCACTTTTAGTCAACATCCATAATGCTGAAATGTCCCCATTGCAGCGTTTCAACTGAGTTAGGCTTCACAAACCGCTTGTTGTCAAAGTTAGCCCCTTAGCGTTATTTTTCTCTGAGCAGTGCTAAAGAGCACATGGTGATAGATGTAGATGTAGATGTAGATTGTCATGAGGCGGGTAGATAAACCCTGCACTTAGACTAAAGGTCCATTGTACAAACCTCGAGAAGAGAGACCGACATCTGAGTTAATCTCGGTGCCCAGATTGAGCCGTAAGACGACCAGTTCTTCTAACAAAGCTCAAGATGGTGGGCAGCGTGAGTTTGTGTAGATCGTTTGGATCTACATGGTAGTTCCCGAATAGAGCGGTTCTGGCTCTGTTGTAGAACGGACATGCACACAGAAAGTGAGCAATAGTCTCGTCCTCCAACTCGCATCCGCAAAGCGGCGAATCCGCTATTCGTAAAGTATGAAGATGCTTGTTCAGCCTGCAATGGCCAGTAATGATGGCCATTGCTAGGCTCAACTGGCATCTACTAAGATTGAGTAGACGTCTACTGAGGCCAAGGTCGACCCGATGCAAGAACATCTTAGACTGTCTACAATCCGATCTAGCGGCCCACCTCTCATTGTGCTCCGAGAGGACCCAATCCTCCATCGAGCGACTGATGAGAGATGGTGCAACACCCACATAGGGTTCTGGTCCTATAAAGGAAGAGCAGGCCCCTTCTTTCGCCAACCTGTCCGCAGTCTCATTACCTGCTATATTGCAGTGGCCAGGGACCCAGATTATTGAGACTTGATTAGAGGTCGCAATAAGATCAAGCGAGTGACGACACTCACTGAGAAGTTTAGACGAAACTAAGTACGAGTCAAGTGCTTTCAGAGCAGCTTGACTGTCGGAGAAAATAAAAATGTTTTTCCCACTCAGTTTCCTCTTCAAAATCTCTTGTGCACAGATTAGGATGCCAAGAACTTCCGCCTGGAAAACGGAGACGAACCTGCCTAGCGAGCGGGAGATGCACACGTCATCATTCAGACCGTACACTCCGACTCCAGCCAGACCCTCTGCGAGGGATCCGTCCGTGAACCACGCAGAGCTGGCGTCCGGCACTGTGTTGCCGAGATAGTCCTCATCCCACTCCGTTCTGGAGGGAATGGACACAACATACCTTTTATATAGGCTGAGATGGGGCGTTACATAATCCGAGATCATTTGGACGCAACTGTTGGTATGTAACAGTTTGTCCCAGATCTTGGAGTGCCCTATCGGCCGATGGTTGGGTCGCCAGAGATTATTTTGAACGAGGCGCAGGGCCGAATTCATCGCTTCTTTGTGCACGATGATATCTAGCGGAGCCAGGGAGAGAGCCAACTCAATAGCTGCAGTTGGAGAAGATCTCATTGCCCCTGTGATGGCTAAGCAGGCCAATCTTTGTACCTTAGATAATGTACCTTTGATGGTGCTTAGATTTGTCTTTTCCCACCAGACCAACGCCCCGTAACAGAGACTCGGTCTGATGACAGCAATATACATCCAATGGATGATTTTTGGACTAATGCCCCAAGTACGACCGAACGCTCTTCTGCACTGCCAAAAGGTCGAGATGGCCTTTTGTGTTTTGCAGCCCAGGTGTAGCTTCCAGTCCAGCTTGATGTCCAGGATCACTCCTAGGTATTTTACGCTTTTTGCGTAGATGATCTCTCTGTCAAATATTCTCATTTGTCTGAGACCCTCCAGCTTCCTTCTATTAGAGAAGAGTAGAGCAGAGGTCTTGTCAGCGTTAACTGACAAGTTCCTGTCCCTGCACCACCTCTCCACCATTCGCAAGGCCTGCTGCTGGAGATCGCAGAGAGTACTGAGGAATTTGCCTCTGCACAGTATCACTATGTCATCCGCATAGGCTACTGTGAAGTGGCCCCTCCGGTCCAGTAACCTGATGAGGCCATCATGGTGATAAGGTCTGATTCCATTTTGCTCGTGTGTGTCATTTCCTCATTCTCAAACAAACATTTTAAGTAGTCGTCAAATGTAATTTTATTTCTTACTACGTAATTTTTTACTCCTTTAGCTTTCTTTACAGTATTTTGATTTTCATCATCTGCCTGAATGCGTAGAGAGTACATTTTCGCTCGGAGTCCAACAAATTCTAGCATATTAGCTCCATTGTTCTCATCCTTCATAAGGCCTGGTACCTTCTTGTTGGCTCGTGGTATGTCATACGTGTTGTCTTCGGGGTAATGTGACGTATCAAATCGGTATAAGTTTTCTTTTAAATCTGCGTAGACGTCCTCAACTTGAATCTCATATATGAGCGAATCCGTGTCTGTGTAACACAAATTACACTTGTCATCATACTTTTCTTTCATAAATTTATAATGAAACTCGTACAATATAGTTTTCGATATTTCTAGAATACACATTCCAACGAATACCGGTTTGTTGAAAAGCACTTCAGTTCGTAGAAGTTCGATCGCAATTAAATTGTCGTCAAAAATAGTGCGTGAGTGGAAGTTTTGTTTGGAAATTAATGCTTCCGCCCCGTATCGTCCTTCCCATGCTGTTTTGAGTTTAATGTCCCGTTGAAGTCGAACATTCTCCATCGTTTTTCCAAATACTGCATTGCACAAAAGTTTATAAAGGTTTTTCTCAAATTCGTTCTTAGCGTTTTTGCGCAAGTTAGCGTTTAGATCTATATATTTTTTCATCCAGTCTGATTGTTTAAATTTTAAAGCTTGAATTTTTGTAATTTTTAAACCTTCTGATAAATATTGTTTTAAATTTCTATAATGCGCTACATAATTTTTCTTATTATTCAAAGTAGCCATCATTTTTTGCTCTTTGCACCCTGGCGGTGAACATTTTTCTGGGGCCATAGGTAAATCTTTTTGCCTATTATGTATATATTCAGGATACTCCAAGTCTACTTCTAAAATATGTCCAATTGGGGAGTCATCTGGTGTATTTAAATCAATAGCATCAACATCTTTAATCCACTCAAGTTCTCCGTATGGCAAATATTGCGACATAGCCCAAGAGTACATTGCATTAATGTCAAAATACATAAGAAATTTATTTGGTTCATTTGGGTCATATTCCTGCATATATTTGTTGTTGGCTTTTGCACACCTCTTGGAACATTGTGTTAGACCTCCCCGGATGCCTTTTTCCAAAAACATAAGGATATCTACGTCGCTGATGTAATCCAGCTCTAACTCTGTATATTTTAACATAGCATCCCAAGCTAATCCCGGCGAGGTGTAATAATGCGCAGGATCCAGATCATAATCTTTTATGCAGGTATCGCGGAAATTTTCAAATATGTCTGCTAACAAAAGTATGTCTGTCTTTAAATATAAGTCGCTGTATTCGCCTAATGTTTTGATTTCGAAGCGCGTGTTCATATTCCTCCTTAGAAATGTCACATTCCGATAAAGTACAATAAAATTGATCAAAAGGTGGAAGTTGTGTTTCTTGCAAATTTTCCCAGTTCTGGATATGTTCGTATGGGAATACACCTTTTCTTGTTAAAAGATTAAACTTTTTATCGTTAAGATGCGGGAACTCTGAACGAATAATTCTTTTTTCTTGTAAGTAAGACGCTAGTTTATCCAATGATGATGCCATAAACCGAAAAGAGTCAATAAATTTAAAACTTGTTTTGTAACCTTCTATTTGTTTTACCATAGATATGTATTTCTCTGTGTTATTTGGAATTATTTTAAAATTTCCAGGTATAGCGTTAGACACATCTTTTATCAGTAAATGTGCATCGTGATTGCTCAAATTGTGAAAGACCACAGGAATGATTCGAGAATCCTGATAATTAATGTTACAACTCTCGTGAGCAGGACCTCTGTATTTACCGGTTAAATGGCAATGATCTCGCACCACTTTTTCTTTCTCCGCAAAGGTTTTCTCACATATGTGACAATTCGTAGCACTCCTCTGACGTTAGCGGAATCATCGTTATGGCACAAAGATGAACACTTTCTACGTTTTCTGCTATCTGCTGCAGCTGTTCAGCAAACCATTTTGCGCAATCGTGTCCTCGGTAGCTTTTATAATATGAGATCGTATCATCATAACAGCATTTAAAGTAGTATCGAACGCTGTGCGCTTCATGTTGCTGATAACATTTGGTATTTGAAGTTTTTTGTGATACCGGTTTAAGAATGCACTCAAAATCAGCGTATATAATGAATGGAACACGTTCCTTGTTCTTAAAGTTTTCAAATTTCAACTTGCCTTCCTTGGGAAAGATCACTTTGTAGTTGTTCATTTTTTTTACAATCAATAGAATGTTTCTTCAAATGATCAGAAGTATAAAATTAATGAAGGCAGCGATTGCAAAAGAATTTTTTGCTGTGATGATTCGATAACTGAGACGATGCTAAACGAGACAAATTTTTTATCCAAACATAATGATATTTAATCAGATTTCCACCTTCAGCTTCATTATAGAAATTTTGCACCAACAAAAGGTTAACGTGCTTCTTTTTCTCATCCTTGGTAAGCCTTGGTGGTGCAACCGAAAATTCTCCTTTGCTCTTGTTGAGAACGTAGACATTTATGCTTATATTATTTTGTTTTTCAACCTTTCCTATGTCTGGGATGCTTACAGGAAAGGTGATTCCTTCTAAGTTTAATACAGTAGAGTAGTACTGTATTTTTAACACGTTGTGGATTTGTTTGAGCAGGGTACAGTGCAGCAACCACTGCCCAAGCAAAGCACGCTTCATCATTATTTTGAACGTTAATCTGCTGCGGCAACTCAATGTAAGATGAGCCCAACAGAGGTGTATATTTGTTAATGTGAATTGTAATATTTACCACCTCCGTCAAGGTCCAACCAGAATCACGCTCCTGAAATTCATCCAAATCCGATAGGATGGTATTCATAACGTTCTCTGCAAACCATTCAGTGAGATTTGTATCTCTTGAAATTACTTTATTTTTTGTGTTTAAATATTCACACTGCTCGATTTCTTCCTTCTTTGAAAATTTGGCAAACTAGCCGCAAAATATGGTGTTTACTTTAAGAAAAGGTTCCTTTTTAAAATATTGGCAATACGGCGAACAAAGAGCGGACCACAATCCTCCAAAAATTCAATAGGATCTTTATGTTTCAAGTTTATTATACATGAAGTTCTAATTCTTCCACCAAAAACAGATTTCATGTCCTCCCATTTTATTCTCTTTGCTGTCCATTCTTTTCTGTTTGGACGTGCTGGTTTATAACCTCCTCCTCGTAATAAAGCAGCTTTTAATTTTGTTCTACATCCCATCATTTTACTAATAACGCTCAATAAATTGTTAATGGTGCCAACATTTTTGGTACTTTTCAAAGCGTTGTTAAAAATCGCAAATGTTTCGAACACTCTTTGATGCACTTTTTCACTGTTTCAATGTTTTTTTCGTTAGACGATTTTAATATATCTTCCATACTTTTTAAATCCTCCATAAAAGATGACATTTTACTTTATAAGAATTACTTATTACCGTACACGTTTTGTCTTTATGAATGCAATGTAAAGAATGAACATGCCCATTTATTGTCCTACCTTTCAAAATTAAAAAAATCTTTAGTAGATTTTGCGTTTGATATGAGAAAGTTATATTTTCTGCTCCTGCATTTTTGTTAATTGAGCTAGTTTATTAAACTTATAAATTTAGTTATGCTAATTATATACTTTAACTACGTTTTCAAAGGCGACCTAAAAGGTTTATATCAGGAGCACATAGTTTGCAGTACGTCGATTGAGTAATAATTGCTTCGAATGCAGACTGCGTACGCTACGAAGTAATAAAGTTTCTGCCACATAAACCTGCAAAACAAATTTTGCCTTGCTATTTGCGGGGTTTTAGTCTTTAGGTGGTTTGCCAGTGAAGAATAATTTATAATTTGCGCTTAATAAAACTTTTGATTTTGATAGTTATACAAACAGCTATCTATTATGTATTGCACAACATAATGCAACAAATAATATTATTACGTTGATGAACACACATACACACACACACACACCCATACACACACGCACGCATACACACCCTCACTCTCGCAAACATTATCTGTCTCTTTCTCTCTCATACGTGTGACGTCACAATCAGAAATCCAAGATGGCGAAAAGGTGCGAGATTTTGCCCCGTGTATTTTAAAGGGGGAAAGTGTTCTCGGACGCCCATAGCTTAACTACTATTATTTTTCGGTTTTGTGGTTTAACTGCAGTCCAACGAAGAAGTTGTAATACTGTTTGACCGCCTGCAGATTTCATACTTTGAAAAATTAATTAATGAATTCGTCTTAAAAAATTATTTATTGTTTATTAAAAAGACAAATTGCGCAGATTTCATGTTTTCAAAATTACTCCATCTAAATTATCATTACGCCCGTTTGCACTCTTACTTATTTATTTATTTTTTTATTTATTGATCAACAGGTGTAATGTACCATCTGACAGTTAACAAAGATAAATAGATAGAACATAATTTAAGAAATATATAATATATATATATTTGGATTCAGTTATTAAGTTTATTGATTCATCTAACATTGGATTGAACTACTACTTAACATACATACTGAATAAACATTTCTTTAATGCTAACCTATCGCAATGAAAATTTAAATAGGGATAGAACGTATGATACATTTTACACATTGCCGATACTGGTTCAAAACTGCCGTAATTAGTTCTATGGTGAGTAGGATGAAGAAATTGTTGTCCTCCAGTCAATCGGAGCCGAGAATTAATATTAATTAGGTATAAAAGATTGGGAGAGTCCACATCGCCAGCAATGATATCGTACAGGAATAAATCACTTACAACCTCTCTACGTTTAAAGAGGGATGTCAAACTTAGTAATTTTAATATGTCCTCATAACAAGGAAGATTGCAAGGATAAGTAAAGTAAGTGGCGAAGAGCGAAAGGCAGGAACCTCTTCTATACGTTATATATGCGCGTCGTAATGCCGCATCCAGACTACAGAAGCGTACTCTAAAATAGGACCGACAAAGGTACAAAATAAAATGTTTAAGATATATGGTAGAGGCCAGAAAGATCTTTAGACCAACGCTTTAGTGTTGCGTTAGCCCGATTGATTATATTCTCAATGTGGTGTCCAAAATTAAATTTTACATCAATAATCAAGCCAACATCCACAACTTTATCCTGGCGAGACAGCGGGTTGTCGTGAATTTTATACGAAACTCAAGAATAGAGCTTTGTCGACTAAATGATATAAAGTTGCACTTATTCATATTTAAAATCGTGTGATTTTTAGAACAACATTCCGCAAAAATACTGAGGTCTTCTTGTAAACTATAAACATTTTGTAAAGACTCGATTCACCTAAAGATTTTCAAGTCATCAGCATATGTTATAACATGTGCGTTACATATAAGATGAAACAAACCGTTAATGAAAAGAGTGCACAGCAAGGGACCAAGATGACTACCTTGCGGAACGCCAGACAGAACAGAAACAGCATCAGAGAAGGTAGAGGAAAAATTAACTTTAAAATATCGCCTCATAAGATATGACTTGATGCAAAGAACAATATCATTGGAAACTCCAAGTCGTAGTAGTTTAATTATTAGCACCTTATGAGGACACCTGGATCAAATGCCTTGTAAAAATCAGTGTAAACACAATCGACTTATCTGTTTTTCTCTAAATTTATTAAATAGTAACTTGAAAACTCAACCAGATTAGTACTGTAGATCTACCCTTCATAAATCCATATTGTCTCTCAGATAAAGTAGAACTGCTATAAAAGGTCTTGTAATGCTTTACAATAACCTCAAAAAGTTTTCGTGTAGGTGAAAGTTTTGCAATTGACCTATAATTTTACATCAAATCTTTATTCCCCTTTTTAAATATAGGAATTACATAATTACATAAAACTTTTTCCAAATTTTAGGAAAACCACAAGAACGCTACGATAAATTAAACAGAAAGGCAAGAGTCTCAACGAGTTGAACACTACATTTACGGAGCACAACACCAGGTACATTATAATTTATAAGGTGAATCCGAAAAATCTTCGTCAATCTTATTTAAGTACTTTAAAACGTTACAATCGTCCATAACAATTTTCGAAGATTGTGTTGGAAGACAAGTCAGGTAGTTAAAATATTCTAAATCTATATCACAGGTATCATTACTATAAGCATTTTTAACATGCTTAGCAAAAATTGTGTGATGCCTCTAAGAATTCGTGCTGAGCATGGGGCTCCACCAAAAAAAGATCTCGGAAATTTTGATGAATTTCTAAGCACAAGCAATGAATAAAATTTTGAATTGTAAATATGTATTTGTAATACAGAATGGGGGCTAAGCCACCATGTAAAGGGGGTTATCAAAAGTTGGGGAAAACAAATTAAAAAAGAAAAAATATTTTAAAAGGCGCAATCGCTAGGGCTATTGCCTCAACGACACCGTGCGGGAAAAGAGTCCTCAAGGAACAGGACCTTTCACAACTTTGCTCACGGAATCTGTGCATGGGAGATAAAAAAACTGACAGGTCAAACCCAAAAATATTTAGTCTCCCGGTTGGGTAGCCAGCTTACATCGTCCAACTCCTGCTATTCCTGGGAAGATCTCACCGACGCACAGATCCCGCGAGGTCCGTGGAAAGGTCTCTCCAGCGCCGGTTCGACCCGAGGGTGAAGTGAGCCCGAAGCCTCCGGACGGGTAGCCAGCGCCATCGCCAACCTCACGTATTTCTCAGAGGTCTCAAACCCGCCAACCCCCCGTCAGTTGCCAGTGCGGCCTCTTGGACCAGCATGGAAGGAATGGCTGAAATTGAGCTTAAAGCACTAAGGAGAGGGTTGAGATAGGAGGAATGAGGTATTGGGGACCAGTAACTAGAATGGGACATTGATTTTATACAAATAGATATCTCCAGATGGTTTTCTGTATCCTATAATAGATGTCTCTACTTACACTGAAAAAGGGAATCAAGCAAAAAGCACAGTAAAAAACTTGTCTCTCTCCTAATGTCCGATCCTTGCCGTGAATATGCTTAACTTGACATTTTGGCTCTGGCTGTGTGTATATGATGTTCTGCTTTCAGATTGTTTTTAATGTATATTCTCATTCTATGCAGAGAATTCTTCAAGGGAGGTTCACTTGGAATTTTGTGTAATTGTACTTTAGGTCGGTTTGGAGTTTATACTGTTTCGTTCTTATAATTACAGCAATTCATTGTCAGAAGGTTTTTTGAGTTGGCATTCCTTCTGAGAATCTCCTTGTTGATTCTTTTATTTGTTGCATTCTTCGTACTGCTTATCTTATTGAAAATGTCTTTTCGTTGTAGTTATAAGAATTGTTTTAATGTTCATAGACCAGGATCATTGTTTACATTTTTCATGGTTCCAAATGATTATCGTAGAACCGTGGAAATGTATATCTCCAGTTGGATATAAATGCAACTAAACGAGTTCATTTTTGTGAAAAACATTTTTATGAGAAAGATATAAAGCATTATACTGGTTGGAAGGCATTAAATAAAATTGCCATACCAAAACCTTTCAGCGAGGATATCTGTTCTGCAATGAGAGTAGCAGAGACGAAATATGTGACCGCATATTAATAAGTTCAAGAAGTGGGATCATTCATACTGAGCCAAAATATAAAAATTAAAGAATAAAAAAATCTGCCACCGAAACAGTGGCAGAAATAAGTTTAATGGAAAGGTTAGATGAAGAGGAAAATGCTGATCTCATTGTTACAAAAAATGTTGGTGACAAGACTTATATAAGAGATTACAAAATCCCAGCGAATCCAGAAACTATCACACCAAAGAAGATTGAAAAACGCAAAATTCCCTGCTATATTTATAGAAGCCCGAAGAAACCTCGACTTGATGAAGAAAGTGAAGTTTTGAAAACTTTACTTGAAGGTAAACCTGAAGATGTCAAAGTCTAAATAAATAAATAAATAAAATCACAATTTTTGCATAAAGATAGAGCTCACTGGGATGATAAGGAAAAGGCTTTAGCATTGAAATTTTATTATAAGTCTCCTGCTTTATATCGAGAAATGTTGAACTCGGGATTTGTACTGCCTTCTATTAAAACTATTTTTAAATGGAATTCTATGATAAGATTTGGAACGGGAATTTCTAATATTATCTTAAAACTATTAGAAAAGAAGCTGTTACAGTTAACTGAACTAGATCGTCGTTGCGTACTTTTATTTGATGAAATGTCCACCAAAGCAGAATTAGAATACAACACAAAAGATGATGTAATTTATGGTTTTGTGGATTTAGGAGACTTAGGACGAAAGGATAGTTTAGCTTCTAGTGTCATGGTAGTGATGGTAAGAGGTTTAAATAAAAATTGGAAACAAGCAATAGGGTATGTAGCTGGTCCTGTTTCCGGGAATGATTTATCATTGATAATAAAAGATGCAGTAACAAAGCTACTTAATATTGGTTTAGATGTGAAAGTAACCACTTGTGATCAAAGGTCAAATAATAGACTGTGTTACAAACTTTTAGGCTGCACGAGGGAAAAACCATACTTCATCATTAATTCTAAGACTAATTTTCAAATATTCGTAATATCAATTGGTCTAATTGTAAAAACACACATATGTACCAAAAATCAGCTACATTATCATCCAAATACCAAATCAAGAAAACGCAACGTCGCCGTCGCATCTTTTAATCAATTGAGGAAACCGAAGAAGTTCTGGGAAGTTCTGCGATTCTGGAATTTCACCGAACAGAACATCATAGCAGTTATACCACAGATAGTGACCACATAAAAAATCTGTTCGCATTCCCGATAATGTCCAGCACCACTCATATAAGGAAATATGAATACATATCTGAGCTATTTCTCAATCCGTACGACCAGTTTTTTCACCGTCACACACAGTCTTATGTTCTTAGAACTCCCTAAGCTTAAAAGCAAAAATGGCATTAACTTTCAATTTTCTAAGTGGATTATAAGAAAGTTTAAATACCTTACAGCTTCACTGTAAGCTCTGCACAGATAAAGGTGTGAATCTTAAAGAAAGCTTAAAGTTTCCGATACTATCGCCACTGCGGGCCATACAGAAAACATCAAATCCTCTGAAAAGAGATATCTATTATATTCTATAATCAATGGATGGGAATAAGGCTTAAACAGAGATGTGTCCATCGCAATACAGAGTAGAGGCGGCTCTGTAGCACACCTGATACTAGTTAAGCTGGGCGGATGCCTTATTAGGGCTACCGAATTAAAGAGAATTTTTCTGATCGAAAGAAAATCAGAATAAATTCGCAAAATTAAAGATATCCAACCAGTAATCACAACTATTTAATATAGGCGTGTGTCTATTAAACTAGAAAAAAAATTTAATAAACCTAACCGTGTCTATACAAGATCTATATGTCACCGCTTGATATCCTTCGCATGGAAAACTCCACTGAGCTTGCCTTGAAGGTCCTCAAACTCGTAAAGAGGATTGCCCTTTTTAGCTCTTATCCGGCGTTTCAGGAATTTCTTTCCTAGCTTCGCACTTATCTGTTGAGCAGCGTTGCTCAATTGAAAATTACGCCTGCAGACTTCCAGGCCCACTTGGAATTCTGTCGGTTTTGCCAGTAAATTATAAGATATCGCACCTTGTTCAAACGATTTCTTTAAATTTTCTTGTGCGTTGGCTCGAATAAATTGGAGTTCATCTGGCAACTCCAAATTCAAAAGCTCATTTAAACTTTGCAAGCGGCGTAACACTTCGTAGCTGGAAGCATGTGTGATCATATTCAGACCGAACAGCATTTTGAAAGGGAGATAACCAGTTGTCTGATGTATAGAACTCCGAAGAGAACCGGCAATACTACTGAGCTGCTCATCCCACCTTTGGTGTTCGGTCTGAATATACCACGAATTCCTGCCAGGATTGATCGATTTATTCGCTCCGAGGCATTCGCTTAAGGAGAGTAAAGTGCCTTGCGCATATCCAGTACTCCATACTATCCCAATAATTTTGCGAACTGAGCCGAGCGAAATTGGGTGCCCGTGCCATAGTCGGTCACAATTGTTTCGGGAACCCCGAACATGTAAAAATCCTTCTCGACAAATGCACAAATATTAGACGTGGATGCTTTTCGCATCCGTTTGAACAAGGGAAATTTGGAGAGATGGTCCAGGGCTATAAAGATGCAGGCGTTTCCAATTTTTTTACGTGGGTAAGGGCCCAGCAAGTCCAGATAAATGCGCTCCCTGGGTCTTTCAGCGGTGGGTGGTGTCACTATAACATAGGTGGGCGAAGTGGAGCGTTTTGGGTTTTCGTCTCTTTGCAGATATCGCAGGAGAGAATGTGGTTGCGAACATCAGCAACTATATGTGGCCAATAAAAATGCATTCGGGTTCTTTCGAGAGTTTTACCAACTCCTCCATGGGATGCTAGGGACGGGTCATGGGCGCGCTTGATTAAGTCGATGGTGAGATCGTGTGGAATCGAAAGCTTCCACACTTCGACCTCTTGAGCGGGGTCGCCTGAACGCGGTCTTGTCCTGACGTAAATGAAGCCGTCTCGAACTGTCAGTTTCGGAAATTTGACCTGATTATTTTCCAGTTGTTGGCCCAGGTCTACATACTCCACTGAAGTTAAGTATGGAGAGCTGAGAGCCTCAGGTTCAACTTCTTACGGAACCGACAGCGCGTCGGCAATGGCTCTGGACAAGGCGTCCGGCACAACGTTCAGACTACCCTTCCTATGCTCAATAGTGAAGTCGAAGCGTTGAAGCTTCACAGTCCACCGCCCTAGTTGACCGCCCAAATCCTTTTAAACATCAACCATTTCAGACTGGCGTGATCCGTTATTATCTTAAATGGCTTTAGCTCCACGTATGTTAGGAATTGTTCCACGCTGACTATTGCAGCCAAACACTCCAATTCGGTCACCGAATAGTTTTAGAGCCGAATTGAGCTTCTGAGAGACAAAAGCCAGAGAGCGTTCGTTTCCTTCATCATCAGCTTGAGCAAGCACTCCGCCAACTCCGTTGCTGCTTGCATCGCACTGAATGATGAATGGTCGGTAGAAGTCAGGGCTCACTAATTCAGGAGCTGTGGTCAGCTGCTGTTTTAATTTAGCAAAGGCTATCTGCGCTTCGTCGGACCAACAGAATTTGCTTGCTTTCTTGAGGGTATCGGTGATTGGACCTGAGAGATCTACGAAGTTGGGAATAAATTGTCGGTACCAGCCAGCCATGTCCATGAAACGGAGATTCAAAGAAGAGACAGGAGGCTGAAAAGAAGTTGGGGAGGATTTAAGGGGGGCAAAACAAACGTGGGCTTTTATCGCATGAGTTGATCTATTTCCTTCTCCTTTCGCTTCCACATTCCTACGAATTTGAAGCTATTCTTAACTGAGAAAACAAAGGAATAATCCTAGACCAAGGAAGATGCTCTTACTTTCCACCAGAAGTCTGGAGTCTTTATGAATGTCATAAGGAGAAATTGAGTTAACGGTTGACATCTAATTTGTGGATACCGGCTCAGCTGAGACGTCAAACACTGTGAAATTGGTAACAATTCCAGTGGTGATGGTTTCCATCAGAGAAATTATCATTGTTGCCAAGAGTTATGCAAACAATTAAATGTTCTTAATAACATTAAACCTTTTGCTGATGTGAATGATGCTGGGCTGCTGGCTCCAGGATGTCGATCGTTCACTGCACACATACCTCGACGTTTCTCTTTTAGAAATTGTTTACTTGATCCTTATTCAGGTATTCAGGTATGGGACAAGTTAACCCTTTGGTAAAGAAACATTTAAGGAATTTGGGATACCCGACAACTAATATTTTCCTAAAATGAGGCACACAGAGAAGGTATACAACAATATTTATTGAACGTGTAGCCAAAGTGTATTGGCGGATCGCGAAACGGTTGACAGAATTTCCATATATCTTGAAATCTGGGTAGCGATACGGATCACGATAAATTTTGAGCGTGTAGCGGCCGCCATACCGAACTTGGAACATCGGTGGTTACTTGTGCTTTTCTTTTTTAAGACACATCAATTACTTTTTATTCACTGAGATTTATAGAATCCTTTCATCGTTTAAATTTCCCAAAAGTGACGTTTTCAGTAAAAAGAAGAAGAAACTGGGAATGACAGCCGAAATAGCCATGAAGTAACTGATTGTTTGAATTACTTTACGTTCACACAAAGCCTCTGTTTTTTTGCTTATTACCACCAAAACTTGTATTATCATGCAATGCGAAATAAAAAAACTCGTACTCAATGCAAAGAAACCATGTGTGTTAAAAAAATTAAGTACCCCATGGAAGTTATTTGATATTCCCTTTGAAGAGTGGTGCAATCGCTACGACGAGGCTATTGCAGGTAAAAAGCTAGATTTTGAAGAAAGTAGTTATTTCCATGACGATATTCCGCAATGGGAAAGACATCGGGGGAAAAGACCAATGAAATTAACTGATTTTTGGGAGTTCCAACAAAATGAAAACACCCCCGAGAGTTGGATCACGTTCAGTTACAAGAACTTGGAGGAGATACCGCAGAGTTGCCGGGAGGGAATTGACTTCAAGTTTTGTGGCTTTCCTGATGTGAGGGACATTTCATTCTGGCTAAGTTCCAAAGGTGCCCATACACCTTGTCACTACGACACTTACGGTTGCAACATCGTTGTACAAGCCTATGGGAGGTGCGTTAATAGAACTCATGAACATTAGGTTTTTTTTTTAGGCAGCGTCTATTTGCACTCGACTTTTCCATGTAAACTTTTGCTTATATAGGTACACGGGTCGCTCGGCAAACTTCGGAATCGCATGTCCGTGTCCGTTGAAATTTCAGTCTGCATAAATATTTTGTTAAAGGCAAATTTTCAGCCAGTAGATATTTTGTAAAAGGTAAATATCAGTAAGAAAAGCAATTAGGTATAGTAAGTTAAATGTATACTTCAACCAGCTTTATAATTACTGGAGGAACCCGGGCTAGGACATGGATAGGCAATTCCGAAGTTTGCCGAGCGACCCGTGTACCCTTGCTAGCAAAAATTTACACGGAAAAGTCGAGTGCAAATGGACACTTCCGTTTTTTAACATTTTTATTGCGCTTTGTATTATCTTTAAATCTTTTTTTTTAAGTGAACTATGAAACAAAATATTAATGTGTTACCTTCAACAGGAAAATGTGGCTTTTATTTCCACCCGACAATAATCTAACATCTGTCAGGGTTCCATATGAAGAGTCCAGCGTTTATTCCTTCGAGACGTTTTATAGTCCCAAACACTCAAGCCAACTGCAACGTAATTTGGCTAAGCTCATAATACTTAAAGACACTGTTTATTCTCCAAACCCATTTAGATATCGAACAGACTTGTTACAAGTGCATACTAGAACCAGGGGACGTGCTAATAGTTCCAAACAAATGGTGGCATTATGCAGAGAGTTTAACAGCGTCGTTAAGCATCAATACCTGGATACCATTGGTAAAACTTTCTTAAAATGTGCCTAAATTCAATAAGCAAATTCTTTGCACCCAGAGAATAGACAATATAGCTCGACTTGAAGAATGTATTGTGAGATACATTATAAAAAAGTTAACGCATTCTGAAGGCAACAAAGAGCTGATGCAACTGTTAAACCCAAATGAGGTAGCATCGTCGAAGTTTTATTTTTGTAGATTTATACAATTATCTTTTTTTTTTAGATTGGACAGCTAGAGGAAGAGGGGGAGCATTTGAGTATTCTTAGCTACTTGTACGCAATAAATTCAAAGAACATAGACATCGGTTCTGATCTGAACGGTTTTGATTATCAATACTTGGATGAAGCTGAGTTGCTTAATGTAACAAAATCACTGCAACCTCATTGGGTAACAAAACTATCCGCAGACGACTTTAGGGAACTTGTAAAACAACAAAGTAACCGTTACAAACCTGAAACGGATCGTCCCAAGGATGCTATAGAAATCACAATGAAGCAGATTCTGATTAATTCGCTTTGTAACCCAAGCATAATAACGAAAGTAAAAGAACTTTTTCTTGATTACTCTAAAAGACACTTGTAATACGTAGCGTCATTAATGCTTATTGAAATTAAATATTATTTTAAATAGACTGAAAACACTTTTGCCCAGCCATATTCATCCTTATCGCAATGTTGTACCTATCATAAACTGTTAACAGCTTGAAAATCGGGGGCTCTAAAACATCGAGCTGCAAATTTTCAAGGTGAACCTGAAAAGTCTAATATCCTCACAATCTGCTATTAGGCACTTTAAAATGTTTACATTATTGGACAACAACAGACAGCAAATCTTATGAAAATCTGAACAAAACAATATACTAAAGGAGAAAGTTCTAAAGCCTGACTTGTATGGGCATGAATGAATGTAAAGGTATTTTTTTCGGTAATTGTTAAGATTAACTACGTTACGTACGATTTCGATGAAATTTAAATATGTCATAAAGGAGGCCATTTTATACTTTACTTTTGGACATATGTATGCTACGCCCAGAGTTCTAAATGTGCGGACTTAAGATAGTGGTTTAAATTTTAAGCTATAATAAGATCTTCAGCAGCAACTATTATAAACTCATCGAGCACAAAGAAAAAAACGTTTATTATTATTGATACAGTATTGTGCTAAACATACCGAATTTTTCCTCAAAAACGTTAGCGTAAACTTTTTTTTTGAAAAACCCTTTGTTAAACAAATTTTCATATTTTTGGAGGTATCGATATATTTTTTTTAATAACTAAAAAACTTGAATTCCTCGTTTGATAAATAATAAAAGTGTAATATTAACATTGTCTCCATTTAGTATTCCATCTGTGCAAAACAATCCGGATTTATTCTTCGTCTGGCCTGGTTACGCTCTAATTTATTATTGGAATTTCCGTTATCCGTTATGAGTACAAATAAGAAATTATATTACGATTGTTCCGCTCGGTATTTTATTGTTTGATCATTTAAATATTGTGATTAATAATGCCTAAATCCAAGTATAATAATTTTATAAAAATACAATTTACAATAGATTTTACAACCGGAATGAAGCAAAATTCAAAGTAACCATTTTTGATATTGCTAAACAATTTCAAAGTGGGGAATCAGTGAAAACTCTTCCTTATAGGAATCGTCCACACAAAAATGCAGAACAAACTAACCGCCGATCAAGCAACTTTTCCTTAAAGACCCTTTTACCACATGTTCTTAAAAAAATCGTTCATTATTTTAGTCTCTCAATAGATTCAAGTATAGTACAGCATAGTACGAAGGCATCCTAAAGAAATTGGTTTATGATCGTTTCGCCCAACGAAAAGCTTCTATCAACGGCATCGGTCTAAGAGGTGAATTTTTGCAGTCATTAATTCTTCTTTAATTTTTGGTGAAAATTATCGTATGAATCTAGACTGGAATTCGCTAAAAATTATTTCGATTGGAGAGTCGGTAAATGTAGAAATATTTTATTCAGCGGCGATAGCAAGTCTAATTTGTTTTCTTCGGATGGAATTGTTCATGTAACATTGGCGGTGGCTTGATCATGGTGTGGAGGTCCTTTATATAAAGCACAAGGAATCATGGATCAATTTTAAGGGGGGAATAAGGTGAATTCGATACAAAAAAAGGCATATTTTCGATAATTTTTTTTACGACACAGTTAATATATATTAATTTCTATAATTATTACTTAATAAAGTCACATTTAGAGTATATTCTGTGAAATTTTAATTAATTTTTATGAAGAAATGAGCCATTGACAGCGAATCTCCGCGGACGTCTAAAAAAAAGTGTTATCGCGGTGCCCCTCATAACTCATCATTGGATCATGTGAAATCAAAAAACAAAAATTTGTTGATAAGTCTCTGCAGGTAGCAACGTCGAGTTTTTTTTTTATTGATTTTTCAATTTTTCACAAGAACGATTTTTACACTACAAAACGAATTTTTTTTTTTTTTAACTTACACTGAATCACAATTTCGTGTCATCAACTTCTTTAAGTACTGTATCCAACATTGTATACGTGATCAATTTTATAACTCACTCTAACTTTACTGATCATTGCATTGCTTACTCGCTTTAACGCCTTTGCTCAATTGTTTTACTGTAAATTGATTTGAATTTCTCTAAGATTGTACCTGAACTCGACACTACTTTGTGAACTACTGCTGTGCACAGATCGAAGTTAGAATAAACTTACTAGTAAAATTCTCCCGCGCGTTTTATTTATATACACATTGGTCCCTTGATCGCGGATTACTTGATCCAATATTCAACAAAAATACCTATCATGGAAGTCCAATTTGGTAGACTCAACTAGCGAATAAACTATTTTTCTTGGTATTTCACCTTTAAAAATGTGTCTTTACTAGTGGAATCGAGCGAATTCAACTTCCATTAGGCCCTAAGATATAAACATCTCATTTCTGCGTTCGAACAGATTAATATTGATCGTCTGTAACTCAGCATGATTCAAAAAACATTTTCCCGAAGTTTCACCATCAACCAAAAGCCATTTTCGAACAAAAGTTCAGGGTTCTTTTAATCATGAACCGAAAATTCCCTAATAGGGAAATCTGAAATGACTGAACTGGAGACCCCCTGAAACTCCTGTTTTCACCTTTCTATATTTGTGAAAGTCCAATTCCTCTTACCTTTTCACATCTTCCGCAACGCGAACTCTCATTTGTCTTCTTTCCAAAGGTGCAGAATAAAATCTTTGGAACTAAACGGTAGTTAGTTTAGGTATGTATATTAAAACAATGAGTTTCTTTTAGAATATTTTATTTTCCCAAAAAAAGACAAAACTTAAAATACACAGCTTTATTGCAGTTAGTGTTTTTATTGGGATTATTATTAAAGTTACATGATCAAGGTTGATGCCAACTCAGAAGATTGATTGTGAGCTTTATTAGAATTTAAGAGCGGTAGCCAGTTGTGCAACAGATGTGTACTTGTAGTAAAACCTACAATTTTTCCCAACAGATTAGTCAATTTGTAAGGAAATATCCCCAAGGTAGAACTCACAAAGTCTAACAGAAAGTTGGAAGATCCCTTCGCTTCGTGTAGGGTTGCCGGGTGAAACCTGGACTACTGAGATATTAGAGTTGTAAGTGTCTCACGTGAAGTGCTGAGGTTCACTTAGAGGTAAGGTGTATAGCGAAAACTTAGTTGGATCATTTTCAGGTGAATACAGAATCAGATGTCTTCCTATCCACAGTTTATTACAAATTGTTGAAAACCAAACGAAAAAGACGATAACAGCAACTTGTCGGAAGTATCTAAGAGTGAAGAAATACGCTAAATTCTGAGATCCCCGGATAGATCACTGGGATGAAAAATACAACTACATATTGGTGCCATAACCCTTCCTTTCAACACCTGAATAGAAAAAATATCGACTAGTATGATGTCGCCTGTGCGTTAGCCTTTGTTGCTGAGAGTCCGTTATCATTTGCATGCTTTTTCTTATTCTGGATGTTCCGAAGATATCTTTTCTTAGGCTAGTGACCAATTCATGTTCTGAAGTTTCGCGGTACACCCAAATTGTTGCCAAAATTTCTTTTACGTGAAAGTGTCTTCGTCCCAGCAATAAAGTTGATTATACCGATATCATCTCATTATTATTATTTGCTTTAATAAAGTTGCGTTTTTTTCTAGATTTGTGATCATGCGGTCATATACCGACGCGTCTCTTACAATTTTGTTGTAATCCAGTGTCATTTACGAATCGGTTGATTAGACTTATTATTCAATATTATCGCGAATGCCAAGCTGCTCAACCCGAATACTAAGACAATTCCTTTGCAAAAATGCAATTCTGAGCAAATAATTGAAAAAGCTATACCGACGTCTTCCATATGTATGGCTTCGAAACCGAGCGAAACGTAATTCTATCTTTCCAAAAATTGTGAACACGCGCGTTATGACGACGTTCTGCATCGAGAGTCCCCAACTGTAGTCGAAATTACAACATCGCAGTTAACAAGTCCCTCGCTGCAGTCAACACCATCCCACGCTGCAGTCAACACCATCCCACGCTGCAGTCTATTTTATTCCACGCCGCAGTCAACACCATCTTACGCCGAAATCAACATCGTCCCACGCCGCAGTCAACTCAATAGCATACCGCGAACACAATCCCACGCCGCAGTCAACGCTTTGTCGCGTCACAGCAACACCTCCCCGAGCCGCAGTTAACACCTCCTTGCGCTGCAGTCAACACCTTCCCACGCTGCAGTCAACACCATCCCACGCTGCAGTCAACACCATCCCACGCTGCAGTCAACACCATCCCACGCTGCAGTCAACACCATCCCACGCCGCAGTCAACGCTAGGTTAGAGTAGCCAGCAGTCTGCCGCGCCGAAGTTCCCACGCTGCCGTCTTTCTAAAGATACGGTCCCTGACATCTGCCAAATCGAAGATCCCACGAAGCATTCACCAATTGGAAATACGTACGTCGTGATACTCCCACGCCGCCGTCAATCCCAATTGCCCGCAAAAATTCCCTCGGCGCTGAGAGTTTACACAAAGTCCCACGTTGTCTTTTTGTTCAGATGCAATTACATAGGAGTCATTCATGAACACAAATTGTAAATTAGGTCGTTAACCAATAGTCGCACGGTTTCTCTCTCAGGTCCTAAACCCAAAAAATATGCCTTCTCGAAATTTCGGATTTCAATCATCTTATATCCTCTTGCATGGAGATCCCATTACAAAAAGAAAACCTCGCCTTCGAATTTTTGATGATAGCACTAATTCCCCGATGTTCATGCCAGAGTACGTTGTCTAATTTCCGACACGCAGCAACAAAAACAAAAACGACCCAAGATGAACGATTTCCAGGTCCCATACCAAAGGTCCTAAGCTACCGCTACATTCCAGGAAGAACTGATACCCTTTAGAAGCCGGAAGATTTCTTCTAGTTGATTAGCACAATAACAAAGCCGCAACAAAACCAGAAATACGCGCCAATCGCTCTGCTCAAAATGGAAAGAGTTGACCTTCGAAGTCGTCACAGATAAGCCTTCACATTGCTGTTGCCAAACGAAAGGAAATACATTTCGCACCACCCAAGATCAGATCAGCAGGTAAGACGCAGCACATCATAACTTCAGAGAAGGTAATCAGCTTTAACTGGTGAATGAGCCTGACTCTCACTCAGCTGTGATCGCCCCAACGATCTGTGTAAATTCATCACTGAGTATTTGTTCGAAGACGAAATGAATTATACTTCCAATTTTAAGTAATAAAGAGAAGGTCCTCGCTGGTTCAGATGTACACACGTCCTCTGTAGGTAATTGTCAGAGCTTCAGGTGATCACGGCTGCAGAAAGTATGCTATTAAGGTACATCTTTCCACCGGAAGGATACAGAGACCCTAATCTCGTTCTGCCATCAGCCCTGCAGGTAGTGGTTCCACAGTCTGAATTGATTTTTTTTCGAGTTATTAAATCCCAGGTGCATGTTGTCAGCCCTCGTCCATATGTTAAAACAGCTATTTAGTAGCTCAGAGATGTACATACGACAGGAAGTGTCTAAGAAGGTCCGATGCTTTTTTTCAGAACTTCGCCGTTTTCATCGTGTAGGTCTTATAGAGATTGTACCAGGCGGTTCAGAAAACCCAAAGGAGTGACTTGTCCAATTTTGTGTACTTTTTCCTGAAAACATATATTACTTGGAAAAAGTACCATATCGGCCTACCATAGCCAGCTAGTAAAGGTTGTGACAGCTTATTCCTGCAGCTACCAAGAATTAGAATTTCGGCCCCAGGTCTTTTCAGGTTAGTCGTACTCAAACTGCTTGGTAGTGTCCACACTACGTGGTACGACCTTCGCATACTGAAAATTACTGGTGAACTAATTGGTAAGCATATGCAGCAATATAGCTCCGAGCACATGGCGGCTTGAAGCCTTCTGGTGTGAAAGTTGTTCTCAATGCAATTCATAGGTAGGCAGCAATAGAAGCAGAACCAGAAGATCGAGAGACCATCTAATGAGGCACAAGTTCTCAAACCATGTACATTTGTGTTTCTTTAAGCTGCGGTACTGAAAGAAGAGTGATCGAATTGAAGAACGAAAATCTTTACCACAGTTATTCGTCCCTCTTCAGTGATTGGCAGAAGTTCTCTCTTGTTAAACTTGAGAAGCAGAAAATTGTAGTCGATCCAAATATACTGCTCGTACTAAAAGAGCACGTACGGGACCCACAATTGAAGGAATTGAATTTTTACCGGTACATTCCTTCTAGAATTTCAGAGCTGACTCATAACAGGTAAGCAGGAACGGCAGAAAATTCTCCCCAGTGTATTGCATCCTACGGCTGTTGGGAAGACTCGTTTACTTGCAGTCCACATAGAGAAAACTGCCAACATCTCAAGCAGAAAGGACATGATCACAAGATCTCCTTGTAGAAAGCACTCTAAGGGTTGTTTGTACATAAGCCAGCATCAGAACTCCTCAACGGCTGGACTGCAACTCAAATCAGTTGATTGAATAGAAGAAACGGAGCACAGCTTGATGATAATTATCGTCCAGATACTATACATACAAGCAATTGCTATTTCTTTAACATTTACACAAGTGTAAAGAGTTGTATAACAATAAAAGCAAATACAATAAACCGAAAGTCATAAGATTGTAGGTTCAGAAGCTCATCTCGTATCAATTTAAGTTATTTTTGCTGCCAGTGTCCAATTTACAATTATTGTATCTTAGAAACAATTACAATATAGTTATTTTATATGTATAACTAGATAATATAATAAACTGCATGCTCCAAGCACACAGAATTTTACTGCATGTGAGAAAGTACAGAAATACGAAACAAAACACGGAAAACTCTTGGTCCTTGGCTATGTTATATAGGAAATGATCTATACAATGTAGATAATCGAATTTTTTGAAGGATTAAGTCTTTAACTAAAAGAAGCAGTAAACACGCACAAAATTACCAGTGAATAGCATGCGTAGCTCTTACAAAAGTTTTAGTTATATTTACTTGGAGGCCCGTTTTAATGAATTACAGAAATATTCTAAAATATGTTAGTCATATGTAGCACTAGGCTTGAATAATTGCCGGAGATTATATTATAAATAGAGCAAAGATGTTGGTTGTGTAAGCTGCTAAACATTTACAACAATAAACAATACGTTTAAGAGTTAATAAGTTTAGAAGAGGAACTTATGACCGAAAACTAAGAAATATTAGAAATACTAAGGCATAAGTCAAATTACTAATATTTTGAATAAATATTTAAATAGATATTGCTTGCTTCCCGTTTTCGTTAGGATTGTTGCAAATGAGTACAAGTTTTTAAAATCTTTCCAAAAGCTGAGAAAAAGTTTATACATATGTCGAGATTACATAAAGCATATCAAAAAAATAAAAAATAACGGCCACTATTATATTATGTTGATTGCTGGCTTTGCAGAAAATGTTGCAGTTTTGGAGTAATAGGTACGAGGCGCAAACTTCATCATCTCTCACTTGGTTATTTAAGTATATAAAATATGGGTTTTACGTGATTTACATCAACCTTCTAGGAAATAAATGTATGACAGAAGTAACAAAAGCGATTTAGCTCGCACTGCACAATTTCAATAAAATACATGAAATAATCACAAACTTCACTTTAAAACAAATTTCATTACCCTTGTTTCTCAAAATAGCAAGCCAAGCAGTTTATGAAACGTGTTTTACACAATTTATATAATTATCGAGTGCAAAATACATTAACCAAACAGCAGTAAAAAAAAAACACACACCACCATAAAATAAAATTGATATCCAAGTCATTTACATCGATAAATATCTAATTATTATTTAGTACTTAGTAATTTTAAAAATAATATTTTCCTAATATCTTTGGACACTGGCTTTAAAAAAGTATGAAGAACGTGCAATATTTTTTATATTTTGATTAAAAGTTTGAATATACAGGTAACCCCTCTATTGGTTTTATGAAGGAACATCTGTAAAACATGAAAGAATTCGAAATTTTGTTGTATTTTTCAAAACAACTTACTGCAAAAGTTGTTAACTTCGCAGAAAATATGGAGAGTAAAAAAAATGCAAATATAACTTCGTATCGGACGTCCAGGTTTTTGGACCGGATAAAACTGATCAATCGTATGCCAGTATGCATGGGGCAGCATTTAATCGCAGCTAGAAAAAATTATTAACAAAAACGAAGTTGACTGTTGGACTTACATTTGCCAATAATTGCAGTAGATGAATATTTAATTTTAGTAATATGCTCGCTTGACATGAGAAGATCTTTAAAACGTTTAAAAAGGAACGTTGATGATCCGGAGTTCTGTGAAAAATGTTTGAAAATACTTAAAATATTACACTAACTTACTTGCTGTATTCCAACAGCCCCTGTACAAATCTAATTAAATTAATCATTTCATATTCTGCAGCTGGAGCTTCAGTTCTTGTAAACGACCTAAGTTTTAATTATAATAAATATTTTAAGTTCTTGCTGCGCTGACGACGGCCCGCAAAACATACTAGTTGGCTCAAACCGATTTGCTTCCATAAGATCTGTTGGGAATTTATTTTAACAGCCGAAAATCAGTCAAACTTACGCAATCTACATTCGAAAAGGACAAAGCCTAAAAATATCACATTTTCTAATAGATCCCTTCGCTGGTCGCTTCTTCTCTTCTAATACTTATGTTGTTACTCGTTTTGTTGCTTATTAGGCGACATTCAAAGGACAATTTAATCTGCGAAGCACAATTAGTCTCTAATACAGATGTTAAACTTACTTGGGTCGAAATGTAATATACAAAATAATTTTCAGTACGCTTACTCAATTCACGTTTGCGGCCAACTCTCGTTTCAACAAAAACTGACAAAAGCACAATCTGCGAAAAACAATTAGCATAGTGGAAGAGCAACAACTAACTTACATTTCCCTTACTACACACAAAGTGCATACCGTGTATATGGAGCACATACTAGACAAGAGAAGATTAATTTAATATTTAAACAAATGATTCAAAGGAGAAAATATTGCGCATTTAGAATACGATTAATATACATATACTTGTAAATCGATCAGTCTGTGAATTAAACCGAAAAACTAAAGGACATTTACAGCAATTTACCTGTGTGTTGAATGAATCAATTATACCTTTCATATACATGTGTCTATTATTACGATAAAACGACTCGCTTAATAAAAATATTGTACACAGCCCACGTTAAATCAACAACTCAAGAAATAATCTGTAGAAAATTATCAAGTGTTAAGAAGGACAAAAGAGTAAATTAACTTACTTGAACATTTAGCCTTTCAACCCAGAAAATAAAATTGTGAAGGTTTCTTTCTTTTTTTCTATAGAATTAGCTTTACTGCAAGACAATAATGCAAAAATATGTAAAATGCTCAACGAACTTACTATCGAAGGTCCATGTTAAGTTATTTAATAGACAGAATTAGAGTGCGTATCCCTCCAAATTAAAAAGTAACAAATAAAGGTATTTTAGGTGGTTATAAGCTGCATATTAAATGTCTAAAATACATTCAAAATATCTCCTCAAGGCTTATTTATTAAATGTTATAGAAAATTATACATGTTCGCAGACTTACTACTTTGCACACCAGTTCATGTGATTTTAAAATCTTGGGTATATAACATATGTATATGCTGACGGCATGCTGCATGTGATATTATATAGGGAAAGAAAATCGTTTTATACTAGCCTTACAACCCACATCTTGAAAACAATACAGTAATCTATAGAAAACACTACGAATCTGTTAAAAGATTACAGAAAAAAATCGTTTGGGGGCAAAATGTGAAATTAAAAGCAATTTAAAAAATTAAGACTTACAAAAGACGCTTGCAATATTAGTTGAACATTCCTAAAAACCGAAAAATTGTTAAAATTATTGCGGTTGCCAATATCCTCCTATAATGCATTTATGTTCCAAGAATCTTTTTAACATACATTTGGCTAAAATACATAATTAGAAAAGAAGGAATTGTTGTAAAACTTACATTGCGTTCGTAGTGAAAGACCAAATTACAAAGCAAAAAGACTGAACAATCTCTGAATAGTCACCGATTAGCAGGTAAGGTCTGAACGTGTCAATTGTTAGTTTAGTACAGTTTGTAGCCAAAAAGCCCAATACTTTCTAAATGTTACTGCTCTGAAATGTATAATCCTTTACATATAATAAAAGACCATTCTGGGCCCTGTGAATAGACAATGATGGCATTAAGTGATAGCAACGACTCAATAGATTGAGTCAAAAGATCTAATCGTTCCCTTATCGCAAGAAGGTAAACCAGCAAAAGCCTAGTGTGATTATATTGTGTTTTCTGCAAAAGACTAAAAGCTCAGTTAAAGCTACACCACAGGGCTCCGCCGCAACTACGTTCCATCTTGCTAGCCTAGCAGTCCCATGCACTTCAACAAACTGTATTAGATGAGTATTAACTGAAAAAGTTTACAAAAGTCGACGGAAATGACTAAAAAAAACCCCTAATTTACGTAGGGTTAAAACAATAACTGCACTAAAAACTTACGAGCCGCAAACGTTACTATGCATTCTTAAATTTTTTTCAAAACCGATCTACTGTGTGGAAGCTCATAAAAACTATTCGTTCCCAATTGCAGACTAAGTTTCTTATAGGTGCTAGAATATAAAAACGTGGTATTTATAGTGTAACGCAATTGACTTACATAATCAGTCTCATTCAACTGATCGCGAGTATTTTCCAAATTTTTGGGAATATTCGAAAACCAGCGGCTCAGATTATTATTTCCATGGGCAAACCATAACAAACAAACGATGGCTGCATCTTTTGACCAATCGAGTCTTTCGCTTAGAATAGTAAGACCACAACAGATTTGGCATAATATCCAATAAAGCCCACAAACCAACTAAAAGACATATTTAAAGATTGTAAGAGTTTTTCAACTTACTGCTGCCTGTGCGATGCCCTTAGCTTTTCTTTTGAAGACTTTGGTTCCCTTAACGCTTCAATTGCAATACTAGATGGCTTTGCAATACTCGATGGCTTTCCAATACTACAAAACATGATTACCACAACGGGTTTTTTGAGCGGACTTACGATATATGTATTTTAACAGACGCTTCATCATCTCATCATCATACATGGTGGGCAACACTATAATCGGACATGGACATTCTTGCGTACGAAGCCTTTAGTTTCCCATTAGGCTTTTCACTCGATACCATCTCTAGAAAACATTTTCAAGAAAGTTTCGACTTTGGAAAGACTTACGAAATCTCCGTGTGCAAGGGCAATCTCACTGGATACGAGTAGCAGTAGAGGTAAATTAGAGGTAGCATTTCATTCAATATTCCATTCCATAGCAGCCGCAAATCATATTTTATGGGGCAACAAAAAAATCGCAGCAGGATTAACGTGCGGATGAAGGTAGTTTCCATACGAAAGGAGGGCATAATCTTTCCTCGAAAACAAAATATGATTAAGAAACAAACGAGGTAGCACGTGGAAGTGCTCATCGTTCTCAAAAATTTATGAAAAAACTTATCGACGTTCTTGACCAGACTTCCAGGGAATATACCTTGGCGCACCAACAACCAACACAAAACACTCCTCACTTTCGATTGATAGATCACACAACACATCATAATTCTCTTAATGCAGAACAGCAATCAGAAATCCACTCCTCCCTTATGCTGACTCCTGCCAATTTTGTAAACTTGTTTGAACGCTCCGCCCTTTCGATTCATGTTCTTCGCGATGAAGAAGACCCAAGATCCTCGCATTAATATGCTACATTTTCGG